>OX456490.1:0-1441776 GCA_949748235.1 Platypus cylindrus | reverse complement strand
CTATACGCGATCATCATCATCATCATCATCATCAAGTTCAATGTAAGTTATTGCCATTGTGTCGGTTGGTTGCAGATCTTCTTTTTTTTTTGTTCTAAGTTACCCCCCCCCCCCCCCCAACCAAAGACTTTTACGGAAACTTATTTTGTTTTCTAATGGATAGGTAAAAAAAAAACTTTAAAAAAGTAAAAATGCCATCTAGTGGTCACATTTGTAACAATATCTATAGTCGAAATTACATATTTTTCGTTCAATCAAATACTGATAATGCAGTTTGTCACCTTGATTTTGAAAAAAAGAAGAAAACGAAGAAGAGTAGGTATATCAAAGAAGACGAAGAATATAAGGAATAGTTCTTCTATAACGGTAAATATTAGACCGGAAGTTCATCGTCAATGCCTACTACTACTACTACTCCACTACTATTCTTACTTATACTTCTAGTATACCTACGAGTTGCGCTTAATAAATAATGACGCAAGGACTTTAACCTCACTTACCTTACTTATCATATCATGTCATACCGATGTCCATTTTAGTATCTATCTATCTGTACGTATAGAAAAAATCTATTGCTTTATAAAAGTACTTTTGCATGTTTTTCTTTTTATTTGCTTCGATTAACTGTCGTCTGACAGATTAAAAATGGGAAAAGGGAATGAAATGAATGTAGGCCACTACTTCGTTTGACCTGATATGATGAAGAAACTCTACATGCTGGGATGAAATTATGTAGGGGGCACAGAATAAAAGTCACCTGTCTGTGCTGCCATCTATTTAGTCAATTTAAAATAAAACCAATTAAAAAATATATATATATATATATATTTTATAAACAAATGCACAATTTAACAACTAAATAGATTACTTTTCCTATGTGACTGTTGATGTCTCTAAATAAATATCATCCTGTCAAACTGATACCATCTACTATTTTTGTGTTGATAGTCGATATCGATTTGTTTTCTTAACAAAATTATTCAGTTGCAGTTTTTAATTTTTATTTAAATTTCAATCGACCAAATCTGATTTCTAAACAAAAATTTCCCATAATAATAATAATAAAATCGTTCCGACAGGTTGCCAGTGTGTTTGTGTATATTTATCTATTTACATACCAATCCTTCTCCTCCCCCCCCCCCCCCACACCCCATTTTCGAATCACTCACCAATCATATTACATTATACTAAAACCTGAATTTTAAAAACTACTCTATACCTGCTCTCAGTCTGTCTCTCTCTCTCTCTCTCTCTTTCGCTCTTTCCTGCTACCTATTCTCTATTCTTTCTACATGCAAGAGAAAGAGAGATATCCTGATGGCTTGGTGGAGGGAAAAGTATACTATCTATACATATACACGTACGTACGTAAATACACATACAACGGTTCTACATAGAGGTACCCAGCCAGCCAGCCAGCCAGTCAGCTAGTCATCATCATCATTATCATCATCAACATCATCAAGTTTTTAGTCTTAGCAAGGTCTCGATTTTGATTGGACGTTGTTGTCGCCGGTTATTTTATGTATCGTATATGTGTGTGTGAGTAAGAGACAGAGATAGATTCGACAAACACTGTTATATCCATATACATAAAATTACTATTATTATTATTATTATTATTGTAGCACACAGCACAGGACTTTTCTCTCTCTCTCTCTCTCTCTGTCAAGGTTTTGTGAACGGTACCCGAAGAAGGAACGTTCGCGTTTCATTCGTTCTTTCTTTCTTTGAGGAATCGAACGGGTGTAGTGTACGATGCTGTGCGGCATATTGTGTTCTTGATAGTAATAATAAAATTTGCCGGTAAAACATATATATATATATTTCCAAAAGAAAAAACAATTTTCGTGTGTCCACGTTCGGTAAAAAAATTTATAGATGTACATCGATTCCAGTGCATGGTGTGATTGATTGTATTTTTTTTATTTTTTTTTTTTTTCATTTTTATTGTTGGCGAAAAGTTTGTAATGTAGCGGTATACTACACGGGGTGGCGGAGGAATTTCGACAATATACAGGATTACACATATTTGAAATTAAAAAAAAAAAAAAAAACTACTGTGTGAAACAAGGATATAATAATCTAAGTACGAACAATGCCGAAAATATTTCTAATTAAAGAGAGACTACATCAGCAACATCTCGGTTTAGAAAGGCAGCAACGTGATTCACAAAGTGATATACCATTGAAATTGAAAAAAAGTCAATCGAAATCACCGCAACCGCTATCATTAATCGTACCTAAAAAGGATGTTTGTAATGGTAAGTGGTGGATGATGTTTTAATAATTTACAGATTATCGAGATCGAAATTAAAGAATCAGTCATTTTTTATATAATCGATGAAGGACAATAAGAAATATTGTGCTTTTTTTTGTTGTATTGTCTGAGTTGCAAAATATTTCTCACGGTAAATTTCGTTTTTATTTCTTGTGTCGAAGTAGCAATTTTCATTACACTTGACCTTGGCGATTTTCGTAAAAACCGTAAAAAAAAAAACTGTTTATTTTTGTTGAAATTGAAATAAGTTATGCTGTCTGAACGTATTTTGCGACGCCTTCTTGATTTAATTACAAAGTCAGATTTTCATCAGATGTTTTCACATTTCGCTGATGGAATTTTCACATTTTAACGATAAATCGTCTCGAAATCACATTAATTTTACATTTTCGATTTTTTTAGCATTTTAATTCACCCCGGCTAATCTAAATTCACATCACCTGTTTCACCGCCTACTTGTACAAATTTCAAACTGTAAAGGGTCATTATAATTGCCGACTGAAAAGAAACACAAAAATCCTTGAATTATCTCTTTATATTTAAAAGAATTTCACAGAGACGAATTTGCCTTTAATTCAACTTTTAAGAAGCCTTATCTTATAATAATAATAATAATAATTTCAAGGCCGTCAGGTTGTATAACAAAATAAAAACTACACCATCATCGTCATCCCTCTTCTTTTTTTTTATGTAGGTAGACATAATATGCCTACACTACATTTTTTTTACCACAGTTATTAGCCACCCATGTCCACACTGTCTATTATTATGTATATCTATATAGGTGTATTATGGGTTGCATATTTTGTATCTAGGGGATTGTATATCTGTACATATAATGGTTGTATCGAAATTGAGGGTAGTAGAAAATAGAAATACATTAGAAAAGAATATTTTTAACAAATATTTGATGCTTCCTGGCTTTTTTACATTATATTCTTCTTTGTGTTGTTGTCCGTGTGAACATAACCTCAAAATTGAGAATTTCTGCTGCATCATCGCTGACTTTATTTATATTTCATCACAATTGATATAATGGAATTGTATTAAAATAATTTGCTTCGATTCGTCACCAAAAGGTTACTTTTCTATATGCCTATAGATGTCTCTACTGAATTGTCATTATTCATTCAATCGATTAAGATTAGTAAATATAAAAACGGGCTGCTGTTAGACGGCGCTACGACCAACTGAGACAACAGTTTTTAACAGTTGCTCTTATGAGAAAATCAAATTTGTATATTTTATGTAAATATGTAATTATGTAATGTTACATATTGTAATTAATGTATGTAATTAATTTTTATTAAAATTAATGTAAAAAAATTTGAAAACGCAACAATAACACAAAGCCCGACCGTCACTGATCACTGACAATTACACTTGCAATTATCGCAATATACACGACGCCCTCTGGTGGACCAAAAAAAAACATTTCTGACCCACAAATATTTTGACTTTTGTTCGGTTGAGTCTACTACTCCTTATTATAGATCTCCATAGTAGTAAATATTTAGGAACTAGTTGACAATTTTACAGCCTAAATTCCACGATTACATCGACGAAATATGAATAAAAAAAAAAAAAAAAATAAAGGATGTAACAACATAATAACGAAGGTTACTTTTCTACTCAACCGTTGATATCTTCAAGGATTTTTTGATTAGAGTCGAAAATACGTTGCAAGAATTTTCGATTAATAATAATAATAGTCTTCCTTTTTGCATATTTTTATTAAATGATAAATTTTTAATATGCCATTTAATGGCAAATTTTCTTCAAAAAACAAAAAAAAACCAACAACAATTTCTTCTTTCATTCACAAGGAAATGAAAAAGTTAATTAACAAAATAAGATAAAAGAATATATATATATATATTTATTTAATAAATAAATACGATTATAGTAAAACTGTAGTCGTTCATCCATAAAACAATTTTTCATTCCCAATAATTTTTGTATTCGTATTTCGATCCGTTAGTTTTGTGTTATTAATTATAATATTATTTATTGGTCGGCGTTGTCTTTTTTCTTTCAATGATAGACCTTGACTTTTAGGTAATACTTACAGAATTATGTATTAGTAGAGAACTTATTTGTTTAGTCAGTTGCCATCTTGTAGAACACACAGTTGCATTTCTTTAAAGTCTTTTTCCGATTAATTTCTAGTTTTACAAAAGTTGCAGTGTTATTTTCATTCGATTTATTATATATATTATAGGGAATATATTACTCAATTTATGTTTAAATCATGCATACAATAGAAGTTGTCCCTGACAGTACAATTTAGCGTAAAGATTTTTTTGTGTTTTGTGTTCAGAAACCGTTTCTTTGTGCGTTTAAAAATCGCACAAAAAAAAAAAAACCCCACTACTACTAAATTAACTCACAGCAAAAATGGCGACAAATAAATAATTGACCCTCGTATAAAAGTACATGTATGAAATGGAATCTATTGTCAATAAAGGGGATGGTGAAGAGTACTTGTTAAAGGGTGCTTTCACCACCAATTGGCCATGAATAAATATGCTGCCCTCCCCCGCACCCATAAGGGGTTGTACAAATTGAAATTAAAACAAAAAAGATTTAACAACCAAACAGAAAAAATACAGGAAAAAGGATACTTATATAGTTAATTTTATGGTCTACTAACTGCCTTGTCAATATTGAAATTGAAAAATAGGCAATGAAAATAACAAATAAATAGCTAAATAAAATACGAAATAATAAAATATTTTGAGCCAGATACGTAAATTAATACTCAATTAAGGTATAAATTTGAATTGATTATTAGCTGGCTGATACTGTACATATATACATAGTTTGCATGCGATTAAAATAATACTATGGAGATTTTAGCCTATATTTATATTTGTTGGAAATGGAACAATTTTTCATTCTAATCGATTAATCTTAGTAAAACAAAAAAAGTAGCAAAATTATGAAATAAACATTCAATAAACATTGATTTAAATTCAACAGTAAAATCGAATTGAATTTAGTTGCGAGTATAGAGAACTGTAATAAGGAGTAGAATCGACATAACAAATGTCAAAATATCTGTGGGTCAGAATTTTTTTTTGTCCACCAGATGGATTCGTGTTTCTATTAAATAATTGTTAATAAAAATTTCAAAATAAATTTTATCTAATAAATTAACAACTATTTTTATAATATATGTTTACCCTTCCCTATAGCACGTCACTGATCATAAAATTAATAAAATGAGAGAAAAAAAAAATTATGTCCGTTTTCTAAATAAAAATTATTTTTTATACCGACACCCATTTTTTTTTTCTTCTGGTGTTTAGAGCTATATTAAAATGGACAGCCATTTTGTAACATGGCCGTAGTAACAACGCTAATATTTACTTTACAAAAAAAAATGTACTAATTTGTCTTACTATGTATTAAAATAAATCGTAGATAAATACATACCTACATTACATTCCGGAAAACCAGTTTTATTTATAAAAATGCAATTTGCAGCTCGGCTATTTGCGTACTTATATAAATATTTACAACGGAAAAACAACAACACTCTTGATTGTTTCTTCTTATTACAACAGAAAATGTATTCACAGTTATACTCTATCTGTCTCTATTTGTTACCGCCCTCTATTATAACGCGCATAGATTAACTGTTGCAGTGATCTGTACAGGCACGCAGAGATCTAGTATTCAATGGCCTATTCTAACTACATGCAATTTAATTTGATGATATTAATTTTTCTAATTGATTTACACAACATTTACGTTATCAATAAATCGAAATCGAACTCTATTTGTTTCAAATTAAAAACATGTTTACCCGTTTGGGAGTTATTTGATGCGAAGACAAATAGATTCTTCTACCTCAATTAGTTCAAGAAAACAAAAGCCGCACTTGTAGATCAAACACCTGTCCATTATCTGTGTCCCTGATATAAACCTGCTGCTGCCTGATATAATTCAGTGTGCAGGTGAAACTTTACATATAAGTAAATAATTAATAAATTATCTAACTATAACGTTCTTTTTGTATTTGGTCCAGATCTAGGAAGATCTGGATGATCATTTTTATATCATAAAAGATTCAACTTGGAAAAAAATTCGAATTGTATTGTGAATTGAGCGCAAATATTTAATTTATTTGTCGTTTGTTTTACGTCTGTAAATTTACATTACAGATGAGTATATCTTAATGTAGGCAACACGTAAAGCATATAATTTTTGTATTTGTTTTGTCTGACCTAAATTTTCTCGTGCATAATTTTCATTTTGTCATCATGTATTACATAAGTTTTGGGATGATTTACAATTCTAGCTGTCCAAAAGCGTGTTTTCAATAAAACTATGCCCTGATTAATGTATCCTCTATTTTGACTTACATACATACATGTATGTATGTATGTCTGGTTGCCTATTTAGAATTTGCTGTATTAAGCAAATTGTTGTAAACAAATACTATGTAGCCCAAATTAGAGTTGAAGCAATTAAGAAAAATATAAAAATGAAAGATGAACAAATGTTACGAAAAAATGAGATAAAGGTCGTCAGCTATAATCATGTCTTAACACAACGATAATTATAATTATTATTTCTTTGAAACAATAATTATAGCAACCTGTATTTGTACATTGTGAATATACCATTAGAAAAGATGTAGGAATATGTCAACATGACCCATTTTGTTGACACATTTGAATCGTACCTACTCAGAAAAAATTGGCCTACTTAATAACTGAAATGTCGCTATACATGTCGCCCCGACACCAAATTATGAATATTTAAAAGTATCATCACGTTAAGGTCGTTCTCAATGATCAAATAAATCAAATAGATGTATAGTATCCATAAATAATAATGGCCAACGCGCGATGGCATTCATCTCGCCGATTGTCATTGTGAAATTTTTGCCGTTTCGTAATAACACAGTCATTATTTATTTTTATTGTTTACAACGAAATCATGTTAACGAATAAATTGGATTATATATATATATTTTTTTTTCAAATAAAAGAAACAAAAGTTAATTTCATGTACAATATAAATTGTATTGGTGGTTGCCAGCAGTTGCCCAATCCACCTGTTGTCACCATCACTCTATCTGTCAGATCATCGCTTAAATATCGAAAATATCAATTCGTGTGTGATTAATTTGAAGGCAAAACAAAATCTTTTACGTACATATATAAGTAATAATAATAATAATAATTACTATTATAAGAATTGAATAAGAAATAAATACACATATCAAAAAGAGAAAGCCGATATTTTAAGAGAAGGTGAAGTTCAAGGTGGCCATCTTACATCTTATACTATACGACGGTAACGTGTACAGTTTCATTATCTAGTGTGCGTTGAAAAAGTAAAACAAATTCATTCATCTTAAATAATATGTATGTATGTCTGTGTCTGTGTGTGTGTGTGTGTGTAATAATTTCAATTATTATTTAACAATTTGATGTAATCACTTTTAAAACTTTCTCTTGACATAAGTTGTAATAGTCTGTATTATTTTACATTATTGTCTGTGTTTGTGTGTCTTTCTGGGTCAATATCGAATTCATCCATGTGATTAATGGTGGTGTTGATTAACGAGTACAGGAAGAATGGTTGTTATATATCCATATCCATAGGGCTAGGTTTTTTCGTTTGTCAACTAAAAAAAAAAAAAACTTGCATGATATCAAACTGCAAAAGGAAAAAAATTGAACCAACAGAAATCAGCAAGGGGCATTGAACATAACGTTTCGTATAGTTTAAAATATAAAACGAGAAAAATACTACAATATAAAGGGAAGGAGAAGGGCTTTTCAAGGTTATTTACTGCTCATTCTTCAAAAAGGCTAAAGAAAAGATCTTATGTGTGCTCTATTGCCACATTGCCTTTGACCACCTATTACTACTTCTGATGCTCCTGATTCAATTCAATTGATTTTTAAAATCTATTTCCTTTTGAATACAGCGGAAATGAAACACTATTCTACTATGTATGTATAATAATAATAAAAATGACACGATTCACCGCTACTACTACTAGCAGACAACAACAACAATGTAGGAATACATAACTAACTGTATTTAATACCTGTAAATTGGGTAGCTGGCAACATTGCCACACACACCTGTGAAGCAGGCAGGCAGGCAGCCTATACTAAACCGGTACTCCCAGTATTTCTTTTATCCGCCACTCTTTGAAATAAAAAGTGTATACCTCTATACTACTACTAGAGAGAAAAAAGAAAAGAAGGAATGAAACAACAAAAGACAAAAATCTCTTTTTCTTCTTGAAGAAAATCGTCTCTCTCTCTCTCGTTGCGCCATCGATTAAAAATAATGTCATAATTATGGAGATCTATAATAAGGAGTAGTAGACTCAATTTAACAAAAGTCAAAATATTTGTGGGTCAGAAATTTTAATTGGTCCACCAGAGGGCGTCGTATATATTGCGATAATTGCATGTGGTGATCGTCAGATCAGTGACGGGCGGGCTTTGTGTTATTGTTGCGTTTTCAAATTTTTTTACATTAATTTTGACTATCTAAAATAATCCATAGTATTCCAAACCAAACCATTAAACTATTAAATAATTTGTTAATAACAATTTCAAAATAAATTTTAACAATTATTTTTGTAATATATTTTTACCCCGATCTTATAGCAGCACGTCACTGATCATAAAATTAATAAAATGGAGGAAAAAAAAACAAAACTGCCAATTTTTTTAAATAACAATCATTTTGTATTATATTTTTACAATCATCACAGTTTTAATTTGCTGCCATAAAACCTATGATTTTTCTTCCAAAATAAGAAAATTTGATTTTCTTATAAGAACAACTGTTTTAAAAACTGTTGTCTCAATTGGTCGCATAGCGCTACCTGGCGGCAACCCGTTTTTATTTTTCTACTGTTTACTCCTTATAGCTCTCCTCCATAGTCATAATAAAAGAAATGAGAAATTGGCGACGGTCGCTATTAAAATGATATTTACCCAAAAAATATATGTTTTGTTCAAAGTTATTTGTAATTTTCAGCAGGAAATTTAATCTGTCCCATTGTCGTTTTCTAGGCACTTACCTGTCGTTAATGCCACCCGCATTATTATGAATGTATAAGAATCCTTTGAAAAAGAAAAAATATTAATATTTCACACCAATTAAAAGTCGTTTCACCGAGTTGATATTTATGTCAGTTTTTGTAAGATAACAATATTCGGAATTTGAAAAATTCCACCCTCTTATTATCTTAAAAAAAGGTAGGAATCCCTATTTTCTTATATACGATAAAGCCGAACAACCAATGCCATTGGTGGCTGGTTTTTGGGGGTGAAATGATCTGTTAAGGTATGTGTGAAAATATGTAGTCGCCCCATTCGGTTTTTTTTTTGGTTGTCGTTGTGTGTACACAATTGTTGTAACAACTGTTGCTTTGTGAAATTCTGTGAAATACCTGGAATTCCATCCACTATGAGATTAAACTAAATTAGGTGCAACATTGACCTTGATTGATAATACTTAGATTATGATAGATGCTCACCTCCTACTATTATCTATTAATCCAATAGCTATCCATTTTTTTTATTGTATATAAATGCATGAAATTTTTAAAAACTAGCCGCAGCCATCTTAATTTTTTGGCCAATCACCATTATCAATCATTGAAAAACTTCAATGCCATTTGGCAGACTAAAAAAGAAAAAATGAACAAACTAGTTGTTCTGAGCTCATACAATTTAATTTTTATAATGGTACTTAAAAAAAAAAATGGCATGCACGAAAATACAACAAAAGTCCTTCGCGTTGTCCATTGACCCAGGATGAAAAAAAAAAATTAACATATTGAATTCGAATGGGTGGACCTTGACAGTAAATAAATATTGAAAATAGCTGTTTCGAATGGTAATTCTTTACGTCCATTCTTACCTGGTTTGGTTTAGTTTGGTTTCGGTTCCCTTGTTCAATAGCATTCCTCTAAAAAACAATTGCTACGGAACGTACCTGTATTTGACTATGTCAAAAAAAAATTTAGCATAAATAGGTATATAAAAAGCCGTTAGGAAGTAAATTTCTGTTAGTTTAATATTTAAATTTAGGTGATTTATCCTATTTAATTTATATTTAAGACATCGATCATTATTTAATTTTATTAATACTCACTCTGTCATTTTCTATTGTTTTTTGTTACTTTACCGAAGGAATAATTGATGAATATCGATTATTCAGTCCCAAAAATAGATGTTTTAACATCGATATCAGATTATTTCAAAAAACGGAATATCGATATTTTTAAAAACACCGATTTTCAATGACAATTGAATCAATTGATATATTGCTTACTCCGAACTATTTATTCAAATAAAAAATATTTTATTTTGATTATTTCAAGTAGCAAAATTTATATTAATATCTAAGCTCTGAACTAACATCGATTTTGAAAATCGACCATCGATGTGTCAAAGCAGATATTATAAAATATATAAAATTAAAATCGCTTAACATCGATTCGTTCGGTCAACATCGCTCATTTCTATCTTAACGGTACGAAGTTATGACAGTTTTGCACTCACAGAATATTTCGAATTTTCGATTCATAACATCAATTTTGAACCTCGAATATACAATTTATCCATCTGTAATTTCTCCTAGATCAACAAAATGTCCAAGAACCATGGCCCAATAGACACCGTGATCGTATCAATGAAGATTCGGAATCGAAATCACCACGTCGTTTTTGTTCATCAATTAGTGGCGGCGACATTCCCTATGGAACTGATACGCATAATAAAATCTTTGGCCCAGACAAAAAACAAATACAACAACATCTATCCGAATTAAATAAAACGAAAACAGATCTAAATGAACGACTTAAAGCATATGCAATCACACAGTTTCAATCATCGGCTGTACCAGCAGGACAAGAAAATATCAATCAATTTATTAAGCGAATAGGTTCGAACACGTTTTGTTTAACAGATAAAAAGGATTTAAAAGAAACAAACCCACGTCTTGTGTCATTGCCGCCGGCTCGACGATTGAGACATTTATCAAAATTATTTCATGATGATAACGAATTACCATTGATTAGGAATTACACTCCAGAATTAAAAGAGTATTGTTCAACTGTTCTACCAACTGAAAGGGTAAGTTTGTGTAGAGTCTCATAAGTTTATTATCGTGTTTATAATAAATAACTTTTCACCAGATTGTATTACCTTCATCATCGAAACCAAAGGAAACAATAAAACAACCAAATCTACTTCCTATCAGACAATCGGTAATTAGAAGAGCACCAAATACCAAATCAAAAACAGAGGAAGATTCAGGTTTGTGCTTATATATGAATATGAATCCATATTATTTTTAATGTTATTACATAAAATCTGTTTGCCTTTGCAGATGTTCGATTACCAACAGAAACTGTAATACCAGAACCGGAACAAGAGCAACCAATCGATTATCACATACCAAAAAGGAATCAAGAAGAAACTGAAGATGAAGAAGAAAAGAAATCGTTGCAACGTCGCCGATACCGCGTTTTGGCAATTAACAATATTAATGAGCACACTAATAGAAATGTATCGAATACAATTATTAATTTGGCAGCTGGACGTGGTAATTACAACAAACGTTTCTTGATGTTGTCGCATTTAATTCAATTCGTATATTCCATTCCATAATAAAACAGGTCGAACATCATCCGGTGCTGAAACACCAACAGTCAATGGTGGCTCAGGCGGTTCTGGTGGCGGTGGTTCAATAAGTTTCGGTGGTGGTTCGGGTGGCGGTGGAGGCAGTGGTGGATGTATAGGTGGAGGTGGTACGGGAAGTGGTGGTGTTGGTGGTGGCGGTGGCGGTGGAATGAATCCAGGACGTGATGGTAGACAGAATTATGGACCGAGTAGTCCACCGAGTGGTTCGCTACCACCATTTTATGAATCGCTCAAAGCGGGAAATAATGGAAATTCGTATAATGCCGCCAATAATCACTTTTCATCCTCGTACCTATTATCGAATCAACCCAATATGGATTGTGATACAGGACAGGATTTGGTCGGATTGAATGTCAATGGACAATCGTCACCGAAACAGTACTCGACATTACAAAATGCCTCCTATGGCATTGTAATGAAAGATGAATCCGATATGGATTTGTATGAAAATAAAATGGATTCGATCAGTCAATTGTTGCCTAGTGCTTATCCATCATACGATGAAGCAATGATGGTAGAAATGGTAAGATTTCTTTAGCAATATTCTAATTTGATGGAAATCTTGATCACGCACATGTGCCTATTTGGATTTGTTCGATAGGTCGATCCGTTACAGTTCACTGCAACACTTGCATTTCCAACCGGTGAGAATGCTCTATTTGAAAGTCTTTCCGAGAGCACATTATCGTTCCTACAACGAATGTCAAATGATGAAAGTACGGACAATGACGACATGGTCAGCAATACAACTGCCAACAATAACAACAGCAACAACAACAACAATCAAAATCCAGAATCTCATTCGCCTCAACTTCAGGTAGGTTACAATAAAAATTGAATGCGCCGTTGAGCACGACTAATTTTCTCCTTATCTCTTATCAAAAGACCAACAATCAGAATCAGGAACTGTTCAACGATCAAATACTGAATCGAAATCATTATGAAAATGGCAATAGACTCGGCTATAGTCATTCTCAATTCTTACAATCATATTCACCAGCATTAACAACAACAACATCAGATTCGATACAAACTCAGATGCAACAACATCCGCAAATAATGTCACCCACACTCAGTTTTAACGGTACAATAAATAAATCAATCGATTGATTTGAATAATTAGTTGATAATAATTGGAAATAATTGTGTACGCTTCTTTTTGTTTTTTAGGCAATCAATTAGAATTAGATTCATCGAGTGCCATGTCACTGCCCAGTCCGGAGGCGGCGTCATGTTCATTAGATGGTGATAGTGCAATGAGTAGTCCGCCAGGTAGTAATGTGTGTACGACTGGTGCACGACGTGACAGTGGTTCACCCGGTGAAGGATCTAATTTGACGCCAGCAATACAGGGAAGGGTACTACAGCAGCGGGTAAGCAAAGTAAGCAAACCAAACCAAACAACAGAGCGGGTGATATAGTTTAAGTCAGTAGCGCTTAAAGAATTCGATATTCTTTCCGCAAGGCCGTATTCATATAAATCGTAAACATTTTCTCTAGAGAATCTTTCATGGTATTAGAGAGAAAAGCAAAATTGAACAACAGCTTGTTTTTATTTCACAGTTTCTCTTACAGCTCGGCTTACCGGATGAGGTGCAATTAGAATTCGTGAATGGTGGTCATGGCATTAAAAATCCATTAGCTAATCAGGAACAACCGCGACAAGGACCTAGAACCGAGGACAAAGTAAAGGTCACATCTGTTACTAGTGAGGATGGACAAACTAGTTTTTGTTGTAAGGTAAATTTGAAATTTTTCGATAGAATTCACTCGAATTGTTAAGTTCTAAATAACGTAGCACTTAGAATGATGTAATTCGATTCATTTTTCAGACGTGCAATAAATCTTTTATGCTTCAACGCTTATTAAATCGTCACATGAAATGTCATTCAGATGTCAAAAGATATTTGTGCACTTTCTGTGGCAAAGGTTTCAACGACACATTCGATTTAAAACGGCACACACGTACACACACAGGTAGAATCAAATTAAACTAATTGGATTATGTTATTAGAATAAATATGTGGCTCTCTTTCTTTCTCTCAGGTGTTCGTCCATATAAATGCACATTGTGCGAGAAATCGTTTACTCAACGATGTTCATTGGAATCGCATTGTTTGAAAGTTCATGGTTTTCAACATAAATATGCTTATAAGGAAAGACGAACAAAGGTGAAAAATGCTTATTCAATATATATTATGTCAATGTCATTTTTATCATTTGTCATTGAATGAAATGAAAGTGGGCGTTGCCTATATTTCCTTGTTTATAGTATTTTTATGATAGAAATTATTATTATTATGTAATTTACCGTTAAGTAAAGTTGAATATAATTAAATAGTGTTTATAAATGTAATATATTGCATTTGTTTTTTTCCTTTTTGTTTCTAGGTGTACGTTTGTGAAGAGTGCGGTCACACAACATCTGAACCGGAAGTGCATTACATTCATTTAAAAGAAAAACATCCGTACAGTCCAGCCCTATTAAAATTTTACGATAAAAGGCATTTTAAATTTACAAATTCCAATTTTGCGAATATGCTATTGCAAGTGCGAACGTAAAATATTTATATAGATTTTGGATTATTCAACTTTGGTTTTTATTCTTTCAGTATATCAACTGATGCATTTTGCTTTTATTTTCAAAAATCATCGCTTCTATTAGTTTTATTAAAAACATTTTCAGGTACTGCAACTGTCATTTCATTACACTAGTATTATTGGTTGCATACTACATCTGTATACCGTCCAGGATCGAAATCCGTCCATTTCATATTTTATCTACACACACACAACCATTACTCAGCAATAAATTACATTTTTTTTTCTTCTGTGATAAATAATAAATCTTTTATTAATTAATTTACCTATCTATGTTAAGACAAGACGACGAATAATTGAAACTGTCCAAAGTGCGTATGAATTATTGAGATAAAAGGCTAATTAGATGATGATCATAATCTGAGTTCACCTTTTAGCGTTCAACTTGCAACAGTATATTTAAAAAATGGTTTTTCATAACGTAATTTATATACTTACATTAAGATTGTAATTGTATTTATTATCCTCTAAAGGTAAACAATGCCAGCGCGCTCAATAGCAAACGCAGACACACACACAAACAAGTATGTTATATGTAGATAAAACGCAATTGTTCTACAATAAATAATAATAATAAAAAAAAAACGAAAGTTTTGGTTCAATCAAAGGACCAAGACAACTCACACATTTAAATCGGGTTAATCGTGCAATTTTTGGTAGATGGGGGTTAATTTTAGTTGTATAAGATTAAGTACAATTTAAATATATATAGTATATTTTGCTAGGATTAATCAAGTATTAACACATGAAATATTAATATATATATATATATATCGCACTGATAAATTTTGAATGCTTGTCGATTGAAAATAACAATTTTATAATTAAATTTGCCAACACAACCTGTAATGACACTAGTTATATGTCATTTTTCTTATGCGTGTATTTTGGGTTGCTGATAATTAATGTTTCGACTTTAACGAATTAGAGTTGAGCGGGTAACAGTAAATAAAAATGAAACTTTTTGGAATTTTTTCTATTTTTAAATTAAAATTGTGAAATCAAGAGTGCGATTGTGATGTACATATTTAGATTAATTTCTTTTTCACACATTGTCTCTTATTTTTTTAACTTATTGATTTGTAGTAGTTTAATACATGATGTATTTAATTGTATTGTATTTTGCAGGGAATGATTAATTCGTATTGTTTTTAAAAAAATTTCGTTGGAAATACTAGTATAAAAATCAGTTATAACGATTTCACTATGCATCGTCCCAATTAAAAATTAACCATTCGTTATGACCGATTTTAACTGTATAAGAATTGAAATTATAAATATTTTATAGAGTAACAATAATCATTGTTGTATTAATAATAAATTACTAGATGTATTAATGCTTATATGAAACCTTTTTTTTTCTATTTTGTTTTTGAGAAAATTTGATGTTTTTATTTTCATATTAGAAGATTATTTAAAAGTTATCTTATTTAAAAGATAGACAGTTTTAATAACATTAAGATTGTGTTTAATGAAATTGTTAAATTTGCATTATTATATTAATTATTAAAGTTTTAATGTAATAAAGTGGTTTTCTATTTATTATTAGATTTTCGTGCTTAAACGAAGTTGCCGCCATCTTGGATTGTCATATTAAGTAGGCCGCGATTTACTTGCTACACCTTTATTTTGCTGTTGTAAACGTGAGGTTTACATGGCTAACAAAGCTGTAAATGTAAAAGACTTCTAAACAAACTATTAATGATATTTTCTAGCAGCTAACTAACACATAAGTAATTTTATATGAAACACACTAGACGAGAAACAGATGCAGGTACAAAAAAAAAATGTCGACTACTCTATCCAATCCTACCATACTTTATATACTAATAAAAATGTGAAAAACGAATAAGGCCCCGATTTTTTTTGCCATATTAGTACTACCACTGGATAAAACACCCGACATTTTCTACTACCATGCAATGGAAATGAAATTACACAAAATAAATTATGAATTTCCAAGAAATGATTAACTTGGTCGTACTATTCTAACTTAATACAAATTTAAAGAATGCAAAACTACAATTTATCATTATTATTTAAATATATTAAAAATGACGCATATTAATAATACGAATGATTTTACTTTTCCTCGCACCATTCATTCTCTTTACGAACTTGTTCTTCTTCAGTCGCAGAGAAATCGTTTTTTATATTGAAAGTTTTCCGTATTTCCTCTGGTGCTTTACCTTTAATCATATTCGCTACAGTTTTACATGTTACATCCAATAGACCTTTAATATCTAAATAATTGGCAGCCAGTATTAATTCGAACAATGTTCCTTGATCTACTTTTAAGAAATCTGCATCCCATGATGAGATATCGTCGGTTCGTTTTTCTAATAACAAACAAAAAAAAAAAAAAAATACACAAACAATTCAATTATCGTCAATGACTTATCTAGCTAGAGCCTTCTCTGATAAGATACATGGGCTATTTTTTGTTAATTCTTAGTGATCTCTTAAGGACTTGATAAAAATATAAATTATACCTTTATTCTCATCATCTTCAACCGGTGGTGGATCGTCCTTATGAAAAGTAGCCCATTGCAATACTTTACGTAGAATTGCTGCATTAACATTCGGAAGGGGTACGACTTCATCGTCATCATCATCCATACCTAAATCTTCCAACATTGTTTTAATCGTAATGGAACATTTTGCTATTTCTACGTCGACATCAAACACTTCACTATCTGATGATTGCAATTTGATTTTCGGCATGTTTTTTTATATAGTAATAGGATTATTTGCAATGTGAAATAACTACAATTTTTTTTAATTTTTTTAGTTGAATTTGAAAGTATCAAGTAGAAAAGAATGTAAAATATTTAATAAACAACATAGACAATGATGACATTTAAATTCCGAATCCGATGACAATTGAATATCAGTTGCAGTGCCATCTAGGTTTAATAATTGAAAAGTATAGAAATACCTAAGGAGAACTTATAGTCTTAATACTAAGGAAAATCGATCTAAAATAAGAAAATTGATTTTCTCATAAGAGCAACTGCTAAAAATTGTTGTCTCAGTTGGTCGCAGCGCCACCTGACGGTAGCCCGCTGTTCTCTTTCTAGTGTTGACTCCTTCTTTTATAGCCCTTCATAGTATACCGTTATTTGTCTTAGAATTGAGAAAATATCGAGTTGGTGAGCAAAAAACTATCGATAGTATTATCGAATAAAATTTAAATGTTAAATTAATACGTATGTTGAAAATAATTTTTCAAGTGATGAAATAATTTAGTACTTTTTTTTTTGTCTATACTAATCGTGTGAGTATATTTGTTAATAAAATTATTACTACTAGTTGTATAAATTTTAAAGAGGAAAATTAAAACACATTATTAGAATAACAGTCTGTATTACAGCTATTGTTTTGATTTGATAAATCTACAAATGGAACGATAAATTAATTAATATAATACAATCCCTAAATTTATCATAAAATGTTAACTATTTAAAAAAAAAAATTAATGTTCAATTATCATTAATATAATACACAAGTTGAGACGCGAAAGTCGGTTTTCATTTGGAGCACTTTTTTCTTTTCAATGAAAACTCAATATAAATATCGCCAAATATATAAACAGAAAATAGCAGAATAAAATCACAATTGAAAACTTGACGAAAAACTCTTCTTGTTTGTATCGGAAACCGAAAACTGTTAGTGTTTTCTATGGCCACTTTTTAACGGTCGTGTCGGTTATGTGATCGGGTTTGTACCCATTAGAATATCTTTCCCACATTTTCGAATAGAGTAATTCTAAACCTTGAGCATAAATTCGACAATCGAACAGCGGTGATGTTGAACGTGCTGTCCATACTCTATGTCGCATTGCTTTTAAGCTAAAAAAAATTTAGTTTCCTTTATCGTAGAAACAATATAAAATTAAGTTGTATATTACTATTCTTTATCAGTGCCAAGTTTTATGGCGATATCTTGATATTCCTGTTCACTTCTCGCTATTAGTTCGGGACAGCCCAATGTATTTAACTGGCTCGCTGCCACTCTGGATGCCAATGTTTCACCTGGTAATGTAACAACTGGCGTACCAGTCCATAACACATCCATACTACAAACATTCAAATCAGTTTTTCGATGCTACTTTTAACAAATATTAATTGGAGCGGCTCATCAACCACCTACCTTGTTGTATGGCCATTACAAAGTGGCGTATCCAAACAGACATCGGCTAATTGACCGCGTCTAACGTGTTCCTCTTTTGCTGCCACATTACTGAATATTAGACGATTACCTGGTAGGCCTAATTGTTGAACTGTACCTATTAGATTCGGTTCGCCAACTGCTGGAAAACGTAACAGCCATAGAACGGAATTTGGAACAGATTTCAGTATATTAACCTATAAAGAAAATACATATTATAGCATATTTAATATACAGAATATAGAAAAACTAGGATCAGCAAATAAATAAATAAATACCTACCCACATATGCAACGTAGTAGGATCAATTTTATATAATTGATTAAAATTGCAAAAAACAATAGCATCATCGGGTAGTCCATATTGTTGTCGTGTAGTAACAACAATACTTTGTGGTACCTCTTCACCAGTTGCCGCTTTATTATTCGTTTGTGTTGTTGCTAGACCATTTTGTACTAAAACACCATTAACGGATGTTTGCACCTGTCCGGAAGCGATCATATTTTCAATTGGTGTGGTCGTTGGTAGTTCAGCAACTTTCATACTAATCTCCACCGGTTTGGCAGCTTTAACAATTTCTTTCACTTCTTTTACATCGGTATTTTCCACCAATGGTGATAGATCGGCTGCATTTATAATTGCAACATTATCAGCCAGTCCAGTAATTGAACCACTCTTATCCGATACAATTAGTCGTTCTTTTAAATGTGGAAACATTTGCTTGTGATCACCAACAAAATACGTATACGGCATATAGGCTAATTTCTCGCTATACTGATCGGCAAGTTCCAGTGGTGACGTAACAGCATCAGTTACTAAATAATCCATAAAACTGGCACCACTTGTACCCGGATAACCTAACCACATTACTTGTATTGGAGCCGGTTTCAATGCAAAGATTTCATTTCGAGCACCTTTCGTATAACCATTCATATTAACTAGAATTTGTATATTATCTGAATAGATACGATCAGCGGCTTTTCCATTGCATGGTTCCGATGACAGATCGATAAAATGTTCACATTCACGTGACACCTTACTACGAAACGTCGTGCCATCATCCTGACTTAAAGCATAACAAAACACTTCGATTTTGTTTCGATCATGTAAACCGGGCACGGATTGCATCAGATGCGATGTCGGATGATTACCGAAATCACTACTAACATAACCTATACGTATACGACCATTTAATTCATTCAAAAACTTGTACGGCGCCTTATGCAGTACATTGATCTTTTCCAAACATAGATTTGCATGTCGCGTTGCGATCGCTTTACGAAATTCATGCGACAACGGATACAACATGGAATGATGTGGATGAACTGATGGTAATCGATTTCTATCCAATTGATCGGCAACAATATTCACCAATTTCTTCATTCTACTCTCATAATCTGACCAATCACAAACAATTTGCAAACAATGCGCTAGATTGCAATAAGCATCGGGAAAATCGGGTTTCAGTTTCAAAGCGGTCTTATACGATTGAATCGCTTCCGGAATATTACCCGAATCCTTATGAATACTAGCTAAATTACTATGGGCATCGGCAAATGCTGGATTGATTTGTATCGCTCTCGTATAACATTGCAATGCACCAGGAACATCTTGCATTTCCTTTAATGTATTACCCATATTCGAATAGGCATCAGCGAATGTTGGTTGAATTCGTATTGCTTCTTTATAGTGCATCAGTGCCTCGTTTAACTTGCCTTGCTGTTGTAGTACTGATGCCAAATTACTGTGGGCAGCAGCAAATTCCGGAAATACTTCCAATGCTTTAAGATACAATCGGGTGGCTTCTTCAATAAAACCCTGTTCCCGTTTAATATTTGCCAAATTATTAAGTGAGTCGGCATGATTTGGACACAATCTTAATGCTGTATTATAACAATCTTCCGCTTCTGATACCTAAAATTAACGATCAGATTTGTTTATTAAAATTTTATTTGTTATTATTGAGTAGATTAATAAAAATTATTACGCTATTTACGTGCAATAAAAACAAACCGATTTCATTCCACTATTAGCGGAAAAAAAAAAAAAAGAATAATAATTTCCAACTACTTGGCTGAAAATCTGAATTGATTTGGGCCAGTTTCAACTATCAATTCATCTCGCAATTTAAACGCAAAAAGTGGTTAGGTGACGTACGATTTTTTTTATTTTGCTAATAGTAGCCAATAAATATGCGGTAATCTAATAGAAATTCAAAGACCTTGAAAGCTGATTCTTTATAAATATAGATTCAAGTTGTGAATAAAAAATACGAAACGTGTCAATATTAAAATATATATCTAGACACATACAAATTTATTTTCAAGACGAGACAAAATAAATACGTAAACAGGGATCTACCCTTTTAAAAAAGGATTTGGGCAGATTTAGTTTTGAATAAAAATCGATTGCATTTACATGTCTACTTTGTTTATTTTTTGTTGTTAAAGGGTATCTAATTCATGGAACTAGACCAACCTTAATCCATAAATCATTTAGATAAAAAAAAAATCAGATTGGAGTCTAGTGGGAGTTCGTTCAAGTTAAATAAATTTAAATTTATATTCATAGAGCAATAAATCAACACTAAAGCCGACTAATTAATGCCACGAGTGAATACTAGCTATTACCGTGATAATTAAATCAACAGCTCTATCATTTTGAAACTGAAATCCAATTATTACTAACTACATCACATTTACCTGGCCTTTTTCCTTTAGCGCATTCGCCAAATTACAGTAGGCATCTGGAAAATTCGGTTGTAATTCAATTGCTCTTCTATATGTATCAATTGCTAGATCGATCAGTCCTTGTTCGTAATAAACACAAGCAAGATTACCATGTACAACAGCATTATTTGGTGATAAATTAAGTGCTCTCAAATAGGCTGCTACCGCCCTGAAAAAATTGATGATCAAACTTTAAATGTTGTGTCGCATCAGACAGATTTAGAGTGGGAATTTTGTACAAATTTCAGAAATGTTGTAAAATCATTAACGATCATTACAATATTTGGATAATTTAAATATAAAATTTACCAAATCGAAATATTTAATAATAATAAAATTAATAATTGTCATAGGTCACTATTAAAAAAATATATATACTAAAAACGTACTGACATATCATAAGTATGCAACCAGATATGTTGCTCACATGAAATACAACAAGAGCACGTCATCTGACATTTTCCAAAAACAAGTAGGCGGCTATGGATATAGGATGAAAATATAAATAATTACCCAATTTATCCCTTCACTATTTCATTCAATTTACATAAATAGACTTATAACTTACAACGGATTTATTTAATATGCGAGCAGGCATGTATTTATTACATCAAATTAAGTTTCAACAGGCCTTTTTGTAATGATGTTAATTTAGTACTTTCCATTATAATATTTTAATATTATAGCAAAGAATATGTATGGAATGCTTCTTTGTTTGCTATTAAACAAAAAAACAGTTAATTTAAAAACTTATTTAATAAATACGTCTGATGGTGGGATTAATTAAAAATGCATAGCCAACTGAGAGTAGAAAAATATGCGAGTCGTTTTCATATTTCACCATTTTTCCTTGCTTTGCCTGACACTGTGCAATAAAGTTATATTTTATAATCTAAAAGTAAATATGTGTGCTCTCGTAATTGAAATATATTCCGTTTTGCATTTTATAGAGTAATAAGCACAATGTGCGTTTCACATTCTCATGTTAAACCTGTTTAGAGGCACACATAAAAGAAACAGCCTTCAAAATTACATTTCTTTAAACTAGAGGAAAATCAATTGTTCTAAAAATAATACAATTTTCGTGAACAAACACACTATTGACCTCATATCTTTAAAAAAATTATATATATATATATAGTTAAAAACACCTTTTTTAAGTCGACCATTATTTCCTGGTCATTTATGAATAATTCGTATACATTTAGAGAGCAATTGGAACTGAACGCCAATATCATTGGCTACACTATCTTTCTTTTCCAACTTTCCAAGTTGGAAAATACCCGATAGCGAGACGGGATGAGGTGAAGGAGCAGAATAAGAAAAGTTATTTTTATACTAAATGGATTCCAGTCAGTAGAGTTCAGCAAATCATAAAGTGACAGAGAAAGGGGGAATGAATTGTAAAACATCTTCAAAAATAATAATTAATAATATGCTTCAAAATGCTGATGTTATTGCGAGGAAACAAATGACAACACATAAATTGATGATCCGTTTACATTTATCTACGTACAGACCTGTCGAATAACTTTAGCCAACGAATAATTAACGTTGGAAAAGGGTGTGGTAGACATATTTGAAAAGCACGATAAAAAGGGTTGTTGTTGTGCACATTGTTGCACAAATTGTTCAATATTCGAACGTGAATTGAAAGTATTATCTACTCGTTAAGTTTTCCCAAGTAAATCCATCATTCATGCGCTTCTATTTATTACTATAAAAAAAAAAAAAAACGAATTTTTTCGTTAAAATCTCTTGGAAAGCTATTAATATTTATCACTGTATCTGTGTGTGTGTACCATTTACAGTTACAAAAAAAAAAAAAATGATTGATCAACAACTACAAAAACTAAAAGTTACTGCCAGCATACGAAATTAATGAACCGAAACTGTTCTTTTTGAAGAGAATCTCGAAATTTTTCGAGATCGCGTCTTTTATCTCAAAGAGAAAACAAGTCACTTATTTATCTAAGATCACAGGCAACATATAAAAAGGAAATCAAAGAAATTCCTGAAATATACATTTACGTCATTCGATATAACTAATTCTGGCATTGGATTTGGGATGGTGTCGTGCATATCATCGAAAATACGATGATAATAAGCACTGGTGTAAACTGCTGAAAACTGGATACCATATGTTCCAGAAAAAAAAAAAAAAAATATAATTTTAAAATTTTATGAATTGAAAAAAGCTATTTTTACAAAAACAAACTCAACAACCATAAAGTAGAGCCAGTGCTTACACGTGTGGTGTAAAAAAATGAGTAGATTACACACAACTGATCCAAATAAAAAAAAAAAATTGATACAAATCAATTTGCACCAAAACGACGACGATTTAATTATTTTTTTTTTCAATTAATCGATTTTATCCATTTCAATATAAACGAAATCTCAGCATATTATCGTTTCGGAAATTAACAATTTTTTACTCACCTTTTAATTTGTTTTCGAAGCCAACCACCCCCACATCCATAGCCGCCGTTACCACCCCCATCACAATTATTATTATCACATAATGGTTCCGGTATATGAATAACAGTATATACAACCACGCATTGTAATTCCATAATAATAGTGTTTTCGACGTGAGCATGACGACATGAAGATATCCCACTCTTAATTTACTATTATTATTATTATTTATGATTTTTTTTTTAAGAGCGAGAGATGGACATCAGCTGAATGGATGTGATAAACTCCTGTCGTCGCGGCGGACGGACATTGGAACGATGCTGAACGACGACTGAAAAAGACGCCCGCCAGAGAAGCGTCTAAAAGGATATTTGAACGAAATAGAGAACGAGAGAGTGAGAGAGAGAGATGTATAGAGGCACAAGCTTTTGGCTATTGCCAAAAAGGGAGTAACAAAAAAAGAAAAAAGAAACCAGCGTCGCGTACAAGAAATATGAATGTTAGAAGTTCTTTTGGTGAATAGTTCTTGGCGACATTTTTATTTCCAAGTCAAAACAACACAGAATTTCCTGTTTTAATATAACATTTGATGTGTAGAGAGAGTAATTCGATGTTCTCTTATGATATTATAAAATATAAGATATTTTTCTGGAACAAGGCCAGCTAAGAAAATTTATCGTTCAAATATTTTATAATTGCAAAAATGAAGTCATAACAAGTACCTGGTCACTAAAGGCAATTCATCTTTATCGGTTATGACCTTTAATGCAAATGATATTGAAGCACTGCGAACGGATAACCACTAAATTGACGTCAAATAAAAATTTCCGATCTAATTAGTTTCAATTTGTGAAAGCTTTAAGCAAATTAAATTCGCTAAATATAAAAACAATAATGATTGCTGGCGACTTGCCAAAAAAAAAAAAAAAAGGTAAAAATTTTCCATAACGTCTCATGCATTAATAAATTTACCAAAATAAACTAATAACTTTTACGAATTTATCTTGAAATTACAGTTTATGAACTCAAGAAAATAAACTTTCTAATTTTGCCCAACGACCACTAAAAATTATGATTCGACTACAGTTTTAATTAAATTTATTTTTTCACAATCACCTTATAATTTTCACCACTTTTTGTTTTCATATACAAAGAAAATGTCGGCTGTTTTACGTCAAAATCATATTAAAATTTTATTTTTCAGAAGTATTTCGTCAATTTTAATTTTTAATATTTGCATTTATAAAAAAAAACCATTTGTTTTTGTTATTTGTCAATCATACATTAAACCTCTTTCTATTTTTTTCCATATCATTCGAAAGAGAGAAAGATATATGCATTTTGTATATTAGCGCCGTGACATCAACAGTGTTCGACGCATGAAGTATTAGTTTCATGGCTACCTTGATTATTATGCATGTTCAGTGAACTCTATTTACTACCAGTGAACGGGATGCAGCGAATTAGTAAATGGAATTTACTGCGTATGTTTGTGCTTTATACAAGAAATATTTCCCATTTATATTAGGTTTGTTTCAACTTGACATTTCCGATGACTAGATTTAGATTAGTTTGAAACTATGTCTGTCAGAGAAACTTCTAGTTGCGTATCTAGTTGTCACTGATTAGGATATAAGTTGTTTAATATAAATAACAAGTATAGTTTATTTATCTTAACCTATAAAATAATGATACATACCGATCAAAAATTCTTGCCTCCTTCAAAACATTTCCCAAATTAATGTATGCATCCAAAAAATTTGGATCCAATGCAACTGCCTTTTCGAAATGATGAATGGCCAACCATATTTCACCTTGGGCATTAAACACACAACCCAAATTGCTCCATGCAACCGCAAAGTCCGGTCGTGTTTCGATCGCTTTCAAATAGCAAGCCTATTTTTTTTATTTGATTTTTTATTTTTTTTTTGTCAAATATACAAAAAAAAAAGAGAAACAAAAAATAACTGAATTAGTAAAAGGAAATATAACCATTTGCTGATGTTTATATTTAATGTGAACAAATCTCGCTCCTGCGCATCATATTTTCTTTAACAAGGTAAAATGGGCCGGGGGGGGAGTTGTCGCTGAACGATGAATAAAAAGTGTCCGGAACAAAATCTATGCTTTTTGAGCCAAACATGAAAATCACATCGCTTACGCCTCTCTGTGCTAAATTACAACGCTAATACGCAAAAAAAAAATAATCGTTGGATCATAATTACGTGAATTTCCACTTATACAATGATTTTTATTGAGAAATTCAAGTTATCACAATCGTGATTATTATATACGCTTACGCCATACGCTTAAAATTACGCCGAGCAGCGACTAATAATTAACTAACTAACTACACATACTAATGAATACTTTTACGCCGGTTGCCATTCCTCATCATCTCATATACACAGGACAACATCAAAAATTCTTAGATAAAGAAACACATTGTTTCTTCTTCTCTCTCTCTCTCACTCTCTTTTCGCACACACTGGCAATATCTCTCTACTTTACCTGCTCTTCATATTACAAAAGGGCCTTTAACGAAATCAACAGCCGCAGGAAGAACAACACCTCGCTGGTATAGTGGACGATATGGTTTTAACCTGTTATTTAACAGCACAACCAAAAACGATTAAATATAAGTATAAACAGTCAAAATGTTGGCCTTATAAACTATTGGAAGGCAGAAAAAAGACCCTAAGCTTCAGTTGTCACCAAATAATTAAATATCTATGTATGTCACCTGTAAATAGCACAGAGATTTTTTTCGGTTAATAAAAATGTGCGTTTGCTTTAAAATACAACAAAAAAAAAGAAACATCCAAGTAAATAAAGAAAATAGTTGTTTGGTGAAACTCCTTGGGGCGCTTTTAGTGCTTGAATAAAAAATTATATACAAAAAATTAATCCAGTTTTCTTTTTGTTAAAAATGAATGCAAGACAATAAATAAACCAATTGGTTTTTTAATACTTAATTTCGATCCATTTCCATAATGAAAATGCAAAAATTGAATAAATTCTTTTCCCTTTCAGTAAGTAACAAAAAGTGTCCTGAAAAAATAAAACAGCTTACCACCAAGCTTTATTTACGTAATTTATTCTATTTATTTATGTAAATATATTTGAACAAAATCCATAAAGTCGCGACATAATAGAAAAAGACTCTTTGAAATTTTATTGATAAATAAAAAGACCTTAAAAGTATTTGATCTGTACTAATAAATTTACGCAAAAGCAGCCATCTGAAAATTCAATAAACTGGCAAATAACTTAAAATATGTCCTATCTCTTCTCTCGCTCTCTCTCTCTCCCTTTCCCGCCTTGTCTGCTGCTAAATCTACATTTTAATAAAAGTAGATGATATTTAAGTTATTCGCTAATATTATTAATAACCATTCTTTTTCCTAGTTCTAATTCATTTATGACTCGTTTTCTATGAATAGTTCACGATAGAAAAATTGAATATTAAAAAAGAATGGCAATAGCATAATAGAAGAAACGTTTTACGCCAAATAATGTTTTCTTTCCAAACAATTTACGCCAGCAAACGCTTTAAAAACAATATCTACGCCAAACCAATAAAAATCTACGCCAAGAATGCCAAATAATGTTCAATAATTAATGCAAAATGAAAAATAATTGAAAAAATATTAAACATCAGATCAAATACTTAATTCTTATAGGTCGTAAATTTGCAAAAACCGATTCATAAAGCCAGGGTATAACTTGGTGGCGTAATAACAAAATAGTGAGGGCACTAGCTAGTAGAATAACATAGAAACTAATTTACTCACTTTTGCTTCATCTAGACGTCCAAGTGCTTTAAGTAAATTTCCCAGATCGCTACGAACACAGTAAAGATCCTGAAAAAGTAACAATTTCATGTTATTTATTATAAGTAATTTTCCATAATCTTATTGGAATATCCATTTATTCGATTAATTTTTCGTAATAATAGCATTAAAACAACTTACTGGATTATACTGTAATGCGGTAATATATGCTTGAACAGCCTGTTCCATATCACCAGCTGCTACAAGAGCAGCGGCTAAATTTATGTAACCATCGATAAAATCTGGTTTTAGTCGTACAGCATGTCGATAATTATCTAATGCTTCTTGAAGTTGATTTCTTTCTTTAAAAACATTTCCCAAATTACTATAAACAAGAAAAACAATAAATAAGCATTCCCATCATGTGAAAATTAATAAACAAATTTATGGCGTATATCCCAGTGTAATATAGTTATTTACCTATACGCTTCAGCTAATAATGGATTTTGTTTAATTGCCAATGTACTAAATTGCGCTGATTTATCTAGACGACGACATTGAAAATGTATACTTGAAAGTAACAATAAAACACCAGTATTCGATGGATCTTGTCGCCAAAGTTGCATACAATGACGTTCGGCATTTTCATAATCGGCTGCTTGATATTCCCTATGGGCTAATTCTAACAGCCCTAAAGATGAAATGAAAATAAATTTCGTTATATTATTTTTTGATACTAACAGATAGGGACTCATAATTAGTTTAATTTTAAAGACATTTTTGTCTAGTGTTTCACTGGTTGCTGTTACTGTCTTTTACGTATCTATAGATATACATAATGAAAGAGTATACGCCTCTTTGATCATCATCTGTACAGACTACAGCTGACGTCAGATTTATTTTAATCATTTCGTTTTTGGAATTGCCGAAGCAAGGAAACTTTGCAATTTATATTTACAATATGAATCAATAGTATTTGAATTACAAATACAACTCTTTGGATTTAATGACAAAGAAAAATCAATCATGGGTGACTTGATTAAAAAAAAGTGTATCAAATCAAATATGGCGATTGTCATTCCAACGGTAAATCCAGCATCTTATCTCTTATATAGATTTACCATTACCTAACATATCCCATTTATAATGTAACACTTCTTATTGCACATCAATTAATTAATTACAATATGTTTAGATAAAATGTGACAAATAAAATTTCCTTACCCACAGAGGTCATTGGAATTGCTTCATTCATTTTAAGAATCACTTGCGTTCCCAAAGTAATTGAACCGTTAAGTTGAGTTTGGGGACTCACATTTACAGAGACCGATTGGCCCTGCATATTAAAATAATAAAAACTGTATACCGGATAAGTGAAAATTTAAACTAATTAAACACGCTTGTTAAAAAAGTATAATGGCGACAAAATTGCAAAAATCACCTTTTGGTTTTCAACGTTGTTGTTACGTCATGATTTTCATCTTCTTGTCATTCACGTTATAGTGGCTTTTGTACAATCTGTCATAACAACTACACAGCCATGGGATTTCGAAGAATCGAAATATTTTGACTTAACCTCTAAATTTAAACAAAGCAAGATATTTATTTGATTGTTTACTAATTGCCATAGTTGTTTACTTATTAATTGTACAGCCAATAAATTGCCATTAAGTAAAGTTAAAATTTCGATTTCAATATCAATTTTCTCAAATAAATATGAGTGATAATGAACTATCTGGAAATGATTCAGAACGAACAAATTCAAGTCATGAAAACGATGGTAACAGAGAATCGTCTGAGGACGAACCAGATTCCGATGATAGTTCTGATATGGACGAAACTGAATGCGAAACACGACGAACGGAATTAGTTGAACATGTTCAAGATTTAGAAAGTCAATTTAGTTTATTACGTGAACAATTGTATAGAGAACGAATGCAACAAGTCGAAACACAATTGGCCGAAGTGAAATCAGGCAAATCAGCCGATTATTTAATACCGCTTCAGCAACTGGAAGAACAGCGACGTGTTCGAACAGAAGTAGCTGGTATTTTACGACAATTACGTTTGGAAAATGTTCATCATTATTATGATGCGGAGAAACAAGCTGCTATGCAGAATTTGGAAAGTGAAAAGATGTTGGCCAAAGATTTTTATTATAGTGATTTAATGGAAACGATAAGAATTTTGGAGGAAGATAAACAAAATAGTGAAATCACTTGGGGTGAGGGTGGCGATTGGGGAAATACACGATCAAGATCGACATCGAGAAAGAAGGCAGTAACAGTTTCTGGACCCTATATTGTATATATGTTAGCACCTCAAGATATATTAGAAGATTGGAAAATTATCAAGAAATCATTAAAAAGGCCCACCTGACATTACATGTATTGAGGCGACGATACACCGAATTCCTTAAAGTAATACAAACATTTTTTGTACATTGACGTTGATTGCACAAAAGCAAATATAAATTATAACAAAAATATATTTATTTTAAATGTATTCTCTTTTTAAAAGTACATAATTAATGTTCATTAGAATTAGTGTCATTTTCACTGTTATTACATTTAGCTTCTTCTGTTCTCATCGTTTGTAAATCATTAAAATTTAAATTAGGCTCCATCTTTACTGGTATTAAATGTCTAATTGATTCCAATACATTAGCTTTATTTAAAAATGAAATTTTCTCTTCATGTAAAGTTTGTACACTGATACCCAATTTGCCTGCCAGTTGATTAGGTGGATAAATTATATGGATACATTTCTGAATATACGGTATCAAATCGTCCGCAAAACTCACGCATAATCGTCTGAATGCATCCTTAGAACAACTGGAAAATGCCTGTTGTTCTTGTAGATGCAAAGTTAGAATCGATTTCGCGATGAATTTCAATGATTTTTCCAATGAATCAATAACATCGTTTACAACAGCAATTGGAGCACAGCTTTTGAAATCGTTAAATACTTTTAAAATATTATTTAAATATTCGGCTAATGGATAAAATTCCAATAGACTATCCGGCAGATGAAGATGCTGATCATCTTCTTTACTTTTCCACGGAATGTTCGACGATGTTTTATTGATCAATGTGAAATTCTCAATACTTTTCTCAAAAGCAACGATTGCTTTGTTGATTGAACTCTTAAAATTATCACAAATTTTTCTGGTAAATATCGGAATTAGTAATGTACGAAAATCACAGCCAACTTTACTAAATGATAAGCCGAAATACATGCACTGTTCCAATATTGATTCAATTGATGTAATATATTTAAGATCGTCTTGGAGCATCGAAAGGAAATCTGCTATCTGAAAAATGTTTGGATCACAAGTAAAACACGGAACGTTTGAACGGTTTTTAGTTAATTCACCCTGTCATTTATCCATGTGTAAAATATGATATTTTCATTGATTGGTCCTTTCATTGAACTATCATTTGCGGCCGTATCTTCATCTCCAAATAGTGCTTTATATTGCGTTATTACATTGAACAAATTTACTCTGGTCACTTCGATCGTTTTTGTTAAATGATGATTAACTAAAAAGAATTCTTTCGATTCGTTTCCTATTATTCCTATTATATCACTCACTATCATCTCTAGGTATGAATTTCAATCGTTGTTCCAACCAATATCCTCGTGCCTGTAAAAACTTCAGTTTCAATTCCAATTCTGTGAAAACTTCCATTCGTCGTAAATGACCAACTAAATGTAAACATTTTGGCAAAGTTAATTCCTGCTTTAGTTGAGCTAAGAGCTGATGTAACATCGAAAACCATACGGAATTCACATCGTTAAGAATACTCTAGAAACATATACAACATGGCCTACTGCGTTTGACAAATTAAATTTTAATTTACCTTAAGAATAGGTATATCTCGGTGTTTTGTAGACAATTTTCTAACATATCCTGCCAGTTCTAAGGCCTCTTCATACTGTTCATTATCAATGAATGAATTCATTAATTGTGGCAGTTCCAAAATCTCTAGTAACTGAGCATTTCTTGTTAGTGTCAGCGAATTCAATTTTCGTAAATTGCCAACTTGTGCAGTTGATTCACTGAATGTTGAACATTTCTTTTGAAAACTAGGAATATCATTTAACAATTGATCGAGTTTAGTTTCAATTCCGTTGAATTGTTTCGATAGTTCTTTTGAACATTCTGCCGTATCGATAAATGTTCGATAATTAGTGACAGCTAATTCTTGTGTTTGTTCCTGTAGATTTTCATATTTATCTTGTAGTCTTTGCGGTTCTTTTAATAACGTTTCCAGTTTATAAATACCCAATTCGGTTAAGTAGTCGTTAATTATTTTGTTTGGTTTCCAATCTTCTGCAAAACGTAACAATCAATTATAAATCAAACGTTAGTCACTAATGTTATTAAGATGATACCTGGGTAACCGTCCGGGTACAGTAGTGTTAGGAGTTTTTCTCTTTCTTCCATTATTAAAAGTTCAATTGAATAATTCAAATAAATAAATAGTTCTATTTTATTTAAAACTTTAATTTCAAAATAAAGGTGAGGTTAATTAATACATCACGATTATGTGGCAAATTGACATTTGACTAACTTCATGTCATCGCATTGCATCATCCAAAATCAAACGTCAAACAGGGCATGATGAAAATTTTATATATCATTTTAGTTACTTAACCTGTAATTGTCAGAACTTCAGAACCATATTTTAACAAAAAACTAATTTTTAATTTTTTCAAAATTGCGAATTAATAAGGTAATTTTGAGCTGTAAAAATTACATGTACATTCGCCCAATTATACGTTCGGTGTCAAATTGTATTAAGCTTTCTGTGTATTCCAAATTTTTATTTATAAATTAAAAATTACAGATTGATGCAATTCTGTTGAATTTACGTATTCTAATATTAGTTTCAGTTGTACGGATAATACCCGTTGTCTATGGTTTCAGGACTATGGAATCGGAAATACGCCAGCAATCTGCATTAAATAAAAAATTAATCAACAAAGGACAAGCAAAGGTGAGAATGCATTTATATCATTCAGCTAGTTAGTTTTTAATTATTATTTAACGTGATAATATAATTAGTTCGCTATTCTGTACTTTAGGGTACACACATTTTTGATATAGTATTTAAAGAAGAACATTTTAATTTACTAAATGATTACTTAAAAGATCACAGTTACTTAAATGATTATCAACCGACTACAGCCGATCGAATTCTATTTAATCACATTAAGAATCAAACACCTTTTACGAAATATGACCATTTAAACAGATGGTTCAATCATATGATGTCCTTCTCGGATATCGAGAGAAATAATTTTATCGAATACGATAGAGATAAAATGAGAAAACTATTTGAATCCATTGCAAATATTCAGGTAATAGTTTTTCTTTTTGTTTTTTCGGTTTCAAGTTTTAATTGTGTCGGTGTGTGAAACTAGTACGATGATGCGTTCATGCTGGAGAGTGTGGCCACCAATAATAGGGCAATTGTATAGAAATAGTGCTAGAACGATTAGTTTGTTTAATAGACCACATCAGGTCAGTGAAAAACTTATTTCATTTTAAACGAAAATTAAACTGAGCGCGCTCAGTTATATCGAATCGTTAAAATTTTAGTAAATTTAGCAATAACATTTCTCTTCGGTTAATGATAGTATTGTTTTGCTTGTAAAAATGTTTTCTCTTTTAAAAAAGTAGTTCAATCAAATTACTTTAGTGGTAAAAAAAACTATACACTTTCGAATTCTAACCAAACATTTGTTATACAGAGTGCAATCGTATAAATGCATATTTATCAAGTTGGCTTTGAAAATATCTACATTTTTTTAATGCTACGTCATCGGATGCATGTGTTATTGCTATTAAACTATTAATTAAAAAAACTACGAATTAATAGTTATTCGTCATCTAATACGACTAGTCGTATTTATGAATCGTAATTTTTAGAACATAAAATACAATAAAGTTTGTCCTAAACTGGATCATAGGCGGCTATGACTTTAGGTGTTATGATGATTTTAGATTTCACGATAGATTATTTTATTTATGATGTTAAATTAATCTAATTATAGGCCGATGGCAATTTAAATAATTCGATAGCAAAGAAAATGCATGACAAGCATAATAATAGTGAACTTCCGCATAATTGTCCTATAAAACTTAAAACACCCAAAGGGACTAGGGATTTTACACCAAATCAAATGGCTTTAAGAAATAGTGTTTTCGAAAAAATCATCGATGTTTTCAAGAAACATGGTGCCGTTACAATTGATACACCAATATTTGAATTAAAGGTAATACTTGGTTGTTTATATGGTTCTGTTTGAATTTTCAGTTGCCTACATTTGGTCAATGTTCTAAAACAGTGTAATTTCAATATACGAATTATTGTTGTATTGAAGTTTTTGAAACGGTGAAAGGGTAAAAACGAACAAATTAAAGTGAAATACAATACGGAACTGTAAAAAGAATTTCATAAGAAACCTTTTACTTTTGTCGATATGCTTTTTGCTTGGCTAATATTACAGAACTAGTCCAAGGTCATTGCTTACTATTATTATTATTGTACATCGACGAAAGTGAGAGGTTGGAAAAAATATGACTTAATTTCGCCTATTTAAATCGAATTGACAATTTAATACGAATTTCTCTTATTTCACAGGATGTTCTCACAGGAAAATATGGCGAAGATTCGAAATTGATTTACGATTTAGCTGATCAAGGTGGTGAAATTTTATCGCTTCGCTACGATCTAACAGTACCTTTTGCCAGATACTTGGCACTGAATAAAATTTCCAGTATTAAACGCTATCATATAGCGAAAGTCTATCGTAGAGATAATCCGGCAATGACACGAGGTCGATATAGGGAGTTTTATCAATGCGTAAGAAATTCGAGAGAATTTGTGTAAATTTTTAATTTATTAAAAATTTACTATTTATTAAAAAAATTAATAAATTTATTTTTGTTTCTGCTCGATTAGGATTTTGATATAGCTGGATCATACGATCCAATGCTACCAGATGCTGAATGCATGAAAATTGTCTGCGAAATTTTGGATAATCTTCAAGTTACACCCTACGTATTAAAAATCAATCATCGTTTATTACTGAATGGATTGTTTGAGGCGTGTGGTGTGCCACAGGATAAATTCCGAAGTATATGTTCAGCAGTTGATAAATTGGATAAAGTAATTTGTTTTTTTTTTTTTGGAATTTTTTATTCTTTTTTTATTTCTTACTAGGGATGCAACGATTACGATTAGGATTAATCGTAAAACAATAATCGTTACATCCCTACTTCGTACTCAACAGCTGTTTCGATTTTTCAATTTAATTTAATTTGTATTTTCCATTTATTTTCAACTTTTAGATGGCGTGGCCTGATGTGAAAAAAGAAATGATAACAGAAAAAGGTTTAGCTGAAGACGTAGCAGATAGAATAGGAGAATATGTAAAGTTGAATGGAAAACTAGAACTAGTAGACCAGCTACTAACCGATGATAATTTATCAAAAAACCAGTCGGCAATAGATGGATTGGAAGCGATTAAATTACTGTTTAAATATTGCGATATTTTTAAGATAACCGATCGAGTGTCGTTCGATTTAAGTTTAGCCAGAGGTTTGGATTATTATACGGGTGTAATTTATGAAGCGATACTATTAGGCGGTATGTAAATTAATCGATTCCAAGATCTCTTATTTGGCTGCATACACATTTCAGATAGTGATAAAGGTGAAGATGTGGCAGTTGGATCGGTTGCCGGTGGCGGCAGGTATGATAATTTAGTTGGAATGTTTGATGCGAAAAATCGACAAGTTCCGTGTGTTGGAGTGTCCATAGGAGTAGAAAGGTGAATTAAAAGAAAAAAAAGATCACGTTGACAAATAAATGACACCTTGATTTTTGTTTTAGATTATTTACGGTTATTGAACAAAAATTACAATCATCGAATAAAAAACTACGTACAACTGATGTGGATGTTTTCATATGCACTGCCCAAAAGAATTTGGTCGAAGAACGATTGAAACTCAGCAACGAATTGTGGGATAATGATTTTAAGGTTAGGATTCACTTTTGTTTCTAACTATATAAGTTTCTTTTTTTCTTGGATTGCTTCTAAATATTTTAACCTTGAATATTGACTCGAACGAGGCAATTTCTGCTATGTTGTGAAAATATTTATTTTAAGGTTGAATTCTCGTACAAGAAAAATCCAAAATTACTTGTTCAACTTCAGTACTGTGAAGAGAATAGTATACCGTTTGCAGTGATTATTGGTGAATCGGAAATACGTGATGGTGTTGTGAAATTGAGAAATGTCGAAACGCGAGAAGAAACTGTTGTCCAAAGAGATTTACTTGCTGATGAGCTAAGGAAACGGTTGGGAAATTTGAATACAAATGGAACATTAGATTAGGAATATCGATAAAATTACTTTCCTTTTTTTTTTTAACTTATTGCATTTAGATTAATGTAAATATCTATACTATATAAAGATATATCAAGCAAATACATACCTTTGGCTCGATTATTTAAATAAACAATCTCGTTTTTGTCAATTAATGAATATTTATTTCGAAACTTTATTAGTCTAATAAAATAAACAATAAAAATTCAATAAAATCATATTTTCTACATGGTACACTTATGATATTAACTTTCAAAATTACCTTTACATTAATTAATTACTGTTAAATGTTTAAATCTAATCTAAAGGTTTCTAATTATGTATCGATATCAATAGAATCGCCCTAAAACTACCATTAATATTATATTGCATATTTTATGAAACTGAAGTTGGACCAAGTTTTGGAAATCGAAATTATCGAATAAATGTAGTTAAAGAAGAAACGGCAGTGTGATGAAAATTTAAATGATTTCCACTTTTTAAAGTCCATTTTTTCCGATACGAAACAAATAAAAAATCGCTTGTTTATTTTTGTTAGGTTATGTGGAAAGCTGGGTAAGATTCTCTAACTAAATACAAATACGAATAAAATAATTAATACATATTGTGAATGTGCATTATAGTTGTACAAATTATTTACATAAATAAATTTCGATTATTATTAATTCATAATTAAAAAAATTAATAGTAATATTTCTTATTTGCTAATGTATTTATTTATTCTTATATTAGCTAAGTACATAAATGTATGTAATTATTAATTAAATCTCTTAAGAAAACAGAGAAATACATATTTTGTCACAACATATTTAGCGACCCAAAATAAGTTTTAATTGTAGCACAACTCCTGGTTAGATGTTTTGCTGAAAACTTTACTTAAATTTTCAGCTTCCATCCAACCAATGTAGCTAATCAAAAACAAATTACTTTGTTACTTTTACGCATATTCTGAATAAAATAAGTCGTCAGCATTTTTTTGCTTAAACATATGGTCCACGGAAATTTACCATTGAAACACAGTTTTCAATGACAATACGAATATAATATACATAAAACGCGAAATGGGAATAAAAAAGTAATTTACCATCAAAAGAAAAACACGCTTTTCATTTCTGTACTTTCAATACCCTAGCTAGAGAGGATTTGTTTTTTATTGCTGCACTAGTGCAAGAAGTACAGTAAACAAAAACAGAATATATTATGTAAATGTATATTGGGTAAGTATAATTTAATTTTAGCATGCATTTTTATTATCACTTATTGCTATGTATAGTCATAAATTTAAACTTACTAAAACACTAAATAATATTAAATACGTTATATGAGATTAAGACTCGTATTTCGAACTGTGATTATGTAAATGCTTTTCTTTTTTTAAATCCAAATTTCATTTCGATTCTAGTTATAATAAATTACCTACAAATAACTCGTATTATTACTGTATTTTGTAATAACTATGTTAAGTACAATAATTCTAATGGAATAATGCATTTATGTATTAGGTTATGTAGTTAAAGAAAAACTAAAATAAAACGAAAACATAATTAAAAGTTTAACAAAAAAAAAGAAAAAAACATTTTCAGTAACGGCTCAACATATAATTAATGTTTTGTACTTAAAATTCTACATTGTATGAATAATAAAAAAAAAAAATTCGGCTTAATGTTCGTTTGTGATTCTAACCTAAAAATTGAATAATTTATTATCATTTCAATTATCGACAAGACGATCTTAAATTTTTATTTATTTATAACATCAATTATTTATGAATTTTGATCAAATCATGATAAGTGAAGTGTAGTAAATGAGCGCTTTTCCATTCATTTGAATAGATTGTGAAAAGCACGAAAATATAAACGCTCGTCGATTTGATGGTCTAATAAAGGAAGACCCTGTGGTTAATTTGTAAATATACTTATTAAAATACAGGAAGGGGGATTGATGGTAAAAAAAAGCAGGTATAATTATAGATTCTGTGCGTATGGATATACCATTTTTTTAAAAATAAAACTGCATTGGAGTTAAATTTGTGAACTTTTTTTTTTAAATGTAAAAACCTAGAAAATTGTTAATTTATCTTCTAAATTGGTGCGTTTAAGTACACGTATTTAAGAATCAGTTTAAAAAAGTTGCTTAAGTACAGTAGCAGTTTGTATGACTAGTTATTATCAGTCTTAATTTTCCTATTTTCTTTTTTTTTTTGTTTTTGCAGCTGAGAACAAATGGATGTCTAGAATATGGCGAATGTGATCGATAGATAAATAGTTCTAGAAAAAATATATTGTAAATTTTTAGACAAATTAACAATTTTTTTTTTAATGGTCATTTTATAAATCGAGTTTTTTTTACCATTCTCTTTGACACGGCCCACTAATAATTTGAAAGGAATTTTGAGCGAAATATTTTTGTAAAATAAAATGAGCAAAATCGTCACAGACCTGGTAATAGATCTAGAAAATTTAATTCGAATGCAATACTCCACAACAATTTCCCGGACAGTAAAATATTTCAAGAAAGAAAATCTTGTACAAAGATTGACACTTGATATGTCTTCTATTCCATATCCCATAAAATTGCTTATAAAATCATTTATTAAACGAAGCCAACTTAGGTAGAAAAAAAATCGCCATTAAAATTAAACAAAAATAATTTTACTTGTAACTCAATATACTTTGGCGTTATTAATTTGGTATCGTATCGTACGGTTTTGTAAAATTTCATTCCAAACGTGTTTTATAGCTAGTTTTCCAAATTTCCGCTAAAGTTACAGCGGAATGGAAACGATGAAAAATACATAACGGTAACGTAACACGTTGAATCATTGCCCAAGATAGAAAACCGTAGAATTGTTTCTGTACGGGATTCGCTTCAACTTTTTGAGCTTCAAATGTATAAATAATCCACATTGTAACGTTACATATTAGTAGAAATGTGACAACTTGACGACCGGGTTTAGTACGATCATGTTCCGGTAGATGGACTCGTCGACGTGAAACATCGGCAATGAACAATAGCTGCACAACAACCTGAAAAAATAAACGATTTTATATGAAATTGAACGAAACTTGTTCTAATTAAAAAAAACTGACCTGAAAAACTGCTACAATTCCAGTAAACATAACCATTAAATTTGGTATTTCACCGGTGATGGTGCTTAAATGGCCGGCAATTACACTGAAAACCGCATAGGTGAATAAACCAAATGCAGAGACACGCAGCAGTATGTCGTTCAGGTCGCTTTGCTCTTCCGTTTTGAATTTCAAATGTTGAACCCTGCAATTGAGGTGGGATGTTTTCACCGTGGTACTTATTCTGGTTATGATTTGAACAGCAATAGCGAAGCGTAAAATGAAACAAAATAATAAGCGATATCGATATAATGATGATGGCAATAAGCAAAATGGTGTGTAGTATTCACAATATTGATGAAAAGCACTAGAAAAGCATCCTAACTATCAACTTTAATTCAAACAATCACTTACCTTATAAAACCGATACCAATTGCCATTATACTTAACAACATTAACGTACAATGTGATATATCAGCTAAAAATATGGCAAGTAAATTCAAATCTTTATGATTCACTAGGACAAAGAACAGAATCAAACAAATCAACGAAGCGACCAACATCAATAGTCCAAAGAACAATCCTTTTGATGCACCGACACAATCGACACGTCCCTGTTGCGCCTGTGCCATGGCAACAGCACGACGACTAAGCATTATTTCGAGACGATGTTCCAGATCTTCTTGCGTTACATATCTGGGAAATTACGAGTGAAATTGAATGTGACGTAGTAGTTCGACAACAATAAAAACAATCGCACATTGAGATTAATTTAACATACTTTGGATTTCTACCGATATGTTTCCACATAACATAAATGACAGCCGCACCAATCAATGAATATTCAATAATAAATGGAAATAAATACGGTGCCGAATCCTGAACAATGTTTCCCATAATGTTGATTCGACCACAACTGTCATTAGATGAACTGGTAAAATTACCGGTGAAATAATTAATTAATGCTTGTGGTGTAATCGCTTCGAGTGTTTCAGTACTATTTACCGCTAGCGAATTGGAAATTGTTTCAGTTATTTCTTCTGGTTCGTCAGCAACTGTAAAATAAAATTTGATTACCAGTGAGTTTCTGAACACATTGTTCGGTGAGAATGTAGTACTCATTCCGCACATGCGCAGTATTAATTTTATTAAAAATTACCAAATCATCCACATACCGTTATTATTACTAAATAATAAATTATTAAAATTGTTAAAATCGAAATAATTCTTGATTGGTGAAATACTAGATGGCAGAGCAGTACTAGTTGTCCGACGAGCAGTACTAATGGCTGTTGGCATTGTCCTTTCAAAGAAATTCCACATTCTAGTTGGTAAAGTGGTGAAAATCTTCGCAGTAGTTGGAATTGTTGTAGTTGCTGCTGTAGTTGTAGTTGTTACCGTCGACAAAGTAGTGGCGCTAGTTGTAGTGGATGTTGTCGGAAAATTAAATGTATTCATACCGTTCTTATACATTTTCCAGAATGTTGTCGGAATTGTTTTGGCCGTGGAAAATGCATCTTTCCAATTTAAAAAAAAAAACGAGAATGGAAAGAAGAAATTTTGTTAGTAACAGCTGTTAGTTAACAAGACGAGAAACAGGCATGATTAGTATTAGATTAGAATTGCATCAGTACGGTTATTAAGCTGAAAGACGGCAATTGGCTTACTTCTAGTAGGTGGTGGCATTGTAGTTGGTGGCCAATTCATATTCGTAGTCGTAGTGGTCATCATATCATTTAAATACGGATAAGCATTACGTGCTGTTGACGATAATAAACTTCTAATCGTAGTAGAGGCTGTTGAGATGGCAGCACCACCACCAGCAGCAGTAGTACTAGTACTAGTAGGAAGAGGAGTGGCACCACCAACATCCGGTTTCGATAAATGACTACCCATAATTGTATTTGCATTACGTAGCGTATGTTGTTTAACACTTTCTGAAAGTTAATCGTATTGTTCGTTTCGATGAGAAACAAAACCTTTTTCATCATTGAGATTTTTTTCATTTTACCGGCAAATAGCGAAGAGTTCGTCGGCCCCACTATGTTGAATAGATTCTGATGATAAACGGTGATCTCCTTAATGTATTCCAAGACCAATGTTCTGATCCATACGCATAGATTAGTTGCTGCTACGTGCATAAGACCGAAACGAGCGATCACTTTAAAACGATGAATATTCAACTATATGGAGATACAGAAAAAAACAAACAATAGTCTCGATATATTTGTTCTTCAAGTCTTCATTGTCAAATTCGATAACTATACTTGTAAAAAGAGGTGTCTTACTCGGGAATTCATAAAAATGAAATACATTTGCATAAATGTAAAAATCATCTGCAACACTGGATTAATGCCACGCAGAACCATGTAGCATGGCGAATCGAATGGCACTTCGAAAAATGTACCAAATTCCAATCCGTTGTATATCATCGTTCCCAAACCGAATGCTAAAAATCGATAAATCGTCAAGCCCTACAAAAACTTACTGATCTAGAGAGCGCGTGCGCAACAAACCACTAACCTATAGCTCCAATTCTTAAAAAGAAACTGCCATGGCTCTGATCATTTTGTGTTGTCTTCCTTTTGCATTTCGATTTCTGTTGGGTGACGGCAAGTTGAGCTGCTAGTGTTCCAGCATTACTACCACCACCACCACCACCGATACCACTTTCCACATCAACATTGTTGATTTGTACAGTAGCGGTGGCACCACCTACTGCTATTGGTAATGTCGTTGGTGGTGGTACCGGTGGCGGTGGTACTACACCACCACCACCGCCTTGTTGGACGACTGCTGCTTCCTGTTGGGGCCCCTGCGAAGAGTGACGCAGGTGAGCTGGATGGCCGCGTTCCGATATTTCGGCCACGGGTACAGGCACCACGTCCTCAGCGTCGACCACCCCTTGGCTATTGCGCCGGTACGTGGTGCTCTGTTCGAACGGTAAAAACAAAATTGGAAATCATAGAAACCAAAACAAATAAAAAGAAAAATCAAATAAAATAATCGTAATAATGAAGAAAATTTATAGATTGTTTTTTTTTACAGAAATCGATTAAATCGAGTGGTGGTGCGTTTGTGAGGTTATGTAGAAAATTGTAGCATAGCTTCGATTTAATTGCTTATTTCGTTGTGCGTGTTCAGTTTCTTTGGTTTTCTATTATATAGTCTCAAAGAAAGGATTAAAAAACGTGTAGCTGACCGAAGAAGCATAGCAATAAAAAAAAAAAAAAAAAAAAAAGGAAAAGCCAAAGCAACTTACAAAATATCTTAAAAACCAAAAAAAAAATTAATACGTAATTCGTATTTGAAACATTTTGTATCGTATAATTATTACGATTATTTTCAATCGAAATGTCGTTTGATCAGTTTTCGATTATCGGTATTTACTTTCCACATATCGATACTTTTGCTCATCCCTAATAGATATATGAACGATTGTATTTAATAAAAAACCTAACCTTATAATAATTTTAAAAAAATATTAATTTATATACGCAACGTAAAACTCAAAGAAAATCAGAAAATTAAATGAAAAGGCAAAACGAAATAAAGAAACTAATTCAAATGGTATTATTATTATTATTGTTGAAAAGAATATGCCATACTGAACGCTGTTGAAATAAACTAGGTAGAAAATTCTTTCTACTATTTTTTGCTCAAAACACTAGTGCACACCAGTTTGCATTGCGAATAGATTAGTCGCTGTAGTACGCTGCCCGGCGTCGACAATAAAAAGCGCCACCTACTTAGCCTACTACAGTAACTACGTACAGTCTCGGCAGTATTTGATTATTACGAATGGAAAATAAACAAAGCAATATTGTTTGCTTCGCTTTTTATCTTATTTAAAAAAAAAAACAAAAAAAATATGTAAAACAATTCAATTTTCAAGAAACCGAATACTGTCTGAATATAATCAAATCATTATCATTTTAATTAATATTTATTAAGAAGATGGCTGTCAAATTTAAACTGAGAATAAATTGAAAGTGTCTAGTAGGCATTGAAAATGAATTAATGGAAATTTATTCCGATTAAATTCGACGATAAGGTCGAAAGTTTTCGGGAGACATTTTTAAGATATTTTGTATTAAAATCATATGATTATTTCAATGTTTCTATTTAGTGCGGAAGAGACCAAATTGATTTTCGGATAATTTATGTACATTATTATTTAGGAAGAAATCTAAAGGTGCGTCCACACACTAGTTCTGTATAAGACGAACCTTTAATTATTCCCATTTTTAACAAAATTGTTTATAAAACTAATTAATGTAAATCGAGATCTTTCTATCTCTCTCTCTCTCTCTCTCGCTCGCTCACCTTTTTCCGTAAAGTCGGTCTGGTGATTTCCGCTTTGGCTCGCACCAGGTCACGCATCTTGCGTGGAAATTTCTCCCTCTACACGCACAACATACGCAACGTAAAAACAATAAAAAAAAAACAAAAAAAAAAAAAACAAAACTCAAAAAATTAAATGAAAAAGCAAAAGAAAATGAAGAAACTATTTCGAAATTTATTATTATTATTATTATTAAATATCATCATGTGCCAAAGCCTACTACTAGATATTGAACATTGTTAATATAAACTAAGTGGAAAATATTCATTTTTCTTGCTCAAAAGTCAAAACACTTTTTGCACCATGACAATAAATTTTCTTTATTGTGTACAAAGGAAGATCAAATTGATTCTAATTCTGTTTACGAGCCAAATTAAACTATTCTAATCATTTTTTTTTTTTTTTTTTTTTCTAAATAGAAACAATGTTAAAAATGAACCCTATAGACGCAGAGACGTATTATTAAAGAAATAAAGAGAGACAGGAGGTTCGCTACTGATAGTGTCTAAAAGAAAACAAAACATTTCATTTTAGCTAAGTAAAATCAAAGCAACATCCATTTTCATTCAATAAAATCTAATTAATTCTCATGATTCGAGATCATAGTAGTTGATTTCAAATTTAGATTTAAACAATGTACTGTTTTGGGTACTATGTACTGGTACATACCTTAATATCTTCAAAACTAAAAGAGATGTTGAAATCGGGATCGCGTGACCCGGCCGGTTTGGTTCCCGAGCTCGAAGCTTTTTGCTGAAACATCCTGTATATTAGGAAGTTTTAGCAAATTCACAATCATAGATAGAAATTCCGGAATCAAATAGGCCGATTGCATTTCGTTTATCATTTACCATCGAATTATTATTAGCCAATAAAAAAAAAAATCTGCACAAATTAAAAAAATAAATAAATAAAAGTGCGCATGCGCAGACGCAATGAATCGGGCGCGCGCTTATTCTCTCTCTCAGTCTCTTATTGGCTCTTCATCTCGCGGTCAAATCGATACAGAGAAACAAACAATCGGAATTTCAATCCAGAATTTTCAATTTTTGATCTTCCTTTGTTCACCTCATAATAATAATAATAATAATAATAGAAGCAAATTGGAAACAACAAATAATAATAATAATAAAAAAAAAAAAATACAAAAACTAATCTGCGAGAGAATAAAATAAAATCATTCTCACCTTGTCCTGCTTTTTGTTCTTTTTCTCTTTCTCCTTTTCCTTTTCTTTTTCCTTTTTCTTTTCTTTCATTTCTTTTTTCTTTTGTTCGATTTCTTCTTTTTTCTTTTTCAATTCCTCCTTTTTACGTTCCACGTCTTTTTCTTTTGATTTTCGTTTGGGTTGTGCTTTGACCTAGATTCGAGTAGGTTAAAAGAAAAAAAAAAAAACGAATTAATTTATATACAACATTCCACACCAACGACATCTAGTGTATTAATACAAAAGTCTAATGAAATTCAGTTGAAATTATATACAGGGTTTTGTTTTGCCTCGGAAATTCTTATGATTAATTCCGGGCATAGTACCACTAGTGGCGGCACACCCGAAAAAATACTATAGCAGACTACTGACCTTTTTCTCTTTTTCATTGCCCGAACAGCATGAACTCTCTTGCAACAGGAAACAGAATACGTAGAGTAAAAAGAATATACTCATGCCGTACAGGTAGGTGAAGAATCCTTCATAGTAGAACAGCGGAATGTTATGTGTAATTACATCAGATATGACATACGCTACACAAATTACAATTAGTAGTTTTGCATAGACGAAACTCATGATAATGAAAAGTGATGTCCTGAAAAATAATAAGAGAAAAAAAAAAAAACATTTAATGAGGCACTAAACAACAACAACAAAAAAAAAAACATGATGAGGAAATCTTCATTCCGTTTAAGAAGAGGCGCCCCTTTGGCAAATGTCCAGATTCACTTATCTCGTATTCCTCCATTTAAATGGAGTAAATCGAGATTAGAGTATTAGTAAACAAACTAGAATCCATTTTTGAAAGGATCTCATTAATTTAAGTAAAATAAAATTAGAGTACATACGGTGCTTCATTTGTTACAAAAAAATATTTCATCATCTCGGGACATCGCCACATTTTTCTTGATCACAAATATATTGATTTTTATTATCATTAAATTACACTTCCCAATTGAAAATTCGACAACCGTAACACACTGACTGACATACAATGAAATAAATACAAAAATGTGTACGCTGACGACCACTTTCAAAAGATATTGCAAAATATTTCAACCAGTCAGCCAGCCAGCCAGCCATTCTACATAATAGTTTCCCTGGATTAAATTTAGAAATTATAATATTCTCATACCAATATACATACATAATATGTATAATTCCAAGTAGGCTATGGAATCGACTGGATGGTTACGTCGCATTTGAAATTCATTTATATTGTTAAATCATGACGAAATTTAATTATTAATTAATTACTATTGCCTTTTTTCTTTGTTTAAAATTAACCGATGATCGAAGATGGCCATAATAAAATTAATGAGACTAGATTAGTTTTTTTTTTTCGGTAGAGAATACATGGATTGCTTGATTATTTCGTTATGATTTTTTAATAGCTTGATGATTAATCTGTTGGCGTTCTAAATAATTATTTTAAGAGCAAAGATAAAAGAAATGAAAAGAAAAATAATCGAATTTGTTTATTTGTATCGTAATTTTATCGTTTTGTTATGTATAGATTTACGGCTTTTCGTTTTATTACATACATATCACATAGGCAACCGAATATACATGACTGAAAATTTATTTTGCACTTCACTGTTCTGTCTAGTATACAAAGCAAAAACTTAAAAATACATAAAAAGAAAAAAATAGAAACACATAGAGTTTTATAAGCAAACACGTTTATATGTATTTTATATCATAAAGATGTTTATTGAGTTGCCTATCATCACGACGATATATTACCCTGTCTAATAAAATGATTATAAATCAATATTTTAATAAATATCAAGTTCCTTTCAACACTATTAAGGATTTATCAATTATTCTCACAACATACACACACACATTATCCAACGACCAAAATTTTGTTCCATCCAAGTTGACAGCTATCATTTTTCTTTCTATATTCCAGCAAGATAAAATAAGATCTGTTTAATTTCATGCAAGCACACTAAAAAACAACAAAAAACAGCCCTCTTTTCTTTATATGTGTTAATTAAATATTAATGTCAGCAGTTTTGTTAATGCTTTTTAGTAGAGAGAGAGAGAGAGAGAAAGAATTTCAAGTGCCTACTAACTACCACTTGAGTTTTAACACATAATTCAGCAAATATAATGGTAATAATAATAGGTGGCGTGTACAATAGCTGTGATGACATGCGCAGTTCGATAAGGGTGTGTGTATATGGAGATGAGGGTGTAATTAGTGTTGTATACAGAGGCTGTGTTTCTTTTGTTTGAATCGTTCAGTTGTTTTTTTTTTTTTTTTTTTTTCGTTTGGTTTTTTATTCTGACATTGAATTGAAATCATACTTAAATAAATAAAAAAAAAAAAAAACAGTCCAAAGTGGACGTCGATTAGATTCGATACCTTTTTTCTGGTTTTTCTTGAACAAATCTCAATTCCAATTCCTTTTTAGTGGATTCGATTATGGTTTTTTCGCCGCTATTTCCACTTAAATCATCGTGTGGATGGTGGTGCAAAACTGGCAGGGTCGCCATATTGTTTTCAGTCTCCGCCTGAACAGTGGCAACTTTCACTTCACCACCACTATTCTCGTTACCATCATCATCACCACCACCACCGCCACCAGGCATTTTTTTTTTCCCCACGAAAAAATATTCAATTTTTTTTTTTCTTGTAAATAATTCGATATCGTTGTAATGCGATTTAATCGATTCGTTGTAACATCTTTAATATTTTATTATCATATTCATAATATGGTTATTATTAACATTATGGACGTATTCGAAATGGCGGACTAAATTTCGGAATTATCGATGTTAATTTTTTCTAAATCAGGAAATAAAGGGGGGTGGGGGAGGGGTAAGGAAGTGACACAACGTCGAAACACACACAAGGGGGTTGCAAATTGACAAGGCAACGACGTCGTTTAATAATCACGACACAAAATCCCTTGTCGATCGACTCTCCGACTAAAATAAAAAATTATTTTCATGGACCGTTTTAAGTGGTGTCCCCACCAAATGAGCAAGGATTGATAATTCTAGATTTATTATTATTATTATTAAACAACACGTTTACACGTCGAAATGGTAGCGTCATTGAATCGAAAAAGGATAGAGCAAAAAAGTAGCAGAGTGGAAAAATATCTTAAACAATAATTCTATCACAAAATAAATTGATTATATCACGAAAACGATTGGTGGTGTGTATGTACATATATTGAATAGCGGGCCGACTAAAATTTCCTTCTTCTTCGCACCAAATCCAGGGGCAGGAATTTTGCTCGGTACAGAAAGAAGGGATGCTGCGGCAGTCACGTGAAGGCGCGCGAGCGCTCTCGATTGGGCCTCTTTCTCTATTCAGGAAGATGGAGGGTATTTGTTTTTTGTGAGGGGGTGGGGGGATATAGTATACACTGTTCTTCTTCTTCTTCTTGCTACAGTCAAGGGATAACATGAATCTATTCCTCTCTCTGTGTGTGTGTGTGTGTGTATTTGTCGACCTAGTGACCCTTTTATTTTAATGGTGGTTGACCTCAACTTACCTCTTGCCCGCAAAAAATATTAAATTACAATAAGTTTTTTTTTTTTTTTTTTTTTTCGTTTAATATCATTTCAAATTAATAAAACTTATTTTCAGGCACTTTAAAATTAATTCAATTTTTCATCTATAACCATATGCAATATTAGCATGGAATCAATAGGGGTGTGATTCTGTGCAATAACATTTTGCGCAGGACCATCCGAAAATTAAGGTACCCCCCCCCCCCGCCTATAATACATATAGCTCCAAATTCCACTCACTCACTGTTTTCATCTGAATAAAAGTGGAGTTCACTTGTACCGGCGAGAGAAAAAGGATGGGGGGAAAAGTTGCATTATTCCAGATCAAACTTACTTGGCATTTTTCGGATATGTTTTCGTTTCAATTACATGAAAATCATCTGTAGGTTGTTTGGGTACTAGTGGTGTTCGATCTGGTCGTGTACGTGTTGGTGACGTATGCGATCCATAGCCATCTGGATTCAACTTTAATTCGAAACAAAAAAAAAAAAAAAATTTTTTTATAAAAAAAATTATCACTCACTAATCTAGTATGCTATGAATTACTCTGACTATTGTAGCGACCGGATGTTGCTGTTGTTGATTTGGCAACAATGCCTGTTGATCCATTGTCGTTGATAAATTAGTAGATGGTTGTTTCGGAACTGGTGTTGCTCGTGGTACTGTTGGTTCTACTACTGGTGGTGTTTGTTCGCCTAGTAGACGTTCTTTCATTTCCTGAATATATGGACACCGTTGCATATTGAGTTTGTACTAGAAGGCATTATACCAGAATCAGATTTCATAGTAAAAAGACATTAGCAATACTTTCGTTAAAAAAAAAAATACATAATAATCCAAAAAACTATTAAATCAACAAAAAAAAAAAAACACACTAGATCAAAGGCGGCGTGGACAAATTATTCACTGCACGTACATAGAATCGAAATACTAAATAACGTGACGTCACGAAGATTACTTACCAAAGTAAAAATAAGTTGGCCTTGATTTCGGGCACTTTTTTTCCATATTTGTCGCTAAATTTCATGCAATAATTAAATTTCATCGCTTATACCTGGATCATCTTTGTTTTTTTCGATTGAAATGCAGCCTACTAGATTTTTTTTTCGACTTTTGTCCTAATATATATATATTATAAATTACCAGTCGTATAAAAGATATTTTATAGCCGTATTTTATCCAAATACGTTTTATTTTTGAATATGATTAGAATATTATTAAAAATTCAAATAAGGCAGAAACCATATTTGAATTCGTCTTTTGCTTTTTCCATTTTTGTTTATGTAAATTGTATAGGCAACCAGGTAAATACACACGTACGTAGTATGTCATTCAAACGGCGGAAGAAAGTATATTCATTATTTAATTTAAATTCGTAATTTAAAGTATCTACCGATAAGCGGAAGACAATTTATTTCATGATAATAATAATTAGTTAATGCAAAGTAGTAAAGAAGATTGCATAATAATAATTAAATATAAAGCAAAGTATGGGGCGGAATGAACGAAATTAGCTAGTAGGCATTGGAATGCAACTTGTTGAAATAATTATCTAACAATAAAAGACTCTACGAATAATTAACGTATCATTTACAAAATTCAAATAAATTTACCTTTGTGCTCTTCTAATTTAATATTTAAACACCAAAACGCTGGTGTATAATTAATTTATTCAACATCTAGTCATCCTTGACATGTCACAAATTATATACAAAAATACATGAAAAAATGGCGATGGAATTGCAAAAACAAGTGCAACAAGTCATTGCAAAATGTAAAATTTCCAATGCAAAGCTTCAAATGGCGGCACAAAAGAAAAACTATGACAACGAAAAAAAAAAAAAAGGGCCTCTATAAAGGGCGATGGACTCGCTGTGTGTGTGTGCAATAAAAGCGCGTAAAATTTGTGCCAGCATAGAACCGAACGGAATCCCCGCTCGTGTTTCCACTCAGACTCAATGCCATACAATCACATGTAGGGTAGAAAAGGGTGGTGAATTGCGCAGATATACGATTATTTGATTATAATTATATATTGAATGTAAGTAATATATGTTTGGGATTTGGAAATGTTTTTATTCCAAATCGCGTATGTAATGCATTTATTATTGACATTTAAAAAGTTTGAAAATCGACTGTTCTTTACTTAAGAAGAAGAGGAGGCAAGTAATATACTTTCCCGGCTAAGGCGACGGGGAAAGTAATGGCGGCTGTATTTATTTCTTCAAAGGTTACATAGAGGCACTGGCATGTTAATTGTTGTCAAATTTATGTATGTGTGGGGTGATCTAACTAGAGAGTGAGTGTATCTTTTTTACTCCCCATTCCGTAGTGAATAGAAAAATAAGAAAAGTGTATTAATAATAAAATAACCAATTATTAGTACAAGAAAAAAATTAAATTAAGAAAAAAAGAAACTAATAGGTAAAAGTACTTTTAAATGATAAAAAACATTATTTAGAAAATATAAGATTTAAAACAATAGATGGTTAACCTAACCTAACTTACTAACAAAAGTAACCAAACCAAACAACTTCTTAGTTCAATAATTTATTTTGTTTTGTTAGAATTAATTAATAAAAATTAATATAAATAAATTGTAACAAACCAAAAAAAAAAAAATACATGCTCGCTCCTGTGTAATTTTTGTATAAATAAAATAATATAATTAAATATTGCCACTATAGCCAGTCCTATTAAAAAATTTTAATTATTATTTGTTTATTTGATTGATTTAAAAATTGAAAGTATGCGATTGGGAATAAAATAGTAGATTACAAGCCTCGCGGTGTCAGCTTGTCATGCCATCTCTCGACTGTAATGACAAGCTTCCCCACGCTCGCCTTGTAATCTACTATTTATTTTCTTTTTTGTTTTGGTTATGTAATATGTTATTAACGATTATTAATGTGATTATTTATAATGTTTATTATTATATTATGCTAAAAATATGATTTTATAAATTTTAGCAATGATGATAACCTTTGAAATTCATGCAAAAATCATTTGATATTTTCGGAAATGATTTGTAAATAAATAAAATTATTTTCAGTTATATCGAAATCTGACGTATCGTCGATTTAATGACAACAAAAAAGTACTTCAAATACACAAGTTGAACCCGGAAATAAAAATAGACAAACAAAGAAAAAAGAAGAAAAATGGCCACCAGAGACATCTGGATTAATGTGCTAATGAAAATATTTAGATTATCATTGTTGAGCATAGCCTACTGTTTTCTTTTTTTCTTTATATACAATAATACTTATTTGACTATAAATATTCAGTTGTTTTGACTTGAAAAATTATTTCTTATGATTTGTACAGGGTGTGTCAATGGCAGATACTGAATTCAATCGTGTTTCACTAGATTTCATACGGACTCTATAATTATAAAATATGTCACAGCGGTGAATTCAAATCAATTTGGCAACGTTGCATTTGAATTTGTTGTCGATCATGTGTATTTGGCGCCAAAAATTAAATCAATTTTTTTTATAGGAAAATAGAAACGATTTGGCAACATTGCAATCTGGTTTTGTTGCGTGTTTTCCGATATCAAAATCATGTAATTTAGTTTACATTTAGAAAGGTTACAGTTGAAATGGTCAACATTTTATTCATCCCTTAAAAAAGTCGAAACAAACAGAAAAAGTGACTTACAATTTTCACACGACACTTGACAATGTCATCGTTACTATTGTTTATAGTAGATTCTTGTTGTTTTTGTTGTTGTTGCTGTTGTTGATTTTTGTAGATGTTCAATTGTCGATTTTGAAGACGACGTTTCATTGTGTAATTCTACCACCGCCGTAGTCACATTGATCATTATAAAATTGTCACAACAGACCGAAGACAATTCGATTTCTGAAGAAAAGTTATGAAATAATAAATGGGTTAAATGAAACCAAACCCACCAAAAAAAAAAAATGGTAACGAGAAGTGAAGAGAGCAGATTCAACATTACATCGAATGAAATACATTCGATACAAGTGAAAGAAAGAAAACGTAGATCATATTATGAAAAATTATGAATAAACTAAAGAAAATAATGACGAGTGTAGGATATTCGATGATATGGAAACTGTATATTTTACAGTTACAACTAATGAATGAAACTTATGAAAAATCAAAATAAAATAGAAATTTTTCATATTGCATCAGATGACATAATTTCAAAACCAAAAAACTTACATATGCACACTAACAATTTGTAATTAAATAGTGGAAACTGACCAACACAAAACTGACACACTCCAGCTAGCGCGTTGCTCCAGAAAATTGCTGCTGCTGCTCCTGTGCCACGATCATTCAATTTCAAACGGATACTGAAAACTGGGCAACGAACGAACGAACTGTACACATACCATTGAAAAAGGAACGCTTTACTGACACAGAATACAGAAATGATAATAGTGGAACCTGTTCGAGTTCGTTCTTTGCCTGCCTGCCTTGACAACGACCGTACAGTACAGCTAGCTCTAAACGCTGTCATCTTAAAATTAGGTTAATGTTATTTTAATTGAATTTTTTACATAAACCATTATTTTGATTTAGAAAAAGAAGAAAAAACTGAATTGAATCAAATAAATGTAAAATCACACAACACGAACGGGAAGTTCAAGGTTAGAATAACTGGTTTCATAATCTAGATGCCATTTTTTTTTTCCTACGAAATAATACTAAATTAGTTGTTATTTTAATTAGAAATTTCAACATAATATGTATATGTAGTAGTTGGCTATGGATGGGAATTGTCAAAACGACCTTGTCACTTTTAGACACAATGCAAATTTTAATGCCACAGTCCATTCTAATTGTATTTTATCAATTCGTTTGTGACAGATGTTCTTTCTTCGCCTCACATTTTTCACATACATGGAATTTAGATGGCCTTTAAATTGTGAATGGCCTCAAAATGTCTGTTTTTGATACATTGCCATTGTAATGTGTTTCTGACAGATGTCATTTGCACAAATCGTAAACTGATTGTAGTAGTAGTAGTAGTAGTAGTTTAAAAGAATGGAAATAAAGTTCGTTTAGGTCAATGACCTTTCCTTTTCTCTTTCTTTGACTTTGTTTTTCTCCAGGTAACTGGATAGTGTCACTAATCAAACACATTTCCAATCGATTTGTCATCGAAAAATTCCGTGGCCCCGGGGCGCAATTACTTGCAGATGATTACGTAATTTATTTGATGTTTTTACCACGAATTTAAGGGTTGAATGAATAGTTTCGATAATGCGTGTGTATAAAATCGATCCATATTTAAATTGAAAAGTGTTTAATAATAATGACGTCACATCATCATTTTTCTCTTCTGTGACTTGTACCGTATTACTTGAAACACACTATACATTCATTAGAATATGAATATATATTGACAATAGGGTAGGTAGATTTGGAATTTATTAAATTACATTGGTAATCAAGAAGGCTGTGTAGGAGCTAACCGAGGTGTATTGATTGCTATGCACACACACACACACACGAACATGCACCCAGTGTAATTAAATGATAATTGCCAATACGAACCAAATTTGCAATTGCATAATAATAATAATAATAATCTGATATGGGAAGTGTGAAATGGTTCATTCTACACATAATGAGTGGCAAATCGAAGTGTGAGCCATATAAGGCAAAAGTGTAGTTAGTGTGACGGGCACTACAAAAAAAAAAATGGTGCGTAGCTATTTTTTTAATTATTTGCAATTAGTTTTTGTTCACATTGTGGAAAATTTCTCCATTGTGTTCCAGTTTCTAATTTTAAACTATACGTAATAACAATAATAATAATAATAATAATAATAGCAGCAATTATTATTATTAATGTTCCAAGAAATTGCTGTAAATTTCTTGCGCCGGCACGGCACAACAAAAACGAAAGCAAATAAATCTATTCCAGATTTGTTCCAGATACAAAAAAAGTACATGGTATTAATGACATGTACTAGTACTACATGTTCACACACATATGCATATATGTACATATAGAAAACAAGTTTCTGGAAATCTTTACGAGTTTAGTTCGAAAGCTGTTCATTAAAATACAGATGTATGCCAGATATAAGCGCTTATAATACATAATAATAATAATAATAACAATATACATATCATTAACATGAAACAAAAGAGGTTAGAAGAATTGATTTGTTCCAGATTTAGAGAGGTTATGTATGTACTAGGGATGCAACGATTACGATTGGAATTAATCGTAATCGCCGATTATTAAAAAACATTAAATAATCGAAATCGTGAAACGATAATCGCTTCATCCCTAGTATTTACCGTTCTTAACGTGTTCAAAACAAAACCATTGCTGACTTGATTCAAAAATTAAAAATTTTGTACAACACGATTTTGGTGTAGTTTTGGACTATCGATAATGACAGATGACAGAACAAACTACATAATCAATTTTCAGTATTTGTGAATTTATTCCGTTCACATTTATCCACACAATATCATTTATTTTTCGATCGGCGTCGTTTCGCTATTGCGCATCATTTTGTGCGTTCCATCTCAACATTAGTCGAATGGCGGCGTTGCGATCGGCATGCGTCCTGCGACATTTCTTTGTTTTGTTGCTGCTAGTGATTGGGAAACAGGTGGCCGGAAATGGGGAGGGGGGGGGGAATAAATACCCTTCGACGAAGAGAATTATTGACGTTTATGCTTGTTATAGTATATAATCATATACAGGGTGGTCAATTATACAGTATACTATACTAGAAATCGAATAAGATTTCGATTTACATAGTCAAGCAGATAAATAAACAAAAATCGATCAACGAAACGTCATAATCGAATTCAAATAGACAAAAATCAAGTCGTCGACGGAAATACATAATTTAAATTTGCACCATTGTCGGTCAATATTCTTGTTTCGCATTGCGTCCATATTAATTAAATTAAACAAAAAAAGTCATTTCGAGTCTTTTATAGATCTAATTACATTACATCAATAATAATAATAATAATAATAATAACTATTATTATTAATTTACCACTAATGAATATAATTAGATTGGGCACTAAAAAAGATCCGTTTATCATCATAGAAATAAATAAACTTGAATGCGCCCTTATTTTATTTCATATATTATTATTATTATCATTATTTGACCGGAAATGAATTATTCTTTTTCGACTTTTTGATGCTTTTCTTCCTGTCTATTGAAACATAATAATAAGTAGAGAGTCATGTACACGATGATCCGTTCATAGTGGATTGTAGAAACGTGACTCATCTGTATAGTATGGAATCGAATGGGAAATTAATCCTGAAAACTAAAATAGGGGAATTCTAATGACATTCTTTGATGATGGTTTTTAGTGCAACATACAGTTTTGTCATCTGCTACAAACAGGACTATTCATTCCTCCGTAGAAACAAATCATTTCCGATGAATTCCTGATAAAAATACGAATAGATATTGCTGCAATAGACGTTGTCGTCGAACCGTTGACATTGACAGTGTTTCTGTCAGTAAGTGTACTTACTAAATTTTGTTTGCAAAAACCGAACCGGAACACCGATGTTAATAATGATTTGCAAAATAGCCAATTATAAGAAAACCTTGACTTGTGTCTAATCATTTTTTTAGCGGCGCACGGACAACAGGTTTTAAAATTCGCATCAATAAATCTAATAAAATATAAATAAAAATCAATAGTACTTACATCTTCATTTTCATTCAATTGCATTCAACAAAAAAAAAAAATCCGAAACGTAATCAATTTCTGATCGAATCACAGACACGAAACTTTAAAAATTTGCCTAGAACCACAGCAGAACTCCTCTATTATTATCATTATATTGACACAACAACATAAACACATTATAGGTGTACAAAAAAAAAAAAAAAAATAAGGAAATTCAGTCGAAATTCGTCTTGATGATGATGCTCGTAATAGTAGGGTGAAAATTGCTTATTCACCATTAACAAACACAAATCATTAAATTTAATAATATGAAAGTACCGTGTACCGTTGTACTTTTAATTCGTTCACGATTCAATTTAATTTCCAAAACGATCCTATGTTTACTGTACGTGTGACGGACGATGAATGACTGTTGAAATGAAACGCGCTCTCGTTCGGCATGCAACGCTGCGTATTTGGTATTAAAAAAGAAAAAAAAAAAAAAAGCAAGGGATTTTACTATATGGAGTGTGGATGAAGCGGAAGAACTAGAAGAAGAAAGAAAGAAAGAAAGAGTGTGCCGTGCTTTCACAGCACACCACATGCATGCATATACACAAATAACAATAATGGACTACTACAGTTTTTCCATTTGATCAAATAGAAAATACACAGAAGATAACTTTTTTGGTTATGTGTTTGGAAAGAAATTAAAAGTGTAAGAAAGTTATGTTCAAGGTTATGTCAATTTGTCAAATACAATGTTGTCACTGGTTAAATTCAATGAATTTTTTGTAAATTTTACACAACAAAAAAATTCAGATTATTATTGAAAGATGATATTTTTGCTAATCGTGAGACAATTACACGCAACTAGAAGTTTCACTGACAGACATAGTTTCAAACTAATCCAAATCTAGTCCCCGAAAATATCAAGTTGGAACAAACCTATTGTAAAGTGTTAAATTTTCTCGTAATTTTTAACGAGCAAGAAAGTCGTAAACAGTTCTTCAATGTATTCTCCGTTCTCTGATTTTAATTACGCAATACATTATGTATAAGACATGTATAATATCATTATGAATGTGAATATATATATATATATATATAGGTAGATACAGGTATAGGTCGTATATAGCGGTACTTACAATGCGGATTGTTGGCTACTTTACTTTTTTCTTCGTCGAAAGTATACTAGTATATTTTTTCATCCAGCGTTGCCTATTTGTCGCTTAATGCGAATATTTTCCAATGTCATATTTGATACGATATCAACATTTTTTTTTTTTTCTTTTTTGTATATTATGTATGTATTTATTTATATTGATTATTATAATAAAATGTATTCAAAATGTCAACGTTCACTTTTTATTTAAAAAACAATTTGATTTTTATGTCAAAATTTTGTGAATGACAATGACAATAATGACTTTTGACAGATTGGTAATGTCAACATTTCATGACAATCGACAACAACACTGTTACGATTATAACAGTTTGATCATGTCAAAGTAGTAAAAGTAGTCGAAAATTAATTCATGCGCATTCGCAGTATCAAAACTACGCTTGCGCACTGTGACGTAGCATAGTATTAGTAAAAATCCAATAAAATTTACACTTTTTTTTCTATTTACAACACCGTACAAAAGGTAATTACACAATTTCACACACATACATAGAGGCACACGTCAAAACAAACAAAACGCACACCACCACCATCTTTATAGTTCCGAGGCCTAAAAACAAGAGGTTTGAGGAGGGGTTCTCTAGTAAAAAGAAAATAAGAAGGGAAATGGAGAGAGAGAGAGAGAGAGCAGACACATTGAGAATTTTTATTATTATTATTATACTACCACCCTCACCCTTACTTCTTTTACTGTTTCCGCTTTGTTGATTTGATCGAAGATTTACTGTGTGTGTGTATGTATGTGCCATGTGGAATATATTGTATGGGGATGTGATGTGTTTGACAGAGAATAGTTAGTTAGGTTAGGCTCTCTTGCTCGTTTGTTCGTCGAGAAATAATTATTATTTTATCCCCCCTTGGGGCTGTACAGATACCTATAGATATACACGACCACACGTATGTATAGGTAAAAATTAGTTTATCTTTTTTGGAAAAGCGCTTTTTTCATCTAATTTTCTTCGTTTTGGGTAATAAAAATGCATATGGAAGAAATAAATTTATTAATGTTTGACGTTTTTATGGGCCAAAAACTTTTTAGATCTATTTTAAGTTCTTCGCCGGTCTACGTATTTATACTAGAACGGGGGGGGGGGGGGGGAGGTGAATGGAAAAAATAAAAAAACTAAAAGAAAGAAGAAAAATTATGTCTTTTTACGATATATCGATGTAGATAAGAAGTTTTATTATTATTGCTAGATTATTATGTGAAATATATAAGTAGGTACCTGCGCATATAACGTACATATATATAGATATAGATTACATCTAAAAAGTACTATAATAAATTAATAACTATTGATGCATAATAAACTATTAACAAACGTAAACATAACGTCTAAATAATAATAATAATGAGAATATTATGGCACAAATATATAAAGTATAAATGAACATAATAATAATAATAATAAATGATTATATACCCATGCTACTTTCATTTCAATTTGTGTGTGTATTCAATTTCATTTCGATATTGTTTTTCATTTGTTGGTTATGGTAATAAATTTTAAATACAATGCGTGCATCGATTAATCGCTATGCGCGACATCTAGCGAGCGCCTAAACATCTGCGCCCAGACTACTCGAACGATTGATCGCAATTTCTTATATTGTTTAACTTAGGCTTAACACACAAAATCTAAGCTCAATATTTTATAATTAATTAATAGGTACAATGATAACAATAATATTCATTGAAGAGTAATATTAGTAATAATAATTGAAACTTATTTTTTTTAAATACATGTTTTTTTGATTTATAAGCTAATTTGGCATTATTTCGTAATAACTTAATCTAAATGATTTAGTATGGAAATGTTAGGTTAGGAATACAATAATTCTGTACTAATCTAATTGTTATAATATCTACAGTAATTTTAGGTTAATTAATTAATAGTAGAAGGTCATGTAATATTGCACATGTGTATTAAATTGGTTTTTACTTTAGGAATAATAATTTGGTAGGAACCGCAAAATAAATCTTTAAATTTCGCTTTTTTCCTTTCCAATAGATAAGTTTAATCGATACCTGATTGAATATATTGGCGTAAAAATATAAAAAAATACTCAATATTCAAATCAAATTCCAAACTACTTACAATGTGTATACATCACTTTTAATATTACAGCGAGAGATAAGTTTTGTTCCCGTATAACTAAACACACTAGGGATGCAACGATTACGATTAGGATTCGTAATCGTAATCGGCGATTATTGAAAATAAAATAATCGGAATCGGCGCCGTAATCCTAAAACAATAACCAATGCATCCCTAATATACTCACCCTGTATAGAATTCTAAATGGGGTGACTGCGAGATGAGAAAAGAAAATCCTTAACGAATAGAGCAAAAACATGAAAGGGGAGATAAGAGCACGAATGCCATGATGTGGAACTTAAGAATGGGGGTGATATAAAATATATAAGAAACAAAAAAAAAAAAAAAGAAAAGCTAGACGTGTTCACGTATATCGTCAATTGACTATTATGTTGCTTAATTTGGTCTTGAATTGGAAGATAATCGTCGTTACGTTCAAATCGATTGGTCATGACTCTGGTCACTAGATGGCGCCACCGAGTTCATTGCTCCATTGAAGATATGTTGATTTAAAGAAATTATATTATAAAAATTAATTTGTCTTCATCACGAACGACTTTGATGGCTGCCTATTCGATATCCCCAACAGGTGATAGGCAAGTTTTCTTCAAATCCATCTATTTATCTATTTAATTACATCCTGAATTTGATTCTGTAAGACGAGACTGCGCCCACGGCAGTTTTTGACCCTCCCGACTTTTGGTTAGTACAGAATGTAAAAATATTGTATATGTGGTTAAAATTAATCGATACTATCTATAGCTGCTTTGTTTCCGTTCCGTTACAGGTTTAAAACGATCCAGAGAATACGTATATAATTGAAATGGAAATTAATTCTATTCTATTCATTCTCAATAATCAATTTATTAGTAAAACTAACAGGGCGAGTATTGAAAATAATAATTTTTTTAAGTCTCTGGATATTTATTTGAGCTACTACAAATTATTTTCATTAATGAGTTGAGCAAAATCTTTGAATTCGAATATAAATCTCTAGCTACAGAGAGAGAGAGAGAGAGAGAGAGGTAGTTTTGTACTTGACAGCAGGATACTTTTACAGCAGAGACTGATTACTACATATTTTTATTAACGAATTCTATTACTACATATATGTTGGTTTCATTTTATATGCCCTCTTCCATATTTCGCATAGGCAAACAGTTGAATGGAATCGATAGAATATTGCTAATGGCATCGATACATGTGTAATAATCGTCCATGCCCATAAACCGTAGAAATGTAGTTGAATCGGATGCGATTCGGCACGTGATTTTTCCAATGTATTTATTGCCCACATTGCTAGATTTGTAACTAGTAAAAATGTGACAATTTCACGGCCCGGTTTCTTTCGTATCTGTTCCGGTGTGACACACGATCGCCTCGATGCATCCAATATGAATATCGTTTGACATGTGGTTTGTAGTAGTGATGCTACAGCTGTAACTAGTACTAGTACCGTACTACGTTGTATCGTAAATTGACCACCAATTATCGTGAATGTACTGTAAATATACATGCCAGTTTGTGCACCAACAAGTAATATATTATCCAATTGTAAATTCTTTGTGCCATCATATTTCAATTGGCGAACCTGCCACATTCCTATGCCCGATGCCAATGTTGCCATACCGTACAATGTCAATTCGCATATATTCACTTCGATAACGGCCAAACCGACAAATTCCGATCGTGAAATTAATACAAAGAATAAAATCAATGAAATAATTGTTAATACTAATAGAAAAATACCAACAAATAGTCCTTTATGTGCACGTGCACAATCCACGGAATAATGATGTGGACTTTTCTTATATGCATTTAAATCCGATTTCGTTTTGAGTGTTTGATTTGTACCAGATACTGGCAGTTTCGATATACTTTTCCACATTACATATAAAATCGCTGCACAAATTAAACTATATTCAATTGTACAAGGGAATAGAAATGGTGCGGCATCTTGTACAAGGGAACCAATTATATTCGTTCGACGACATTCGTATAAATGATGTGGACCCTTCAAGCCTCTGGCAACGATATGATGATGATGTTGACCGTGAGCTTCCGCCGGATGTTCAGTTGTTACTATTGGCAATCTGGATAACAGAGAGCAAAATGAATAAATTGACAATTTTAAATTAGATTTGGCTATCGATTTTCCCTATTTTTTTTTCAATTTCAAAAAAAAAAAACTCATCTTTTCCGCCCGACATTTTACAAATTGAACGAAATGACGTTCTTATCGTTTTCCTTTTCACTGCATTCAGTGAATTTATTATTGATGATACAAGCTGTAGGTTCGCCTACCATTAGCGAGATGAGAGTTAATGGTGTGAATCGACTAAACTTTGTTTCGACACAAAACGTAATATCGATTTTATACAAGGTGATCTATTCTCGGAGAGAAGGAAAATAGTGTACCATTCACAATTTGATCAGTTCACCAAATTTAATCACACTTTATATTTCAAATACACGAAAAGTTCAAGTGTTAAACTATTCACGTAAAACAGAAATAGACAAATAAATTGATTAATTACTGTTCTTACCCGAGAACGTGACCTTTATATGGGATCCGATGCGATATTCGCAGCGAATTGTTTTCGGGATTGTAAAAGGTTAAAATTTCATGTTTCGTCTCCTGCACCAATACATTCAACCATACAGATAGATTTGTACCGATCATATGCATTAAACCGAATCGGGCGGCAATTTTATGCTTGTAGACGCGCATTTGCTGAAAAAAAAAAAAAAAAAAAAACACATACGTGCTTAAATATACTGGGTGTAAAGTTATGAATGACCATAAACGATTTGGCGTTAATTATTATCCAAATGAGATGATTTCTTTTGTGGCTTATATTCTTGTATAAATCCTTTGTTTTAAGTCATAAAAACGTAAGGCCTTCTGACACTTAGCAATTTTTTGATGAAAAATTTGAAAATATTATTGTTACAAAAATGTTAGTGTAGTGTTTGAAAAATTTTGATATTTTTTGAAACAATCAAAAGAAAAAATTGAAAATGTTTGAAAATTTTTAGGCATGTTTTGAAAGAAAAACATTTTTTTGGAAAAAACAAAATTTATTTATGACATATTATAATTTTTGTAACAACATTTTCAAACCTTTTTATTAAAAAATTACAAAGTATCAATAGGCCTTTAGATTCGATTTTCTCAAAATAAGGTTATAACTATTTGACATAGTTATTTTATATGTAAAAAACCTAACCAAATACTTACCTCATTATTTAAAAATATAAAATACATTTGTATAAAAATAAATGCCATTCTAGTTGCTGGCGTTAAAGCTAATAGAACATTATGGCACTTTGTGTTCCTTTCCAATTCGAAATATTGTCCGAATTCTAAACCAGAATAAATCATACTTCCAATACCGAATGCTATAGAAAAATAGCAAAAAAAAAAAAAATGGATAGAATTTATAACCTCAACAACTAAACTTACGTACCGACTGCTCCCATTCGCAGATAAAAACTGCCATAATAGTTTTGCTTCGATAAAGAAAACGATGAGATTCTTGGTCGATATTTGCTATTTGTAGCACTACTCATTGTTGTACTGCTCATTGAATCATTGTCTGACTCTTCATCGGTAATACTTTCGTCTTTTGTTGTAGACATTTCTGCAATTAAGAAATGCCAACAAGATTAACAATGGGCCACATTTTCTTCTTCTTTTATTTTGCTTATATGACCAATAATCACCAGGTTGTTTGTCTGTCAATAAGGTCAATGAAATAATTCAGATGTCAGTATCCATAGCCAAAAGTCAATCTGTCAAACTAATGTTAGTCGCGTCGAAATTAATTCTTTATTTCTATACCGTTTTACATCTTCTCCCACATAAAATAAACATGGAAAACCCGTTACATCGCTATATCCGATGTGAATTATGGGAACCAATTGATCATGAGGATTGCAAAGAGATTTTACGGGATACAAAAACGGTATTTCTACCAGACAATGAACGACCATTTTCATTATATTTCATCGAAGGACAACGTAGAAAAAGGTGCTACTTTCCATTCAATTGTACTCAAGTGGAAAATGAAGAAGATTATTGTGAAACTGATGAGGATAGTGATGATGTGAATGACGATGCTGATGATGATGATGAAGAAGAAGAAGAAAATAATGACTACAACGTAATGAACATAGATACAATTACAAAATGCAATATTGTCGCTCTGCCTGATGACGACGACAAACAAATAAGAAATCCATCAAATCTAACTGAAGAACAAGAAATTTTTCGACACGATGGTAAAACGGAAAAGGAAATCCGCATATTACAAAGTATACTTCAACGTCTAAACGACATTAAACGATTTTCTGTCATAAACAAATTCTATAGGTAAAATAATGAAGAAATACATGATGCCCGAAATCGATCCGTGTACCGATTTCTATAATTACGCCTGTGGAAATTGGAAAAACTATCATACAATACCACCGGATCGATCCACATATGATACATTCGAAATAATTCGTGAAAATCTCGATGTTGTTCTCTACGAGATACTGTCGAATGATGATAATCTTCCAGTGGTGACTGCGCCAACTTTTACTCAACACTCAATGTTAAAGTTTACTGAATTGTTCGAGGAAAGTTATATTCCAAATATTACCAGTGTCGATGCTACGATGAAAGTAAAGTACTTTTTCAAGTCCTGTATGAATGAGAAGCGAATTGCAAGTAGAGGAACTGCGCCATTATTGAAATTACTTGATCAATTAGGCGGCTGGCCTGTTCTGACTAGTAAATGGTCAGCGAAACGATTTAATTTGTTCAAATTGCTCGGCAGGTATGTCCGTCACCGGTTAGTGTCATCATTGAAACTTTCTTTCTGTCATTCTGCAGATTACGTTTACTAAACAATGACGTTTTAATTTCGCAATGGATTGGACCGGATATGAAATATGCCACCCAATACATCATTCACATTGATCAGCCCAATTTGGGTTTACCTTCCAGAGATTATTTTCTTGATACGAAAAATATGAAGTACCTGCGTGCATACAAGATTCTAATAATTGGTACCATCAAGTACCTTGGTACTGATATTATCGATGTGGAACAGACTGTGGACGATATGGTGGATTTCGAAATTAAATTGGCGGAGAAAATTTCCTCGGCAACAGAAAATCGACGAAATGTTTCCGATGTTTATTTGACCACCGATCTGTCATCGTTGACATTGTATTTTCCTCAATACGATTGGGAAGTGTATTTTAATATAGTTTTAGGTTGGTCAATGTTGACTCCGAAACTGTAGAATCGTAAACTCTACAGTTGTTCTATCTGAATAGGTAAAGAGATCCCTTTGGACACAACTGTAGCTGTGTACTGTGTTAAGTACCTGCTGGATGTGATTCCGTTGCTAAGCAACACGAAACGCGATATCCTTCAGAACTATATAATCTGGCGATTTGTCAAGCATCGATTGAACAGTTTAGGTGATATTAACTGCACTCCCCCCCCCCCCCCTGCACCACATCTAATGATTCAAATAGTAGAACAGATTCCAGATATCTTCAACTTATTCAACGTTTTAACTACGTCCTTTACGGCAAAGAGAAACAACCGCCACGATGGAAATTTTGCGTTAATCAAATCAACAATCAAATGGGTATGGCACTCGGTGGACTTTTTGTTAGGAAATATTTCGATAAACAAAGTAAAACGGATACGATTTCAATGACGCGAGCGCTGATGCGTGCTTTCGATGAAATTTTACGAGAAAATGATTGGCTGGATTCCTATACGAAAACGTATGCTAAAATGAAAATTGAAAATATGGATTTGAAAATTGGCTTCCCAAATTTCGTATTGAACGATCAAGGTGTGTGAAGAAGAATATGTGGTGGTATAATATTGTCCCAATGGTTATTGAATTAACCCATCTGTCTGTTTTTAAGAGAAATAAACTGGGATAATATCGAAGTACCCGACTTCGTCCGGAATTAAAATACCCGAATTCATCCAGGTTGAAATTGCTGATTATGATGAAAATCATTTCAAATAAATCACCGTTTCATTCGATGAATGAATTTCTTTTCAAACTCTCCCACTAATATTCCGATTCCATTCTTTTATTTCATAGAACTATCGAAACACTATTGCGACATCGAAATTCATCCGGATTATTTCTTCGAAAACATCTTAAACATTCTCCGTCACTTGACACGTGTCGAACGTCGAAAATTAGATGGAATGGTCAATCGAACATTGTGGAGTGCATCGCCAGCTGTTGTTAATGCTTACTATAGTCGTAATAAGAATCAGATCATGTTTCCGGCAGGTAAATTGTTTAATGCTATCAAGCAAGATATCGATTCTGGTGAGTTTGAGGTTGTAGGTATTCTGCAACCACCGTTCTATCACAAGTATTTCCCTAAAGCATTGAATTTCGGTGGCATTGGTGTGGTGATTGGACATGAAATTACACATGGATTCGATGATAAAGGCGAGTGAATCGATTTCTATCAATTTCTATTTGGTGGTTAACATAACGATTTTTAGGTCGTTTATTTGATCAGTTTGGTAATTTTATGATGTGGTGGCGTGATTCGTCAATCCAAAATTTCTATGAGAAAGCACAATGTCTAATTGATCAATACAGGTTGGTACTGAATATCTATCAATACCTATTCGTAATTCAATTGATCAATAAATCATCTAGCCAGTACTCTATACCTGAATTGAAACTAACGTTGGATGGATATTTAACTCAAGGCGAGAATATCGCTGATAATGGCGGTTTAAAACAATCGTTTCGTGCATATCAAACATGGCGCCATCATCATCGCAATGCGGATGAAAGTTTACCAGGTAAATTTCCACTTTCCCTATCGATTCCTGAATTAATACAATTTAGACTTGATCGATTCGTAAGATATGAATTTGACAAGTGGGCAGTTGTTTTTCTTAAATTTCGCTCAAATCTGGTGCGGTCAACAACGGATACAGGAGGCGAAAAATCGCGTGAAAACGTCCGTTCATTCGCCTGGTATATTTCGTATTATTGGTGCCATAAGTAATTCGGAGGATTTTGCTACTGAATTTAAATGTCCTAAGAATAGTGCCATGAATCCAGAGAAGAAATGTAGGATTTGGTAGGAAACTGTGTTGGTCCGTTGTTAAAGAAGAATTGTTTAAGAATTTAATTGTATATAGTGGTTACTTTTGTTTTTATTGTTATTGTTAATTTAAATCTGAACTAGTACATTAGTAAGACTTTGTCTATTTATTTTGTACACACACGTCTGTTGTTTTATGTCCGTATTTTCCTCTCTCTTCATTCACTTGACTTGACTTACCTATATCTGTCTTGTCTCGTAATCGTTTCTTTTTCAAATTTTTCTTATCACGTAACATCACCGTATACATATAAAGTAGAAAAAACATACTGCCAATATACAAATACAAATAATACGCTTCGTAGAACGATGGGGGAATATAGGTGGATATCACTTCGGCCATAGGAAATGCTGTTCCCATAACGACCAACAATTTACCATAGAGTGCTGATAGGGTTGTGGCAAGAGCATCGCTACATAACAGAATATAGAGGAAAATTAGAACAGGGCCTATACTATTCCTTCTAGATGCACATTGTATAATAACATTCCATAGCATCACAGACATGTGCATTAATTTGCGTGACAAGAAATCATTTATCATCAATAATAATAATAATAATAATAATGGTAATTTTTATTATTAGTTCTATGCAGTTGTATTAGCATAGGGGTTGATGTAAGAAAATGACACCAGCACAATGTGTGTATTTTAACATTATTAATCAACGTCTGTGGGCTGTTGATTGAAAGTTGCATTATAGAAATTAGTTTTTTTTTTTTTGTTATAATCGACGTGTCTACATACGACGCAACATTTAATTTACTATTATGGCGCAGTAAGCTGCGCGCGCCACTTTCTCTCTGCTTGCCCAACAGCCAAAGGCACGACTAGATTTACCGATTATGATCATTATTTAATAAGTGACATGACATGTAAATGTGGTTGACATAACTGATCATCATGAAATATTATACGTATTTATTATAACAGATACTCACGCTCCTAATTGTTTCCATTCGACCAGTTTCTCCACTCTACTTGGACGTCGAATTACCGAGAATTGATGCTGATGATAATAATATCCGGAAATGGCTAATGGGGTTGTGGCCAGACCTCTATATAAAGAGCGATATTAATTTTCAAAATAAATAAAAATAAAACTAGTAAAAAAAAAGAATCTAGCTGGCTATATTACAGAAATATTCAAACTGTTGCTTTTTGTTTGAGCTCATTGTAATGCTGCCGGCTGAGATGGACTGATTAGTAACTAATCTTTTACTATATGGGGTGACTTATATACAGGGTGGAACTAGTTCATCGTTTAAAAAGAAAATGTCGTCAAAAACATACTTGTGAGTTTGAATTTGTACAATATTTCTTGTGGCCGTTGATTTGGATGGTGACGATTGACTTAATGTTTCCGGTGATACGATGACAGCGTTCGGTGATGCTGGCGAGGGTAGAAGGCGTCGTTGGCGTCCCGCCCTTGATACTGATGATGGTCCACTACGGCGACTTTCACCACTCATATTTTGTGGTGGAATCGTTGACCAACTGTAATTAAATTAAATATAATTGTTTCGTAATAAGACACAACAACAATTGTTGTTGAACTGATCAAACGGACAGTACTAGATATAAACAGATAAACATTGAATGGCAATGAAAATGACGTAGACATGTGTCTCCCGCCCAATGTAATCAAATCGGACCTACGCTCAATTATTTAAAATATTTATTCAAGTGAATAAATAATTTATTCATCGAATTAAACTCACATTTTTTTTCTTAGACAATTCGAATTTTATATAAAGTGGCAGCACATCAGCGAAATAACTCTTAATGGAAATTGAGAGTAAATTTCATATTATATTAAACAATATGTATATCTATGTATATACATAGAAGGAACAATCATTTAATTTAGTTAATAAAATCTTCCACCCTACATTTTTTTTTTTTTTGTGTTCATCGTGTCGACGACGTATCACAATGCGTTGTTTTTTCGAATTAGAAACGGTAATGATGATTGGACAAAATTACTGTTTTTAGCACAAATTTGCTTGTTAAAGTTACAAAAATCTGAAGGAAAATTGAAAATAAAAATACGCGTTTTTCTTCTATTAGACCAATTACACTGCCTACTTGATCTTTATTCTCCGTCTATGTACATCAATCAATAAGAAATTCGTTTGCGAAAACTCTTTAGATAAACATACCGTCTTCTATTCATTATTTCTTCGTTTCATTTGTTAAAATTTTCTGTTCGAATTATCTAAAGTAATAAAAACATATCTAAATAACATTATAAAACGTCAAATCACTTTATATGTAGGTATACGACATTAGGGAAGTGTCATAAACTCTAGTTATGTCATAAATTAACCATAAACAATGAATGGCCTTGATTATAATCATAGAATACAAAAACAGATACGGTTTTCTATTCGTAAATGAATCTTATAAATAATGCGCATGCTCAGTTGATTTACAAACTAAAATATTAATTTGCAATGACATAACAAGTCACATTCCAGCTGATTAACATTTCTATTCCACAACTGCTCATTATTATTGAATATCGAAGATAATTATCGACCGACGGTCAATGTTTTCCTTATGCGCATGCGCCGTTGTTTAATTAATTGAAATTATGTCTATTATTATCAATATTGTGCACACTTATTATTATTAACAAAACCACAAATATTTTATTAATATGCGCATGCGCGCAATGTTTCTTACCTGATCGTTTCAGTTTTATTTGTCGTCATCACAACACTACTTGGCGTACCAGTACCGGCAATTTCACCTGTAGTTGTATCAGCACCAAAATCAGCACCGGAAGTGGTTGCCATTTCCTCAATATCCGAATCGATACCACGATCGAAATCCATATAAAATGAATCACGTGAATCACTTGAACCGCGTCGTAGTTTCAATGATAAATCTGGAGAACTATCCAGTTGTTGTTGTTGTTGTTGTTGGCGGTGTTGGTCCATAATGATGATCGTAAATATAGTGAAACTGGTTGGAAGACGAGATGATGTGAAACGTGTTGTCAATGAAACATATTCATCACATATTGTTAATTACTAACAATATTTTTTGTACTATAATCGTAATTGAGCACAAAGATACTAGCCGATATATCCGCAGCGCACTACATTGTCACTTTGTTGCGTCGCGATGCGCACCATCGCACAATGGCGCCATATTCCACGGACGAAGACGATGGAATCCGAAAAATAATTTCCTTCTGCTCGTTTCAAGCTCTTGCCACCGCAAGAAACGAATAGCGACTGATTTGTGTTATAGAGTAGAGCCATTTTTGTGTTGTAGAAGACGATATAGATGGTCTGCATCAGTTCGTTATGTACAATTCGATTTTCCTCTTTGTTTATATGTACGTAATCTAACGGCTGTATGATTTTGTTTTGTTTTAATCGAAAAAACTTGTTTTTTTTTTTTCATTCCCACGGCTCAAAAAACATAACATAATCTGTAGACAGCATTCAAACAAGTTTGATTGACATGATTTTATTAAGCGGCAAATCTAGTTAAATCTATTTTAAATTGGAAAATAACATTTTAATTAAATTACCACCACCATCTTTATTTAAATAAAACGTTATTAGCGACATCTATGTCTGCGCGTACGAACTAAACTAATAAAAATAAATCCAAGACGTTACTTAACCACATTTTGCCCCCTATGAAATTGATAGGGGATTGGAGGAATATGTTTTCGATTTTCTTTTTTTCAACCATTGTAAAACCAATTTGTTTTTAAAGTTGCATTTCGTTTTGCTTCGTTTTCTTTTTTTTCTTTTATTTCATTTTATTTTACGTTTACGTTACAATATTTGTTCCAGATTGATGGTTTCCAATTACGTACAGGGTTTATATTTTATGAGGTTTCATTTTTTCGTATTATCTTTTTGTTTCCTTTGTTTTGTTCCGGTTTTTTTTTTTTATTATTGTTGTTGTGGAAGAAAATGAGTATTTTATGTCCGTTTTTGCAGATTGAAGAGATTTATTTGTTTTTTAATCAAGTTAAAGTTCTGTTTCGCTAGAAAAGAAAATTTTCACTATGTATCCATAAGGCATTAACCTAACTTAATCAGCGCATCCGCCATTTGTTTAAATGACGATATACTCGTATCAAATCTGCTTAGATTGTAACATTTTCAGTTCATATTTGCAATTTGTAGATATTTCTTTATTTTTCAACGAAATTTAACCTAAAAAAAAAATAGGCATCTCCTATACTTTCGTTCCTTAACCTGTCTAAATCAGCGCATCCGCCATTTGTTTAACACGACAATTTAGACGTACACATTCGAATCACATCTATTCAAATCGTTAAATTTATTGTAATTTATGTGCTAAGTTTGCGGCATCCCATTTCCACATTTCATCTATTCGAATTCCGCAGCTCTTTTATCAAATCGTACAGATATGAACAAAGCAATAAGAATAAGTGAGCAAAAAAAAGAAAAGAAACGAGAAAAAACTGAAAATGTGTTGAACGTCGTCGATGAATTTTGCGTCGAGCATCGGTTGCGTCGGGACGCCCCATTTCAGTAGTAGTTATTTGACTACTCGTGACTCGCTTTCGTATTGCGTCCGTATACAAATCCAGGCACGTTTCGACTGAATGAAATACTATCGTATCGTATCGTATCGTTTTGTTTGCCGTAAAATTTAAACAACTATTGTGATTTGGGAACAAGAAAAATTATCCAGCAGCAAATTTGTTTAAGAAAAATATAATAAAATTATTTAATAATAATAAAATAATATGTGATTACAAGTGTTTGACGATTAGTTCTTTGAGAAGGTAAATTGAATTAAATCAACATATATAAAGGTGTGTGTAATTTAATTTTTATCTAAATTTATATTTTAATTGGCATTGGAATGCATGTTGCAGATCATTTTCGTTTTATAAACAATAAAACGTTATGGATTTTTGGCATCGCACGTTTAATATTAAAAATCGTAATTAGATTAGCCTAGAGGATCTATTATCACTTCAATTTCCCTTTTTACCTCCGTCGGTATAGTATAATAGATCTTTTTGGAAAACATTCCCTCCTGTCGACAATATTTATCAATATCCCATCAGCTGGATTTAATCAATTTTCATGTTGTTTAATATTCATGATTCATCTGTGCAAAAAGATCTTATAGGATTTTCTTTGCAGAATCCCATCAATATTAATAATAATAATAAGAAATGATGATGTTCGATTAGATAGATCCGATGAAAGTAATTGATTCTTGATGTTTTTCCAATCAAAATATAAAATAACATCAGAGACCCAAAAACAAAAACTATTTAATATTAAAACAATATAAACATTTAAAAAATACTCTCCAATTTAATCGTATATGTTGTAAAATGATGTATTTCGCAATTCAAAAATAAATTTTCTCCAACAAAATCAGCTGATGCTTATATAGATATAATAATAATGATAATAATAGTAGAAATATAAATATATTTAGAATTTCCGTTTCGAAAATATGTACCGCGTAATGGATTTTTCATTTTTCAATTTAATTTAATTAAAAAAAAAAAAAAAAAAATCAAATCAATGAATCCATTTAATATGTATGTATACGATCATAGTTGGCTATGGATGGAAATCATAAAACAAATGTCGGCGGTTCGTTTCATCCATTTGTCATGAGGTAAACGTAAAAGTAAATGTTTGAACTTCGAATCTATTCAGCCCATCGCAGCCCAGGGCATCTGTTATAGGACACAAGAAATAATAAATATAGAGCGCAGAATCCTTATCTGCTTAATATAAAGGTCATAGGTCACTTGACAAGTAGAATACCAAAATCATCTGCAGCAAACTGAACAAAAAAAGAAAAGAAAAGAAAGACCGATAAATTCTTAAAAAAAAAAACATTCCTAGAAATAAATAAAAGAATCAAGTTAATCAACAATGTTTTAATAAACCAACGTGTTTCCAACTTGCTTAATTATGATTAGCGCACCTCCACTCACACTTCCCGTTCTTCGTTTCCATTAATTTACTAATAATAATAAGTAATTATCGATTTTCCAACACTTATTTTCTCTATCGTATAGGTATTATATGAGATGATGATGATTTTCTATTTCTAGGTCATTTATATTTGCATCAATAGAATTGCGTATATCGAGACACACAACAAAACAATACATATCCATAAATCGACGAATAGTTAGGTTAATGTGACATTCTAATGATATTTGTTTATAGCTTACAGGAGGGCAGGTGCGCCTAATTAGATTTCAAACCAATTAGTTAATTAATTAATCGATAATACTATAGTGTGGAATCTATCTCTACCTATACAAATTATTCGTTTCAATTTCTATATGAATTTTATTCATTTATGGTGAATTCCATTGAACAAACTAGTTTCGCACTGTAACATTAAATTAATTAAAAAAAAAATTAATATCGCTTGTAAATATTTATCATTAGTTTAATTTCCAGATTTTAGTACAGTCTAATGATTACAATTTGCCTTTAATGTCTTCTATTCATTAAGTATTTTAATTGTTTTTGTAGCGCTGCAAAACTAGTTCCGCACTTTTTGCACCGATGCAATTCACCATTAGTTCTATGAATGCACTGAACTGTACTTGATTTCGTCTACGGCGCACAGAATTTAAGCGTGACTAATACATACGTCGTGTATTGGTGGTGTTCTAGTATTTTGCGCAGAATACTTTTTTAATTTTAATTAAACTAAAAAAAAGAAACATCTTTTTATTAATTTTAATCGTCATTTTTACATAACATCTGTCACTATAATAATTATAGTATAATTTATTGTGAAAAACAAAATGTTTTGTTAAATAACCGCTAGAGGTCGCTGTTTATAGCCGCATTAAAAATTAATGTTGCCATCAACAACTTTTGCTCTTTTACTCAAATAAACAGGACAATATCTCTTTCTAGTAGTGTATACATAAAAAACTGATAAAAATCTACTATTTTAATTCAAATCCTTTCCTGGTTCGGTTTGGTTGACATGCAAACATAATTCGTTGTTGTGATGTGAATGTTTTGACTTAATTTCTTTTTGTTGCTAATATAATTAACAATTTAAATGTAAATTTACATTATTTTAAATGGCTCTGTTGTTTATAGACTTACTTTTTGTCGATTTCAATGTATAAAAATTAAAACTCCCAAAGCAAACTAATTGTGCGCATGCGCTGGCCATGCAACACTCTTCGAAAGGCGATTTGCATAGATTTAAATATGCAAGCGTTTTTTTTTTTTTTTTCGTTGCCATTTTGGTCTGCATCTTTTCGCTTATTTAAGAAGAGTAGTTTTAATGGAATAAATGTCACCGTTACCGTGTACCGGCCGCTTTGAAATTACCATATTTTAATTAAAAATCATCACGCACGAATAATAATTTAATTTCGTCTTTGTCTTCATTCTGATTGTTGTTCGTTTTGTTTATCTCGTACTTCTTCATATAATCGAATTTCAGCTGAGTTTTGGGGAAAATTAAATCAAATTCGCATAATATTTATTATTCCGAGGATGGTGTGCGTTTGTATTTTATAAATACATATTAATGAATTTCGAAGATCGATTAAGATACGAAACCAATTAAGTGAATGCTGTGAGAAGCAATTATTCAAATTTATCAATTTTTCCCATTTCAAAATTAATTGAATCCATATTAAAACACAATCGTATATAGTGATCGCTATTGATTCGTTTAATTTTAGTGAACAGCTAGCGTCCTAGATGTCGCCACTATTCATTAAGAATCTCTTGTACTTTGCAGATATACATACAATCCGCACCGCACCGAAATATGGCGAATTCAAGTAAAATTAATGAAAACGAAGACTTTTCTGATACCTCTCTATCTGATACTGCTGAACCAGCAGCAACAGCAACAACATCCGCATTAAAACCGAAACATCATCAAAGGAAACGAATGAATTTCAAAATGATGGATTTTAAACGGATTATTCCACATAAATTATTAACATGTTTCGGTGGTGATGAAATTGAGATGACACGTTTAGAAAAAAGTAAGTTAAAAAACGATATCAAATATGTGCAGTTAGTATACAGGGTGTTTGGAACGAGTCGTAGGAAATTATTTCACATGTAAAAATTTTCATTTCGACAATAATTATACAGTGCGCCATCTATCCACATAGAAATGAACTACATATGAATAGAGTTCTATCGTATTATTGTTTGCTCTAGGTAATGAGTTTAAATATAAAAAAAAAGAAAGCAGTTTTTGAATTAGTAATTTTCTTGGGTTTGCATTTTAAACAAATCCAATTAAACTTTAACTCTTTTCATATTATACTAATATTGTTATTATTATATTTTCTATATTCCATACCACCGTATATCAAATCATATACGATTCCACACACAAAACTGAATAGGTTTAATTAAAATTCGAGGATACTCTAGTAGATTTTCAGCTTAGGCGGTAATTAAATCACGTTCATTATGACTTAAATTAAATTAGACAATTATGTTGGGCGATCTTTTAAGCAAAGCGTACTAGTAAAAATGTATTTTTATTATCAACAATAATTTCAGCATCAGCCCCGAGTAGAAGTAATTAAATATTGATCATTCAATTTCACTAGCACTCTAGTTTCCGATCAAGGGAATAGCTTTTATAGTATAGTTAATGATTCTATTTCGTTGAGACACTTCAAAACAACTTGTCCTAACGAGAATAAGATTCGAGTCTGATTCGACTGAACGAACACGAAGACGGTTAATTAATTTAAGTTTATACATCAGAAGTATAAATATATTGATAAGTTTTATCATTTTGTAGCTATAAAAGCGTCTCTATTAATTCAGAAATGGTATCGTAGCTATATGGCACGTTTGGAGGTACGTAGACGTTATACATGGACGATATTTCAAACACTCGAATATGCCGGTGAACAAGATCAAGTAAAAGTAAGAAAAATGAATGTTTTTACTGTAGAAAAGAGATTGTTTTTTATTAAAAATATGTTTTTTTTGCTTTACCAAAACACACTCGATTTTCGAAATTGTCATCATCCATTTTAATTTTAGCTCTACAATTTCTTTAATGCCCTTCTTACTCATATACCTCAAACAGCAAATAGAAAAGGATACAATTCGAATAGAGGCTCTATAAGTTCGTCTTTTGGTAATCAATTTTAAGTATTTATTATATTAATTATTTTAATTATTCGCCATTTTTTCTTTTTAGATAATTTAGAATTAGAATTTGTAGATGAATCACCCGATGAGGAACTGTCCTATAATCAGGAAGACAAAAAAACGTTAAGACATTTCGTTTTCGAATATCCGTACAATGAAGAGAAAATAACCGAATTAATTGAGATTTACCGGAAGCATAGGGTTCGTATTTCGTTGAATTTGACAAGTGGTGCAACAAGTGACATTAATGATATTCGTTTTCGCTATTTATATAATTAGCATTTTAGATTACCACCAAAAAGTGTGGCGGACATTTTACGAAGATCGATTGTCGCTTTACGTAAATTACCTAATTTAAATATGGCGTCCACATCGATATCGAAACAAATAACAATTTGCGGTGATTTACATGGGAAATTCGATGATTTACTTGTGATATTACATAAGGTTAGATCAATAATTATCTAGATATCCATTTATTTGGCTTATCTATTTTTTGTGGAGTTTTTTTCTCTTTTTTAACATCTTTTATTTTTAATTTTTTTATTTCATTTTATTTTCTTTTCACTTATTTGACTAGCTTATAAATCGAAAAGTCACTTTATACACAAAGTATCGCAATTTCAATCAAAATGGCGTACTTTTAACCTCTAAATTTGAAATGAAAACTATTGAATTAATTGATTAATAGTTGAAGTTGTCCAACAGATGTCGCCAATTGCAGTACTTCCTATATAGAGTGAGTTTAATAAATCGAATCAACTAACGCCATCTGCATTTATAAGTATAAGTATAGCAGTAATTTTTAAGAAAATTATAATTAATTTTATCCAATCTAGAATGGTCTTCCTTCCACTGAAAATCCATATATATTTAATGGAGACTTTGTCGATAGAGGTAAACGTGGCCTTGAAGTAATTCTCGTGTTGCTGTTATGTTTTCTTGCATTTCCCGGTGGTGTTTATTTAAATCGAGGCAATCATGAGGATCACATTATGAATCAAAGGTAAATTATTATGTCAGAGAATGATCGGCTGTCTTGATAATAATCCACAAATAATTGTTTCAGATATGGTTTTATACGCGAAGTTCAGTCCAAATATAAAGTAAGTTTTAATTAAAAGTCGCTAGAGGGAACTCTAATCGAATGTCATCGATAGTTAATTATTTCTCAATATATTTTCCAGAAAAACCACGAAAAACTTTTACAATTATTTGAAAATGTCTATAGATGGCTACCACTAGGTACGATTATTAATAATAAAGTTCTAGTTGTGCATGGTGGCATATCGGACACTACTGACCTTGAATTATTAAGGACATTGGAAAGGGAAAAGGTGATTCTATAGTACTTGCCAATCAATCAAATTCTGTTGTAATATTCTGTCATTTTTTTTTTTTTTTTAGTATATATCATTACTACGTCCACCATTATGTGATAATAATCTAATGGCAACAGCAGAAGAAATTAATAAAGCTGAATGGAAACAGGTGGATCATCACACAATCATGATTATTGTTATAAATATATAATTTACAAATTTTCGACAAATTACAGATATTTGACATACTCTGGTCTGATCCGCAAGAGACAAAAGGTTGTATACCAAATACATTACGTGGTGCTGGCACGTATTTCGGGCCCGATGTCACTAGGAAATTCCTTAAAGAAAATCATCTCTCCCTTATTATTCGATCGCATGAATGTAAACCGGATGGTTATGAAATGTGTCACGATAATTTTGTAATTTGCTAATAATATAGCTTATTTTCCTTATACATAGTTTTTCACCGATTCTTATTATTTTCTTTTAGATTATAACAATATTTTCCGCATCGAATTATTATGAGGTCGGCTCAAATAATGGTGCATACGTGAAATTAGTCGGTTCGAAATTAGAACCGCATTTTGTTCAATATATGGCGAATGCGGGTAGAAGAAAATTGAATTTCTCACAACGAATGGGTCTGGTGGAAAGTGGTGCGACAAGGGAATTACAAGCACAAATTTTAAGTAGTAAAGAACGAATCGAAGAAGAATTTATTAAGCTTGATCCTGAAAATACTGGTAGGGGTACTTACAATAGGAAATTACTCAATTTGATCGCAGTGACAACAGATAGAGGCGCCATCTATTAAATTGAATTACAGGTTTAATTACAATCACTCAATGGTGTATCACTCTGGAACATTGTACCGGTCTACAAATACCATGGAGACTATTAAAAGAGAAATTAGTTACAATCGATCCGGATACGAAAATGGTTCAATATCAGACAACGTTCGATATTAAAACGAGTCGATTAAATGTAGTTATTTAGAAAAATTGTTGATATTTTTCATTTTCTTAATTCATTTTCAGTCGGTACAAGGCGCTAGTACTGTTGTGGAGACACTTTATCGGAATAAAAGTAGTTTGGAGGCCATTTTCAGAATCATCGATAAAGATAATTCAGGTATGAATGAGCGCCATCTGTTGGTGACTCGTCAAACTTTCAATCATAATGCAATGTTTACTGTAATAATTAGAGGATACAATTAAATGGAGGATTAATTAGAGTAATTAAACAGAGAAGATTTTCACAAAAAAATTAAATATTTTGCCATTCTGTTTAGTTATTTAATTTTTTAAGAACTGATTGTTTAAAATACGTTAAGTTCAAACGAGCGCCATCTTGTGAGCTAAGCATAGACTCACAGATACATAATAACTAAATAGACAATACAATATACAAGAAGCAAAGGCATATTAAATCATTATATTTCCAGGTTATATAAGTCTAGATGAATTAGCCGAGGCCTGCAATCTAATAAAAGAGCACATGCCATGCAATATGACAGAAGATCAACTATCGGAAATCTGTCGTCTAATGGATATCAACAAAGACGGACTAGTCGATCTGAATGAGTTCCTAGAAACATTTCGAATGGTCGATCCGGAAAGTAAAATGAAAAATTATCCAAACAGTCCGGAACCGCATCAAGGTGGATTGAAAAAGAATTTGGATACATTGAAACGTAGCGAAATTTCATCACATACCGATGGAAAATTAACAGAGAAAAAAAATGGCGACGGAGTCGAAAAATCATCATCGCGAAATGTTGACGAGGTGTCAGTGTCACAGCCAACTGAAATTAATGATAGACAAGTCACTAATAGTAGCGCATCAGCAGAAATGTCTGATGAATTGATTAATTTTCCACGAAATGGATTGGTATCGTCACCTGTTTTAAGTAGTCGAAGAGGTTCTCAAATATAAATTGAATTCAAGTAGCAAACAGGCAGTATTTATATTTTACTTATCTTTTTTTTTGGAATTTTCTATCCATGTTTTTTTCATATTACAAAAAAAAAAAGATAAGTAAATATACAGGGTGTTAAGAAGCATTGGTTAACACCCTGTATATATATATATATATACTATCCAATAAAAAAATTAAAATAGACAGTATTTTATAGTTAATTTCAATCTAACCGATAAATAAATACGTTCTTTCTTTTTAAATCTTTAAAATTTATACAAATTACTCCATTATTTCGAATATGATCATTATCTAATTTATACAATACAATTTAAGGTTATATGTGCAATTATATTTTACTTATACGGATATTTGGGCACAACAATTTATATCTACAAATTTTAAAGTAATTGACATATAGATCGGATTATGATTGCTAATGGCAGGGTAGAATTACAACGAGCTAATTTTTTTCAATTAATATTCTTCTACATCTTAACCTAATAAAATTATTGACTGCTTAGCTTCCAATTGAACGACGATAGGTTAGTATAGAAAAATAGATGTTATTAGATTTGTACACATTGCGCATTGATTGATTTGGTTGCCATGGTAATCTGTGCACAGCCTGATCGCGGCGCACTGTAAACTTGTTAGTTGATTTTAAATAGGTTATGCTCAATAATTTTATCTATATTTTATTGTTAGAAAATCATCTATATAGAATGTATGTGTGTCTATTGTAGATAGTTTTAGATCAAAATTTTGTCTCTGAATAAGATTCTATTTGTCTTTTTTTATAATTTTTATTAAATTTTTATTGTTGTTATTATTATTATTATTATTGTGCGATCTGATTTGACATTTCTATCTGCTATTATTTACTTTTAATTGTTCTTATCACGTGATTGCAGTTTGACCAATTTACCAGCTTCGCGGCGGATCAAATTTCGAATTTTGAAATTCCGTGTACATCTCGGAATGTCCAGATGTCCGATCTGGACCTGTTGTTTGACCTTGACATTTGATCCGGGTAAAATATCTTGTTTTTATTTACAACAAAAAAAAAAAAGAAAAAGAAATATCATATCAAATAAAAAATACATAATACAAAATTAAGCCATCCTAAAAATGTACCTATTTAGTGGACCAATAATAATTATTATATATTTTTTATTGTACCAAAGATTTTATTGTTATTTTAAAAACAAATTATTATACATGTACTTATTAGCTACTATAAATTGGTTTGTCGTTTGTCCTCTTTCGATTCTGTTAAATTAACCTTATTTCGTGTAACGGAAACTTCATTTTTCGCATTATCAGCTTTTACTTTTGTGAATTTTTTACAGCTCTCTCTCTCTCTCCCTCTCAATTATACTATATATATATATTGTAGTACTGAGTATAGGTACAGTGATAGTATTAGACAGAAATAGATTAATTACTTATTCCTAAATAAATAAATACCACTCTGAATAAATCTTGTGTTTTTTTTTTTCAATAATCGGCGATTGCGATTAAGATCTTACGATTATGAATCGTAAGTAGCTAATTCATGGTCAATACTCAATAAATCAAACCCCAAACCCAAATCAAACATATATTATAAAGTATTCTGTATTAAACAAATGAAATGAATGTATTAAAAACACCCTGTATTAATATAAGGAACGAATACAAAATACAGGGTGTTGGAGCACCTATGACAACTAATTACACTTTTATAGATTACCTTATATTATACAGTATTCTGTAGTAAACAAAAGAAACACCCTGTATAAGGAACTAATAAAAAATATAAGAGTGTTTTTCGTATTGACATCAAGTGTCAATATAATTTTAATAAAATAAACGTCACAAATCAATGGACAAAATAAACTGTAATTTTCGCATTTTATTTCTTAATTATTACGATTTTTATACATATACCTACCAATGTGCAGTTAGTAATAAAAATGGCCGTTTTTTTCTCATCTTCTTAAAAGACAGAGACAGACAGATTATTGTGCTGGTATAGATACTGCTAAACAGGTGATTTTTTTTTTTTTTTTGTTATTATTGTTCTTGTATTGAATTTTTATACAATATAAAATCAATGGCGTTGTTACAACAACAACAACAAAAAAAAAAAACAAGAAAAAATAAATAAAAAGTCATGGATGGAATGGCCGCGATGAAGTAGAAGTAGAAGAAGAAGAAGAAGAGACGGTCAAACAACTATGGGAACCTGTTTAAGAATTTGCACTATTGCCATATAGTAGATATAATTTGATCGTTGATGATTGTTAATTTAGTTGTATGTACACACACACACACACATACATTTATAAATATTTGCACAAAAACACTTTGAAAATACTATACTTAATTATGTATTTAAAATACATACATAGACTGTATGTGTGTGAGAGAGAGAGAGAGAAAGAGAAATAATAACATTGTTGTAAAATGTGTTGTGTGTGTATGTGTCATTAATTATCCCTCATCTTATGCATGCATGTAAATCGGAGAACCACAAGTAAATATTTTCCAAACATAACCTTACAAAAAAAAAAAAAGAAAGAGAAAAAAAATCGAACGAAAGCACGAAATTCTGATAGGTAATTTATTAATAATACGATGAGATTACGTTCGTTCCCCCGTCTAGTATTATTTTCACGGACAGAAAATACAATATAAAATTGCAACAATATGACAGCGAACAAATCATTAATCAAATCAACTGTCTGTTGGTCAATCATTAATAATATTCGATCAATACCGATATTGTGCAGACAATAATGCATTTTTCGATTAGAGAAATTCGAAAAAAAAAAAATGTATTTTACTGTCAATGGGAATTATATATACAGGGTGTATTTTAAGTGTGGGCCATTGATGCTATGCAGGGAACGGCAAGAGTTACAGTTTAGCTTAAATTAGATAAAAGTTGGTAAATTTAAGGCTGCTTAACGATATGCTAACAGAGTTGCCAGATTCTGTATAGTTCCTGAGAAATTCGGAAAAATAAAAGAATACCTTGGCAAATGATTTTTACAAATATCTCAAAATTGAATAAATCTATCAAAAAGTGTATTCTTAAAAAGATACATTTTTGTTACACCTCTATTAAAAAGTTACATTAGACATTGTAAATATTCTTCAGTATTTGAGTTATCTCTGTCAATTTCGGTGAAATTAAAAATTTTCAATTATCTAGCAATTATTTTGTTAATGTTTTCTTAGATTTGCTTAAATTTAGCAACATTTGTCGTGTAGCGATATTTTTCTTGTGGAATAGCTCACTTGCCTGTCAGGTATACGCTGTTAAATTATTTGCCATAACTCGAGAAACACCCTGTATGGCTAATCCAGTAACTCTTACCGTTCCTGAAATATCACTTTGGTCCATACTAGAAATACACCCTGTATAAAAATTAGAATTATGTATTTCTTTGTGCCTAGATCATCATCTCTCTCTGTCCACGCTAAAAACCTAATATCTAATTTAATATTTCTTCTCACTGGACCTAATTAATACACACACACATACAAAAAAAAAAAAGAAAAAATACATTAGGCTCCGCATCTAGCAGGTACATCGGGTGATACATAACACCTGTCGAAATAAATCTTTTCGGCGCCACTGTCTATTAATATCCGCACATCACATCATGTATTATAATAATAATAAAATAATGCACGAAAAGGCTGGAACTTGTTTTCTTCTTCATTTTCATCTTTTTTTTTTTTTGTTTTGTTTTGTTTGGTTTTGTTTCTTTTTTTTTTTATTATTTTTAATACATACCTACTACTCGTATACTAGAGAAACATCTTCACGCTCTTTTTTTTTTTCACATGAAAGAAAATAAATTGTGCCCACATAATAATAATAATAATAAACTAACAAAACAAGAAACGGAAAATCTTTGGTTATAGTTATGAATCGTCAATAATACAAACGAAATAATGAATAGAGCGAAACGGAGTGAGAGAGAGAGAGAAGCTGTCTTCTTGAAACAAATGCTGTCAGTCATTCATTCGTTTTATTCACATGCATTATGCATAATTAAGTTGTTGATGAGTGAGAGAGAGAGAGAGAGAGCGGAGAGATTTTCTACAATACGATATTTTTAATTAATTCAACAATTAATCACGCCCATCCCTTCTTAATCAAGAAACGATATCAAATACAAATAGAGGTTAGAATACAGACATTCTTTGAATTATTCTTGAAAAAATGGTGATACAATCGTTCCTTATGTACATACAACGGGGGTAAATTAAATATACCTAGATCCATAGGTGGCTAGATGATGAGTCAGAGAAAAAATTCTTGAGTCTATGTACAGAACAGCTGAGATAAATAAAAACTGAATATTAAAAATATTCTTTACATGGTACCACTCACAGACAACTTTTCATATACTATGTATATCCATAATATGAACTAGCTGTGTGTGTGTGTACCTTGTCATACTTGCCATACACATGGGGCATGTTTTAATTTTTTTCTTTTGTTTTGTTGTAATATGTGAATTTTTTTTTTGTTCATTTTGCAATTGACAATTCAATCGAACAAGTCCGGTTTTCCAAGAACAATTCTGGCCTGGTGCATGACAGGCACCAGGCAGAGTAGAGCATCAGCAACTTGTTTGGTTCTGTGCCGCCCTATTCCCTTGACGAATAAGGTGCGCCAAAAACTACTATACTCGTCGAAAAAGTCTTAAACTCACAACAACACTTACCTCTCTCTTTACCTACCTACTACCATGTGCGAAAAGGAAAGAGAAAGAAATAGAGACGGGTTGTTTTTTTCTTTTACAATCTCTTTGTCCGTTTTTTTTCTTTTTTTTATTTCGTCTTCGTTTTTATATTTATTTTGTTCTGGGTCGAGCCGCGCTTGACATTTTTAACTTAATTTAACGAGCCCTTATGTATGGTCCGATAAATAAATGTTGTTTTCAGTTTGGATTTTTCTTTTCTTTTCTTTCCTATGTCCTTGTTGTTTTTCGCTTATGTCAAATTTGGCCGAGTCTGTCAGTACCGGTTTGTCGTACGATCTCCGCAAAATTCAAGTGACATTTGATTGCAGCGCGTAATTACTGAGTAAATAAAATGGGAACTACGCATGCGTGGAACATTATCAACAACTATTTTGTACTTCATTTTTAAATTAATCACAAATATCAACAAAATTACATATTGTTACTTCTCTATCACATGTGCCAAAGCCTACTTTACATCTTTGCACTTTAAAAAAAAAAAATGCATACAAAATCATCAAAAATTCCATTGCCAAGCTCCTTTTTATCTTTCTTCTCTCTCTCTCTCTCTCACGCGCGTAGTATATCTTCTACTTCTTCTACAGCAGATTCTTGTTTCTCAAGGTACTAGAGGGCCATGAACGCCGGCCAACCGAATCACAACGACGACGCTCGTTCGGCCACTCGCTTCTTCTTGATCCGGTTATTCTTTCTTTCTTCCACTAATATAACCGTATACTTTTCTCTCTACATACAGCCACAGTCACAAAAATTCAACAAGGACGACACAATACTCTCGTCTCTCTCTTGATAGTTCGTTCGGTGCTCTGCTCTGTATTTATTCGGTCTGTCAAAGTAAGTCAGTTTGATTTTGTTCGTTTGGCGAGTTTTATGTGTGTGTGTCGTGCCGTTTCATTTTCCTTCTTATATAAAAATAATACATTTTTCGTTGCCGATTAAAACTTATGAATTGTGAATGAAAACTACAATTTGTTGAATGAAAAATTACTGAATAGAAACAATTGAATGTGCTATATGTTAAATCCAGGTGATTTAGTGATATATTCAGTGAGATTTTTCAATTGTAGGATGTGTATAGTAAGTATCAAGATTTTTGATTAAAAATCCATGTTATTTCATGCCGAATGATTTCAAATGCGTTAGCAATTCAATAGTATCAATTTAAATATCGAATACAAACCGAAACGAATTGATTCAATAAGGAAAAAACGCGTGAGAAAACGGCCGATGAAAAATAAAAAATAAGTATTCATTTTAAGGACGTTTTTTCTCGCCTAAAAATTTATCTTATCTTATTATTAAGAGCATCGTGTGAAACTGTGAAATACAGACATACCAGACAATTTAGTAATTTTACTTCGGAAATTTAAGTGCATTTATCGCCGGCTGCATTTATGTAATTATTCCTGTTGCTAGGATAAAATATTGGATCTGTCATTTTTAATGTATTTCATCCAACTATGATTATCAATAATCCACTTTTCAGAAACTGACTAGTTATTGTTAATATACACATTGTACCATTATTCTACCTGGCCATAATTGCTAGGGCGACAAAATAAATGCATTTAGCGAGATACATGCCTAGCCTAGTATAATATGCAGGTATTATTAGTGTCACGTGAGCGACATGAAATAATGCATTATGATTCGCTGATTCGATCTAGCAATTAGTTTCACATTATATAATTTTGAGTGGTCTAATGTTATTATTAGCTTCTTAACTTAATAAATTTAAATTACTTGACGATAAATTGTTTTATTTATATGTACATGTAGAGAGACATATTTTTCAAATAAAAAAAAATCGAGATGACTTTCGATTGACAGCAATAAAACGATGATAATTGTCCAATCCAGCAAATATGGACCAAAGATATCAATATGATTAATTGACAACACAAGATATTAATTAATACAAATTGTTACATATTTTATAATTAGTTTATTTAGATATATTATTAAAACAAGAGCTTCTGCATGCTTATTTAATAATTAAAAAATATATTTATAAATTAATCATGCGCACCGCATGTTTAACTGGAAACAACAACCATTTGATTTTTTTTTTTTTTTTTTTTTATTATAATCAATTGAATATCAAAATAGATATTTTCGCGTGAATTGCATTTTAATTACAAATTTTATTAATTATAATTATTTGTCACGATAATAGTGATGATTAAGAAGAAAGTCTCTATTTGTAGATGTTAAATGTAAACAAAAAATTATTTATCGTCCCAAGTACACCATTACGCATCCGCGCGCAATCGGTGCGCCGTAACTATGGAGAAGTAAAAGAAGGAGGGGCAACGAGGAAAGTGGACACCCACAATAGGTAGCGCTGGAGTAGACTAGTACATACGTAATTTAATATTGTCCTTATGGGAAATTAGTGGATTTTTTGATAAAAAAAAATTAAAACTATGATTGTGTGTCAATAAATCGCATTATTAACATCACTTGCGTCAACTGTCAAAACGTTTTTATTAGTAAAAAAAAAAAAAAAGACAGAATGCAAATAAATACGATTGGCTTCGTGTCGCTTTCATCCTATTCAATTTATTTTTTTTCGTTGCAGGAAGTTGTAATAAATAGATACAAAATGTCCTCTCTTTCTATTTATAAATCGAATAATTATACGCTCACCTTTCTAAGTCAGAAAGTATAAATGCGTTTAGAGAGGCGGTGCATAAGAAATAAGTAATAGAATTATGGATATTGTATAGGCAATAATGTGAATCTTATTCGTTGAAACAGGCCATACATCATTCCCCAATTACATCTAATTGTAGATTAATGATTGATTTTATATTTATGTATTTGAACTGCTTTGGAAATTTATTTCATTTTGCTATATCTAATGTGACAATTCATAAATCTACGTCGGGCGTGTGTGTTTTGTCGGTTTATTGTAAATACGCATAAATTTGTCGTGTGAAGTGTAAAGAGGGGTGTTTTTTCTCTCTCTCTCTCTCTCTCTCTCTCTTCTCATTCTATATTGAAAGAGTTTACCGAAAGCACTCGTTTATTGCGGTCTTTTCTCTTTCTGTCACAACGAAAACAAATTTCGAAAATGTCGGTCAACCTTTCTGAACGTCTGCCAACATCCAGGTGATTAAAATAGACAAGATGCACCTAATAACTTTAACTGAACTGAACCAAACCAATAACAACAACAACAACGAAAATTTAGTGTGCTGTGTGACAAAAATACTAGTTGGAATTCTTTCGGAATCCATTGGCAGGACCGTATTAAGAAACTGAGAAGAAAAAAAATGGTAATATGTAAAAACAACACGAACAACTAGATATTATAATAAAAATGTAATTAATAAAACGTCAAGAGATGGCGCGCAATGTTAAATTGCATGCGCTAAGTTAATTGTGTTGACTATGGAGATCTATAATAAGGAGTAGTAGACTCAACCTAACAAAAGTCAAAATATTTGTGGGTCAGAAACGTTTTTTTGTCCACCAGAGAGGGATTCGGGTGTATTTTACATAATAAATTTTAACAATTATTTTTGTAATATATTTTTACCCCGATCTTATAGCACGTCACTGATCATAGAATTAAGAAAATTGGGGGAAAAAAAAACTATACCAATTTTTAAATAACAATCATTTTGTATTTTATTAAATATTCATTTTTACAATCATCATAGTTTTTAATCTGCTGCCATAAAATCTTATGATTTTTCTTAAAAAAATAAGAAAATTTGATTTTCTCATCATAAGAGCAAACTATTGTCTCAGTTGGTCGTGCAGCGCCACCTGGCTTCAGCCCGTTTTTGTTTTTCTACTGGTCACTCCTAGCCCGTCCATAGTATTAACATAAATCTTGTGCCGATCTTCAAACAGCGCTTGCGCAGTTCCACTGAAGTTTACCTAATATATTTTAAGAACGATAAAGGTATTCACGCATTTATTGCGACTAGCGCCAATGTCACTCTAGATCTAGACTACTTAAACGATTAGATAATGGATTTTCGTGTTTCTGAATTATAAGAATGTTGTTTATTTGAGGGGTGCTAATAAATGAACTGCCACTACCTTGTCTACATTTATATATATATATATATGAAATAAAATACGTCCATGTTTAATGGATCCCATTATCACATAATTGATTAATGTAAAAATTCCATAAATTTTATGATCAACTTTTTCTTCTTAAATAAAATTAGCATCTGAAAGCAGTAACAAACAAAAAAAAAAAAAATTGTTAATTTATTTAAATATTTCCAAAATTTAATTACCCTTTTGAATGTCTGTTCCTTTCGATTACTATACATATATATAGAGAGTCGAAACGAGGAGAGGAGAGAAATGGAAACCGGTATGATATGATAAAATGTACATATCGATAGATCGATCTATCAGGGAAGACAGAACAAGAAAACGAAAAAAAAAAGAAGAGATTGTCATTCACGCATCCACTAAAAAAAAAAAAAAAAAACGGTGACAGGCAAATGTCTGTTCTGTTCCCGTGTCTGTCGTTTCTGATCTGTTGTTGTTAAATAGATTTTTATGTTAATTGCTGCTCGTATTTTGCATATTATTCACATTTTCGAATAATACGTCACACATCACGGAGAATGGAATTCATTGATACTGTGACTATTTCCAATTAAGGTTATGTCGCGGCTGGTTGTTAATTAATAATAATAATAATAACAATAATTTATCGATTTCAATTGGAATGGATCCGTTTTTTTTTTTTTTTTTTTCTTTTTCGGAACGATATCTAGTTTGACAATTGGTTTATTCGTTGGGAATTTTTATATCGTGACATTTACTTATCATTTTGTTGTGTCTGTCAATAACATCTGGCATATGAAGTGGAACATGTGACTAGCGCATGATTTTATCACAGAATACAACAACAGGTTCAGATCCTAGTAAGAATTTAGATCTGTTCCGTGTTGACAGTTGTTTTGATTTGCTTTTTGCTGCGCAGTGCTTTTAGATGGAAGTAGTCATTGCGCACAATGGACTATTGTGAAAAGTACATCAATACAGCACAAATTCTACACTGTACCTACTGCGCAAAACTTCTGAATAAGACTACTCTCTGCGCAGTAGCAACTAATATCCAAAGAGAGTGTTTCAATAAAGAACAATTCCACAGCTGCGCATTACTTGTCTAACCCAATAATCCTTGCGCACGATGAACTAGTGCAAAAAGTGTGTCAATAAAGAACAATTCTATAGTTCAGTTACTGCGCAGCATTTCTGAATGAGACATTTCTCTGCGTACTACGAACTAATATCCGAAACAATAGGTGATTTCTGTCGTTATTTTTCGTCACAGTGCTTTTAACACCCTACCCAACATAATATAATAAAATAACGATGGAAACGTGTTTGCTAAGATGATTATTAGCAGCGTTGCCTACTGTATATGATAAATGGGCAGGTGTTAGTTTATAAATAGGAACCTAAATGCATTTATCATTTCAATATTGTGTCGAAATTTTTCTGAAACCTATGCACAGTCTACTACTCTATTTCTTCTATACTTTTAGTTTGTTAAAAAAAGATAAAATCGTCTACTAGAAATATTTTGGAAATGACGTACTTAATGGATTAAAGTCTAAAAATTTTAATCCTCTTTTTTTTCTCATTTTATCTACTATTCCACTCTTCTTATCCATCGGTGCAACGATGCATATGCTTCAACATCTCTAATTTGACATATCGGTGGTTTTTGTCAAATCATGTACTGTACCTATTTCAAAATAGAAATTCACATGACACGACATGACATTGTGGACATTTTTCAATAGAATTTTCTTTGCATCAAATCATTCAAACTATTTTATTATTATGGTATTACTTTTACCAGCAAATGGAATACTCAATAATAGTACTATTGAGAGATTCTTCGGGCAATATTATTTTATTCTCGTTCGTTTTTTTAATTGGTCCTTTTCAATAGCTCCGGTTCTATCGCACCCATTGTGTAGAAGATACATAAAATAAAGATTAAAAAAAAAAAAGAAGAAAAAATGTAAAGAAAGAAGAGGCAAGTTCAGCCGTCTGAGCTGGAATGCAGCCAGCCAGCCAGCCAGGGCAACCTCTCTCTCTCTCTCTCTCTCCCGGGGATCTACATCTTTATTATTATTATTATTATTATGAAGAGTTGGAATTTTACTTGTTTTTGACGTAGTAGAGAAATAATTATTTTTACTGTTGCTTTATTTTATTTAATTGATTGAGAAAAATTGTAATAATAATAATAATAAATACAAGTATTTTGCTGCTTGACATTTCTGTACTGTAGCGAAATAATTATTTCGTTTTTTTTTGCAATAAACAAAAAGAAAAATGATCTCGTTTCTCTCACGAGTCATTGAATGAATTTTAATCAATTTTTGATTTGTTAAATGAGAATTATAAATTATAAGTCCACTGTCTATCGATCTATTATTATTATTATTATAAAATATCCCATTTCGATTAATTACTATCCGTACGGCTAGTTTGTTAAATCACAGCCGCCTATTAATTATTATCCTTATTTGGTCACCATAATAATACATACACATACACTTCTATTTTTTTTCTTTATTATTACATATTATTAATAATAAAGTAAGTGGTAAGGAACCTCTTGTAGTTTGCGTAGGCTGTGTGATTGGTGATTTTTGCGTTGCGTAGGCTGCGAAAATTATTCCTCTTAAAATAAGTCGTGTATCAAAATCCAATACAAATACTTATTATAGGTTATAAATATTTCGAGATTGAAAATATACCTGCAAAAAGAAATAGGAGCCGAAAAAATTATCTAATTATCAAAAAAACAACTTTGAAATAATTCTAATTTTGTTTGTATTTTATTAATAATATCGACCTTATTAATTTGTCTACACATCCCTATCGATGACGTGTACACAATGGCCGTGTTCCACGGCCAACCTCGATCAATTTGCTACGTACAAATTCTGTATTTGGTATTTTTATTATTATGCAAATAAAAATGCAACGAAATCTGATCGAAATGTTCTCACACAAAACACTTTAGGTACTTACTCCTTTTCATAATAATAATAATAATTAAATTATTAATTGGATTTTTACATCCAAGAAAGAAGGATGACACCCACACTAATTGTGCATTGTATACGTATATTGTGTATAATGGGTTGCATGTAACGGTTTCTTTTTTTTTTATTGGATGCAAGTGGTCGTCTAAGTTTATAATAAAAAAGAAGAAGAAAATGGAAAGAAAACACGATTATATGATATTTCAGGTCGTTTTATGGGTGTATGTTTTCAGTTTTTTTTTTTTTTGTTTTGCGGGTCTGTTCTTTTCTATTTCGTAGAAATACTAATAGTTATTATATATTTTTTTTTGTGTGAAGCCTTATGAATACACCCGGTCTATTTTGAAAAACCCGTACTTGGATCATTTTAATGACAAATGTCATTTATAGTGTCGTAGCCGCCGCTTTTTTATGAACATTTTTTTTTTTTTAAACTTGCATTTCCGTAATTTGTCACTTATCTCCCGTTCGCTTTATCATCCTCAATTTCAACGTGGTGGCGTGCCAATTCAATCGAATCAAGTCCTAAATAAATAAATAACAAAAAAACGTGCAAAAAATCACGATTTACAAAAAATTTCATTCGTTGAGCAAATAATGAATACATATAATAATGATAATAATAATAAAGCAAAACCACTTTACGTTACACCACATAATACGGTAAAAATAAGCATAATTAGACTATGCATTCATTTTATCGATATTCAATTGCATTTATTTAATTGAGAATCATTATTCAATGAACTTTTTACAATCTCTTTATAAATTCAATGTTTATAAAAGGTAATTAATCCTATATTATAGCATTACAGTTAAGATAATGGAAATGCGTGTGTAGGAAGGAATATTGGAGATAAAACTACGAACGAAAAATCAAACCTTATTTGTCGTTATTGTGTAAAATTTTCTTTTGCATCTAAAAAAAATAAACGATTGATTGACCGTATAAAGTCTGTAAATATAGGCGCAATATTACTAACATATATAATTTAAACTGTATTAATGGTAATTTTTCCCTGGAGTATTTTAAAATATTTTCAATACAAAATACCTAGCACTTGTTGATCTGTCCAATAGCGTGCGTCTTTTTCGCCTTCCGCACATCGTCACTCTCCGTTGTCTATGTCTACCGAACAACTGCGCATCGACCAGTCTCGTTCATGTAGTCTGCGCGAAGTGAACTAAAAAAGCAGGTGACAAAATAAATAAAATGGCGTCGTGTTTCTCGTATAAAATTTGCGATAAATCAAATAATATACACATGAATTTGATATTATTTCGATTCTTTATTTTATATGCATAAAAAAACGTGTTTTATTATCAAATGAATAGACTGTGGTGTGTCTTTTTTTTTATTTATCCCAAAATGACACTCCACGCACATACAAGCGTGATAATAAAATTGAAGAAAAATTAAGGAAATACTCAATATGCCATGTAGGTAGTTAAACATATTGAATTACAAATACTTATTCTTTAATTAATCGTTTTTTTTTTTTCTACAGTTCGACCATTATTATAAGTAGATTCTAGGTATACCTATTTCCGTTAGAATAGAGCCAGCATAATGTAAACGAGGAACGGACACCTGTGAATTGAAAAAAATACGATGACTATTTATCACCATGTTGACATTTTGTGAAAAGAAGGGATGCTTTTTCTTTTCACTTATAGAATTTTTATATGTATGCAACAAGGCTATCGAAATATGGTTAAATATCCTTTTAAACTTGAATTTTCTACAGAATCTGATGATTGGCAAAATATATTGCTTTACAAATCGCAATCTTTTGTAAAAATATTCATTTTTCTTTTTCAAATCGACTATTGAAGTAGTAGGCCTAGCAATCAGTCAAGACGGAGTCTAGCTGCGTTGCCAAATGTCATTAAAATTCCAAAAATGATTCACCATTAATTCAATAAAAGATTAATAGATTGATTCAAATATGGAAACCTAAAAAAATACTACTACGAGTACTATATACTGGAAAACATTCTTTACACCCTAAGAAATAAAACCACCGGATAATATAAATTTTCAAAAGGGTTTTTTTTTTTCGTCATTATTCATCGTTCCCTTATTTTTTTTTTTATTATACATTATGTATAAGAGCCAAAGTTTCATATACTGATTAGTATTCATGATTATGTCAAGTGGCCTTTTTAATAATAATAATAATAATACGTACGTATAAAGGGGATGCACACCATGGGTGGTGGAATCATCATCAGCAGCAGCGTTTTATATTACACATTTAAATAATAGAAAGTGCTCTTTGTTTTGTTCTATAAAAGATCGAAAAATAAGTTGTTTCAGATTACCATCGCTCATATTAGATTAGAGAATAATTAGAAAATTTCAATTGAATCGTCAATCTAGTCAACACCTGTTAGATTTCCCCTTCCTGATTCACTTAAAACTTTCTAAAATAAATTCTTTCTTTTTTTCCTCCCCCCCCCCTATAGTGATGCTACAACAACATGACGAAGAAGAAGATTCATGCTTCTAGTTTACTACCACTATGTTTTACAATTATTTTACATCAAGTATTTGCAGGTAATCAAAAAAAAAATGTCCAATTAAATTTTACGAATTTTTTTACTATAATTTTCAAACTTAGCACGAATAAATTTGATCGGAATTTCTTATTGTAGACTTCGAATATGTCGTAAGCAAACCAGAATCGCTAGTTGTTCCAGTTGATTTCGATACGGAACTTCAATGCGAAATGAACATCCCACCGGATAAATTTCAATGGAAATTTTATCCAACAGACGAACCATATGATAATCGAGCTTATATTGATTTGAATAGTAATTCGTTTAGGCTTTTACCTCATGATCGATATAAAGTTAATAAGAAACGCTCGGAGTTACCGATAAGGGTATGCAACCGAAAATACATTGCCGCATATAGTTCAAATAGAATGACAACGACATAATAATCTACAATATTTTTATAGAAAATAAATTAATTATTATGTTTGTAATCTTATTAAATTTGAACTGTACAACACGTTGCAATAAAATTTTCATTTAAAACTTTTTAAATATTAGGTAAAAAACATTGACAGTGCAGGTGATTATCAATGTCTAGCCTATTATGGTGCATCAGTGGTTGCATCAGTTCCATGGCGAATAACATTGCCACAAATGAAAACAAGAGCAACACGCAACATCACGGTTGCACTGGTACAAATTGGAAATACAGTCAGTTGGCGATGCGACGCTCCACAATCAAATCCAAATGGATTTATCGATTACGATAAGGATGGCTCTCTAATATTTCCAACATTACATAATGTTTCAGTATTAAGTATGATTCTACAAAATGTAACTGCAAGGGATTCGGGAAAATATGGATGCCAAAAATTATATTCACTTTACTCAGAACGATTAGGTTTAAATTTACAATTGAAAGTAACAAAAGATGCACCGTCAATGGCACCAAATTTTATCAATGATCCAAAGAAAGAATATACAGTTGTGAAAGGTAAAAGGAAAGATCAAAATGCATCGTATTTGTTTTTTTAAAAAAAGAAAAAAAAAGTCGCTGGTTGTTTATGCACTGGCGCCCTCTATTAGAGAGACATGAAAAATGATTGGTTAAGTCTAAAGGTGTGTGATGTTACCGATTTGTCTTTGCTAGTTTTGTCATTTAAATTGAAAGTTTTGTCATTTAAATTAAAAATAAAACCTGTTACAATAAAAATTGATTCGTTCTAATATGTACTCATATGATTTCAGGTTCATCAATACTTTTAGAATGTTCAGCCATTGGTAATCCAATACCGAAAGTAACATGGATAAAGAAAAAATCACAGTTACCATCAGATCGAGTGGAAATGGTACCTGGTGGTTTAGTACTACATAATATGAGTCTATTTGATGAGGGTGTTTATACTTGTTCCCATAAAAATATTTATGGTTCCCTAAATTGGGACATCAAAGTAAAATACCATGAACCACCCAGTATTGAATGTTTAACCGATATTTATGAAGTGAAACAGGGACAAATTGTTAATATATCATGTGATGTTCAAGGTTTGTTTAATAGATTTTGAATATTTGTTGAAATAGTCAATTTATTAATTAATTGACTAAATAGGTATTCCAATTCCCGAAATTGCTTGGTTCCTAAATGGTTTCTCCGTTAACAATGACACATTCATTAAACCAATTGGCAGTAAATTAATATTTGATCCAATTGAAAAAAAACATGCAGGCAATATACAACTTTTTGCTAGAAACATTGTTGACACAATTAGTAAAAGTATTTCGGTTAAAGTGTATCCATTGGCCAGTAATATTGCCGAATCCGAATCGGTAGCGCCACGTAATCATTCTAGACATGGAAAACATAGGTAAATAATTTGGATTAAGCAGCCGCGAAATATTCACATATGTAAAAATTGTAGAAAAACTGAGAAAAAACCACCAAAACCTAAAATTCCGAAAATGATTCCACCTACTAGACCGATTATTACCCGATCGAATGATGAAACTGTTGTAGTTCGATGGAATGTGCCAAACAATAACGGTTTACCAATACAATTTTTTAAAGTTCAATACAAAGAAATTGGAACGGCTAATTCAAAAACTCATTACGTATCAAAAGGTATATACATAGTTTTACAAAAAACTAATCTACATTTTATTTAATGTTGTTTTCTTTGAATTAATTAGATTTTGAATGGAACACAGCAAATACGGATATAGCACCAAATATTAAATCTTACGATATTAGTGGATTAAAACCGGGTTATTATTATAAATTTCGTGTAGCTGCCGTCTACAGTAATAACGATTCAAAAATGAGTGAACGATCGAAAAAATTCTACTTGGAACCGTTCAATTTTGATCAACAGAATCCATTGCCGATTTGTCGTATTACATTTGTGGAAACGGTCAATCATACTGCCGTTAAAATTTATTGGGAAGTAAGTATTGCGAAAACTCCTCGTTGAATAACTGTCGGCGACAATGTCAAAGTAGGCCATGAATCATTAAAAAAAATGGTATTATGAGTTAGAAAATCTGTGATTTTAATTGAAATTTGAGAAATTTTAATAAAATAGTTATTAAAAATGGATTTTTGCTTAGTGGTATTTTTCATGTTTCAGTGTCCCGAATATAATGTTACAGTTGATGGATTTTATATTTGTTACATGTCAGCGACACGAGCCGGTGATGACTATATGAAAAACACCGTAGAAGGTGAAAATGTTCGTAATTACATTATTAATTATTTACAACCCGAAACCAGTTACGATATAAAAATACAAAGTTATAATTCGAAATTGGCCAGCGATTTCAGTCCGTTAATGAAAGGTAGAACAGCAGGTAGATAAAATCATTAGTAAATCTATTTATTTTCGTATTATAATCGTTTTATTTATCCAATTAGCAAACATTTTTACGACACTACCACCTGTAAAGAATAGCAGTGGAAATTCGAGGAAAATCAATACAGAAAACACAACGTCGGACAACAATTTCTATTTTATTGTTGCCGGTTGTGTGCTAGGTTTTGGAGTTGTTATTACCGCGATTATTCTATTAGTTGTTTGTCGAAAATGGAAACGAAAGAAATTAACTGGTAAGTTAATTGGACATTCAATTTTTTTTTAGCATTAAATAACCCAAGGAAATTTTAACATTTAGATAACCGTGATAAACCAATATCGGATCATCATGTACAACAAAATTCGGAATCAAGAGCAATTACTCGAACCAATGGTTGTATTCTTCCTGGTAACAAAATTACAATTACACCGAATCCAATGGCCGACAATGACAATAACAAGGTAATTGGAATAGTGAATAGGAACCAGGAAATTGTTTATTTTTCATTCGAAATAAGTCGCATAGAAAGCTTGAAACTAACATTACTGCTGCTTGATAATCAATATCTCTGCCCAAAAAAGAAACAAAAAAAATACATCGTTTTTGTTTTTATTGAACAATGTCACGCATGCGCTCGTTAGTCAAATAAATGCACGTTAAACAAGACGAATACATGTTTTCTAAAACACCCAAAACAAAAAATTAGTAAACTTTGGCAGAGTTTTTTTTTTGCATTTTTCAAACTAAAAACTAAAACTAGGTTAATTCGTCTTTATTCCAGAATATTCTAGCTCGGATTTTTTCCAGAATCCGAATGTGACAATGGAAATGCACAATCTATGCTCAACAAATAATAATGTACGGCATTCATCGACAACAAAAATGACGTATGCTAATAACGAACCAGCCGACAGTACTGGAAGCGGGGGAGGACACTCGAAAAGTTCACCAACAACACGAATGAAAAAAAAGATGAAAAAAAGAAATCTGAATGATAATAATGGAGTTGTACAACAAGGAGATGGAGAAGGAGGAGGAGGTGGTGGAAACCATTTTGTTTAGGATTTATTATTTGTAATTAGATTGGTTCCTAGTCTTTAAACTAAAAAAGAACGTTGATCTCTCTACTTGTTTCGAAATTGTATAAATTAACAAAAAAAAAAAAAAAAACAGAAAAGTGATTCTTATTCAGATTAAACTAAATTAGAGACTGTGTCCCCCGTTCCTCAATGTTTGACAGAAACATCAGCAATTATATAGCTTGTAGTACATGACCTTTTTGACAGTATTTTTATCTGGTTTTTTATATTGACTGACGTAAAAACGATGAAAACTATACTCAACTATTGTGCCTTAGAATGTGCCTTAATTCATATAATAGTGAACTGAAAATACAAAAGCGACGAATCATGTGTATTTTTATATAATTTACCTTCAAATTTGGCAAGCTTTAGTACCTATATAGATTTACTAATAGATATTGTAAGTTGGTGAGTAAAATTGTTATATTGATTCAATCGTACTTACTTTTATCATGTAAAAATTGTACAATTTAAATGTTCACGAGCCATAAAATCAATTCTTGCCAATAAGTTATACGCTTCTATGCAAAATAGTATTATTTAAACTGGATAAATTGCCGATATTGTTGAATACGTACGTAGTTTTTATTTTAAAATATGCAAATTTCAAGTGCAGCGCGCTTTGAAACAATTCAAATACAAAATGCTTCTTATATTAATAAAGTACAAGTTAAAGTATTCATAATTAAACGAAGTAATTAATAGATGTTATTAATAAGTATAATAATAATTTATACATGTATTTTTTAAGAATATGTTGCGCTTTAATGTGATAGTATTTAATATTTTGTAATTTATATAAATTATTGACCTCAAAATAATGTACTTAATGGAGTGTTTGTTTCTTCTTTGCGATTTTTACATTTGCAATGATCCCTTTTTATATTTAAAAAAAAAAAAACGTTTATCATCTGCTATTAGTTACGTCGATATCATTTTTTGTACATATTTAAATATTAATATGGGAATATTTTTAGATCTAATCGAATTTAATTATAATTAGTATCGAATATAGTTAGATATTATGTATTTACGTTTTATATTTAACAATAAATTCCGATAAATCATTTATAATTTTTTTCAAAATCTGTTTTCCGTTTCGTTTCGTTATTATATTCATTGCTGTTACGAAATCTACATAAACAGGTAGAGAATAGAGTTAGGGCTATGAAGAACTATAAGATATATATATTATAGTTCCCCATAGTTAGAGCTAAGGAAGAGTATATCGCAAAATAAAAGTTTACTACCATAATCAAATACACATATTTTACAAAAAACAATTTTCATGTACAAGGTGACGTTGCTGCCCTCTAATAGCAATCAGAATAAATAATTCTGTAATAAAAACTTAACGTTTTTAACCGTTAAAATTCGTTACAGTACGTAATGCATATGTTGAACTGGACTGTCCTTAAAGATGTTGTTTACAATCACGTACCCACTGGTGAGATTCTACCACCTGGAATGAAAAAAATAAAATTAATAAATTGTCATTTGAGGACATTTTAAAGTATACATATTTCTAACATGCCAAAAATATTCGATTAATAAAAATATGTTGTACCTTTTTATATTTATATGGATGCCCCATTCTCCATTAATTTAATCCAGATAGCCATGCACAATAATCCAAAAAGACTACACTGCATCACTAATCATTCGAATTAATTACGAATGTTTCGACCTCACTATAATCACAATATTAGAAAAATTTTAATTCAATTTTATATTTTTTAATTTATTAATTGATAATTATTAAATATTATGGGTAAAAAATCATATGACATCGCGGCACGTTCCTGACACGCACTACCACAAATTGTTAAAAATTAATTTGTTTAAAATTATTCGCGCACTTATCCAATCAAGAAACGAAAAACGGATTATTATTTAAAACTATTTTTTCAAAATTATTAAAGAAAAAACACAAAATTAATCACTTCGATTTTTCCACCGCACTCTAGATGTGAACCGGTCAAAAGCAAAAGCGAAACTGATTTGTTTGTGTGTGTGTGTGGGGTAGAAGCAGGTACATATCTTAGTAGGCGATAAAACAAATCTGTCAATATGTTTACTGTTCGTCTTATCTAAGGGTAAATACGTTAAGAGTGGGGAGGAAGGGGAACGGAGGCGAACTCAATTCAAAGCGATTTTTAGACGATAAAAAAAATTGACTATTTTTTTTTTTTTTTTACTTTTTAAGAAAAATATATTACAAAAATAATTGTTATTAACAATTATTTAATAATTTAATGGTTTGATTTGGAATACTATGGATTATTTTAGATAGTCAAAATTAACGTAAAATTTGAAAATAATTTGAAAACGCAGCAATAACACAAAGTCCGTCGTCACTGATCTGACAATCACCACATGCAATTATCGCAATATACACGCGATAAAAAAAATGGTGGACAAAAAAATTTCTGACCCACAAACATTTCGACTTTTGTTAAATTGAGTCTACTCCTTATTACAGATCTCCATATCATAATATAATGGCCCACGTGCCATGCTTCAAAAAACAATTAACTAACCAAATCCAAAGTTGATTGATGGTGTATTTTGATGTATGTATGGCGGCCTAACTATGGTCATGTGACTACATGGCACATTGACATCTTAAGATCAGCTTGGTGGGTGTGCGACTCACTAATTTTGCTGTAAAAAGGTTATATTTTCATTTTATCAAAATGGCTGGCACAGGCCCTCAAATTGCTCGAACTCCTCTGGAATTACTAACACCAAATGAGATCACAAATCAGCCACCATTTCTGTCAAAGTATTATTTTCCAGTTATTGGAGCTGCCATGGTTGGGACTAGTTTACTTGTAACCAATTTTATTACTAAACGTCCATTGTCTAGTGGTAAATACGATAGAAACAGACATTACATAATTGAATTATTAACATTCACGTACATATAATACATTTTAGATATTTGTATTTAAGGTATTCATCGATATGTAATTTATATGAGTGTGGCGGCATTTGTTGGTCAGGCAATCGACAAATATAGAAATAAATCTTTATCAGATAAAGATGCGATACTTCGACATTACGTTGAATTGCATCCTGAAGATTTTCCACCATTTGGTATATAAAAATTTGTCAAGAATCTTGTCAGTGTGCCTAATGCATAGATTTACTTTTAGAACGAAAAAAATACCGAGATGTAATTGAACCATGGGATCCAGTTCGTTAAAAACTTTTATATTATGTATAAAAATGATGAGCCATCTTGAATACATAGATGGTATGGTATCAATCAAGTAGGCCGTGGTTAGTTTTAGATTAATGTAGTGATTCAACAAATTGCTTTGATGAAATACAGATTTAATTAAGTTTTTTTTTTTCAATTTAATAAAAAAAGAAAGAATACTTTTTTTCCTATTTTTTTATTTATGAAGATAGCGAAACAGATTAAGTTCTAAGGGTATACACAATTCAAGGTCATCGTCGATTTTTTTTTTGTACATTTATTGTTTGTAAAATACTACATTTAATCTGGAAAGTTAACAGTTAATAAATAGTAATATTTATATTAATAAGTAATTTCTTGCATATATAGTTTGATTAGAAATGGTTTCACTTATCATTTCTGTTCATCTGCAGTTTATTTTTTAATTTAGAATTACAATCATTCACCTAGGTATTTCCAAAAAAAAGATGTTTTAATTAGGACAGGAAACTGAACAGAAACGGAAGTAATATAAAGTCGCTTGGCCAAATAAAATGCAAATGGACAAGAAAATAATTCGTCAAACAACAATATTTACGATTCTGCAACGAATAAAAATGGAAAATGTAGTGCTTTTTCCCTTTATAATTATTCATTTTATAAAAATATTTATTATCTTCGAACAACTACGAAATATAATTATAATACGCAATTAGTCACCCATTTAACATCACAGACTACAAGAATTTTTTTTTTATAAATTAAAAATATGTTAAAAACAGTTTTTTCTTTTTCTCACAATTTTAAAACAAATCAGATCGGAATAATAATAAATTAGTATAAAAATATAATATAAATAAAAAATAATGACTTAAAAACACATAATACTTGCAAAATTTGTAAATTACATCATAAATAAATTAGGGAATGAGAATGAAAAGTATTTAAACTTCGAATCTTTCCAATCCAACGAAATGGAAACTGAATACATACATATGTATAATATGAGTATTACATTTATATAATATATCTGTAGAAACAATATCAATCTGAAAAAAAAAATAATCTATTTGCAAAAGGCAATTTGATTGGGTACAAAGTATAAGAATGGCACATAATAGATTAACTACTACTGAACACTAGTTCTACCTATTTTTCTCAATACTAAGCAAAGATCTGGAAACAACACACATAAACAAAAATTAGGATCCATTAGAAGTTTTCCATGATCGTATAACATCTTTAATTATGTAGCTATTTCGTTTGATTCACTTCGTGTTGTACCTCGTAATAAACGTTAATTAATAATAAGTATTTTATACATTAATAATAAATATGTATGCGATATACATATAAAAATAATACTTTTGCTTCAGCAAACAGCTAGCAATCTACACATATTGATGATTAAATATCCTATATGAGGGGGGTATGAATTACGACTATCACCTAAAGGAAACTCTTGAATCTTCTTCAATAGTAAACTATTGCTAAAAATATTATAATAGAAGTTTCAATTGGTATATCGAACATGTGCCCATAGTAATAATCAAATTACCCTGTACAATGAATACCACAGGGTTTCTGTTTGTAGAATAATAATTATTAATTACTTAATTGTAATCGGTAAAAACTAGTGCAAGGGTTGCTATTTTTTTTTGTGTTACACTTACAGGCGCCATCTTTTATTAGCAATCATTACTACCAAGTTGCTTCAGTTTACCTTTGATAAATAAAATTCATTTAATGGAAATATTTATTGTTCAAGAAAACCGAGTAAAATTTTCCAGCACAGTGTGAAATGATCCATGCAAAAATAATGACGAAATTCTGTTTTAAAATCTAAAAAAAGTAGATAGACAAAATAGTACAGATACATAACCTCAAATTTTGATAGCTTGCCAAAGAGGTAAAAAGCAAGCAAACTTAAATCGTCGCAAACATTTTAGAGCTAAAAAATACACGCGATTTTCTTGTACAATTGAGTAAGATTAAGTCTAAAAGAGCAGCTATTAATTAATTACTGAACTGGGAAAATGTGCCAAGTCCAAAAATATTATTCAAGCCTACAGTGAATGCAAGTAGAATCCTACTTCTTTGCAGTGTATAAATAAACATTGCATTAAATGTGTATGTACAATATAAATAAAAACAAACTTAATATATATAAAAAAAATAAAATTTCGTGATAAAAAAAAAAAAATGGAATGTTAACAAGCATGTGAGTGGATGTGCGAGTGCGTGTAGAATATTAGAAAAGCAGGCCGTTTTTCTTAATAAATGATCGTGCTAACTTCAACAACGTTGTAACGTCATAAGCTGCCATCTTGTAAAATATTTTTTACAATTACATTTCAAAAGCAATCTGGGTTTTTTAACAATAAAAATTTAAGCGCAGTTAGTACTACATTCTGTCAGTAATTTCTACAACAGATCATTGTTATATGACTTAAAATATACTGTGTTATCACATGATCACAACTATCGTTCGGATTCATCAAATAAACTCACATGAAAAACACATACATAAATACAATATAGATTCAAATAAATCTAGCTTCGTACCGAATGCAACAATCGTCATTAACACGTACTACGAATATATTAAAGCTAGAGCATAATAATGCGCCATTGCAAATAATATCAATAAATTCAATAAAATTGTTTTGACGCATCCAACATTTTTGTTCAAAAATTCATCTAAAGAAATAAAAATAAAGCGAAGAACATTCTTTAATTTTACTTAGATTTTTTGGTTTTTCTATCCTGTTATTATTTCTTTTTTATATTTTCTCTACTCTGACAGCAAACCATAAAACTCTTTGAAAAAGATTTAACGAATCGCAACAGTTGTCAGAGTAGAGAAAATATACAAAAGGAATAATAACAGCATAGGAAATCCAAAAAAACTAAGTAAAATTATCATACTACTATTCAATATAGAAAAAAATTAATACATAGAGTATTCTTTTTAATTTTTTACAGGCTTATTTATCTCAAAATGCCCTTGTGAAAACTCTTAGGACTATCATCAATCTCTACTACTCTCCTTATAGCTTAAATCTTACTCTCTACGTGTTCGTTTCGGTCGTGTTGACGACGTTACGGTCTCATTATCATTTCTACTTTTCTTACCAACCAACACCTAGAACAATAAATGAATAAGTCTCAAAAACCATTGAATTAATTACATTGAATGTATCTCACTTGTGACTGGGCGGTAAGTAGTAAAGAAATTGCCTGCATATTCAGTTTTTCCGCTAATAACAGTTCTCGTAAAACTTTCATTTTCTGACTTCGAAACGTCACTGTTGGCCGTTTATTCTTCTGTTGTTCCTCGTTTTTAGTGTGCTCATCTGTCATTGAATTATCTATTGATAATTTCGAAGTGCTCGGTTTTCCATTTTCCTTTTCATCTGTACGTTTATTAACGGTTGGTATGGCGTATTCTCCACCTTGAAATTTACAGAAATGAATTGGCATCTTTTCTGATTTTAGTACAAAAACAACCAAGAAATAGAACAAACTACAAGTAAACTAATAACACATTACGAAATTGATTGTTGAAATAAATAATAATCGGCACAAATCAGGGACATCAACACTATTTAATTCCATTCTTGAAAATTCTCGTTTCACACTCAAAAATTTACACAATCCAATCACTAGATGATATATAACAATAAAAAATAAGGATAATGCAAAAAAAAAATTCTAAACAAAAAAAATCATCATTCATAATTTTTTTTAACAAAATTACCCTGTACAGAGGAAGCGGATGAAACTAATATTTGGTCTTCTTTTTCAATTTTTAATACAAGTTGTTTGCCTGTAAAATGTGATGAAAAAATTTGGAAATCTAGACCCACATTTTTAAAATACAAATTAGAAATTTGCAAGTATTTACCAACAAATGGGGAACCGTCGCCTTGCAGTAAATAATCGGGATTCAAAAGTTTCTCCGAACAAGCCGCTGTTAGTGCCTCAATTGTCGGATGAAAACTCGTCGTCTGTTCTTTTGTGTTGTTCCTTGTTTCAGTACAAGTCCGTTTCTCGTAGTTGTTATTATTATTATTATTGTTACAATACGATCCGTTATTTTTGGCCAGTTTATCTTCAAAATTGTCGCATACAATGTTAATCTACAATTTAATTCGTACAGTTCTTATCTGTTTATATTAGAATCAATCAATTGATCACCTGTGTTCGAATATCATAATCAAACTTTGATAATGTGTTAACAAATGGCTTCGCCCAACCAATATGTAAAACTGGTGTGCCGCTGCCCTCTTCCCATTGACATATTCCATCATAAAATCGCAATAAATTGATGTAACATTCCGGTTTACGGAGAATGGTGTTCGCTTCGAAACCGGAACTTTCAATTTTAATTATTTGTGGCATCAGTTCGATGGCAATTTCTAAGAATTCCTTATAGATTTCTTCATCGTCTCTAGAATAGTTGTATCTAAAATTTCAAAAAAAAAAAAAAAAACAAAAATAGTAACGAAAATATTAAATTTAATTCGACATCTTGATTCGAATATGATTCTCAGCCTACTTGACTTACAATCGTATTACGTCACTGGCATTAGCCCAACTTTCGAACGCTTCCAAATATTTTTTATTACGAAAAAAATAGCCACCTTGATAGGTATAGGGATAGACATGCTGATTGCAATAATATTTTCTAGCTGCTTTGATCGCTTTATCGAAAAGTGTTCGACAAGAGGTGTCAGGACGCATTGGTGTAATTTCTTCTAAATCACCCAAATTTCCTATGAAAATTATTAATTGAATTGAAACGAACAAAGAAATTGTGTCAATTAACATTGTTGAATGTTACTCACTTACCTAACGCCATTGGATACTTTTCCAAGTGGCCTAAATCATAAAGTAACCAGAGCAACTGTTGTTGTAGCATGGAAACTTCTATGGCATCAACATTGGAATTCAATGATGGATTTATGGCTGAGACAAGGGCAGCTACTTCCATTTGCCTTGTACATACAACTGGTTTATTATTTACATATAACCATGAACGTGATGAGACCCCTTTGCCAATTTCTTGTCCTCTTTTATCTTCATTGCCTTTGCCGTGCCAAGTGACTTCGGCATTTTCTACACATAAACAAGATGGAAGAAAGAATAATATATAATGCTATGCTTAATAATCATATTTTATCTAATTACCTGAACCATTTGGTCCAAAAACAACCCAGGCATGATCTTCAGATAAAGCCAAATGAACATCGTTGAACTTCAACACTTGACAGGCAGCTACAACAGCAAAAGCGACACCAAAACAATCCAATTTATTGCCGGTAAGATAGCTGTAGAGACTTTGTAAATGGGCTCGATCTTTATAATAGCTTCTAGTTAGCGTATTCCATATAACATCTGACACTCTCTTTACAAGTTCCCTTGTAGCGTATGCATTATCTGTATTACTATCAATTGCCCCTGTAATAATTAATTGAAATCTTTCATACAAATTTTCCACTGTTTCTAATTCAAAACGTAATGAACTCTTTCCCGGTGTTTCTGCGACCTGTGAATTAAACGACCGGCTAGTTAGATGATTTTCAAACAGACCGGCAACAATTGATAGCAAAACCAAATCCGGTTCGGTCGAACCTTCTAGTTGATTGCTAAATAATTTTACAACGCTGTTTATATTCGTAATTGGAAACAATTCTTTATCAATGTCTTGAAAACCCGCCATGTCCACTAAATAAACATATTTTTATTTGTGTAAATTTTTTATGACAAATGTCATTTTTTGGCGTCATTTAGATGTTAGATAACCAAACAAACATTAAACGAAAACGTAAAAAAAATTAAAAAACAAAGAAAAACAAAAAAAAAAACAGTTCTTTATTAATCTTTTATTGATGATATTGATACATAGCGTTCGAATAATTAATGAATTGAATTAATTAATCTAATTAACAATTATCAAGACAAAAAAAATTTATAAAACATTTGTAAATTTTGTAATCAATGTTATGTCACTCTAACCTGAAAATGCCAAACCAGATTGCAAAAAAGAAGAAGAAATTGCGGTTATCCAAAATTGGGTGGGAATAATTTAGAAATTAAAAATTAATATAAATATTGAATTATAATAAATAATTCTATATTTTCTTAACAAATGCTATTAAAATTTCGTTGCACTTTTTCATTTATGTTATTTTTATGTTCAATTATTGTTAGTGCTAAAGAAAAGCCAACTATAGATCCGTTACTTACAGAAAAGTTGTGTATCCTTTCATTTTAAATAACTACTTTACGTTTATTTATTATTCCATCCATCAATTAGATGTGATAAAATGCCTTAACATAAAACATATACAGATACAAAATTCTTAGAAAGTCAACGTGCCCAACAATTAGCAGCTATAAAAAGTTTTCAGAAATCACCGAATGAGAAAAAACGCGAAATGATCACACTGATGAGCTCAAAAATTTTCGAATTAATTCAGGAAAGTAGAGCAGTAGTTGAAGCATCATCTTTTATACCGGGCATAACGGAATTTCCAGCTGAACAAAATGTCCGTGTGGCACTATCGAATATTATCGAAAAAATCGCATTATTTTCCGAATTTGCACTTCGTTTTCCCGATATTTGTAAAGCGATGTTAAGCGTAAAGAACAATTTCAAAGTGATGTTTGAGTGGGGCATAGCTTATTGCTATCAAGTCGAATATTTATTAGATAAAAGTACCAAGAAAGTATTACATTTAGTACAACAGGAATTAGACTATATACCAAAAGATCCTAATTATACGAATCCATATCGATTAATTCGGGATGATGTTGAGAATTACGAGAACAATGTAGACGTCGATGATGACGAGGATGAGAAGAAAATTAAAAAGAAACGAAAAAAAATCAAAAAAGGACCGAAAGTTTCTTTTTACGATGAACTTTAAGCGTTACAAGATATATGTTTAAGATATATGTAATAGTTAGTTTATTAACTGTACTTATTTAATGTATTAACATATGAAGATGTTGTATTCTGTGCTATTTATTTAAATGGCGAATGCGCTGATCAAGACAAGCCATTCTATGTATATGTGCCATTGCAGTTATTATTAATCACTAACAATTAATCCTACTTAAATAAGAGTTGGGTTTAAATCCAATTTTACCCCTGAGAAAAACATTAGAATTTATCTATATAGTTTATCAATCCTATCCATCACATTGATTAATGATGGTGCTACGGCACCTGTCAATATTATATCATTACGAATCCTATTAACTAAATACACAATCATGTATGTATCAATAAAAAAAAAAAACAGTTATCACATTTTGATATCTTATCGATAACAATTCGATATAAATTTATAAAGAGAACTCTTCAATTCAGGTACATATATTGTAGTGGTGTATGTGTTACAGATTATGTTGTTCGCGCTGATAAAATAGACGAGAAAAAAAACTTAATTTTTTTTTTTTTGGAATGTCCCAAATTGAATCTGCTACATAAATCAATCCGAAGTTAATTCAATTTTGATTAAAAGAAAAAAAAGAAAAATTGATTCGATTTTCGTTTATGTGAGAAATATTTGAAAATGGCAGAACTTCCGACGGGAAATGTTTATGAAAATGATTGTCCACCGTATGAGAGCAATTGGCATATTATACCACCTGATTATATTCATATGGACGATGAATACCGATACTCGTAAGTACTTTACATCTGAATTTCTAATCCATATTAATGTAAAATTTCAAACATGTCAGTTTTTATTGAATTAAGTTATTTATTAGAACTTTTTCGAAAGGTTATTATGTTCTATTGGTATTTCTTCTTTGAAAATCAATTATTTTTTTTCGATTTTCCATTTAATCGAAGATTTCTGGTTCGAAGGACCTAATTTTTTCATTCGAAAGTCACTATTATAATGACATGTAGTGGATAATTTGTGGTGTGGTAATATTATCGATGGTTCTATTATTCCTTTTTATATATAAACTCAATTCGATTTGATACTTTTGTATGTTATTTCATGGAGAATTTTCATCCCCATAATTTTTGATCGTGCTTGTATATAGAATGAAATCTTTCCCCATTGTTGAAACTGAATTCTTTCTATTAGGAAGCTCTTAGTAATTTCGTTGTTATGAAATTATAATACATCAAGGCCATTGATAAGATTAATATCCAGTATTTCTTGGTATCTCATTCTTATGCCATCGATCCTCGTCATGCACCCTACTATATTCGATTTTTCCTCTACTATATTTTATTTATCCGACAAAGGGCATAGATATAAAACTGATCCAATGCTTCGGCCCGGTAACACTTAAAAATATAATAAATTCGATGTCAGAAATAAATAAATATACAGGTATAAATTGGCCGGAAGTTTTCTTTCATATGATGGGTGACATTCTGTGTAAATGAATTAGATTAAAAATGATTCACACTTCAAAAATACGTGAGATTTAACAATGAAATGTTATAACTGGTTGAATTGTTTTTTTTTTCCGAGAATCGAATTATATATATTTGCACTCTTTTGTACCACATGTGGCACTTACAAAAACGAGCCGTTTCGATTCATTTTGTTAAAACCCGAAATTCACAGATTCCAATTTTCAGGTATCCTACACCTACTAGGTAAAGATTAGATTACGTTCGACAGTCGATTTACCAGAGTCGCAATTCTTCGTTATAACAACAATCACACTGTAAATGTGTATGTGTGCTTAAACCCATACCAAAATATGCACACCTGTATCTAATTTCGTTTTGTATATAAAATACATTCCAACTTCAGGTAGGTAGAATGTCTCTAAAACTGTTTAAGTTTTAGAGAAATCTACACATATAGTCATTTCATAATAGAGTTCGATGCCTAAAATTGAATAAAAGCGACCACCGCCGTTTCAAGTAGACATAGGGCATAGATAGATATTAATGACCTACAGATATATTATACGGGTGTAATATTGGATCAGTAAACCAGCTTGTTTTCATTCATAAAAAGAATATTTTGCACTTGGCGTAAACGGAAATAGTTTCCATAGAAAATGACGATACGTGTATTATTAACAAAGGTCAAAGATTTTTCTAAGTATTTTTAAAAGTACTTATAGTTGGATGTAAAATATACATTTAATGTTAGTGAGACTTACGCAAACACCAGTTAATAAAGTGTAAAAATGTGTTCCTAAATAAATTTAAAAAAAAAAAAGCGATTCAATTTATTTATAATACCGGAGTTTGAACGATGTGTATATTCGGCGGGGAGTTCTCTGTATACTCGGCGGTGAATTTGTACACTTAATAGGGTTAAAAAAATTTAAATTTAAAATTGTAACGAATTATTCTAATGGTATTATTATCAATGATACAGTAAAACTATTAATATAATAATACCAAACCAAATCCTATGATTCGATAAAAACTCACCGAACTCCCCGCCAAATATACACTTTCGAGTTTGTTTGAAAGAATGCAAAACTAGGTTATGTTGTCACGTTGACTAATTTCAATTAATAAGTACTTTTAAATTTTAATTAATAAATAACAAAATAAACTCCCTACTGAGTATTCTAGAAATAGTTTTTTTTAATATTATTTAATTTAATTATTGCAGCACAATAAAAAAAAAACAAAATATGATTATATAGGTACCTAATTATGCAACCAGATATGCATCTATCTTTCACAAATGTATATACATCTCCCAGACAAAATGGCATCTATTTATTTGTATATTGTTAATTTCTCATTTTATTGTGTGTATATTTAAACATTTACATTTATAATTTAACATATATATTTACAGAAAATTTAATATGCAATGCGAAATGTAACAAATTCATTTTAATAGTCACTTTTCTTTACCAAATACAGTATAATTATTATCACTCCCGAAACAGCTAATATAACACATGTTTATTTCATTCGTTGCATTTATTTGACAGGTGTTCATATCTATTAACTCTTTTTCATTGTGTATAGATGCAGTTGTTAAAATCTTTCTTTTTATTACGATTTTTATTAGTAGAGATATATTTCTCGATTTCCGCATTAAAAATTCCGACAAAGTTTTATGTGTACCTTATTTTTATGAATAGATAGTAAAACTAAATGAAATTCTTCCGACTGAAATCATTTAGTTAAGTGTGTGATTTAAATATACTTGTACAATTTTTATATGAATTTTAATCTCTTGTATATACGAGACATTTTCAAAAACCACTTAGAAAATGCATCATTATTAATAACTAAAATAAATAAATCTAAAGATGGCTTCTTTTATTCCAATCGTACACTTTTTCATTTCATACAATACGATTCCCTGTCCTAAAAAAAAAAAAAAGAAAAAAAAAAATACAATACAACACATCATCATCATCATGAAAAGGGGTTAAAAAAATTCTCTCTCTACCTTTTCACTCCTCTAAATCTGACAGACCATTATCAAAAGTCTCTCTCTTTGTTCTATATATGTACGTATATGTATATTACATAAAAGAAGCGACCACTTATTTATAAGGGTGCGCCACATAATATTCTATTTCTAAAAAGAATAAAAAAAAAAAAAAAAAAAAAACGAAACTAAAGAGAGAGGATGGTGAAATTTGATTCGTTGCATCAAGCCACTCCCAATTGATCATTAATCCTATTGGTCGATGTGAGAGGTTTTCGAAAAGAGCCCTTGATTCAAGGGCTCTCTTCAGTGCCCTCTTCATATAGTTGAATAGTGTTCGCGTGTTCCTCTCCACTCTACTTATACTGAGACGGAGAACGTTGAATTTTTTTTTTTTTTTTTGGGTTTTTTGGCTTTCAAGGAACGTGAATTTTCGGGGTGAATTTGGTTAAGTGAAAAATATTTAGATATATTTGTTTTTCGAAAATAAAAAAAGCGGGCGCGGAAATAATTTTAAAAGTGGCTGAAATAAAGTATGAAAAGGAATCCCGATCGGAGGATAAAGAAAAAGAGAAAAAAATGCCTCCGTGTAGTTCGTCATCATCGTCTATTGAAAAAACATGTTCACCATCATCAGCAACTCAACCACAACCATTCCCACCATCATTATTAGTACTACCTCCTCATCCTCCTCCTGCTCCTCGTTTCAATACATCTCTTCTACCACCACCACTATCATTATCATCTTCCTGTGGTGGTACAACACCATCAACATCCTCATCATCAGCTACAGCAGTATCAACAGCTGCAGCTGCAGCTGCAGCAAATGCTTTGTTTATACCATGGTATCCATGGTTCTTTCCAAGATTGATGCCGGCACTAATGCCATCTACGATGCGAACTGATTTTCCAAGGTAGGCTCGATTTTTCGTATAAGTCACATGGAAATTATATTGTCTGTGTGTGAGTGTAATTTTCCAATTGGTATTGGAGAAAAAGAAATTCCATTTCTGGGATTTAATACAGAAATCACAAATATACTTAATACGTATTTTCATAGCCGGCTCGATTCTTTGGCCAATTGTCAGAGTCTTCTTCTTGTTTTTTATATTGGATTTCACACAGTTTATTGTTATATAACAATTTACAGTGGAGTAGCTCGAATATTGATAAAATAAGCGCTAATCTTTTCGTGCAATCAGAAAAGGTCATAATAGATAGAGCCATATTACTGCTGTGAATCCTTTTAATCTACAGTAAAAATAATGTTCAAATTGAATATGTTTGAGTTAAGATTCTATTTATTTTTCAAGTGCCCAATTGAAATGATTAAAATTAAGAAATTTTTCGTGTTTTTTTTTTTTTTCGATTTTATTGTTATCTGTGTCCTTAATGTGATTCGTTTGTTTATTTACCGTATACTAATCGATACTTATCTGAATTTTGATTTCTTTACACCCTGTACACTTATATCAAGGTCAATTAGTTAGAGTAATGCAATAGAAAGCAAATCGACCCAATTAAATGACACATTTTTGTGTAGAAAAACTGTTTAATTTCATATCTATTATAAACTAGATCATTCAAATTGATTATATTGAGGTAAATAACAGAAAAAAAAACATGTTTTCCATACATATATATTTTTGCTCGTGTACAAATATTGTCGTCGAACAGAAGAAATAAATTAGAAACAGCGACGGCGGAAGAATTAAGTTTATCTTAGTTTCAAGGAAGCATTTATAAGGGCTGCTTATCACTATCAAAAGATGGTAAAAATCTATTAAAATTAATAAATATTATTTAAAAAATTGAAATTGAAGGTTCGAATACTAAACAATATTTATAACGTTCAATATCATTGTTTAATAGTAGAGTTATAAAAATAATGTATATTTTGTAGGAAACACGTCTTTTTTAATTTATTCGCGTTTGACTAATTGAGAAAAATTTCTTTTTCGATTTTTCCCTAATTGCTCAGAAACTATACAACATTTGGCAACGCTGCAAACACATTATTAACGTTGCTTAAATTCAGTAACTTTTGTCTTAATATAACCGATCTCGTAACTCTTACCATTCCTAACATAGCAATATTGCCATATACGCTAGATACACCCTGTATATATATAATTACTTTTAGAAAACTATCAAATCAATATCGTAAGAAAATGCCATTTTTATACTGCCCACCACCTATACATTTAGGCTAGATATTAATGATTTATTCTTCTATAGATTAATGGACAGCTTTAAAATGACATCATCAATGAGCGGTCAGAGACAATCAGCCGGATTTGCTATTAGCGATATTCTAGAATTGGATAATAGAACGAATCCAGCGTCGGCCGTCGATTTGGATTCGAGCACATTAAATGACAATATTTATCCTAGCAATGATTTATCGTATATGCATCGATCATGGCCACAAATGCAAGATCACAGTAAGTGAATGACATTTATGACAACTAGTAGATAAACATCTATTAATTGTTTTACTTATTAAACAGTTTTACAGGTTTTGTGTACAATGGAATCTGTATAATTCGAAAAGAATTTTGGATCATCTTTGAGGTGGTTCGTGTTATTGAGATTCCACTGTAAGAATCAAATATTTTCCCATGTATACTAACTTATACAGTTAATAATCTAGTGTTATCACTAAAATAATCCTCATCCAAATTAATAATAACTAAACCGAAATCAATCGATCATATTTGTATAATAATAATAATAATAATAAAAATCTAGGTACCTCATCTATATCCCCTTCAAATACACAATTCGGAACTAATAACCCTCCCCTATTTTTTCTTTTTTCATCACACCAGCTCACGACGACCTCCCCCCCCCCCCCCCACCGTTTTTTTTACATTGTGCAATAGAAAATAATATGTAAAAAGCCAACATAGAACTAGCTACCTACCCAATGCTGTACATCAGGCATAAGCCAGGGAAAAAGGGCGCGCTGCTCGCATAAAGGGCAATTAAACAATGTTCAAAGACATATTAGGGTGGGTGAGAATTTCCAGCAAAGGGGTGTCGTCATTCTATGAGAGCGAGAGAAAGAGGGAATACAATTTCTACTTTTTTTTTCCTATTAGTTTTAGTCAAAAATTACTATTTTGCTTCGGGTTCTTTCTTCTTCTTCTTTTTCTCCTTATATACGTGTCAAAAGAACGATTTAATATAATAAAAAATCGATTTATTTTCTCAAAAGAAAAATCTATTCCTATTCCAATCTATCTATACATATAAATATAACACGTAGAGAGAGAGAGAGAGAGAGATAGAGAGATTCCGAATGTTCTGCATCAGAATCTAATTTGTGTGAAACAAGGGGTTGTTTCGGTTGCGGCAGCCACAATACATCTCCACCTCAAATAAAATTGAGTGTGATATCTCTAAATGAAAATGAAGGCGTGACACAAGGTTTGACATTAGTTAAAAGACAGCTGCTACTGCTCTAAACTGTTGCCCCCCCCCCCTCTCAAAAAGCAGATGTGATTTGTTGATATAGCATCATTTGACGCCATTTTTTTCCAAATATGATCATAGAAAAATGATAATATTTTATACATGCGCATGTATTGTTTCAGTACTGCCACCAATACATCAATCAATTCATCATCATGACATGTGCGCATCACGGGATCTTTTACCACCATTGAATCCACCACAAGTATCACCAGATAGTACCAGTCCACCGATATCGGATCGATCCAGTACGGAACCAAATAGTCTGACCGATCCTCATCATCATCATCATAATAGTTTACCCATTGGTATTAAATTAGAGAATAATAATAATAATTCGGTGATTATCAATCGAATGGTTAGTGATAATGATGAAGATGGTGATGATGGCGGTGGTTGTGGTGGGAATGATGATGGAAATAGTAATGAAAGAGGTCAAGTAAGCGAATATAGTCAAATTATTATTATAATTTCATGTAATTAAATCATGTAATCGGTATTATTTAATGAAATTAAGCAACATTTTTTATTAATTTTTGAATCTTACCTTGATTGATTCTCATTGGTTCTTTTCCCGTCGTACAGAAAACAAATGGCGGCGGCGGCGGCGTCTGCGGAGGTGGTGTTAAAAAGCGAAAAAGACGCGTGCTCTTTTCGAAAGCGCAAACATTTGAATTGGAAAGACGATTTAAACAACAGAAATATTTATCGGCACCGGAACGTGAACATTTAGCATCGACAATTGGTTTAACACCGACACAAGTGAAAATATGGTTCCAGAATCATAGGTGAGTTGATTTCAAATTAACTTAACATTGTTCAATAATAGTGTCGCCATCTTGATAAAACAATTGATAGTTTAATTTTATTTATTTTATATCACATTTTCTGCTATTTGTTTGGTAACTTCAACGAATTTTTAACTTTTCGTGAAAAATATCAATATAAAATCTATATTTCCATAGCCAACTACAACAAAATGACATGACAAGTGTGTAGGCGTGGTATTGTTACCATTTCGGTAATTCATATAGGCAACTTTTAATACACATTCTTGGATTCAAATAAAAAAACTATTTTACACAAAACTAAAATTATTACAACTTTAATTAATTAAAACTAGGAATAATTAATATTTCAAAATAAACTAAGTATTTATTGTAAATACAGCTATCAAATCAATAGGATTTATTTCATCTTTTATCAATTAGGCAACTTCTACTAGATGTATACACAAAATATAATCAAGTAGGCTAAAATTCTATTATTTTATTACATTTTCTTTATTATTGATTTTATTATTACATTATTATTGACTATTACCATAATTTGCTTATTGTTTTCAGGTATAAAACAAAACGTGCTCAACACGAAAAAGGCATGCACGATCAACACAGCCTCAATCATTCATTAGTATCGCCAAGACGGGTAGCCGTTCCGGTTCTAGTAAAAGATGGTAGACCGTGTTTAGGCGGTGGTGGTGGTGGTGGTATTGGACTTATAAAAACAACAGCACATCAGGACAATTTGCAACTGGTCGCCGGTGGTCATTTGGGTCCTTTAATGGGTGGCGGACATGCCACGTCGCCACATAATATAATTTATAATCAGCCACGATATTGGTAATTTTAGTAGGTACCTAAAATTGATAATTGTAAAAATATATCTTAGCATGTATGTAGATATTATTAATTGTTTTAATAATTTTATTACGTTATTGTAGCGTAAAAATGCAATTTAGACGGTTTTTGACAAATTAATTCATTAATTAAAGTATTTGATTAGTTGTTTTTTTCGATGCTAACGAGAATCACCGCTGTCTGTATACTGTCAAATAGTATATACAGGGTGTCACTTTGTTTCGCGTAATGCGTAAAATATGTTTAAATTAAATTCATTATTTACTCATCAAATTCATTCGTTTCTTGTTGTGCTGATAAGGAAAATGATAAAAGGTGACGTAGCGAATATTTTGTGAAAAAAACAAATCAACCAATCTTGCACAAAGTCAATAATAATAATCATGGAATAATGAGTATTAAATCAAATTTATTATACTAAAACAATTTCGCTTGCTCGCGGATGCGCCATTTTATTTTTTCTTACTAGACACAGTATATACAGTTATGTAACCAACAACACGATCTAAGTCAATATAGATTGTTATTGTTGTTGCTATGCGACACATTCGATCATGATAAAAATTAATTCTGATTTATCGGTATCAGTTCAATTTGATTAAACACAAATTTCGTTTTGGTATCGATAATCGTAAATACCGAATTTAATTTTTAACATGTATATAGGTAATTATTACTTATACATTTACTAAAAATAAATTGATGAAAGATATAAAATCTTTATGACGAAAGCAGCGCTGTCATTTTTTTGTTTTGTAACTTATACAGGGTGGTTTAATTACTGCATGAAAGTATAGCTATTACTATATTTATCATAAAATAGATACACAGAACTATGAGCTACTTAATTAACGTTTTCTGTAAAATGAGTCGCAAAAATTTAAGTTCTTTTTTAGAAAAAAAAAAAAGAAGAAGAATGGAATCACATTTTTTTACCTCACTATCTAGTCAGAATACATACATATAAATATATTGTAGTAATACAATGATCTTCGTTTCTTCGTTCTTCTTCTTCTTCTTTTTTTGTAATTCTTTTTGTACTTCTTATGTTTAAAATAGCAATTTTTATTGAATTTACTAGGAAAATCTTTACTATTATTATAATATATGACGATATTCGTCACTGTAATGCAAGCGATCGGAAATTATCAATTTTTTACGACATATACAGGATGGTCACTTCCTATGGTCACATACGGCTAACTTTGTTATTAGTAAGATTAGGAAAATGGTTCAATAAATAAAATTTAGCAAAATTTCATGAGAAATTCATTGCCCTTTTCGAGTTACCCCCTATAGTTGCAGAAATATCATGAAAAAACTGATAGAAAATGTCATTTTTTAGAATTCTAGAATATTTATCATTTATCAAAATATGATAAATATTTTCCAAACTACTAGTGACAGTAGAATAACCCAATACACCATCGCTGTAGATATAAAATTCAATAATATTGGCCACATTTTGTCGTAGCCTACTTGATTTTCATAATATGATGTAAAGTTAGGTTAGATTTAATGCAAATGACGAAAAGTCATTTTTTGGATTTTCGTCGATTTTCGAATTTGCAGTTTGCAACTGCAAATTTGAAATTTGGCCTGAAATCAACTTACGTCAAATACGAAAAAGAGTGAAAATCTAATAAAATTCTGTCAAATTTTGTTTTTTTGCTAGAATTAAACCAATTTTCTAACCAAAATGACATATTATAATCTATATAGATATTAAATGAATCCTGTCGGTTTTGACATTTAATACATAGTATAGATTATTATTAACGGTAACAAGCAATTCTACATAGACGCAGGTAGTTTATGTGGTGTCTTTATTTTTTGTATACTAGTAAATAATATGTATTTGTAAATAGGTTTATAAATAACTTTCTAGATATGAATAATTTGTATATTATGTAGAAACAAAACTAGGAAATAATGATTTTATTAACGAAAAAATTACAAATAAACAATAAATTACGTCAACAAAATTATTTGTTTTGATATTATTTGCCTGCACGGGATTAATATTTCTTAAGTGGGTTGACACCACTAAGTGTCCAGTCTGTATTGCCAATTTTCGAATCGAGCCACCTAGTGAAAGATTTTGATACACCTGGAAAGATGATATAAATTTTGATATATAAATTGACAATTATTGTGATTTGAAAATAAACAAAGCGATAAGCAAATAATTATAATTAGACCATACATGGATTGACTGACTGATTTTTTTAGTTGCTCGGGTACAAATTTTAACAAAACAACACACGCAAATATCGTGATTTAAAAAACAAATAAAAACGATCTGCGTAGGTATTGATTTTCATTTTCATTTTTTTTTTTTTTTCGGTTTTGTATTTTGACGATAAGCAAAATGAATTTTAATCAAGAATGCGATAAATGATTTTGATTTGTCAATAAATGTAATTAGTTATCATTAGTACATTCGGTATTCACGTGTACCAAAAAAAAAAATCACAATTCACCATTATGTACATGTACTTATTTGATAAATTAAAATTTGAATGCGTTAAATTATATCAGTAAAAAAAAAAAAAAATTGATTGATACACAAATGTTTTTGGTACAATTTTTCTCTACCAAAGCGTCACACCCATTTCACCACAATGCAGGTAGTTGAAAGTCACAGTATTCTATATATATGTGGTACCACATTTTCCACACTACCACCAAATACAACAAAAGTGTCCACACTTTTCTTGTATTTCAAAAATATGCACCGAATCGCTATTAAATCTGAACGAATACAAGAAAAATTGACATAATAGCCGTGAAGAAAAAGGGCGAACTGTCGAATTTTCTACCTTGAAAGTAACTAATGATTTGGTTCCAAATTCACATTTTATCACGTTTCAAATAAACTTTGAATAGATTTAACATCAACGTTTATTTGTTAAAGGTTAATGTGGTTTTTCATGTTGAATTCGAAAAGAGATTGGTAGTTGAGTGTGCCATGTTATTTTCCTACTGAAATAATAAGACACAACAGGGTATAATAGAATAATACGACAATACAATAACACTAATAGAAATTTACGAGCTAAATTCAAATTCTGAGGGGCGCTTTGTCTAAAAACAACGTGTCACTTGTGAAATAGTTGATTTCACATTGTATTAAAAGAAAATGATTAATAATCGAGGACCTTATTTCAAGGATAATCTCAATAAAAATAAACGACTTTTGGTGAGTAAAAATTATGCAAATCCATAATAATAACAATTCAAAATAAAATACGATGTATGTCATTAGGGCTGGGCATTTATAATACATATTAGAGCGGTGCTCTTTTTACCTGACCTTCCTACTCCATTTTTATTTTATTAGAAACAACTTCAAACACAGTTTTCCTATAGAAATTTAAAACGAATAAATAAATTAACATGATTAAATCATTATCCACAGTTTATACCACTACCCCCCTAATTGCATTGTGGTTTTTCGCAAAAACAGCAGCACAGCTATAATCGCAGTGGTGGCAAATTGATAACGGCAGTTGTTGTGGCGGTAGTGGTGGTTTGACACAGTCATTACCAGTGGAGATTATTTATACGTATTTGAAATTACATTTTCGTGTGTAAGTGATGTCTCACTCTTTCTCTTTCTCTTTCTATTCCATGGTTTCTATTTCAATTGATCGATTTTACATGTCATGTCATGATGATGCTGATGCTGCCTGCCACGCCTATTCATTTTCCATTAAATAATGTGTTTATATTTAACGTTTTAGTATCGTAATTTCTATGATTTTTTTTTCAGCTTAATGGAAAATATTATTTGACATGCAAAAGCATTTAAAAGAGATAATCAATTCACGTGTGACATATTAACATTATACAATAAATTGGGGCGCATGCGTGTATCATTTCCCTGTCTCCAGTATTCACTAAATCCAATAGATGGAGCAAAATTACACGTAACGCGCATGCTCACTTGATCGATGGGAATATCAACTTATAATTGTTGTGTCATCTGTCACCTACAATGAAATGACACAGATTTATATAATTACATTATCGATAATGTAAATTCAATAAAATCACATCTCACAACAAAAATGTGAAGAAAAATTTATATCTCCCATCTATCTATATACTATTTTTATCTATTATTTATTTAGGTTATCGCTACCTGTATAATAAAATATAATAGGTAATCAGTCCTATTGATTTTAGTATTATTATTATTATTATTATTTTTTAATTTTGTGTACAGCAGATAAGACAAATGCGTCGGGTAATTTTCTTTTCGGGCAAAGAGAGAAAATTTTATTTTTCGAAAGCTTGTAATTTGTATAAAAATTCCACTGAAAAAAGAATTTTTGAAATGTTTTGAGCCGTTGGCGAGTTGTAATGATACTTACTGAATTCATCGTAATAATCGTCGTTAAATTATTCGTTTTTGTGTTATTAAATTAATTTAATTGCACGATATTATTACACTGCAATAAATTAAAATAATTCACTAACAATAATCATTCATCAATCACCTGTTCTTTTCGTATCAAATGTAAATAGACAGGTATAGATATGAATGTTTTTTTTTTTTTTTAATAAATAAATAATATCTACAATTATTGATTGTTATAATTCAACTTTTCCATTATTTAATAAACGATTGACGTCATAGAAACATATCCAATTTGTTCAAAAGTCGATTAGAATTTTATTTGTTTAAATAACAAAAAAATTGATTTAGACAGAAAGCAGTATAAGTTAAGATTATTAATTAATTTTAATTCCCTGATGAGTAGTGAACGAACTACGAAAATTTCTGATCTGGAAATGTCAACAAAGTAGTTTTAACAATCAATTAACCCTCCTAGTATTAAATACTACTTCTATTGATTGTTCCCATCCAAAAAAAATAAGTACCTTTTCTATTGCAAAATTAACGAATCAAATTATAATTAATTATATAAGTAAATTGCACTTGCCATTAAAATCACTACCGCAATCCATACATATAGACAGATACTCACATATCAAGTGCCGTATACTAATAATAATAACAATTAATTAATATGTGAATCTATTACCTATTATGTATATATATATATATATATATTGGCAGAACGGGAAATCCTCTTGATTTAAGTAACCTGCATACTCAAAAATATACTATTTTCCACTTGATGTTGAACGAGGCCCTCTTCATTTCTAATCCTGTATTAATATCTATCAGATTTTTTTGTTTTAAATAGCTAGTAGGCTTTGTTATGGTTTTATCCATATGGAGAACTTTAATAAGGCAAGTAGAATCGACCTAACTAACAGTTTAAAGAATATGGACGGTACAGAAAATTTGTTTTATTTCAAATCGCATTTAGACAGTTTGATAATTGGCTATTTTTTACCTAAGACGAAGAAGAAGAGGCAAGTAATATTCTTTCCCCGCTAAGGCGCCGGGGAAAATAATGGCGGCTGGTATTTATTTCTTTAAAGGTTTTCATAGAGAACCAGGCATGTTAATTGTTTTCAAATTTATGTATGTGTGGGGTGAAATAACTAGAGACTGAGTGTATCTTTTTGACCCCCCATTCCGTAGTGAATAGAAAAATAAGAAAAGTCTATTAATAATAAAATAACCAATTATTATTAGTACAAGAAAGAAATTAAATTTTAAAAAAAAAGAAACTAATAGGTAAGTACTTTTAAATGCCAAAAAAACATTATTTAGAAAATCTAATATTTAAAACAATAGATGGTTAACCTAACCTAACTTACTAAACAAAAGTAACCAAACCAAACAACTTCTTAGAGTTCGATAATTTATTTTGTTTTGTTAGAATTAATTAATAAAAATTAATATAAATAAATTGTAACAAACGAAAAAGAAAAAAAAATACATGCTTGATCCTGTGTAATTTTTTGTATAAATTATTTCTTTGATTTTTTATTCCAAAATTTTGAAATTTCCATTATTTATTCCAATAGCAACATTCCATCGTGTGACATTAACTGATTAAGTTAAAATAAAATGGCCGCTGGAGTTCAGTGTAAAAAATGTAAGTTACATACATACAGTAGAAATAGTGAATTAAATAAATATTCTTGTGATTATTTTGACTATTTATTTGTATTATTTTTATTTTTTCTTTATCCATCGAGCGACATCACTGGTTTCAGTCAGCAACAACTTTTTTTAATAGGTCATATAGTCAGTCTTATTTGTTGGTTAGGTATTGAGCTGGAAACGAAAATACTAGATAGATCTACACGAAAAATTCGGTCTATTATTATAAATAATATTGCACCATTTCGTTCAACAGTTCAATGCTAAGGTCGTAGAAATAATAATGATATTTCTAAAGAAATATTAATGTCCTGGTCGTTACGGTGGTTGATTCTCGTTGTTGACCAAGAAACTATTTTTCAGAATACCGCCACACCTAGTTAGGTGTACAATAGATATAGTTACATATTATTATACCCATTAATACTGGAATTTGAACGAAAAAGAAAAAGAGGCATGGTATCAAGTAGGATAAGAAAAATTGAAAGTCACGCATTATTAAACAAAGTTTTTACCCGAAATTTTGTCCCAATATAAAAACTATTATAAAAAGACAAAGACACAGAGGATAATTTCAATTTCATTAAAAGTTTTCATAGAGAACCAGGCATGTTAATTGTTTTCAAATTTATGTATGTGTGGGGTGATCTAACTAGAGAGTGAGTGTATCTTTAACCCCCCACTCCGTAGTGAATAGAAAAATAAGAACAGTGTATTAATAATAAAATAATCAATTATTAGTACAAGAAAGAAATTAAATTAAAAAAAAAGAAGCTAATAGGTAAAAAGTACTTTTAAAAATGATAAAAAACATTATTTAGAAAATCTAGTATTTAAAACAATAGATGGTTAACCTAACCTAACTTACTAAACAAAAGTAACTCAAAAAAACAACTTCTTAGAGTTCGATAATTTATTTTGTTTTATTAGAATTAATTAATAAAAATTAATATAAATAAATTGTAACAAACCAAAAAGAAAAAAAAATACCCGCTTGCTCAGCGTGTATTTTTTTTCTGCCGTCAGTTTGCCATTACGGTCGAGACGTCAGTCTCGACCTGTAATTCGAGACATATTTTCGATCTCATTGCCTTCTTTCTATTGCAAGTGATTAGCTATTTGTTAACTAATAGTAGTAGGTCATGCATATTATACTACTTATATGGGGGACAAAAAAAAAAAAAAACAAAAAACTCAAAGCATAAAAATAGATAAACTGAATCCGAAATTAAACACGTCTCTCAAGTACAATACAATAAATAAATACGCCAAATAATAAATAAATAATTTTATGATACCACTTGTGAAGAGATTTGTATACCTACTCTAGTTTATAATAATAATAATAATAATAATGGAAAGAACTTGAACAGTGAGTTAATCTGTTATACATAATTGATACCATCTGACAGTGACAATCGAACAGAATAAAAACTAGGTTGTGGTGCGTATGTGTGCGCATACGCACCACAACATAGTGAACATCTATATGAACTGTGCAACGTCATGGATAGAGTTGATCGTCCCCTATAAATAATGAATAGCAAAAATCGAAATGATTTTTAAGTGTAAACACGCGTGTCCACATGCATGCATTCCACTATTTATCAAGTATCTATCCACACATATACTTTATAATGTTTATTATAACTTTAGAATGACCCCCCCCTCTCTCACTCTCTGTAGTACTAGAACTAGTAGTGGATCTATGAACATACAAACATTTAATCCTATCTATCTAACATAATAAACTATACTTTATATATAATAACGATGCCGATAAGAAAATGTATAAAAGTGAGACCAAATGGGCTGGACATGACGTTGCAAGTCGATTCATCATCATTCGGCCAGCAGGCAGCAGCGGCAAAACAGTATGGACCAAGTCGAGTCGAAACGGCCAGATAACGTTTTGTATAATACAAAATAATATGGTATAGAATAGAAGAGAAAAGCATCGCTATCTCTATATGTATAGTATTAGATAGAGTTGCAGTTATTAGAATTATGATGATATTTTTTCAGAATAATGGAAAAATGATCGTTATGAATGATTCGTTTTTCACGTCATTTAATCGTATTTGGTTATGAACTTATGAAATGTTGATAATCTCCAATAATGTTGAAGATCGATAGTATCGAGTAGTAGACTCAACCTAAAAAAAGTCAAAATATTTGTGGGTCAGAAATGTTTTTTTTTTGGTCCACCAGAGGGCGTCGTATATATTGCGATAATTGCAGATGGTGATTGTCAGTGACAGTGACTTTTTGTTATTGTTGCGTTTTCAAATTATTTTCAAGTTTTACATTAATTTGGACTATCTAAAATAATCCATAGTATTCCAAATCAAGCCATTAAACTAGTAAATAATTGTTAATAACAAATTTTACATAATAAATTTGAACAATAATTTTTGTAATATATTTTTACCCCGATCTTATAGCACGTCACTGATCATAGAATTAATAAAATAGGGGCAAAAAAACCAAACTATGCCAATTTTTTTGAATAACAATCATTTTGTATTTTATTAAATATTCATTTTTACAATCATCATAGTTTTTAATCTGCTGCCGTAAAATCTATGATTTTCCCTGAAAAATAAGAAAATTTGATTTTATCATACGAGCAACTGTTAAAAACTGTTTTTTCTTTTTTTGTTTTTCTAGTTCCTACTCCTTCTTATAGCCCTCCATATTATTTACACTATCAGAATACATGTATATTATATGTGCCACCCCACTCCTCTCTATTTCGAATTGTTACTTAACCAACTGGCCGCTGGTGATTTCGAGCGCCACCGGTATTTTCAGATCGAACTCGTATCAATTCTAAAACGTTTCTTTATAATTTTAATTTTTAATCCAAAGCCTACTAAGTTATTTACACAACCCGAATAGATATATTATACGCGTCCCCACTTCTGGATTTTTATTGTTACTTAACCGACTGGCCGCTGGTGATTTCGAGCGCCATCGGTATTTTTCGTTGCTTCTTGTCTGGTCGTTTTTGTTTCGTTTGTTGAGAACAATTAATCGCAGATTCCCAATGACCGTATTGACCTTGATCTGTATAAAATTGTTATTGTAAGAGAAAAAATGTAGTTTATAAATCTTTTTTAACAAAACACTTGAATTTTTTAATTTTCCATCGTTCCCATAAATCATTTACTTATAAATATGGAGCAATAGAAAAAGAATTACATATTATTATTCTTATATAAGTTTGTCGCGCAGCGCCGCCTGGCGTCAGCCAGTTTTTATTTTTCTAATGCGTTCACTCCATTTTGTAGCCCTCCCATAAGTTGATAATTTATCAAAATAATACAATTTATTAATATTACTTTATTGTCAGTCGATGTTTTGTTCAAAACTGTTACATGGCGCCCATTCCTACAGTTTGATTAGTGATCATTCTCCATACTTATCGACCTAGTGGGCGATATTTTTAAATGTTATTTATCAAGTAAATTAATGAATTTCATCGAAAAGAGTGGTGGTTGGTTCAAATATAAAACATTTCTTATATAAATCGCCTGGTCACAGACGGTCTGATCGTTATCGATTGTCTTCGACGTGTAGATCTGTAATCTGAGCGCATGCGGTGACAGTAACAAATGACTATTATTACTATTATATATATTGAAATTTAAAAGATTCACAAGTTTCATTTTCATAGCCCACTACCGTATATAAATGACAGCATTTTAATTTTAAGTGCATAATACACCCTCCTCCACTCGGTCGATTGCTGATGAAACTTAACAGAAAAAAAAAAAAAAAATGAAAAAATCACCCCAAAATATAAACGAACGTCTGTTTCATTGTAATAACTTTTCCATCCCGTCCAATTCATTCATAGAAAGCTAGGCGATATAAATACGTTGTTTGGCAAATTGTATTTGTTGTATTTAAGGCGTACTTATAATACATTACCACAATAAGTAAATAAATAAATAAATGAAATAAGTATTCTTATTGTATCGAAAAATCCACACGCATTTTGCTCAAAAACGGAGCAGCGAGATTGTCCAAAACAGGCTGCCTGGTACAGCAGTACCACCAACACCACCCACGTCAATGACAATTGTCAATTGTCGTTGGTACGACAGTATGTTATGAATGAAATGAAAGGGGGCAAATAAATGCAATAATGGGGGGCTTATAGGTGGAATTCAAAAGATTTCTAATGGTTTTACGACAATATTCAATACATTTTTTTTTTCCCCATTCAATTTAACGCTTCTTCTTCTTCTTCTTTTGTTTAGAATAAAATAGCCGTATGGACCAGGATCGTTTGTTGCCAACATAACCTCATAATCGAAATTTTATTAAACTCACTCGAAACTAAACTAAAAAAAAAAAAAGTAAATCTTCGAATGGACTTCTTATTTTATTTTTTCCGGTTTCCGGCTAGTTCTAATCTAATCCGACTTAATTTCCATCCGGATGAGTTTTTTTTTTTTTATTATTATTATTTGGAGGGGGGCGTGAAATGGACCAGCGTGACGTCCAAGAATTCGTTTTGTTAGTTTTTATTGCTTGTTTTTTTTTTTTTTTTTTTCGAGCGGACAGAAAGAAGGGGATGAATCCGTGTGATTGTTGTCGATGCTATTGCTGAGTTGACAGATTTTCAATTACGACAAAATTCAAGAGAGTTTGTCAGATTTTGTTGCAATAGAAAAAAAACATCATAAAAAATTTTACGATTTGTTCCTGCTGGACAAAGCCGGCTTCAACTGAAGAACGAATAAACAAACAAAAAAAACACACACAAACCGACATCGTTGCCACTGTCAAGTGTCCCAAAAACACACAAAACAAAAAAAAAAAGAAAAAAAAAAAAACGAAACAATCAGACCGAAGGCCCGTGGAACGTTAAAGGGGACTGGGACCGGTCAACATTTTATTCATCTGGATGAGACATTTGCAAAAACCCCCTTCATTCACAAAATAGTCATAAAAAGAACTTAAATAAATCACCGAAAACAAACGGACGCAGTTTTTTTACATTACATTACACGACGCATCCGATTATTTTATTGAATGAAAATAATTTTTTTTTGGGTTCAAGTAAGTAAATTCAGGAAATGATTTCAATTACAATAAAAGGATTTGAATTAATATTTGTAACGGGATGAGTGAATTGGAAAGGAAGAACAAATGGAATAGGTGAATAGAGAAAAATGACTAGATTTCTAATTTTTACGGGGTTTACGAACTTAAAATGTAAATATTTAATGGCAGTCAATAGTAGATTAGAAGGCGAGCGGGAAAGTTTGCCATTACAGTCGAGTGATTGGTATGGCAAGCTGACACCGCGAGGATTGTGATCTACTATTTTATTCCAAATCGCATACCTTTCAATTTTTAAATCAATAAAATAAACAAATAATAATTAAAAAATTTTTAATAGGACTGGCTAGTGGCAAAATATTTATTATATTATTTTATTTATACAAAAATTACACAGGAGCAAGCATGTATTTTTTTTTTTTGGTTTGTTACAATTTATTTATATTAATTTTTATTAATTAATTCTAATAAAACAAAATAAATTATCGAACTAAGAAGTTGTTTTTTTGGGTTACTTTTGTTAGTAAGTTAGGTTAGGTTAACCATCTATTGTTTTAAATATTATATTTTCTAAATAATATTTTTTATCATTTAAAAGTACTTACCTATTAGTTTCTTTTTTTTTTTAATTTAATTTCTTTCTTGTACTAATAATTGATTATTTTATTATTAATACACTTTTCTTATTTTTCTACTCACTACGGAATGGGGAGTAAAAAAGATACACTCACTCTCTAGTTAGATCACCCCACACATACATAAATTTGAAAACAATTAACCTTCCAGTTTCTATGGAACCTTTAAAGAAATAAATACAGCGGCCATTATTTTCCCCACCGCTTTAGCCGGGAAAGTATATTACTTGCCTCTTCTTCTTCGTCTTAAGTAAAGAACAGCCTATTTTCAAACTTTCTAAATGTCAATAATAAATGCGATTTGGAATAAAAAAAATTGTATTTTTATTTTAGGCAATCAAGTAATTACACTGTCTAAATCGAAAAAAATACATCCTCACATAATCACTTTAAAAACCTTCTTTTCTATCCATCGATAACAAATGCAGGCAAAGATTTGAAGATGCAGACAGACAGATGAAAAACGCAAATAAATCAAATTACTCACATCATTTCTTTTCATCGTTCATCCTTCTTGTTCTTTAGCTTCTTTTTCGTTTTTTTTTTTTGGTTGGGTTCAAGATATTATAAGCTTTTTTACTTCTTTTCATTGTTAATCTATGGCTTATTATTAATAAAAATTTATTTCATTTTTTTTATTGTCCATCCATAGGCGACGAGACAAGATGATAAAGTTGGTAGCGCTCAAGCTGCTGTCTGTGTGTGTGTGTGTGTAATTAAGTAGCTTCTACTACTAGTATACTATATGAGAATAGTGTACACTAATGCGCACAGAAAGAGTGAGGGGGCGGCTAATCGATGCACTACTAAATAGCGTGGCCGTAGGAGCGGAACTAGCGGTGTCTAGTGGTAATGGACAATAACAAACAGACCTAATGAGATATATTAATCGAGTAGGCCTGTTGTTAATGAGTACGTATTGTGTGTTAAAAAGTAAAATTGCTAGTCGATGATAAATTTCCATCCCTGTCTCTATAAGATTATCATTATTATTAATCAATGCCGCCCATCGAATAGATGAGATTTTGATATAAAAGAAAAATGTGTTTTCCTTTTTTTTAAAATCAAATCAAATCACAAATATTTTCATTTCATTACGGCTTATCAACACTCACTAATCCAATCGGTCACATATTTTCTGGACGACTAGCTACCACCCTAACCTAACTATACTTACCTATATAATAGCGAAAACGAAACGGTGGTGGTGGTGGTTCTTTTTCAAAATTTTGATATTTTTATTTATATTCTTAACACCTTATTATATTAGAACTAAATACAATTTCACATATCCAATAATAATAATAATAATAATATGGAGGATATGCGCGTTTGTGTGTGAAAATCTCTCTCTCTCTTTCTCTATTTTTTTTGTTGTTGTTGTATGTGTTTGTGTACTTTTAATAAGGTTATTTATGTTTGATCGCTTTAATAATATAAACGTAAAATTGTCCCATTCTAACCAACATCCCCCCCACCCCGCCCCCACCCTCTACCCACACATGCATAACATACAAATAAAAAGATTTAAACTGTTTCTTTGTCACTTCAATATTTAATCCTTCAGATTTGGTTTCGTATATATATACAGAAGTTTTGACGATTAGTTTATTTATACATATACAACCCCATTAGGTTTCAAAAATGAGAGGGTGAATACAAGAGAGAGAGAGAGAGAGAGAGAGATAGCGGAGGGTGCTGAGTCGAGTAAAATGTTAATTTCTTCCATTAATGTTTGATTCAATTTGAGGTCAGATTAAGTTAATACTTTGTAATTGATACCTAATTCAGTGGAAATATATATATATATATATTATTGGGTACCTATACATACAGAATAATAAGTCTATATATATATATATAGAGAGAGAAAGGGAGAGGGGATCATTGATGTTATTTTACAATTATGAATTTCAATGTTTTTTTTTTTTCAACAAAGTCCGAAAGTTGTTGGTTGTCACGTCATTTTCGAATCTACTTGAAAATATCTGATGTTGAAAAGCAGTGTTTTTACTAGTCCAATGTCTGGAAAATAATACGAGATATTTCCCATAAAAAAATTCTACGTGGAAACCGTAAATATACATATTTAATATCTAATAGCTAGCAGATTTGTCTTGTCGCATTAATCAATAAATGATTAATCAAATCGCAAGCAGGAAATACACACACAGAAATGAATCACGTACGTAAAATATGTGAAAAATTACTGTTAAGTGCACCCCCGCCGCAGGTATTAGTGTGTGTAGATGGAAAAAGGGTGTGTGATGGTGGTCATTTACTTGCTCACTCATTCTCAGCAGGTGTGTTGGTAGTATCTTGAAATGTGGCCGGATAAAAGATGGGGCGCAATGTTGAATGAAATGAATTAATCGAATATATATCGAGAAAAAAGGGTAAGTATAATATAAGTAATCATCGAATATGCTGGCAGGCAGGCAGGCAGGCAGAAGAAATCAGCTGGCTGACCACTGGTTATTAATGAACAATTTAAAATTAACGATTTCACTGACGTCACTGTCGTATGGAGTGACCATTAGAACAAAAAATCAAAATCTATAAGAAACAAATCAATGAACATAACCTCAAAAGATGATTTATTAGTTGCGAAACGCAAAACAATAAATTTGGTGGTGGTAAAACGGGTGCAGGCATCAGAGATGATAATAGGGCACAACGATAAAAGGGATGATTTTAACAACTTAACACACACACACATACAGGAGATACATCAATACATATAGTAAAGTTAAAGGGGAGGGTAACAAACAAACGAAAAAAAAAAAAAACCATCTGCTTCAATTCACATTGTTTTAACGCAGTTTAGTCACGGTATTTATTCGATTAAATGAAACTAACTATCATATTATTATTATTATTATTATTATTATTATTATACGTATTTTGTTTAATGCTTAATCATAATTCATCATATTAGATTTAGCATTTGTGATATTTGGTAGGGGTGACCGGCCTTATACTAGGTATACAGTATTTGTTTGGTAGGAATAAACGGGGGTGTGAGGTGGTGCAGGAGAAACAACTTAAATATCACATTATCTAAAAATTGTATAGGCATAAAATATGGGAAATCAAATGCTCTATCCGACTAGTTGCACGCATATCCAAATGATAATGGAAAGGAAAGCAAATTGATATTTATTAAAGCGCTAGATTGAATGATGTTTAAACAAAGAAAAAAGCTTTAAAAACCAGAAACCTCGAAAAATACAGGAAAATCGAGCTTATTATTATGAAATATACTTTCAGTTTTACATTCTAAAATTCGAATTATCGAATTCAAATCAACGTATTGCTTGGCTTATTTCGTATCTAAAAATCATCTTCTATGGGCCGATCAAATTCATTTAAAAGCAACCAAAAAAAAAAAAAAATCGCCTATTAACAATAAATTTATCTATTTATACACACGGTAATTGTGCCCAATAATTTTCCAGGTGGTTAAACATGGTTAATCATTTCTTCCATTTCTACTATACGTAAAGCAAATAAGAAAACTTTGTCCGCATGTTTCTATTCTTTTCTTCTTTTACCTTCTGGTATTACATCAAATTCGATACGAATCGAAGGCGGATCGAAATCCGCAAAAGTCATATAACGTCTTTAAGACATATAACCACTACTACCCTGCATATATTCAATAAATAAATAAATAAATAAATAGAAAAAAAATATCTCCGCCTAATAATAAAGGTGGAAAAGTGAAATTTCGCCTTTTTCTTCTTCCATGGCCAAAGGTATACAATATAAAATGGATGGATGGATGGATAATGGTTACTGTTTAGTTAGTAACGGAAGTTGCATAATAATAGGTACATAACGACTCTCTTTTTTTTGTGTCCTTTTCTATTGTTAAAAGTAAATTTTGAGGGATGTTTTACATCGTTTCTTTTCCCATTCATCGATCTAAATGGGTAATACACAGACGACGGATACACGGCTGATTGTCCAATAAAAGATTTTTTCATTTTCTCGTATAGAGGAAATCGTAAATTTAAACAATATTAAAAAAAAAAAAAAAAAAAAAAAACCAACGACCGGTTTCACTATCCTATACGTTGTCTCTCATCAGAGAACATTTTAACACAATCTATAGCGGATGTAAATCAACTTAATAATAATAATAACAATTTTTTTTTTTGCCAAAGTCATTGGACGAAAAATCAATCTCAACGTAAATACGCAACAACAACAACAACAACAGTAACAGCAACAGTCATTAAGCCATTAGGAGACGCTGAATATACAGCTACCCTGAAGCTCGTTTATTTTCATTAGAGTTGTCCCTTATTCAGGCCCTTTAACAGATTGCCCTTGTTCCAAAATATAGGGTTGATTACATGCGCCATATATACATATAGAAGGTATATGAATAAATGGATAGATGGATGGATGGATGAATCCCTCTTTTATTTGATTTTCTTTCGTTTTTATTTTTATTATTTCGCATAGTAGTTTGTAGAACAAGAAACTGTATATTATTGGTGAGAAGGGGGTGGGGAGGAGGGAGGGAGGGGGAACCGGGCTGGCGTGTTGGTGGGCAAAAACCAACTGATAATTCGTTCAAGACAAATTGCTGACTTAGAAAATGTCCATGTCGTCGTAACTTAGTTTTCACTTGCTTCTGATGACAAAATCATCTAGTAGATGTACTTTGATTTGACATAATCTCAAGGCCACAGTAAACACACACCAACACGAGTAATTTTCTCACACGTTACATACAAACCCCGTCCCAGTTCAGCACTCATTTACTTACTCCCCTTAGAGCCACAACCAAACTATTCCGTTTAATAAAAAGAGGGGCTGCTTCCTACCTAATATGTATATTTAAACTCGTGCGCGCCTCTCCTCTCGAATCCCCCGTTTCTCACACTCTCTCTCTCTCTCTCTTTTTCAGTCAAATCCCATCTAGTTGGATTTTCGACTCTTCTCTAGTAGTAGTAGTATCGTATTACATTCTAAATAAATTATGACACATGTAACAGCTAATAAACGCCTCTCTCACCCCCGCCGTATTTAATTAAGTTGTCAGGGATGGAGAGAGAGAGAGAGAGACTGGGAACAAGAAAATCGAAAACCACTAGCATTACGAGGAGGACGAGGAGAAGATGACGATATGCAGCTACTACTATAATAAACAAAGATGAAGATAATCTAGATTGATTCTACTAGAGACTGAGATGATGATGACGGGAGGTTTTAAAGGTTTGATCTCATATTATTTGCGTTTTATTAAACTCCCTCTCTCTCTCTCTCTCTCTCTCTGTGTGTGTTAGTTATTAATATTGGATTGAGATTTAAATTTGGTTTTAATATCATTAAGGCATACAAGAAAATGACCTTAAAGGCAGACGATTAAATTGACAAGCGGGGTTGATTTTTATTAGTTTTTTTTTTGGTTAGTGATCGATGGCGACAGGAAGGATTTAGTTAGAACAGAGGATTTGTAATAATTGATTTCCTCATTCATTCCGCTATGACATACATATGGCTCTAATCTAATCAACGGATAACTCTCTGATGAGCCGTGATACGGTGAAACCGATTAGAGAGCGGAGCGCAAGCCGTGTTATTAATTCGGCTTGTGTGTTTATTAAACAATGTTATTTTCCACATTTTATGCTCGCATTTGATAGAGCTTTGCTGTCTGCTCTAAATAAATAAACTTTCATTATAGCTCTAATACCCATCAAAAGCAAAAAACTCATTATTGCCATCATCATCACTATTATTATTATTATTATTATTAAAACATTATTATGTTGGCCGACATTTTTCATAATGTCTTATTAGCGCCCCGAAAAGAAGCAATAACACTGACAGGATGAGCTTTAAAAGCTGCTCGCAAAATCGCAAACAATGAACTGCTCTCTCTCTCTCTCTCTCTTCCTCTCGCTCATAAAAGGCGGCAAAAGTTCAGCAACAACGATGCCGCCGCCCAGAGAGAAAAGTTAGATTTAAATTGATCATCATCCCCCCTTCCAACCATAGACTCCACACACACAGTTCTTACTCCCCGTACACCTTGTATACGATGATGATGATGATAATAATAATAAGGGGGCGGAAGTTGGCTCTTCCTTCCGGCGTTTAACCAATGACGAAACGGTTGCTATGACGGCCGGCCACTGAAACGGCAGAGGGGGTGGGGGGAGGTAACCGGATATTATCCACGACTACCCTCTCCTCTTCTATCTCTTTTCTATCAAAGGTTGTGGATACTACACCTACTCCAATTCGAATGCAACAACGAATTTTTATCGTTTAGAGACTGTCCAAAAGGACAGGAAAATGATTTAATCAAAAAAGTTCACATGATTTTCGCAGAGTGAATTCGTCAAATTTCCTTTTGAATTTTGTGATGTGTGTCATTTATTCAGCACAGCAAAAAAAAAAAAAAAACATTTCATTAGACCACCCATAGTCGAGAGAGTGGACGAATCTCTAAATATCTTTATTCATAGAGCAATATATTGCCTCTATTATTATTAGAGCAGGAGAAACACGCAATATTTTCTTGTTAGAAGATTTCGAGTTTCTACTTTAATGAAATTTATCGTAGACGATTATTTTGGAAGCTAATAAGAAGGAGAAAAACGTAAAAGAGATTACTTACTTACTTACACACGATGCTGGATGGACGTGGTGACGGGGGGAGAAAAAAAAAAAAAAAAGGTATTTAATTAGGATTTTTATTTACGTGTGACAGTTAACTGGGATCGAAAGAAAACTATATAACGTTCTAGTGATGTGTATTTAGCTCTGTTAGTGCCATTTTGATTGTTGCTGAACGAAAATTAGTATTTTCAGTTTGTTGACAACAAAGTGTGTATCGTGTTTGATTAAATTATGATAAACAACGTGTAAAGTTTCGGATCTGAATTACTTCAGGACTGAACAAAAAAGAGATTGAAATTTTCTGATACTAAAAACAAAGTATGTGTCGTAGTTAAGGTTCAGTTACGATGAAAAAACTCAACACGATTCAGCATTGAGATTCAAAAAATACGAAAATCGAAATTTTCAGACTCGGTAAAGAAAAGAGCAGTCGTAATTGCTTAAATTATGACAAATCGAACATTGGAAAGCTATCACTTTCAGTTTTTGCAAACAATGTGTGTATCATACTTAATTAAATTATGATAAACAACGTGTAAAGTTTCGGATTTGAATTACTTCATTTTCCAGACCAATCAAAAAGAAATTGAAATTTTCTGATACTAAAAACAAAGTATGCGTCGTAGTTAAGGTTCAGTTACGATGAAAAAACTCAACACGATTCAGCATTGAGATTCAAAAAATACGAAAATCGAAATTTTCAAACTCGGTAAAGAAAAGAGCAGTCGTAATTGCTTAAATTATGACAAATCGAACATTGGAAAGTTATCACTTTCAGTTTTTGCAAACAATGTACGTATCATACTTGATTAAATTATGATAAACAACGTGTAAAGTTTCGAAGATTTGAATTACTTCATTTTCCGGACCAATCAAAAAGGAATTGAAATTTTCTGATACTAAAAACAAAGTGTGAGTCCTAGTAGGTTCAGTAAATAAACTAAATTTAATACACCATTAAAACTCAGACAATACAAAAATCGAATTTTTCTCAAATTCGACAAACCAATGAGCGGTCGTAATTGATTAAATTATGATAAATCCAATATTAAGAAGTTTCAGGTTTGACCCTGATGCAGACAAAATTTAAATTTACCAATTCACATCCCTAACATTTAACACCTACTCTAGAGATAGTATAGTGAAATACACCACCACCTGCAAATTATCTAACTCTGTTGCGCTATTTTAAGTGTGGCCAATCTCTTAATAATGACAATGACCAATAAAATATTACCAAATTGTATAATACCTTTATATACGTAACAAGTAAAAGGGAAATCTTTCCTATTTTTTTTTTGTATATGTATAATCCAACCGACGACGGGGAAGAGAGGCATCGCAACCAAATAATACAACCACCCTTGTGTATAGGTCAACCATATACAATGTATATTTCCGGTTTGATTTATACTAAGTAAGGTTAAAGAAATAAACGAGAGAGAGAGAGAAATAGACAGGACACCTTTTAAAATCAGCAAAAATCACCGTAAAAATCGTTGGGCGGAGATCTGATCTTCATGCTCAATTGCATCCGAATAGAGAGCGGTTCCCGTCGACTTCAATATGGGCCGTATTATCCATATAGTAGAAGAGGAATAATATTCAAGTATTGTTGAAACTTTATTTTTCTGTTAAATACATTTAATCAGATCTAATACTTTCGATATGAATAAACTGAGATTCTTCGAAAATATTGCGGTAAGTTGATTTTTCCTACGCTCCAAACACAGTAAATCATACTTACCGTTCGATTATTGATACATTCGATATGAAACTTATAGAAATTATTATAAAAATTTATTACACAACAACAGACAAAAAAAAAAAAACCAGGGGGTGCAATTCATATACAGTAGAAAACTATCCCTTATAATAATAATAATAATGCATCATAAATGTGAAGTGTAAAGTCTTGTTCCGGGCGTCCGTCTAACCGGAAACAGGAAATTCGAGTCGACGTCCAAATAAAGACGTACGGATAACTTCTTTTTCGATGCGCGATATGAACAGATTGACAGACAGCATAATTGACGTAATGCATGCAAGAAAAAAAGAAGAAGAAGAAGATACTCGATGCCAAATGTTCACGGTTAGCCTTATTTCTTCTGACACTAACCAATGACACTGTACACAGTGTTGCCACATTGTGATTTTAATCTTAATGACTAATAAAATTCATAAATTATAAATAATGAACCCTTTTTTCTACGTACCGTTTCAAGTCATTTCCTGTTCATTCTTTTCACCACCGCCACCAACAAAAAAAAAAAAAAAAAAAAAAAAAGGAAGACATTTACACACGCTAATTGACTTTTTGACGATACACTTTTCTCATCAAAATCAATCAGGACACGTGCACTGCTATCCACTTTTTTGTTTGTTGTTGATTATTATTTTATGACACGTGTCATCATCATCATCATGGCACTATCACACCGTTATCAGTTTATTATATGAGTAATTGACTTTGTATTCAGTTGATCGTTGCCGTTGTTTGTTTTTATACACTGTCAAAGTAAGAAATTGTTTACGGTTATAGTTTTAGCACTTTGCTTGCAATAATAGTTGATCCGATGACGTCATCGATATGTCTAAACAGACAACTGAATAAGTGACAAACGACTTTCAATTTGTTTTGATCCACTGCCTAAGCTGTTTACCTTTACAATATGATATCAATTAAAAATAATGATAATAATATCAACAAAAGTGTGAAACAAATTTTGGGGGAGGCCGTTTTTCGGTATTCAGTTATCGATTTTGCTACATATTCACAATTGTCAGTGTTGTGTGTTAGTAAATGTTGACCAACTTTATATGTCAAATACGATTGAAGGACACAATTGACATTTTATTCAATCAATTTCATTTGATTATTGTAAATTTTTCGGAATAAAATAGATATCTGGCAACGGGATCGATTGAAATGTATCCGGTCCATAAGTATTCAATTCATCGAATTGGATGCGCCATCCATATTCACCGCTTGTAGTTTTTGGGAATTTCTTCATTTTTATTAATTCGTCGTCAATCAATTTTTGTTGGTCAGCTGCTGTCACATCTGATGCTGTTGATTCCTTTGTTTCTAGCGTTTCTTCACTGGCAGTTTTTAGTATAGTTTGTAATGCAACATACTCATTCAGGATCCAGCCCCAATTCTGTTGCCAATTATCTGTATTGTTTTTTTCTTTTGCAATTAAATTGCGCCATATTAAATCGCCCTTGACTTGGTCGAGTTCTTTTTTTTCATTCTTTGACATTGCCATGATTTAGCAGCACTTTAAGTTATCACTTACTATGAAGAAATACGATTTGGGGAATAGTTGGTTGACAGCTTGACAGATTATGAGTATAGTAAAAAGAGATATCTGTCACAGTCATGCGCGGTGACAGATTATTTAAAATATTGCCAATCCAGAAATTTTTTTCATAATCGAAATGGATGCGAAAACTCTACTTTGAGTACCTCGAAAATAAATTCTTTTGAAATCAAATTTAAGCATTCGAAAACGTACAGCGCAACACAAAAACTGTCAACGATTCAACCAATATACCAAAGCTCGAAACACTTATTGACACCAGTCAATATCCACCCTGTATACAACACACTTAAATTCTAATGTATATATTAGCAAAGTCAGCTCATTTTCTATTAAATCATCCATCCCTGATATTATTGTATTTCCTTTATAGTCCTGCAACAGTATAAAATTGGGAACGTCAATTGCTACGCTATTATCCAATGCGGGGAGTCCGGAAACCCGGAAATATGAGACTCTCCCCCTACCCCAAAAGAAAAAAAAAAAACTACTACGATTCACTAGCTACACATCGTTCTTATTTGAAAAACTCTTATCCAACCCTGCATGTTCATCATCCTGGTGGGATGGCGGCGGATGGTTGTAAAATTCATATCCGGAACGAAACTTTTTGAATATTTCACTATTATTTATGGTCATGGAACTAGAACTATGGATGGAGAAGAAGAAGTAGAAGATTGACAGATTAGACAATTGTGACTAGTTTTTTTTTTTTTTCCCTGGAATCAGATCTGGTATTGTTAAGTTTAAAATTGTGGCGAATGCGCTGGCAACAGTTATTAGGATAGAAAGATGCACGGGGCTGTCATGCGTCTATCGAAAGTTCAAATATGTCATTTGTCATTTTTAAATGTGACAATTCATCGAATTTACCATGATCAAAATGAAATTTAGTAGACGGTCTAAAATATGTTCATAAAAATGTAAACAAATACATAAATTCAGCGCTCCGAATAATGCCAGAGTTCTCTCATCTATCTCTCTAACTCTATCAAATAGAAACCTACACAAAAAAAAAAAAAAAAAACAAGTTAAAAACGATCCATTTCCTCGATTCTCTCGAATAAAATTGGAGACGGGGCGACGCGAAGGGCAGGGAAATCAATTTAATATCAGTTCGAGAAAACTTTTCTCATTTTCTATTTAGAGTTATAAAACTCTGATATTGCCTCTTGGAGAGAGAAAGAGAGAAACTGTTTTTTTTTCTTCTTATTTGAATAAATGGATTGATTTGTGAATTAAAAAAAAAAACATAGTGGATAGGGTCGATTTGTACTAGTATACATTTTATGGTCGTAGAAAATGTACTGGACATTAATCAAAGTGGCTTCCATAATAAAATGTATACTGTATTACAATTGTTTGGATAATTCTCAAAACATATTTGAATTGACAGTAGGTTTTTATTTCGTCAAAATGTCAATGTCAATGACATTGACAATTCAATAATTCGTTTGTTCACAACATATTCTAGTTTTCAATCATTTTCTAGTACTATCTTAATTGAAGCAATATTTAACGTGAATTCAACTATTTGCCATTAGTCCATGTACACCCTGTATACTATACACAATTTAATATAAACATTTCAAAATTTCTCAATCTCATTAATTACTCTCGAGCCAGTATTCTATTTTTTAATGTTTAAACGTTCTTGACCCAATTGAATCAACCCAGTATTATTATTATTATTATTATTATTATGAGATATGAGAAGAACTAGGCCACATTTCAAATTGGAAACTGGCACATTATGATCAAGAACTAGTGTCTGTCTGGCTGGGATCTAGATACTACCCGTCGTAGATTTGGATGTACCATATAGCCCCCCTACCCCCATACAGCATCAGCCTACTTATGCACAAACAAAAATACGTGGTCTAATACGTACACTGTAAACAGCTGTTGTGGCATTGGCAACGCACAGTTCACATATTATAATAATAATGTTATGCTGACTATGATGCTGTGTGTGTGAGTGTGTGTGTGTGCGTTCAATTTATTTAAATAAATATTTTATTGGAAACGATTCATCTGTTTTTTTTTCTCTCTCTGTTTCATTTGCAAAAATCCATTTAGTATAATTTGACGGGATTGGTTTCTATTTTTATTATTAACGACTGGTGGTTGAATTAGTGCAAAATATTCGCTTCAATAATAATAAATTGAATTTATATGTAGTGGGCTTTTTTTTAATGGATATTTATTTTTGGAAAATTAGCAAATATTCTGTGCACATGCTAATAAAATAATACACAGCAGGGTGATCGTTTTCCATCGAATTCTATAGCGAACGAAACACTTATAACGCTTATACTGTTACCCTAGCAACGGTTATGTTTATCGTTTCCATGACAACCATAACACTCACATCAATTATGAGCAGCGTAAAGTTATATGTTACGGAATTCTAATTAATTTTGCTCCATTAACATTTTTTTTTTTTTAAATTTACTAATAACGGAATTAACCAAACAGACCATAGCAACTTGCCACCCTGTATATTTAAAAAAAAAAAAAAAAAAATTAAAAACCTATTTTCATTTTATATCTTGTTTTTTTTTTTGGTGGTTGTATCTGTGTGATCAGACATCAACCACCCCCTCGATACTTTCCACTACTATCAAAACAATACAGGGAAAAAAAAAAGCGCAAGGAAACGTGTGCCGCTGATGTCACGTGACCTGATTTTTAAATGTCGCGTGCACATGAAAAAGAAGATGTTCGGTTGTTTGCTAGTCGTTATAGGGTTATTATTACTTGCCCATTGTCAGTGATGATGATCAGTGAATATTTTAATGGGGTTTGTGTGGGTGGGTGGATGGAATGGAAAGGAGAGCGGTAGGAGAGATACAGATATTTATCACTTATATGGAGGTAAACAATGGATGAAAACATCCATTCTAATTGAATAGACAACGTCGTTAGTTGAATTAAGACGACTAGATTTACTATAATCAATCATAGACGTACGTCTGTGATTAGTCAATTATGTTTAGTATATTTTACTTGTACTCATAATACAATCACTGCTCCTGTCAGCCAGAACATTTAATCCTAGATAATATACTAGATTTTTTATATTTCCATTAACAGTGGCGTAGTGGGTAATTTGATAATTTATACATATATAAGCATAAGTAAGATTATTATTTCTAGGAATAGCCGATGCAAGCGATATTGCCAAAAACAAAAACAACAAATTCCAAACCATTTCAATATCAATAAATCGATTTTGACAATGTTATCCAGTTTTCAATGACATTTTCATTAAGAAAAATTACAAAAGCGAGACGAAAACAGAATCCACAGAGACGAATAATATAACAAACGTCTTTGAAACAATGCCAAAACCAATAGATTATGTTTTTAGCATCATAAATAGTCAACATAGTCGAATAAAAATTACGTTTCGGAAAAATAATTATATAAATTCAGATGACGCCACTGATAACATACGTACAAATTTGTATTTTATTTACTAACGACTAGTGTATATACATATTTTTAACTCAATTAGTGTTCAATTAGTGTTCAATTCGCGTTGAATTAGTGTTCAATTAGTGTTCAAATTAGTGTTGAATTAGTGTTCAATTAGTGTTGAATTAGTGTTCAAATTAGTGTTGAATTAGTGTTCAAATTAGTGTTCAATTAGTGTTGAATTAGTGTTCAAATAGTGTTCAGTTAGTGTTGAATTAGTGTTCAATTAGTGTTGAATTACTGTTAAGTTGATGTAAAATTAGTGTTCAATTAGTGTTGATTGTCGATATAAATCGACATTGTAATTTTCGATTGTCAATGTAGATCCACATTTTTTTTCGATTGTCGATGTAGATCGACATTTTCAATTTCGATTGTAGATGTAGAATGACATTGTAATTTTCGATTGTCGATGGCCATTTTTTTCGACCATCTTTTTGGCCGAAAAAAATGGCCAAAAAAGTGGCCAAAAAAAATGTTGCTTAGTTAAATACATATATACTGAGAGCTGTCAGTTAATTAATACAAATTTTAAAGACGTAGAGGCTCGAATAGTAGAACTATACAAATTTGGCATTCGATTCGATGGCAATTTACCAAAATTTGTATACTCGTAGAAATTTTCAAATATTCGAATTATTGTTATTCCATTTTCTTAATTCTGAGTGACGTCATAGTAGTATGTTTATCGATAACAACAACATACTTGGCGCTCGTATGTGGATTTTCGTTTGATCTGAACCTGTACGCTACTATTCATATAGTCCTTATACAGGGTGACACAGTAATGTTGAGCCGTGAGCAACGGTTTGTTTACCGTTTCCATGGCAACCATAAGGGTCACGTCAAATATGAACACTGTAAAAAATACGTTACGAAATTCTACTTAATTTTGTTGTTTCAACAATTTTTCTATATTTACTCATAAAAAAATTAGCCATTCGGATCATAGTAACTGGCCACTCTGAATATTTCCGAAAACAAAACAAAAACAACTAATTCTCCTTGTTTAAGACGTGTTAGGTAAACACATCACAACACATAAGCAGAGAATTAATTGATTCTAGAATGCTAATTTTCTCGTGGGAAAACTATTGAAAATTAACTATTTTTTGATGTATTCTATAACAACTCCCTATCGTCATCCTGTATATAAATAAATACGCATTTCCATGTAATAAATGTATATTTAACAAGAAAAAAAACCAATCGATAATCGATATTTTTAATCGAACTAAAAATAGTCAAAAAAAAAACAATATTCTTTCTCGGTTGAAAATAACAAATTCGTGCGTCGTATACGTCAAAGATTTGTTTTTTATATTGAATAAATGGAATTCATTGATGCCTGTACTGGTGGGCGAAGAAATAATTTAAAATTAAATCAAACATAATGCCTATAATTAACTCGCGAAACCAAGTTCGTTATTTTTCACTATGTTTGGCAACAGTGTATTTTCACGCTAAACAATGGTTGTGTACGTACGTACAACGTTGCCAGATATTGATACGAATACAAAAGCAACAGTTTCTCATTTAATTCGCAATAAATATTTAAATTGTTTATCAAAAAACACAACAAAATTCGAATACGATCGGAAAAATTCGTTTTTTTTTTTTTTTAATCCATATAAGGGCAGTCCAACCAATCCATCCATCTATCCATCGCCCCCGCGCAAAAATAATCATCTCCACAATAACCTAGCTACGTCACCACCAATAATAATGCGACGGTTTCGGAAAAGACGACGTCCCAAAACGACGCCGCGATAGCGTCGCAACGCAGTCAGTGCCGAACAGCAGTCGCAGAGAACGACTATATATATAAATTATTTTTTTTTGTTTTAGTATCGCCCAACTTAGTAGGTTAGTATTTTCTTTTATTTTTTATTAAAGTGAAAAGCTGATTGTCTTTGTATACAGATAGAAAAAAAGCGCCGTGTGATTTTTTAATTAAATTAATTTAATTATAATAGTAATTATTAAGTTAAAAGTATAATTTAGTTGTTGTTCAATTCGTAAGTATGTAAATAATAACGAAAAATTTATTTAGTAGCGTATTAATCTTCTTCGTCCGAATGCCTATGCCCGTATTTAGGCAACTGAGCATACGCACCAACTTGACTTCATTAAAAAAAAAAAAAAAAAAATCAAATCGAATCTTACTTACATAACAATCGAAATTCAAAATGGCTGTAGCGAAATACTGAAATAAAATCACATTGACGTGTTTACGTATAAATTAAGAAATTAACTTAATTTAAACTTTAAAAAGAAATCTGAGAGCAGAAATCTTTCGATATATGAATTCATGGCCAACTTAAAATAACTACATATTTTTCCATTAAAAAGAAAAAAGGATTTTTTCTATTTTAATAATTAAGTATCAATTTGATTGACAGAAAATAGATTAGTGAAACGATTTTTAATTAAAAATAAAATAGGGCGGTTCTAGTTAATTAATTAATTATAATACTCGCTAAAAAGAGAATTATGCAACACATTATACATCGTCTTTTCGTCGGTAGTATTGTGTGTATGTCGTGGCATAGAAAAAACGATTTATTATGTATAAATTTGTTAAATATGAACTAATTTTAGACTTAACGAATTAATTTTCGATATAATATAAATTAAAAGATTATTATACAAGTTTGAGTGGCTCGTAAGTTGAGTAGGCCGTGGGTGGGTGGATACCTATTTGAACCAAATCACTATGGCAACCAATTGATTACCATAGCGACGGCTGTATAACTTTTAGATTTTCAATTTTTAATACGATTTGAAATGTTCAAAAAAACAATCTTGTCGGAGTAATTATACATATTTTTAACTATTTTAATAATAAATGGCAATCTTGACATAATTCCTAAAGTAAACAAAACTGTTTTCTCGAGCATCAGCTTTTTTTGGCTACTTGATTTTTGCGAAAAATTTTACACGCAAAGTGACGTGTGTTCGCCTGGCCTTTGACAGCGAAAATTTTCTTGACTTTGAAAATGTTCATCGTCTGAATTTCAACTAAAAATGAAGTTCATACATTTAATATGTGTCAACACGCACAACAATGTATTTTTTCCAAAAAAAAGAAAAAAAAGATAAAATCATTATCAATTAATAATGATGATTGAAATAATTTTATCTTTCGAATATATTGAGTAATCATTTTATTGGCACGTGTGACTCAAAATTTTATTTTATTTCATTTTTTTTTTTCGTTGTTTTTTTCTTAATTTTTTTTTCTTGTCAAAAATTTCAAACGATTTATCAGCGTCTATTTTAATCTGGATAATGGTGGCTCCTACATAATAATAATAATAATAATAATAATACACATATAGATAGAGAGAGAGACGATATTCATTTACACTGTGGCAAACGTTTTGCCTATACAAAAATAGTAACGAACCACTGAATTGAAGGTGTTATGTAAAGATTTTATATATTATTTTGTTGGCGAAATGTTCAATTCTATTAAATTGTGTTTTCGAAACAATTCGATACAGAAGCGAGGTAACTTATGGAATTTGTTGTTTATTTGTGGCACTAGTTCACTATTTGTATGTCGCAGTGTGAACTAGTGTAGCACTAAAACTTAAGAAATCAATTGATTCGATTAATTATCGAATTATTCAGATAAAATGACTAAAACAAAGATACAAAAACTGACTAGTGACTGACAAGTGACTCAAAGTACATTTTCATTTTTCATTTCGAAATAATACAAAAATCGTCACTAGCAGCATGCAAATAATGACGAACGACGCCGCCGCCGCCTGCTTCGAATCGTCGTGGTCGTCGAAAAAATCTTTTCTAAATTTGCATTTTCTATTTTCGTAACAAGATTTTCAATTCCCCGAGCACAAAAACACACAGGCGTGGAGTAGCAGTAAGCACACACACATACATACCATTACCCACATTGGATATCTTATATGTTCACTGCAAGAGGGACGAGGCGGAACGGAGGAGGTGGGGTATTTTTTCTTTTTCATTTGTGTGTGTGAAATCAATCCGAGTATCAAAATCAAACGATTAGAGACGAAATTATGTTAAATGAAATGAATTTTTGGGAAAACAATTCGCCATTTTTTAAAAATTTTTCGTCAAAACGGCAACATGGCCACTATAACTTATTGTTAGAAGTGATGAACTCATTAGGAATCACACAATACGAGATTCTACAAATACATTGTAAAAACGCTCGATATGATTTGATCTCCCGGACTATAAATGTGCGTTACTTATAGACAAGGAGCATAATGAATTAATTGGAAAATTGACTTGTTTCGTTTTGTAGTTTCTTCATTTTCGTTTTCCATTTTCCACAATGGTAATGCTGCTACTGCAGTGAACAGCTGACAGGTGTCTGCTGATCGACATGGACATATGAATGCCAATTTTTCAGACATTTACAGCCGTAAAGTGATCGCGATCAGTTTGAAAACGAATTGAAACATTTCAGTATGTGACAAACAAAACAATTATTAATTTAAAAATATCCATAATAATAATAATAATAATAGGAATAATTGTATTCTGGCACTGGTTAGTTTCAAAAATTTAATTTTGTTTTTTATTTTTATTATTATTATTACTATTAATAGAATAGAAATCGGTGTAGATTCTCCTCGTTGTAGTATAACTTTAAATTGTATTTACGTGTTGTAATCCTTAGCCAATATTTGACAGGTTGCGGTAAAAATTCCATTTATTCATAATTCTCTCTGTAATACGCATATTTTTAAGGTGTGTAATTTGTTTGAGAGAGGCAGAGAGAGAGAGAGAAGGATTTACTCATCGTAGAAATAAGTTATTTTCGTACAGCAGTTTTAATGCGATTAAATTTATCAACTCTTGAAAGAGTAATAGTAATTTACTGGCTATTTTCGTTTGAAGTGAATGAATTAAGGTTGTAAAATGCTCAATTTGTAAAAAATAACATGTGCATTTTTCACCTCGCACGAAAAATTCACTAGATCGAACCGAAACGAATACATTCGCTCTATACTATGTCAATTGATTGGGGGGGCCACAGTGTTGCCGGGCATCATTTCTTTTCTCATCGTCACAATCGAATCAAAAAAACCCGAACGTAATTAATCTTTATTCCAGTGTCGCTATAAAAATAACCTTTTTAAAAAAAGTATCGATAAAAATAGACATAAAAAAAAAAAAAAAAAAAAATCAAAATCAAATTGCGCACGATTCAATTTGACGAAAATCAAATTCACAATCGATACGAAGTTTCGATTTATTCAAATTCGTATTGAAAGTAATGGAATCGAACGAGATTTTAACATTTTTCATTTATTTTCTCGCAATTGTTCTAATTGGCATTTATATTGCTTTAATTAGTTAATTATTAGTTGTAACAAAAAAAAAAAGAAACAGTAGTGCTCTGCTTATTTTCGCTATCGCTCCAAAGTTACAGTAAATTTTTTTTTTCTTTCCTATTCCAGACGAACGACCTAAAAAGGTGGTGTTGAATAAAAGAAGAAAAACACCAAAAAAGCACAGTCAATTAGATATAAAAACCTAATAGATAATTAGCTAGATCGAGAAGAAGATTTTGAATCAATAAAAATCAGCAGCCATGTTTAAAAATCATTTGGAAATGATCAGTCTCAATGAGACACCATCGAAAAAAGCCAAATTCTGGCAATCATTTGTTCGATCTCTAAAAGGTTAGTATACAACACCAAAAAAAAAAAAATGTATTTTCAATTTCAAGGTCAACGCGTCATATAAATTCCGTCCAGTGTTGCCAAACACCAAAAAAAAAAAAAAATCTACCATTTTTTTTTTTTCTCGTAATTTATTTTAGGATCCGATGATCTAAGAGCATCTGACCCAATATCATCTAGACCACGTGGCATCTTTCGACCAATCAGTGATTACCCGGAATTATCCGGCTGGCCATATAGCAAATCGATTTATGATGAACCGAGCCATGCTGCCGAACGTATCCACGTGCCCGGCTATCGTTACGATCCATTACATCGTGACACATATGGTTATTCGCCACGAGCAATTTTCCCACATAATTATGGACCATTAGACCGATACAGGCCTGGTAAGTCAACTACTACTTATTCGAGATATTGACATGCTATTCGGTTTTTGATGGGACAATTACGATTATTATTATTATTGTTCAATAACGAAGAGAGAGCGAGAGAGAGCGAGAGAGAGAGAGGGAAATATATTATGTCAAAATATATTCAAAATCAACTGAAAATCTTATCAATCATAATATTATTTCTCTCTCTCTCTCTGTCGGACTAATTTTTTTGCAAAATTCCATCATGATAAAGAAAAACATCTCTTTACTCATATTGTATAAAAAAATAAATCAAAATATCTCCAATAAGCGCACTGCTTGTGTCATTCACTAGCACCCCACTCACATTTATTTCATAATACTATAGAATATTATGTGTAATTCTCTTTCTTTTTTTTTTTTTCTGTCTCCCTCTAGTTTTATAAAGTAGATTAAATGCTTCCGCTGACAAAATTTGGATCCGATCAAGCAAGCTAAGATCGACAAGTACTATATATATGTATATTGAAGGGGGTCTCCTAAGAACTAGAACACCCTGTAGAATCTCACTTAGAAATCACTATCTATCTATAGGATATTTTTAGAAATTAAAATTTTCTCGTTTTTTTTTAAGCATTGAATCTATTTTGTAATAAATTTTCGCCTTCTTAGTTTACTGTTATAATAATAATAAAATCTATAGTAGAGACATGTCTGTTGTGTAAAATAATAATAATATATAATGCCTAGCCTATATACATATACATAATATAATATACTATATGTATTTTCGTATTTGAACGAAATATTTAATTAATTAATAATAAAATAATCATGATTGTACAGCCTTAATAACGTAATAAACAAATTTTTTTTTTTTTTGAAAAAATTTAATCATTTGTATTGTGCCGCCCCCTGCAAACGCTTGAGCTGACTTTTTTCCGTTTCTCTTTTTTTTTTTTATACCAAATAATAATGATACATTGATATAGACACGAATAGTTGGCTGTGAATTGTTCTTCGACTTATTTATATTGAGACTATCGAGCGCCATCTATTGGTGAACCTGTGCAAATCACCCATTCCCAATAATCCAAAGCCAACTAGAAATAATGTTTTTTCGTGCGCGTACGCTAAAAAACAAACTCATTATCTACTTCTTGATCACTTCCTACTTATTTATTGTACATAACATTATTATTATTATTATTATTATTACTTCAGCTAATACAGCTTTCAACATACATATGTCATTATTTAACTTAACATTCAAACGCTGCTCCAGCATTTGCCAGGGCGATCACTGATTTCACTTTTTTTCAAACCTTTCTTCTTTTTTCTTGTCGTTTCGACTTTTCCATTCCTGGAAAATTACGGTTTCTTTTTTTATTTTTTTAAAAAAAGAACATTAAAGTGTTTTTTGTGAGTCAAAAAAAAAAAAAAATGGATTCAATTACAACTGTCATCTATAATTGATCAAAAATAATACAGGAATCGCCTTGGAGGTAAGACTTTGATTTTCTTAATTGCTTTTCATCTGTGTGTGTGTGTGTATAATGTTTGTTTATTTCAATCGTAAACATCATTGCTTGTTACTATCACAATTATAGTTAATATAATCAACTTTCGTTCGTGTGATTCCACGCGACGATAAACTGACTGCGCGCTTATGACTATAGCCGTTAGATGTCGCGCTCCCCGTTACAAGTGCACGAATGGTAGAGTTTTAAATGGTGGAATCGTACAGGACGAACGTATGAAAATGTTTGAAATCGTAAACATGCTTTGTATTTTAATCCCATAGAGGAATTATTGAAAGTGAAATGTTTTTATACAAAAATAAGATATAAGGTATCAGTAGCGGCGCCGATCGACTATTTTTATACGAAAAATAAATTCGAAACACGAAAAAAACTAATCCTCTTTGAGATTAATGAGTTCAAGAGCCGAGACTGGCGAGAAGAAAAATGATCATAAAAGCTTATCGCGACGAATGCCAAATAAAATTTGGACAAATCAAAATTAGAATTGACAAGGTTTTTAAATCCAACGAATTTGGCGAGTAGTGACAAAAATCCTCTATCGTTTACAATATCTACACTAATATAAACTTAACCTACACCGAAACCAAAAAGTATAGGTAATAAAAATGAAAAATAGAAATACAAAAAAAAAAAAATAAAAAATGAAAGAGGGGAGAAAAAGTGGGAGAGAAGTTTTCCCCGTTTTTCATGAATTTGCGGAACGGATAAGAATATTATGTGCACAAAATTTTATTTGTGTGTCAGTTTCAGTCGCCTGAATAGCAGGGCTGAGTGATAAAAATAGAAAATATGGGTAAGCTGTCCAAAAATTTGTAATAGTATTATGTGAGAATGTGTGTTGTATTTTTAGAATTTTAATTTCTTTATGATATAACAGTTATTTCAGTTTTATTTTTCCAAAAAATTTTGAATGTATTTTCTGCAATTTTTTACTTTCCCTTTGATGATTTGCAAACTATCCAAAAGTATTAGTATTAGATTAATTAATTGAACTAATATCCATTGAACAATTAAACCACTACACTCAAATATATCAACAAAAAAGGAAAAATTCAATTAATACAAAGTTGTAATAGTTGGCCTTGTATTTATTTCGAAATTCTGGAATTCTGAAACTCCGTCGTAAATATAAAATGGTTTCTTTCAATTTTATGCGCGACCTCCAACAATGAAACTCAAGGTGACCAAAATTATTTTCTTGACGAATTCAAAAAAATTCAGTGTTTCATTCATATTCATAGCCAAATATGTAGAAATGAATATCGACCTAGATCGACGTCACCCATCATCATCATCATCATTGTCCAATATTCGAACATCCAAAATAATTAATTCCTATTTATTTAAAATCTTAATAAAGCGTATCACGTAACAAAACCGAAACCATTCGATGCTGACGGTGCATGGAGAGATCACGTTGAACGTGTTAAAGGACGGGAACCAACCGAATGGCCAAGCAATATTTTCCATACAACGTATCCATTTTCCCGTTATCCACTCTATTTGGTATATAGCAAGAGACCACCACCACCAGCTGCTGATAAATATGATCCGCATCGTTCATGGTTGGATCATTTGGATCGTTTAGGTGAATTGGATAAATTGTATCCGACATTGTGGCCATTGACTGGTAGTAAATTGAGCCCACCATTGAGGGTACGTACATCTATTTGATTTTGAATGTTCAATGCGAATGTTATGCAATTGTGTGTTTACGTGTTTAGATTGGATGACATTCTCATATGTCATTGTTGTTTGTTAGTAAATAAAATGGAATGAAACGAAAACATTTGTGACGTGAGCACATAGTAGCTAAATATATCCATTGATGATTAATAAATTACATTTATAATGATTTTATTAATACTACTGATTACTAATTGGAATTCTCTTGGCAATTCGCTGTTCTAAACTACGAAAAGGTTAATTTTTTGTTATTTTTTTTTTTTGCTTATTTTCTAGGCACGTCCATCTGCCTTCAACTATGCCGGCCAACCAATTTGGTCACCAAGTAAGTCATTATACAATGACCTACTCAATCCATCACCCTCATTGCCAATATCGGCGGTAACGCGTGATCCATTCTGGTGGAGTTCACCACTTAGACCCGTTTCATTTCGTACACCATTCGGCAAATCGCCATTCTACTTACGCGATTCGTACTTGTCGCCTGTCAAAAGGACGTTCCTGTGGGACAAGCACCCCATTAGGCCGTTCGGTAAGTCGATATAGTTTTGATATAAATTTTTTTTTTCCTTTTTTTTTTTTTTTTTGACTTAATCGATCTACCGATCAATAATCAGTAATTGATTTTTAGAAAGATAAGTCTTGTGATAATGATGTAGCCAATAATGAATTCTGTCTGAAGCTATTTTCAGAATTGCTTTTGATTTATTGTTCAGTGTGTGTGTGTGAGAGAGTGAAAACTATTATTTCATATTGACCATATACATTAAGAGGTGTCTCCTGTCATTTTGAGTAAATCACATTTGTTTTTTTTTTTTTTTTTTTTACAGACAAATCAAACAAAACTATTAACAATGAGCATTAAATAATTTAATTCTATAACCAATAATAACAATTATGCAATATTTTTAAATTATAATTTTATTTCATATTTCTGAAATGTATCGCTCAAGCAGCAATTTTTGGAGTCCCTAAATGATGGATACTGTCATTATTCGCCAATACGTAATCAGTTATTATTTTTTATAAATATATTTCATAAATTTCTCATTCGTCTTGTCGGTGACACTGTTTTTACTTGTCTACAATTTAATTTAATTACGAATAGTTCCACAAATATAACGACAATTGCGGTATTCGAATCATTCAGGGACTCTACTCATTTAATATACCCCGCGCCATCTAGCGGCCTTAGTTCCAACTATCGTATAACATCTGCCCATTTGCATTGTAATCGAAAAACATGTGAATGTTTTGTTTGTTTTATTCGATTCGATAATTGGCTACATCAATATACTACTTGTCTTTTTTCTTCTAATGGGGTTGTGCTACTCACACACGTATAAAAATTGATCAATATATTAATTAATAATAATGCTACAGTTTTATTTTTTCTTGCTATCTATGAATGATTGAATGAATAACCACAGCGACCGCCATTTTGCCAGCAGCTACCACACAGTTTGTCACACGCTACCGCCGCACAAAATCCAGTAAAAAAATACCAAAAAAAAAAAAAACAAACATTAAAAAAAGCCCGAATCAAATAAAGTATACATTTTTTGTTGCTATAATTTAAATTAATATTTGATTTTCTATTTTCAGCTGCAGTCTACTAAGTTCTTAAAAGTCTAACCACACACATACGAAAGTCGATGATAACATCAACAATAAAAATCATTCATCGTCACCATCTCGAATTCTTACACATATAGAATAAAAAAAAAAAAAAAAAACTCAAATAAAGCGACTGACTGAATAAGAATCAATTAATCAATCAACTAACTAATCGAATCATCGACAAATCATAATATCAAAAAAATGCTTTTTGAGCCATTATAGTTCATCATAGCCAACTGTAATTTTGAACTAATTTGGTTACACCTCAACGATAATAAAAGTGTTCCATCATTTTATCACTTTCACCACAACAAAAAGTGCCTTATAATATGCAAAATATCAAAAAATAAATGTTTATTGTTTTGTTATTACAAGCCATGAAATTCATTTTTTTTTTTTACGTAAACCTTTTTAACCATATTTATTAGTGCAAAATAATATAAGCGTGTCTCTCCATTCCATCTCTGTATACCTATACGAATTTGGCTGATAATTATATGGTTAGAAAGGGGTGACTTCGATGTTCTTTTCAATTATAAATATTGTTATAATCAATAAATCAATGTACTTCGATCATTATCTTATTTATCGCCTTTGTAAAATTCAAATTTTCGGCCATACACAAATTTATATATTTAAAAATATTAAATACGTAAATATAATTTATTTAAGCTATCATTTATGTGTTATTATTTACTTACCTAACATAAAAGACGTTCACCGATTCACAAATAATTCATAAAAACACTTTTAATTTTAACAATTCCATTAAAATATCTTCCTAACCTGTTTTATATTTGGGATTCACTACCAACCAATTGAAGCTCTGCAGCTATAATATTGTCAGTTGCCTAACAAATAAAATCTTTTCAATGTCATCCAATCTAATCTAACTCCAAAATTACATCATTAAAGTAAAATAGAAAAAAAGTATGGAACAATGAACTACTTGAAGTACTTAATGAACCATAAAACATAAAACTGAAAAAACATTCTCATTTTGGTTTAAGATTTTTGAGAAAATTAAATTATAATTTCTGATCTGAAAAAAATTTAGCCAGCAACCGGAAGATGTAGAAGTTAACCTCACTTTTCGAATCCATAAACCATTGTTAGTTGTCATAAAATGAAAAAATGACAAATTAACTTTAATTAATTAATTTTCTTAAATATCCGATTGTCTAGTTTAATTGCTTTTTCCGAACATCGCATATATCCTGAATTAAGCCATGTACAGTATATTCAGTTCTAGTTTTAAAAGGAATAAGTATTTAAAAGAAGGTGAACCACCTCCCAAGAAACTGGCGAAAGAAGACTATATTAAAAATTTATCTGAAAAGCAACTTAAAACTACTGTCTCTTTAAGCGAGTAAGAAATATATATGGAGCAAATCAATTAGATTCATCCAGTTTTAATTTTATTTTCATTTCAAGTGTTTCTTTGTAATAGGCAACTAGCGGAACGAAAGGAATTTCTACCTAATGAGGAATTAATTAATATCACAAGTCAAATTAGTGGTGAACGACATTTACAAGATTTTATAGAACAAATAGATCGTATTAATCAATGGAATTCGTTGAAAAAGAAAACTTTAGATGACAAAGATATAGAAATGTTTAAGGAATACAAAACATCAGCTGAAAATTTCTGGACGAAATATAAACGAATCAATAAAGACGTTTTGCAACAATATATTAAACAAATTGAGGAAATTGTAAATAAAACTAAAAGTAACGGAGAACCGTGAGTATTTTTTTGTCGTTTATTTCATATTAAGAATTGATTTAAATGTTTTCAGAGACATTCTGCAGCCGTCACCTAAAGACCTGAAAAACTATGAAACAACTTTATCACATCCTATGGATGAAGTGGCTAGATTAGAAAAACAAATTAGTGAGCAAATAAAAGAATATTCTCATTGTGACATTAAGCAAATACGAAAAAAAGCCCGTTCCCTAAGCAATCAGATTAAAAACTTGAAATCTGCTTCGATTTCTTTATCGCATACCGAGCAACAAATTAATCCTTCAACAGCACATTCATTATGGGATGTTAAAGAGATGCCTAAGCAAATTAACTATCCAAAAAACATAACTGAGAAAAATAAAACGTTCAGCTGTAAACCGCAAAGTTTGTACACAATCAAAAATGGAGAAATTGTAAAATTGACTAGTGCGGAAAAGAGTTTAGATATAAACAATTTATCGAAAATGTCACTTGATGAAATTAGGAAAATTCCGAAATTTTCCACATACGAAACTGGAACACCATCAAACATTTTGTATATAAGAAATTTCCCAAGAAGTATACGAGAAACGCAGTTTCGACAATTACTTCGTGGATCGATAGAAACTGGATTTTCAGTGAAATTATTAAATGGTAAACTTCGAGGACAGGCATTTATTGAGTTTATAGGTATAATTTTTTGAAATTTAAACGGTATTTTTTCGTAATTAATCGTTTTTACCAGATGAAATCCAAGCGGGAAAAGCCTTAGATATTTTGAATGGTGTTGTATTGACTGAAGGAAAACCATTGGTCGTTGCTTATGCGAAATCCAAAACCGATTTGATATGTCATACTATCTAAATATAATCATTGCCATTATAATAAATTATTTATTACAATTATAATTGATTATTAATAATATAAGATTAACAAGTATAAAATGTGTAGTTTATTATCAGTAAATATGTAGATATTGGTTTAACTGCCCCTTATTTGCTCTATAATGAACCAAATTAGTTTCTAGAGGTTAAAAAATTACACACAATATGTATACATATATTCCAATAAAAGAAATGAGACTTTTGTGCATAAATTGTTATAAAAAAACCCTATTATCATGATTAATGGAACAAAATGAATCTATCTAGAAAAGCCTTTCAGTTCGTATGCACCATACAATTAACAAAATTAAAATTGAAAATTACAAAAATAAAAATCAGTAATCAATCGGCAAATCCACAACAACATTTCTACTAAACAAGAATATTCAATTTCAATCTATTTAGATATGTTTGAGATCTAATTTATTAATCTTTTGACAAAAAAAAAACAATCAAGTTTAACAACACTCATCACTGACTACTAAGTAAACAATGCTTTCTATTCACCATTATTAAAAAAATTTACCTAATATCGATATGCTCTCTTGTTTGCTATTTTTTGGATAGTGCATCCCGTCCACCAGCGGATTCCCTGTGCATAGATCAAGTCGCTTCAACACACCTACTACATATACATAACTAATCTATACACAGTTGACAATAACAAACAAAGAAACACATTATTTTTGAGCTTTTCTCATAATTCGACAAATATTTACAACTTTTCTTTAGAATATTAATTTAGATACAACGGTTATCACAATACCAATACAAATTTAGGAATAGAAATAAACAAATTCATCACAACATAACCTCAATAATTATCCATATACTCAAGTATGTTTAATCTATACAGTATATTTAGATACATCCCCCCCTCACTCCTTTCGACGATCAGTTTTGTCCTAGTGGAACAATGTCTAATTTTCCATTATTATTATTATTATTTTTTTCATTGCATATTTCCAACACTCGCCATACTACCACTTATATGCGCTGAACTACCCAATGTCGATGAAAAATCTTGATAACTGAATTGTTTGAATGAGAATTGCGGTTCCTCCTGGATGAAACCCAATGGACCGGTATGATCGGGTGGTGTCAATTCGACACTTTCACCAGTGAATTCCTGATCGAAATAACGAGTATCTGTGTCTGAGGTAACTTGCGGTTTGAATGGTGGTGTTATCTGGAATTTGATGATAAAATTACGACTAGTTGGAATTATTTTCCGAATAAAAATTACCCGTCTCAATTCGAGATCACGCCAATTAATGCTGCTGAAGAAAGGATGTGCCATGATTTGTTTTGCATCATCTGGACCTCCGCCTAATCTATATATCAAAAACAAAAAAAATGTAGCTTTTTTGACCGTATCTCTGGCGCACTGTTTTTTTTTTTTTACTAACCTGCGCGTCGGATCTTTTACAAGCAGTCCTGATAATAGATCTTTGGCTTCGTTACTTAAATTCCTAGGAAACTTTACATCCGACATTAGAATTAATGTGAACAGTACGTCATGATCTCTATTATAAAATGGTAGACGGCCGCACATCTAGAAAACCTTGATACTATTAGAAATACAATATTAATTAATTAAGACTAATATCTAGTACCATTTCGTACATGACCACACCGATTCCCCACCAATCAACTGCCCTACCATAATCATTGTCTTCTAAAACTTCGGGGGCTAAATATTCGGGAGTTCCTAGAATTAATAGAATAACCAGTGAAGTGGCAATCTTTTAATGTAAAAAGTAGTAGTCGTACCACAAAAAGTCTTTGTTGTTCTACCATATGTAATGTCCTCCTTACAAAGTCCAAAATCGGTTATTTTTATATGCCCATCCTGATCTAATAAAAGATTCTCTAATTTCAAATCCCTAGAATCGAATGGAAACGTAAATCAATGCAGTAAAATCACTTGAACTATTTACCTGTAAATAATTCCTTGTGAATGTAAATAGGCTAGAGCTGATATAATTTCGGCACCGTAGAATTTCGTTCGTTCCTCCGAAAAGACTTTTTCACGTGACAAATGGAAAAATAATTCGCCACCATTGACGTATTCCATTACGAAACATAATCGTTCATTCGTTTGAAATGAATATTTTAATGACTATAAATTTAAGCACAATTAAAATCTCGTAATATTGAAATATCAAATCAAATCAATGGATACAAACAGCTAGAAATGGATGATTTGTTGTACGAAGTACACGGTTCTCTGTTTGTGTGTGTGCCACTTCGTCTTTTTGTATTATCACTTCTTTTTTTAATATTTTAATAGCGTATAGTCGAGCGGTTGCCTTTTCTCTACATAGAATCACTTTACCAAATGTGCCTTTGCCTAGAACTTTTATAAATTCAAATGATTCCAATGTTACTTTTCGTCGACCGGTTGATTTCGAGACGGAGGTGCCTGGAGCGAGACAGAAACGAATGAATATTAATTGCATATTTTAAGTGTTAATCAACTTTTACCTTGAAGTGAACATTTTTCCCATAAATCCACCATCATATCAGGATTGGCTGAATTCATTTCCACATCCTCGCAATCATTTAGTATTTTTTCTGATACAGCTTTTATCGCCATTACCCATTTATCTCTACATACAAAATACACATTTATCATATAAATAATAAAACACGAATATTATCAAACAAGTTTTCTAACCTTTCCTCTTCAGTTTCAACATGAAACATACGTTCAATTACCGTTGTCCATTGTAAGCCTCTTATAACAAATGTATATGGTTTTGGTCTATCTGTTGTCATAATTTGGCATCCTCGTACAGTGAAATTATTCAACGGATCACTATAACAATCGTCTGGTTTCACTTTGAAACCGGTTAGTGCCCCATCATCAAACAATACGAAATATCGGGGTCGCCAATTTTTTATATGTTCCCCACGTTTGAATAGCCATCCTTCTTTCACTATACGTGCCTTTCGGGAGGAAGCGACGCCCGATGCCCCTTCTGAAGGATCGTTCATATTTACTAGACTGTTAAAATGTCTAGAGTAGAAAGATATATTATGAGAGAAACATGCGAAAATAGAACGTTTTTTTATTTAGTTGTTATTGTTTAATATTGATTATATAACTATATGTTTCAATACCAAAAGCAAAAAAAAAAAAACAAATTAAATAAACAAAATATGTAAAAACACAGTTGACACTGATTAAATTTTATTATTTGGATACGTGAAACCATATAAAATTCAGTTCTAGTTTAAATATGGCAGCACAAAAATTTACTAACCATAATTAGGTATTTGTTCATAACAAATGGTTTTTACATTTGTCCGTTTACGCAATTTCCTTTCGAAAAATAGGGTTAGAATATCAATAACAATTTCAATCAAACGAATCTATTTTTAACAAAATCAATGTATATATATATATATATATGGAAAAACTAATAAACAATCAACTGTTACTTACCCTGCATTACAAATTAAACTAATATTTTCATAAATACGTTTTAAAAATGAGATTACCAAAAGAGCTTTGACCTTTTCAATGCTTTTGTAAAGAATAACAATAATAAAATGTTAAAGATAAAACACACTTTAAAAACATCCGAAAATAAATGTAATCTAAAATGAACGAATGTAATGCAAATTCTTTAATTTTCGATGAAATTTAAAATAAATGGCTCTAGGGTAAACTAAATCGTTATAAATTTTTTGTTAAAATTTGACAAGCAATTTCCTTTCTGAAAATGATGCGTGTCCGTGTCATTTGTTTTTTCCAAAAAAAAATAAAAATGTATTTGACAAAACAAATATCGGTTTCCTCTTTCTGTCATAGCAAATAATAAGGATAGGAACTGAAATTGCAAGTTTAGAGGTTATGTTTTGATAAAAATAAAAATTAGTAAGTTTTTGGCTTAACTCTATATTTATTTAATTAATATTACATTAAAATGCGCTTGTTAATAATTAATCCACTCTTTCTATCGTAGTTGATAATCATTTTTACGTATCTAACAGAATATTCGGAAATTAATAAACACTAAAACTTGACTTCGCGTTCTATATAAGGAGGTGCAAAGCTAATATCCTTTTATTACTTAATTATTGCATTAATTTTGAGATAGACAATTTTTTATCTGCATTATTTATTTATTTTCATTGGCTTAAATTTATCTACATTAACTTATTGGCAAATTCTTCTTATCGTTTAGGACATGTGCAAAGATAAACATTCATGTGTTGATTATTGAATATAATTAATAAGTAAAGTAAGTACGTGATTACCGAATGCTCGTATTCTAAATTTAAGTCATTTTCTTAACGTAACCTTCATCATTACATAGCCTCATAATCCTTTCAAATGTCGAAAAATTCAGATCTAATTTGCTTATTAAAAGCACTGCGCCTAATTGCTGACGCTCAAATTAAAATTCAATGCGATAATTTGAATACGATCACTAATTCAACTACATTTAAACAATTTGAAAAATTTGTAATAAATGGAGCTGGTAATTTACCTGGCAAAATTACACCAAAAGATATTGGCTCATTGGCAAATAACATTAAGGATGGGGTTGAACGAATGAATGTAGTTGTCCAAGGCTTAAAAGTGTACGCCAATGTATCAGTAGAAAATGGTAAGGAAAAACTAATTTTACTAAATCACACTAGTCGATTAACTGCAAAAAATCTAGTAGGCTTAGGTGTGTAGTAGTTGCTACTAACCAAGTTATTACATCTTTTAGTTCAAAATAAATCAGCCGTTTCAAATCAACGAGTGAATCAATTCAATTTTGAAGAATCTCAGCCTTTTTCTGCTCCAAATAACCAAAACAACAACATTACCGAACCATCTGAATATCCAACTGCAACATTTGCTATTGCACCAAGTTTAACAAAACCATCAACTCCATCTTCATCATCATTTTCAACATCTGCTTCCTTATCAGTTTCAGCTTATTCACCTCCACCAAGTACCGAATACGAAATACAATTAAGTAAAAAGGATAGAGATTTAATAAGCAAATTAGATATGGAACATAAAGCGAAATTAGTAAAACAAGTACAGAAAGAGAAACAATATGAGAATGGAAGAGAAGAGAATCATGTAAAAAGTACGGAAAAAACTGTTGGAGAAACTATAATGGAAAAGAAGAAGCCAAAAGTTGTTGCGGTACCAAATCGCAAGGCAAAATTAGAAGTAAATATCATACCGTCATAATGTAATAATCAAGTAGACCTTGTCGGCCATTTTGTTAATGGCCGTTTTTATTCCGAACGATATTTGATTCAGTTTTAATAAAAACTTTTAATATTGCATAATTTACTAATAAAATGACTTTTATTAATAACGTTTTATTAATATTTCAAATATTTTCTTTTAGTTATCAAAAGATGCCAAACAACAAAAAGTACCATCATCAACAGCCGGTCGAATGTGGTCATTTGGTACATTAGCTGCTGGTTTAAGTGCTGGTACAGCATTCGAATATCTAAAAAGAGCGGTTACATTTGATGTTACACCCGATGGAACGAAATTAGTTTTCAATGAAGCGAATTTGAAAAGAATTGTTGATACGTTGTGTAAAGTTCGAGGTTAGATTTTTTTTTTCTCAGTCGTTTTATCTTATAAAAATATTGTGTCGACAGTTAAATTTAATATTTCATTCAATAAAAACTTAATTTAATTAAAGAAAGTTATTAAGTAATCAATTTTTTTTAGGAGCTGCATTAAAATTAGGTCAAATTCTTAGTATACAAGATGAATCGATGGTCAGTCCAGAATTGGCAAAGGCATTGGAAAGAGTGAGGAAATCAGCGGATTTCATGCCTGATCAGCAACTAAATCAGGTAAATAATTAAATCACATGTGACCTTGAAATGTAATTAAACAAAAGGTCGTCTAGTAAATGATTACATTTGTTTAGGTAATGTTATCTGAATTGGGTGAAAATTGGCAAAAGAAATTTGCCACATTCAATATGCGACCATTTGCTGCCGCATCAATTGGTCAAGTTCATTCGGCTAAATTGCACGATGGACGTGATGTGGCGGTTAAAATTCAATATCCTGGTGTTGATAAATCTATTGAAAATGATATAGATATATTAGGTAACATAACAATTGATATAGCTATGGTTTTGCTTAGCTAGATATAGAATTAGCGATATTTTATAGGTAAAATATTCGGAATGTGGGATGTTCTGCCGAAAGGAATGTTTCTGGATAATATTATGAAAGTGGCAAAACGAGAATTGGCTTGGGAGGTTGATTATAAAAGAGAAGCGGAATGTTCAAATAAATATAAGGAAATACTGAAGGATTATGATAATTTTCATGTGCCTTATGTTGTTGGTGAGTTAATCTAGAACCGATACGGTTCTAAATTAATAAATTGTTCAATTTTTATTCAATTGAAATCTCATTTTGATAAAGAAAGGTTGATTCGGATACAAAGTAATTATTTATATTACTTGTAGCAGCAGGGAAATTATATTTTGTTTATTTCCGCTGCTGAAACTAGATTTTATTAATTTCTACAGGATACAGGAAAAAAATTAAATATTTTTTTTGATTTTATTAAATAAATTGCTCCATATCTCATTTTTAATATTACCTAATTATTCATTATAAACCGTTATTCAATTTTAGATGATTTATCAACTCAACGTGTTTTAACCACGGAACTTTTGGATGGAATTCCAATTGATCAATGCATTGAATTGGATGAGTCAACACGTGAATTTATCGGTGATCAAATTATGGGTCTTTGTCTTATGGAGATATTACGTTTTCAGTATATGCAAACTGATCCGAATTGGGCAAATTTCCTGTATAGTCCAAGTGACAATAAAGTACGTTTAACATAATTATGTGGATAAAATTTATTTGATTGAAAATTCTATTAAATTTAAATAACTGTATTTAATTAATTAAACTTCTAGGTTTTACTTTTGGATTTTGGAGCCACTCGTGATTATCCGATGGATTTCATGGACAAATATGTAAAAATTCTCAAAGCCGCCTGTGATAATAATAAAAGTGTTGTTTTGGAAGTGTCACGGGAAATTGGATTTTTGACCGGTTACGAAAGTAAGGTTAGTGTACATTTTATTTATTGACTAATATTTTCAATTTGCTGCAAAAACTGAACAAAACTTCAACTTACTGAAAAGTTTAATGGTTCTATTTATTTATTTTTAGATAATGGAAGAGGCTCATGTTGATGCTGTAATGATGCTAGGTGAAATATTTCGTACAGACGGCAAATATGATTTTTGCAATCAAAATTTAACTGGTCGTATACAAAATTTGGCGGAAACAATGTTGGCGCATCGTCTCCGTCCACCACCGGATGAAATTTATTCATTGCATCGGAAAATTTCGGGAGTTTTCTTACTACTGGCAAAGCTAAAGGTCAAAGTGAATTGTCGCGACAAATTTCTAACGCTCTATGATGAATATATGAAACGAAAAGTAGAATAGATAATTTATGCGGTAGTTATTGTTGGTTTTTTAATTGGGAAATATAATATATTGTTGATGGATTTACTCTATATATATTATTGTATTAAATACATTATATTATACTCCAAAATGTAAAAAATTATGCAAAAAGGTGATGGATAAAGTCAAAATCTTATATCTAACCATCACGAAATCTCATTTTCAGCAGACAAACCTCAACCAGGGAAAGTGGCACCTACACCATTGTCACTATCACATCATTTCCTCCTCGAATAAATTTTTCCGAACCTAAAAAGAATTACGATATCCTAGTTTACTGTACAATACACCATGTGTTACAATTTCGTCACAGAAACGCCGGAAATTAAATAAATAAACAAATAATTATTAGCCGCGCATATATAAATATTATGTGCATAAAAACTGGTCAATAATATATTTTTACATAAGATTCCAATTTTCTCTGGTCATTGCACAGACAGCGCATTGCATCGCAACTATATATCACAACAACCAACACATGCAAAAGAAGAAGGAAGAGGAGGATACGGTGATTTAATAGTAGAGTGAAATTAAAAATAATTTATTTCAATTTTCGACCATATAAAACGCATTGAAACAAAATTACGTAGGTATATATTTACATACTACATATTTATTTTTAACAGGAAAAATTAAATGCAATGCATATACACCACATACTGCATAAATATTTTCTTTGTTTTTTTTTTTTTTGTAAATAAATAAAACGGATTGCCGCCACATATAGTCGTAATAATATGTTGTAGAAAAGTGGTGCGAGAAATAGACCAGAAAAACGAACCTACATTTTTTTTATACATATACGCCTGGCCAATTCGTTTTTATGAGGCGAAAACGAATAAACTGAACTGTATATGACTTGGAAAAACATAAACTAAATCACTATTATCTTTATTCTATAAACAAAATCGTGATTTGATTGAATTTAATTTAAACTAGAGACAAATAAGAAATAGTAAAAATATCATAGTTGGCCATGGATCAATCTACTTATAAGATTCGTTTAAATTGAAGTGTCATCTACGGCACTGTATTATGGATGGATGATTTATTACCATTTACTTTTTAAGTACCTATAATATGCTGCAGACAGACCGAGGCGGCTGCTGCTGTTCACGCAAAGCCATTATATTATAATATTATGCATTTTATCTAATCATAATCGTAGTTGGCTCGGATTGCAGTACCATAATAAGAGGATATAAACGTCGATCGATATATGCTACATATTCTAATATATTAATACATCAAAACGAAATATTACAATTTTATGTAATATTCTTTCTTCTTAACCTAAAAATTATGTAATTAAGGAAGTTATAAAATTCCGATCTTAATGACGTTTAAGTAAGGTAAAGGTTATCGTCCATTAAGATTTTAAATTAAACTAGATTAATCAACAATTTTTTCGTATTCGACATCTGACAGATGGAAACTGACTCGAGACGAATAGGTATCATATGGTAATAAATAAATTGCTATAATTGTCGTGTTACTAAATCGTATGTAGGGATTTTATTTAGATGAAATACAAAATTTAAAAATCTACACATTTTATTTTTATGATTATTTGCCGTACTTTCTCTCTTTGCGTGTTAATATCAGTACTCTAGGGATTTGTTACTTAAGTTTTTATTATTACGCTGGTGGTGTGTCGTTATAAAAACGACAAATTTTTAATTAAAATAGAAAAAATTAGATCATCACATTAATTACGTATTCGACGAGAAGAATTTAACTTTACTGTTATTTTAAAAAGAAAGATATTCGATTAGATCCACATGTCAATAGAATAGATATTTATTGCATGCATGATAATGACATTTGGGGATTTGTTGTATTTGTTTTAATTAAACAATTTTCATAAATAATACATAAATAAATATCGATACATATTTTACATATATTTACAATTGAATAAGATTTATTCAAATTTGGAGGTTAATTTGAATTTTATTAGCATTGTAATGTATTCTAATAATGTTATATAACCAACAATACGCCCAGCATTGACTTTATTATTTGTTGAACTTGGGTGCTCAATAGAGCACCAACAGACAGACTCTCATTCGACCTGAAATATAAGAAAAACATAATTAATAATAATTTTCTAATTCAGCTCCATCATGGCATAAAAATTTATTTTAAATGGCACACGCTTATTACACAATTCTCCCTTTATGTACTTATATTATATTGCGTATTATGTAAAAGTGTAGAAACGTTTATTTTATAATTTATAATATGCTTCATAGATCACCTCACCACCACCACCATTGCTAAACTCTTAAACACTAAGTTCAACCTAAATATAATAGAACAGCTAATATGTAGACAACTGTACATACATACATACAAGTTGCATATACATAGCTTATAATTAATTTACATATTTAGTTTTTACAATATAAAAATTAACTTAAGGGAAAGTGCTTTTTGTTTCGATTGTAGATAATAACTATTATTATTATTACATATACATACACATTTCTATAATCGCCTGGATGGTGTAAATGCAGCATCAGATGAAACTTCAAATTCCATAGCCATCTTTGGCAAACAAAGTAAATGTTTAGTTACATTGTTTTGATTGTTTTGTAATGTTTGTATTTGAGTAATTACTAATTAATAAATAATGTGTAACAATCGATAAGTGTCTGTAATTGAAACGAACCAATTTCTTAGTTAAAATTAATGCTAATTATTTACAAATCCAATCTGAAAATATGGAACATTTTTTTCTTTTGTACCTCGAAAATTTTTCGAAATTTGAAAGTGTGTAGAGAGCTCAGTGATGTATGTAATAAATAATACGACTAATATGGTATAAAAATGTGTTAAGGTTAAATTGCCTTCCTTTTTTTTTTTTTTGTTATTCTGATTTCGTACATATCAATAATCGTCAGAAATCGACAAAGCAAACAGAAAAATTAGTAATTTTTGAGAAATAAAGGAAAAAGTCCACATGTGCAATGGTAATTTAGTAATTACCACTATAAGTAATGTTAGGTTATGTTTTTTTTTTTGCTTTACTATGTATATTTGTAAATTGAAAATTAAATTTGATATCTGCTTCCTTTATTGCTCAACATGGAACTAGTTATTTATTTATTTAAAAAAGAAATAAATTACAGTGTTGTCGCATCGGCACCCAAAAAATAAACGATTCGCTCACGGAATGATTTTCTTTTGCATTGCATTAAAATTCTAATGCTACCTTTTTATTAATTAATTTCAATTAACTAACGTCTTAATTACAATTATAAGTATTTCCTTGAGTAATAATTAAAAAAAAAATGGAAATTAGTAGTCATTTTGTTCGAATTAATTTTTTTACGCTTCAAGCAAATTGTAAACAGAAAATATGGAATTACTATAAATTTTACAACAAAATTATATACATTTTATGTACTCTACATGCAATTTCTTTGTACATTAGCGATTTACGAAAGCGGATTTTATGTTTGTAGATATTTTAAAATGTGGTACTACTACTACTACTACTAGTACTAACCAATAATTTATTATTAAAATACATTTAATTGTTCCAGATAATAAATATAAACAATAGAATCGAAAATGTATTAGTGAAAGTATATTACCAGCATCGGGAGCCGCCCCCGCAATAAATATAATAAATAATTGTTGATTTGATTATACTATTAGGTAATAGTTTTGTTATTATGGGAATAAGATGTAATAGACTACACCTTATAATCTGTCGATTACGAATTTTCAATAGAGAAAATTACGTTTTTTCGGATCGCAAAGTTTTGGCGCCCAGCCTGGGGCCTTGCGATCGTTTTGTATCTCGCAGGCTGACATCGAGAAAAGTTTCGTCCAATTATTGCTCCGTATAAATTGTTCTTATTTGTAATTAATTTCATTATTCTCACAGCGTTTTTATTAATTTTTTTTTTTGTTGGGTAAAATTAACGCTAAATAATCCGAAAATTAACGTAATTGTTTCCTTCTACTTTAATTTAAATTAAAATATATTGTACTTTTATACACACACACACACACACACACATATAAAGACTTTCTCTTTGGCGTTTTTTTTTTTCTTTTAATTTTTATTTTCTGTTTTCTATTGTTGCAAATTTATCGTATTACTTATACGATTCTATAATACTTACGTTTTTTTTTTTTTTTTGCTGTATTATAATTTTTTTTATAATTCAACGAATAACATACGTACCTTTGATTAAAAGAGCTGAGATGTGAACCCATTTCCGTGTCCTTCGAGCCAGATGCATGCATATATATATATATATATATAAGGCTAAAGGTCTTTATACAATTTGAGAATCCATACAATCTATTAAGTAACCTTTTACTTTGTACTTCTTGTACACAAAAATATCGAATATTTTTACTCCATATTATTTTTCCGCCTTCGCTTCTCTCTCTCGTTTCTGTTTAAATTGAGCAATCAATATTGTACGCGGCATGCTTTATAGAAAAGGTCTTTAAAACCATACATACATACATACATACACCTATTTATTTTGTTTATTTATATCTATCTATTTAGAACATATTCTACGATACGATTGCATGGGAAAGAAAGTCGAAACGAAATACATAACTCACAATTAAATTGGTTGTATATCGATCTGCTTTTTACATGTACGGATAAAATAGATTGATCGCAAAATTACCAAATCGATATCATATTGTAAAGGAAGGTGTACATGTACATGTATTCTCTGTTGTGGACAACAGATCTCTAACTTCACTATATATGTAGAGCAAATAAATAATCTCAGAGAGATAAATTTGCTGTCAGTGTTTAGTCTAGCAATTATGACGTAATATTATAGCGAGCGCATTCACCATTTTCTAGAGTAATGCCCTTTTTTGGATTTCGATCATTCTTTTTTTTCTTTTTGTCGTTCTTTGCACACGAATCCAATTTCGAACGAAGTGAGATAGAAATCACTTAATTCAATTTAAACAATTTCCGTCTATGTGTACGAGCGACTGTTTAGTCGGTCAAATACCAACCTGAAAAATGTATTCTATCAGTCAGTAGGTATCGAAACTATTCCAACCGCCTCCATTACATACATGCATACATACATGGCCAATATAATAAATAAAAGTGATCTGTATCATTATGTTTTATTTTACTTATTTGCCTGCTACCTATGCACGGTTCATTGATTGGGCTTTAAGGCTTTTCAGAATTTTCTCGATTATATAATAATACAGTCTGTTCTTGATTATTCAAATTATGAAAATCTAATAAATAGCTCTAGAGTGTAATGTGTAATTGAAAAACATAATCAAAATAATTTGTATATCGATACAATTACGAATGAATGCTTTTTTTTCTTTCTAAAAATTTTTCCACTGTAATTTTGAGATGATTGCAAAAATTGCACGATGGAATGTACTTTGCAAAATGCAGCGGCGAGTATTGTGTACCGTAATGTACATGTTTACGCAGAGAAGCAACGCTGATAATCGATGCAGAGATGACTACATGGCGGAATGTACTTTGCAAAATGCGGAGATGATTGTGCGTTGTAATGTACCAGTTGCGCATAGAAATAAAAATGACAGTCGATGCGCGAGTGCACGGAAGTTGATGTTAAACAAATCACAACTGGTGGACTAGTCAATTTTATTGAGTTCAATGTATTTGTTATTTCTATTCCAATTAATTCAGAAACATAATACTGACCTTACTAGACACTTGATTATGTCGCACACATACATATTTAATTAGATACAAAAAGAAAAATGAACGACCCAACCTTATAGTACCCGTACGTATCTACTCCTTACTTATAAATAAGTAAAAACGAACTTGATCTTGAACTTGTCATTAAAAAATTTATCATGAAGACGAACTTGAGGATGTATTTTTATTTCAATGTGAATTAAAAGTGATGATGATGATGTTTTAATGAAGCGCCGTCGCGTCAAAGATGGATTGGAATGTGTTACGCCATTTTTTATCTGTCAAAATGTTATATAAAACTATAAAGGCTCTCATGGTGGTACGTAAATCACCTTCTAGCAGAAATATTGTGAAATTATTTATATTATCTTGATAGATATTAATAGAATTAATTTTATGCAAGTCATCTAATAAAAGTAAAGAAATTGATTCCATTAGCGCTGCTCCGATACGCGGTTTATTATCACTAGGTAATAAAATTGCCGGCCATTTTTCTATATTCTTATTACGACGGAAGATAATAGGCATAGTAGGCATTGCAAAACTAATATATGAGAATTTTTTGGCAATAACAAAATTGATCAAATTCATGCAAATTGCAATTGGAATTTTTTGAATAATTCGATTATGTAAATCGATAAATCGAAGTGAACAGATAAAAACAAATGAAGTTTTGTCAATTTTTGTGTGTGTTTACTGCACGTATACATATACATTTATGTTATCTACTTATGTAATCCAATTTGATACAAATTTTTACTAGGTATTTGTAGATTTAAAGTTAATGTGTAAATTTTGAAAGGAAAATATTTACCTTGACTGTAAAGGTAAAATACGATAATCAACTACCATTCTCTATAATTCTTTTTTTGTTTTTTTTTTTTTTGTTCTTTCTTTCCAGTAATTTATTTGGAATAAGTAATAATTACGGGCGGAAAACGAACGATATGATGAAATTTGCTATCAATTCAATCAAATTAATAAATAAGTTGTAGTTAAACGATACCCACAATCGATAATAATAGTATAATAATCGATTATATTTAATACGAAAACCAATTTTAATTTTGGTCCACATTTTTATGAAAAATCAAGTAGGCCATCTACTACGTCTATAGGCGCATTCAATAAACTATTTCTGGGGCTTAGAAACGCCTCCCTCAATATGTGCCTCCGGCAACAGAAAGAATTAGTTTTGACAGTATTTACCATTGGCGGGGCGGGTATACTTTTTGTTTATGTCTTGTTTTTTGTATGTTTTAATTTTCATTTAAACTTAATTTCATCAATTTTTATTATCTCGTAACATTTAACATTTAAAATGTACAAAGACAGTGACGTTGTTTTGTTGCGAGCGGTTGCGAAACTAGGCTCAAAAAATCGGACAATAACTTAAAAATAAGTTTTCTACGCCACTGATTGTTTATAATATTAAAATTGAAATAATTACACACACAATGACGTTGAACTGCTTTAAATAAAAATTGATTTGTTGTATTAAATTAGTCTGGGCGATAAAACACACAATCATAGTTTTAATTTTTTCTATCAAAATCCACTGATTTCCCTTAAAATTTCCCATAAGGACAATATTAAATTATGTGTGTACTAGTCTACTCTAGCGCCACCTATTGTGGATGTCCACTAATCTTTTCTCATGGCCCCTCCTCCTTTTTAGTTCGCCATAGGTGCAATGAATAAATCTATACTCGATTCATAGTTGGCTTTGGATCTATAGACGACTAAATCGATTTTTTTTCTTATTTTCCAAAATTCTACAGTGAACCTTTGATAATCAATTATCAATTGTTATTATTATTATTATTATTAAAAATCATTGTCTTTAATATTTTCAACCACAAATTGTACTCATCGTTTTCTTTTTCGATTTTACTTCTTCTATTGTTTGGTTATGTTGTGTGCGTTGTTTGGTCAGTCAGTGAGTGAATTATATAATGATAGTAATTCGAGAAACCGCAAGAATCGTATTTGTGGCATTTAATGAATTAGTAAATTAAATGTCGAATTTTGGTTATGGTTTTGATTTGTTCTCTTCGTTTTTCATTTTTTTTTTTGAGTATCCTTTCAATAAAATCAAACATATGACAATAGGGTATATGTTATTTACAACATAAATACGTCAAAAAAAAAACTTGGTCCGATTTTTTTGGAAGGAAATTCTATAATAATACAACTTTCTCCCATTAGATGGCTATCAAATCGAAACTATTGTTAAATGAAATGTAAAATTAGCAAAAGCATTGTGAAAACGATACAAATACGAAAACAAAAAAAAAAAACGCTATAATATGAAATTGCCATAAAATATTTTTGCCAACAATAATAAACATCTAAAAAGTGACAAAAAAATTGCAAACTCATAACATAACAACAACAACAATACAGAAGTATAAAAATCCATGTCAAAAGCCAAATTAACAAACATTTAAGTAAATTGAAATTAAAAAATTCAATTTTATCTAGCTTGTGCGCATCGATTATCCGTACGAATTGCCTGCGCACAACAGCTGATCTATGCCTGCGCTTATTGTCCTATCGAACGACGATTTATTTCGCTATATTAATCAAGTAGGCTAATCGAATTGGACGTCTGTCTGTCTATATATTGTATAATCAGTATTTATTATTGTTAACAAAAATTACCTTATCAATTTTCGCAAGTATAAAAATTTCATTTTATACGTCATTCAATAACCAATGAAATGAAAACTAGTTCACTTATGAAACACGAGACTGTTAATTTTTATGCTGATTTGTTTTGTCGATAATGAAACGTCAAATTTTTTTATTATGTTATTGTCTGGTAAAAGATTTTTCTTCTGCTTATTATTAGACCGATAGGATGCACTTGTTTCTTTATCGGAATGCCGCTGTTGCCATAGTTACAGTTTTTTCCTCATGCATTTAACTATCTAGATCAATATGCTCATTTTAACTATGTACAACAAAAAAAGGAATTGCTTTTTAATAAAAAGCAAATTAATTAAATCAACCATAGATAAGAAAAAGCGACATTTAATTGGCAATTTATTCAGTCGTTGTCATTTTTTACCGTTTTCGCTTATAAAAATAACAACAAGAAAAGCAATAGCACATACACAAAGTAGTAGTAATAATAATAATAATAATAATTCAATAAAAACTTTGCATAATAGATTATTTGTAGCGAAGAAATTTCGCACACCAAAAAAACAAAAAAAAAAAAATCTAGAAAGAAAAAGAAAATTTTACACTCGCAGAAAAAAGTGTATATATGTTATAAATAATAATAACAATAATAATAATTGGAAATCAATTTAGGTACGTTAACAATTTAATTGAAACAATTTATACGGCTAATTATAATAATTGTTTTTATATTTTTATACTTGAAAAATGAATTTTCGATTGCCCAAGAGTATTTATTGCTAAACTGGTATGTTTTAATCATAATAATTATTATTACTATCTATATCGTTTTTTTTTTTTTCCTGCCTATTGCCAACTCACAATCTGTGTCACACGGAAAAACGAATCCTAACCAAACATTTTATACAAATAAAATTTTTAATTAAGAAGAACACGAAAATCTCAATTGTCTTTTTATTAAAGTAAATCCTTAATTAATCAATTTTCATTTAATTAAACAATTACACATATTATATGATTAATTAATTAGCAAACTGAAAGTGGATTGCACATTAAAATACGTCAATTATTCATCGAATTGCAATTCGAATTTGGGAATTTGATTTTAATAATCGAATTACGAAATGATTTTGTAATCCAATTTGTTTATTATTATATAACAAAACACACACACACACACACACAGAGAGATAGATATAATTGGTATCTAGTTGGTTGTGGCAACACGGCATCAGCTGTGTGAACTGTCAAATGGTCTAATTAATGAACATCACACGCATGCATGTAATTTCTAATTAAAAAACAGAAAATCCGGCGTATTACCAATCATTTGTTTAACCTAATTAAATGAAGCCATTTTGTAATATATCGTGTGACTCTTTCCATTATTTCAATCCAATGCAAATAATCTATACGTATGTAATATATTTATTAATTACAGCTAATTAATTAATAGAAAAATGTACATGTGTGAACTGTGTTGGTAATGCAATTAATTACAAGACGCACTCCGCGCATGCGTAGCTACATTTATTACCAAACATTATTTCTCTAATGGCTCTAATTGCCGCCCCCCGCCCAATAGCCACAAACCGGAAACGAAGAAGAATCACAAACTTCAATTGACATTATCTAATTCCAAAGCCTACTTGTTTAATACAATAAAATCTAAACGAAAATTCGTTCGAAACAAGTGAAAATTTCCACGTTAAGAAAATGAAAATATGAAAAGTCGCCGAAACTGTCAAATAACAACAATAAAAACGCGAAAATTTCACGTTTTCGTTGAAATTCCGATTTGCGTAATCGACTTTTTTGAACAAACAGTTCGTAACCCATTTTTTTATTTTCTACTATTATTATTATACTCTATACTATTACATACACACAGCAACCGCTCACCTCACCTCACCATCACACACACACACACACACAAACATACATTTTACTTACAAAACAATCGAAGAATAAAAGAGAGAAAAAACCAAAAAAAAAAAAGGAAAAATTTGAAACAAAAAGAACTAACTAACTCAACTCTATATCCATCCCCCAACTGAATGCAATACACTAAAACATCGAACCACCACCGTGTACCCGGGGTATGGCGTTCGTATTTGTCCGTACACGCTTTGCTTGTTCCAAAATTTTGTATATAAACTGGTCGCACACCTCTCAATAACCATCATTTTTCTTCTACTTCTTTGCAGTTTGGTCGGTTTGAGAAAAATTTTATTAATAGAAAATCGCCATGAAAGTTTTGGTGAGTTAAGAATATTTTTATTTTTTTCCTTTTTATTTTTTTTTGGTTTTTGGTTTTTTCTTTATTTAATTCGATAGTGAATTTTAATTTAGTTAGTGTATCGTGTCGGTCTGTGTGTGTGTGATATGGATGATATAAATGTATAGGGGGGGTGAAGAAAAAGGATTATTAAATTTTCATTCTATTCCTGTATATTTTCTCTAGACAATTTTTTTTTTAATTTGAATTATTTTCGTTTTTTTTATCATTACTTTAATAATATTTTGGTTTCTCGTTGCATAAGGCCCTTTTATTCGTAAATTAATTCGATTATTGTCTACAGACTGCAAAAGTCCGATTTGTTTGCACTGCGCTTCGATTGGTCGCTCGCGCTCGACGCACAAGGGCAACTAGAGCGCCCTCTATTGGCGCTTGGCAAATCGATGCAACACAATGCAAATATATAGTATTTTATTTAAATCCCATTAACTAACAAAATAGAAAATTTAAGTTAATAATGATATTTGTTCTGGTACAAAAACCTTTATTAACTGCTAATTAATTAAGACAATTATACAAAGTAATAACATAATTGCTAGTAATTTTTTATTGCATAGCTTTACATAATATGTATGTAAAATATGATTTATGACCTGTCAAAATTACAACATTATTAATTGCATCGTCTCTCCCCCATATTTTTGCGCAAGATATTAATTTGTCTTTTCCCCGTGATGGATAATCATTTTATTTATTTTTTTGTTCTCATTTAGGCCGTCGCAATTTTAGCAACAGCAGCTAGTCTTAGTACAGCTTTCCCTGGTGGACATGGAATCGCGTATATCCATGGTGGACATGGTGGCGGACATGGCGGCGGTTATGGTAAATATATTCGTTTTTTTTTTTCGATATATTAATCTGGACTATTGTCAAAAAACAAAAATAGAAAGTGTTCTAATTACACTTAATCCGATTAATTCTATTTTTTTTTTTTTTAAATTAATAATAATAACCCATAACGGAAATTCAAATAGTAAGTAATTTTTTTGTTTTAATCGAATTGTTGCACACGCACACGAAATTATTGCGAAATTTATACGCGCCAAGTAGTACTGTTACAACATGGAAGCAGTAATTAACTAATAAATCTCTTCTATTATGTTATGCACGATTTATATCGTTAAAAAAAACAAGAATAACTCAAATCTACAGAAATACATTCAAACTTCTTATATTGTCGCCATCTACCAACTAATTATGGAATCTGACTGTTAAGTTTATAAACGCAAGTCGACGCAACACACAATACACGATATATCTTTATTTATATATGTATTTTCAGACAATAATTGCTCAAAATTATTAATTAGTACGAATACCAACATGGATATGTATATAATACATAAATTAATCACAATTTAATATTGAAATTCATCAATTTAAATTCTGTCTCCATCTAGGAACAAGGCAAGCTACTAAGTCACCGCCTACTAGTCGTAAAACATTTTATTAACAGCCAGTATGAATAGATTGAATTAATTACAATTTTGCCGTTAATGTTTTATTAAAATAAGAAAATAAAAACGGAAACAAATTCGAAATAAGGAAAAGAATAATTATTAGATTAATACTGGTGAAAATAGTGCATATACAGAAAAACATCTGACGGCATTATGATTATTATTATTATTATTATTACGGCTACAACTGACAAGATAAAAGAGAAATTTTATTGCAAAATTTTAAATAGGTACATATCATAATGACATAGTAAGAATAATTGCTTTTTATACAATTTTAATGATTTTTTTCTCTCTTTTTATGGACAATTTTTATTGTAACAAAAATCAGTGAATTGCGTGCAACCAAAGCCTACTAATCATTTTCGGATTGTGATTCGTGAACCAGGAAAATTCCATTAAAAACGTCAATCTTTCATCTGACAACTGACAAAATGATTTAGGACAAATTAATTAATTAAACGATTTAAAGATCGCTTGCGTATCAAGAAATTTAACAATTCAGCGCTATTATAAACCGACATAATTCTACGTAATGATTTAAACGTGTAAAAAAACATTTCTGTTACAGATGGCGGATGTCTAGATGGCCATGGTGGACTTGGTGGTGGTGCTGGTGGATGTGGCGGTGGAGCCGGAGGAGCCGGTGGATTTGCTGGTGGCAGTGCCGGTGGTGGTTTCTATGGTAGCGAAGCTGCTGGTCCAACTTTCGTTCAAGTAAGTGGGAAAAAATCGATAATTGCAACAATCGAGAAGATACATTTGAATATTAATTAATTGTCATTTAGGGCCCTGCAGCTGGCGGTAAAACCCTTGTAGGACCAGCTGAAGGACCAAATAATGTACAAGGTGCTTCGAATGGACCAACTAATCTAGTTGGACCTCAACAAGGACCTGCCAGTATTGTTGGACCATCCCAAGGTAGACAAAAAATAATTTGAATTTCATAGTACTATAGAAAAACAAAAACAAAAACAAAAAAAATGAGTAACTTTCACATGTTACATGTCGATGTTTTTACCATAAAAAGTGTTGACCAGATTTTACAAATAAAGTAAAATTTCGAATATTCTCGATTATATCGATCGTTTATGGTGATTAACAATTAATTAACGATTTTCCTTATTGGAATTTTCGAAATATTTCATTAAAATATTAAATACTCAGATCACGTAGGCTATGAAATATGCCTATACACGGTATTGGCAGCGCGATTATTTACAATTTGTACTTTATAATTTATTTATTTAGGAACTGCCAGCGTAATTGGACCCACAAATGGTGGTGCTCATCTTGTTGGTGCCGCTCAAGCTCCAACCCATTATTCTGAAGGTGCTGCCGTACAAACTGGACTCCATATTGCCGGAGGCATTGGTGGTAAATAAACTATTAAATTCGTACATTATTTTCATCGAAAACAACAAAATATTAATGTGACACTTGCATTGGCACCGATGATGCGTTCGTTGTATTCGAAACTGTTTTTTGCGAAAATTCAGTTTTTGTTTTAAGAATTTTACAAATTGTTGTCGTTTTAGGTGGATTAGGAGGTGGCCATGGAGGTTTCGGAGGTGGTTATGGAGGTGGTCACGGAGGTGGTCATGGAGGTTACGGTGGATACGGAGGTAAACACTACTAGGTTAGTTAAGTAAACTTCTTCTTTTATTATTTGGTGGTGTAGGTTGAATAGTAGTAGTGAGAGTAAACCCCCCCCCTTTTAAAAAGAAACCTCATACACACAAATATTGTAATTTATTCAAAACCATACAAATGTGTATATAGTATAAAGTAACACGCAATGTATTAGTCATACCACACCAAGCTTTAAGTATCACCCCATATTTAGAAGCTGTTTGAATACCTATACTAAATAATTTTTTTTCTTGGGCAGATTCAATGGATCGCGTCACTATCAATTTCGATTAATTCACTTTTTTTCCTATTCAATTTTAGGCTCATCGGCTGGTGCCATCACCCACGACGGTGGAGTTCTTAAAGGACCAATCACTGTACCAGTTGTAATTAAAGGTTCATCTGGTAAAATTGTAGCTGATGGCCTTTATGGACTCCCCGATGGATATGGACATTACTAATGCAATGATAAACGACCATAGGCAATACGAAACTTTTAATTATTTTTCTCTCTGTTTGTGTGTGTTTTTATAATTTTCAGTATTATGATTTTCTCTTCATACTTTCGCTTGATTCTATATTCTCATATATATATACAACTTATATGTGTGTATGTAAACTTATTTACCTAAGACCATCACATTTTTTTGTTTTTCATCATCATCATTACTTTGTATATCTCTCATATGTTTCATTTTTTTGTTTTGTTTCTCTTAATCTTTCGCGTTCCGAAATAGAGCTCAATTTGTAGGCACCAACCAAATATAGGTACTTAAATCAATTAATACGATATGGCTGGCGATGCAGTGCAAATTTTTGAGCTATTTTTTCGGCAATGCAGGTCATTAAGTTTACTGTGATTTCTCATGTACGAGCTTGGTGTTATTTACGTTATTATTTAATATGTATAGTTTTTATGTTTTTTTTTATTATTATTATTATATTATATACTTGTACAAATGTATATGCGTTAATAAATGATTCTTTTTAAAAAAGACTTTTTGGGGTTTATTTTCATTCTATCCTTACTGCATCTAGTAATATTAGATATAAATTCTAATTAGATATTTGAATAATTCAGCTAGAATTCTAGTAGAATTATTACGGTGACTTACCTCAATTCGTAGAATATGGTTATGTCACACTGAAGCATATTAAACACAACACATTCATTCCAATAATTGCATAATTTCCACAAAAATAGAAATACCTTTAATCATAAAAACACTAGATACGCAAAATAAACTTAGAAATTTTATTTTCGAAAACAAAAACCGTGTTCTTTGATAGATAACAGAACATAACCATTAATATGAAGAAACTGTTTATTTGGCGGGGAGTTCGGTGAATTTTAGTAGAATCGTAGGATTTAATTTGGTTTGGCATTCTTTATGTATATTATTAATATGATATATTAATCATTGATAATAATACCATTATAATAATTTGTTACAATTGTAAATTTAAATTTTTTTTATCCTATTAGTATTAAATGTACAAATTCACCGCCGAATATACGCATCTCATTTTGAACGTAACTCTCCGAATATTGAAAGTAAAATTTATACAACTGTTTATACATGAAATATTTGCGAATTTTTAGAAATATTAAAATTGATCAAGGATCTTTAATTAAAATAATAGTTGGTTAGAAATATTTTAATAATTAATAGTAATTAAAAGTCAATTTTTATTATATATATAATCAGTGAATAATAAAATAAAATTACATTTTAGTGTAATGCGTTCAGTGTTGCCATTTTCTGCAGAAAATGTACTCATTATTTTTATGAATTTTATCTTATTTCCAGAAAATCACTTGAAAATTGTAGTAAAGTTTCTATAAAATACCAGGAAAACTCGATGACACGTAATAAAGCTGTTTTAAACATAGAAATGGAAAGTAGTAATTATAATTACTGTCATTTTTCAGTTCACTTTTAAGAGAGAAATTTCTACTTTTCATTTATTTATTTTTATACAATACATATATGTAGATAGTTTAATTTATGTTGTTTAGGTCGTATGCAATTCCGTATGTAGATCTACAATTTTCCGCTTTTCACCTATTTAAATTTTATTATTGGAAAACGCTGCATGTATATGTATAAGTATTTTTTAATCAGAGAAAAATAGAAAGTTTTCGTTTTTGCTACGAGGTGTCGGAATTCTGCCAATTATAATAAGCATGTCTAGAATATTCTAGCAAATACTGTCCGTAGTATTTGATTCTAGTTGCGTCAACAAATATCTATACAGAGTGTAATTTTAGTGGAGGCCATGTTGCTATCTCAGACACGGCAAAGGTTATGAGATCGCTTAAATTAGATGAAAGTTGCGAAATTAAAGCAAAGTTAAGAATGTGCTGACAGCGTTGCCAAGTACTGTATAATTTCTGAAAAAATAGGAAAAATTTAAAAAATTTTGAAAACTAGTTTTCTAAATAACTCAATGAGTAATAAATTTAAAATAAAGCGTTTCAAAAACACTCTGTATCAAAAAATACACCCTGTATATTAACATATTTTTGATTCTTTCCAAATTTTATTAATATACGTATTAAATGAAACAAAACTGATAAATTTTTATAATTCTTTATTGCATGACAGTTTTATAATAAATCACAACCAAACTAACTTAAACTTTCAGTCCATATATAGAAAACAAAAAAAAAATAACGAAATTAAGAAAAATTTCTAACCCCAAAGAATTCCACCGTGTCCCAACAATCCACCGTGACCTAATGCAATACCACCTGGAGCTACAGCACCACTAACGACACCTGGAACAAAAGAAAAACAGAAATAGTATCACTCAATTCTACGGCATAAAACTGGTTTAAAATCAATAATTAAACAATTCGAAAAAAAATAAAATAAAATAAAATTATTTTACCACCAGGTATGGCAGGTGCAGCTACAGCACCAGCTTGTGCAGCAGCAGAAATATGACTACCATCGGGTCCTAAGAGGATACCTTGCGTAGCCGGTCCTTTAATTAAGGCACCAGGTGCACCGGGTCCTACTAGAGTGGCACCAAGACCAAGACCAATAACTGATGCATGACTATACGCTGCTACGGAAGCAACTAGAAAAAGTACTACCTGAAAATGATAATAATTGATTAACAAGTCGCAATTAGATAGTCTTAAAGTTAGATTAAAATTTTAAAATTAATTTCCAAATTTTAGATTGAATCAACTAGAATTAATTCGTGGCTGACAAACACAATGATCAAGGGTGCCATGTTTATCAGTTAGTTTTCACACACTTACCAACGAATTCATGGCGAAATTGTTGAGAAGAAAATCTCTGTACAGGAAAGCAGGGAATAAAATAAACTGATGTCAATTATTTCTAGTAACTCTGCTTTTATAGGTTGTTTGTCTGGGTATACTGGGTCTAATAGATATATATACTTATATATGACATGATATAAGACAATCCCATGCCAAGTCCAGGCAGGACAATATTCTTTTATGGTTACGTGAACGACAAAGACAAAAGAACCTTAACCTTCTGTTATACATATGTCTTGTTTCCTTCTATTTTTTTTTCGTTTCTTTTCTTAGATTTACTTAGCTAATTTTATCATATGTTACACCATCAATAATGTTTTTATCTATATTAATTATTACATTATTTATTTACCTTTTGCCTATATGTGTGTGTTGTATGTATTGTCTCTATGTACATAGGTAACTAGATTTATATTAATCAATCACTAGTAGTAATGTTATAGGTGTGGATTATCAGCATTTTTAATTATCAGCGATGAAAAATTGTCACAGTAAATGCACTCTATTTGCAGACTAATAACAAACATAGTTGACTTGATGCTGTGCCGAAATTATCCAGATAACAATAAGCTTCTAATAGGGATGAGCGCGATACATCGGCTGGAAAAGTATATCGATTTTTTATTAGGAATATATTTGTTTTTTCTGATAGATAATATCGTTGAATATGAATACGCAGCGGGGGCGGGGGGATACGCAGTATATGAATTATTAAGTTTTGTATTAATAATTAAAGTACTATAAGATTTCTGTTGTGTGTAGCTATCTAAAATCTAAATTATCCGATTATATAATTATGATAAATTCAATTTTCCGCTACCATTTAAAGGAAAATTCTATCTTATTGTAAGGTGACAATAATAATAGTAATAATACTAATAATAAATGCAAGGTTAAGTATGTAATAAATATTCTAATAATTAATACAAAAAAAAAATGGCATGTATTATTAGATTGTAGAAAGTAAAATAGATGCATAAATTAACTAGTTGTTAGGTTAGGAATTGGATGTATATGTATATAAGTCGTTGTAGATATAAAATAACCCTTATTTCATGTTTAGGCGTATAAGCGAACGTTTATCTGTAAAACTTATAATTTTTGTAAAACGCAGTCGTCATTTTAGCGGCGGTTTTTTCTGATAATGCCGATTGTTTTATTCTAATTTCTAGGTGGAAAATGACATTTCGGCACTATCTAGTCCAATCGCGTTTCTTTTTTTCAGAGAAGGAAAAGTAACAAATTCTAATTTTTTGCAGATAGTTTTTATTTAATATGCAACATTTTTCTTGAATGGAACAAATTCAATGATTTATTAATTAAATAGAAAATACATTACTGACTAGGACTATTATAATATTTAGAATTACATTTACAATATGTTAATATCGTTTATATAAAATCATAATTCATTTTTCTCTTTCTGGTAAGAAAAAAAAAAAAAAAAGAAAAAACAGTAGTTTAATACTCTTGAAACTTGGCAACTTGTGATAAAGGTACCGGTGCTAAATTCACTTGTGCCAAATCGACACCATTTTTTAACAAAGCCGGACCAATGTATTTGCTTTGTGTCAGATCGGGTTTGTTGCCCTGGATGGTTGGAAACAATTTGTCGTTGATTTCATTTTGTGATAATTCACCTTAAACAGAAAATATCCATTGAAATTCAATTAATAATATGAAAATGGAAAATTTATTTTTAATGTATAATAATCGGATCGAATATTGTTAGCACATTCCTACTTGTAGTAAAGTATTCTGTGAAGCGGAAAATATTGGAAAAACAATTCTAACCTAATAAAGAGTACGGAACGTACTTAGATTTAAAGTAGAAGAGTACAAAAGCAAGAAGACAGACAGACACGTATTTTTACGCCTCTTACCTAATTTATCATCAATAACCACACTTTTTTCTTTATTCTTATTATCTACAGATTTTCCGTATATTTCCGATAAAGCGAGATTCAAAATTTGTGGTAATCGATAAGCAGGTGTTCTAGTTACTCGATAGCCCATATCTAATAAGGCAAATCTATATAAATAATATCTAAACAATGCAGCTATAATTTAACGATGTGTATAGTTGGCGGGGAGTTTTTTTGTATATTCGGCGGTGAATTTGTACATTTAATGGGATTAAAAAAATTTAAATTTAAAGTTGTAACAAATTATTATAATGGTATTATTATCAATGATATCATAATACCATTAATATATCATATTAATAACATATATAAATAATACCAAATCAAATCTTATGATTCGACAAAAACTCACCGAACTCCCTGCCAAATATACACTTACAATAATTTTCGATGTGTATCTTCGGCGGGGAGTTTTCTGTATATTTGGCGGTACATTTAATGGGGTTAAAAAAATTAAAATTTAAAGTTGTAACAAATTATTATAATGGTATTATTATCAATGATACCATAATACCATTAATATATCATATTAATAATATATATAAATAATACCAAACCAAATCCTATGATTGGACAAAAACCCACACCGAACTCTCCGCCAAATATACACTTTCATAATTTCAATGCTATAAATTCGTATTTACTCACCCACTCTTCCGTCTAGCACAATATTTGCGCTTTTTGGAATTTTTTGAATAAATGGTGAAGGCGACGATGCACCATACACCGAATCATAGTCGTTGTATAATAGTGGTTCGGTTGAGGGGGGTGGTGGAGGTGGTACTAAATATGATGTAGGCGATTCTAATTTCATAAAATTTAAAGACAATAAATTACGAATTAATAAGACAAAATTGAATCTGATCATCTGTCAAATTTTATACCGGCAATAATTGGTGTAGCAACCGTACTAAAACCATCAAACGATCTAGACAGTTCTGGAACGGATACTGCTCGATCATTAAGTACACCACTTGCACCATCATACTCAATCACTGGACTATAACCGCCAATTGAATGGCGTCCAGGTCCTAAATCAATTTTATTAGAATCCAATGGAATTTCTCCAATAGTTTGACTTGATACAGTTGAATATCCATAGGCTGGAGTCGTCACTGAATGCTGGAAATTAGTGATTGCACTAAGATCCACAGATGGTGTTGCAGTAGTTGATTGTAATCGTATCGCATGTGTTTCAATTGGAATGTCTGCTACAGTAATTACTGGTACTTCTTTGGATATTTTTATCGGTGCTATTACGACTTTACGTGGTTCTAATTGCAAAACCTCTCAAATTAGACTTGCAACAACAATTAATTAATTATGCATTCGTATTTTACCCGTAATAGTTGTTGATGCCGGTCCACTTACAATGGAAGCCGACCCTTTTGTAATAATCCGACCACTTGGTCCTTTCAAATCGGATTCCTGATCCGATTCCACATCGGGTGCTGCCACAATTTCCGTTTCGATTACATGCGGATCTTGTTCGACGATATCGATTCGTTTCGATTTAATTGGTACCACTTGTGGTTCTAGAATTGGTGGTGCTGCGGTTGATATTACATTGGATGCATATATTTCGTCAGATAGTAACAATGGCTGGGTGGGTTTGGTGATAATAGGTGGCGCCACTGGTAAATTTACATCAGGTGGTTGATTGCCACTAGTGAGTATTGGTACTGGTGCAACCTGGAAATTGTAATTAAATTAATTTTATTCGGTAGTGTGTAATATGAACAAGAGCACCTCAGGTTCAGCGACAATTATCGGTTGACTTTGTAAATCATCGCGTATGACGCTGCCACCTTTTTCATCTGCAGTGATTTCACTGCCATCCGGACCACGTATTATCGTTTCGGAATCGGGACCTTTGAATATACCACCGATACCACCGGGATTCAGTAGCGGTAGGCCTTCATGTGGTGCCGATTGAAAGGCAGTGAAAAAGTTGAGGAAAAATATCAAAGCAGCCTATGAAAATTGAAAAATGGATGCGGTCAAAATGTGTTTGAAAAACAATTGAGAAAAAGTATTAGTAAAAAAAACTTTAATAATTTTAAGTTAAAAAAATAAATAAAAATATGTCCTTCAAATACGTACCACTCGACACTGCATAATTATCATATATTATTATTATTATTATTTATCTATTTGTTAGTCTTCTGCACAACAAAAACAACAATTAAATAACAAACAAGAACTGCAATAAACAAAATGCTATGAAACCGAGACGTAGGTATCCTTTCTTAATATAATTTTACCTTATAAAATTTATTTTATACCGCTAATGATCCTTGATACAATTTTTTATGACTCTATATGTATCATTGCCACGCCTTAGATACATATTTTTCATGTATTAATTCTAATGTGTAATGTAATTGAGATTTTCCTCAGATCGATTGATTATCCGGGATTGACTCAGCAGAAGCTATAAGTCATAATTTAGTATTGGTACTCCACAATTCTAAATTCCATTTCGAAATCAATTATTTATTCTAATCGAAGCTTAATTATCAAATCAGTGGACATTGATATTGGAGTACTATCGATTCAATCATTTGAACATGCATAGATCTAATGAAGGTAAATTAACAATAAAATTTAATATATATCGTACTTGTTATTTACAACGTGACAATTACTTATATAACAAAAGTAATGGTGTGTTTATATCTTTCAAGGTTAACATAGTGGCGAGATTTTTATTTAATGGGTCTTTTGTCCTGTATAAAAGCAAATGAAAAAAAAAAATACTACGGGAAATATTTATATGTAAGGGAGTTTCTCTGTAGCTGTAGGTGGTAAATCGAATTAATAACCGGATTTATTTTTTTGAAATTTGTATCATTTATTCAAAGTGCACTTTTGCACAATACATTTTTGTTTCATATAGTGTGGAAATTGGTATTAAAGCATATGCGTTGTCAATTTATTTTAATTTTTCTAATACAGTTTAATATCCTCTCGCCCTAGCCCAAACAACTTAAAATCTCGCTTCTGATAAGCCCAACTGCTAAAGAGGCCTCTACATTTTAAGCTTCAAATTTCATACTCAGATTTTTTTTTCGATCATAGAAAGAGACACTCCAATTTGATCTCCCCAGCACAGCCTTTTTTTTTTAAATACAATTTTCAATTAACATGCCGGGGATTTGAACCCGCGTTAGTATAGCTTATATCCCTACAAGTAACCACCGTTTTATCGCTTCTGCTATTACTGGCACATTATGTAACAGATTCAGGAAGTGCCTTAAATGGTAGACGCTTCCCAACAAATAAAATTGGATGTATTAAATCAAAGATAAAAATATGTTGCAACAAAGTTCTTTATTATGAACAAAATTTACAAAAAAAAAAAGAAAGTACAATGCTTAATAAATAAAATTTTCTTATTACAATAGTTTATGGTACAAAATTATTACGGCACACCAGAGGCAGTACAAAATCGGCACAGCAGCATAATCAGACTATTTTCCAAAAATGTAGACAAAAATCCACTGAACCACACCCAACAAAGAAAAAGAAAAGCAGAAGAAGAAAATAAAACAGGAAATCAATCTTTTCGTTGGTAAAAACTATTGTGTAGTTTTCACTACAGAAAAAAAGGAGCGGCGGGTGTTTTTCAGTCGATTTTTCCTACTTGGAAATTGTTTATATTGTGTATATAGTTTGAATAGTTATTACCAATGGCCACCATGACCATGGGCAAGTGTTGGTCCCCAAACACCGGCAGCATGTACAGTACCGGATGGTCCGGAAATAGTTGCTGGAACGGCAACTGGGCCAGCAACAGCAACACCATGAGCTCCAATTCCGATACCATGTCCAAGACCGAGACCAAGACCAAGAGCAGGTCCTAAAAAGATACAAAAATTATATCCAATTTATCCAAAAAGAAACAATCTTTTTCTTATACATACCAACGACAGCTCCATGTCCAACAGCTGGCCCAACAACGGCAGCATGTCCTACACTAGGTCCAACAACGGCAGCTGGTCCAACACTAGGTCCAACAACTGCTGCACCACCAACAGCGGGCCCAACAACTGAAGCGTGTCCAACAGCGGGTCCGACAAGGGCGGCACCAGCAACAGCTGGACCAACAAGAGCGGCACCATGTCCTAATCCAATACCATGTCCTAATCCAATACCATGTCCCAAACCAATACCTCCAATAAGACCGGATGGTGCGGCACAGGCTAGGGAAAGGGCGGCAAAAGCTACAATCTAGATTTAATCGAATTCGATTAAATTATAAGGGTTGTACTTTTCTTTATCTTTGATTAGATCTTACCAATTGATACATTTTTCCTGAGATCGTTTTTTTTTTTTGTTTGTTATGTATTTGAATACAATTAGTTTAGATTGCAAAGCAAATGGTTAACTGTGCCCATTGCAGTGATAACACCCTATTTATATATGTAATTGAATGACCTTGTGTACCGTATGCGGAATGGTTTTTTTTTTTTTTAATTGCAATTTGAAAAAATTATAGTTGACCGGCATATGTAGATAATACATATAATATGATTATTGCTACATATGCGAGTCGATAATATGCACACATATGGCCGTGATTTTTTTTTTTTTTTTTAATCAAAGAAAATATGTCTACACGGTACTCGGTAGGTAGCAGACTTGTATGTACAAACGTATTTATTTAATCAGGATTATTAATTATTAAGAATTATTACTACAGAACTTAATTTTTGCATAGATTTGAACATATCGATTTTCCCTAGCTAGTTTCCTTAGTTCCTTGCTTGAAAACCCATAATTATTTCTACTCGAAAACAAATTATACGCATAGCCTACTTGACATCTTATGAAGATGATGATAGAGGGACCTAGTAGGATTCTCTATTGAAAATCCTTTAAAAAAAAAACATTAATTAGTGTAGAATAATTCCTATTCGATTCTCTAATTCATTATCAATGTAAAAATAAGTACATTTTTATTTCGATATCGTATTATTGTCTTTGCTATTTTTATTTTATTTTTTAAGGTAGGCAACCGAACAAACCAATCTCATTTCTTATGTTATATCATTTATTTGAATCTAAACTAATTTAGAATAGATTATTTACTATAATGTACTATGTGTACATTAATCAATTTAAAAAAAAACAAATTTATTTACACTGTATTTGCAGAATATTAAATTATTATTCATTTATCAAACTGAACTATCCATTCATATAGACAGTAGTGCACTAGTTCTCTGCGTTAGTGCACAATCGAGTGCACTAAATCGTACGGAAAAAACATCGATTGAATTATCAATAGACGTAATTTGGTTAATAACTTCGATATAATTAAAGTAAAGTTAAGTAGAAACTGGAAAATTTTAAATGTTCTAAATTTGAATATAAATTACGGTACAGATTACGTATGGCCGTAGGACATATGTTTGTAACCTATTACGCCCTTTACGTCACATTCTTTCTTCTATAAAACACTAGTTTCAGTTTCCAATCTCATTAAATGTGTACAATATTATTATTTATGTGCAATATGGCTGGATACATTACAGAAATAAAATAAGCAAATCATTTATCTCATGTTTATATCTGTGGTATTCTTTTTCGTTAAAGTTCAATAATTATTTCAAATTGAATCAGTTTTACTTGTTTAATCAATATAAGTGACAATGAACAATTCATTAATCAGTGATCAATGATTATTACGTCGTGTTATGTATGTGATAACAAGGTAACTTGATTTTAATCATTTCACACATATCTATCTATTATAATATGTATGTTTATAATAGTTAGGTTAGAAATTGCAAGTCATTCGATTGATAATAGTTTGCTAATTTCCTATGCAGATTTAATCAAAATCTCATTTAAATTTATAATTATAAGTGATTAATCACACACGGCCATCTTCGATAAATTCGAATCTATAGCACTATAAAAAGGACTGTATAAAACTGAAAATATTTCCGAGGGGCTTGAAAGAGCGCCGCCCTCAATATGTTCCTTCGAGGCGACAAAAAGAATTTTTTGGCATTTTTATGGAACGAAAAATAATAGGCAAAAAAGTGTTTGCTTTTATAAATAGTTCTTTATTGAACGTGCTTGTATGCTTAATAAATAATACATAATAATATATGGTACAAAAATATACATACACACAGAAAAAAGTTGACTTAAAATTAACACGAGAAAAAAAAGAGGCAGTAATGAGAGGTCGGCACAGTATAGGTAATCGAATGATAATAATAATAATAATTTAAAGATGAGCCCATTTTCACCATTCAACAAATGAAAAATTCTAATTCAGAAACATCTGAGATCGAGAAAATATAGTCTAAATATAGTAAAACTCTACTGGATTAGTTCTGTTTTGTTGTTGTTTTTTTTCCATCGCAATGTGTGAAAATCGGAACTTTATAAATCTTCGTCTAAATTCATTATCTACCAATGCCCGCCATGACCACCATGACCATGTGCTAGAGTTGGTCCCCAAACACCTTCAGCATGAACTGTACCAGATGGACCGGTAATGGTTGCTGGTACGGCAATTGGACCAGCTACAGCAACGCCATGAGCTCCAATTCCAATACCATGTCCAAGACCTAAATGACAATGATTAGACAAAATAATAGTTGTGTATTTTCGATTTTGGTGATTAGGAAGTTACCGTGTCCGGCTAAAACTGGTCCAGCTAATAATGGAGCGGCGGCTACTGGTCCTGAAAATTAATCAATTATTTAAATTTAATTTCGACTAAACATTGAAACTATCCTACACACACACACACACACACACAATCAGCTAGAAAACTAACCAACAACAGCTGCATGTCCATGAGATGGTCCAACAACGGCAGCATGTCCTACACTGGGTCCAATAACACTGGCATGACCAACACTAGGTCCAACAACAGCTGCGGATCCTTGATGTGGTCCAACAACAGATGCATGTCCAACAGCTGGTCCAACGAGTGAAGCATGTCCAACAGCTGGTCCTACAAGTGAAGCATGTCCTAGTGCTGGTCCAGCAAGTGCGATACCATGACCACCCCATCCACCATGTCCTCCTAAATCCCATCCACCCCAACCACTTGGTGCAGCACAAGCTACGGAGAGCACGGATAGTACGACAATCTGTAAATAGATAAATTGATAAAAATGTTGCATTTATTTTTTATATTTTCGAAAATTTTTCTGTATTCTTACCAAACTGTTCATTTTTATTTGTTTTTGGTTCTTCAGACTTGTGTTTTAGAACTATCGAATGGCAACTATGATATGACCCTATGTCCATTCTCCACCCCATATTTATACTTACACCTACCACATAGTAGCTAGTAGATAGAAACACAACAAACAGTTCAATCTTCGACCTTCAATTTACTTGGCCGGCATCCGAAAAACACAACTTATTATTATTACCATTTATTACCAATTATTCGTTCGTTCGATATTATAGAAGGTAGATATTATTTAATCGTACTAGTAGTAGTAGTAGTAGGTACCTATATCCGTTTTCGCATCGTCATAGTACCGTAACAATTTGTATGAGAGAAAAAAAGAGATATATAAATATCGATCAATTTAGGCACCTCAATGTAATGGATCATTTTTTATTTTTGCTTCGTAGCAGGTATAATGAACACGTGCAAGGTTTTTCTGGTTGCCTATTTTTTTTTTTTTTTAGCCACACGATGACATGTCAATTTTTCGCATCTAGAAACTTTAGTTCCATGTAAATTTCATGTCAGTTTTTTTTTTTAACGAATAAATTTGTTGAAAATGAATTGACGTCCTAGATCCAACTTAATGTCACGTTAGAATAAAGATGACAATTCGTCTGCATGACATCACTCACTTGGAATCAATCTATTCTGTGACCAAAAGAAATTTATTTGAAATGTTTCCAAAACTGTTGATATAAAGTTAAAGTGATTGCATAATATTCTGTGAACTACATTGATTTCTTAACATGTGCGCAAAAAAAAAATGCCATCCTTATTTCATCCCACATATCCATAGCCGATACGATCCATGTAGGTAACGAATAAATATGTATGCATTGTAATATGCAAAAAGAAAATAAACAGAGAGAAAAAAAAGAGTAGTCAACAATAAAACTGAATTACTAAAAGGAAAAAAGGTATCCATGCAATGATCCATAAAAGTGAAAGAAACAATGAATGGATGGTGGGTGTGTTGCCTATATACCTATATATATATATCGTGAGAATGATAAATGGAACAACAATTTGCAAAATAACATAGATTTTTATAAATATTAAAATCGTGTGGCCTATATTTTTATGTTTTATTGATTATATTATAAAATGAATATTTGTATAATGAGGTAGATAATAAAAACATAATTTATGAAATTCCAATGTGTTAAACGCAAGTGTTATAACGTAGAATAAAATTTATGAATTTTTTTCTTTAATACTAAATAAAAGACCCAAATTGAAATTGATCAACTCGTATCAGGCAAATGATGTGTACATATCACTTTTTTTTTTTTTGTGGTTGGAATTCCATGTTTTGGAATTTTAAAGTTGGAAAAAATTCGATTGCAAAACAAATAACCGATCACGACATTTTGTTGTGTTGCGCGAATAATTCCGCATTAAATTATAATAAATAATTTATTACACGCTACGCTTATTATTGTACTTGGACTTGATCGTATTTAGTAGGTTTATAAATTAATATTTTTAGCCCGAAGGCACTTTATCATGACAATAAAAATTATAAGTACTTATAGAGTGCATACTGTATACTTATTTCGTTTTTTTTTTTCTATATATATAAACAATAAATAGATTGAATTTAATCGTTCGTTGTTATCTCAAGCTAATTATTACTGACAATTGTATCTAATTTATTCAATAATAATGTGGACATAGAAAATAATATGAGTAATTAAGAGAAAAAAATGGAATAAATATTGATTATCAGCACCTAGAATAGTGAATGTTCAACGACATATTTTTTTTTTTGTTCAAAACAAATGATATCGGCAGCCCGCAGCTATGCTTGCAGCGCAATTATAACGGAAAGTCATTTTTGCCCCTCCCTAATGTCTGCTAAAGCAATTGACAAAATTGCGTATTCTGTGATGCGTCTTTTCGTAATTTTCTGTTTTTAATTTGATAATTGTTTGAATTTTATTAAATATATTCATTTTTTACAAACATTTTGTGAATTTGTTAATCAAGAATTGAAGGAAATTCATTTAAAAGTAAGTTTAAGAAATATTTAAATTTGCGGCTCAATCGATTCGAGTTTTACTCAAAATTTATTTATTTTTTTAATAGTTTTAATAAAGTGCAATTTGGTTTCGGATAATCACAATTATTTTACAATCGTTAATAATAGAATAATTATACAATTTTTTGCTTTAATATTCATTTATTTAATCACATTTTGCTTTAATAAAACTACATTACATACAGAGCTCAAATTAACAATAAATACATGGGACACGTGATGCGCAGCACGTGAACAACATATAATTTGACAAGTGGCAGTCCAGGCTATGCAATTTTGCTATTCAAAATCAACAGTTCTTTGATAGGCAGTTAACAGTTAGAAAGAGCGTGTGCATAAAAGTACAAAAAATAGGGGAGAAGATCAGGAAAGGAAAAATAAATACAAAGCGAGAGTATTGAAGATTCGAACCTAACTTTTTTGAACAACAAAATCGCATATATTTGTATGTTAAATTATAATAATTACAGTGCGAAGATTTACCATACTTTAGCAAGTGGGAGTCCTTGAAGCGTTGGTCCCCATAGACCACTAGCACTAATTTTACCAGATGGACCGGCAATTAGAGCGGGTGCCGTTGGTGGTCCAGCAACGGTGGCACCGTGAGCTGATACTCCAATAGCACCACCTCCATTTGTAATTACACCTAGTAGATACAAAAGAATTCATAGAAAGAAGGGATTTCATTTTAAAAATTAAATGTAACATACCAGCACCTAATGGAGCTGCTACAGCTAGAGGAGCAGTAACTGGTGCAATTAATGGTGCTGCTGCTACAGCAATTCCAGGTACAGCGGCCGATGTTAAAACGGCACCGCTTGTCGCAGGACCGGTAAGAATTGAACCAGATGTTTTCGGTCCTTCTAAAATAGCTCCAGTAGTCTGAATAATGGAAAAACAAGAACAATTAAAATAATGTTAAGATAGGAGATATGTTGTTCGTATTACTTTTGGACCAGCTAAAACGGCACCGGTACTGATGCCTGGACTTAGGACAGCTGGTGCAGCAACAGCTAATGGAGCAGCGGCAACTAGAGGACCACCAGCAATTATACTAGTGGCTGGTGCAATGAGACCATTGAGACCAATCGAACCATAAGCTCCGGAACTAAGAATTGTAACGGCCAATACGATAACCTGAAATAGTGGGACATTTTTTTAGTATTCAATGACTAAAATGACTTTATTGACTTCAATGACTAAAATGGCACTATTGACTAAAAATTACTTTAATGACTAAAATAACTGCTATTTAACTAGTTGGATATTTGCTATAAACAGAGTTTTTTTTTGGAATTTTACACAAACAGCACTTACTAGACACTGCATATTTGATTTTATCTGATGGCTAAGGTTAATTGTTTCGTCGTCTTAATAGAAAATTGAACTAAATCAAGAATAATTAAAGCGGCAATATATAGACGAAGACATTGACCATGCAGTTCCAGGTAGTACCAGATAATTAGCCCATCCTACATATACACATTTTCCACATAAATAAAGAAAGAAAAAAAAAATCGTCACCATACGACAACTAGTTGTAAAGGATAAATTTAATAAAATATGTGACACAATTGTGAATATTTGTTGCAAAAGATTATGGAATCTTGCATCACCTGTTTAATAGAAGGGGTGTGAATATATGTATATATATATATATATATATACATATGTGACAGTTCTAATTTTGTATATACGTTAACATAAATATTTCTTTATGCTCTGTTAATTGTGGGTGTCCTTTATAGTATGTACTATTATTTAATTTCAAGTAATATTTCATTTCTACATGTACGTACATAATGTAGCCTGATTATCTATTATAATTATGTCAAATAAAAATATTGCACAAAACATGGCGCGCTCCGTCTTGCTTTTCCCCCTTTGCATTTTTACAGTTCGAAACAACATTCAAATTGACAGAGGGAATTCAAAGAAATACTTCTTTGTTGTTTTTTTTTTGTCGAATATATTAATAGCCCTTTTATGTATAGATAATTAAAGAGTACGATTCGAATGAGCAAGGACTCAGATTGTGATCAATTGTCTAGATGATCTGATAAGGTCTTGTAATTTGGCAATGCACTAATGTGAATATCGATTCTATTATCTAAATACTAAGTACTTACATGGATTTTTTTTTTACCATTTATCATAACCTTACTTATTGTTGGTTGTGCAACAGTGCTGTTTTGACAGATTTTGATCCTTATTGTATCGCTATAGTAGCAGCAAGCAATATTACAAGGAAAAAATTAATAAATGGAATGATAATGCAAGAATAATTACATAAATATTTCTTAAAGACTAATTTCGAAAAGAAAAAGAGCAAAAACAAAAAATATATGAAACAACTGAAATCCTATACATAGTTTTTCCAACCTTGACAACACTAGAGGGTGTGTCGCACCGCACGTAAATGTATGTAATGTACCAACAAACAAACAAAGAAGAATTATTATAGATAGATAAGTAATTATAACACACAGGTAGTACATAGACAGATAGCTATCTATTTATAATAATGATAAAGCAAATTTTATTTTATGTATATTTTAATGATTTCCGATTCTTTTTTTGGTTTATAATTTTGATTTTTCGTTTGCCACTAGAGTAAACTGCGCCAAGTCGATTAGAGCAAAATGGATAATTATCGAATCGATGCGTATAGGAAAGATAAATGCGAATGATAAACAAAAATGTAGGTGATTATAACGTGGAAAATGGAATTTTTCTTGAGGAAACAGTACTATTGTTGAGCAATTAGTTTTATTTCAAATCGCATTTATTATTGACATTTAGAAAGTTTGAAAATAGGCTATTCTTTACTTAAGAAGAAGAAGAAGAAGAGGCAAGTAATATACTTTCCCAGCTAAGGCGGCGGGGAAAATAATGGCGGCTGTATTTATTTCTTTAAAGGTTCCATAGAAACTGGCATGTTAATTGTTTTCAAATTTATGTCTGTGTGGGGTGATCTAACTAGAGAGTGAGAGTATCTTTTCTACTCCCTTCCGTAGTGAATAGAAAAATAAGAAAAGTGTATTAATAATAAAGTAACCAATTATTAATACATGAAAGAAATTAAATTTAAAAAATAAAAGAAACTAATAGGTAAGAAGTACTTTTAAATGATAAAAAAACGTTATTTAGAAAATAGAATATTTAAAACAATAGATCGTTAACCTAACCTAACTTACTAACAAAATTAACCAAACAAAACAGCTTCTTAGAGTTCGATAATTTATTTTGTTTTGTTAGAATTAATTAATAAAAATTAATATAAATGAATTGTAACAAACCAAAAAGAGAAAAAAAATACATGCTTGATGTAATTTTTCGTATAAATTATTTCTTTTATTTTTTATTCCAAAATTTTGGAATTTCCATTATTTATTCCAATAGCAACATTCCATCGTGTGACATTAACTGATTAAGTTTGTAGGTTACGTATTGAGCTGGAAACGAAAATACTAGATAGATCTACACGAAAAATTCGGTCAATTATTATAAATAATATTGCACCATTTCGTTCAACAGTTCAATGCTAAGGTCGTAGAAATAATAGTGCTATTTCTAAAGAAATATTAATGTCCTGATGGTTACGGTGGTTGATTCTCGTTGTTGACCAAGAAACTATTTTTCAGAATACCGCCACACCTAGTTAGGTGTACAATAGATATAGTTACATATTATTATACCCATTAATACTGGAATTTGAACAAAAAAGAAAAAGAGGCATGGTATCAAGTAGGATAAGAAAAATTGAAAGTCACGCATTATTAAACAAAGTTTTTACCCGAAATTTTGTCCCAATATAAAAACTATTATAAAAAGACAAAGACACAGAGGATAATTTCAATTTCATTATTATTATTATTATTATTATAAGGTTTTAATATGCATAGCATATAGGTGACGACTGCACCTACGTAGCTATAGCTAGATAAAGAAAACAATAAAATTGGAAAATCAAGTCGACCATGTAATATGTAAATGGACACGGATCACGTCTCCATGGTATCTAAAAGGTAATAGGTAAATGTAATAAAGGATAATTTCAGTTGCGGGGTTACATTTATGTGTGGGTGTGCACTTTAATCTATTTTTGTTCGTAATTTTTCGTTTTAATTACATCGTTTCTTTGTGCGCGAATTGCGCGACATCTATTTGACATACGTATAAATAAAAACACAGAGTAGCTAACGAAGAATTTCCTTTTTTATTTTCTATAAAAAAATATATTTACAATTTACAATTACAAATGAAGACTATTTAATTTGTATATGGCAAATTATAAGAAATGTTTACCAATGACCACCATGATTCCAAACTGTAAAAAAAAAACATTTTGTTTTAGTAACAATTTTTCAATACATATTGATTGACAATATAAAAAAATCCTCACCTCCTTCACCATGCCATTGTCCATCATCATGTCCTCCATTCCATACACCTTCGCCGTGCCATTGGCCGTCATCGTGACCGCCCCAGCCACCGTTCCAGGCGCCTTCACCGTGCCATTGTCCATCATCACCACCACCCCAATGTCCATCGCCTCTCCATTGGCCATCATCACCGTCCCAACCGGCACCACCATGCCATGCACCTGAAATGATTAATTTTTAACTAGATTAATTTTTAAGCCAAATTAAATCCTGCTAGATTTCTAATTCATAAATCTAACAGAATAATATAGCAAGAACCATTGATATTTTACCTGCTCCTGCCCATCCAGCTGCCGCACCACTAGGTCCAATTGGTCCATTTGGTGTAATTACACCTGATGGTCCTGAAAGTCAAATAAAATTTACTAAATAAATCGTTTAAATGAATTAAGATGAATTACCTTTCAATATGATACCGTTACCATGTCCGCCGGCCCATCCACCAGCACCGGCCCATCCACCATGTCCTAGACCACCAGCTCCACGACCATCAGGTCCAATTGGACCATGTGGTGTAATAACACCTGAAGGTCCTTTAAGGATAATGTTGCTGGCTTGCACTGTTGCGCAAATTGCCAAAACGCTTAAAACCTAAAATCCAAATCAAAATTTTAGATTGGTGAATTTTTAAAAGAAAGTATCCTAGGTATGTTAAAGAGTCGTTTTTTGCTTCAATAGCAAAGAAACAAATTATACTAGCTGTCTAGTTTTCTAATTCGTGTTTATTTTCATTTTTCAAAAAATTTATGTATTATCAATCCGAAAACACAATATTATTCTTTCTTACCAAGAATTTCATTTTCTATTTAACTACAATCACGACTCTAATAATAATAATTTATTTGCGTAGTCCACCCCAGGTTTATATAGATAACTAAATCAATTTGTGACCTTCGAAGACAGGTGAGGAAAAAATGGCGTCAATATAAACTGAATACCAAATAGTTTCCAATCTTGAGATTATCATTATCATAATACAATGTGAAAAATGTCTTACATATATGGATGAAGGGAGGTGAAGTGGGAATAGATAGAGGCAAGAAAGTAGTGTTGGTGGTGCTGTTTTTTTTTTTTTTTTTTCTTTTGGTGTAATAATATTAAATTAATTAAGGTGCGTGCGTCATGGAAACGTGCGTCGTCGGCATGTTTTAGTATTAAGTTGTTTCTTGCAAATATTTTTGTTAGATCAATTGGTTTTTTTTTATTGTTTGTTTGGGCGATTAATTTTTAGAGATTTTTTTCTTCCCTTGCATATTTTAGCAAAAATATGTTGCAATGATTTGAGCAATAAAAAAACATAGATATTAGATTCGGGCACGAATTAATCAAAATTCTGTTATAACAGATTAGATTAATTTATTAAATATTAATTTGTAGTAGATAAAAAGGCATTTTTTTTAACCTGGATCAGAGCCAACTACGATTTGTGTAGTTGGCCACACGACAAGAAATAGGAGCGCCATCTATTCGATTACTTGTGTACTCTTCGCAGCTAAAACGAACATCTGTGCTGTGACTATGGAGGATAATAAGTTCTATTATTATTATTATTATTATTAGTTCTCAATAGCTGTGATTTACAACCATTTTCTGTCCTTTTGGCATCTGCTACTTATGAATTCATTTTAGAAAAATACAATAATAATTAATAACAGTTTGTCATTGATTTAGAAAGTAAATATTTTTCCTATATTATTTACTCTAGTTGCATTATTAAAGGACATTGCCAATAGGTTTATATAATTCTAAAATAGGGCGCGGATTACATATTTTTAATAAGGTCATATAACCATATAGAAGTAATTAATTTAATATGGGAAATATTTGAACAATTCCGTTTTTTATATCATTCGCTTATTTATTTGTTGTTGTTCAGTTAGATTAACGTGTTTAATCAAATTCCAAATAGCACCTATTTGTTATCTGGCGTCTTATATTATTTATAACTATTTCAATTAATGAGTCCATGCATTTGCTGCTTCGTATATTTCGTCAGTTAAATCTGTTTTACTTTAAAATGACTTGCAAGTTTTAATAAAAGCATATAGGAAATGATATAAGGCGCAATCGAAATTACCCGCTCCCACATTTTTTGTGTAGATAAACATCTAAAAATATTTAGTTGTAATCATTACATTTACTAGGTCCTCATCAATCACATTTTAATATTACAAATCAATAAATAAATTGTACGGTAAACTTGAAACGCTCCGAACGAATTCCGAAATGTGATCGACACGCGCAGCGCCATGAAATTATTTCAGTATATGGCGAATGCGCTGGACCAACAAAAAATTTCGATTTTAATTTGTTATTACATTAATTTTGTTTTATTTGAATATATTAATAATTATTGTAGTCAATTCCAACATTATGATTGTTGTCAAACAAATCTGAGAAATAATTATTAACAAATACGATTTTTTTCCCTCATTTTGCGATTTTTCAAGGCCGGAATAATAATGATTATTGTGCGAACAAATTAGATTAGGTTTATTAAATAATTTTTATAATTATGTAGTTATATACAGTTAATTGTGAAGCAATTAAATATTTAGTTGTATTGTTCTTTGACTAGCGTAGAATTTTACTTGTGTGTTGTTCCATTCAACATTCCATGAATGTTTGGTTGCCTATGACAAAGGAATGACACCCTATCGAAATAAAAATATCTGCTTTACTTTGATATTGAATATATTTACAATTTATTTTTAATTATTAAAGATTTCTGATGATCTAGGAACATCTTAGTGCAGACTACATAGAGCTAAACAATGGAAGAAATAACATAAAATTTAACAAAATAAGTTACATATGGTTATAACCTAACAAATTCATCAATCTGTCCATCCAAAAACAGACAAATATAAATACATATTTATTATCCAAAAAAAAAAACAACCAAATCAGTGTTTACCATACGCATATTCTGGTGTTTTCTTTTCGGCAATTTTATGAACAGTCGCCTTAATTCCATGTTTCGCTAAATTAGCGGTTGTCTGTATCGAAACTCTGGAAATGAAATCGATCAGTTGCTGTGTCAGTTTCGCTTTCAATTCAATTGTTTTATCGACAGTTTTATCGAGCAAAGCCGCTAGAATTCCTTTTTTTGTAGCAAATTTCTTATTCAAAAAGTCATTGTATAATTTTCGTAGGGCCTCTTCACTGAACTTGTTCGTTTTATGGTGATGGTACTGGTCGGAGTGATGTTGATGTTGCGATGGTAAATCGATGATTTCATGATGTTCAGGCATATGCTGCCGATGTCCATAGTAGTAATTGGAATGCTCTTCGTAATTGTTTGGTATGAATAGAACCTTCTCGGGTACTAGGTGTTTACTGTCTGGAATGCATTGAGAAGTTATATAAATTCTATTTATAGCAATAACGTATAAAACTATGAAATTTACATAATGTGTGACATTAAAAATTAATTCTAGTTTATTTATTCCTACCATATTCAGGTGCGGTAATAATTACTCTACGTCCATTATCGGCCGGGAAAGCCAAAATACCACGAGTGAAACACACGAGAAAAACCACAATCTAAAATGTAATAAGAAAATTAAACGATTTTCCATAATAGAAAATTTAGTAATTATTAAAAAGACGCTTACCACTAGCTGCATATTGTACCGTACGTCTTGTGTACTACGTGTGTGGATATTTTATCAATTTTCTTGTAACTGAACGGAACAATTACAATAATTATTTAAATCTAAGGCCTAGTTTGTATGTATGTGCAAATAGATAAATAAGAATAAGTGAATTTTCTCGTTATTAAGACACAGAGTGAGCGAATGGTGACCTTACTTTTAATACATATTAAGATTTGCGTTATAGAAAAATATAAGACTGAAAGTATACTTACTTACTTGAATTTATTATGAATCAGAATAAGTTTTTCTCAAGATTTCATTTTTTTGCTAAAAAACATTTCGAAATTAGATGAATTTTAATATATAAATGCAGAATAAATAAAATTTTGATGTTATTCATAATTATTAAGCGAAAATTCGAACAAAATTGCGCTAGATAGCTATTTCACAGCTTGCTTGATAAAAATCAAATAAATCTCACAGGGATAATGATTAATTATCAAGAAGGCCAAGGTTGCATATACATAGCATAGAAAAAAAAGAGCTTCATTCTTCGGCGTGGAGATGGTGCGTTAATAGGCGTTGCATTCATTGTTTATTCGACGCGCCATTTTTTTTTTTGCTGACTTCCAAGAATTGTATTCAGGGCCTTCCCTGAATATACTTCCAAAAGTTCTAGGCACGTACTTTCTATATTGGAATTCACTAATTCGTTGAAACTAATCGATGAATTACGATATAAATAGTGATTTAATAGCATTATATTTAATTTGATGAAATTAATTCAGTTCACGTTGAATGTTTTATTTTATTACTAAAAATCAATCGCGCCGCCACTGTTTTACATACTCGCGTATTATTTAAAACGAAATTAGACCATAAAACTATTACCTATACAATTTAGTTAATTAAGACACAAAAAAAAATCAATTGTGTTTCGTATTAATTAACAAATTAATTTATTGAATTTAACACCATAAAAAAATTGCAAAATAATTCGTAGTCGTAGTCGTTTAGGAAAATTTAATTCAGTTCCGAATCGGTTAAGTTGAGCAGCGAAAGATTCACTTACCATTTTATTAGTCATGTTTCAATTTGAGGTAAGCATATATATAGATCAGTGAATTGTTATAAATAGTGAAAATTTTGACAGATCATTTATCCTAATTTTAAATTAAATATATTTGTATTTTTGTAATATAGTTTGCATATGAATTCAAAGTTGCAAACCATATGCGTGAGCTGTGCCATCTATACGCCAAACTAAGAAATACCGTAACCTTACAGTTTATACTGCTTTATCTCAAGAAGTCAATATTAAAAGTTTGCAAGTGATTAGAGACCTATTCTACTAGATGTCACTGTTTTTTTGTATTTTCCACTGTTACTTAATAAAAGTACAATTTTTTATTTTTAATTCAACATTTTCGTTGAAGGCCTCTAACAATAATTAAAAATTAATATTAATTTTCTTTATATGTATAGTAATTAGGACGCAGGTGGTTTTAATTATTTTTGGTTTTTACATAATCTACCCATCAGATAAAATCACTTTTGAACAAAACAAAACAAAACGCCTTAATGTGCCTAAAAAAAAAAGAAATCCGGCTGAAAATATATGATGATATAATAATAACAATACAACAACAATAGACCGATGTTCACGGAACCAATTAATAATAAAAGCAAAAAAGGCGTGATTTACGTAAAAAAAAGATGTCATGTTTTGTATTTGTAAATTAATTACATATCAATTAAATTATTCAGAAAAAAATACATGCCTAATATAGCCAGCAGTCTCTATAGTACGCCCGCTAAAATAGTGTGATACTACATTATTCGGTCTAGTGATTTTGTGGAAAATACGCTGAACAATCAGCTAGACGAATATTTAAGAAAAAAAAAAATATAAACATGAACAATTATTTAATTTAATTAGTACGAAGCGGGATTTTAAAACAGACACTCTGTATATATGGGAATATCCTATTTGTAATTGTAAATTTTTAATAAATAATAATTAATAAAGACGAGGTCATCATCATCACATAGTTCATAGGTATATAAATCCCATGTTAATTAAATCTATTGGCATCCTGCGACGCTTCTTCTTTTATACGCGAGTGTCTCCAAATTGAAATTTGTTCTACTTAACACTTAGTGCAAAAATGGAATTTTTGGTAAATAATTTTAATTTCAATAAATCAATTTCTTGTACAACCAATCCGGTATTAAACTACCATCATTGGTCACTATGATCGCAGCTGGCCAATCAGAATTCGTTTCCGTCACTATACGTGTCCCAATTGTAGGGCGGTTGTATTTTTTCACCAATTGCACTGCGTGTTAGTCAACCAGCGCAGATAATTAGAACGAGACAAATCGATGCGCAGTGTACATTAATGGTTAGGAATTCGTGAAAAACAAATCGAATTTATTCGTTTCATTTTTAATTATTTATTTCATAAATATGAGACAGATTTATATTTACAATTATAATATATAAATTTATCATTGTTTATTGCAGGTATTCGTAATTCTAACAATCACTTGTCTAACCTATGAAGTACAATCACATTACGGTCGGCATTACAATGAAAACGGTGGCCATTCTGGCCATGCTAATGATGGTGGTGGTGGTGGTGGAGATTACGGTGCAACAATTATAGGACCTAGTGATCCTGGTGCAACAATTCAAGGGCCCGGTTCACAAACAAAAGTCGTTGGACCAGATGGTAGTCATATAACAGCAAAAGAAATTGGCGGTACCATTGTTGCCGCACCTAAACAAGGTATAGAACTCGATAATTGACAACGATTGCATCTATTTCTTATCTATACTACTCGTATAGGCGGTGTTATTCATCATTCAGCTTCTCCCGGTTTTATTTCAACTGGAGGTTCATCGGCTGGTAGTACATCGACCTATGGAGGTTACCCTGGATATGGGGGATATTCAAGTGGTGGTGCAGGAGGTATGCGATAAAATATGCCTGTTAACAAATGAAACTTGAATTTAAATCACGTAATTTTTTGTTAAGGAATTCATCCACCTGTAAGCGTACACAATGGTGACGGATACGGCGGTCATTCATCATCAAATGGCTACGATAGTCATTCCGGGGGGTATGGTAGTCGTTTAGATGGATATGGTGGTCATACAGGTGGCTGTGGTGGATGTAATACAGGAAAAATCTATCCAACAGGTACATTAATTACTATTCTAGTTGGCACTTGAAATCCCCTGCTTGTATGTAAAAGAAAAAAAATAAAACAATAATCTCTCTGTCTGCAGGAGGACACACTAGTGGAAATCTAGGTCACATAATACCGGGCGGACGTGGCAGTGGAGCGGAAGGTCAAGTGTATCCAGGTGGTCGTGGTAGTGGACATGAAGGACAAGTGGCTGCCGGTGGACGTGGCAGTGGCGTTGAAGGACAATGGCAACCGGATCATCGAGAAAAACAATTCGATAATGGATTGTATAAGGGTGAAGATAGTTATAATCAAGGAAACCACTATCCATCATTGGCGGAGAGTTATGGTGCTGGTGCATCGGCATCAGCCAGTGCCGGCGCCTATGCTGGAGGCTATAATAGTGGTGGTGGTCATTGTTGTAAAGGAAGAAAATAGGAAAATTATTTGAATTGGCAAGATTGTAAAAAAAAAAAATTGTATTGAGCAATTAATTACTTTTCGAAATTGTGTTTAACATTAATTAACGATGCAAAATTGTGATGTAATTTATGAATGATGTAAAAATAAAAACAATAATTAACTGGAATATATTTTTTTATTTGATGATGATGATGATGATTCCGTGACAGCACATTACGCTGTATTTACAACAACTCTGGCTCTGACATCATAAGGTGCCACATCGCCATAATAAACTACTCGGCTTGAGTATGTTGGCCACCAACCCCAATACCATGGTCCCCAACCAAAAGACTGTTAATAAACATCAAATATTTCATAAAAACATTGCATTGGCATTAAATTTAACTTTAAGAAAATAAAATCCTTGTCACGGCCATTTTGTATTGAATCGAGACGACAATCAAGTAGGCCGAGAAAACACTAATAAAATAATGACATTTTGTGTATCTTTTTAGAAAAATTATTGTAATAAAGTAGATTTAAAGATAAATGAATAATTGAAATGATTAGAAATCCAAAGTATATTTTATACCTACCACATAAGGATTTGGTTTTGCTTCCGGTTCAGCTACAGGTAAGGCACAAATTTGAATGATAAAAACTAGGAGCAATGCGAGTAAAATCTAAACAAAAAAAATAATAATAAAAGATCTTATTCTGTGCTGCGATATCGATAAAATTTGTTTCTTTCTTATTCAAAAATAGGATTTCTTAAACACTTACCTTTAACTTCATTTCGGGAACTGTAAAATTAAAATTTATTAACTAGTGTGACGATAATTTGCTATAAAATATTAATTATAATAATTATCGAGCACTGGTATTTATTAGTGTAAATAATGTAATTATTGTCATATTTTTCAGTAGCGGAACCGCTTAATATTTGAATTTTAAGGGCAAAATTTCATGTTTTTGCTGCTGTTGGCGCCACCGCTGACTTGCACATTGGACAAACTCGAAAAAAATCGTACTAGTTTAACGCAAATAAATTTCCCAAATATTAATTATATTACGGAATTTATAATTATAATTAATTTTTTTTACATTCACAATTGGTAGTTCAAAGATTCCATATTTAATAGTACTACCATTCAGTAGTGTTCAACATTTTTAATAGATAAAACTATCCATTGCCTACTCGATCAGCCGAATTTACGATATTCATCATGATTGAAATTAAATAAAAACACAAGACATAACCAAATTTTTACATTTATTTTTGACTTTCACTTTTTCTTATTGTAGTAAAATAAAAATTAAATTAATTTACGTTGGTTTCCCTCGTCCGAAACCGGGTCGGAATTCTACATCACCAGTACCTGGACCAACATCAGCTTTCTTATCAGCTCCTGGTCCAGCTGCTGTACGACGATATCCAGCTCGATCTTCGGCACCTTTTTGACCACCTTCCGAACGAAAACCGGCCGCTGGTCTAGGTCGAACTGATTCTAATCGAACCTGTCTCTTTAATGTTGACGGAACAATTTCGGGTGGTAAATGTAAAAAGGCTCGTAAGTATTCAATGCCACTGTTTGATAGACTCCTAAAAAAAAAAAAATACCAAGTAAATGGTATAATTATACAAAAATCGGCCAAAAATATAAAGAATGGGCATGTGACACTTTATCCGTTTCTTACCAATAATAGTGTCTCCATGCAAACTGTTCCTTAACATATCCTTTTGATTTTAAAGATTGTAAAGCTTTGATAACCTCCAAATTGGGAATGTGATCCAAATCCGGGTGTTTTGCAGCATGATAATCTTTCTTGGCTACAATTACACCTTCTTTAAAAAGGTACTCGTAAATAGCGATACGGTTCTTTTTTGGCATCAACATTCTGGGAAAAAAAAAATAAATAAATTAAGTACCCGCAATTTTAGGCTATACAAAAAATCGACATCAACTAAGAAACACAACAGAAATAATTACTTAGCAATATATATTGGAAAAATTTTAATCAGTTTTTTATTTTATGTTTCGAAAACGTGAAAAGATGAATAAAATAATTACAAATTTTAAAAACTTACTTGAAATTTTTTTATAAAAGTTGTCGAAGATAACCTGAAAAGAGAAGATTCGCCATATGCAATTGTCAACGTCAATGGATATTTGGTTGGGAGTAGGTATATCGAATGTTGCCAAATGATTATGACGATCAGAAAAAAATATTTAAAAAAAAATAAAAATAAAAATTTACAAAAATCCTAAATGCACTTGAACTTTTGAATAAATATTTAATGTGATTTGCTGTAAATTGTATATAGAATTTATTGTTCAGCTACATAATTTTTTAGAAATTCTATAAAAAAAAAATAGAGGCTCAAACAATTTAATAGATAGCGACAACGTTGCATAAAATATTTCAGGTTAAGTATTGATGTTTATTTGTTTACCAAAGTAATAATCTTTAAATTTTTCTCGGAATAAAACAAATCTTTACTACTATCTACGCTGAATTATTGATTCAATTAATTTACAAATATGTTTAATTATTTATTCAGTTACGTTATTACTGTTTGACATCAACATAATCTCAAAATGGGAGACGTCGTTTCACAAGTTATAGGCGAAGAAGCAGCCAATACACTTTTAAAATCCGAAATAGATTCTTTAACTTATGCAGATTTCATCACATTAATTGGAGAACTAAATGCTTTGTAATTATATTGAATTTAATAACTATGTAACAGAGATTAATGTGTATTTTTAGTGCCAAAGAATTCTTAATATCGGATGGTTATCAATTATTGTTTGCTGTTAAAAAAGATACAGATTCAACGATTTTTTGGAAAACAACAGTGCAAATTGCATGTGTCCGAGTCGATTCGACTACACAGAAAGTACTTAAATATCGACTATTGAGTTTAAGGGAATTTTATAAAGTTTTCAAAACTATTCAAAGTCAAATGGTGGCTGCTGAACATTCGAAAAGGTATTCATCATTAAATTGATTGTGCACTTTATTCTCTGTGCACATTTAGCTGTTCATCGAAATTTTAAACGTTGTTATTTTAGTTTCCCCAAATTTCTTATGTTGTAGTAATACAATTAAGCAAATATCTGATTTACAAATTTCAAACATACTGGACAATGCCGACTCGTTGTCACAACTGGACAATCAAAGTGAATGTGTTATTTGTTTCGAACGAAAACAGGAAGTCATGTTGCCGTGCGCCCATAGTTACTGCACCAAATGTATAGAAGAATGGTAAAATTACATTCTATCGAATTATTGCCATTTAAATCGTGATCATTTTTAAGGAATGAAACTAATGATACGTGTCCTATATGCAGAGAGAAATTGGATAGTACAAATGATGCATGGATACTATCCGAGTTGCCAGAATGTGAGGAAATTGGTAACGAAATTCGTGGCAGTTTAATTGAATTATCTGAGGAAAAACCACAATCGTGTAAAACATCTTAATCTTATTGTTTGTAATAATATTATAAAATTTTGCCATAATATAAGCTAGTAGATATTTTATGATTACAAAACTATGTATATACAATTAGTAGTAGCTTAATATAAATTGACAGAAAACAACCACAAAAACAGGTTAGCACATTTAATATTTTCTTTTTCTTTGCATTTTTTGTTTTCTAAGCTGTTCTTCTAGTTTTATATCCTCCAAATCTTCCATAATGCCTAAAAAACAATCGGAATTTTAGCAATCCAAATACAAACGATTACTACTGCCAATTTACCTATTTTAGTACTTATAACCTCTTCTTTCATTTGTTGAGCAAAAGTACTCTCCATATTATCAACATCATCATCAACGTCCCGATATTTCGATTTATCATAACCGAAAATTTCTTTAATAGCACTCGTATAATCTTGTTCATCTAGTGGACCGTCATCAATGAAATCATCTAATTCTGAATCGTATTCTTCATCGGAATCATCGATTATACGACCTAGAAACCAATAATTTCGTATGCTATAAATTTGATTTAGACTGAGATGGTGACGTCATCTGTCAATAGTATTCGACATATTATTGAATTTGGATAAGCAAAATGATGACGTCATCATCAGCTGAATTTATGAATGTTTTTACACCTTTATTAGCAACAACTGGTGGATTCCTTTTAACATTTCCTCTATCTGGTGGTGGAAATTGTTTCGATTTCTGTTGCATATTCAATGATGTCGGTTTCGCTTTGTTTTTCATCATTAAATCTTTTGGTGGAAATTGTTTCTTATCAGCAAGTTTCGCATGGCCTACTTGATGTTGTTGTTGTTTAAATGGATTTGAATTAATTGTTCGATTGTTTTGCGAAACATTATCTTTAAATTTTCTATTAATATCATTTTTTAAATCACGATTACTATCAAATGAGCTTCCATTCAATTTCTGATGATTACTAGCAGATGATTCTTTTGTAGATGATTTTAATGCAGTTTTCAGGATACTGTTTGATTGTTTTTCGCCCATTTTAACATTATTATTATTATTATTAACATTACTCTTAATATCATCATTTTTACTTCCATTCTTTTCCGCAGCATTTTCCATTTTATATCTTGCCTCTCTACGTTCTTTCGATTCTTTTTCCCTTTCCATTTCTTTTCGTTGTCTTTTGGTTAGTAATCGTTCCTCCTCCTTTGGTTTTTGTTCAATTAATATCGGTTCATGTTGTTTTTTTGCTGCGACTTTTAGCAATTCCGCAAAACTGAGTGGTGGCGGTGCTGTTACTTTCGGTCTAATCTTAGTAGGCCTAATATCGTTATCTTTATTATGAATTTGAGATTCGTCTGTACGTCGAGCAGTGACATCTTGCGAATTATCATCGTCATTATCGTCTCCATGTTCTTTTCTCTTTCGTTTCCGACGATGGGGATTTAATGCTTCTTCTTTTTCTCGTTCTAGTGCAGCTTTAACACGATCTTTAGTATAATTTAAATTCGTACTACCTTTCTTTTTGAATGTATTGAATTTCGGTTCCTCCGGTATTTTACTGTATTTTTCCATCATTTTTTCATAGAAAGCGGACGCCTCATGCGAAACGTATCCATAATCATCTTCATCTGGCTGTTCTGTACCCGATCGTGTAACAGCTGTATGAGTTTTATCTACTGCATCCTCAATTACCGATTGATTAGCCGATTTTGTACGTTTCAACATGACATTTACACGACGAGTAGCTTTTTTATCCTACAAAGAAATTACCTTGTCTCAATGCTTTAATAATAATGTGATAACTTTGCATTATACTTGAGCACGGAGAGCTAGAAGCTCTTCCTTTTTTCGCGATTCATTTCTTATTTTATTTCGTTCCTCTTCCTCCTTTTTAGCCAAAAATTTCTTTATATTTTCCGATAGTTGTTTTGATTCTTTCTTCATTTTTTTCGGAGCCTCATATTTAGTACTATAATATTTGACCTACACAATTGATAATATTAAATTGTAGCCTGTCATTTTACTAATTATTTCATTAAACTGTTCAATAAATAATTGCAACTAAAAATATCGATAATCTTAAAAACTTACCCTATTGCTGGAAGTTGTATGATTTTTCTGAGCAGTATGTAATACCTGAGAAAAATTCATCGAGAAAAATAATTTTATTAAAAACAGTCACAAATAAAGATAAATAGAACGAGGCATAAATGAGAACAGTTTTAGAAATTTTCCATACATTACTGACACAAGGACACCTGGAATTAAAAAATCAAAACAAAATGACAGAAACTGATATACCTATGAGAGTTGTCTCTCTCTGACATTGTGAAATACAGGTGAGATAGATAGAATTTGGATGCATCTAAAGGTGCATACCCACCTAGCTGAATCTCAAACTTCAAATATCAAAGTGACAGATATAGGCCGCGCGCGCACACAAAAATTAAGCGATTTTCAACCTTAACATCATAAAAATTTGATTTATTGCTAAAAATAAGATCAAAACGATTTATGATTTTAGCAACCTACTCAAATAATAAAAGTACTAAAGTTAAATGTGAGTTTTATTGTAACAAAACGTTTTTTAGTTGCTACTTTTGAAGTGACAATTTCGGTGTCGCCATCTGTTACACAATTGCCAAACTGATGCCGACAATTACAGATTACTTCATATTTCTGTAGTGGAATTGGTGTCAAAATGCCCAATTTGGCAACGCTGCGTGTGAATAAAAACCTGTTGAGTCTTCAGCGGAGACAGTTAGTCTCGCGTTGCGCTCGAAGTGGAACGGTTCGGTGGGGAGAAAGAATTCAGTGTGATGATAATTTTTGTTTTTTTAATACGTTTCGAATTTTTTTTTTTTTAATTGGCGGTTGTTTAAGTGGAGTGAATAATTTTAAATAAAGAAATTTTTAAACAATTTGTGATGAATGTGAGATCAATAAATTGAAATTAAATTTATCTAGTGCCATAATTAATTACCATTTGGTTGGTGATACAGTGTTCTTTCTGGTGTATTGTGACTAGCTATTTCTGAATTAGATGGATTAATGGAGGATGGGGCATCTATATAAATATAATAAGGTACAGCATATTTTTATTAATAGGATTATTATTTTTTTTTTTTTACTTAGCTTATGTCTGCTTTACAAATATTAGAAAAAAAAGATCTCAAATAATAACTATTTTCTTTTTTTCTAGGTGGTACAGTCCCACTGCAGGGGTAAGTGATTTGAAACAAATACTTTAAGGAAAATCCAGTTAAACATTTATAGGTAATACGTATAATCTTTTTGTTAAGAATTTCGACTGTTAAAAACGTTACGATTTTGAATGAAATTTCAAATCAATTCTTTAAATCTGATTTCTATTAGAGGAAAGCAGCAAAAATTTTGAACATGAAAATAGAGGTTGATTTTTTTTTATTATTTGAAGTATGCTTTGGAATTAATTTTAAAATAACTTCTCCGTTTTTATTTTACTCTGTTTGCAAGTTGCAACATACATATATAGATTATGTATGCAGAATAAGTATATTTTATTATTCTATTAAATATTTGCATAAAAATATATTTCTTTATATCTTCATTAACGGGGCTACATTTGTGTAAAAACAAATATTCTCCCTATCAATAGTATCTAAATTGGAAAAGTACATTTTTTTATCCGAATTTAGTTCGGATCAGTTCCCCTTCCACCCCACCACGTAACGTAGGGGGAACAATAAATATGTTGACAGATTTTCTACCACCGACTACTTGATTAGTTTCTTTTAGTTTTTTTGCTTCATCGTAGTGTTCGCATATACTTAAGAGAGAGTAGGCCGTGGAGACAAACGGAGTAATTCAGTTTTTTTCTTTTTATGATCTCGGAAAATATTTTAAATAATAATCCGGTTTTCGTTCCCGATTGTACAAGTGCGCGAATAATTTTAAAGTAATAGTTCTTTCGTTATTGTGCGGGTAATCGCGATTTTAACTCGATTCGATAAAAGTGTCGCGATGGTTTTCTGGATAAATGGAGGATGGGGCATCCATATAAATATAAAAAGGTACAGCATATTTTTATTAATCGAATATTTTTGTTCAAGTTAGATAAATCTACTTTAACCCAATTTTAAAAAACAATTGAATTAAAATTTTCTTTCTTTGTTTCCAGGTGGTAAAGTCCCACTGTTGGGGTAAGTGAGTTTAAACAAATCTTTTAAGGGCAGTCAATTTGAAAATTTATAGGTAATACGTATAATTTTGATGATATCAAGTGAATATCAGAGAATTTAATATTCTGTGCAAAAATATAAATTATTTGCACGTTAAGCTCTTTTCTGAGCACTTTTGTTTAGCTTAGCTTCTGGATAATGAATAGATAGAATTGCTCTATCCCCTACTACTTGTACAGGTACAGGTGACTACAAATCAGTGTATTTCGCGACTTCGGGGCGTTAACATGTAAACCGGAACGGAGTTACAATTTTTTTTTTTTTTTTAATCATGAAAAAATTCGCCGAATAATAATCCGGTTTTCGTTCCCGATTGTACAAGTGCGCGAATAATTTTAAAGTAATAGTTCTTTCGTTATAGTGCGGGTAATCGCGATTTTAACTCGATTCGATAAAAGTGTCGCGATGGTTCTCTGGATAAATGGAGGATGGGGCATCCATATAAATATAAAAAGGTACAGCATATTTTTATTAATAGAATATTTTTGTTCAAGTTAGAAAAATCTACTTTAACTCAATTTTAAAAAACAATTGAATTAAAATTGTTTTTCTTTGTTTCCAGGTGGTAAAGTCCCACTGTTGGGGTAAGTGAGTTTAAACAAATCTTTTAAGGGCAGTCAAATTAAAAATTTATAGGTAATACGTATAATTTTGATGATATCAAGTGAATATCAGAGAATTTAATATTCTGTGCAAAAATATAAGTTATTTGCATGTTACTTACAACTTTACTTACAGGTACTTACAACAATCGACCTGTTCTATTCTCGTCTCTTCTATCTTAATTTCTAACTTCTGTTTCTCTCCTATTACCTTTGTCTTTTCCTTGCACATCTCCATCTCGTATTTTTTAAGCACTTCGTTCCATTTGCTCAATTTTCTCTGCAAACTCTTTTCATTCTCCGCAACTAACATCACATCATCTGCAAATGCTCCAGTCGTTATAACCACCCTTTGCATGTTTTTATATCCAACGACTAGTCCTCTTTCCTCTTTATCACTTTCTCTCATTATCTCATCCATATATATGTTAAATAATGTTGGACTCAGTCCTCCTCCCTGTCTTAGTCCGTCCATTGTTGTAAATGTTTCAGATTCTTTACTATTTACTATTATACTGTTTACATTCTCCTCATAAATCTTCCTTATTAACCTAATAATTTTCTTTTCTATACCCCTCTCTCTCATTATATTCCATAATCTGCTTCTATTTATTTTATCGAATGCCTTCTTTAGATCTAGAAAATCTACATATATATTTTTTTTAATATTCCCTGCCGTTTCCACCATTTGCTTTATAGTAAATATATGGCCCTGTATGCTTCTACCTTTTCTAAATCCACATTGTGGCTCTTCCAGGGTCTGTTCCACTTTATAATTTATCTTATTTTTTATTAGCTTCTCTAGTATCTTCATCCCTGTATTGATTATGTTTATTCCTCTGTAGTTCTTACAGTCAGCTCTGTCTCCTTTTTTATGTATTGGTACTATCTGTGCTCTTTTCCATTCCTCTGGGATGCGTTCTTCTCTCCATATTTTGTTGTATATATATACCAGTTTTTCCATTCCCTTTTCTCCAATAGTCTTTTCCAATTCTTCCCTTTCTATTTCTTCGCCGCCTTCCTCTTCATTATCAACTTCTTGAGATTTATCTTCACCTAATCTCTTTTTTTCGCCATTTTTATTGGGTTTCCCACTTACACTTCCCGCCAATAGCTCTTCGAAATATTCTTTCCATCTGTTTATCACCTTTTCCTCATCTTTTATTACCTTTCCATTCTTGTCTTTCATGAGCACTCTGTTTTCCTTTTTATCTTTTCTGCACCCTCTTAGGACACTGTAGAAAACTTTCTTATTTTCATTGTTTTTTCTTTCCATTTTCTCACCAAATTCTTGCCATTGTTCCCTTTTTTCGTCTCTCACTAATTTCTTCACTATTTTCCTTTCTTCCTTGTAGCACTGATACGTTTCTCTAGTTTTTTTTTTGTAGATATTCCTTCCATTTTTTCTTTTTTAGTCTCACTCTTCTCTTGATCTCTTCTGTCCACCATGTCGTTTGTTTTATTTTCTTATTTCTTTTTATTCTTCCACACACTTCCGAGCTTGGTTGTAGTATTATCTTTTTGAGTTCCTCCCAACTCTCTTCCAAACTTAATGTCTGCCATTTCTCATTTCTACTCTCAATCATCCTCTTCATTTTTTCTCTATATTGCTTTGCCACCTCTCCGTCTTTTAGTCTATACGCCTTTATTTTCTCATATTCTATCTTATCTTCTTTTCTCTCTCTGTTGTCTGCTTTTAATGGTTTCTTTATCTTTGATATAACCATATAATGATCACTTCCCACTTCCGGTCCTCTTGACACATTTACATCTACTATGTTCTTTCTACTTTCATTTCCTGCTACTATGTAGTCTATTATTGATTTTTCATTTTTGCTGCTCATCTCTCTAGTATACTTATGTATATCCTTGTGCTTATAATAAGTATTTGCTATAAACATATTATTGATTCGGCAAAACTCTATTAATCTTTTTCCGTTATCTTTTAGTATTGTCTCCCCATTCTGGCCCAATATTCTGCTCTCTCCTGTTTTTCCCTTTTCCACTCTACTATTAAAATCTCCTGCAATGTATATTTCGCTTTTTGCTCTTTCTACCGCCTTTGTTAACATTTCCCAGAATTTCTCTTTGTTCTCCTTTTTGTCGTCTTCATTTGGTCCATACACACTTATTATTGTTTTAATGCTCTCGTTATCGTCCTTCATATTTATTGTCAATATCCTCTCTGAACACGCTTCCCATTCTTCTATATTGTGTGCCCATTCTTTTTTTATCATACATGCGACTCCTTCAGCTGCTCTTTTCTCTGTTTCCACTCCGCTATATATAAATACACTTCCTTTCATCATTTTTTGCAATCCTCTCCCTTTTTTTTTCGTTTCCGTTATTCTAAGTATGTCTATCTTATTTTCCAGAAACTCATCTTCTAGTTCAATTTCTTTTCCCTTTATGCTTCGTATATTCCATGTTGCCAATCTCCATATTTCCACCTTTTTCCTTCTCATTGTTTTCTGCTCCTTTCCCCACTTCTTCTTCAGTTTTTTGTCTGTTTCTTCTTTTCTTCCCAGCTTCCATAATCTATCCTATTTCTATATTGTTCCTTCTTTCTTTTGTATATTTGACACTTTTTGCTAGTTGCCACGTGCTCTACGTCTTTATCTTTAATTCTTGTACAGTTGGCGCTTTTTATCTCATTTTTTCCACAATCTTTCCCTTCGTGTCGTTCTTGTCCACATCTGTAGCATACCTCCGTTCTTGTACAGTACTTAGCTACATGCCCATAGCAGCAGCATTTGTAGCAGATCGCGATCTTTATATATTCCTCTACCTGTTTTACAGTAAAATCTATCAGTAATTTTCCCTTTTTTACCACGTACTTGAATATCTCATTGTCCGCTTCTACTACCCAGTCCTCTACATATTGTTTACTGTTCCTGAAGGCATTTTTTTTAACTGCTCTTAATACTGTCTTCACCTCTCTAGTCCCCACCATTTTTCTTATTTCTTCATTTTCCGTTATTATCTCATTTACGATTTCTTCTTCAGTATACCCTTGCTCAACTTTTTTTATTATAAACAACGGCTTTGTTTCTTTCATTTTCCTCACTGTTATTCCTTGTACTTTCTCCAGTTTCTTCTCTATTTGCTCCTGTTGTAGCTCGTTTCTACACTTCATCACTACCAATCCACTTTTGTATTTTTTTATTTCCTTTATATCTTCTTCACCTACTTCTTCTATCGTAAGTTTTTCTCGTATTTTTTCCATTACCTTCTCACCTTCCACCGCTTTCACTGTTATTTCTCTTATTTTTTTCAGGTGTTTTCCATCCCTTTATCTTTTTTGTATCGTTTTCTTTTTTCTTTTCTGTGATAGCCGCATATGTCTTTTTGCTCATATTTTGTGTTATTGTACCTCCCACTATCAACTCCGTTATTTTTGCTTCCAATTTGTCCATTCTTTTTTCGAATTGTTTCTCTATTTGTTCCAGCCTTTGCTCTACTTTATCTGTTTTTCCTGGTTTTTGTTTTTTCTCTGCATTCTCTATGTTTTCATATACTGTGGCGGTCATTTTAACTAATATTTTTTCTATATTCTCTATACTTTTTTCTATTTCTTCTCGAGTTTGTCCTTCTTCTCTTTTATTCCCCTCTTTATATATCCTAATTTCCCTTTGTATCAGTTTGATTTGAATCACTGAAGTAATACCTTCATAGGTGGTTCCAGTCCAGGGGGTTTTTAGTGGGTGCGAGCCCCACACTACCGACGGTCCACACCACATCAATGGACCGCACACGGCCGTCGGTGTGCGTTTAGGCATTTTCCCCCTTTAAAAAAAAAAAAAAAAAAAAGTGAATAGATAGAATTGCTCTATGTCCTACTACTTATACAGGTACAGGTTACTACAAATCAGTGTATTTCGCGACTTCGGGGCGTCAACATGTAAAGCGGAACGGATTTACAATTTTTTTTTTTTTTTTTAATCATGAAAAAATTCGCCGAATAATAATCCGGTTTTCGTTCCCGATTGTACAAGTGCACGAATAATTTTAAAGTAATAGTTCTTTCGTTATAGTGCGGGTAATCGCGATTTTAACTCGATTCGATAAAAGTGTCGCGATGGTTCTCTGGATAAATGGAGGATGGGGCATCCATATAAATATAAAAAGGTACAGCATATTTTTACTAATAGAATATTTTTGTTCAAGTTAGAAAAATCTACTTTAACCCAATTTTAAAAAACAATTCAATTAAAATTTTCTTTCTTTGTTTCCAGGTGGTAAAGTCCCACTGTTGGGGTAAGTGAGTTTAAACAAATCTTTTAAGGGCAGTCAAATTAAAAATTTATAGGTAATACGAATAATTTTGATGATATCAAGTTAATATCACAGAATTTAATATTCTGTGCAAAAATATAAATTATTTACACGTTAAGCATCGTTCTGAGCGGACCGGAGTGACAATTTTTTTTTTTTTTTTTAATAGTCTTGGAAAAATACAATTAGTAATAATGCATTTTTCGTTCACGGTTGTACAATTGTATGTTGTACATATTTGGTAAAGAATTAAAATTCTACGTAATTATATATTACGGTATCTAATAATATGACTTTTTTTTGGTGTTTTAATCCTTTTTTTAACTTCTTTCTAAGTTTAATGTTGCAATAATCAAAAAGTTCATAACAAGCACAATACAAACTCTGAACACAGACTCGGTACACAATTAGAAACAATATTACTATATAAAATATACGAAATAGATTTCTAAGCCCCGGAAGAAACAAGATTCCAGTCCCTTTTTCAAAAAATTAAAATAATTAGAAATATCAACACAACTTACAATTAAAAAAATACTAACTCACACCAATACATAAGCGCATAATAAATAGTCTATTTAACACAGAAATGCGAAAAAATTAGTATACATACATTGACTTCTTTCTTGTATCTTAGGATCAGCTAGGTGGGTATGCACCCTAATAGATAGAAAGAAAAGAAAACATATAATATAATATAATTAGTAATTACGTCATCTTTAACAATTTTTAGCCATAAACAATTTGGCCATGGCCACATAAATAAAAAATAAATTATTTAAAATTTAATTAAATTAAATTAAAATAATTTTAATTTAATTCAAATCCAAGTTGACATGAATCATTTGCCTAACTGATTGAAAAGACGAGTAGATTCAATTGTGATATTAACCTAACTAAATTGCCATATTCTTTTTTAAAAAAATTTATAACAATGAATAGTTGGTGAATAATAATGAGGTAGCATGCCAAAAAAGAAAACAGGCCAAAGGAAGAAAGCCGAAAAGCAAAGGCTAAGGCAAAAAGAAATTCGAACGGCAAAAGAAAATATTCAACTTGCACAGCATCCATGTAATGGATCTATGGAATGTGAAAAATGTCATCGGTCGGTACATTTTCTTTTTTAATTTTTAGCAAATTTAATATTGATCTCTCTTTCTATACACATCATTGTAATGTGTTTACAGAAAGCAAAAGAATCGAGCCTTTTGTTATTTTTGTCAGAATGTTCAGCGATTGCCAGTTTGTGCACAATGTGGAAAAATCAAATGTATGCTGAAAACTGGTGACTGTGTAATAAAACATGCTGGTGTATTTACCACTGGTATGAATATGGTCGTAAGTATATTATTAGTTCTTTTTGTTCATACATTTTTCTCTCTTGATCATGAACGGGTAAATATGGATAAATTCGAATTCTATTTTAGGGTGCAATTTGTGATTTTTGTGAAGCTTTCATATGCCATGGTAGGAAGTGTCTCCAAAGTCATGCTTGTACCTGTCCGCTACAGGAAGCAGCATGTTTGGAATGTGAAAGAGGTGTTTGGGATCATGGAGGAAGAATATTTACATGTTCTTTTTGTAATGGGTAACTCCCATCGATTTTTTTGTGTCTGTAACCGCGTATTTATCACAATTTTTCAGATTCTTATGCGAAGATGACCAGTTCGAACATCAAGCCTCCTGTCAAGTCTTGGAATCGGAGAATTACAAATGTAAAAATGACAAGTTGCAATGCTTCAATTCACTTAGTAATTTTTTTCGATTATTTTCACAGGTCAATCGTGTAATAAACTCGGTCAATATTCATGTCTTCGATGCAAGATATGTTACTGTGAAGATCATGTGAGACGAAAGGGTTTTAAATATGAAAAAAATAAAGCTATACCATGCCCGAAATGCGGTTATGATACGTCGCAAACGAAGGATCTTAGTATGTCGACTAGAAGTCATAAATTCGGTAGACAAAGTCAGCATTCAGCATATGATGATTATGATTATGGAGCGGATCAAGGCGAGAATGCTTCTAATGTTGATGAGGAAACGTATTCAGATTATGAGAACAATTCAGATAATGCGGAAAGTATGTGGCTTTAATTTACATTATTTATGTGAATTTCATATTGCAATGTTGCAATTTTACAGGTGATTCTGATGAAGATGAAGATGATGATGATGAAGAGGAGGATTCAGATACTGAGGTAGAAGAACCAACTAAATCATAAGGCATTAGAAAATTAAATTATTAATAAATAATATGGATACTATATTTGTTAATACTTTATTGTAGTGGAAACTATTTTAAATAAAAAACAAATACATAATGATACAGTGCAATTATCTGAACTGATAATTGTATATAAACATTTATCTGAATTTTTATTTTTAAATTAGGTTCTTACACAGTTTGTAGACAACTCAATACACAGCACTAAAATTGTGCAGTCCTTACATATAGATGACAGCACTTTCGTTGAAATAATTTTAATTTTTATATTGCAAATTGAAATTATTATCTTTTTATATGCAAGATAACATTGTGTAAACATGAAATAAATTTTATAACATTGCTGACGTTTTAATAACTTTTCAACTAATAATCTAGAAAAAAAGTAAACGACTGCAAAAATGACAATTTACGCGCTGCGGCCACGTAAGATTGACAGTGACGTTTATTTATTTCTGTTCCAATTTTTTAATAAAATTTGATTTTCAATTTCTAGTTTTCCCAAATGCCTTAATGTTACATTTGTTCATTTCGATATAGGTAAGGCATCTTTATAATACTATAGATAAATAGCCATGTCTTTCAGCGATCTAATTTACATTCTAATTGGTTGATCAAAGGTGAACAATACATGAATTGCATCTAATTTAAAAAGAAAATTAAATACGTCACCGAATTGATCACGGTACTTTGCAAAATTGTTAATTTGTAAGATTTCTTAAAAACTCCAGAGAGGCATTATGACGGAGCCAAGAGGCCAAGCAGCAGTCACACTTCCATCAACAAAAGTGCAACAATATGAATTTAATGGTGTCGGTTCAAGTAACTCGTCAAGAGGATCATCACCATTATCAAAATCCGATTCGATACCTTCCTCACAACTACCACCACTAAGAAGGAATATACCGCCATCTCAACTGCCTCCATCACGAAATGCAGTCGCAAATATAACTCAGAAAGTTAGTCAGTTAAATGTGTCAAATCCAGAAAATACTTCCAGTGTTGTTGTTAATTCTATGAATAAACCTAGAACATCTACACCTATTCAATTTGAACAACAATATAAAGCTGATCGATCTATGGAAAATGTGCCATTAATAAATGAACAATACAATCCGGAAATTATAAATAAAAATGTGACAGTGTCGAATAGTAATAATATGAACCTATTAACAAATAAAACGGATTTAAGTGACAATCAAAGCGAACAAAATCCAGTTAATCATTCACTTAGTCAATATTTTAATCAAAGTAGTCGGTCTACTAATAATACACCGCCGAATAAACCGATTGAAGAACAAAGAGCAGTGACACCACAGAGTCAAGGTCAAGGTAATGTACCACAAAAAGCCGCAGTACCTGCATACACAGGTTTTCCAGCCGTTCACAACATTCAACCACATACATTTGATCGACAGAAAAATATGGCCGTTCAAAATTTAGGACAATATAATACGACACCACCATCGGAGTCGGTGCAGCCACCTCCGCCACCCTATTCCGCCTATCCACCGCAGATTAATTTAAAATCAAATCCCAATCAAATGCCGAATAAAATCGTCAGTCAGCCTCAACAAGTCACTAGGCAACCATCGCATATGAAACATCCTCAAATGTCTCAGAATTATCCTCGGATACATCCTCCCACTGCATTTAGTACAGAACCGATCAGTAATGTTCATCCAGGTTTCCAACATCAGCAACAGCCGGCACAATTGGAATCGAATGCATTTAATAATCGTAGTTATAACACTAATGTGCCACCACCACCACCACCACCACCAAACGTGACATATCCAAATAATCCGAATTTGGGAATTACAAACGTAAATCAATCAAATTACGGGCCGCCATACATGGTGAAACAACCGATGGTTACATCAACTGGCGCACCACAGATAAATCAACAAAATTTTGGAATGCCACCGGTAAGCCAACCAAATTATGGAGCTCCACCACCACCACCAGCAAGCGCAGCACAACAAAGTTATGGAGTGCCACATGCGAATCAAGGAAACTTCAGAAATCCACCAACCAATCTAGCTGCACCACCACCACCACCAACAAATCAGGCGAACATAAGGAATCCATCAAATTTAGGAGTTCAAGCTTCTGGTACTATACAACCACCATTAACTGGTCCAATTCAAAATCAGCCTAACACAACAACAACAACAACAACAATAAATCGATATCCAACATTATTACAACAACCTAGTGCCACTATTGATAAACCCAATCAATATCAGCCTACAAGTGGTGTGGTTCATTCCGGTTTTAATAAATATTTCGGTTTAAACAATCAGGATTTACTACAACTACCAAATATTCTACCACCGGAAAAATTAGAACCATTATCATACATTCTTGGCAATGAGCGACTCGATCAAATCAATTGCAGTCCGGATATATTTCGTTGTACAATGACAAAAATACCGGAAACGTCATCGTTGCTACAAAAATCCCGTTTACCATTAGGTCTGCTAATACATCCATTCAAAGATTTAGCCTATCTGCCAGTGATCCAATGCAATATAATTGTGCGATGTCGTGGCTGTAGAACTTATATAAATCCATTTGTTACATTCTTGGATTCGAAACGATGGAAGTGCAATTTATGTTATCGACCAAATGAATTACCCGAAGAATTTCAATATGATCCAATTAGTAAGACGTATGGTGATCCATCGCGACGGCCAGAGGTGAAAAGTAGTACAATTGAATATATTGCACCTGCTGAATATATGCTTAGACCGCCACAGCCTGCTGTTTATTTGTTTTTATTAGATGTTTCGAGGTAAGCAAAAAGGTTGTGTTTATTGAATGTATGAAAGTATCAATTTTAATACAAAAAAAAGCTATGAAATAGATGAATAAATAATATTACAAATAAGTCCTATTACACTGTAATCTCAAAATTCCATAGCCATCTTTAATTAATTGGCATTGGCTTGTTTCTTTTTCTTTGCAAAAACAATATAAGCTGTGAAATAAATAAAAATAGATGGATATTATATATAATATTATATTATAATATTACATTACAATACAATACAATCTTTAATTAAAATCAAAACCATCTTTAATTAATTGACATTTGACTGATTTCTTCTTCTTTCCAACAAATCTGGCCGAACGTCAATTGTGATTAACATTTTTTAGATTTGCTCTTGAAAGTGGATACCTTGAAATTTTTTGTAAAGTACTTTTAGAAGAATTAACAAAATTACCAGGCAAGTTTTTCAATTGCATTGGAAAAAAGTTCATTTGGATAATATTTATTTTATTATCATCAAAACTAGGTGACGGAAGAACACAGGTTGGTTTCATTGCTTTCAATAGTGCCCTTCATGTATTTTCATTGGTTGATGGAGCAAATCAACCACACGAAATGGTTATTCTGGATATCGATGATGTTTTCCTACCAGCACCGGAGAATCTTTTAGTGAATCTAAAAGATGGAATTGAAATGATTGTGGATTTATTGAAATTATTACCGCAAAGATTTAATAAGAGTTTTGATGGCAATAGTGCTTTGGGTGCGGCATTACAATTCGGTTATAAATTGTTATCGATGAGCGGTAAAGAATGGTGACGATAATGTTCGTAGTCGAATCGATAAAATATGAATTTTTCCAGGTGGTAGAATAACAGTATTTCAAGCTGCTCTACCAAACATTGGTCCAGGTTCGGTAATCGTAAGAGAAGATCCAAATCAACGGGCCGCCGTCGATGTTGTTCACTTAAATCCGGCAAATGATTTTTATAAACGATTAGCATTAGAATGTTCTGGACAACAAATTGCAGTCGATCTATTTGTGGTTAATGCACAATATGTTGATATGGCTACAATATCAGGAATTAGCAAGTGTGTTCGACTAGTGTATCTGTTTTTAATACAATTTAATACATTTAATATTTTAGATTCAGTGGTGGTTGTGTCTATCATTTTCCTCTATTCAAATCGACCAATTTGCAAATGGTTGATAGTTTTCAGAAATCGTTAAGACGCTATTTTACACGGAAAATTGGATTTGAAGCAGTGATGCGGGTTAGATGTACCAGAGGTTTAGCAATTCAAACATTTCATGGTAATTATCAATTATGAATCATATTAAACGATAAATAATTATTATGACTGTGACTGTATCGTTTTTTTTAGGTAATTTCTTTGTACGATCAACTGATCTGTTATCATTGCCAAATATCAATCCGGATGCTGGTTTCGGTATGCAAGTTGCAATAGAAGAGAGCTTAAATGGTTGTCAAACTGTTTGTTTTCAAGCTGCACTTCTTTATACATCGAGTAAAGGTACATTGGAGACATATTTCCATTTTGTTTTTGCTGCTGCATTATTTGTTTTGTTATAGGTGAGAGAAGGATACGAGTGCATACATTATGTTTACCAGTTGTCGCTACATTAGACGAAGTGATCTATTCAGCTGATCAACAATGCATAGTTGGATTACTAGGAAAAATGGCAGTAGACAGGTACGAATATTTTTCGTACTAGCAATTATACATTAGCGTAATTATATATGCGGTTTCTAGGTCAACACAGTCATCGCTATCAGATGCCAGGGAGGCATTTATTAATGCTGCAATCGATATATTATCATCATATAAGCTGTTAATAAATTTAGGCTCAAATTCACCAGGATTATTCGCTCCCGACTGCTTGAAATTGTTGCCGCTATACATTTCGGCGATACTAAAACATCCGGCATTTAGAATTGGAATTGCCACAAAGTAATCGACTTAAATATTTCATTTTAAATTTAATCAGTTAAATTTTTTCATACAATTCAAGTTGTTTTCATTGATTACTTTTTCCAGATTGGATGATCGTGTGAAAGCGATGCTCGATATGAAAACGAAACCATTACATATATTAATGCAACAAATTTATCCCGATTTGTATCCGATACATAATTTAGATAGTCTACAAATGATTTTAAATAACGAAGAGGAGCCGATTTATGTGCCGCCCAGATTACAATTATCATCCCGTTGTTTGGACAGTAAAGGAGCGTATCTAATGGACTGCGGCGATTTTATTATTATATACATATGTCCGGCGGTATCGCGGGACTTTCTACAACAAGTAATCGGTGTATCCAGCTATACATCAATTTCGGACAATGCATGGGACATACCGAATTTAGATAATCAATACAATCGTGGCTTGCATAATTTCATTAATTATTTATGTGATGAGAAATCGTTTTATGTTCCTTTACAAGTGATTAGAGACAATAGTCCGAATAGAATAATTTTCCTTGAGAAATTAGTAGATGATCGATTAGAGAATTCATTGTCCTATCATGAATTTTTACAACATATTAAGTCCCAAGTGAAATAGGAATTGTGGTGTGGTGTTTTGTTTGGAAAGTGTTTTTTTTTTCCAATTGTCTTGGTTTTTATTTAAGTAGAGGGCGCGCAATGCTAGGAAAATACAAACAAACAAAAAAGACATTATAGAACAATTTCTATGTTATATGAAAGCACCGTGTGTAGTGTACATAAATAGCCAATTACATGGTGCCCAAAAAAATTATTCGCTAATGATATTAATTTGATATTTAATAGAAATTAAATGTCACATATTTAATAAGTAAGTAGTATGTATACCAAAAGAAAAGTTATCATGTTTTAATTTAGAATATAGTGTAAAATATACGCATATATTGGCAACATTCTGTCAATAGAAATTAAGTATCTGTGAATACACATTCAGTTATGATAAACAAATGTTATATATTATTATTTTATTACTGGGAAGTTATGGAATTTGGCATTAAAATTAATTTTTATTTAATTATTCAATGTAAATTACCTGATCTACATGCATTTCTGTCTGCGTTTTTGTTTCTGTTCGTTTTTTTTTTTTTTTGGATTAAGTTCGATTTAGCCCCTGTCTGGAAAAACTTTTTATCACAATTCAAATTGCTATGTAATTTATTATAATCGTTAATGTATGATATTTTTAATTGTTGTAATATACATGTTTTCTTTGGCTTTGAAAAAAAAAATTGAAACAATAAAATAGAAAGTATAATTTTATCTGGAATGTGTCACTTATTGTTTGGCCGGTTGCCTGATTTGTCTATGGAAATGCGGGGTGCCATCTATCGGATCAAATTATTATCACGTAATAGATATGTTTTCAAATATCATGCTTTATTTTTGAGTACCGCAAGCATCAGTACTCAAATATTTCATTAAGTATTAATCCATTTCCAACAATCTGCTTATTTTTACAATTTTACCTGTTAGTTCACTACCATGTAGTGAAATATATACACAATGTATCTCCGGTTGCATAACCTTTATTTTCAGCATTTTTATTTCGCCAATTACAAAATACATATTATTCCGTTCTTGCTAAATATACTACGTTAAATATATATATATATGTGTTTATATTAACCATATATTAAAATAAACTGTATAAAACTTATACATATCTAATTTCAATATGTGAATTTATAATTATTAACGTACTTCATATTCCCGTAAGTTTATCTACATAACATTTATTATTATCAATTTGTTAATAATATAATTCATATAAATATATAGGTATATGCTTAATTAAATTGCTATGTGTAATTAACACATTGCTATTACTATAATAATATAATAATTAACTATAGAATAGATAATTCCGTTACTAAAACATCGAACACTTAATTTAGTAAATATGCTTTGTGTGTATACAATAATTTTCTACAGAATATAATACTGGAATATAGTGTATATTAGTAAAGTTAAAGGTTTAATTTGCTATTGAGGAAAATTCGTGTTCGTAATAATCGTTTAATACATATACAAGACCCAAAATGGAGGATGCTTGTTAAATATGGAGTTTTTAATAGGAGAAATATAATAAAAATTATATGTAATGTAAACAAACAGTTATTGGCACATTTTTAAAAAGATTTCATATTTTTTTCTTCAAAATTTGGCAGTTAAAAGTGTATATAATATAATAGTAAAAAATGAGCTTTTTCCTCTAAAAGAAGACCGGTTTTTTGTCATTGAGCTTAATTTAAAATATAAATAATCGTGTATTATATTGACTCATATTCATTAATAAATTCATTAGGATATAATAATGTAATGTGTGTTGCATAAATGTAAATTCCTTCTAATACTAATCGTAGCTGTAGAAAACTCGAAAAATTTCCCGGATGGAATAATACAGAAAGAAATTTAGTGAAAAATTTTCATTGAAAATACATAAAATTTTCAAAACAGCGAAAACTAGAAAAATAAGATTGTCATAAATGTGCATATGTCAATGTGCTAGCGTCTGCAACCAGTAATTCAATAAGATGTTATGTTGTTAACCATTTGTATACGCTCAGTTTATTTGTAAACAAACAATTTTTATTAATTAATTTGAACCTTCTAATAAGAAATCGCACTTTTATTTTATAATTTTAATATAAAATAATAAATTTTTTTATAATTTATTATGTAACGCGTGTGTTTCCGTGACGATGGATTATTAAAAAGACATTGCTATTCATTCAGTCTTTTCACATACAATTAATTAATAATAGAGACAAACTGTAAGTAGTAAATTGAAATTGAGGTGAATTACCCTGTCGTATCTTTATTTTTATTGCTTTATGAAAATAAAAATTACTTTTCTTCTAATTTTTCTACTACCACATAAACTGGTTTATAAAGGACAATTGGTTCTCTAGAAACATAAAAAAAATGACTATTTACCTTGACAAATTGTGGGACAATTTATTTATTTACCTTAAATAATGTTCATTCCCATCATAAACTTGACCTAATAGAAAATCTGGCGCCAAATATTGACCACCTTCAACATGAGAACAAGCATGCTCTGGAAAAATTAAATTTCGAAATTTATCTGGAAAGTTTAATGCTTAAATAAGTTTATACCGTATTTTATTACAGGTTGCTTATCACTATTCGGTATTCGAAATGGTACCGTTCCAATTGTTAATGGTAAATTTACGGAAAGTACATCTGGTTCTTTTTCTGTATCTAGGGCCACCTAAAAATCAATTTATTGATTTGTTACATCATGTATATTGATCTGTCTAAGTACGTATATATGCGTTAATAGTTACAGTTAAAATATAATAAATTTGCATCAATCGACATGCTCCAATAAGTGTTGCTGGCACTGGTGGAATAACTAAAACTTGTCCACTGTCCCATTTAATTCGTTTGTGCGCTTTTACCGGATTTCCTCTGCAATTCAATTGGATAGATTTGAACAAATATATTCAAAAACCATCTCACTATATACTTACTTATATTCAAAAACCATGTGTCGTTCAAGTTTCGATGCACCCAATACGCCGCGATCAATAAAATATTGACAAATTTGTTCTAGTCTGGAAATCGATTAAATTCTCACAGTTTATTTATATATTTCTTGTTATATTAATTACCTGACTCTTAGCTTAACTTCCTCTTCGCCTTGATTATCGATTGATGCTTTTAATTTGATACTTTCGTTACATACATACGCGCATCGTTCTAGGACACAGCGTAATGAAATTGTGTCCTTTTTACAACACCAGCAACATGTTGATTTTCGATTTTCACGTACACACGGTTTCTACAATTGTAAAAATATTGAAAACCAATGGAAAAATTATGGAAAAAAAAAGACATAAACAAAAATATTTTAGTGGTTATGCAACTAGTAATGCACTTGATGGTTTAAATGTCATATTAAAAAATTTGATACTTTTTTGTTATGAACTAGAAAAACACAAACGGGCTGTCGCCAGGCGGCGCTGCGCCACCAACTGAGACAATAATTTTTAACAGTTGCTCTTATGAGAAAATCAAATTTTCTTATTTTTAAGAAAATCGCAATATACACGAATCCCTCTAGTGGACCAAAAAAAATGTTGACTTTTGTTAGGTTAAGTCTACTGTTTATTACAGATTTCCATATTTTTTCCATTTTTTTTTTTTTAAATATTTTTGTATAGCTAAATGAAATCAATCAAATAGAGAAAAACTTAGGTTAATGAAACGCTATGTATAAGCTAATAATAAATATCATAGTTATAAATTTTTAATTTCAAAATTTCAAATGTCAAATCAAAACCGTTATAGTGGAAATATGAAGTGCAAAGAGTGCCATGGAATGCAAAATGAATTTATTTACCAAATAATGTTCATCCATACAATCAATATGTGGACCAATTACAGTAAAATATTTCATCCCCTGTGGCGGACTCGCATATGGTATATCGATAGTTACTTTAAAATAATAACGAATTTGACCTGTTCTACTTTCAAATGAGCATGGCAAATTGGATTCGGGCAATGTGAATCTATACGGGTACACAAATATCACGATTATTATAATTAAAATTATCAATCTATTATGCGTAAAATATAGATTTTATATTATCCAATGAACGAGTTTATTTATATAGATAGGTATAATAATAAGAGCATATATTTACTTGAATGGAAATTTATGCACTCCTCTTGGCAAAATTGGTATAGTTGTTTCTAAATTATTTTCACCCCATATTGTTTGCCGTTGATCGACAAAATATTGATCTTCCTTTATCTTTGCAACAAAACAAAAAAATACATTCAATTAAAAATCGATTTTATTTCAGATTTCACATCAAAAGAGAGCTTACTGTTCGTTTATCACCAGATAACAATACTTTCCATTCAACGTGGGCTTTTCCTCTTAATATTACACGAATAGCTATATTAACACACAAAGAAAGAAAAACAATAATTTCCTCTAGATTATAATATCCTGCTGAGAAACTTACTTCTTAATTTAAAGTTTTCAATTGTATCCAATACAACATTTCCACAAACACTTTCACCAGCATAATAATATTCCCGTTCTAATTGTATATCGAATTCTCTAATATAGTCCATCATAATTACATAATCTATATGTTAATATAATAATAATTATAATGCCATTCATTGTTTAAACATTTCTCCTCTCGATCAAATTACGATCGAACGCCACAGAACAAAAAACAACGCCTACTAAGATATACGATTAATTGAAATATCTGCTTACCTAGATTGTACCTAAAATTCCAGCTTCAATAATAATAATAATAATATTATTTGGCAGTAATTAGCACAAAATTCACACACGAAATCATAATTGGAAAAATAAATACGTAAAAATGAATTAAATCAACATTTTCCGGTATATAAAAAACTGATTCATTTATTCTTTCAATCGTGTGTGGATCTCGATTGTGGAAAATGTCAGCTGGTTTTTCTCGGGCAAAATGTACGGTTGTATTGATTAGAATGGAAACGCATGCACTTCCCCCTCCATGTCGTTCGTTTTTTACAAAATAGATTTGATTTGATTATATACATATCAGAAAAATCAAATGGGAAATCTTTGTAAAGTATTTTATTGATATTATTAGTTATATCTAGGGGAAAATTATTGGAATTTCATTATTAGTACTACTAATTAATATGTTATTGGTCGATGATGATGATGATGGATTCAATAGAATTGATGATTCATATGTTGGATAATCGATTTCTTCATGGGAATTAATTTTCTAAAATAAATTATAATAAACGCTTGTTTTGAGAGAAAACTTTTTTATATTTTCATTAATCTTACCGGTATTTTCCTATGCGATATACAAAATGTACAAACTTGTCGATTGTTAAAGCCATCTTGATCTAAATGTGACATTTTGATTAGTCGTAAACATGGCTGATCAATTGGTCCTTAAATTACATTGAATTATTATTATTCGATAATTCATAATTTCTATACAATGTACCTGCCATTAATTGTGTACCAAGATGTGATATGTAACTAGATGCTAAACGTAATGTTTCGATTTTACTTAATTTACGATCTTTTGGTTCAGTTGGTATTAATGTTCTTAATGTTGAAAAGGCCGTATTTACACTAAAACAGTAATGACTACCTTTCAATCAAAAGAAACTCTTTTGTTGGAAACGATTAAAAAAAAAATAGTGAATCCAAAAAAAAAAAAAAAAACATAACCTCAATAAATTTCTGTGGTTTCCCGAAATTGCATATTTGGCGGGGAGTTCGGTGAGTTTTATTCGAATCGTCGTAGGTTTTGGTTTTGTTTGGCATTATTTATATATATTATTAATATGATTTATTAATGTTGTTATGGAATCATTGATAATAATACCATCATAATAATTTGTTATAATTTCAAATTTTAATTGTTTGATTAACCCTATTAAATGTCCAAACTCCCCGCCGAATATACACATCATGGTTTCCCTAGACTTTTACGCCCGTTTTCACATGGCTGGACGGCTAATAATCAGGACTGCGCATTAAGATTTTAACACATTTTAAATTTTGAACACGTTTTCTTTGTTTTAACGATACAATTACAAAGTAAATTCACAAGTTAATTATCTATAAAATTCACAGTATGTCAATTTAAAATCTAACCTTAAAATGTGGTGCTGTCAATGCGCATGTCAGCCTTTGGAAAATTCAAATAAAAGAAATAAAATCATATCCTTATTATTTATTTATATTTTAGAATACCTATACGTGTGAATCCTAATCATTAATCAAAGATAAGAAAATACCTGTGTGTTCGATCTCTTTCTCTTGCATTTGCTTGACTTCTTTGTTTTAACGGTGTTCCAACTGATGATGATGATGATGATGCATAATCCGGATTAAAATTATTCAAATTATTATTATTTGTATTTTTCCGTCGTTTTCCACTATTGTAACTACTACTAGTTGTTTTATTTTTTATTAAAAAATTCGATTGATCCACCATTACTGCAGCAGGTGATACAGGTGGTTGGTGCTGATTGTAATTAGGGAATCGATGTAAATAATCCATTTTTGTTGTGTCGAAATTTCTTCTATCACCCACACAAAGATGAAGGCAAATTTTAACTAATATCTATGATATGCAGTGACACAAAAATCTTTCCTTTTTTCCCCACCCTTCTTTAAATTCCAGCCAACGCACAAAAAGGGTAGATTAAAGTAGGTATAAGATTTGGTAAATATAAATCGGAAATTAAGCCGGCAAAACGACAAAAAAAACGAAAAACACTATTAATTTTATCGTCTTCTGTTTAACAAGTGTTCAGTTTTACTACTTGTGTGTGCCTGATGTTTTTAAAGTCATCTGTCAATGATATGTTGATCTCTATCTCTCTGTGTGTGTGTGTGTGTGTAGATGGAATAAATGGATTCTGGAAGGGACTATTATTATATCTTACATATATTACAGGGGCAACATGTGCTGGAAGCAATATATCGAAACGTTTTTATTTAGCAGTTTTTCAATTGCCCTCGTAAATGAATAGTGTGTTGAAGGATGTTCTAAACAATTTACTAAAACTTTTAATTAATCCGACAGATGCTTCTGGTTAAATAATTATTAATTTATTGAAATAGTACGAATTGTGTTTAAGCAATTAAGAAAAAAAAAACAATATGGCGTCCAAAAATATGAGAATCGAATCAATTTCACATTTCGACATTATTATATTAATTTTAATCGTTTTCTAGACACCCCGAAATCGTTTTATATATCCAAAAATTTAACTATAAATAATGACGGAAACATATCACACGTCATCATCAGAGGATGCGGGCATTTAATTTAAAATAGAGTAAATTATTAACACCAATATAAAACAACGATGTTCTTCATATGGACTAACTAAAAGATCTCCATAGTTTTTCTATAACTGTCAAGTTTGACAGCTTTCGTCTAATTTAACCGGCCGGTTTTTGAGATAGTAGTATAGCACCTACTAAAAATCCACCCTGTATATTATATTATCAAATTTACGGTGGGTTCATAGCAAATCGTTTTGCTGAAAATTTTTTTTCAATTTCATATAAAAAAAATTGATTTTATAACATTTTGAGGTTATAAGACAGCGCGTTTCCAATTTAATCAATTCTAAATAATTAAATTCAATTAGAAGCGATAATTTTTATTATTAGTCTTAAATTAAAATGTTTATTTTGTGGTGTGTACGTCGCCTATTCCACTTAATGAATAATTAAGTTTATTAATATTGATAAATGAAGCAAATAAAAAATGGTTTTCAAACATCCAAAAATAATAATAATAACAAAATTAAAGCGGCCTTCTATTATTTTATTAATCATCGTCCATCGTTTAATAAATCAACTAAATGAAGCAAAACGATGCAAAAAATTATGATGCATGAAGAATAATTACATATTTCAAAGACGGCAGCGGCTAAATGCATTTATATATTTCATCATATATCTACATAGATGATAGCCACGATTTTTATTAATTAACTCTTTTCAACAAATTTTGTTATGCATTTTGATGTTATTAATTAACTGTTTGTTTTTTTTTACCAAATTCAAATACAAAGACTTTTTATTCATTTTACGAAATACGGATTGCCATTTTCTATCTCGGCATCATCGCCATTATCATAGCCTACTCAGTTTTTTTTTTTTGCTTCAACGATATAAAAGCTTGCATTTATACGTACTAATTGTTTATCAAATATGGTAAATTAATTAAAAAAAGAACGAAATGCATGTTTTCGGCACATCATCATAACTTAAAACAACAGCCTTGTACATTGAAATCGTATACAGTCTGCTTATATATGGAAATAAATAAGGGTCTTTCTAACCTATAAAAAAAATGAACTAAACCAAAAAAACTTCTGTGTAATAAATTTCGTTTTATGTTTTATTACTTTGTCGTTTGCAGTGATAAATTGAAGGTTATCAAAACAGTTTCATTTCTACAGCTACAATTTAAATATTTCTGTGTGAAACCGATTTGGATATACAAAAAGAAAAACACACACACACAAATATGAATAAGAACATTTTATTAAAAGTCGTATATTGGGCTAGACGAAAAAGAAAAAAAGAAAGAAAAGAGAATTTATAAATAAAAAAAGAATATACAAGGTAAAATGAATACACAGAAAATAACTCATCTCTACAACTAATAATAATCATATATAATTTAATAGTTAATTAATTAAGTAAAAATACGTATGAACAAAATAGAAAAAAAGAAATAAAGAGAGAAAATCACAATATAAATGTATATTATGTATTTTTATATTAATACATCCGACTTGTTTTTCAGATAATGTTTAACTTGACGTAAGTATTTTAAAACGTTCCTTTATACAATTTTTTTTTGTTGTTTTTTTTTTACAAAAATGACACAATAATAATATTTTTTGTTAAATAAATAATTCGAATCAAAAAAAAAAAAAAACATACGTGGGAGAAAATGGTCTCAAAATATTGCTCTCCTGTTTTATTTCTTATATATGTACCTATAATCGAATAGGAAGCACTGTTATAATTTTATTTGTTTATTTATTTATTTATATACAAACAATGAATTATTTTTGTTGCATTTTAAAAAAAGAACACTTCCCATTCAAACTATGTATTAATTAATTATACAAATTATTATTATGCAAAATCTCTCTATACATAAAATTTGGTTTTTGTTTATTCACAATTTGTACACTTCATTATTATTATTATTATTGTGATATGTGACTATTGAGTCAATTGAATAGAAAAAACAATTCTCTTGAGTCAATATTTTGATACCAAAACAATTTAAAGCTTCTGGAGTACAAAATTAATTTACATTTTATGAATTTATTTAATTATCAATAAATACGATTTTTCTTCTTTTTTTTTTTAATCTTCCGATAATAAATACATAATTACGGATTATTCTAAGAACCACGGCAAAATACACACACACTTTTTTTAGCTACTAGCCTAGATTTTTACTCTAACCTATTACGTATTTACAGTACAAGCGAATTGTCCACTCTAACCTCCCTAATTCCAATTCGAAAGCAAACTATTAGAAAAGAAAATGGCCGACTCAAACATAGTAGTATCTAAAATAATCGAAGTGAAATATTGTTTATTAATAATTTGTTCGTCATTTAATTACCGTAATTAATTAATTTATGACCTTGATCCTCGAGCAGCCTCTTCTAATGCACGAACTTTAAGTTCTCGTTCGCGCTGTTGCCTGAAAAAAAATTACGTAGATACGAAAAGAAGAAATAAATTTTTTGATGTCCAAACTGTCAAAATGAACAAACCTTATATATTCTTCGTGTTGTGCAACAATTGATGGATGTGGTGGAAATCGTTCACGTTCTAAAAGCATTTGCCTTTGTAGTTGTTCATGAGCAGCGGCCTTTAAATATATTAAGAAAAAAAAAAAAGACAAATTTCAGTTTTCACCACAATAATCTATCAATTCTACAATAATAATAATTCGGCGGTTTTACCTGATGTGCAAGTTGATCGGCATATGGCCGACCTAATAAATCGGGATGATGCAATCCTAATGGACCATCTCTACCGGGTAATCCTAGACCTGGTCTCGGATAACCACCGGGACCACCTGATGCTTGCCAAACACAAAAACAAGTTATTAAAATTCCAATATTTTAGTAGGTAGGTTTTACGTAATGAAAAAATACCTGGTAGCGGGAAACCGGCAGCTGCAGCTGCTGCCTCCTGTTGTGCTTGCTGTTGCTGTGGATGTAAATGTAAATGGGTATGAGCGTGAGTATGCGCATGTGTGTGGGCATGGTATTCCGGTGATATTCCAGCCATTTGTAATCGTACCTTCCACAACACGAAACAAAAAGAAAGACCACATGATAATATAGATACAGTAATACTAATAAGAGGATTTTTTTATTTTTTTTTTTTTGTGTGGACTACGGTGCCAGTAGTCCATGATCATATTCTCTATTGAACGGAGGAGTGGCGGAATTGAACGATTGGTGTTATGGAAATAACCGAATGTTTAGCAAAAATTATACGAATAATTGACAAAGTGAAAAATATATTTCCACGTATGCGCCGGGCATATGATAAGAAAATTGTGTGAATTTATTACAAGGATTTTCATAATTTCAGTGTATTGAATTAGAAAGAATTTTGTTTAATTTTCAATAAACAAAAACAAATAGAATGGAATGGAATAAGACGTTTGTTTGGTCCAGAAAAATGGCTTCTTTTATTATCGTTTAATTTATTTATCACGTGCATATTCATTCTAATACATTTTAGATATATTTCTACTGTTTTTAATGTGTTGGTATTATTATTTAATTTAATGCTTACCATGGGATCGGTGGCTAATGCCAATCGTTCCGCTTCTAATGCTGCATGCGAAGCATGATGTGGATGTGTAGGTGGGCCGGTCGGTCCACCGGGTGCACCTGGCGGTGGTATTCCTAATCGTTCCAATCTATAAGAAATAGAAAATGATAATAAACACATAAACTTTAAAAAGATCGTTCTAGTTAATTGTTCAAATTCTCATAAACACTCTTTTTTTTCCATTTTTTATTGTTCTTTCGATTTTTTTCAAATCTTTTTCATTACCTTTCCCTTTCCATTTGCGTTAATTGTGCAGCACTACCACCCGGATACAATGCAAAATGATGCGGCAGTAAACTGGGTGGACCGCCAGGTGGTCCAGCTAAACTTGCGGCAGCGTATCTACGTTGAATTTCCAACCAATGCGGTTCAACGGCATTCGGTGGTCCACGAATACTCGTTTTCATGATTTCCTCCTTTAAACTGAAAAAAACAATTTCGTACATTTAATCATCAAATTAAATTCAACAACAATTCGATTACCGATCGTTTAGTTCACGTTCTCGTAATTCACGTAGTTCCCGTTCGCGTTTCTCTCGCTCTAAATGCTCTAATTCCAATCGTTCCCTTGCACCCGGTCCATACATACTGCTTAATTGATACTGAAGCATTGGATCAATTACTGGTGTCAATAACGATCTAATTTCGATAAAAATTTAAACAAGAATTAATTGGAATTCGAATAGAAAAAAACGACAACCTTGGCATCTGGCCTGGACTGAATGTATGAGGTCGAGCGTACTCGGATAGTTGTCTTAAAGCTGGCGTGTCAGTGAATCCAGGTCGTGGAAAACGTTCATATGGTGCTGATATTGTTTCTAGAGGACCTCTGCAATTCTTACATTATGTAATTTATTTCAAAAATAAAACCAACAAAATACACAAACCTTGATGGTGGTTTAACATCCGGTTTCTCGGGCGTTTGAATCTTTCGGGCTTGCGCCTGCGTACGTTCACGTTCCTCACGTTCTCGTTCTGCCTGTTTTCGTAATCTAAGCAACAGAACAATCAATATTAAACTGATCCAGTTGTCATATTTAAGACAGGACACAGTACCTTTCCTCTCTTTGCCTAGCCAACTTCGAATCAGGAACTGGTTTAAATGTCAAATCCGTTCTACTGCACGAATTATGTTCGCCACGATTCCAATGCCTTAAGAAAATTGCCGATTGACTTCTATGACATTCGGAATCCTCTATTCTCGGTTCTGGCGAAGGACCTCTGAGCAATCAACAACAAAAAAAAAAAAAAAACAATTTAAAATTCAATCTATCTTCAAATTATCAAATCACTACCTTATAGGCACAATTGGACTACTTTGATTCTCATGATCATGATCCGGTGATCCTTCTACATCAGGTTCAATTTTTACCACATCGTCATTGATCATTTTTTGCGTTTGCGAACTCATTGACGCCATTGCACTTGGTGGTAACATTGAATTTTGCTGTTGCTGCTGTGCTGCCTGTTGTTGTGCAGCTGCTTGTTGTTGCGCAACGGCTTGTTGTTGTTGTTGCTGCTGCTGCTGTTGTTGTTGTTGTTGAAGAGCTGTAGCTTGTGCAGCATGAGCACGTAACGTTTCAATTGAACTGGGTAGACTAGGAGGACCGAGAAATTGTGATGGAAATGCTGGAACGCGTGTGAAATGAATCGACTGTTTCGATCAATCTCAAAATTATTAATTAGTACTTACCTAGCATACCGGGATGATGGCCCATATTCGGTGGTTGAATCATTAAATGATGGGGATTCGTTTGTGGTGGTGGTGGTGGTGGTGGCAGACCAGTTGGAAGTTTAGCGTGGATACTATGCCGTAGTAGTTGCGAACTACTTGGTGATAGACGTTCATGATGAGTGTGAGTGTGATGATGAGTATGTTGATTGGTTGATGAACTTGAACTGAAAATTATAAGTTTGAAAAACAATCGTATATGCCTAACTGAATACAGAAGCTAAATTTACCTGCTGTTACTCGTTAAAATTGTTTGTGAAACAGGGGTGTGCGGTGAACTTGAACGAATTGTTTTCTGATTGACTTTATGCTGAACGGATTGACTTGAACTCGTACTGGTACTGTGCGAAATTGTTATGCTACTATGACTGCCACCGCCATAATTCTGTTTCTCAACACTGGCATGAATCGAACTTAAAAAGAAAGCGAAAAATGAATGCTCTAAACTGGACGAGTGTTCATCGTATAGGCCATCTACCTGTTAAGTGATGTACTTTGATGATGTGTTAATGTCATTTCATGGCTCTGATGTCGTTCAGAGCCATGTTCATCCTGCTCTCTGGTTTCCCGTTTCGTTGTCAATGTGTTACTTGTACTGTGTTGCGCTGACATCAGCGTAGCACTTACCTAATTAATTAACAGTTAATTTTACGTATCTAATTATTCAGTAGAGAAATGGAGTTTAGTACTTACTGTATCTATACTCTTTGGTGGACAAACTAAATCATTTCGAGACGATGGTGGTGGAATTGCATGCGGTACAGGATATGGATAAGCATATGGTCCAAATGGATATGCTCCGTAGCCAGGATGGCCATGGAACTAGAAAATAAAAAAATATAATTATCTCAGTACCTCCGAATCAACTCTTTTCATATTTTACTTAATTTTTTTTCTTGGAATAATTAAAAAATTAAAAAAAAAAAGATTAGTAAAATATATATAAGGTTTTAAAAAGCGTTAGTTAACACCCTGTATATCTGCATACAGGGTGTTAAGCAACGCTTGTACATCTATGCACAGAATGTTAATCAAAGCTTTTTAACACCCTGTATGTATATATACAGGGTGTTAAAAAGTATAAATAATGTTATCCAATCCAATAAAAAATTAATAGATCAATTCTTTTCTTACATGAAACAACGATGGATGCATTAGATGTGGTGGTGGCATAGTAGTAGGATACGCTGAATGTGGCGGCGGTTGTGTTGGTGGTGGTGGCGGTAGCGATACTGCACTAGAAGGATGTAAACTGCTCACACTACCCGTACTACTATTCGGACTGATTAAATTAATTGCTGAATGTGGTGATGATGGCGGTTGACGTAATTGTTGTTGCTGTTGTTGTGGTGGTGGTGGTGGTGTTTGTGAAATTGATACCTGCGATGATGGTGTAGGAGTGCTGCTATTCGCTTTCGGTGTCAGACATTTATCACTGTTGTTGCTCGACATTTGTTGGGCGGGACTTGTTGACGATAAGCGATTGATATTTTGATTGGCGCCATAGTCGGGCTGTTCTTTTTTGATATTTTCAATAGTTGGACCGGACGGTGGTCGGTCCGACGATGAATTCGGTGTGTGTGATGATGAGGAGAGAGGCTGTGATGGTTGTGGTGGGGGTGGCAAATATCCTGGAATCTAAGCAAAAAAAAAAAAAAGAATATTTTACTGTGCACATAAAAATACGACCATCCTACCTTAACGTCTTTTAAACTTTGCAAGGGATCTGCTAAATGATTAGATGGTGGTGGTGGTGCAAACGCACCGCCGCCTCCAACATTTGATTGCTGTAAACTCTGAGAATTTGATACTAGCGCACTAGGCGGCGGCGGCTGTTGATTATATACAGATGAAAAACCACTAGGTGGCTGAGGAGGCGGTGGCTGTGGCGAATTATCCACCACTTCTTGTTTGATTTTCAAATTTTGCGGTTCATTCTAAATGAACAAAATAGTGATTCATTAATTATTAATTATTTTATATTCAAACTGTACCTGTTGTTGTTGTTGTTGTTGCTGCTGTTGAAGTTGTTGCAACTGCTGCTGTTGCTGTTGCATATGCTGTTGTTGTGCCTGTTTCTCTAAATTCCTAGGCGATTGTGGATGACTACCGTACGGATGCATGAAAGCATAATGACTGATAGATGGCGGTGGCTGTTGTGATGGTGGCGGTTGCGTACCACCAATTGTCACCAAATTATTTGATTGCATTGGCAGTGGTGGTTGGCCAATTGGTGGAGCGACAGATGATTGCATTTGTGAGTAGTCAGTACGTTGATCGAGTCTATCGAGACGTTCCGGTTTGTCTTGCGATCGTATTTTGTCATCCTTGAAGAAATTGATGAAAATATATTGAAAAAATCATCGCCAAAAAAAAAATTAAAAATCTAACAAAAAACACTTAGTTTTTAAACAGGCAATACATTAAAATAACTCATCGCCTACTTCATTCATTCGAGGTATCTGTGACAGATGTTGTGCCATTGGTATCACTTGCGGGATATTTAAAGGTTGCATCTGTGTGTATTGTTGTTGTTGCTGCTGCTGCTGTTTGTTGTTGAGATGGTTCAGATCTATTTTGATTCGTTAATTCCATAGGTTCTTCACGAGGTTCCATTTTGATAATAGTACCATTAGGTGGTGGCGGAGGTGGTTCCCTAAACAACAATATAAATTTACAACAAATGACTTCGTGAAACCAATGAAATTTTATACCTATTCGGTTCACGGCTTTGATATCCAAATAATCCTTGATGATCATGTAATGATCGTCCATTATCTTTATGATAACTCGAATGATTCATTTGTACAATCGGCTCCTTGTTCTCTTTGAGATTCATTGCGTGTTTCGGTTGTAAATGATTAATTAGCGATTGATCTTTTATACCGAAATTTAATGATGATTCCTTTAAATTCATTCCTTGATGCATGTACAATGAATGATCCTTAAATGACAGATTATGTAAATGCGACACTGATGATGATGATGATGATGGTGGTAGTGGATGTGAAGGTGGTGGTGCCTGACTGCTATTACTTGAATCCTCCTTTGAACTAATACTCAATAACGATGCATCGTTACTTGAATCGAACTCTTCTTTGATCAGTGGCTGCTGCTGTTGTGATTGTGCCTTTTCTACTAGATTAACTTTTGGTATAATTAATTCGGTTTTATATTGAGATTTTGGATCTAGAAGGTTCTGTGGTGGCAGTTGTTGTTGTTGTTGTTGCTGAGGAAACATCATCATATCTTTAGCAATACCACCACCACCGCCGCAACCATCGTCTTTCGGTTGAAATTGTAATGGTTGTGGTGGTGGCGGTGGTGGCGGCGGAGGGGCTGGAGGCTGTTCGTTTTTCATTAGCAATGGTTCTTTTTTCATTGATATGTCTTCGTATTTCATTGGTGATGCACCGCTGTATTTCACGTCTTTGATATCCAAAGCGTTTTCCAGATTTCTGTTGAGAAATGGAATATGAAAATATCAAAAAAAGGAATGAAAAACGAAATATAGGCGAAAAATCAAAACAGCTGTTGAGTAAAAAGTAAAGACAAAGTTAAAAAAAGGATAAAAAAGATAACTAAGGATCGCTTCCGAGATCTTCTTACTTATTTACGTAATTCGAAACACCCTGTATACTATCCAATAAAAAAATTAATATATTAACGGAAATCGAGAGTACCTTTTTATTAAATTCTTTCGTTCATTAATATCATCTGGTAGTCGTATAGAAACATTTATAGAACCTGGCTGTTCAACTGGATCCCTTCCATTTGCTTGTGCTGATGATTTATTTGATGTGATAATCGGTAATGGAGAGGTGGGGATGATTGGTGTTTTACTATCAATCTCCTCGGGTTTAATTTGCGGCTTAATTAATGACTCCTATAAATACAGCATTAAGTTTAAGTGTATTTCATATCATCGTAATTCATTTACTTGAATTAAACTATTATTATTCGTTGTTGTCACAATAGATGGCGTAACAATACCACTACCATTTGCGGTCGATGGAAAATGTCCATTCATCTCATGAGATCGAACCATTTCAATGTTGGTCTCTTGTTGTTGACTAGACGTAGGAGGAGGTGGAGGTGGTGGTGGTGGTGGTGGCGGTGGTTCTGTTGGTGTTTCGGTCGCAATGGGTGGTTCATCATTAATTGAACCCGATTCCGATGTGACACTTGCCGGACTGTCAGCACGTTCTCGTTTCTTTTTAATAAACGAATTGATTTCCTTGTCTTCCGATTCGATTTCATCGATTTTATCCTAATAAAATCAATAAATCGATTGATAGATTTATTAGATGAATATCGATTATTATATACGATTTATATCAATTTATTCTGTGTGTGCATTTTACCTGTGCTCGTTTTCGACTTTTATTTGGCGTTTCGATTTTCTCATTTTTACTATTCTTTTTCTTTGCTGTTGGCGTACCAGGGAGATTCGATTGTGTTGGTGTCGATGCATTCTTCTCATTACTTGAAACAGTTGAAGTACTGTTGTTGGTCAATTTAATAGGAGTTTTCGGTTCCGGTGTCTCGGTACCACCTAAAAGTAGTACATCAGAAAGGATTTTGATATCCTTTTGATATCCGATTTGATTCCTCAACGTTTTACCTCGTTTAGGTCGTGATCGATTATTATTATTATTATTATTTGTAGTTTGATCTTTGCCACCTTTGTTGCGTGTACGCATCCGTTGTGGACTTTCATCGAGACCACCATCTGGAAATAATCCCACCATTTGCATTAAACACAAATTATTACTATTATTATTAGAATACCTGCAGCTGTATTGGTCAGAATTGGAGGTAATTCATTTGTTTTTCTATAATGCGATCTACATTCCCAGCATAGGATTTGCTTATCTTTACCGCCCGGTTGCCAATCTTTCGAATCTACAAATTCAAACAATTCTCATCAATTCATAGTAGTATGTTTTATATTATTTCTAAATATTTATATATTTTTATAATTGAATTACATAATTAAGCCGAAATAATTATTAATAATACCAAACAATTTTAATTTCTGAATGTCAATTGTATGGTTTTCTCATATTTGCAGTGAATGAAAAGAGAAAGATATATTTCAGTAGTCAATTCGCCATATTGCAATCATGGCAAACTATGATTTTTCAAATATACTAAATAAAATTATTTTAAATAAAGTTTTTAAGTTTAAATTTACGTAAAAATTGTTATTAATTAAAACACCTTCAAGGATTCGATTTCATTAAATTAATTTCACATTTGAAAGTAACATCACAAACATATTGGATAATTAAAATCCTCATTTTCACAGAAGAAATCGACGTCCAGTTTGGTTATTCGAAAATGGAAGTAAATTTGTATAATTTATTTAAGTAGTTTTATGTGATTGTAAAAAAAACCCAAGTAAATAACAACTATTATGTTAAATAATAAAATTATATTATCAATTATTCGAGTAATCGACAAATTACTTGTAGTAAAACAATGCGAGCATCGATATTGTCCTTCACGACTATCGCTATCCTCTTCGCTATCATTGTCATTATCATCTTCTGTCACTGAACTGGTTTCGCCCGGATTGTTTTTCTCATTTGTTGTGTGCGTTCGACTATTTTCCGGTGTTGTTTCTTGTAGTGGTGCTGGTGTGGCTGTACGTCCTACATATTACAAAACATACATACAACATTCTAATAAATTCGCCCGGCAAAAAAAATAAATAAATAAAATGGCTGGCCATGAGTGTTATATTAACTCATTTTTGATTTAGTTGAAGAAAGAAATTTAGGTAAAAGATTTGAACTAACACACATATATATGTATATATATATAGTATATAAATAGCCAATAGATTCTACTACAAAAAAAGAGCTGACAAGATGCATTATTAGAGGTACTAAAATATACAGGTCACTACACACATATATAATAATAAGCTAAATTCGTATAAAGTACAGATAGTTATGTAATTGTAAAGTTGTGGCCCTGTATATTTTGTGGGTGACCTAAAAAATTATATTTTCTAATCTTATAAGTCGCAACAACGTCGGTAGCACTCTCTTTTATAACGAAACGAAAAACGGGAAAATGATGGAAAAGGGATACACACATAAAGCCATAAGCCATAATAATAATAATTACCAGTCTGTAGGTATTTGTTACACTAAGATACAAAATGATTGGTGCATGCAGAAATTGTTCTACGTTTCGTACATTGATTGATATTTACATTTTATTTTTATACAATATACAATTATTTATTTTTTTTTAAATTAACCTAATAATAATGTACATGTTAGTAAAATGATGGAATTCGTCTTATAAAAGAGATGCACGCAAACGACTAATTTAATTATCAAAAATACTATAGCATGGTCCACTTGATTTTATAGACGAAAACATTTCAATTTTATTCATCCATTTTTGTTTCTTCTTTAGGCCACCCAACGATTAAACAACCACAACTTACCTGATGAGGATGCACCATTACCTCCTCTACTATTCCTCGTATTTCTTATACGTCGCAGCGATCCCTGCCGACGACGTCGATGTGGTCGATTATTATTCGCACCCGGTGTTTTCTTCCAAAGGTAATAGAATTCAACTAATTCCGGCTGGGAAAATTGTGGATTTGTTAATTATAAATAAATTTGAAAAATCGTTAAGTGGTAAACTGTAAAATCTTACTGTGTCTCTGTGCGGTAGCAGATCTTTACGTATACGAAAAAAATTCTTTCCAAATTGTCGTAAACCTTTAACAAAACGTTTCGTTTCCTCTTCACTCCATTTTTTATCGATACCTTTTGGTACTGGACATTTTACTAATGCTTGTAGTGCTTTGCCAGGATCATAACCGGAATCGTGAAGCTAAAAGAGACACCAGCAGTATAGAAAATTCGTTTTTTCTATCAATTTCATTATTATAACAATGGAGAACTATAATATAATCTAATTTTATAGTATTAATTTTTTGTCTCTGAAAAAAATTTAAAAAATCGAAACAGCTGTGAAAGTTGAAGAGATATTAAAAAAAGAATTAAGAAAAAATGCTTATAGTTCACCATAAAATTACAACGTACCACATCCAATGCATTAATCGTCGTGTCATCTCTGGAAGCAGCATTGGCGCCATCTTCCGGACATCCACCATCACACATACCAGCAAATGCTGCCATACTTCTGGCTGCACGTAAATACATTAAAAGATCAGCGTCAACAGTCATTGCTGGCACCCACCTAATAAACAATTCATTAATTAATGAATATATAATCAATAATTATTGATTATTATTAATATATTGTTTTCGAGGTTTTAGATTAACCTTAATTCTTCACGAATATGTGTATCTTCTGGATCTGGTGACAATTGTTCTGGTGGTACACCTGGACGATAATCTGGTAGAGATGCCTGGAAATTTACAAACAGATTTAACTATATAGAAATGTATACATTTTATTTGTTTATTTTTACATACATAAACATCTTTTACTTGATTTCCAGCAGCTACTCGAATTTCACTTTGAGTTTGGGCCATTTTTTGTTGTTGGTTTTTAGGTTATTTTTGTACTGTTTATGGCATTGTCGTCCTACAAAAGATAAATAAACAGAAATCGGATTTTGTTTATATGTATAGAATTCAATCGCATTTATTTTAATCGAAACGATATAAAATAACAGTGTTTTTTTTTTATTTATTTATTTATAAAAGACACTTTGTTTATATTAATATGAGACGGAATTGGTGTTCGTTGATAAGATAATTTAATTATTGCGATTTTTTGTTGGTCCTCCGACAATTGAATATGTAATTATTCTATTTTTAGATAATTCACATAATTATTTCGATTTTTAAATAAACCGAAACGTACACGGGGTCATCATAAATAAAAATCGACCACGTGCCATAAGGAATCGAATTCAATAATTCACCTCAATAAAATTAAATAATTCTTCATCGTTTCCTTTGTTTCTCATTCACTATACTCTACATTATCGTTGGTAGTGATTCGCGCCCCTTTTTAATATTAAAAACGAACCCCCTCGTAAAACAATAAAATTCCCCCTTCGATTTAGTCCTATATCCATACACACAGTAACATCCCCATAAAAGTGACTTATCGTTCCTTTTAACGATACCACAAATCAATACACACAGAAGAGAGGAAAATACTAGACACGATAATATGAGCTTTTTAACCACCACTCAAAAACAACAAGCATTTCCTCCTCCTCCTCCTCCTCTTCTACCACCTCCTCACGATTTGCCGTTTTCTTTATATTGTTTTATTTATCTATTGTTATGTAAATAAATTAACAATTTATATTCAATAAAGGTAATAACAAGTAAAATAAATAATGTAAACGTTAACACATTTATTATTATTATTATTTGATTCTATACGAAACGAATTAAAAAAAAAAAATTTATCATAAAAAGTTTCACTTAAAAAAAAAAGAAAAAGGTGAAACGAATAAAATTAAAACAAAGAGAAAAGAGATGGAAGCATGTAATAAATTAGTAATTAGGGTCATAAACAATATGACAAATTAGCTATTATCTAGCGCCTCCCACCACTGCATTGACAAGGGGATTTGTTCTATCGCCTAGCCATAAGATAATTAATCATGCCAATCAAATCGAATCAATTTTCTTATTACTGTGCATTAAACACATTAAATCACATCTAATCAGTTAATCAACACAACGTACGTGTTAATAATAGTATAAAACAATTAAGTGTACGCAACTAATTAATAAAACCAAACAAAATGAAGTTGAAACACCATTTAGACAGTGATAAAAATCAACTTACCTTTGCTAAAATACAAAAAAAATCCTTAGTAGTAATTATGTAAAAAAAAAAAACAATATGCCCTCTCGATTATATTTGGACAGAACTAATTTACACATTAAGTAGTTTCACTCTAAACACACAAATTTAACATTTTTGATTATATTTTAAACGGCTAATTTTATAGATAAAAAGATATTGAAATATTTATTAAGATCACAATAACTATTGATTGTAAGCAGCCATTTTCTCTGTACGATCATTTCTTCTTGCTTCAATTCATACATGAATAAAATGATGCTGGTGACATCTAATATTTTGCACTGTAAATTCTTATAAATGTATAAATAAATCAAAATATCATTATGTAAACGATATGCTATACTTTTCAGTAGTATACATATTTGTAGACGTTTTTTTTTATTTATTTTAACTTCGAGTTAAGTTTATTTAAACAATACTTAAATTAGATAAATAAAACAATCGGTAATAGTGCATATCTGGTTATCTAAATTTGAAGTGTCAAAATACTCAAAATTGTCATCATCAAACATACAATAAAATAAAAACAAACAAGTTGTAAATAATATAAATAATTTATAAAATATGAATTAAATTATATGAATTAAATAAGATTATTCGTAATTTATTAATATTTGTTCTTCATTAAGCAAAATGGCAAACAGAATGGATGAATTCAAACAAAAACTTATTGCTCTTCTTAATAAACAAGTAAGGAATTGAATCGTGATAAAAAATTACATGTTTATGAAATTATGTTGCCAGGGTCTAGTACAATATTTGTGTTAACGCAAAATTGTTATGTATTTTGATAATTTTACATAGAATCATGTATGATTTAGATGGAATAATAGGTGTTAAAGTTGCGCAATCTGTTTGTTTTTATAGCCCCCAAAAGTACCTTCAATGGGTTTTGATGATTCCAATTATCATTCCTCACATATGCCTACATTATCAATTAATAGTAAAACCGCTCAGGATTCTTATAGACCAGCCGATCGGGATATTTTGGAAAGTATTGAAGCCGCATATTTTTCTACTAGGACCGATTTTGACATATGTCGACATGAATTATTGGTAAAATTTTGTTATAAACAAATATACTTTCTAATCTGTGACTGTGAACAAATACAAATCTATATTATTTCATATAAATGAAATCAATCAATGCAATTGATTTACAGAAACTCACCGAGACACTTGAATGTGATCAAATTGAACGTGATTTTAAAAATCTAAAACAACAACATTCGGTTGTATCCAAGAAAGTGTTGCAATTAATAATCGAACAGCAAAATGCATGTAACGGTGAATTTCATACAGTTCAAGCGATTCTACAGCAAGTGAATGGTACATTGGAAAAATGCCGTGAAAGTAGAAAACAGATACAAATTGCTGGCAAACAGTTTTTCGCCAGTTTAAATATTCTAGCTAATTATAGAAAACGGAAATTGCTGCAGATTTTATTAAGTAATTTAAATATGATTAAAAATCTAGTAAGTTTGTGTTAATTGAGTTTTTTGTTAAATTAAAAAACAAAAAATCGTTTTTTTTTTAATGTGATTTTAGTATAGTTTTGATAATCGTTGTCAACAATTTATAAATGATGAAAATTACGCTGGCGCAATAACGGAAATTAAACGATGTCAGAAAATTGCGATAAAATATCGACATTTCAGTTGTGTGGCTGCATTGACTTATAAACTGCAAGATTCCTTGGAAAGTACTGATGCACATTTAGATAAAGTTTTAGCACAGGTAATTGAACAATTTACTGTTCGACAACAATCATTTTTAAATCACTTTTATTACGTAGATTTGTTACGAATTTGACAATGACCGTTACAGTAAACTGCAGGCAGCATATCATTTATTAGAAAAATCTCAATTATTAATAACCGATAACATTCTTGTACACTATATCACAGCAATTTATGATTCATCATTTAATATTGTTAATTCGTTTGTTACATCAACGGAGGCCTTGGAATCTAATGAGAACAATGGTAAAAATCCTTATAAAGTTTTATGCCAGGTAACTGCGCCATTTATCCATTGTTAATTAATTGACTATTAAATTCAATTGATTCTAGTCCGTCTTGCAAGAATGTTTTATTCCTTGCCTGGAACAACTGTGTAAAATTCTATTCAAAATCGTACTCAGTTATTATTCTCTTATTAAATGGTATAATAATCAAGAAAAAGATGAAAATGGTGAGCGCGACAAAATGATACCACTATCGAAAATGGTTTTAAGTCTATTTCTATTCCAGATCCAGAATTAGATATGAGCAAACAAAAATTGGAACATAACACTATCAAAATCTGGGATGATGTACAACGTAAAGTGTCCAGTTTAATGTTGAATGCCGATTTGCCATCGTATAAATTTGAACAGTTTTTACAAGTGTTGAAAATCATTTACAAGTAAAATTTAATTTTGCAAATTGACGAATCAATCCGACATTTTGTTTCTTCACAGATTAATGCAAGTCGGTGAGGAATTCTGTGCAAGTAAATCGGATGATTTACAGGAATCTATACGTAAACAAAGTATAAATTATTTCAAAAATTACCATTCGCAACGTTTGGATGAATTGAAAATCTTTTTGGAAAATGAAATGTGGGAAATATGCCCGGTGAAAGCGACATTTAATATTCTACAATTACAAGTAGGCCGTGTATCAATAATATTGAAATTTTAAAAAATCGGTTTTTTGTTTCGACTTTAGGAATTTAAATCAGTTCGTTCAGCATTGAAAGTTTTCAAAAATTACCGTACAAGTCCCACCAATGTTCCCCTCCCATCAGCACCAATTTATTCAGCTAATTCTACTGAATGTTCGTCGTCACATTCACAAGATGGCAGCAGTATAACTGGTATGGATACATAGTTGTCTAGAATCTAGTAGTCTTAAAATCAAAATGGCTGTTTCGCAAGTTTCTTTTCTTGATTGAATCGTATTTCGTTTGTTTAGGAAACTATTTTATTCGTTATGCAAATCATGGAACACCATTTGATGTTGGTATAATAGATGAAACAGTAATAATTGAAGAAGACATATTATTAGCAATGGAAAACGATGGATCTGGTGGTTACTATTCGAATGATGATGATGATGATGATACGGACAGTGAGGAAGAATCTGACGATGAATTCATTGATGACGAAGATAATGTCGTGTACGTAACAATGAATTAGAAAATATTAATGACAACAGTTGGACTTTTTACAGATCGAAATCGTCACAAAGAAAACATGACAAACAACAGCAACAGCAATATTATAAATTACCAATACTAACGAATACGACGCTCTCTGTTTTAAGACAAATGGGTAAATATATTCAAATGTCTCGTCTGTTAAAATCCATAGCCTACCAAGTGATTAGTTGTATGAATCAATTGTTTGATTTTTATTTATACGCAGTTCATTTGTTTTTTGCTAGCGATTTGGTGAGTATTGTATCACTATACTGAGTGTGGATAGTTTTGTGATATATGTGTATAAGGAGGACTATAAGAATTTTTCCATTTAAATTATTATTTTAGACTGTATCATCTAGTAGTCTCTATACAGAAGAATTGACGATAACTCTACGAAAAATCAAAGATAACTTGATTCGAATATCTACTGATGAAAATCCTACAGAAAATCGTATTGAATCACCCTGTTTATCAGTAATGGTTGATTTGAAACAATCAGAGAATCTCCATGGTTTAGCTGAACGTATTGTGGCAGTTGAAAGTTTAATATTTCTCTCTAAACAATATGAATTCTTACACGAGTATTTAGAATATTTATTACCACAAACGAACAAGATAATGTTACAACAATTCTTCGCACAGGTAGGTATAAAAAAATATAAAATTTCAAAGCTCGAAATTAATTGAATTTCAAACGATCTAAGTGTTCAATTTAATTGCAGATAATAAAAAACCGCCACTATTCATTAATACTTCCGGATGTGTTCGTTCAGGTAGTACCTGATAATAACGCAAGAAATTCTTCGATAATTTAATACCGATAATATCTAAACGTTCTTTTAAATATAGATATAAATCTTGTAGTGGTTCAATTGTTAAACTAAAAACAACTAATTGACGTCCACCATTTAAGAATTGTAACAGTTCTTTTGCAATATTAACTGGATGCTCTTTAGCCGTTATTATCAATGAATCACATTGTTTTTCCCGTAACAATTCGCATGCACGTTCATTATCGATTTGCCACTGTTTCAGATTATTATCAAGTTTTGGTTTTTTTGCTGATGATTCTCCATTATCGTTAGTATCAGCAATTTGCTGTCGTTCATCATTTTGATAGAAATGTCTTAAAACCGAATAAATATTCACATTAATACATCGATTTTTTTGCTCCTGTGGAAATTGCATAGCTAGAAAAGCAGTTTTTTGACATTCATTACCCGGATGCATATGGATTAATGTGCCACTAGTATTTGCACCGATTGCATTCATTATGGCTGCTGACATCAATCCCGAACTACCACTATCATATAGTAAATGATTACCTTCCGTATGGATATTAGCATATGTTAAAATCTGCGATAAATCATCAATACGAATACCTAGTGTTTTAATTGGATCCTGTCGATAGAACATATTCGTTAATAAACGTATTGTTGGTCGTCGAATTTGAATATACTCGAAATATTTCTTTTCTTTCTTTTTAATGTATTTCTCTTGTGAGTATTCCGTTTTCATATTAAACGTTTTCGAATTATTAATTAGTTCACCAACAATTACATTACTATTCAATTCGGAATGTTGCAATTTGTCTATATCGTCTTTTGTTAATGCTTGCGAATTATCGGCAACAATTATATTTCGATTGTCCATACCACTAGGACGTTCAATATTCACTGTACCACTGATTGCACTATTAATTTCTTCAACTTTTTTCAATATGAATAACCGTTTATTTTCATCGCTGTTTTGCATTTGAAATGTTTGAAAATATTTTTCACCAATAATATTGTCCAATTCCACTGTAAATTTACCAATTGTAAGGGTGCCATGTTGTTTTAGTTTGTGTAATTTCGTATAGCCTTGTCTTTGGACTATTATTTGATCACCAACTTCGATTATTTCTTTATTCATTGTACAAAATTGGTTCAAGAAACAATAAACAGCAGCTGCTGTTTTCAGTTTTATTAAATGTGAGGTTAGAATGTGACTTTTCTGTTTAATTACATGTGCAACTGTGTTTAGAGTTGTAAAATTGCAAATATTTAAAAATTTTACTATAAATAATTAAAAAAAAGTGATGATTTTTTTATAAATTTGTTCAGTATCAACAGCTGATTTTTTTATTTATATTTAATTTAATATTTATATCATTTGGGGAATAATCTTTCAAAGCTTTCCTCATAGATGGCGCTTAAGTAAGATTGTATTTTGCATTGCATATATTCAATTGTTTTCTTGCAGAATATAATTAGTGCGATACATTTGCGGCGTCCAATTTATATGGCAGTAGTTGCACAATCATTTGATTTACGGCAAATTTTAATTGCAATGTCGAAAATTAATTGGGAAGTAAGAGATGTAATGTCCCAACACAATTCTTATATCGACATGATTTTACGTGTAAGAAATACAATTTTTTGGCCCATATATATAGATTCATAATAATTAGAGGGTTTATTTTAGGAAGTTCAAATATTTCGTTTAAAATTAGACGAAATTGCACAGAAGAAAGTCACAATATCGAATGATATATTGAAAGTTTTATGGGAAAATATCGCACATATTGTAACACACACATTAGTTCAAGGGTAACTTGATAAAATATTCTACAATTATTACAAACATATTAAAATGTGTGTCGTACAGTTTTTCAGAAGCTAAAAAATGTACTAATGGTGGCAGGGCATTAATGCAATTAGATTTCACACAATTCCTATCGAAATTTGAGAAAATCTCATCACTACGACCGGTTCCACATAAAGAATATGTGGAGAATTACGTAAAGGCATTTTATTTGCCCGATAACGAATTGGAGAATTGGATACGAGAGCATAAAGTAAATTCGGCATTATTAATTAAATTCTCATTCATGATTTGAATCAATTGTAGGAATACTCTTCGAAACATTTATATGGACTAGTCAGTTGCGCGTGTCAAAACAATAAGAAATCACGTCAAAAATTATTGCAAACAATTGAAGAAATGGAGAAAATGAATCTAGTGGGCAGATAGCAACAGCAGCAGTATTAATTAAATCGACAAGCTTAAATTGGAATTTTGTTATATGTGATATTATTATGGAAATTATTTAACAGGATTTATATATTTTGAGTTATATATGAATGTATTATGACAATATTATTAATAATAGTTACGATGACAATTTGTGTATTTTTTTTTTCTATTTATTAGTTTATTATTGTTATTATATAACGATTTTTTTTTGTGTACTTAATAAACGCATTATAAACAATTTGTTTCATTGTGTGTTCCGTGTTATGCAACTGTACATACGCACTTTCGGTTGCATAACCACCAATTTTCTCTAGTCGGAAAAAAATCAATGAAAGAATTCATTAAATCTCACGATGTAATGTTTATTTATAATTGAAAACATTTTGTTTTTACAAATTATTACTAGTAGTAGTAGTAGCACAAAAACTACAAACAAGTTTTTCGTCAATCAAAACAAAGTTATTTACCTAAATTAAATATTCTATTTCCACATACTAAATTTACTCGTATATGATTAATTTATTTTGAAAAAATACTGATATTTACAATATGGATAAAAATACTATTCTACGAAAATGATGCATCATCGGCCATGCGTGTGCGCATGCAACCAACGATACTTTCTTATTATTTAACTTAATTAATACTGTCTAATTAATTAGTATATAAATATGTACAAAGTATTATGTAAATGAATCCCTTAGAAACCTTAGAAAATACAAACTACTGACCATAAAAAAAAAAAAGAGTCTAATATCACTACGTCGGGCGGGGAAAAATGTTGGCAAGAGAAAAACTAACCTAAAAAAGTTGTTTACACACACCAGTAATTGTCGAAAGTGAAATAATATTATGGCAAACTTTTGACAACCACTAGCATACTAATAAATATGTAATAAAAAAAAAAAAAAAGTGGCTACTAAAACGTGCCATGTTTTTTTTTTTGTTGTTGTGTTCTAACTAAATAAAGAGTATAAATTTAAAAAAATTATAGACACGATAAATATTATATTGATACTTATTAACATTCTACTATTAATTAATTATTCGGTTTTTTTTGTTTGCTTTTTTAAAAATTTGTACTTTGAAATCGAACGTGTGTAAATATAATAATAATAAACAGTTTTTATCTCCGATCATTATAAAAACAAAAATGCATCTAAAATTACACTTAGCAACCAAATAGTTTGATTAAAATTGAAATCATTATAGTTGGAGAGTAATAATAAATATATAATGGAAAAAGAAATCACAAATAAAAAGCATAAATGATAAATCGTATTATTGCTAATTTTAGTAATATAATAATACAATGTATTTTCTTTTGCAACAAAATTGACGTATTAATTAACTTGATTTGATTCCCTAAAATATTGACGCCAATCAATCTATCTCACATCGATACGTACATACATAACAACTTTGATCTGTGCGTGACGCCATCTGTTGCTTACCGTGTGCAATTACAGTCAAGATTCCTCCAAATGGTTATTCTCGTCAATATGCGGATTTAACGGTGTCACAACAGCCAAACTATTTAAATAAACTTCTAATTCTTTTGGTGTTAGACTCGATCGCTTCTCCGGTATGTAATTCGTCAATTTTCGATCAATATGCATTATGAAATCATCGTCTTCAATCCATGGCGATTGATTACTACTATTACTATTATTATTAATATTACGTATTATTGGTCCTCTATTTCGATAGATAAGAAAACGATAAATCGAATATAATAATAGTAGTAGGCCGGCGATGATTGCAAAACAAATTAGGCATGTTTGAGCTGTTGGACAAACTTGTAAATAGATTTTGAAACGTGTTATTAGATTTGGTGGAATGCTGTCCATAGACTGGAAAATAATAATAAAATGTGATGATAAGGAAGCAGCGATTGACTTTTATGAGATCGGAGATTATTGCGCTTCAAGGTTTTTTTGTTTGACAACAGTTGGTGTAATAATAATAAAGATTTACATTTTTATTACGATGAATATTTTAATAATTTATTTCCATACTTAGTCTTACATATAGGATTTGCCCTAAACATTTTCCGAGGTTGCAAATATGTGCATAATTTCCTTGCGTCAATTAAAAATTCTGAATTCTTAATGAATTTTTATTATTTAAATTAAATGACATTGTTTTTATTCAATGGCCACTTTTTAATGGGTATTTTGTTTATTTAAATACATATATAATAGAGCTAAAATGTCGCAATCTTTTTTTTTTGTTTTGCTTTTATGTCCAGAAATAAAATAAATTTAAATAAAAATTCAATAAATAAATATAAAGAAATTCATCCATTTGTTTGTATGTTATTTTGATTGCCCCATCAGCATTGGCAGTGATAATAATTAATACAACGAATATGTTTAATTAAGTGCAGACAGAAAGTGCATTATGAGTAGGTACATAAGAAATATGATGAAAAAATAAAAATATTTTGTTTTCAATCAATACTAATAATAAATAAAATTGTTTAATTTGAATAAATTATTGTTATTTGTAAATTAGTATTTTTAATAAAATATTGTTTTTTTTTCTTGGTTTGTTTATTTAATTAAATTAAACTTACAATTTCGGTCCATAACAATGGCAACACCATATTACTGAACTGATCCGAGTGGGCGATATTTTTCAAATTTCCCAATGCCATATTAATTTGAAAACGAGCGGCTAATTTTAATGGCAATCCAGAATCCTGTGTGAGTGTGTGTGAACAAACAATTAATTAATCATCAATTTAATTGGGCTGCAATTAGAATCTGTCAAAAAACATATCGAATGACGTCATCATCATTATGGAAAGTATCATCTTATTGATTGATTTTGTGATAGTTTTTTATTTTATTAAATCAATTAAATACATATATATATGTTTTTTTTTAAATTAATAAATAAAATTATAAAAAATTAAAATATATGTTTTTCTTTCCAATAATGACGATCATCAAATATGTTCCGGTTGATAACCGGTTGTCAACAGGTTTGCACAGATTGGCCATCGCCAATTGACGTCATACGGGAATAAAATTTGAATTTTTTTCGGATGACTATTTTTATTATCACTATAACTGGTATGCAAATGGATTTTTCTAAGCGAGCACAAAAAAAAAAATCAATCGATTAATTTTATTTGATTTTCTCTACTATGAATTAATTATGTGCGCGCTCAGCCATTTGAAATACTTCTTATAAATTCTCATGCCCAACTTACCGGTTGTACAATGAAAAAACTTCGATGCTGTTCGTTATTCGGATTCAAGCCACTTTCAACACGATCGAATAACGATGGATCGGCATCGAGAAAATGTGGATAACTAATTGCAATTGGAAAACCATAATAACAACCGCGTACATCCAGTAATCCGGGCGGTAAACATTTGTTTAGATCGCGCTCATTGCAAAAACAACGATTTTTCATGTTTATGTGGCCATTGTCATCTGCATCTTTAGCAAAATGATAAATGTAGGCATTTAGACCGTGTACGGTTGTATCATTCACGTGAATCTAGAAAAAAATAAAACCACCGACATAATTTTAAATTGATAAATACCAATAGGGTTAATTTAATTCTAAGTAGGCCTTGATGTTTATATTATAAGCTCCGCCTACTTTAGAAGCAGACGACAGATACTATGTGACATTTACATATACTATACACTGTATGTGCAGTTGTATAACTGCACGATTATATTAATCGCAATTAATTGAAAAAATCCTTAATACAATTATAAATTATCATTATAGATTCTCCGTTAAAATGAATAATTATATTTAGAATAAATAGTTGAGAAACATACGATTTTCGGAATGAAATGCTGATAATTATTGCTTTAAAATATACAATTATTATGGTATAATGTCAATAGGTGAAGTTTTATCTTGTACACATTCACAATATTATTATTATTATTATTATTTTTATTAATCAATAATTGTAGGCTACATTTTTTATTTCATCAGACAGTACGATGGTCGTCAATTTTATCTATGTATAGTGTAACGTATAGTAAAAAAAAATAACTAAACTAATTAGCGAAAATTCGATATCTAATTATCGCGCAATTTTTGTTAATTCTATATATAATAATAATAATTAATATTATTATTTGTTTATAATTAACAAATACACCGATTTTTTGCGAATCAAAGTCGACTGTAGGTGGGAGGTTTCTTTTTTGCCGTCAATTAAAGTAGGGTATAGGTGGCATTTCGAAAATGTCGTTGATTATTTCATTATATCTAATGACATTGCATTTGATTTGTTCACTGTTGCCATTATGGAGCACTAATTCTTTTTGTCGCCATTGGCGGGAACATATTGACAGCCCCTCGGAAATATTTTGACATTAAGTCAGTCGTTTCCGCCGCGACCTTCTTATAGTCGCCCATAGTTGTCATATTTCATATTGTATGTTAGACATTGACTTACCAATTGTTTTGCGCGACACATACTTTTCCGGAAAAACAATAATGTATCATTCGATTGTATGTAACTGGAAAATTTCGTACCATCCGATGCACCATAAACATCACCACATGGACTGTTCCATTGTGGTATTTTCTTTGCACCGTTATACGTGTCAATTAGACCAATTCGTTTCAAATCGTTACGATTCTGACCGGTGAAAATCGTTTCGTAATCATCACGGAAATCGTACATCTGATTTTCCATATGAAAAAAGAACAGACAAAAAACCATTTAAATTAATCAAATAATTAATTAATTAATTAATCTCGACTTACCCGATCAATTAATCCCAATTTATCAAAGTAAATCCATGACGGCATAAATGTATTGCCCAAATCCATAAGGGCACTTTTATAACCAAACATAAATTCTTTGGCTGTCATTTCGACTAATGGTTGCGAATTAGTTTGACGTATAATGACATTAAGGCCGAGACGGGTGAACATACCTTTTTTTGATACAACATCGGCGATACTCTGCAAAAAAATCCGAATTGTTGACATTTGTGTTCTGACAATTGAATTGTCAAAATCAGTATGGTCGAAAAATTTCAGTGTTGATCTGTCATTTTTGACAGATTTGAATATAAATTGATATGTAGTTGTCAATTTTGACAAATCATTTGTCATTATCTGTTGTGACAGTTGTGTTAATGACATTTGTTGACCTAGTAGTCGTGAATCGAATCGATAAAATTGGGTGTGTCATTTTTTTTTTTTTTTTTTTTGAATTTTTTTGATATAACAGTTATAGGTTACGTTCAATCATGTCAAGTATATAAATATGCGATTGATATACTTATAACTGTTGTGTTAAACAAGTACATATGTACATATGTTCATTTGAAATTCAGAAAAAAAAAAGATTGTGCGTTTTACGAATATAAATGACAGTATTTTTCTATGAAGAAATTCAATTGTTTTGTGTTGTGCAAATTTTGCACAGACAAAAAAAGTCCCCGAAATTTAAATTCGGGTTTTTTTTTCTATGCCAGAGAAATGAGTGGAATAATTCTAATTAATTTTTATATTCTTTATTGAGGCACAGTCGATTGAATTATAAATATCCTTTTTTTTTCCTGACGAATTTGTAGGTCGAATTCCAAAAAAACAAGACGAAAAAAAAAAGCGGGTTTTTTTCCATACGGATTGATTAGTTTCTATATTTTTACTTGTTTATTGGCAAGTTTCATTTATTCATTAATATTTATATTCATTTTTTTGTGATTATTCCGGGTATTTATCGACTTATCTTAATAACCAAAAAATTGATGTTGTGCCCTGACCGCCATTTTGCTAACAACAATTCATCCATCGTTATATTAAATAATAATGTAAAGAACGTTTCGAACTTAACATTTTCCAACGATCATCATCATCATTATGTAGATAATTAAGTAATTAACAATTAAAACACAAAAAAAAGTGGAAATTACCAAGATCTTCACGACTACGTATTAAAATAAAATAATTTGGCCTTTCATCTATGGAATAATTTTTATTTTAAGAAGAATCACACGAGCGCGACATTATCTGCTAATGATGTTGGCAATGCGACTTATAGATGGCGCCACACCAAGTCATTTAATCATTGCCTATTGTAAATATTTTAATTTTTAATCTAATTAATTTATTTGTACAAATTTAATTCATTGCGTTCATCGATTAAATGAAATTAGCTGAAAATAAATCAATTAACGATAACAATTGTTTATATAATCATCGAATATTTTATCTATTTTCAACAATCAGCAAAAGTTCGATGCACTTTTTTTTTGTTGTTGTTGCACAAATAATTCATAATTTATCTATTTTTAGATAAATTCGACATTTTATCGTTCGAAAAAAAAAAAAAAAAACATCAATTTTGCCTAAATTTGTCCTATTTGTCCACTCTGTATATGTACTGGACAAACATAGATATATTAACGTAATCGATTTTAGGTCAATTTCACTGAACCTTCATTTCTTTACACTTTACACACATATAAATTGCTTCTAGTCGTATTTAGAATGTTATTTAATTTATTCTTAGCATTATTATTATTATTATTAGGAAGTAAAAGTATTTTTGGTAAATAACAACAGAGAGAGAGAGAGAACAGAAAGTATACCTGTTGACAAGCAAACAGTCTACTACTATACCAGATCGTTTTCCATCCTTTTTCTTATTTTAGGTTATGTACGATGGAAAAGGAGGCACGTAGTATTGTGATTATTTCGTCTCGTTTTTGTTGTTTTATAATTTCTTTGTACACGGTCCAATTCGTATCTACTACTGTAGATAGTGTGATAAAAGAAATTTTCTTCTACTAATTTGCCATGTGTATAACTGGTTGCATAATCGTTCTACGTCAACGTCCATGTTATAAAACAAGATGAAGAAAATGTTTTTGTAATTTTCTTTTTATCTCGATTTTTTTGGTCAGTTGATTGATTTCATCAATGAAATTCTGTCAATATAAAATAATACTGGTTGCCTAAGTGCGCATTTATTATACCTACTAGATAAATCACTAGATTAAATTTAGTGATGTGCGTCAATTAAATTTACTATTTTTCATGGACGATTGAATAAAAAGACAGAATCAAAATGGCGATAGAAAACCACTTACCAATAAAGCGATATTTGGCAAAATAAACAAATCGTCTTCGCGCAAACCATTTGACAGTTGCGGTTCCCATACTAATGGATGATCGGGATGTGAGGTTAGGGTGCTGTTCTTGTTGAATGTTACATTTTTATGTGCCAAAAATTCCCTGCGTGCAGGAAATTAATATGATTATATGTACATATTTTCAAGTTTAGTAATTAATAAATTACACAGGCATTTATAGATAATTAATTAAATTCATTGCTTAAATTTCGAGTGTTTTTTTTTTTTTAATAAAAATTATAAATTAATTTCAATATATTTGCAATTATGTATTTTTATTTATTTTGACTATATATAGTTGTATTGTACAAATAAAGAAATTTAAATTATTCAGGACGGGTTTGTATGTTTTATGGAATAAAATTGTTTATAATTTAATTTATAATTTAGCATAAATCACACAGAAGTACCTCACAACGAGTGTAATTGTTGAAAAAATATGAAAAATTATTTGTTATGAATGCAAATAATTTGTTTATTTGCTAGATAAAGTGACTGCCTAGTCTGTGGTAATTTATGGCATAAATAATGACAATTAGAATAAATAATATACAAGAAAATTTAAAAAAAAAAAAACATTAATAAACGTCAAATTAGCAACAATCGTTGCATACAGAAATCGAAAATTTCAATTTCGTTTTATTGATTCAAGTACGACTTTCACGTGTATGTGTATTGCTAGTTGCATAATAAAAATCTGAAAAGAATTCGGTACAAACGAATCTATCGACTTATCTAGGTTAGACGACTGTCGTAATAATTTCGTTTCCAATTATTGATTAATAATCAATAATCATCTATTTACGATATTATTTAATAGAATAAAAATGTATAATTATTATATCCAATCATGATGGCTAGCAATTGGATATGACGGCACCAAGCGTGCCGCCATCTGTTATTCATCGTGTGCCAAACTATAGATTTATTTGATTTTTAATTATCGGTACATATAAAAAAATGAATGGATTTTAATGGAAAATTTGCACTTACCGGTACACGTACGGACCGACTTCCTGGAATTTTAACTTTTTCTCTTTTCCCGACATGTATTCATCGCGATTCGTTACATTCCATAGATAGACTTTCAGATAGAGTTCAACAGGTGGCGATTCCCACAATGAATAAATTTCGCCGCCTGGACCAAATGTCATTTTCTAGTTTTTTTTTTTTTTGTGGAAAAGAAAAATATGTTGAATTTATGTGAGAAAAAAAAAAACTGATTGTTTTGTTAAAAACAAATTGGGAAATATTACACGTAGATAAGTGATGAGTTTAATTGATTATATTTCTTACCCATTGGAATATGATTTTATATGGATCAACAATTAGTATAATCAGTCCCAGTAGAATTGCACCGAGACCAAAAAAAGCAAATGTCAAGGCTCCTGAAAATCAAAAAAAAAAAACGTTTCACTGAAATTCAATGAAAAATAAAAATTACTCAGGTTCAAATTATATATTTTTTTTTTTTAAATTTTTAATATTTCAGCCCAAGGAAAATCAAGATAAAAATCGTATCATTGTCAACGAGAAGTTTTCCATTGCCCAGCATACAACAAGGTTAGAAACTGAAGAAGTAGAAAAAACGAAAAAATTTGCCGGCCAATTTACTTAATTAATGCAATTAACATAATATTCGGAATAAGCGCGGAAACACCAACAGGCAATAGACCGGGAAACCTTCGATTTTTCTTCCTTTTTCGATGTAAATTTTTTGGTGTGTTTTTTTTTTAATTAAATATTCTCTGTCGACTTATTTTACTTTTTTTTTTAATATGTGTGTATTTTTTAACCTTTGATTTCTTTTTTTTTTTTGCAAATTTTATTGGGATAATAAATCACATTTATTTCAAAGTCGCACGTCATTAATATCGAGGAAATAAATATTCAAATGAATTTCAATTTGTGTGAAGAAGAAGAGAATTCCAATAAAACTGAATTGTTCAAAAAAAAAATCGGTGTTTATTTTTACTAGCAGAAAATAAATTAATTTCTATCATTAAAATCATAATTAAATTTACATAATCAACTTACTTTTCCTGTTATTCCATCTACTATTATTATTAAGAATTCGTGTATTAATTTCGGATAATCTTTGCTGATTATTACTATTATTATTATTATTATGATTCGTATGGAATTTAGTCGGTGCCAGCTGATGGGTACTTGGATCCGTTGTACTGACAGCGTCGTACGTTCTACCAACAATTCCACGCCAAATTTGCGTGATGTCTTTCATTTTTCTTATGTAATTTTTATACTGCCCCACAAAATTTCACTGTCACTCCACCCCTAATCCCGGCAAGTTACAATAGCTTTTCTCTGTGACACAACAAACACACACACCCACACACACTAATAATTCAATGACTATGAATGACAGCAATCTTTTGCCCAAAGAAAAAACTAAATTAAGAATAGCAATATATGATTTTAAGGTTATACGGTACGGTACGACTAAAGGTACTAAAGATTGGAGGCGATCGCGATTGGAATTTGTTTGGTTTTTTGATCGGATGGTAAGTTTTGATAGTTTCGTTTTCGCAGTGTTGTGATGGTTTGGTGGGGAGACCAAATCGGTAAAATGGTAGAGTGGGAGGGGGGGGGGGGGTAGGTGGGAAAAGATTGAACTTTCACTTTGAGATCAATTAGTGACTCTAATCCGCCTCCATTTCAACTCTATATACGTTACTACTGTGTGTGTGTAGAATTTTGCAAAGGAAAAAATGATTAGCTGTTTGATTTATTCATTAATATGATCATTTAGTGATCTGATCACAAAATCATCAATAACCGCAATTAATCAATGAAAAAAATTAAGAATTCGTGTTTTTTTTTTTAAATAAAATAAAATGACAAAGCAGAAAATCGTCTTGCATCGTCGTCCCACGCTGATTGACGTCACTAGGGGAAAAAAATAAATGTTTTTTTTTTTTTTGTCACTTCTTTTTAATTTTTTGAATAAATTATTCGATTTTCTACTAATTCTACGTAGATTCGATTTTTTTTCGAAAAGTTACCGTGAGCGATGGGTCGAAAAAATGCAGACTAATTGGGAAAAATCTAATAAATAATATTTACAATTGTTATTACGTTAATTAAGTGTTAATTCTACACTAAGTCACAGCCATCGGAAATACCAAATAATAATCGAACAGTATTCAAATTCAATTAGCAACTCGGATCGTGTATGATCGTAATGCTAAAAGTCTCTAGCCGCAGCGCGCCATCTGTTGTTCCTAGTACGTATCGTATTAGGTTATTGCAAGGCACAAGTCAATGTTCTTTACGTTGATAATAAACTTGAAACAAAAAATGTATTTTTCAAGGAAAATTACAATTTTAATTTATTTATTTCTCAATTTTTATTAAAATTATCAAATATTTCGGTGTTATTGACACGGGGGGGAAGATAAAATTTTTAAGGTTATGTCCTGTATAGGTAGGCGATTGTAGTTATAATCTAGTTTTATTGCAGCACAACATTTTTTAATTCATTTACGGCAAGAAATAAAAAACGATATGCCAAAACCAGTGCCGTACGAGCAAATTATAAATCTATTCACAGTCGCATTCAAAATGAAATTTCCTTTCTCTTTACGGTTGATTTAATTTGATACAAGAGAAAAAAAAACGCACATAACCTAAGATTTTCGTAACTCTAATCAACATTTTAAGTAGATTTAATGGGAAAAAAATATGAAATTAATGGGTAACTAGCAAGGTTAGTTCTGAACTGGTGCAATATGAAAGTGAAATTTCACGTTACAAACGAAAATGAGAGTAATACATAGTAATTTGAAATATTTTCGATTTATTTATTAATTAAAATGTAAAAAACTTGCGTAATTTTTATGCTTTGGATTCATAGAATATTGTCCGAAACACCCTGTATATTTTTGAAACAACACTCCGCTACTTACGCGTTCCATTAATTCCTTTCCAGGGCGTCCAGAAACACATCACAAAACACATCTAGCCACCAACAAAGAAAAACTTGTACAAACTCGATTTTGGTTTCGGTACAAAAAAAAAAAAAAAAAAAATTTGTAAGTCGCAAACCAAACGTAATTTTGAATAGAAGAATAAAAACCTGATTAATCAACACAAGATATACATAATTAATTACTAATTCAAAATCTAATATAATAATAATAATAATAGTTTTAGCTCAAAAAATAACAAAAATCGCGGAATGACGTCATATGTGAAAAAATGTTGTCACCACCAATCGCACGAACCCGATAATTTTCAATTAAATGGTTGACTATTTACGATTTGTGATGGCCATTTTGTTTTTTTTTTTTTGCACATTATTCTTATCGATAACCTATAATAAACTATTTATTATATGTGTAACACGCTATCAAGGAAAAATTAAATCTGAAAATCACTGAAATTAAATGGCATTTCAATAAATACGTAATTAAGGATAATTTCCGTTTTTTTTTCTCTCCAATTTTCGCTGGAAAAATGATACATATATTTATGCTTATTTACTTAGTGTCAAAGTAATTAACAATTAATACACGTTCATTATTTAATTACACGTTTTTTTTTTTTATATTTTCTATAATTACAGCTTTTTCTCATTTAGGTACTTACGAATATACAAAAATATAGAAAAAATTACAATAAAAAACACATAAAATCATAATTATCATCGAATGGAACTTTTCTTGTGGTGAACACAATTAGTGTCCACACCCATACTACACCCTGTATAGGTTGATACAGATTGCGACATCCCGCATTTGATTGGCAAATCTTATCAAATTTTTCGAGGAAAAAGTATGTCAAAAACGATACTGACCAAGGAGGCCAGCAACGACAAGATGGTTTTTCTGATTTGGGGTGACCTTGATATGGAAATATTAGCATTTTTGTGTACTTAATTTTTATTATCATTAATTTCCTAATTGTACCCGGTTAATTTTCGCGTTTCGTTTATTGAATTTTTATAATTTCTCTATTATTTTAATAGGAAAAAAAAAACACTGTCGACATTGTATCACTGGTTGCATAAGTTGTCATCTATTTAAAATACAGTAAATCGACTTACCTTTAAATTTATGAAAAACGTCTAAAAGTTTGACGACAACATTCACAAAACTATTAGTTAAATTGTTGATTTTTTTAAGAAAAAACATATTAATATTATTAACGATACGTTGCATTTGTACTACCCTCAAAAAAATGTCATCATCTAACCGGCACCTTTTTGATTAGTAAGGTTAATTTCAAGGCGCGCTTGACTTATTCAGACAAATTACGATTTGCCAGTGGATCTTATTCGATTTTATTGGTAGGATTTATTTGTTTATTATCTCTTTTAATATATATATATATATGTTGTGAATTTATCAAATAGTATAATTGCTCTCTCTCTCTCTCTCTCACTCACACGCTTTCTATATATATATATATATGTAAAATATTGCTCTCAATAATTATATTATTGTTATTTCATGTTTACAAAAAGAAAATAAAGATGGAAAAAAAGCAGAACATTATCAGCATGTTTTAACCTTTACATTTTTGAACTGTGTGTGCGTTACATTTCGGATACAGTGGCGTAGCAGCATTTTATGGGATCGATTAAAATTGGCATTTCAATATATAAAAAAAAAAATGTTTTTATCTGCTAGTAAATCAATTGATTTTATTGATTGTAAAAAAATGCACGAATGATAATTCTACAGTTAAAATAATAATAATAATAATGATGCATTTAAATTTTATACTTTTCTGCACACAGAAAATAAAAGTGATTATCAACCAGGAAAACATTAATTTAAGCAGAAACTGCTTGTGCAGTGACGTCTGGTTCTTTTTTTTTTTTTTTGTTCCCCTTGAATTTAATGACAACGTAAATGGCAACATTGTCCTACAAATGAGTTTATCTCAAGAAAATGAATGACCGCATTCCTAGTGTTCATTTCAATGAAACGTCATTCGGATTTGAAAAATATCAACTATTCCAAGTAAATATGGAAGGAAAGTTCCTTATTATTTATTTATAATAATTATAAAAAATAAAAAAGTACAAAACGATCTGGTCGCATGTGAGAAAATTGCACGTTGTGAGTGTGAACGTAATTTTCACCATTAATGACGTCAAATAAATCTATTTATTAATAATTATATATAAAAAAAAAAGTATATATTTTTCCCTTCCTATTTATATACAAAATACTGTTTTTTTCTTGTTGTACCATCTTCAAGGTACAAAATTTATTATGATTAAATTCAAGAAAATTTATCTATCTAGTTCCATTTTGCTTGTGCTGCCACTGGCATGCATCAATGCATAGCTGGCTTCGATTTTTTTTTTTTTTTCATTGACATTTTCCTTATTGTTCTGCATTAATTAGCAGCGCTTGTTTATTTCTCAAAATAGATTAGTAAATTAACAACAAACACCCTGTATATATTTAATGTACATTATAAAAAATTATCATTTTATTATCAGCTTATTTTATATCGACTGAAATGAGCCATAAAGAAAACTGATCTTTTTCCATATTTTCTTCTTCTTCGTTTATTTGCAGCATCTCGGCTTCTTCGCTAGTGCCATTCCTGTCAATTAAATTCTGTATAATTTTCGCGGCCATCATTTCTAAATCGTTAAATCGCAGTGCCACAGCAGCAGTACCGTTGTTAGTCGTACTACCGGATTGTCCAGTTTTTAATATGTTCCCTATTAAAAAATAATAATAATAATAATAATAATATGAAGATAAAGTTTGTTGGCTGGTAATTTTCTTCTTTTTTGGCATAAAATCGAACAAAAAAAAAAAAAAAACACTTGAATGTTCGAAAGATTTATTTCGATCATCTAGTTACCTTCGATATCACGTTCGTGTGGATCGAATAAATAATAAAAGCCAGTTTTCATAAATAAACTCAACCATTGCGTCTGGTAATTGAATAAACACGTATTTTCCCTTTGGAAAAAGGCATCCAAACAACTTAGTACTTTTGATTGAACGAATCGTTCGCGTACGATTGGTTTGTAGATGGTCACGTGAACCTGCAAACACAAACCGGTAGCTGGCTACTTATTTATTATTATTATTATTATTGTCATTTGATTGCATTCTATTATCTCATTAATTCTTTTCGATATGCTATTTCAATCTTAACAAACAAACAAATAAACAAATGTTTATTAATTCAATTAAATTTCACTTAAAAATGAAAATTAATATTAGTGGAAAACTTGTTTATCTAGCCTGCTTTGCGCTGGCTGTCTACGTACAAATTCCTTTCCTGATTCTATTCTCGCTCCCATGTATATTAGTTGATACAAGGTTAAATCAGGTTAAATTCAAGGTTAAATACTAATAGCGCACATAACCTATTCTAATAATTGCAATAAACAAACAGCAAATAAATAACCTGTAAATTGTCGAAATAGAACTTCCTTAAAACATTCTCCATTCCTAATTTGACATTGTGCGGACCATATGCTATGTACGAATCGATGTATAATTGGTTGCCAGCATTTAATATCATATCGATATGACGATAATTCCAACTGTCAATTGATAATAGTGTATGCATTACAACTAGAAAGAAAAAAAAGAAAAAAAAAAGAGATAAATTGAAAACGAGAAAAAAAATTAATTGTCATGTTTGACTTACGTCAAATTTTTGACAGTTCAGTTGTCAAAGAAGATAATGAAAAAAGATAAAGTTAAAACAAGAAATAATATTAACCGTAATTTTTGACGTTTACTCGTCATTTATGATTTTATGTCAATTTTTTGACAGTTTAGCTGTCAAAGAAAATTTCATGTCAATGAAAAAAAGAGAAATTAAAAACAAGCAAAAATATTAATTGTAATTTTCGAAGTTTAGGTCATTTTTGACTTACGTCAAATTTTTGACAGTTCAGCTGTCAAAGAAGATAATGAAAAAAGATAAAGTTAAAACAAGAAATAATATTAACCGTAATTTTTGACGTTTACTCGTCATTTATGATTTTATGTCAATTTTTTGACAGTTAAGCTGTCAAAGAAAATTTCATGTCAATGAAAAAAAGAGAAATTAAAAAAAACAAAAATATTAATTGTAATTTTCGAAGTTTATGTCATTTTTGACTTATGTCAAATTTTTGACAGTTCAGCTGTCAAAGAAAATAATGAAAAAAGATAAAGTTAAAACAAAAAATAATATTAACCGTAAGTTTTGACGTTTATTTGTCATTTATGATTTTATGTCAATTTTTTGACAGTTCAGCTGTCAATGAAAAAAAGAGAAATTAAAAACAAGCAAAAATATTAATTGTAATTTTCGAAGTTTATGTCATTTTTGACTTATGTCAAATTTTTGACAGTTCAGTTGTCAAAGAAAATAATGAAAAAAGATAAAGTTAAAACAAAAAATAATATTAACCGTAAGTTTTGACGTTTATTTGTCATTTATGATTTTATGTCAATTTTTTGACAGTTCAGCTGTCAAAGAAAATTTCATGTCAATGAAAAAAAGAGAAATTAAAAACAAGCAAAGATATTAATTATAATTTTCGAAGTTTATGTCATTTTTGACTTACGTCAAATTTTTGACAGTTCAGTCATTTGACATGAAAATAATGAACGGGGCCAAATTAAAAACGAAAAAAAAAAAATGTAATGCAGTAAATTTTAATAAGTTAACTGTAATTTTTGACAGTTTATCTCTCATTTTTGATAGTTCAACTGTCATTTTCTCCAATTTGAATGTCAAATCACATTCAAAATAGACAAAATTTATTTACCTGCCACAATACAATTTGGTATATCTTGTTTATTACGCGAACTGTCATCATAACATTTCGAATTTTGACTTTTATAACCACGAATAATCGCCTCACAGCCAGTAATATTATGGTACCCATGATGGCGACCGATTGCTTGTAATTTTTTCGCTTCTTTTCTTCGACGTTTCTCCTCATCCTTAAAAAAAGAATTGAAAATAACCCCATTTACCATGTATAGATACAATATAATTTCAAGTTTGCGGTCGCCATTAGAGACGGTACCAACCATTTTTCTTAATTTCTTCTTCTGTTCCGATATCGTAGCCTTTGAACATCTTGGCAACGTATTCAGGCTACTGTACGTATTCGTTTTCTTTGGCAACAGTGTGGCTGCCATTCGAGTGCCATCGACAACGATTTCCACAGGAATAATTATGAAATCAGCAAATCGTTTGTCTTGATCTGACAGGCAGCCTTAAAAAACAAACAATAAAACTACTCAGTCACTTTGTGACTTCCCACTCTGTGTCACCGATTTACCTATAATATGATCGGAAGCAATTTTAGCATTAACAAAACACATCAAGCATGCGGTGCCAGTAATCAGTGGCATCCCAGTTGGACTTCTTGGATATGGATCGTATAAATAGATTACTAGATCGCCATTTTGTTGCTCCTCCCATATGCCAACTGTTAGAGTTTGTGTGATGAGGACGCCGTGAGTGTTTTCTTCGAAAAAACTTTCCAAACCTGAATATTTATCATCGTCAGTAGACCCAAGCAATAATTGATGATGATGATGATGATCATCAATGTTTTTAATTGCATTACCTTGTCGTAGATTTTTTATATTATCATCTTTAATATCGATAATTCCTTTTTGATCTGTATGCCTTAATTCACAATTTGCTTTAATCACACCAATTTCGAAATCATTTTTCACACGATAGATATCCAATTTATCTTCCCATGGATTAAAATCGAATCCGAGCTCGTTTATACTGTCGTCGTACAGCTCAGAACCTATGGACGAAAAATCAAGATGGGAAACAATCATAAAACTAGGTTCCAGTAGGTAAATACCGATCAGTATGATTTCATCAATGAGTGGCTTCGACCATGTCTCTGGCTTATGGATAATGGACATGGTCAGGGCAACAATGGCAATCGGTGCACTCAGTTTATCCGCTTCTTTTCCAAGCGATGGATGATCTTGTGATATTGTGCCACTAGAACGTACAACACCAAATCATAAACTCTATTAGTAAAAACTCACTTCACCAATTTCTACCTTAGGATACATTTTCCTGGCATGACGACTTTTAATCCAACCGATTTCGGTATGGATTTGGGTGCCACAATGATAGGTTTCGGTTCACGTGATCTAGGGCACAAATTCTTCTCTAAATTCACCTGAAATTCAAGAAACCGTCGAAACGAAATGCTTTTGACTCACATTTTCCAAATTTACTTTATGGATTGTAAACATGTTTTTGCCTAGCACCGGTAGATTTTCCAAGAAAATCTTCTCCAAACCTTCCAGCTCCATAAAACGTGTTATACACGCACTGCCAATCGTTGATTGAATGCCATTCGGACCTCGCTTGAAACCATCGAACATGTAGAACATTTTCTCACCTTTCCAAATGGCAACGTTCAAATCTACGGAACGAGAAAAAATTGTCGAATTGTGACCCCCCCCCCGTTATTAGTCCGCATAATTTCTTGAACCTTTGGCACTGAGAACTCCGTACGTTGATGTCTCAAAGAACTTCTCCAATGCCGCTTTGACATTTAGTATTTCTTCAACATTCTCCGATTTAATGTCACCGCGAATCACTTCCTCCGAGGGATCAATGTCAATGTCAACCATAAATTTCCATAAGCAAATCTTTTTTGGAATGTCCACCAAGGTGCAATGTTGATTTTCCACTATCCAATCGATCTAGATTGAGAAATTAAATTAACTGTACATAAAATTCACTGATGATTGCTTTCAATTGAACCTCGTCCTCTTGTAGATTTGTGCCAGGATCCGTAGTCAGCTGTTTTTTTCGAAACTTCTTAATAAAACTGTACAGCTTATCGCCATAGACAACAATTGAGTCTGGCACAGTTGATATAAAACAGGTCATTTCGAATGTGTGAGCAACAGCTAGTGCCACGATGGATGCGGCCAATGATTGTTTGCCACGATTATTTTCAGGGAATAGTTGATGGGTTAGGTCCAGGGAACCTAACAATCCAAATGGCTTAATCAATACAACCAGATCCTCCGCACAATTTACCTCTTAGAATCCATTGGCCTTGATCAAACTCCTTGAAATCATACCAATCGCCTGCATAGACATCATTCCGTTCATCTTCCGGATTGTATTTCTTTCGAACATTCAAATTATTCGTAATGTTGATTTTTTTCAATGAGAACTCCCTTTTTGAACGATCGCCAACCGGTATATTGTCGTAGATAAAATCAATTAAATCATCCGGATTCAGGAACCACAATGTACATGCACGTCCAGCAATTTCTTGTTGCAGCCAATAGGATGGCGATTGTTTTGGACGAGCGAATTTCGGTACGGACGGTTGACCAGCTTCTCGATCATCTTCACCATATTGGAACATTGCCTCTTCAGCTTGTTGTACAATTACTTCTTCGGGTTTAGGCGGCGGAACGGCTACTTTCTGTTCATGCTCGACAAGCTCCTGTTCCTCATCCTCTCCTGCTTCTGCATGTTCAACATTCTCGTCTGCTTCCTCTTCTTCGTCTACTGGTACGATATCTTCGATCTCTTCATCCCAATCTTCTTTACCTAAAAATAAATAAGTTCATTTCGGATGATTCGATTGCAGAGAAGATTTTCTCCTACCAATAAACTCGCCATTAGCATCCCTTGGCATTGGATCGAATAAATAGTACAATTTATCATCACGCCACAATGCGACAGTGTAGTGCTTCGTTTCTAGTAAGGCTTCCCGATTGAAATTCTCTTCGGACTGCTCTTCGTTTAAGAAATTTCTCAACGAATCTTTCAACAGCTCCTTGATGTTCCCTGGAAACGTAAATGGAAGTGGATCAAGTGTGCTGCTGCAGCTTATCTTCACCTTACCTTGAGCAAAATCGGAGAATGCAATTGATAAATTATTTGGCCCGATATCAATTTGCGGTTTCACATTTAGTGAAGTTATCTTTATTTCTGGCGATAACGTTTCTTCGTCATCGGATAATTCTCTTTCGGATTCGAACCCTCGTTGTATGGATGGAGCGGATATACCTGGGAAATGAATAGAGAATTATACAATGACCATCATCGTAGAGGAGGAATTAATAAAACGCAATCTTTTGTTAATTAATAACAAATGACACCTTTTTGCTTTGAGTCGCCTCCTGCCTTAACATCAACTGCCTGTACGTTCGTTTTGATCACATCGTCATCTAGCCCTTTCTGAATCTTTGCCATTGATTGTGTATAGAGATCATCACCTGGAATATACCCATTAGACCCTGTTAGATAACTACTAGATCTCCACAATCATCATACCAATATCCAATATTTCATCTACATCATTCTTCGTCCATTCCAATGACGGTTTCAGTTTATTAAAGCTAATTGCACTCAAACATATTGGCACGGTTTGTCGACCTTTCCTAATGCCATATTTCTCATTTTTCTCACTCAGCCAACTGCGTAAAATGGCCGACTTTTCATTGCGTGTAGAATAATTGTGGAGGGGCGGTAGTGCCCCACCATCTTGCATGATATCATAGAGTGTCACTGTGATTTGATTGATATTAAAGTAATCTTCTATGTTTGGATCCAAGTTCGCTTCGATTGATTTGACTAGATCGTCCAAATGGAGAAAGCGGAGAACACACGATGTACCATAACCTGAAAATAGCAATTGTGCAAGTTTCGAGAATGTTTGTATTCATTTGAGTCGGAATACCAGTAGCTAATCCAAACTCATCACGACTGTATGGATCCAAATAGTAGTAAATTCCATCCGTGTCTTTCCAGATTGCCAACGAAATGTCTCGAGTTGTTAGAATTCCCATGTTATTGCCAGATAGGAACCGTTCCAAACCCTGAAGTCGAATTAGAATGACTAGAGTCATTAGAATCAATGCGATCGAATACTGTCAATCACTTTTTCTAAATCGGCCACATCCGTAGTACCATTTGCATACACGAAACCATTAACGCAACATTCCTCCACATTAATAACAACCTCCCTGTCACGAAAACCGAATGATCTCTTCAGTTCACTTAATAGTAAATGGCGATTTTTAAAAGCGCCCGTATCTTGCAGCCAGAGAATCGATGATTGATAATAATTATCTCCGTTTATTAAAATCTAGAATGGATAAAAGTAAAATCGGGTTCAAGATAAACGATCTGTCATCCTACTTCATCAACAGTATCACTGGACCACTCTTTCATATCGCACAACATCTGAACAGTCAAGGCAATGATGGCATTAGCTTGCCCTTGCACGTTTCTGGATTCGTGTCCGAATCGTGTACTTGCTTGACTAAATGTACCACGTAGTAGCCATTTGCCAATGTTAATTCCTAAGAAACGGGGCAAATGGTTACTTGCTTTCTTAACTTGGGAATGCAAAGAATTATATAGATAGTTCTGGATTTACCATTAAAATTGAACCAATCATCGGAAACATCCAGATAATCTTTAATCAAAACACTACTCAAATAGAATCGCTCCGATCGTCGATTTATTTCGGTATTATTAATATATAAGTCGACCAGATCCTTAAGGTTCTGGAACCACGTGACACACGCAACACCCTGTACTGTATCCAGGTTTTGTATGCTGGTTTTAACTATTGCACTGGCTGGCTTTGGAATTGCTAGAAAAATCGACAGATGGTAGTTAATAAAGATATTGTGGCTCTGCATTTGGTACCTTTTCCATTTGGATCTCGTTCATTTGGATCAAACATATAAAACTGTTCATCTTCAATCCACACGGCCAGAACCTGTGGGCCTAGTATAATGCAGCAATCATTCTCAGTTAGGAATTGATTCAATGCCGGTTCCAAATCCAAAATCTCATAGTTCTGACTTTGCATTTGCCCAACCAATGCGTACTCCTTTATAACTGGCGTGAATAGATGGCCATTGTACTCGATTTTCTTTGGGAAATTCGATAGACGCAACGTATGAGTTCGTGGGATTGTTAGCATTGCATCCCTGGAACGATAAATTGTACTCAGATAGCAGTTAAAGGTCATTTAACTGCTACCTAAATAGACGCTCTCCATTTTCCAAAATGGTATTAACAAGTTGCGGAATCCAGTGTTTGGATTTGTGTATGCGCAACATCATTAGAGCCGACAAAGCATTTCCCATGCTTTGCCTGCCTAAATACTTTGAAAATTTCGGATCTGTTTGACAGGTTCGGCCACGCAATATACCCATACACTCTGGTACTAGTTCTGCAAGGTCAATCAAATAAATTCCTTTCGAAACGGTTAACCTCAAAACCGTTCTACCTGTATAGTAAGTCAGTCGGGCTTGTTCGCCTTTAAGGTACTTTGGCAATGGAACTCCATAATGACAGTAGTCCTGCTTATTTATTGGCCCATCCTGAATGAATGACGGTCGCTTTTCAGCTGGAAAATCTTCTGTTATCAATGGGGAAATTTCCTGAATTTTAATATGTTGCGGATCAATTGCTCGCGTCTCTTCAATGTATTCTTTTAGGGTTTCCATTTGGAAATCGGGCGGCGGCGGTACTACAAGAACAAGCAAACGATTACTGCGTGGAGGGGTCGAAATAACGTTGGATCCTCTTTTACTATTCTCCTCAATAATTGCTGTGCAAACAATATCTTGCGGTGCCACATCTTCGAATTTATCCGGTGGTACTGTATTAATTTGCACGGTTCGACTTAGAATACATGGTACCAAATGGAATTTTGTATATGGTTCTTTGACAGCTGGATAATTCTTGTACAGGTATTCGGTGAGAGTGGATAATATTTTGAAGCGGCCCAAGAACGAAACACCATAACCTAAATTGAAAGTTCCAAGTAATGGTGCCCTTTTAAAAAGTAGTAGGGTTATTACCTGGCTGTCCTTTCCATAGATTTCCATATTGATCATGTCCAGATGAATCGAAGAAATAATAGACTCCGGCCTGTTGCCAAATTGCCGTATATTTATTATTAATAAAGAAAATTCCCGATTGGCAGTGATTCAGGAATTTTTCCAATGTACTCGTTATAATATTGCGGGCCTGTTCTTCTGATGCTGAAGTTAATTCCTCAACAATTTCCTCATCGGAATTAATCGCAAAAGTGACTCGCCGGTTTCCCAAAAAGAATGACGTGCATAATTTCTCTGGCGGTACTTCGATTAGACATTTATTGCCTTGCTGGGTACTTTTCACATACAATGCATCGCCTTTCAGTAGAATTTCATCTAGTAAATTGGACGTCCAAACGGCCATATTGTAACAAGCCGAATAGACGCAGGCAACAGCAGAAATTGACGCACCTAGAAATGTTTAGTGTGAATGCTGTCGTGCTGACGATCTTAACAGACATAACTGACCTTGGTACCCGTTCGTTTTGTAACTGAATCGTTTATGATTCAAATTGAAATTTCCATTCAGAATTCCTGCATCGTCATATAAATCGTATTTATTCCAGACTTTTTTCAATGTGGAATTCGCCAGTTTCTGGCTAATTCCTTCGGGTTTAATGTATTTTGGTGCCGGTTTTGGTCGCTTTCTTTCATCGGGTGGTATCCAATGCCGTGTGGGAACTGGTGGATAGTTGATTACTGGTTTCGGCCGTGGTTTAGGTTTTCTCTGTTTTCTGATAATGCTGGAATCAAATGAGGAAATGAGGTCGTCGATTAGATTAGTCTAGATGATAGTTACCCCATGTTTAAGTGAGTTTTTTTCGGGAAGAATTTACAACAAATTTGGAAAAATCAAAGTCTATGACGTTAGCTATTCAATTTATGTCAATTTGTGTCAACACTGACACTTTATTTACGAAGTTTTCGTTTGGGCAGAGTTTTTTTTTTATATATGGAAAATCCAAGGTAAAAACCGTGCTCGTAGATCAAATACCCCACTGAATCCATTCTGTTTCAGTAAAACTAACCCCGGCAACGATGATTCCCGGATCAACCACCATCAACATCCCCCCGCTCTTTCTACGAATACTAAAGTTTCAGATCCAGTACGTCATCAAAGGAAAATCGATCGTATTGTATTCAAGAAGCCAATGGAAGTGATTCCGGAAAAGGACAGTACCATCAGTACTAAGATTATGCCTTCTCTACAGTAACTATAGGTTGAGTTCTTTGTGTAGAGTCGCGCGTATGATCTTCTGTACTTTTTCTAGCACCCGAATTGATCTGCAGCAATTCGATGTACCTCCACATAAAGTGAAATATCTTCCGAAAAAATCCAAGAAACAACAGAAGTTTTTCGAAAAGAATCGTGCCAATACAGCGAAGAAATTCTGCAAATATAGTACTATCAAAGAAGCTGATCCGATTCCGTCAAAGAAACTGGAACCCCAAGTAAACACTCGTATCAAAACCAAAACCCTTAAATCGAAATCCCATTCTTCTTTCTAACAGTTCAACATTCCATCACCGGAACCATCGAGTGCCAAAGTCCTGCCACGACGTGTTACGCCAACATCAAGTTGGCTCCATCCAGAGGCGCCGACGAGCGCTGAACTGGCACTAAAACGACCGAAAAGTGGCATATTAATTAACGAGATTCTTGACGCCGATGGCGAAGATGGTGGCGGCAAACCATATGATAGTTTCGATTTGGTTTATCGTAGACGGCCGCGACCGTGAGTACCAACTACTAGCCGAATACAAATGGAATAATTTTGTCATTATTATTCCAGCCATTCGAAAAGGAAAGGTACACCGGCAGATAGACGGCGTCCGAAGAAGAAAGGCAAAAAGAAATTGAGCAGGGAAAAGTCAAAATCTGGATTGCAATTGTTCCCCGACGATCAATACCTGGAACTACTAGAGAAACAAATCGAAAATGAAATAGCAATGGGTGAATACGATGATGGAGACTATGATTTGTATCACGACTATTTGACGAAGCAATTTCGAAGAAAAGTATCCATGGTACTATCCAAACTATAGACAAGCCTCACTTTCTTTATTCCATTACATTTGCTCGCATTTCTCAGATGTCTAATTCCACATCGTATCAAAGCAAAGATATCATGTCATCGGATAGTGTTCTACATCTATCCAGGCCATTCCATGTGGACAGGTACGCTCAGAAGTTTCGTCGTGATTCGGAGATTAAACGATTCGAACCGAAGAAACGGAAATTCAAACGTGGCACGTTGGAAAGTCATTCTTTTACGAATATTTATCAGCCGATTTTGAAAAATTTCTATTTCGGTTCGAAACAGGGTACAATGCATCAAGGTATAAAAGTTTCTAGACGATATGACGGCTCGCTTTGAACACGTGTTTGTTTCAGCAGCCAATGAACATTTCGCTGGAAATGTTCGTAACATGCAAGGCATCTGTATACCAATAGCCGCATACTGTTACACGTACTTGAAACATCCAAACCGTTGGACATCGGAGAATATCGATGAGATACTGGATGCTGGCAGTCAATTGTATCAGCGATGTTTGGAAGCATTGCATGTTCATCGAGCCGGTAAAGAACTGAAGCCTGATGACTTGGAAAAATACTGTTTCATAAGTATATAATGTGTGTGTGTGTGTGTGTGTATCAAGTTGTGTTTCAAATATCATTTCCAGAAGATAAAAAGATTCGTTTCACTGTTGACGAACCCGAAGTATCTGGATTAATCAAATCAACTGATCGTACCGTATTCAATTTAACAAAAGGATTGAATATATTCTTTGCCCGACAAAAAGCTGGTATTCTACAAACACAGGACACCAATCTATTGTTTTGGAAAGATAAATATTTCTATTTTTTCGATGGTAAACCGAGAACGAAAGATTTATATTATGCACCAAATGGTATGGCATCAATGGCAAATTTCTATGATATCCCGGCAATTGTTACCATTCTACTACAACGATCTGGATTACAAAATTGGCCATTTGTTATTTATCCAATTAAAGTGTATAAAGTCAGTGGCGTGTTTTGTTATTGTGCAAGCATGAAATTTAAATCGATGTGTAGGTATTGGCAAAAGATGATGACGATCCAGATGAGAAAGAATTTGGATTGGAAACACGCAGTAATTTTAATATTTTAAATGAAAATAAAGCGATACTGATTGGCTCCTACGATTTGGGTGATAAATGCTTTGGATTCACTCGAAATAAGCAAAGTTTACCAATGGCAGTTGTCTGTTTGGTATATTTTTTCTCTATTCATATTTCAATAATTGAATCGATCGTTATGCAACTGCATTTGTTTTTTTTTTTTTTGTCAAGGTTTACTCACGTATAACGCCACCTAGTGCATGGCACCGTCAAACGCTCGATAAAATAATGATTATCGGCAATCAATTGTATTTGGAATGTATGGAATGCGAATCGATTAATGAATTGAAATTGAATACAATTCCAGCATTCTTCACTGTTGGACCATATATTGGTAAATGTCACTAAGACAGATAGATATCGATAAAATAGCGCGATTGATTTATTTATAGTTGAAATTTACATTTATGCAAATCGTATTGTCGATTTAATGTATGAGAAATGCAACTGTCAACTGAAATGTTGCTTGGAGGAGTTTTTCCGAACCAATACAAATGCCATATTGCAAATTGGCACCTGTCATTTGGCCGTGTGGAAACAGAGAAATATGTACTTTTGTTTCGATCCATATTCGAGGGGGACCGAGGGTAATTGGAGGCATTTTCTCAAAAAATTGATATATTAAATAATTCTTATTATTTCTTTTTTTTTTTGTCTTTTTTATAGTTGCTTACTGTATGTAAAATTTAACTTATTTTTTAATTTTCTATCCTTTTTTAAATAAAAAAAGCAACTAAACTAACAAAAAGTACGATCAAAAAGTCGAAACAGCTGTTGAAAAAGAAGGACAGAAAAAATTAAAAAAAAACAGCAGAAAATTTCAACTAAAAAAATTAATTCTTTATAATTATAGGTTATAAATGTCGAGAAGGCTATGCCTGCCTATCGATGCATACAAATATCAATTCGATAGTCGATTTGGTGACGCACAATTTCGACGATCATGACACCATATTCAATTTGCATGCATTGAAAGTGTGTAAAATTAATCGAGATCCAGTAAGAATCGAATATTTATTTCGATTTATATCGCTCGACTAATTATACGATTTTTTTCCACGTATTAGATTCAAACTGAACATTTCCCGAAACACACACCACTCGAAGAATTCTCATTAGAAGAAATAAAATCGTATAAAATGCGAAAAAGTCGCAAACCAGCCACAGAGAAACCGGTAACCGTTGATTATACAGCGTTGGCTATGCGTTCTCTTTTAATGGGTCAATCGCCTGATCCTTCCCTATTGGAAATAGGTTTAGGCTAATCAAATTTATTCCATACATTCCTCACAGTAATACGTTGTATTAATCAAATATTCCAGGATCGACAGTAGAAAGTCTTGGCCTGGATCAATTACCGAATATGGCTGCATTTGGTGCCGGTGGTGATCGCCCATCCCTACGAAAATTGAACATTTCTATTCCAAAGCCTACCAGTGATATTGTTGCCGATTTAGATTCACCGAGTCTTTCCGATACACAGGCAAAATAAAATAATGAAATTTTGATCATTAATCGACTAGTTATAATTTAGATCATTCCACAACGGCCTATTCAACCAAAAGATGATTTATCGATACAATTCCTCGATATCGATTCATTCGAATTGACACAAGATGAAATTGAATTGGAAACGTCATATGCCGGTGAAGGTGACACGATGGATAAATACGGTAGAAAATCGATTCATATCGAATTTGTTTTAAATTATTTATTTAAAAAAAAACCTATTTAATTCTTGCTGGATTTTTACGATATATAGAAGGCCGTGACGATGTGGAAGACCTTGAAGTTGAAGAAATGAAATTGATAAAACAAGCGGAAGAAGATGCGGAAATGGAATATCAGGATGTAGATGATTTCTATTATGCACAGGATCGATTTGCACAAGTACGAGCTGAGTCATTGGTACCGATTACTGTATCGGAAGAGGTATGACATTTTGATTAAAAAACATTAGCTATGGCAACATTGATTTAAACACTCATATTTCATTTTGAGCAAAAAAGTGAACTAGTTTTGCACTGCAATGAAAACAATGAAAAAGTTAATGAATAGGATTCACTAAAGGAAAATTGTAATCATTAAAGTATACTAAGTTCCTGAAAATTAAACTAATGATCAGTATTTACATGTAATATTTATTTTAAAAGTAAATTTAATGTTGCCGTGCGAAACTAGTGCCACACTTTTTGTCCAAATGGAATCCATGAATTTTTAATACGCGTGGGCGGAGTTAATTTAGATCAAGGCCTCCCACCCACCACTAAATCACATATATCTAATTGTTATATTGCAATTTTGCATTTTTAATCCAGATTAACACCGATTTAACATTTTTCCCAATCAAAAAAGAAATCCTCTATCCAACCTATATAAGAAGTAAACAACAAATGCGAATGCCTTCATCATCGTTGCCACAAAAGTTTCATAAAGATGATTGGCGGGAGATGGACGATTTCATACCAATGGAACCAACTGTCACGAAATCCGAGGAATTGTTAAAAGAAACGAATTTCATTGGTTTGCCAGATGATAGTCAAGTAAATAAAATGGGAATGGGTGTCAATTAATATTATATGTAGGTGGTATAATTGGTGCAAATCGTAGATAATTCGTGGCACGAAGAATCTACTAGATTATGGCGATGAAGTTGAAATTATGGCACCATTTGTCTGTATAATGGCCGATATTGTTGCAAAGAAATATTCAATTCTATCGTGGAGTGAAGATATTATTGATTACGTACTAAAATGTGGTGTGGAATTATTTAATATATCGAAATTTCGATATGATCAAGTAGGCTTGCCTCAGATCACACAACATAAATTCTAACATTTTTCCTCGATTATTATCAAGCTGTCCAAATTGGAAATTCCTCAAATCTCATTGGGCAAAACCAAATTCAAATGTCTAGTCGAATACGTATTCGATTCGTACATACGTCAAAACATCCTGGAATTGGCAATCAATAAAATTCTATTCGTACGCAGTGATATGGGTGTATTGGTGACGCCGACGTACGCATGCGCACTAATATACAAAAATCATTTGTATTACATGTACGATGGTTTCGGATGCAATGAAGTCGGTCTGAACGAGGAGGCTTTGACAGATGGAACCGCTTGTTTCTGTCGCTTTAAAGTTGCAACTAACCGCTAATTAGTAATTATGATTTAGTATTAAAGTGTTTTTTTTTTTTTTTTCGTCCTTTTAAGGACTTACGCTCATTGGTTACAAGAATCATGTACAATAAACGTAAACGGGAAACAAGGGAAGGTGTCGTTTATACGAAATTCGTATTAAGTTTGGTTAAGGTGAAAATGCTACGACATTCGGGTAAGAAACATTGCTCAGGCGATGGTTTTTTTACTATAGTAGATTTTGCTTGACAGAAATCAAGTTACTGGCAAAGAAAAAAGTTATGAAATCCAAAACGACTGAAGAGCGGGACGACGAGGGAGATGAAGTAGAAATGGCCGATCAATATGGTGAGGATGATGGCGCCAATTTGGATATAGCACCAGCACAAGAAAATGTTAGGGAGGTCAAAAGGAAGCGAGGGTAAATATACTCCTGGCTATATAATAATAATAATAATTGTTTTTAGTGTCATTTTAATCTTATTTGATTATTTCTTTTTTTTTTAAGTTATCGCTACAAAAACGGCCTGCTTGTAATTGAAGGCACTCGCAGTATTCAGCCAGCATCACAAGCTGGCGGTGCTGATGATATGGATGCAACGAGAATGCTTGCCAAATTGAATGCCGATCATTTTGCCAGTTTGTGTGCGTGTTTGATGTTGTTGCATCGCCCTGTAGAAAAATGGGATTCGAAAAATGTCGATGAAGTAAAAAGTTTCATAAACCTTATTTTAGTTTAAGGTTTCATACTTATTTCGTAATAATAAGGAGTAGTAGACTCAATCTAATAATAGTCAAAATATGTGTGGGTTAGAATTTTTCGTTGGTCCGTCAGATGGCGTCGTGTATCAATCAATTCAATAAAAATCAATTAATCCTATTAATTCTGTTTTTTTTTTTTTTTTTTAGGCATTAGATCATGGAATTCATATCTATTCCCATGCCGACGATTTGGAAATATCGGAAAAGCGAACCATTAAAAACGTGCTAATCGGAAAGAATTTCTTTGACATAATTGTCAAAAATATCAAAATTGTAAATCCGAAAGACAATCGAAATCTAACAACAGGTGATCGATGCAATCGAATTCAATTGACTCACAATTCAACGTTAACCTCAATTTTCAGGAATCGATACATTGCTGAGACGTAAACGTAAATATTTCCTAGTTCAATGTCCAGATAAGTGCTATGTGATTCATAACACCATATCAGATGGCAAGTTTCATATATTCTATCCATGTGGCTTGCCGCAGCGTAAGAACCAACAAAATGGAAATGATAATAATAATAATGGAGCATTGAATGCTGGCTGGTTACGTTGTGAAAATTTAAAGGTTACAATATGAAAAACAAACGAAACAATGCTGCTGGAATTTAGCACAAAATCAAATTTAATCAATCAATTTCTTTCAGGAAGTTAAACAACGATTAAATCAAGCAGTCGCTGGAAACATACCGTACGATTTTTACACCTTCGAAGTAACATCAATACGTAAATCACCAAAAGACATGCTGATTAATTATCGAATAAATCAGTATTCGATTGATAGACCTGAAAAATCTGAACATTTTGGTATTGGTTTTATAACCAAACTTTTTCCAAAATTCTTCTTTTTCTATTTTAATTTTAATTTTTTTATAACATCAATTAATAATTTAAATATAAATTCAATTCTTTTTTCTATATAATCAAAGGCAAACCATTCTACGAAGATTCTGATTGGTTAAAAGCCGATCCCATTCCGTGGTCGCGTCTAGTCGATAAAACAGCTGATGGAAAAGAACGTAATATACTAAGTAGCCTATGGAATAATAATTGGACAATTGAATATGAAAATGATTTGTATTCATTAGTATCGAATATTAATCAAGATTCTGACAAGTATTTGAACATATTATTAGTATTAATTTCTTGTGTATTATATTGTAACGTATTGAATAGATTTTCAGAAAATTCGCGTGGAAAACAAACATTATGCAATCTAATTACGTGTATCGGCATGTTGCAAATCTACGATTTTTCCGAATGGAATTCAGCTGTTCTGGACTCAATATTGGTGAATGGCGATCAATATTTTCATGAATGTTTTGACAATATTCAAGAGGAGAATTACGAATTGTCACTTGATGATCTAAAGGTATGTCATATTTTTCATTCATTATTCGATCATAATTTTTTATTAATTTCAGGAAGATTGTGTTATTTTCCCATTCACATTTAAAGTGGCTTTAAAGCCAATAGTTGAAGGAACAATGTTTCTGGTGCGCAACACCCAATTCAATTTATACAAAGCAATTAGGTAATAAAAACACAATTTAGAGATTATAACCACAATTATTATGTTCAAATCCTTTATTAAAGATTCTTCTTTGATCAACATGAACGACGATCGGGAATAATTTGTTGCACAAAATCCGATACGAATCGTAAGCATGTGGCATTTGGAAAAACACGACACAATGAATACTATTTGTTCGATTGCGATTGTCGTGGTGGTTTAATGTTTCTAGAAGGCCATGAATGTGCATTCATACTACGAGCGACCAGTTTGAATCGTTTGATTCACATTCTAACGATGAATTTACGTGGTGGTGATTTTTTTATTTATGATGTTGTTGTCAGTGATTTGCAATCGGTTAGTTAATTGGAAAATTTGAGGTTATAAGAAAGGAAATAAATTGCGAGTGTTTTTAATGGTGGTGCCTGGTGGTGGTTGTGTTTTTATTTATTTGTTCAAAATCGTATACAAAATTAAAGCTAGTAATATTAATTAATTGATGTCCACACACAATTGTGTCTGTTTTCCTGAATAAATTACAAAATAATTTGTACATTGAAATATAAGTTGATTTCACAAATTAATTATGTATATTGTAGACAATTATCGAATTATTAAACTAATTATAAATACTAATTACTAAATTACAAATAATTAGTCGAATAAAATCTAAATTTTTTTCGGACGGAAATTTCAATCTGTCTTCATTTCTGGCTGTTTAGTTTTTTCATCGCTACCGCTATCAATTTTCGGTTTTGTATAAACAATCTCCGCATATTCAGTCTTATCATTAGTATTTTTCAATACCGGTATCAATGTTGAATCTTTCGGACTGACTAAATCTAATTCAGCATAAACTAATGATTTCTCATTTTTTTTATCTGGTATTGTATTTTTTTCAATTGCCCCATCACCATCAACGCCATCTTGTTGCTGTTGTTGTGTACTGGTAATATTGTCATCTGTTGTTGCTTCGCCATTTTCTTCCGACTTTTTCGCCTTTTTACTACTACTACCGAAAAATGCGGCTGTTTTCGATGGCAACTGGAACGATGTGGGAAATTTGAATTTTCTTGATGTTGATGGACGGACTTCAGCAGCACTTTCCGTATCACTACTGAAACGTGAAATTCAAACGAAACGAAACAATTTGAACGAAAGAAAATACGGAAATGTTTACTTACGATTCGGCTAAATATCGATTCGTTTGTCGATCTAGAAAAGAACACAAGAAAAAAACAAAAACAATTTTATTAACATTTTCTTCTGTGCCCAGCAGATGTGGTAAAGTATTTTGTGATTGTAGAAAGGGATTAAAATCACATTCAAATAATTCGTTTTTTATTTATAATCACATATAATATAGAAAAATGTAAAAACAAGGAAGCAGTCTATAAAATTATTAAGTACACAATAAATTATTTAAATATTAAGTACAAGATTCAGTATGCAACTTATTTTCCAAAAAAAAAAAAAAAGTGCCTAAATAAATACATCATTTTTATTTTATGATTATCGATTATTTTATGAAACATATCGACAATAAAAACCGCACAGATTATTCGACAATCATCATTTCCAATAACGGAGCTAAAAAAATCAGTTATGATAAAACAATCGATAATAATAAATATCGATTAATTACACGGGTCATTGAAAATTTGAATAAAAGTAGGGTTATGTATGTTTTAAATACCGCTCCCCTAGTTCGATCACAATTTTTATTACATTTGAGAAAAGGAAAAATTATTGTCATATTTTTTTTTTCGCAAAAACAAACAGAGCAACCAATATATGAAGTAGGCTGTGAGAAAATAAAAATGTTGGTCCTTACAACATAAACAAAAAAAAAAAACCATAATCGAATTAGAATCTATTACTCTATCCGCTGCTATACCTAATTAGTACACAGAAAACATGCATAAAAATTGAACAAGGTGTATGAACAATATCTAGGTAGGTACTACAATGACGTATTGTTATTTAGTACACCCGGTACAAGTACATTTATATATATATATATGTATAGCAAAAGGATTATTAATTGCATATTGTTAGATTAGATATATTATTATTATTATATGGTATGGACATTTATGTATTCGTTTCAACTTTTTTTTCTTTGACAGCTATTAGGATAATAATTATTAATACATAATATTATATACTTAGTTAAATATATACATTAAATATATCTAATAGACAACATATGAATATTTAATAATAATCAATTAAAGTATCACTAAAAGAGAGACTGTCTGATGATTTTATAATATCGAAATTCTACAATTCTACAGAGCAAATGAAACAATCGAAAATGAATTCTTTCCGTCTTTTTTTTTATTAATTAAGTACATATATTTAGCTGTATTTATCGATAGATAATAATTATTATATATGTAGTCGACTTAGTAATAATAATAGTACAAATTAAGTAAACAATACATACACAACCACACAAATAAAAAAAAACTAATACTGTTCGTTTAAAATTACCTTGTTGGACAGGTTAACCAAAAAAAAAAAAAAAAACTAAGTATCGAACCGTGGAATGTGTTCATGTCATGGAAATTGCAATATCGATCATTATAGAGATTTTAACATAGAATTAAATCTAATCTAAACCTAAACACATACACATTCATCTAAAATCTAGGTATTTTAGTTTAATTCAATCAAAAACATTCAGGCGTACGCACAGTCATCAAATCAAATCGATTTACACAGCTGTATTAATCTTTTCATCTTTCTTAATTATATTATCATTGCCATTGATGTATTCGGATGATACTTGATGATGTGGATTATCAACTCCATCACTGCCACTAATATCAGAATGATGATGATGATTATCATCGCCGGTATAATCAATAACTGTTGCTCCACCTATAATAATAACACAATAGAAATTATATACAAAAAAGACATGTGAGGTTATGTTGTGAAATAGGAAAAAACGATTAGTGACAAATATGGCGAACTATAAGATGGAGGGGAAATGAGCAAAATAAAAAAAAAAGTGGACACCCACAATAGGTGGCGCTAGAGTAGACTAGTAGTACACACATAATTTAATATTGTCCTTATGGGAAATTTTATTTTCTACATTTTAAATGTTAAATGTTACGAGATAATAAAAATAAAATGACATTGAGTTTAAATGAAAATTAAAACATAAACAAAAAGTATACACTGTCAAAACTAATTCTTTTTGTCGAAAAGTGTGAATATTTTGAGTATTATACAGTCGTTTCCCCTCCTCCTTCTGACAGTCCTTCATAGTGACAAATAATTAACTATAAAATTCAATACATCCACAAATAAATAAACATAGCCATCTTGATTAGAAACCGGGGACAAACACAAAATTCCATTCCATGCAAAATATTTCAACCAACAGCAAGCGAACAATTTGGGCTCAACAAAATTAATGTGTGCAGAGTTTCTTTCTATTTCCTACCTTTTCTAAACTAATTTTCTTACCTTTTTTTTTTTTTTTTTAGCTTGTTAGTTTGTTTGTTGGCAAAATTTTCCCTTGTTTTTCGTACAAATTCAGGTCAAAATGACATTATAAATTTTATCTAATGGAAAAATAAGGATTGTTTTCCCGAAGAATTTACCCACTATACTATACTTATAAAGGTAGATTAGGTAGGTACAAACAAGAATAAAAGTTAGATTATTTTTATATTAGATTATATCGTTATTGGCGCCAGTTAGAAGACTGTCTTTTTCTCTCGAAGAGAATTAAATTTGGAAAATGTCGAGTTTTATTTTAATGCCGGGGCGAAATATGATTAGCTGATCTATTCAGATGTCTTAATACAAAAAAAAAACAAAAAACAACAAATCTAAATAAATTTTAAAAGAAAGAAAACAAAATACTTTACCACAACAACAGAAAAAAAAAAACGCCTACTTAAATAACATCTACACAAAGTAATCGGGCGGGAGCTACCGTTAAAATGGAATACTTACCACTGAAGCACCATCTGCCGGTCATTTTTGCAAACACGGTGAGGAAAATGATGAAGCAAATTGACAGAATGAATATTATTATGCCAGCAATGATACCAACACCTACTTGCACACCTATAAATAAAGAGAATAATAAATAATTAAAAAAAAAAAATTAAATAAAATAAAAAAATAATAAGAAAAAATGAAAAAAAAGCAAAAAAAAGTAGAATAAAACGAATAATAAAAATTGAAACAGAAAATTATAAGATTAAACAATAATTCATCGAAAAATTAAATACGTAATTGGAGATTCTCCGAATTTGATCAAACTTAACTCTAATCCCCTCCATTCTATCGATTACCTTTAAATTATCACTATTTACTCAAACAAAAATAAATTGAAATCAAACATTGACTACCCCTTTCCCTCCCCGCCCCTCTCTTCCGTCTCCAGCCACTCGATACCCATTGGCCCAATAAATTCCATTTAAAGTATACGTTAATGAAGAAATATTGGTTAGTGCTTCAAATTGCAGAAAAAAAATTGCAAAAAAAAAAAAAAAAGATCCCCCAGAGCACCCTTAAAATTGCTTATTTCGCAAAAATAACCCTCTCGATTCCGCTCGACCCCTTTCGTTTCTCTCATGAAGAAGATTTACTCACATAAATTTATTATATGGAAAAAAAGTCATTATTAATTCGTATAACGTACGAACTTAGTTGGCCATGGATGGTAAATGCTCTAGAGGAACGGGGGTCGCGGGGATAAAAAAAAAAGTAAAAATACACAAACGATTTACGATGCTTGCTTTAAAAAACCAAACCAAAAAATAGGAGGATAAAAAAAGTCGAAAATTGCACATCGTTTAGTTTAGTTTTCTTTGTTTATAAAGGAAAATATGAATATAAAATGAAAACAAATATGGCGACGACTGTCGAAATGAGGAAAAATTCCATTTTTTTTTTTTGATATCCCAGTTATTTATGCATACAAACGGGAGTAAATAATAATAAAAAAAAAAAAGAGGATAAAATGAGGCAAAATATGATAGAGAGAAGAAAATCTAGTACAGTGGAAATTACCCCTTTTTACATAAATAAATATGAAGTCTCCTCCATTCGGGAGAAAAAACAATATTTTTTTTAAGCCAGTGTATGTTGGCCATTTATTCAAACCGTTTCGTCTACGATTTTATTAGCTTGTTTTCGTCTATTTATCCATTTAGTCAAAGTGGAGCCCGATACATAACCTGAAAAATTGAAACCTCTCACAAACACCAAATACAACGCCAAAAAAATCCAATTATTTTCATTAACGACAAACACAAACATTTACGCGAGTTTTTTTTTTACTTTCTGATGATACAAGCAGTGAAATAATTAATAAAATGTCAATATTATCACTCTCCACCTGTTCTCTCTCCAACCGCCTCCCACCCATTTGTATATTTGTATAAAATCGTGTGTATTGAAATAAAACAACAGACGAAATATATAAAATATCCATATCCAGTGAATTTTGATTAAATTTTCAATTTATTGATTTATTTCATTAATTAATATTTATTATTATTATTATTATTATAAAAATAACGTACCGTACACACCATAAACATGTTGTCGAAGGAATTTTCGAATCCCTTTATCGGTAGTAGCAGCATTAAAATCAATTAAATTAAATCAAAATATTTATTAAAATACAAAAACAATATCGGTAGATAACTTAGTTACCTTTTGGTTCTGGATTCGTTGAGATTTTCACTTTATATTCCATATTTCCGATGCCATTGTACGCTTTTAATATATACTCACGTTCCGTATCTTGTTTACTTATACCAGCTATTGATAGACTGGCCAGATATCGTCCATTTCCCTAAATAAATTGAAAATTAAATGTAATAAAACAATAAAATCTAAAAAATATACATGTTATAATTCGCCCGATCTAAACCCGGACAAAGTCGGGTACTTCAGCTAGTAAATAAAAAAAAAAAATTACCAAATCTTGTATGGCTTGTGCTTGAATTTTACCATTGCCGTGATCGGCTTCTTCTGGTATTGTTTCACCATCGACTATCCATGTGAATATCGGTTTCGGATTCGCTTCAACTGTTACATTAATCATACCGGCTTTTCCAATTTCATAGCCAAACTCTTCGATCGGTTGACCTTGTGGTAGTGGAGCATCTGAACCGCAAAAACAATTTTGATAAAATACATTTCCATAGAGCAACTAGATTATCAGTAGGTACCGGTTTCGATATGTCATGTCTAATCAGCGTTCATGTATGTACAGAGATGTGTTAAATTTCTTTTAAAAGTGAAATTGTAATTACTAAAAGCCTTCGCTGACTAACCGGTTTCGATATATTCCGTTTCGTCAGAGTTCTATTCTTTTAACACCAATTATAATGACAATTAAAAGGAAAAATTTGTTTCAATTTACATTTTATATCCAAGCGTCGTTTAGCTTCAGCCTGTCCACCTGGATATGCCGGATGATAAGCGACACAACGTAGAAATTTTCCATTGTCGGTTGCGCGCAATTTTCTCGTTAAATTTTGCACTTTTGTTTGTAGATTTTCTTTGGCTAGATCGTAAACGATCGGCATCATCAGTTCGTTGTAATCGATTGGATCTTCATCTGTCAAAAAAAAATTCAAATTGAAAATAATTTCCGATTATCGATTTCTTTATTCGTATACCTAAAAACCAGGAAATATTCGCCACTGGTCGACCATCTTTAACAATACAAATTGCATCTAAATTATCATCGACATTGTAGACATTTAAATTGTCAGCGCCGCGACTAAGATCGAGTTCTGGTAGTTTTGGTGCTCCTAGTTAAGAAAAAAAAAAAAAAAAATACAATTTGTGTATGGTGCAGGCAAATTTCGCGGGGCACACAACATTACTTGCAACAATCAATGCCATTGTTCCAATTGATTCTTGTGGCTCACTAGCTATACCCAATGTACACTTGATTTCCCCATTATTATCATCACGTGCCCGATAAATTGTGAAACCACATTGGCCGGCATCTAGGCCTTCACCATAATAGGACACCTACAATAAATAAATGAACAAAAATATGATGTAAATTACGTCGGACTGTTGTGTTTAGTTGATTCTCCATTCGTTTTTAGAACAAAAAATTGATTGTTCACTCAACTCCAATTGATATATCATGTCATTGTCACCATACGCACCAATATATAATACATTTTTATGGCGCAGCATCATACTACTTACATCGTCATTAGAAATGCCACGATTCAAATTATACGTTTTTCGTCCAGGTATTTCCAATCGACAGTATTGCAATGGTACCGCTACACGACACATATATGTGACATTTTGACCTGGCAGAATTGTTTGCTCTTTCCGATCAACGTTCACTTGAGCGGACCATGTCACTAGACAAAGCAAAAAAAAAAAAACGAATAAAATCTCATTCTCTGCTCAATCAAATATTGACAAAATATATTTTCGGGAGGGGGCGGGCGGGCGGGGAGTACATTCGCCAAATTATTTCGAATCGAATTAAACTTTTTATCGAAATAAATCCATGTACATAATAGTGTTTATATTCATAGATTCCATAGAGGGAAGAATTTCTTTTCCCCACCACTCACCAACCACCTCTTGCCAGCAACTATCTTGATGTTGGTTGTTCTCGTTCTTCATGTCGACATTTTCCAAAATTTCCAATACTTCGGATACTCTCTCCTTTCAGTTCCCTAGTTCCCTCTCTCTCTCTCTTTCTAACAGCACAATATCTCTAATAATATTGCAAAATGGTGTGAGAAATTCTAGGAGCGTTCACACTTTATATGTGTATCAGATAGAGAGAGAGAGGGTGGGGGGGGGGGGGGTAAGAACGAGGAGGCTTTAATTTACAAAGTGACAGTTTATCGAAAGTTTTGATATTATTTTGCTTACGGGGCATCTGGTGTTCCTGTGTCTTTGTCTTTTATGTTCAGATTCCAGGATCTCATAGTGGTGATATAAGAGAAGAGGTGGCCGGTGGAGGGTGGGGTGTGGGGGGAGTAAGAATCGCAGGAGAGTAAAGGGAAAAAAGTTTCTGCATCCAATTTTCAATATTTGTATTATAAATGCAAAACAACAAGGTTAAAAAGACTATGGGGAAAAGGGGGCATAGGAACAACGGGACACGAGACACGTATTTTTAATTTGTCCCCTTCGATAATGATGATGATGGATCAGTGTGTTGGTGTTGAGTAAAAACAAAGCTTTAACTAGCTAATATTCTAATCTCTTCTAATACATCTCACACTTTGCCTCGTCTCTCTATCTCTCTCACACACACACACGTTCATTTGCCTCGTACTCTCAGTACGAGTTAAAACTGTTTAATTAAAATCCGGAAATTACAGTTTTGAAATTAGATAGAGAAAACTAACTTCCTTTTTAATACGTTGACGTACGTTTTTTGGTATATACATATATATAGAAGAGAAAGAAATGGGAGGTACAGCGTACCACCACCAAAATGGCAGATTTACTAGTCAAACTAATAGAAAGAATAAGAGCACAAAAACGTATAATAGAAATGGGCAAAAGTAGTAGTCGGCCATGTTTTCAATCTAATGAAAAGATTCATATAAGATAGGAAAATAAAATGTTTAACTGTACGTTACATAGTCACACACATACAGACACAAATAGAGACAGTACAGATAGAAGGAGAGAGAGAGAGAGAGAGAGATTTAATAGTGTAAAACAGCAGTTGTTATACAAATCAACAGTAAAGCAAATGTGTATAATGGGTTGCCTGATAATAAGTTTGTTTTATACGAAATTTCTATGATTAATGTTTGTTTTCCAACTGTAAGAAAATATTAGATTGTTCTACAGAGAGAGAGAGAGAGAGAGAGAGAGAGATAGAGAGTATGTATATTAAACTACTATATTTACATAGATACACTTGTTGAATATTTTAAAGATAAATTTATACTCTAAATATATATGCAACCCGTTATACACACACACAATGCCTGGGTCCCTTTTTTGATTGTCTCGTTTTCTCGTATTTTTCGTAGAAATTCTTCTACGAATTTTGTCACTCCGTCTATTCTACTGTGTCATAAATTTTATGTGCGAGAAAGACACACACTTTTTTCCAATTTCTTATTACCACCACCACCACCACCACCAAATAAATTGTTTATTTATTTGATCAAATGGAACGTGAACACCAGTGAAACGAAGTAAAAGGAAAAATTTACTCAATCACAGTAAGAAAAATGATTTAACACCGGAAAATATCCTTTTCCACTCCGTCCGAATCGGCAATTGTCTTTTCTACTATTTATTTTCGTGGAAAATCAAGTGAGGAAATTTAACGAGAAATCTTTTCCAGAAATGAAAAATATAGATGGACGATATATTTCATCTCTCCCTCACCAATTATCCTAATCATCATTATCACTGTGTTGCCACCTTCTCCAATACTCCAAACGGAGGGGAGAAAAAAGCATTGGTCAACAAGTTAATTTTTATTATGGTGAAGGCGCCCGTTTACTGGCACAGTTTACACTGTGTAATGATCATGATGGTAATGATTACCACCACCACCACCACCTCAATCTACCTTCTAATTTGTTCTCTTTTTTTTTTTTTGTTTATTTGTATTATCTATCCATCGCTTTCTGTTGCGTTTCGACCCTTTTTTCGGACGTTTTGTTTTATTAGGGTGGTTTGGTTTAATTAGTTTATCTTTTTTGCTGTTGTTGTGTAAATGAATTAGACTTGAATTGTTGTTGTTGTTTTTTTTTATAATAGGCATAAAAATTAAATTAAATTACACTGTGAATTAGCAGAGAGAGAGACAGGGAGAGAACAGTCAGCATTTTTAACCTTTTCCATTAATCACGGAATAAATGGAATTATGGATTTCCATTTAAATTGAATTATTGTAGAATAATAATAATAATAATAGTAACAATAATTGAAATATAGTAATTTAAAATAATAAATTCATCCCCGCCATCTTTTCTAAATGGAACAATAATAATAAATAATGAAGGATAAACAGGAAGAACAGCTCAATATATATATTATACAACGAGAGAGAGAGAGAGAGAGATACAAGTAGTAGAAGAAGGGAAAATAGAGATTTACCCTTGTCTGCCCTACACCACCTCCACCATCCAATAAAATCTTACCTTTATCCTAAAGCTATTTCTAATTGTTCCAAAATCTCTTCTCAAAGACAAAGATAATGATAATAATAATAATAATAGTAATAATTGCGATAAGCGCGTCTTGATTAAGGACACACGAAATAAATACAAAGGAAGCAGTCGGAGTGGGTGGGCGAGCACTGGTCGTGTAGTGGGGGAGAATTAGACTGAAAGAGTAGGAGAAAGGATTGGAATTGGTTACTAGGTATTATTAATAACCATCTAGTAGGAATATAATAATTATTATTATGGCTATGGAGAACTAAAAAAAATGTGGACACCCACAATAGATGGCGCTGGAGTAGACTAGTAAAAATAATTCAGCATTGTCCTTATGGGAAATTTTATTTTCTCAATTTTATTGTGTTTGTAATTATTTCAATTTTAATATTATAAACAATCAGTGGCGTAGAAAACCTATTTTTAAATTATTGTCCGATTTTTTGAGCCTAGATTTGCCACCGCCCGCAACAAAACAACGTCACTGTCTTTGTACATTTTGTAAATGTTAAATGTTACGAGATCATAAAAATAAAATGAAATTAAGTTTAAAACAGAAAAAAAAACAAGACATAAACAAAAAGTATACCCGCCCCACTGCCAATGGTAACTAATTCTTTTTGTCGCCACCGCCGCGGGGAACATATTGAGGGCGACGTTTTCAAGCCCCTTCGGAAATATTTTCACTTTGATACAGTCATTTCCTCTCCGTTTTATAGTCTTCCATAATTATATCGCGTAGGGGCAGAGACATGCGAAAACTCCTTACCGACTAATAATAATAACCCTTAATAACAGAAGAACAAAAAAAAAAAAAAAAAAAAGAAAGTCTATCGGAGATTCACCGGCAAAAAACTGCAATAAATTTTCAATTTCCTTTCATCCCTTCTCCAACCCTCCGGGAAAAAATGAAACAATATGAGTACACACACACACATACACAAAAAGGTACATATTTTCCAATGTTGGCTTGTTAAAAAACTTTTTCTACCTTCTCAAACTCTCCTACGCCCCTCACCGCCACTTTTTTTTTTCTTATTTCACTACCCCCCCCCCCCCCCCAGCTCTCTATTGCTATTTAAATTTTTTATTTTTATTTTCAAGCATCGTATACCATAGGAAATCACATGACATTTGTCAGGCCAATCTCAGTTGGCAAGAAGTTACTGTTGTGTTAATGAATCATTATATAATTTTTGTGTGGTTATGTTGAACATAGTGATGGTGACGGGGGGTTGGGATGGTTGTATAGGAGGATGTTCCGGTGGTAGCATATTTGAATAGAGCCTAAATTGGAAAATTCCACACTAGTTTAATCTTTTTTCGTCGTCGTTGTTATGAATAAATGAATAATTTAACGTTTCCATAAAAAAAAAAAAGGTTAAACGAGGTTAACTTCACGATTTAATGATTTATTGAATTCGAAAATATGCATTATTATCCAAACAGATGTTTTACAATACTATACATATAGATATAAGTATAAAAAAAAAGAAAAAAAACGAGGGTTGGGAAAATATAAATAATGATTTATCAATGAATGAATGAATGAATGAACGAACATTTATTTCGTATTTTGACAGAAGTACAGGCAAAAACCGCGAAAAACAAAACAGAAAAATGTCACCGACATCGAGAATTTATGACAGCATATCGGCATATTTTTTTAAAACCTAATGAAAAATAAAAAAGAAGAACGCAACCCATATTTTCATGTTTCAATTTTTTTTTTTTTTGTTTTTCACATGTTGTGACATTAAAAAAAAAAAAAAGAAAAGAAGATTGAAATCATATCGAAATTTTCCTAATGATCTTTGCGCATTACTTTAATAACAACTATGGTCCGAATCATCGTCAGTGTCACTTTTCCACGAAAAAACAAAAAAACAAAGCAATTAGATTCCCTCATTTCTCTCTCCGCTTTCCTTTTTCTATTTTTTTTTTTCAGTGGAAATCTTCCTTTTACACCAACGAATAAACGAACACATCGTGACACACTAGAACCTTAATAAACTAAATTGACAACGGATTTTTTTTTATTTGTCAAACATCTGACGACACATCAACATAAAAGACGACAATATGATCAGCATCAGGAAGGAGAGAGAGAGAGACAAAGAAAGAAGATTGTAATATTGGGTACCATCCAGTCAGTCAGTAAAGAAAAGAAGTGGATATTAAAGTTTTTGAAAGGGCGGTAGTGGCTCGTGCCATTTGTCAAATGACTTTTCTTCCTCTCTCTCTCTCTCTCTCTCTCTGTCTATCCTCGAATTTTTCTTCTTCTTCTTCATCATCATCATGACACTAATGACAACACATGAACAACTTTTCACCAAGCTTCAAAAGTCATTTGTAAGATCTCTTCTCTCTCTCTCTCTAGTAGCGTATCATCATCATGATGAGCGTAACATATTTTACACATTGCACACACGAATATGTTATTACATTAGTATAGTTTTCATCCTTTTCCCTCTCGCTTTCCTTCTAGCCCACCAACAGCATCTGTCAAAGGAAATGCCATTTTTCATTTTATGTTAAACGTGGCTTTTTACATTCGTCACAGATTTTTCTTTTTTCTCTCTCAATTTTGTTTTTTTTTTTGTTTAATCGAAATGGCATCGTTGTAAAATCAACCGGATGAATGAATGAGTTTTGCATAGGGGGGAGGGTGGGGGGACTGTAATTTTATGATCACCACCACCACTAGCACTAACGCGAACATGGTGAATATGGAAAATAATTTGAAAATTTTTCGCATCAAATGTCACAGACGGACCGCAATGAATGCAATCATCATTATTTGACATACAAACACTTCTCTGTCACTCACTCTCTCTAAGGGGTGGAGGGGATGACTGCTAGATGAATTGATCCAGCCCGTTTTTGACAGCTGCTGGCCATTTTGTGTGTATGAACGCGATAGAAGAAATGATGATGAATTACTAAAAAAAACTCGCTGTTTTCGTGTGTGTATGCACGTACATTTTCCACCATTAAAAAATATGGCGATTTACTATATATATATAGTAGTTTTTTTGTAGTATTTTTCTGAAATTGAAATGTCAAAAATTGAATTTTCGACAATCAATAAATCAAACCAAATGATTGATGATGATTCTATCTCCGTCTAGAAATCAGTTGAGTCGTCACAGTCACTCTTCCACAAGAAAAAAATGTCCTCGCTCATGTTCGTCTTCAAAAAAGTACAAAAAAAAAAAAAAAACGTGTCTTTAAACATTTTTGTTTACGAAAACGTAATAAAACTTGTTATTTAACCTTTTTTTCTCAATTTTCAATGGAATCAAATCCGTAATTAACATGCCATTTTAAAGACAAATTTCCCGACATTTTCTTTTGCCTCAAATTATCAGACGACAGCATGTTAATTAACTTCTTCCTATAAAATATAAGTTTTATATAGGAAGAAAATGAATCTACTATCAAAAAGAAAATGTCACAAAATAGAAGAGAGAGAGAGAGAGAGACTACTAACAATAAGGAAAAAAAAAAAAAAGAATGATATACGAGGAACACTAGAAAAGAATGTCTTGATAATTTAAAATTCTAATAACAAAAACTTTTTGCATTTCTTTTTCGTTTTCCCAGTGTGCAGAAAAGCACAACATAACACAAAGGCATGTTGGAAATTAAATCCTATTGATAGAGAGGATTTCTCTCTCTGTCTCTCTCTCTCTCTCTCCTTTCTTTCTCTTCTCTTCCAGTTTTTTGTCTTTTATTTTATTTGATAAAAAAGAGGAAGAAGAAGATCTATATATTATAAAGTTGATTTTATAACAATAGCGCTCACTTTAATAAGATTCGATCGACTATTTTTAACGTTATCGTATCTAGAAGCGTCGCGCATTTCTCTGCTCCAACGCTATACATATAAAAATAATACGACAAGATAAAATTTATATTGATAAATTGATGGATAATCGACTCGAAAAATCATTTTTATCAAGACGAATTGATTAGATTTTTCTTTTTGCGCGCATCCACAAACTGGTCATTCTACCTCTCCCCCCTTCCCCGTAACACCCCAGTTTTTACTCAAATAAAAAAAAGATCCACTTTTCAATAAATTTGTTGAAATTTTTCTCCTGTCGACAACAACCGTAGTCCAATTTACCATTTTCCAACGAGTTTAAAAGAAAAAAAAAAACCCCCCACTCACTCACTCACTCACTCACTCACTGACCTTTTATCTAGTTGGCTCTCTTATCAATGTCAGAAAAACAATGATCCGAATAACAGTAAATGGAAGTGTAAGAGAAACGGTCCATTTCACTCTACACTAGAAAGATAATATGAAATAAAATAGAAAAAGTGAGAGGTTATGTGTGACGAACACAGACACGTGTTCGTCACATATTAATTTCCACGGCTAGTTGATCGTTCAAGCTAAATAAAAGAAAATTACTTCATTTTCCTTGTACCAAAACTAAACCACATGGACCGCAGGATGGAATAATTAAACTTTATGACGTCATCATTCTCTCGTTCTAGATACACGCTTTTCGTAGCCGAAATACAAATTAAAATTATATTTATATATATGTGTGGCAATATCAAAAAAAAGATGAAAAAAGAGAGAGAGAAAAAACCAACATGAACAAAAATTAATACGACATAGACGAACAGAGAGAAAGGAAAAACATCAAAGGGAAATTTTATTCCTTCTGCATGTTCAGATGATTTTCCAGTGGATAATAAAAGATTCGCTATCAGGAAATGTGTGTGTGTGTGTGTGTGTGTAATTATGAAAAGCAGCGGAAAGAGAGAAAGAAAACATTACAGTCGCCAAAATGTGACGGACAAGGAAACAAGGGTGCATGGGATTGGAAAGAGAGAAAAGATACAAGTATGGGGGATTATTTATAAAGCATAAGCTCAATTTTATTCAGTTGAGACAATCAAAAGAAATATCTACAGCGGATGGATACTAGGTATTTAACACCCTGTATAATTTTACGAATTTTTTTTTTTTTGGAAATTTTCTATAATTATTTAACTCTTTTTTTACCTCTTACTAAACAATAAACGAACCAAAAAAAAAAAATCGAAACAGTCGTTGCGAGTCAATATAAATGAAAGAAAAAAACAAAATTATACACCCTGTATATTTAGTCGCTTGTGTTTCACAACAACAACAAATCAAAATAAAGGATACTTTTTTTCTTTCTCTATTTATCCCCCCCCCCTCCAAACCTTGTCCACTTCAACACCATCAATTCGGGAAAAATTAATTTATTAGAAGAAGTAGTGGGGAGGGGAGAAATCCCGTCATAAACCACACACTACTATAAATCAGAAATGAAGATACCTATTTTTTCTTTTTTTCACTTAAGATTTCTACTATTATTATTATTATTTGGTATAAATAATGGCTGGCCACTACCGCCGCGCCATTTTATTTTATTATTTGGAAAGTAAACACATGTTGACCGTGGTGTGCAACAGAACACTAAGCGAACTACGCGTGTGTGTGTTTGGGTAGGTATACAGTCGTAAATTCATTATGAATAGGTGTAATTAGGGCCGCATAAATAAAAAGGAAGAATTAGTCGGAACATAACCTTAAATTATTTACTAGCAGCAGCAGCAGTAATTGTGTTTGTATTTAGGTTTTCGTTTTGCTCTATTTTCCCAATGTAAATAATAAAATTTTAAATCAGTCCAGTCAGGTCCAATACAGGTTACACCACTGCCACCATTTTTTATACAACATCGATACGCTCACTCATCACATCGCAAATTCGATTCCGATTAATTTTTAATCCATTTTTAATCTTCTTCTCGATCGTTTCTCTCCGATTTTCATCCGATTTCATTACGTCGATTTTCTGTTGTTGTGTGTGTGTTCCTAATAACTAATTTAATCGCTTTCCGACAACTTTTTTAATTAAGCGATCGAACAACCATTATTATTATTATTATTATTATTCTTTTACGATATCGAAAATCTGTTCTTTACGATTTTGATAATCGGACGGTAGCGGCGGCGCACCGAAAAGTTTCTGGTGCTTTTAATCAAACTCAACAGAAAAAAGAAACGAAAAGAAAGAATAAGAGAAAAGTTAGGTTAGGTTCGATTTAAGTTTCGTGCAATTCAAGATTTTACCGCTATTGCTGTTCGATTATCGATTTATATTAAGGAAAATTACGGTACGACTCACTTTAACGCACCCATTACCTAATGAACGTGTTACGTGTCCGCTTATTTACAGTTTCACTGTAAATCCTAAATAAATTCGTGTTTTACATGAATGAATCACACCAGTTTGCACATGTAAAGACGCATGGGGGGCGAAAAATAAAATATAAGTACATATATAGGAGAAATATTAAATATTCGTTATATTTCTTCCTCCTCTTTTCGCCAATCTTGCCAAATGTAAATTTAATAATATTGCAGCGCCATAAATATTTCTTTCATGAAATTGACATTTCAATATTCACATATACGAAAACGATATATATATATATATATATATATATATATACGATATATCGTAATAGATATTGCTTAGGAAATGATTTTCTAATTTCCTTCTATTTTCGTATTTCGCAACTTTTCCTTCCGTCGCTTAATTAAATATCATTGAAAATTGTCTTTCATCCGACGAACGCAAATTATTTCAATTTAAACAGCAGCAAAAGAAACACATTAATTACATCGATAATAATAATAATAATAATAATAATAATAATTGAAACGGCAACAAAAAAAAAGGAAATCTTAATTGTAAATTTCAATTCAAATCGAAATGGTAAATTTTCTATTGTTAAATAAGAAATAAAAGGCACTGTTGCTGCCGCCATTTTACATCATCAGCTTCTTCGCTTCGAACTATTCGAAGCTTACAACTTTTCCATTTTTGTTTAAATTTCTAATAGAAATAGAATTTTATCTAACTATCCTATTGTATAATTATAAAACAAAAAAAAATTAAGTTTCACCAGGTCAACTACACCCTGTATAGAGCCGCAAAAAAAAAAAAAAAAGTCAATATTATTTGAACCTTTTATTGAGATTTGTATTGGCATCACGTTTTCAATGAAATAAAAGTAGTTAAGTGAAGTTCTAGTGCCTGTTTTCCCTCTTATTTATTATGTTTTTTTTCTCTCTTTTTCATTTGATGTGATCCTACACTTTCTGTTTCACTCAGTTCAGTCATCCCTCTCAATCACTTGATTCCGCTCTCTCTCTCTCTGTTCATCCATTCAGTCAATTTTTCTTCTTTTTTTTTCCATCAGACACGGAAAAAAAAATCTTTGAAAAAAGTTCAGGAAATAAACGATAATAGAGGACGAAGAGTAGGGAGGAGTGGTGATGGGAAATGAAAGTGGAAAGGGGGGGACAGGTCAAATCCAGTTTAAATCCTTTTTAGAGAATAAAAATACATAAATAATGCAATAGTGCAGATACAAACTAATTATCATTATCAGCCATGTTGCCGGATCGATTCAAAAATTTGAAAATTCCAAGAATTTCTAATAATAATAAAAAAAAAAGAAGAAGAAAATCCATTCGTTGTGTTCCTGAATTTAAATCAATTCATTTGATCGTTTTGCACTGAAACAAAGGAAACTTTTTAAGAGATTTTCCACATCATAAATTCCTCGTGCGCCCCCGCTTTTCTCTCTATTTTCCGTTGTTTTCACACGCAACTTTCGCTTCTCTGCGTATACAACGACTAGGCAATGATATTTCCGAATCAAATCTAATGTAATCACATCATTTCTCCCTTTGGAGGGAAGGAAAACACGAAAAATCGAGGGAAAGCGAAATAATGGTGGATGAGACTCTTCGTGGAAAATTGCCCGTTAAAAATTTCGAAGAATATCTAAATGGCTTTTTGATGCCGTTTGTCTTCCTATTTTATTTTAGATGCAAAGTGGTGGTGGTGGTGGTAGGAGAGAAAGGGAAAACAAGAAATTTTGCATGTTGCTTTCTTATTCGTAGGAAAAGCGTTAAAATACTAATAAAACAAAACGAAAATGTTTAATTTTTTGGAAATTACTGTTTTGCCAGAGATTCCGCGGGAAATCTAGCGGACAGAATGCTAAAAAAAAAAAAAAACAATGAAAATTGGATTTTTTCGATATCATCAATTCGAAACTGGAAATTTTACGATTAAAAAAAAAAAAAATGTTTTCAACTAAAAATTGATTTTCAAAAAAAAAAGAATTATTCTCATTCGGAAAATTCCTTCTCATCATCAACTTGCGAAAACGAGAAAAAAAAAACATCAAGAAAATTGAGTTTCCGTTTTCTTTCTGATGCCTATATGTGAACTACACTCATTCTATATTTCTGTTCATTTTCTTCGCTTCCTTTTTTCCATCTATTTCTTTACACATTTTCTTTTGATCTATAAATCTTTTTTTTTTCTTTTTGAGCAGAAAAAGAAAAAGAAATGAGTTATTACGAACGCGCAACTTTTCTTTTTTTGTTAGTAGAAAAGTATTTTCTTTTGTTTCGATTCTCTTTCTCTCATTGCATTTTATTGCATTCACACTCTCACTAACTACCGCCTACTCAAAATATTGGACTGCTGTTGGGAAAACAATAATAAAAACAAAATGAAAAAACCAATTTTCATTTCTTATCAGCGTATAGAGGGCAGCACACTGCACCACACTCAATTTAATGGGCCTTTATTAATTAATTTATTATAAAGTTTCGCTGTGTGAATACATATTTCTATGTGTGTGTGTGTGTGTGTCTATGTATGTCTACATACATTTAAATATAATTAAAATCAACTTCCGCTTTGTCTGCTGCTGCCAAGTTTATTCCTTCTCTCTATCTTTTGATTTTCCTCGTTAATTTATTATTAAATTTCTGCTTTGAAATTAATTTCCATCATCGTTGCTTTTTTGTTTATATACCAGTATATTAAAAACAAAGGAATTTTTGATATTATTTGACAAATATTTGTTTTAATCCATCCCTTAATAACACAACAACAGCAACAGAAAAAAAAAAACTAATTTCATATTATCATCATCTTTCAGTCTCTCTCCTCTCCATCCTTATCTTTCTATTTAAATATTTAATAGATTCAATTCTATCGATCATAAAATTTTCCTGGAAAATTATACACTTTTAGTAGTAGTAGTAAAGTAGGTACTACTCTAGGTAGTAGACACCTGACAACAGCAACATCACCTGTACCCCCCCCAACCCCCGCGCCACACCATCAACCCTTATCTTATCTCTTTCCAAGCTTTTTTAATACTATCCCATAAACCTCGCGCTCTCTCTTCTCACACATTTTAACTGAATAAATTTTATACATTTTGACAGGTTACCCCCTCCCCTACTACGTACGTAAAATTGAAAAAGAAGTTAATATGATGAAGATTGAACGTTAAATAAGTAGAGATACGATAAAGTTTTATAATCGAATTTGTGCCTCATACCTCACACACACACGTATACCTACCTAACATAGATAGGTATATTATTATTCAATTATGTATATTGCAATAGATACCTGGTGGTGTTCGCTTATAACGATTATAATGCAATTTTTCTATTTGTTTTTTTTTTTTTTTTTGCTATTGAAGAATTTTAATGTGTAGAATGATATATCAAATCAACACATCATTTCAATAATGTGCTCTATGACGTACATAGGAGAAGTTTTGTTAGTGTTCGTTATAACCGAAGTTGATAGTTTTTTAATCAATTTATTTGGGTTTAAATCGATTGAAATACTTTTACAAACGTGATTTTTCAACAGAGTACCATTTCGCTGCCCTTATAATTTAACTTAAGTGCTCGGTTATAACGTTTTTAACGTAACTATGTCTTTTTAGCGAATTTTCATGTACAAAATGATTCGGGGTGATATATAATGACTTTTACTAATATCGTTATAACCGATAAATTTGTTTTAAAACTTGGCTTAAAATACGGCTTAAATGATAATTTCTCAACTCAACTTCATTTAGGAATTCCAGAATTCAATTTATCGCAGTAACCGGTTATAACGTTTTCAATACAACAATGTGCTTTTAACGAATTTTGATATACAGAATGATTCTGGGTGATATATGAAAACTTTTACTAATATCGTTATAACCGATCACTTTTTTTTTTGGTCTCAACTGACTTAAAATACGGTTTTAATGATAATTTGTCAACTGAACTTCATTTAGTCACCTTAGATTTCAATTTATCGCAGTAACCGGTTATAACGTTTTCAATACAACAATGTGCTTTTAACGAATTTTGATATACAGAATGATTCTGAGTGATATATGAAAACTTTTACTAATATCGTTATAACCGATCACTTTTTTTTTGGTCTCAACTGACTTAAAAAACGGTTTTAATGATAATTTGTCAACTGAACTTCATTTAGCCACCATAGATTTAATTTATCGCAGTAACCGGTTATAACGTTTTCAATACCACAATGTGCTTTTTAACGAATTTTGATATACCAAATGATTCTGAGTGATGTATGACGACTTTTACTAATATCGTTATAACCGATCACTTTTTTTTTGGTCTCAACTGACTTAAAATACGGTTTTAATGATAATTGCTTAACTCAACTTCATCTAGCAACCCTAGAATTCAATTTATCGCAGTAACCGGTTATAACGTTTTCAATACAACAATGTGCTTTTTAACGAATTTTGATATACCGAATGATTCTGAGTGATGTATGACGACTTTTACTAATATCGTTATAACCGATCACTTTTTTTTTGGTCTCAACTGACTTAAAATACGGTTTTAATGATAATTTGTCAACTGAACTTTATTTAGTCACCTTATATTTCAATTTATCGCAGTAACCGGTTATAACGTTTTCATTAAAACAATGTATTTTTAACGAATTTCGATATACAGAATGATTCTGAGTGATATATGAAAACTTTTACTAATATCGTTATAACCGATCACTTTTTTTTGGCCTCAACTGACTTAAAATACGGTTTTAATGATAATTTGTCAACTGAACTTCATTTAGCCACCATAGATTTCAATTTATCGCAGTGACCGGTTATAACGTTTTCATTAAAACAATGTATTTTTAACGAATTTCGATATACAGAATGATTCTGAGTGATATATGAAAACTTTTACTAATATCGTTATAACCGATCACTTTTTTTTTGGTCTCAACTGACTTAAAAAACGGTTTTAATGATAATTTGTCAACTGAACTTCATTTAGCCACCATAGATTTAATTTATCGCAGTAACCGGTTATAACGTTTTCAATACCACAATGTGCTTTTTAACGAATTTTGATATACCAAATGATTCTGAGTGATGTATGACGACTTTTACTAATATCGTTATAACCGAGTACATTTTTTTGTGTCTCAAATTCGATGATTTTCCAACTAAATTTCATGTAGAAATTCTAAAATTCAATTTACACGTTACAGCGCTCGGTAATAACGATTTCCATATTTCTCTAATCATATTTCTATCGATAAATTAACCAAATATATAAAATTCGAACGATATCGTTATAACCGAGCACCATATTTCTTATAGCAAATTTCCTTCAAATTCCACCAACTTATGATTAATGATTAAAGGAAAGTCACAAAATCAATGGAATAGAAAAAATATTGAGCCATGTCCTAGAATATTACATTCCCTATCCTTTCCCACCCTCTTACCAGTAGCCAGCTACATAGTAGTAGGCCCCATTTAATTTTGTACCACCACTGCCACATATACTATATATATATATATATATATGTATGTATGTTATAACATACAAAAGACCAAGCAAATGGTGCAATCACGTATGAAATTGATTGAACCACATAACGGAGCGGAACTGGATTGGAAACTGGAATATATATATATATGTATATGTATATAGAATGGACATATTGGATCAGCCAGCTTGTTGTAGAATGATGTCGAGGTGTGTATAATGTGTGAGAATATGAAGTGGAATTGTTTAATTAATGGAAGAAACATGTCAAATAGCAATCAAAATTAATGAAATTCGGATATAACGAACTATATTGGTTATACAGATCTTTGTATAAGAAGAAACGATAAACTTTAAATAAGAAATAAATTTCGTCGAAACAAAACACAAAGACAATTTCTTGTTAGACAATTCGTTATAAACGCGCAAACAAACTGGAAACTTTGCGGCAATTTGATTTTCTTGCTTTGACAGTCTTTGCCTTTCTAACCCTTGTCCATTTTCTTGTTTGAATTTTACAAATTTCCAACTACTATACATACATACATATGCCTTTATCCTTCGCTCATTTTCATTTTCTCAAAAAAAACCGGTCTTCGGTCCATCCTTCCTCCTTCTGGTTATATAGTACAAGGATAATTTTGACATTTACTTACTAACCGAAAACCCTAATCATGATTAAGATGTTTGCCACGAACACGAAATCTCATCATCGAATTAATGTTTCCATTGTCACGAACGGAATGAATTGTTCTCAAGTTTATAATATATGATTTATTATGTTGATTTTATTGTGTGTTTTTTTTTAATTTGAATTTAATTTTGACCTTTTAATGGAAATTGAAAGGTTCGACTCTGTGTGGAAGACACAGAGAAAATCGAGGAGAAATTAAATTCTCTATTTCCCTGTACACTGTTCGAATTACAATAAAAAGAAGTTTAACAAAATCAAAGAAAAGAATTTAATAAAAAAGAACCAGTTGACAAACGAAAAAAGGACAAAAAATGTACAATAATTGGAAATTCCTTTCATCACTTCCACTGTATTTTTTCCGACATTGAAATTTGTCTTTTCAACAATTTTGATTTTTCTTCTTTTTTTAATTTGATTTTTTGATGCTCTGTTTGATTGCCTTTTTATTATTATTATTCTTTTCATTTTGGTTCGTGTTTTTCATTACGTTTTTTTTTTTTTTTTCAAAATAAATAAATAAAAGGAATTCCTGCTTCGCCATTTTGATTATAGAGAGACAGAGAGAGAGAGAGGAACACGGAGAAACATCTGCACAAGAAAATTGTATCGAAGAAATTCAGAAAATTCTATCACGATTTCCATTCGATGTTAATTCGATGTGCATGTTTTAGATTTTTCGCTTCTCTTTTTTTTTCGTTCTTTTTTTTTTTTTTTGTTCAATTACTATATTTATAACGTCAATATTTCCGGGTGTGTAAATCATCATTAATTACAATTCTGTAAAATCGCATTTATTCAAAAATTGGAAACATGATTTGCCATTAAATTGGATCGTGAATCTATAGGGAATTTACAGTATAATTCAATTTTAAGGGATGCTACTTCCTTATACATCGTATAGTACCTAAATTTAGAATTCAGTTAATCAGCATCCCGTTCTTAAATGACAAATACGGTATACAGTGCGAATACTAAAAATCACACGATTTTAATTTGCTGCCTGTCTGTACACGACGGTATTCTAACCTTACTTATCAGTGCAAGCAATAACTCACAATGCCGCTCGTATTGTCCAATCTAATTAACAAAGATAGGTGTATCAAACACTAATAAATTATGTATATTAGGACAACTACTGCATTGTCATCAACAACTCTCACACACACACACAGCCATGTAACAATAATTCTATTTTAAAACGAAAGTAACTCAATAAATCTAGAGAGAGGGAGAGAGAGATATGAACTTTAAACTACTTTTATTTTTTTTATCTCTTTTCACCCTCTCTCACTACTACTACTACTACACCATCAACTATTATTATTATTATTATTATACAACAACAACAACAGGAAACTAAACCTGCCATTATTTGCACACCAAAACCTTAATTACGGATGTTTAGTTACCCGTCAATATCTGCTCATTAATCATTTTGAATTTGATGGTGTAACTGACGCGTTTACTCACACCCTCATTGCCTATATCTCTAGTATATATATATATATATACATAGAGCACACTATTTCATACACTCCCTCATTCATAAACTGCGTTTCCTACGCTCGCGGCGGTGTCAATATAATTTCGACATGGACAGGTAGTTAGTTTCTATGGAAAATGATTAAGTGATTCACCATGTAAAAAGAATAAAAAAAAAAAAAAAAACATGTATTGACATATCTTCTGATACACCCTGTATAATAATAAATAAGAAAAACCACTGAGAAATTTTAAAGATGGAAAAGGAGACATCTGGATTCCAATAAATGAACGTGAACATGAAATTGCACTTTCCATATCCCGTTCCTTCACCCCACCCCCCTCTCTCTCTCACCCCATATCCTACTAATCCAAAGTGTTTGGAAATCGTCCTGTTGCGAAGGAATTATCGAATATATCATTCTCACGTATGAGTTTTATATATGTATTTATCTCCATTTCGGAAAATTCATAGATTAAATTTTATTGTCGTCTGGATGATGGTGGTGGTGGTGGTGGTGGGAACAGGAAAGAAACAACTTGGCGCACGATAGAGATAGAAATATCGAAATTATAGCAGAAACAACACCATAAAAAGAACAAAGAGGAAAAAGATCAAGGATTATTTTCCTTTTCAAATTATTTTCCAATAGGGAAAACTCTCTTCTTTTTCTAAAAAAAAAAAAAAAAAAATAGCCTTCCTTTCATCCCCTCCACCCACACACATTCAGTTTTCAAACTAAACGTTTTAACAATAAAGCGAGAGCAAATAACATTTTATTTTGTTCTCTTTCCCTACACACACACATAGGTATCTTTGTTTGGTTACTCTGGAAGTTGTAGAAATTTCCTCGTCCTCCTTAACAACTTCTTCCGTATAGCAGCAGTTTCAATATGCACTTGAAAATACGGTTTTCCTTTACTATATAGTTTCCCTTACCGCTTCTACTACACAACCACTCGTTTATACGAGTACCTCAACAACTAGCATTTTCTCTGTATTCGGGTTTTGTGTGTGTGTGTGTGTGTTCATCTTCCAAGGAAGCAAAAAACTTTGCCAATGTTTATTTGACAAGGGTGCAGTATGCCAGTGTATGGAAAAACAACAACATACCTTAGAAACAGGTATATGACGTTTCGCCTTTAGGCATATTGTATTTTATTATTTTCTTTACAAATAGAAAATCAACTTCGAATCCATCGTGAATTTTCATTCAAATGTTTTTCGTTTTTTTAATAACATTTTCAATTCGTCCGTTTTTTTTTTTTTTTGGTTTAATTAAAATAGGATTTTTTTCCAATCAAACAATGAAATGAGACAAAGAGAGAGAGAGAGAGACGGGGGGAGAATTTACCAATAAATCTGCAATTAGTTTTTAATCCAGACACACGTGGTTCGCTGGTTGACTGACAAGTGAATTTGATTAGGGTCTATGGAAATGTACACCTCAATATGCGACACTGCTACAGTTTCCCTCGGAAAATATTGTATTTTCCGAAAAAAAAAAAAAAAAATCATATAATAAACTCAAGAACATCAAGCCCACTGGGCACAAGTCGAACTAATAGTAGAATATTTATGCGATTTTTTTTGTGTTTGTTGTTGATATAAAATCATCTTGATATGACAGAAAATTTGAGTTTTCCATTTCCCCAACCAAATAAAATGAAAATTTATTACAGTTTTGGTGATACTTTACGTATAGAAAATTCACATATTTTACAAAGCCACAATTTTATTTTTTATTTTGCTGCCATACGCCAAAAATTGTATGGCGAGTGATTTTAAAATTAAAAACACAAATGTCATAAATTCGCCGAAAAAATTTACATAAATAAATAAACAACATGCAAGTGAAAATGCAAGCAAAAAACAATAGACTCAATTAAGTATAAAATAGCTCGCAGCGTAACATTTTAATTCTGTTTTAGGCATAAATATGACATCTTATGGATATAAAAAAAGTACATTTGCATGATACTTAACAAATTCTGAATGTAATAAGTCATAAACTAGACGTTTACAGAGCATAAGGCATAAATAAGACGTAAATAGAACATTCATTTTTTCATCTAATCTCAACAAAGTCATAAATTAGATATCTATAAATCATAAATAGAACATCTGGAAAACGTTTGCTAAACTTCAAACGTCATAAGACGTAAAATGGACATTTACAAGACATTCATATTTTCATCTTATCTCAACAAAAACATAAGTAAAACATCTAAAATATAACAGAACATCACTAAAACGTTAAATAAACTTCAAATTTCATAAGACGTAAATAGGACATTTGTAGGACATTCATGTTTTCATCCCATCTCCACAAAGACATCAATTAGATATCTATAAATCATAAATAGAACATCTGGAAAACGTTTGCCAAACTTCAAACGTCATAAGACGTAAAATGGACATTTACAAGACATTCATATTTTCATCTTATCTCAACAAAAACATAAGTAAAACATCTAAAATATAACAGAACATCACTAAAACGTTAAATAAACGTCAAATTTCATAAGACGTAAATAAGACATTTGTAGGACATTCATGTTTTCATCCCATCTCCACAAAGACATCAATTAGGTATCTATAAATCATAAATAGACCATCAGAACGTTGTTTACCAAACTTTAAATGTCATCAGACGTAAATAGGGCATTTATAGGACATTGATATTTTCATCTCATCTGAATGTTAGTTTGTTATTAAAACCATTATTATTCACAAAAATAGGATATTTGCCTCGACAAAAAAACGACAAAGATCCATAGCTGACGTATCGCATTAAATTTTCTGCATGTTTTTTTTCTCTCTCTCTCTCTCTCTTTTTTAAACGTTAATATCAGAATGGTAACTGTCAAACGAGACTTAAAAATGGAAAGATAGATTACTGCCGAACCACTTCTACGTATATCCAGTTCCATCCAGTTTTTTTTTTTATTTCCAATTCATTTCTTTTTTTTTTTTTTGCTGTGTTATATTTTGAAACATTTTTTTTGTCGTCCAGCTGATCCACATATTTACCAAAGGGGCACAACAAACGACAGCACGCGGACGAAATGAATGGATATGAATCATCAAAAAAAAAAAAATGTATGTATAATAATATAATATGAAAAAAAAAATAAAATAAATTACTGGATATAAAATGACATAATAAATTTCGAATGGTAGGCATAATATAGACGCTTTAAAAACTAGGTACCTACAACGTACGTGAGTTGGATTTTTATTTCGCAAAATTAACTATGTAAAAGTATATCGAAATGAAAGTGTGTGTGAAACGAACACACACACACACACACACATATCCACAAAAACTCTAACCTTAACCGTAACTTCAACTTCAACTCCAGTTTATTTCATCGTTTATAAACTATCAAGAGTAAACATAACTTTACCGAAACAAAACAAACAACAAATCTGAACTCTAATTATTTTATCACGTTTTCCTTCACGGATTATCTGTTACATTTACACTTAAATATATCTATCTAGATACATATGTATAATAGATTAGAAAGTTCCAAGTACCCGCCTTTTGCTCCTTCTACTACTAGACAATGTGTATTAAAGATAGATTAGACAGCGCGTAACAACATAACCCTACTTATCAACAACAACTACTATACTACTATTTAGCGTGTACGGCATAAGAAGTAAGGTTATGTTGTTAAACTATGCATTATATTATTATTATTATTATTATTATGGGCGTTCACTCATCCATGATACTGTTTACTCACTAAACTAAGTATTTAATAAGCCAATGGCGTAACAACGTGCATTAGTAACGAATGTCTTTTGAATGTCGTATTTATGTCTAACAAATGTCGAATTTAAACCCGGTACGTTTTTTCTATAATAATAATAGTCTTGATTGCTCTATTAAAGTGCCTGAGGGCATAAAAAGAGAACCGAAAAAGAAAAATGAAAATAGAAAAAGAAAAGTGATTCGTAAGTGGAAAATACGAAAATTCTGACCGCTCCATCCGAACAAAATTTTCCTGACTATTACTATTATTATCTTTTCTAACGGGCTAATGCACGATCGTTTGCATAAAATGGTGACTGTGGTGGTGGTGGTGGTGGTAGTTGATTTATTACAGGGTAAGTAATATTTTAAAAGGTGGTTCGCTGCTGCTGCTGGTCGTTTCGTCTCGGTTTGGACTTAATATGTATTAATATTAAAAATAAAAAAATGGAAAAAGAAAATTCGGATTTTCCGACATGCATTTTCCAGTTACGAGATTTTCTCTTTGTTTTCCCGTGATGCAAACAACTAGATTATTTATTCTACGAAACTTTACAACATAAATTAGTCATGTGAGAATTTAAAGCGCTCGGAAAAACTATCATTTTCCATCACGACATGGAAAATTTATGAACAAAACTTGCCAATTTTAAAATCCTTGTAAACATTCTCGAATTGTTATTGTTACAACTTGCCCATTTTACAATTACGAAGTTTTAATCTTTTTTCCAGCACAGGAAAATGCGCATAGTAATTATTAATTAATTAATTAATTAGTTAAACAAAAACGAAAAAAGTTACTGTAGAATTATATTTTATCTAGTTGAATATCATAGGTTTTCATCATAACTTTCAGTCGGACGGTTGCAGAAAAAATACTATACACTACATGCACTTATAGTGCAAAAAAAAAAAACTGAAATGCATAAAATTGCTATGGATATCCAGTGGAATTGATTTTCTATTATTTTTTTGAATTCAATTTTCTTTTAAAATTAAACGGCGAATTAATAAAATTCAAACTATTTTTACAAATAAAAAAACAACTGCCTCGATCATTATCATTATTGTTATTTTTACTATTAAATTGCTAGTTCCTGCAGAATTCTATTAAAAGGAGAAGCTCTCCCTTGCGTGTTCTACGACAATAATCATAATAATAATAATAATAATAATAGTATAAGCTCATGTTCAATATAATTTAATTTTAACTGCCTTTTTTTTACATTAAAACTGGCACTCTCCTTTTAAAACGAAGTACACTACATTTTTTTTCTTTTTTTTTTTTGCTCTATTTGGATAGCTCCTAATTCCTCTCTAGAATAGCACTAGCAGTAGATACAAATTGCCCATCATCCATTGCTACACGATGATGATGATGATGCCGGGCTGGAGTAATAAAAATTCATTTATAAAATATTTAAACAAAAATAGGAAAGAGCAGCAGCAGCAGCAGCGAATGGAAGTTTTAGCAACACTTTTAAAATGAGCTCTTAAAAGTTTTTCCAACAGGATCGGAGCAAAAAAAGAAAAAAAGGGCGGGATCAATACTAAGTAGATAAGTACCAAATACTTACAGTTGTTGCGCTAATAAATAATTGATTAAAATAAATAATAAATCAGTCCCGTTTTTTTCGCCGTGGAAAGAAATTTCCTCCAAATTGAGTCACTCAATTATTTTAAAAGAGGAATATAAAAATTGGCCTGCTCACGTTTTTTTTGAGCACAAAACAGGCACGCTAATAACCTTAAAAAAAAAAAAAGAGCGAAGTAAGTGAGAGAAGGGCGAACAATGAATTTTTATTACGGTTCATCCTTATGGTCATCCCTTATAACTTCATTTCATTCTCTCTCTCTCTCTCTTTTCAGGGTAAAGCAAAGGCAATCTTTTAAAAGGTTTATTTCCATATTTATTATATGGAAATTTACCAATTTTTGCTCTTGCTAGAGCAAAAGAAACCGTCTTCTTTATCATTTGCTCAAACAGCAGCAGCAGCAGCAGTTGTTGTCACTCAAACAAAGTGACACTTTTCATAAAAAAAGTGGAAAAAGAATAGTAAGTATGAAAATCTGGGCGACAGAAAAAAAAATGAGTTATTTACCATCAGTTAATCCCTTCACCGGTGCTGGCCGCCCCCTTTTGTGAACGATAAAAACGTGATTCAATTAATATCGAATATTTTATACATTCATAAAAAACGAAACCTAACCCTTTCCCTACCTAAAAAAAGCACAGCGCATCTAATCCCATCATCACCTTTTTCCACCTGTATAGGAATTATCCAGTGACTAGCTCAACGAAAATCTCTTTATCAGTTTCTTTAGCGTATAAAATTTCACCTCTTCTCACACATACATCATCACCGCCGCCTAACAAAAAGGATAAGGGGGTAGTACGGGGAAAGAGAGATTATCATTTTTAAATTATTAATCTCGTCGTCGTTTAGAAATTAACGCTGCTTATAACTCTCTTTTGTATTCATTATATATGCATTGTTTTAAGCTACTCCCCTACCCCCCACACCCCAAACACTATATACTCTCTCTCTCTCTCTCTCTCTGACGCACTCATTACATTTACTCCTACGCTCCTATTCTTGTTTTAGAGAGGAATTCTTTGCCACCACCACCACCAACGACTGACTTCTCTCATTCATGTTTGTGACAGCACAAAGAACAACTTTTAAATGAGTGTTAGGGTTGGGAAGTAAAGGGCTAGAGGGAGGGAAAGGGACGATCTTCTTTTATTGTCTTTCAAGTTTTAATCGATCGCGAAAAACAAGGAGAAAAATTTACTACTACTCGTTATCATCTCGTTTGCCGTCAACGTTCTAATTCAATTTTCAACATTTTATAATAATAATAATAATAATAATTCAAAATCAAAATAGGGATAGGGATCCATACATACATTGTAAACACACGTCACAATAGAAATGAAACTAATTAAAATTTTAATGTCATTAAATCTAATTAAATTTCATTTGATGAGGTTCACAATATTCACATGTAAAATAATGGCGACAGGCTTCAATAATAATAATAATAATAATAATAATTGTATAAAACATATTGTCATATACCTAGTATGTACATATACATATATATATATATATATAGAAAGGTAGACATTTTATAAATGAGAAAATACGAAAATGTTCATTTGTATTTCATCAAAATTTTCATAATTTTCCCTATACTATTTACGTATGTACGTCAGTTGAAATGAAAATGTATTGTTTTTCATTTTCCCCATTGATTTTTGAAGCTATTACGTAGAATTGATGGAGAGTGCAGGGTGAAGAGTGGAAACCGACAATAGGAAAGCAAAAAATAGGAAAATACAAATTGAAATGACATGACAGAGAAAGAAAAGCGCTAAAATGACATTTACACTATACTAAACTAGATATTTATTGTGTAATGGAATGATTGAAGCTGGTGCTCAATGCCGTTTAGTATAATAAGTAAAACATGCCTAGAGTCTGTTCACGAAATAATGATAGTCAGTTTTTTTCACTAGCTGTTTAAATATGACGAATTTTATAGGTAATTATGGGACTTTTTGTAGAGTTTTCATAAAGTTTTTCTTTTGTTTTAACTTTAAAATAATAAAAATAGATAAAACACGATTAATAGTAATTAACACAAAAACTAATCAAGCAGAAATGTTTATAATTTTATAATCTTCAAATTACATTTAGATGCAAATTTTATTAACAAAAATTTTAATAATAATTAATAATAATAATAATAATAATAAAATCAAATTATATTTCGAAATGAATGTCGATTCGCAATAAACATTAAAAATACAATTGAAATTAATAAATAAATATTATTATTATTATTATTCCAAAATCGAACTACATACGTCACGTGTTAAATATAAATAAATACAGTCAAACCTCTACACAAGAAACAATTACCGAAAAAAATCATATCAGAAATCAATAGACGATGAATATCCATCATATTTACCATTAATAATAATAATAATAATTAGTCATATGCGGTTAAACAGCAGAGAGAGAATTTAATCAGATAAATGCCCATTTATCTCTCTAACTAAATACACCGATGCAATAATATTATCATTGTGGAACCGGAACAAACTTAATCAGAACATTCAGATAATATAGTAACTAATTAACTTGCTAAATGTATAGTATAGTATGTTTCAGGATATGTACACATACAACACACTCCAGTGAAATGTTTGACAGGCTCTAAGACTATCTAGTACATTTTTACTATTATTATTATTATTAAAATAATCACTAAATCGGACAAGTGGGTATATCCCTAGTGTTTGTTAGATAAAGTTAAAATTCACAGTTAAATGGCAACAGCGTAGATTTCTCCATTCGTTCTTTTTACATATATGATTAAATGATGAACAATTTATCTATATGCTTCATTTGTTCAAATATTTTAAAGGCCCGATCATACTAACTCCAATTCGGGGCGGGGCCATAAAACTAAAGCAAACCGAACACTATGCCAACCAAATCGAATCGAACGCTTTACCCAAAACCGTACAGAATCACAAAAGGATGCCACATAAGAAAATATGAGGTAAATTCAATAAATTTCAGATTTAAAAGTTCATATAGATTTATAAATTAAATTGCTGCGTTTGTTTCGAAACTTATGGTTTCGAAATGTCAAATTTTATCTACTTTTTTTCGAAGATGCTTAGCACAATTTCAATTATTTGATCAGGAGTGGTGCGAGTAGTAGAGCGGATTGTTGCCAAATCGCTGTTTTTGTATATAATCTGGACTTATTAGTACATCCGGTTTTTTTTGTTGATCAAGCAGAATGTACCCAGTAAGTCTATTTCCCGTTTGAATGTTTGTTCAATTTGGAAAATTTTCCACTTTGTGCGTGTGAATTTCACACTATTTTTATACACGTGTATAATTAATAGGAAAATATTCACATGGTTGTTTGATTACAACAAAATATCTAAAAATAAAAGTACAAAAATGAAAAATACCCCCTTAAAGGTTACACAGCATGTAGAAAATCATAAAAAATTGCATAAGTAACACACACACACACATAGCAAACACGAAACGAAATTATTATTTATGTTTAGAAATCACGCAGTATTTAATTTTAAGAGCAATATATATATATATAAAACACCCCACACTATAATACGAGGGAGGGCAGTCAAGTTTATTTATTACACTGTAAATATCTTAATATTGATAAAAGAAATGAAATGTTTAAAAAAAAGTTAAACAAAGTCCTGCCCCTTTTTCCCCACCACCCACCCACCCACCTTACGACCGCAAAGTACTTTACTTTCACCTTAAGGGTGTGTCATTCGGCCATCTACCCTCATTCCATCCTTCTTTACTTAAAACCACCACCACCACCACCACCACTAACGGCCTTTAGAACTTAATGACGTCAGACCACAAACTATTATTTGTCCTTCTGTCTCTGTCTGTCTAGTGGCTGGTACAATAGAAGGAAAAGTCACTCATGATGAGTACAAAAAAAAACAAAAAAAAAACAATATTTGTTGGCCTAAAGCAAAAAAAGTGGTGAATGACGTTTGTGTGTGTGTGTGTGTGTGTGTGTACGCTTCCAGGCTAATAATAAAATATCAAAGCAAAAATATACCACATAGCCTCAGGCGTCTCAGCATATTCTTTGTAGTTTTTAAGCACTTTCACATGAATTCACATACAATATTTTTTCTACATCCCAATGGTATAATTAACACACAAAATTTACTGTCTTTTCTGTTAGTTGACAAATCGTAAAAAACTACCCCCAATAAAAGTAGCGAAAATAATAAAAAGAAAGAGAGAGAGAGAGAGAAAACAACAGAAGCAAATAAGTCAAGTTATAAAAGTGTTTACAGGAAGGATATTACTTTGCAAAACGAAAAAAAAAAAAAAAAAAAGAAACTGATGGCAAAGTTCCAAACAACATGCCAACTTCAACTAACTAAACATTAAACCAGAAAAAAAAAATGAGAGAGAGGCAGAGAGACAAACTACGGATTTACCAGTAGTAAGAATGAAAAGGGAATTTTTTTGAAGTAGAAAAGAAATGAAACAGAAACAGCGGAGATAAGAAGAAATACGCAGAAAAGATTTGCTCACAAAAATGTGAGCTATGAGATAGAGAAGAAATAGGATGGAATGTAAAAAAGTATCTAGAGGAAGAAGAGGAAGAGAGATAGTTATAGAATAGTAGAGATAATAAAACGGTTTTATTATAACCGTCTTATCCAAATGGGAAAAAGTAATTCTTTTAGGAGAAAAAATAATATCGTACGACATCTGACTAATTGATTTGTGTGATTTAATTAATTTTTACTATCTGATTATCTATTTGGGCGACTATATTTTTGGTGTTTACGAATTTTTGTTTTGCGAACGATATTCGTTATAACCGAAAATACTGATTGGTTATAGCGAAATCGATAAAATAACGATTGTTTTGTCGAAATAAGTCAATTTTACTCATATCGTTATAACCGAGCATGATGACCGGTTATAGCGACATTAGTAAAAAGTGAGTCTACTGCTCGGTTATGGCGTGATCCATAAAAAAACGATTTTTTGTCGAAATAAATCATTTTCAACCATATCGTTATAACCGAGCATGATGACCGGTTATAGCCACATTAGTAAAAAATGAGTCTACTGCTCGGTTATGGCGTGATCAATAAAAAAACGATTTTTTGTCGAAATAAATCATTTTCAAACATATCGTTATAACCGAGCATGATGACCGGTTATAGCGACATTAGTAAAAAATGAGTCTACTGCTCGGTTATGGCGTGATCCATAAAAAAAACGATTTTTTGTCGAAATAAATCATTTTCAAACATATCGTTATAACCGAGCATGATGATCGGTTATAGCGACATTAGTAAAAATGTAACTTCTCATCGAAATAATTCATTTAGATTACACTTATCTTGTGGGTTATTGCTGTATGAAAAAAAAACGCCGAAATAATTCATTATATCGTTATAACCGATTTTTTGAAAAATTATCCTTTTTTTACGAACAAACTCTTTCCAAATATCTACTAATTCTTTCTAAAACATTTAATTATGTTTGTCACAACACTAATTAATCCCGTATTGCAACTTGTTGCACCCCTATGTTTCCTCTCCTCTGCAACGCCCACTGACCGACCGTCTGCCGCACGCAGTGACCACCGATTTCAAAAACAAAATGTTTAATTTCCTATTTAGCCAAAGACAAAAACAAAAAAACGCACATTTTAACCAACATGGAAAAGACAGATGAAAACTACCCTGTCATGTACATACATATATATATATATATATATATATATATGTAGACAAGACATTAGAAAACAAAGAAAGAGAAGTGGTACTTATACACATTGTGCGATGGGAGTGTAGATAGTTCACCCCCCCGTCCAGTTTAAAACAACAACAAACAACTAGGGAAAAGTTTAAATAATAATATGAGAATAACCACACACACACACACACACACACACACACACACACCGAACAGTTCCAGTTTTATGGAAATAACTTCAGTTAATTGCGGTGCTAAAAATAATTACATTCTGAAAGCATTATTATGAAGAGACATGTGGCGGTGGTGGTGGTGGTGGTGGCAGGGAGTTGCTACAGTTTCTATCCAGCTTTTAAACACATATACGATAGGATACAATTACAAAATATCAAATAATAATAATAATAGTGAAAGGCTTTTAAGTGCGCATAAAACAATGAGAGGGTGTGTGTCCACTATACTTTATAGTATAATGACATTACGTCTAAAATATGATATTCTGATGATGGGTTGATATATATGAGGAAATTTAATGACGGATAAAACAACCTAGACTGGATCGGGAAGAGTTGATTTTATAATAAATAAAAACGCCAAAAAAAAAAAAAAATCGAACTATCGATAAGTATCGATACCCGAATTTCGATACGAAAATTCGAGGCATGACATTGAAAATTTCAAATTAAAATCACACAACTGAAATGCAACGTATTCGGACTAAATATTTTTTGACAACTTATCATGACATTTACAGACTACTACGCGTTTTTAAATGCAACAGAAATAATAATGATAATAATCGTGTGCTGCATTCCGTGTACTATTTCCAATTCCATCTTGCTTGACATACACAGTGACAGAAAGAGAGGAAAATGGATCAAAATGAAAATAAATATCTGCAACACTCGCAACACTATACAATTCATTTTAATAATAATAATAATAATAATAATAAATTGTCCAGTAACAACAAAGTAAAAAAAAAGCGGCGCGAGAGAGAGAGAGGAAATTTAAAATTAAATTTTAATTTAAAGTGTTTTTCTCACTTGCAATACAAAAGTTTAGAGCAATTGAAATAGACATAGTCATATAGGGAATGGACAGTGTGTGTGAGAGAGAGAGAGAAAAGGAAAGGATAGAAAAAAGAGAGAATTAGAAAGTGCATCAGGTAGATTAAAATTAAGTTTGTACATAAACTAAAAACTTGTACGAACATTGTTCGCGCTGCTAGTATAAAAATTGAAAATTTTAAAATTGCCATTTAGACAGAGATGGAATAATAGAGCGAGAAAGAGTAATGGAGCATTTTTTTTTTTTCGTTTTTCAGAGAAGAAGAATTTAATCGTTACGACTTTGTCACGAAACTAAAGAAATGGAAAATTAAAAGGATAATAATAATAATAATAAGTAGAAGTGTCATAATACTGATGATGCTAATATTATTATTATTATTATTATTATTACAATCATTTTTATCCTTAATGTGAAAATAACCTAATTTCAGATAATCCACTCAAATAAACAAATAATCCGTGTGAGAAGCGAGTGGAATTTTCACAATTTCCACATATCGTTAGATATCCATTAGAGAGAGAGAGAGAGATAGTGTGAGTGACATTTTATAAAAGTCCTCTCGCTCTCTCTCTCTCTCGCTCTTCTACTTACACACAAAAACTACGTATAGCAAGGAAATGGTGAAGAAGGAAAAAGCAAAAAAAAAAAAGGAAGAAAATCAACGGTCGTCGACGACGTCGTTGTCGACAAAGAGAGGCCTTGTTGTTGTCGCTCAACGCTCTCAAGCGTAAATTGTTCAATGACAATAGAGAAAGAGATATGGAAAAGTAGAGAGATGGATAGATGCATCATAGAGTAACCGTTTTCTTTGCTATTTTTTCTTTTTGTTGTTTTTACAAAGTAATGCAGAATTTCTTTTCAATTTTCTGAAGACGGTGCTGCTCTATAAAAGGCATTTAACATAATGTCATTTTTTAGATTTTAAAAAAATGGTGATGGAATTATTGATAAAAAGCCCGTTTTTATCTTTGAAGTAAAGTGAAAAGTTAAAGGAAATATCGACGGCAAAAAAAGTGCATTCATGTAAACATAAATTTTCGTAATTTTATAAATTTCAGTGCGAAAACTACAAATTGTCGTTTTTCATATGCGAAAACTCTTTTTTAATTTTCTAATTATTTTCATCACTTATTTTATATCTCGATCCACTGCAGATTTTCCAATAGCAAATCAACAAAAACTTTGTTTCTCTTCAATCAAAAACAACAAAAAAAGAGTAGAAGGACGATAAAATTAATTAATCTTCATAAAATAACTGATGACAACAACAAAATAACGTTATTATGTGTCGACGGCGTAATTTAATTTTTTGTTTATCGATTTTTAATTAAGTGGAATTTGTTTTGATTTGTCTTTTCCTCGCAATCGGTAGCGGAGCAGGAGGAGGGGAACGGTGTAAATAAAAACAAAAAAAAATAGATAAATTTCCTACCTTAGTAAAGGAATGCGATAGTTGTTTACGAGCAGATCGTATTCTTACCTGGAAAAAAAAAAATAGAATTAAATTTTAGTAGATTATATACTTATTATTATCATTATTAAAACGTTGCAATTTTCTCCAAAAAAAAAGAATTTCTCGATCAGAATCAAAATCGAAAGAAACTTGCAGCTGCCTGTACCACATAAACCACCACCATTACTCCTCACCCCGCCCTTTCACCCTACACGTATTTGCTTTACCATAATTAAATTTTTCTATTTTATTTTATTTTCTAAAAAAAACGAAAATCTTCTAAGGACGAGAAAACGCAATTAAAAATACGTCAATAAAGTGGAGATAAGCAGTGCAGACATCTAGCGGCCATCTCTAGAACCACAATTATAGATACTCAGATCCAGATCTGAAAATCTGAAATGGCAACCGTTTAGTTTCAATATTATTAAAGTGTCCAATTATTATTTATTGTTTTCAAGTGACAAAAGAACAGGGGGGAAAAAAAACCCCCGTCTTTCATTCCCCTTCCATCTACAAACAACCAACGTCATTATTATTGTTTGTGATGATGATGATGATGATGATGAGCTTGTTAGTGTTGGGAGAAACAGTCGTAGACAATAATAAATATGTCTCTCGTTTTCACCTAGCACTCCCCCCCCCCTCCCACCCGCCGAGACCAACCTATATGCTCATCTTCCATTCTTTTAGGTATTATTATTATAGTCAGACAGTGGAAAATCTTTTTTAAGGAAAGGAAAATATATTCGTTAGGATTTTTTTCTTCCCTTCGTTTTCGACGAAAAACAACAACAAAAACTAATTGGCCGATCAAAAGAAAAAGCGGGAAATTTACATTGTGCACTCTTTTCCTAATGTAAAGACGAGAAAAATCTGCCAGACGTGCTTGATGAAAATTTATATTGTGCGAAATAAACAAGTTTTTCTTTAAAATGTTGTATCGTTCACATACAAAAATGGTGGTAGTAAATTTATGCATTTTCTAAAATTGCCAGAGTAAAAATAATAATAATAATAATAAATCATAATTTTTTTTATTGTCCGATGAATACAAATACCCTGCACTAGACTTCGCATAAAATGCATTTATTTTGAATTGTGGTTGTGTTTGTGGAAAAATGGAAAAATAAAAATCGGATTTTCTCTGCATTGAAATTTAAATTTTTACCCCGACAACTGGAGTGAAACATGTTTTATTTATTGAAATTGAATAATATCGTAAATAATTTGAGAAATGTATATAGTAATTGAATTAAGTGAAATTTGTTCAAACTAATAAATAGATTTAATTGACAGATTGATGGAAGTCGCGGCGCGCCCCGTTTTAGAGTGGGGAAAAATCCATCCATTCAAGTACGAAAAAACTGTCTGTTTATTTTTACAGTAAGTATAATAAACAAAAATAAAAGGCTAAAGGGAAAATAAGAAAATCCATAACGAACAACCACCACCACCACCACCGCCTCTAGCACCCACAAGTTTGTATCACAATCAAATAAAAATCCTTGCCCAAATCGACAGTAATTTCATTCGTAAATCGAAGTTATAAATCAAACGACAAATATTGTGCTTTGCTCCCTTCCCTCACCACCGCCACCACCCTTAGACAGATAGATAGGTGGGTGGATCCATGGAAAAGAAAAGAACTAAATAACAGCTTGTTTTTTTGCAAGTTTCCAAACAAGAGAGAGACAGAGAGAGACGGAAAAACTCATTTAAACAACAATAATAAAAAATGACAAGTTGTGTAACAGCGAGAAAATTCAGAGTAGTAATAAATAGAAAAATGAAAATTCATCGATATCGCGCATGTATATAACATATACAAATGGAAAACCCCATGGATCTTATAAATTATTATTTCCGCTTGCAATCGGGCCTTCCTTCCTTCCTTCCTTTTTTTTTATAGTTTTTCTTCAATCTTCGAATGAAAATTGATTTCCATTTTTTTTGGAACGATGATATTTTCACCTGAATAAATTTCCATTCTACTAAAATTATTAATTAATAATCCACATACACACAACTTCGTCAATAATTTATAATAATAAAATTTAAAGGGATAAAGTCAAACTATCTCTCTCTCTCTCTCTCTCTACAAAGCTTTAGTTTCAGTACTAAACTAAAGGTACAAACTATTGTGGTAGTTTGTTTTCCAAAACTACCGACAACAAAGCTTGGTAACGGAGTGAAAGGGGGGGGGGGGTTGTATAATAATAACCGAAAACAGAGAGAGAGAGAGAGAGAGAATTCACAAATTTGAATGAATAGATTCCTATAAATTATGAAACACATTGTTTAGAAAGTAGATGTTGCTTATGTATTTTGGTGGTGGTGGTGGTGGGATTATTTTGGTGCTAGTAAGATGTATGTACTTGACAACCATTATTTGCTTCTTCTTGTAAGAAAACTTTCATAATAAATAACTGGACAATCGAATCTTAAGCTGTAAATCAAATTTACCGATTTTCCAATTATTAGGTCACATTAAAAAAACCCATCTGGAATGATTCCATTTGAACATTTGAACATCTTATACTATATAGTGTCATATTACCCTACTTTACCCTATTCTCATATTTTCCTGGCTGGTTGGAAAAAATCTCCGAAACGTTTCGATCGCTAAATTGAATTTCCTTTTACAATTGTTAAGTCTACGATATATTTCTGTTTTCCTTCACTACCCCACCAACCCCCTTAGTACTGTGTGTGTGACTATTAACTAGTCACAACTGTCGCCGCTCATTTTTATGTTTGTTTAGAAAATTCTTTACAAAAGTTTCCAGTTAATAAATTGGAATTTATTTAGCAACTGAAAAATATGCAACCAGTAAAACAATAGACGTTTTTCGACAGCGAAAGTGTCGAAACTAAATTAAATTGACAGATATTTAAATAAATAAATATACATGGAATATCAATGGCCATTTCGAGATTTGATCTATTTTTTTCCCCTCCCTTTTCATGTACACAACAATCACCACACTATAGAGCATATAGTTGGAGGTGGGGCATTTTATATCGTAATTATATTCCTATACGGTTCTCTCTCTCTCTCTCTCTCTCTACTATATACCTCCCGAATGTTTATAGACGAAATAAACTACCAGCAGCAATGTGAAGATGCTTTTATAGTCAATTTTGACGATTTATTTTTATCGCCATCTAGCGAAAAGTTAACGGACGAAGCGCACAAAATAATGAATGGAAAGAGGAGAGAAAAATAATGACTGGCCGTATCGGGATGAAGGATGAAATAGACGAAGCAGAAAAAAATGAAACAATAAAAATTATGAAATAAATATTTTATTAGTCGAGTGCTGATAATCATCACAATCGAGATAAAAGTTTACTTTATTATTAATATTTATTTTACGACCGATTTTTTTCCAAGACAATCTAGTTCAGTTACCTACTAGACAAAAAGTTATTTTTATTTTTACCTTTCAAATTCAGGAAAATGAACAACGTCGCAAGATTTTCTTAAGTATACTCCTTTTTTCTTTTTTTTCTTTTCTTGAGTATAACCTCACTTTTTCAAATCAACTCTGCAGAAATAGTTTCCCTCTCTTTTCTCCAACCACCATCTTCTTGCTCTTATTATTATTATATTTCAAGAGAATTGTTAAGATATTTTTAAGTGGAATTTATTATTTTTTACAAAAAAAAAAAAAGATAAGAATAAAATAACAATTTCCCGTCACAGTAACGCAAAAAAACGGGGAAAAAATTATTAAAGCGGAACTTGTTAGTTGGTTTTCCGCATGAAATCATTTTATTGATTAGAAGGGATTATACTACTATGCTCCTCTCTTATTTACCCCCGTACCCCCCCCTGTCCTTCGCGCCAAAACCACTAGGCCCCTAATTTTAATAATCAATAGTGATATAAAATATCGAAATGAACGTATTGAAAAATTTCCTTTTCAAATTTATCACAATTTTCCATGGTATGGCGCGTAGTAATAATAATATTTGTTGTTAAACATTATTATTATTATTATACATGCACAAAAGCATTTTCCACATATTGTGTACAATTTGGAAATGTCACACAATGTCAAAAGGACTACGACAACGGAACGAGGACTGAAATGAATCGAAAATGGAATTTTCAATTTATCCCTCCCCCCTCCCGCTCTCTTTCTGCCTATTTTTTTGCTGTTAATTTGTAATACTAGGAATTTAATAATAGAAAACAATAAAAACTAATGGAATTAAAAAGATCGACAAATGAAAAAAATTAATTAAAATTTTATAAATCACCTTTCCCGAACATACGTATGTTCGGGTTAAAAAGAGAGACCATTTTCCATGCAATAATAATAACAATAAACAACATTGATGGGGCCCATTTTTTTTTTTTTAATTAAATCTAATATTATCGGACAAACGGTCGGGAGGAGAGTTTTCGTAGCCGTCATCATCGTATAAAAGCTATAATAAAATAAATCAAAATAATCGTTAAAAAAACAACAAACAAGAATCATCATCATCATCATTCAACCAACCCCCTGTGAACGAAGAAAAACGAAACGGTAAACTTTTTAAGTAGACGGAACGAAATAATCGGCAATGGCAGGAGAGAGGGACGGGATAATTTGGGCCGCCTCCACAAACAGATTTTATGACGATATTAAAAAAAGAAAAACTGATTTTAATTAATGATATTTTTTTTTTGGATAAATAACTTTGAAATAAACTCCGCGAAACTTTAACGGTAAACGAAACGTTAAAAACCAGTACATTTTAAACATGTTTTAATTAGCTTTAATTTCAATTTTAAAACTCTTATGTGGAAAACTTTTCTTTTTTTTTTTCGCTACCTTCGTCCGTACCCCCTTTTCCCCACCGTTCACTCAACACCAATTTTCACTAAATGTAAAGTAACACTCATTAAAAATTTAAAAGTAAGTAAGTACTAGTATTGTATAAAATAATTAAAAAATTATTTTTAATTGCTGCTGCTGCTACGGTAGGAGGGTGAAAAAAGGGAATTTTTACACAGTGGAATTTTCTCTCATTTTTTTTTTTCTTGTCTTGTTCTGTGTGTAAAGGCAAAAATGCAGCAGTGGAGTTTTATTTTTTAATTAAAACAACAAAAGTTTTATATAATTTTCGGAATGAAAAATGCGCACAGACGAAGAAAATTATCCCTAAATAATTCTTTTAATATTAAACTCTGACAAATCATTTAAAATTGTCAGTCGACCAAATAAAAACATTTCCAATCTGTCAGTTGGCAATTCAGAAACATTTAACGGGTTTAGAATTTGATTTTTTATCCACCGTCCAAACTATTTCACCCTTTTTTACATTTTTTACATATATAGATGATATTCGGAGAATAATTTATGACACCTATTCGGTTATTTGCAATTGTAATTGGATTTATTTATTTTATTGTGTTTACATCTACAGGGTGTTAAGTTTCAGTTCTAGAACACTCACAATTGAAATTCGATGAAAATTGAAACTTTAAAATTCATTATACGGGACATTATACACAATCATCCCTATTATTTCGCTCACTTTCCTTCCAACCCTTTTTCCTCCATTTCCCATTTTTCTATACAGGTCATGGTCTCTATCTTCTCTCGATATTTAAACCTTTTTAAGTGTGTGTGTGTGTGGACATTTAACGCCCATTGTTCCAGTCATTAGACAAGTGATCAATAATGAGAACAACCCTTATTTTATCTAATCAAAAAAAAAAAAAGCTGTAAATAAATAAATCTTCCGAAATAGGACAGTGATTTTTCAAACAACAAAAAGCAATATTAAATTTTCTTAATTAATTAATATCAGTTAACGGAACAATCCATTCGCTAATTTTCTTTTAAATACATATAATAATAGTAACATTGAATATTCCTGCAGAAAGAAAAATAAAAGGAAAACAGCGAACGAGGGGTGAGAGAATGAAAGGATTAAAAGCAAAATGAGCCAAAAAATGGAGCGAGAAGAAAAACAGAGAGAGAGAGAAACTTAGTTAGAAAAGGGGTCTAAGCCAAAACTAATTGACCCTTTTGCAGTCGATTTAATTCCATGCTGAAAGATTTAAAATAATTTCAAAAAGGGAAAATGGGAAAAGAAAAAAGGATCATTGACGAAGTGATGGAAGTAGAAAAAGCAAAGGGAATGAGGGTAGGAGTGAATGATTTAATGTAATGAGGGATCTGGAAATTTGAATTTTGTTATAATGATCCATTTCCAATGGAATCTAACTAATTAAAAGCGAACACAAAATTCGGCTTCCATGTACATGGATAAAAATTGACGCTGAAAAAAAAACCCGTATATATTGATATTAATTTTCCAATTTCCACTGAGTAAATTAATGATTCACTCGCTGTTTATATTAATCACCAATAATATCTCAAAGAATAATATAGGGGATGTCGGGTTAAACCTGGACAACCAGGAATAATTCTGCTATTAAATAACGGTCGAATTTGATATGATCAATTTACTATTGAAATAGGATAGATTTTAATAATCAAATTTGGTGATTTAGACCGAGATGGAAACAGAGAGGGATGGAAAGAAGGGATGAGAATTAATAGGTTGTATAATAACCGTTGATGATGAATTTCTAATAATTATTTCCACTTGATTTGAATTAATTTTATTTAATTTTTTTTTTTTTTTTGGAGATTTATTCGACTCCACTAATTTTCATTGTACAGACAATTTTCTTCGAAATTTTTCCTCGCCAACAACCTCTTTAAAGTTAGACGTAAAAAGTTAACCGTCCAAAAGTGGGCGAGGCACGTAAAATGTACGTCACACATGAAATAAAAGAAAAATCAGAGAGAAAATCCATTTTAAGGTGCCACCCCTTCTTTTCGCGCCCTATTTTTTCTTTCATACGTTCCTCCTAAGTGGTTTACGAGGGTGTTTTATAAAGATGAATTATTGTTTGGTTAAAAAAAAAAAAAAAAAGTGGTAAAGCAAGAGAAAATCAAGTCCTTTTTACATGTATATATGTGTATGAATAATTTTCCCGGATGTCTGATTTCAAAACATGTCAAAACCACCACTGCCACCTCGTTAGTCGCATATACACAAAATTATTCATCATAATTTTATTTCCATTTAAACAAATTATTCAAAAATCATTTATTTCATTAACTAAATTTTCCTTTAATCACGTTTTCCACAATAATATATTTCCATCTCTATCTGTTCCGCCTACGCTGTTGCCCGTGACGCTTCCACCGATTTCCTTAATACGGGGACCCTCCATCTTTTCTACCATCTGTTTCCAACAAACCCCGTTCTCCTACTGATGATACTCTCCTCTCCACTGTACTAACTGTACGTTTCCATTTCACTATTCTAAAATAGTCACACATAGATAGATTTTCTTTCAAAACACACACACACACACACATTCTGACATATTTTATCCATTAATCTTGATAATAACTGGACATTATGCGTCTTTTTTGCTTTACAGGTCCGTTTTACCCAACATTCCCCTACCCACTCATCTATCTACCTATACGATATCTAATAATAATAATAATAATAATAAGGATAACGATAGGATGGGGTGATTAGTGTAATTATTAAGATATTTTCCTTGATGCAAAGTGTTCATATTGTGATTGACTTAAATTAATATTATGATTAGAATTGATTGAGATTAATTAGATTTCGAGTCAATTGATTAATTGAAACAAATTGTGTGGACTTGTAGAATAGATCTAGTCGTAATTTCTTCTTTTTCCCTCGGCCCTCGTATAATTCTTTATTTTTTTTTTCCCCGCCTGAAATACTCATTCTTCTGCAAGTGAAGTTACACAATTTTTATTATTATTATTATTATTATTTGGGCTTCTAATCCATCTATCATAGTATGCCATGCACTAGTAAATTTCTCTACCTCGGGCGCGGGGAATTGAAAAGTAGTTTTTGGAAAATTGATTTTGAACTACTATAGTAGAAAGTATAATATAAATGTATGAGATTGAGTGTGTTATTTGTGCAAAGTTTTTTTGCATAGTTGCCGAATTGTGTGATTTTTCTTTCGAAATTTTTTTTTTTGGCAAAAAAAAAATGTAAATTATAACCATGTTTATTATTAAAAAGAAAACGTAATTCTATGCATGGAATTTTAAATAACATCGCATCCATAGAGTTTTACTCGATTCGTGTAGCGTGAGCGAGTAGATCTTTCGCAATTTGATTTATGAAGATAATTAATTAAAAATTCATATACGCCCTTTTTTTTTCTACCTTCAATAAATATTTTAATATAAATTTTCAAAATACATATAAAATAAAATTTTTCTACAGGGTGTTAACTTACTGTTGTGGCAATAATGTATCTACTTTTTATAACCACATATACAGGGATGTATTTGGAAAATATAGACCGTCTGGATATGCCACCCTAGTACACAGACGTTTATTATGTCAAAAAATTTATTATTATGTTGTTGCTGCTGCTGCTGCTCTAGATGAGACAAATAGATAAAAGTCTCAAAAATACGATGACGATGATCTCTCTCTCTATTTCTTTTTAACATCTCTTTCATCTTACTGCATTTCGTGTTCGATTATTTCTCTTTCTACTACTACTACTACTACTCTGGGAAAGTAACTGGATTAACTTTAGAAATCCTCCCACCACAACACCCACCACCCATCACAACCCTTTTCGCCTCCCAAATACATTCCTTTTTCCATATATACTATACATTACATTACGAGATTCCACTCTCTCAATACTAAACTTTAAATCTTTCTCTCTCTCTCTGTCTCTTATAGTGAAAAGTTGCCGATTTTGCATTTCTTTTGCACACATACACAGACACACTCTTTTTCTATCTAATACGTAACATAGGTAGGTATCTACATTTCTACATTACGATAAAACTGCATTTCCCTTTTCCTCATTCCAATTTCTTTTTCGTTTTGCTTTTCTTTCGTTTTTCTCATCCTTCTTTTCATGTGAGATGTGATTTGTTTGTTTTGATAGTGGCCAATTTTTCTTTTTCTTTTTTTTTTTAAGGAGCCAAATCAAATAACTAACTATGTAAAATGTACATAAAATATAGTACCCACTAACCGACTCAGTCTAGTATCTTTATATTATCCAGCTCAATTCGGAAAAGTAGATTTACTATTATTATTATTACCTAGCTAGAAAATAGATGATATTCGGAGAATAATTTATGACACCTATTCGGTTATTTGCAATTGTAATTGGATTTATTTATTTTATTCTGTTTACATCTACAGGGTGTTAAGTTTCAGTTCTAGAACACTCACAATTGAAAATCGGTGAAAATTGAAACTTTAAAATTTTCTGAAACGCCGCCACTGTCTCAAAGTGGCGTATGACATTCAGATCATCAATAACTTCAATGTTTATTTAATATTTATTAATAATTAAATCATTTTATAATTTATTACCTTGTATTGCGTAAGTACACCCCATATATAAATGAAATACCGTATGCAGCGCATGCGCAGCAATGGTTCCATTCCTATTCACGGCTAGCTGCAGCTGTCAAATCCAAATACGAACAATATTCTGTGCGATAAATCAACATCACTTTCCTCTAGTACGTGTGAGTATATGAAAATATTATTCATCTAAACACATTTTCCGGATAAATGTTCCATAAAGAAAATTTCAAATCACTTTTTCGTTTCGTGAAAGATAACAAGCATTAAATATTCACCACGACACGGAATTCGGAAAATTTTCGTTCCAATTCAATTTTTCTTTTTTCTTTTTTTTTTCGAGAAATTATTGTGAAAATGGTAAATTTTTAATGATTTTTATAAATATGTATTAATAAATAATGAAATGGTAAAATTTTATTGATGTAATGTAATATAAATGTTGCTTTTTCATTATAATTTTCCATTATGGATGTTTTCGTTTTTTTTTTTTTCTTTGTCACGCAATAATAATGGAAAATTGGAAGCAATTAATTTGTTGGGAAAATACCAGTCGTGATTTCGAACTGTTTGCAAAGGGAGAAGGGAAATTTATTATTATGAATTCATTAATACTAACAAAAATAATGGGAGCGCCACAATTAATTAAACACCCCGTATATTGACATAATTAAAACTGAACAAATATGCTGGAATATTTGATGAATTCCATGGGTTTCGTTATAAGTATTTTCTTTATGTTCTTTCTCCACAAATTTCTACTGCATTTTCACCCCGTTTCAGGCCACGGGATACTAGGAAAAAAGGAGTTAGAAAAATAGATGTAGCAAAGCAATTTTCAATACCGATCAGGCACAACCAAAACGCTCTCCCCGTATAGTTACAATCGGGAAAAATGGTCGTCAAGGTAGAAAAATATTTTCTTATTTTTCCATTCCAACAAATCAGCTGTCGTCCTCGAAACTAAACTTTAACCATGTGCCAATTGCACAATAATGATGATTATTTTCAGCCCTGTCATTCAATCGTGCCCCGCACATCGAAATCTTCAGATGCCAATGAAATTGATTTCGAAAAATTCAATTTTCCACAACTACGACAAAATGCATTAGCATCAGCATAGAAATATTAAAATTATATGCATATTTTTATTTAAATTCTCTCTCTCTCTCTCTCTCTCGGGCACACTAATTCACTCTAATCTAAATGCTAACACTGAACAGAGAGAGAGAGAGAGAGAACTTTAAAAATAATACAAAGAGGAGGAACAGAGACACAACACTAGAACCTTTATATTGTAAATGAAGGCAAATTAAATTTTACATTAAATGTAGAATGTTGTCCCTAGTACTACTAGGGACACCAGTCCTATGGTCCGTAGTAATACCTTGCCCTCCACCACCACCACCACCACTACACCTCTCATCCATTCCAGCTTCTGGCAAGGCCCAACAGGACCTTAATTTCTAGTATGCAATTAGGAAACTAATTTGCAACTTGCCTTTGTAGTAGAATTAACCTAATGTGTACGTGTGTTTGTGTTTGCCTGTAGATGTGTGTGTGTGTGTGTGTAGGTGTATATTTTCCTGTAAAGAAGGAATTTTCCTCTCTCTGTGTGTGTATTTTATTGTTTTCTTTTCGCTGAAAGTTTTAATTTAGTTTGTTATTATTATTATTATTATGATTGTCGACCGACTGGCAAAATTAAGTGGAAATTAATTTAACAAAAGAAAGAAAAACATTTTTCCTCTAAACGAAATTCTAAAATAAATCAACAGATTGATGAAAATACAACAAATATGAAAGAAAAAAAAAAAGAAAATCTCCCCCGCAAAACGAGAAAAACAAACATTAAATTAATAGACAATATTTTCCACCCCAATTTTCTTCTGCTTTACTCTTCTCTCCCTGCCCCCCCACCCCCAGCCTGGCTGTCGCGCGCGTTAAAATATTCCTTATTTTTCCGTTCCAAACCATCCTTCACCTACTCACCATCGCATCGTTGCCATATTTCGCGAAAAGTAACAAACTTTACTCATTTATAACTACCACCACCACCACCACCATCATTTTTGAATGATGTACAAAGTTTTTTCGAGCATAAAAAGATAAAGAGTTAAACAGAGAGAGAGAGAGGGAGAGAGAGGGAGACGGAGAGAGCAAGAGATAACGATAGAATGAGCAATGAATTTTTCGCAATATATAAAACGAATAGAAATGGCCCTTAAGGGACAAGTTTTTTCATATTTGGAAAAATGAGGATTAGTTAGGTATATTTAGGGAGAGAGGGAGAGATGTATTTTGTTTGTTTGTTTGTTTGTTTGTTTGTCTTGTTTGTCGTATTTTCTTTTTTTTTTTTGTTTTTTGTCATTAAGGGTTGCGGTAATGGGGTAGTAAATTGATGAATATGAAATATGAAACAACGGAAATTAACGAATGATAAATAATGGTATTTGATAAAATAAATATCGAAAGAAAATTCGCTTTTTTTCCCTTTGGTTTTCCACCAGTTAGTTCTTTTCCAAAAAATCAGTGCTCCACCATAAAATCCATCGATTTAGCGCCATCTATCCGACTTATCAATATCGTCGATAGTTTTTTCTTCAATTTAATAATTAATTTCCATCACAAATAAAATACGTACATAATCTGACTGATTTCAATTCGTTCAATGAACTGAAAACCCTATACCACACACACACACACACACACGCACACAGAAAGACCATAAATCAATATATCAATGCAGAAAGTAGTACGCCACTGATTAATTGAATTATTATTGGTTTATCGCCCATTTAATTAATTAAATTAATACAAGAGATAGTTTAGTGTAGTGGCCTATAATTTAATTAATGGGCTTTTGTTATTAGTTAGATTATTTAGTACTAAATACTGTCCAAATTCACTGTCTGTCTGTCTGTCTGTCTGCCACCCTCCACTACCCTACTATAACCATCAGTTAAAACAATAACAACTGTTTCTAACTAACATTAAACAGAACCCTATTATATTCACTGTATCAATATTATTACGTATCGATTTGGTATTACCTCTCTAATTACCTACCCCCGTACCGTCCCCCAAGTCACCTATCCTCTTTAGCTAGGACGTCGTGCTGTTATCTCTTATCATTGTTTGACACTTCATTAAAAGTCCTTTACCTAAACATGAGATGAATATTTTTTATTAAAAAAAAAAAAAAAATCCCCTCGCTCTATCTCTCCCTCTCATATTCTGTTTTCCTTCTCTTTGTATACTATACTGTGGGGTTGAATTTTGGAAAGGGGATGTAAATTTTTTATTACGCCTCTCCATTTTTATTATAAGCTTTTGATCTGCATTGTTTTAAATAATTAAAAAAGAAGAAATGTACAGATTTCGACTTTGATCTGATGTAGTGGAGGGGCAAGGGGGGCGGGCAGGAGGGGAGGGGGATAAATAATGCAAGACAAACAAAGTAAAAGGATCAAATTTAAAATTTAAATGGGCAATATTAAAGAAATTGTTATTAAAATGATATGTAACAATGTTTACATAACCTAACAAATAGTAATAATAATAATAATAATCATTGTATCACTATGTGAAATGTGAAAGTTTTTTTTTTTTTTTTTTCAAATGCTGTTCCGATATTTTTACAAATTTTAATGCAATTAAACCAGCAATTTTCTCACAGAAAACCAACAATCATTGGATCGTAAAAGTACCTTTAGAATAATTAATTCTTATTGTTAATAACAAAAGTGATGATTATTTACAACAAAAATAAAGTTTACATCGAAATTATAGCGAAAAGACGTGTTGTCAACGTGTTTGAAACGACATCCACTCATTTAATTTACAATATAATCAATTTCCCATAAATTAACTACAATTTTTTTACAATATACACACACGCACAAATAGTATAAATACTAGACAAAGCATAATATTAACATCTACCGTAACGTTAACGATAATAATAAATATTATAATTTCTTTACAACAAGCAACCAAAGTGAAGCTACAACAAACAGGGAAAAGAACATGAAGACAAGGAAGAAGAAGAAGAAGAAATTCAACGAATCGTAACCAAAATTACACAGCGTGAATTTAAATTAAGGCTATAATAATAATAATAATAATAATAGTATGCTGTAGTGCATTTTACAAAACTGTTTTTATTAAAAATGTAATAATATACATGTAGATATAGTACAAGAAAAAAAGAGGGGGGGGAGGAAGAAGAGCAAAAATTACTAAAATGAATCATTATTATGCAGCAAAAGAGAGCGGGGGCTAGGGAAAAGAAAAAGATTTAGTTACTGTTCTAAAACTCTTTCCTAATTGTTTAAAATTTAAGAGGGAGAAATTAAAACATAACCTCAACATTTTCTTTTACTAACTTTGCTACAATTTTTCATTAAAATCAAACTTTTTTAATAGTAATTTTTTGAAAAATTCCATTTTTCTTTTTTTTTTCCATTCTACGCAAAAACTCCACCGTGATACAACAATATCAACTAAACTATAATTTTAAAATAATAATCTCCATTTGTTCCTTTTTAAACAAAAGTTTACAATTAAAAATTATTCTGTCTCTCTCTCTCTCTCTGCCTCTGTTATAATCCTTCTCTTTCCTGTTTCGATTTTTTTTTCTTCGTCGTTTTTCCACATTGTTTGTTGTTTTTAGAGTTTTCATTTTGTTTTTTTTTTTTGTCTTTTCTTCTTTTGTTGCGCTCAAACTGTGGATATAAAACTATACGTTAACGTATACTACGTAATACTCGTATGTACTCGCTTCTTTTAACTCGTAATTCAATTTTTTCTTTATTTATAAATCATACTCCGTGTGTGTGAGAGAGAGAAAGCGTTTTTTTAATTTTTCCCATTTTTTGGTTGCGAGTTAATTTGACTAATTAGGTTAAGTAAACGAAAACAAATCGTTAACAATTAATTAATTAAAAAAATCCTTGTTAAACAATTATTTGTTAGCGATTAATCGCTGGCGTTATAACTTCTCTCTCTCTCTCTCTTTCGCTCTTGAATAGCTTGTATACTATTCACAAAATGTTTAATGTATGGAATAATAAATAATTAACAGTACAAACTCCAAACTATACGTATTCTATCCATTTCCCTTGATGATATAGAAAATGTTATGTTACACGATACAATGTTTGCATATGCATATTTTCCATTTCTCTCTCTCTCTCTTATACACTTTGCGCACATCCTCCTTTAAATACACACACCGAAAATAAATTAAATGCTGTTCTGTATCAACAATTAAGATAATTTTATGGTGGTTGAGAGCGTTGCACGAAAATTTTAATAAACTTTATTATAAAAAACAATCTTGAAATCCAACCGGACTAAAAATGTGTCATGTACAAGTGCTAGTATGCGCTGACCTTTAGATAACTGAACCGATTCCTGAATGAGTAATAATTGCGCTATATTATAATGATTACTCATACGAATTATTAATGTTATTTAAATAGGAATTCTCTTAAAAATACTTTCTTTATTTGCTCGTTTATTTATTTTTTTATTTGATTTTATCGTCAACTGTTCATTTCTTGTTTGGCTTCAATTTTTTTCATTTATTTTAGTAGAAAAACTGGAAATGATCAATCGTTTTTCAAAGCTTTTTGTCATAATTTTTTTTTTCCCTTTTCTTTTTTTTCTGCTGCTTTCTTTTATTATGTAATTGAATGATAAATTTAATGTGTCTGGAGACAGAAAAGTTCCATTGATGGTGGTGGTGGTGGTGGTGGCGCGCACCGAAAGGGTGGGCGGGATTGGTGGTTGTTTAAATGTGGGGGCCTGCTAAGGGAAAAGGAAAAACGAGAAAAGCTTTATAAGCCATAAATAAACAAAAAAAAAAAAAAAAAGGGAAAAAAGTGGATTGAGTGTGAAATTGTCTCGGTTTGTTTTTTTTTTTTTTTGGATGGAAAAACCAATTATGTAGCCGAAGAAGAAGCTATTTAAATTTATTCAAGATTTGCCCAGCTTTTTAGCAAAAAAATGGTGGCACTCCACTGGTTGCCTAACTGCCTACAAAGACAAACAGCAGCATTGAAACCCAAACAATAAAATACACATTGAAAAATGAAATAAAATATTATTAACAAACCTATTCGTACCTACTTTCTAAAACTACATATTCATTGTTCATTATTTTATTATTATTATTATTATCGCATACTATGTGATGCAATTTTATATAAAGTCAAGGGCATTCGATGCAAAAATCGCAATAAATAAATATTTATTGAATAAAATCATTTGAATCCGATCAGTAGTTATTTTAAGAAATGTACGTACACACTTTTCCGGACATCTGACAATCTTGTTGATGACGAAATATTTGAGATAATCAGGATGGTTTGCGAATGGTAGTTGATTATATTGAGGAAGTGCCAAGTGTGCGGACTCCTTTAGATTATTTGCTGTAGCAATTAAAAATGGCAGTCGCAGTGTATTTTTATGCATTAGATAAAAATAATTTTTGTTATGCAGCCTGATAAAAAATCAATTAGAAAAAAAATAAATTTTTTTTGGTTTGTTCTTTTTGTTTTTTTTTTTCAAAGCAAAAAAATTTCATTTTGACACATTTTAAAATGAATTAAATTCAACGAGATAATTTTCATGTACATAGTAGATACGCGGGGAAAATGGTTCGCTCAGTGGAAAACTGGCATTTTTCTATTCATCTGCTGCTGCCGCCGCCGCCGCCCCCACATACGAAATTTATTATAAAATTGTGCATAGAGGCGAATGTAAAATGATTATTATTAAAAAAAAAAAATAAATAAATAAATTCCTTCTGACATTTCACGTACATACAACTGTATCATATGAATTCATTTTCTCTCTCTCTCTCTCTCCCTTTTTATGCTTCGTTTTTTTCTATTTTCCATCGCTTAAATATCTATCTATCTATGCGAATGTATCCAACTACTACAAGTACATATAGATATATATCTATATCTATATATATCTATCTATATGGTATGATACATCATTTGTATTCCAAGAAGAAGTCGCGGTTTATCAAAATGCTAATTTTATTAAGCATTTTACAGGCAAACGAACATCGAGAATGAGAACGAGAAAATGACGGTGGTGGTAGAGAGGAAAGAAGCAGGGTGGGGGAGAGGGGGGGGGTTGAAATCGATTTATCTTTTTTGGAAAGCTAAATTTTTCTTTCTTTTCTTTTTTATGATAATAAATTATGTTGAAAATACCAAGAAAATGCTACTATATACTAGAACAAGAACTGAAAAAAGGAAAAAAAAAACAAAACGAAAGAATAGAATCAATAAAACAAATAAAAATAAAACTAAAAGTCAATCAATATGAACATTTTCTTGTCGATATTAATTATCAAAATTATTCATCTATGACAAGCTAATTAAAATTCAAAAGCACACTCGATACTTTCTTCCTTCCTTATAGATAGATATATATATATATATATATATATATATAGATAATGTGGACAACACTCATGAAAAATAGTACGATGAAAATCAGTGAAGCAAACACAACAATAATAATAATAATAATTATAATCGTTCATAAAACAAAAAACAGTTGAGTAAAAGTAAGTCAATGGATCACAAAAAAAAAAGAAAAAAAACTTCTATGGTACCACCCATAATCTTCATACACAGCAAGGAGAAAGGGTATACTTGTACATTCCGCATTATCAGCAACGAACCGGATGTACTAATAAGTCCAGATTATATACAAAAACAGCGATTTGGCAACAATGCGCTTTCCTACTCGCACCACCCTTGATTAAATAATTGAAATTGTGCTAAGCATCTTCGAAAAAAAGTAGATAAAATTTGACATTTCGAAACCATAAGTTTCGAAACAAACGCAGCAATTTAATTTATAAATCTAGATGAACTTTTAAATCTGAAATTTATTGAATTTACCTCATATTTTCTTATGTGGCATCCTTTTGTGATTCTGTACGGTTTTGGGTAAAGCGTTCAATTCGATTTGGTTGGCATAGTGTTCGGTTTGCTTTAGTTTTGTGGCCCCGCCCCGAATTGGAGTTAGTATGATCGGGCCTTTAAAATATTTGAACAAATGAAGCATATATAGATAAATAGTTCATCATTTAATCATATATGTAAAAAGAACGAATGGAGAAATCTGCGCTGTTGCCATTTAACTGTGAATTTTAACTTTAACCAAACAAATAATGGGGGTGTACCCACTTGTCCGATTTAGTGATTATTTTAATAATAATAATAATAATAGTAAAAATGTACTTATTAGTCTTACGGCAAAGAAAAAGAATATCTGCATACAGAAATTAGAAATTCCCATATTTTAAAACTTTATGTTTATGTTTACGAAACAGAATATTTAAATACTCTAAAAGTGTCATTATCACAGAACAAAATCATCGTCTTTTATGCGCATAATTAATATCGATTATTTCCCTTTGTGGAACACATTATCTATCGCGAAACTTTTCGCGAAACACGAAATACCTTTTTGGAATTTCCAAAACTCCACTATTTTAAATTCAAATTCCCCGATGGTGCCTTCCAGCCATCCAAACCATCTTTTGTCTCCTTTCAATCCAACAGTCTCCTAATAGTGATGGAAAATCCTTAACAATTTCTCATGTGTGGCACAGAAAACTTTATAAGTACCCTATCGACGCCACGCACACACACACACACACATTTTCCCATAAATAGACAGTTTAAACAACGATAGTAAATGATAGAAAGGGAACGGGCAGCGGAAGAAGGGTGAATAATACCTAATTATTTCCGTTTAATACTGCTAGGAATTAAATTTTTCATTAAACATCAATAAAATTCTCTCTCCGTAACGTAATACAATTCCATTACGTACGTAAACGTAAAAAGACATTTAAAAGTCGGATTAAAAGCCAAATGGCATCAGCATCACAGAGAAAGGATCACTTCTTTACAGATGGAAAAAGGGTAAAGGAATAATAATAATAATAATAATATGACTTTCGCTTCGTGACTTCAACCCTGATTCCTGAGCGGCTGGCTGGCTGGCAATCTTATACGAATTTTATTTGAAATGTCAAAGTGGTGATTAAATCGTAAGTGGGTAATTAGTAAAAATAATAATTAGCACACACACACACACACACGTTCGTTTTAAATTAATTTAATTAACGATATTGTCTCCATTTAAATGGGGAAGAAACCTTAAAAATCGATTTGTTTTTTTCGTAACTCAATAGGATGGAATTTGATATAATTTAATGAACATAACCTATAAAACGTGTTGCATTAGTAAATTAAATTAAAAAAAAAAAGAATTTTTACTCGATTACTTAAGAACTTTTTAGCGATGCAGGAAATTAAAAAAAAAAACTCGTTTCTTTTTCTACTGCTCATTAGAAAATTCTTTGAAACCACAGTCAGTGATCACATCAGAAATTCAACGTCAATTTGAATTAAACAAAATTTCCACTCCACTCCACCCCCCTAACACTAAAATTCAAAAAATGAAAAAGAAAAAGAAAAGAATGTAAAAGAAACAGAAAAGAAACTGAAAAGTAATTAAACTTTTTTTTTTCTTGTCGAAGAAAAAAAGAAGAAAACTGCAAAAATGAGAAATAAAAAAAAAAAGGCTAAAAAAAACTTCCGAAAAAAAAAGTCTGTTTCGTATGTATTTTTGCCACCCATCCCTTGAGTGAGTCGGAGAAAGGGATGAAGAAAGAAATTTACAAAAGTTTTTTATTAAGTAAGTTTTCGTTTTTAAATAAAAAGAAGAAGAAAAAGAAGAAGTAGTAGAAATACACACACACACACACACACATCCACAGACAGACATGGGGATAAACAAACAAACACTTGGCTCTATGTATATTGACAGTTAAGGAACTTTCTTGATGATGCGCGCCCCTACACGGGCTCCAATATTTGTTTACATAGAGATAGGTTGAATGGAGTTTTCTCTCTCTCTGTGTGTGTGTGTGTGTGTGTGTGTGAAAGTTTCCATTTTTAAAAATAGACAATATAAAGAATTATATTATGGCATTTTTCTTTTATTAAAACAAGAACAACTCTGGTTACGTGCTGGTTTCAGCGCCTTCACCAATTCTTTGATTGGTGCTTATGGCTCAACAACCACCACCACCAATAAAGACGAAATTAAATATAATAGTACAGCAGCAGTCCCAAAAGTATGTAAATAAACATCATCATGAGGTGGTGGTGGTGGTGGTGGTGTTTCCCTGAGGGCCATCTCATGAATTTAAATTTAACTGTCGTGTCGTTTTCTCTCTATTTCTTTTTTCTTTTTCTCTAGTGAGTTTCTGGAAGTGAAAACTTGGTCGTTATGGTTCAAGTGGGACGACGAGAGTACGTCTAGGTTCTATATATATATATATATATATATAGAGTACACACTTGTGAAACACAATTTTTAATGAAATAACTTAAAAAAAAAAAAGCAAACCAAGTAAAGGGGAACATTATTATGAGGTCAAAGTTATAAACAAATTTCATTTTATAATGAAAATTCGTCAGGGCACCGGGTGAGGACCCGAAAATAAATATAAAAACAACTTTTTTGCGTTTAAAGGCCAAAATCTCATATAGTTAACAAAAAGAAGTAGGTACGTAAGTATTTTATATAACTTAATTTAGTAGGATGCGAAAAAGACGCCCCCCCCCCTTCCCCGGCTTTTTTATATCGTACGCAAGGGAATAAAGGGTGTTGTTGTGTGCGGCCCGCGTTTTTCCTGCAGGGGGAAAAAGTTATGAGGAAACTAAGAAATATATACATAGATATATTAACAGTGACGGGGAAAGTGACAATATATATACACCACAGAAAACAGCTTTCAGCCATTTTTTTTTTTTTTTGGGCAGAATTACGAGCATACTTTTCCCCCTGCTTTTTAATTTAAAAAATGTAAATCATTCCACATATTTAATAACGAAATCAACATAATCACATGTCGTGGTATTGTAATAAAAAAAAAAAACTTCCAATCAATTTATCGAGACTGTTCGCCGTTTTACGGCTCATCAAAATGGTCCCGTTGCAGACAACCACAACGAACAAGGTATAACGATCAAAAAACCATTACCAAAAAAGAAAATTATGAGTAAAAATTCAAAAAGATAAAAAACTAATTTCGAAAGTTAAATTAAATTCAACTTCAAAAGCAAAAAGGAATGTCTTCTTCTTCTTCAAAAAAAATGGCCACTCTCTTCTATATGGGGGTGGAAACCGTCGTGTATAATTAAACTTTTCTTTATAGTTTTTTGTGTTTCAATAATTAGCAATTGCAAACTTTCAATTTCAATCTCTTCTTCTTCTTTGTATACACATCAATATAAATAAATTAATCAGAAAATTTAACCTTTTCTTTTCACTTGCCCCATTCGCACATGCATAAACGAAATAAACCTATCAAGATAAAAAAAAAAATTAAGGTTAAAGCTTTCACTTGAACATCCATTACAAATGAATTGCCATTTCTCTTTAATAAATATCTTGATTTATAAAGAGAGAAGATTAAAATACATCGTAATTTATTTATCAAATCGATGATGCGCACATGCCTTTAGTTTAGATGTTTCAATAAATAAATATTTTAGTGATTTAAATTCTTGAAAAAGAAAAGGCAATTTTTAGTATATAATATCGATGTATTTCCTTTTTGTTTTTCCTGCGAAAAGTTCAAATATCATTTTGAGAGATAAAATTGAAAAATATATGTGATTTTTCCTGCATTTATATGTGTGTTTGTTTTGTTTTTTATTATTTTTTTCGACGATTCTTTTGTCCAAGAAAAATGCACTTATTTACGATCTAGGTTGTAAAAGATTTATTTCCTTTTCTCTTAGAAAATATCGGGCAACAAGAACGAATTCAATATTCCAACATTTCTTGAATTAATAATGAATTCTTGTCACCATGCCGATAAAATTCCACATTTCATTGGAAACTCGTATAATTTTCGGCATAATGGCAACACTGTATTTTTTTCCATCTTTATTAACTCCATGTATAATAAAACAATATCATCACATCATGTAAAAAAAGTAAAAGGGAAGAAACAAACTTAAACGTTCGATGACGAATGAGAAGGGGAAGACTCCTACAAGCGCAGGTACCATCAAGAGTGGTGGTTCTCTTTTCACTCTCTCCCACACACGTAAACCTCTTTTATAAATAGACTTTATTTAAATTAACGTTTGCAAACCAGCCATTCTCTATTACTAACGCGTTTCCATTTTGTTATCTTTATTTCTTATCACAAGTAGGTACCCAATTACCCTGGTGGAACGAGTGTCTATAGTTGTTTAATTTTTCGCGACGCAAAAATATTAATAAATTATCTAATAACCAATGACATATGTTTAACATATGTCACTGGCCTGCTCGCCCAGTATTACTTGCTAGTACCAAAACGGGAAAAAAATAATTAACATACAATAAACACATGTATGAATATCTCGATACGTGGAACCAAAAACGTTCCTTCAGCGGAACAACGTTCGTCCTTCTAGATACCAAAATGACCACAATGATTTCGAGCGTAACCGAAAGGGTTCATCGACCGTCTGTCTTTTTCTTTCTAAATCCATATCTCTTTCTTATATGGGGTTCTTTCTCTCGTTTTTCTTTTACGTAGGTACTTATAATATCTAGTATACACAACATGTTTTTTTTTTTTCTTTAATTTAATTTCTGGGTTGAAATTGTTAATATAATAATAATGAGGTAGTACCAATGGGTACTACCGTAATAGTAATAACAATAAAAAAAAAAACGAATAAATTAAATTTCATTTGAATAATGTTTTGTAACAAACGATTTATGCAATTATTAGTTCGGTTTGGGTTCCTGCGCTATGGTGGTACCGAGGTACCAAAACTTTTTCGTTTCTGCTCAATTCTTTTTTTAAGCAAAGAAGTAGTATTTTGTGCAATTATTAGTTCGGTTTGGGTTCCTGTTATGGTGGTACCGAGGTACCAAAAATTTTCATTTCTCCTGAATCACTTTTTAAGGCAGTTAAAAACTAGTGGTACCCAATGGTGGTTCCTAATGGTACCCAAAGTCTCAAAATGGTAGCAATCTTTTGAAAATTTCTGCTCAGTTATTTTTTAAGATGGTGCAAAGAAGTGGTACCCAATGGTGGTACCAATTAGTACCCAATTTCTGAAAATGGTACCAAATTTTTTAGCTGTACTTAAAGTCAAATTTCAAGAATAACAACCCATTATATTGTCGGCTAATCCCGCTTATGCTATTATAGCAGGTACCGCAGATAGAGTACCTACTTCATTACGAGTTCACCTCCTAGAAGACGAACAAGAAGAAGAAGAAGAAAAGAAAAAAAAGAGAAATCTCAAGAAAGAACAACAAAGTAAGAGAGGTTCCTTGCGACACCTGACTATCCTTCATCATCATGGATGAACCAGAGAACCGGTTAAAGATACCTATACGTATAGAATAAGTTATCAGTGTTGCCATATCCTACAGTAGTAGAGATACTAGTTTTTTTTTTTTTTGTTAATGTGTGTTACATTTAATTAAAACCAGGTAGACAGAAGACAGAGATCAGTTAGAATAATAGGTGTAATTAATTTTTAATTTATTATTATAAATAATTTGCTTGTTCACATACACACACATAAAGAATATCCGGAGAGAAAGTTTGTTGTTAGGTGAATAATTATAAAAATTAAACAAAATAAAAATGCGTATTATAATCGCCAACAAAATACTTGTATAAGAAATAAAACAAGTCGAGAGAGAGAGGGCGAGTGTACAGTTATTTATTCATTTCGAGTATGAATCATAAAATGGTCGCGAAAAAATACTAACACACACACACCCATATATAGTAGGATGGCATAATTTCCATAATTCGCAAACATAACCTCATTTCTTTACTTTATCGAAATCGCCTGTATAGTTAAACACTTCCCTTCAACTATCAAACTCTTTGCCATCCTTGTGTTAGATACCTTTTAATAATAATAATAATAATAATAATAGTAACATAATCATATAACGATGATGAGGGTTGAAGAGAGAGAGAGAGAGACAACGAGAGGCACACAGAGTAGTATAGTGATTATAATATAATAATAATCATTGGATAATGTGTCACTTCAGGAGATGTTGATAAAGTTGGGCACACATTAATTCCCCTAAGTAAATGGTTTATGTATATTGAGAAAGATATGCGCTCCCATTTAATATCCTATTAATTAATTAATTAATTAATTAATTAATAGACATAAGCAAATTAATATTAAAGTGCAAATTCTCGTTCCATTTATGCCGAAAAAAAAAAACATATGTGACAGTTCAATGACCTATTGTTTTTATTACTATCATTATTTTTAGTAAGTATGTCCATCACAACAACAACTTTAATAATAATAATAATAATAATAAAATTAGGATTCTATTTGTGTATATTATTTGACCCAGTATTTTTCACGATTAAGTTTTGGATGTAACCGTAATAAGATAATTGACTACTTAATAAACCGTCGTCCATGTAGAAATAATAAACTGTATATTCGGTTGCCTGTATATTTACATAAGGATGTATGACCGAACGTGTCATTTATTTTATGGATATAAACAATATTAATTAAACAAACGAAAGAAATGCATTACACTAATTAAAAGACCTACACACAGTGTCTTTAATAATAAACACATACATACATATTTTTATTTTAATAAATAATTAGCATGCCGGCCGGACACATCAGATCATGGCCGCCTTGCAAATAAAAAACAAAACGACACAGAAATACATTCACACATATTAAATTTTATTCAGTTAAGTACTAATTCTATCCAGAATAATTTAATAATAATTATGTTTGTTTAAATGTAATTTATCAATGGTGATGAGTGCGCTTCGCCATCTGGATATATTCATATACATATAAAGACGATATTATTATTTTTCATCCAAATATGACAAATTATTAATGATCCCCGTTATTAATTAATGTTATTAATAATATTATTGTTATTTGGAATAACAAATGATAAATGTGCAATGGGCCCAAATAAATTAAGCTTGAAGTGTTTTTTTTTTAATAGTTTTTTGCCGGTTGCCGATCTAATGACCTTGGGCTAATTATTTGGTAATTTGAAACTAGCGAATTACTGTTGAGTAAGTAATTAGTAGAAAATCGATATAAAATTTGTCACCAATGCAAGTTCATATTAGAAAATAAAAAATGGACAAATATTTAATTAATTAGGAATAAGATAACGATGAAATAATAAAAATATGAACTTATCGACTATGTCAACGCTTTGAAGACCAGCAAGTAGGCTTTGGAACAAGGAAAATCATTCAAAAAACACACATAAAGCAAAATAAAACATCACTATTTGTACCCGTCCGCAGGGAATAATAATTAAACAATTTTTTTCAATCAAAACAATATAAATTAACCATCTTCACACGCTGCACGACCATTATGCACTTTGACATCCCGCCGTCCCTTTATTATCGTGTCGAATGGACTCGACCAATGTCAAAACGGCATCACTTTTATAATTGCATAAGTAATCGAAAAGAAAATCAAATTTATATCATTCGCAAAGATATTGTTGTATAAATACACGACTACCAATCAATATTAATATCAATAAATCCATATAAATCGATTATTTACGCGCACAAAACACAACCGGACCGACCGTTTACGTAATGCGATAATTGAACTGGTCCAATTACCTGGATTCGATTCGATGTCAATTGGGCTGAATGGCGATGGGCGGCGTTGAGTAGTAATGTGCCATTATATCGTTATACCTGTTTTTGTTCATATTCATAAATTAAAAAATAGAAAACAAACGGAAATATTTCTTCTCTGGCCCTTTTGATTTAAATTATGATTAACCGGAAATGTAATTGTCCATTATATTATTTTCGGTTGAGTGCGAAATAATTTTAACACGTTGTATATTTTGTGTATGTGTGTGGGAAAAGAGGGTTGCATGGAAAATGGCTGACTTTAATTATCTACTAAAATAATGGTAATATGCTGGTTTCGGTCCTCTCTAACCCTATACTACTACATAGCTAGCTATATAGTCTATAGCTTGATGTAATATATGTGGATGATTTTAAAAGACAAATAGAGGAACAACCCAGACACATATTACCGAGTTAATTGTTGCTTGGCTAGGCAATTCGGTGTGCCGAAATCACCTAAAAACACGTATACTATTTATACACCCGTGTCTAGTGCCCATTAAAATAGTTTCGCTATTGAAAATTAAATATCAATTAATTATCGTCTAACCAATAATGATATTCCATTCATTATTATTATGATTAGTATAAATCGGGTATAAACTTTAAATCACCTGCCATTATCACCATCTAATTATTATTACTATTATTAATTAATATGGAAATTAATTTAAATTCTAGGCGTATTTTATCGCGCCATTTCTAAAATCCCATCGTTCTTAAATGTTCGGTTTGCTATACAGAAAGTAAATTTCGAATGAAAATAATAATACAGCAACAGCAAATGTGGAGAATGTTAAACGGTAGACCACAAAGAAAGCTCACATTGTACAGTGACAATGTACAACAACAACAAAATAACAAATTGCTGAAATATCTTGACATTACAATTTATCCCCCTAATTTCGTCTATCCGCCAATTATCTTCTTCTTCTCCATCTTTCTTCTGTAGGTTCTTGGCTTGCACTATGTATATGTGGGGATGGAAATAACATAGGGTAAAGACACCAAGATTTGTGTTTTCTTTTATTAACTCGGATTAATTTGCATTCCTGTTTTTTTTTTTTGTCTTCTTTGTCTACCCGTCCGATGAACCGTAATAAGATTAGTTTTTTTCATGTCATTTTACACTATCGAGACCTGTCCTTATCTTCTAACTCCATTTCGTCATTTTTCATGTCAAATTTAAAAATCAATCTTCAAAACATCAATTCAATCACATTTAGATTTTATATGTACATTTTCCACTCACTGCTACTACTATTACAACTCGATTTTTTCTTTTCGTTTTCCGAAGGAAAAAGCAGCGATTTCCTTTTTCGGATAATAAATCCTAACAATCTTATATTTTCGCACGATTTCACAAAAGCCCATCACTTCCGAGTGAGAGTGGAAGAGAGAGAGAGTGGGTTCTTCCGAATCCTCTTCACTCCTCATAAAGAAAAATCCACTTTTACCCTCTATCAATTTTTTTTTTTTTTTTGTGTGTCCCACTTCACCTCTATCAAATATGCGACAGATTTCAACTTTATAGAAAGATTTTCTTGCTCTTTATTTAAATATATGTCGATATATCGAAAAAAGATGTGATAAAGAGTCAAATTTGCGATGCGGGTGAGAAAATAGGGAATAATTATAAAAATAACCATCCGTTATTGAAGCACAAGTGCATTGTTATTATTATACTAAGTTTCTTCTATCTATATTAATTATTATTTTCATTTGATCATCATCATCATCATCATGTATTCTTTTCTAAAAAGTTCAAGGTAACAAAATCTACGACATTTTTGTGAAAGTTTCACATAAACAGGCACGCTTCATTGCTTACTAGTGCAAGAATTATAAATTTCAACCAAAAGAAAAAAAAACAACACCCTAGCTCCTCCCTTTTTACTGACAGCAGCACAAAAAAAAAGAACATTTTCGAAATAACACGCGATCACCTGCAGCACTAACAGCAGGTATATTCAGGTAGATATACATATACTAGATACATATTACAGCTCTACTACTATTTTTATTTTTTTGATAAAGAAGAAACCCCTCAAGCCCTTTTTATGATGAGTCCTTTTCCAAAAAAAAAGAAATAATAATAGAACTACCAATAGTCATCATCATCAAGCAAGCAACAACAAAAACTTGTTTTTTTTTTTTTTTTTTTTTCATTGAAACTCCCCAGCCCTAATAATAAATCCTCTTTGCTCCTCTCTATCTATACATATGTACGTATAGTATAGCAATGGCTGAATGGCAGACATCTGTGGTTTTCTTTTTCTATTGTATAAGTATTATTATAGCAATAGGTAGTATATGTAGAGAAGAATATTAAATATCACCTGTACAAATCGAAGTAGACTATGGAGAGAGACCATAAAAATTCGTTGAGAATTTTTATGGGAAAATAAAATCGAAATTGTCTTTTGTTTATGTTAGATCTATGGAGATCTATAATATAGACAATATTTGTAGGTCAGAAATTTTTACGTAAAACGTAAGTACATGCGGCCATCTTAGATATTACATTTTTTTTTTTTTTGTTGGTTCAAGTCAAATTCTAATTGAAAATTAGCATTAATTAAAAATGAACGAAAACATAACCTCAATTCATTGAAGCTTGTTTATTCACATTTAAAACGCGAGAGACGATTAATTTAAATGAAAATCAAAAAGGTCAAATTTACGAGCAGCTCATCTAAATACATCGATATATGGAAGTAGGTACATACTAATTAATTAGTTATAATCAATTAATTAATTGCCCTTGAGTATAATAATGTGAAATATTTGGTTGTACGTTAAAGTTCACAAACAAATGAATTGAAAAACAATTAAATCCGTGTTCACCACGACATCAGCAGCAGCCGCAACGATAATAAATTTTAGTATATTATATATAGGTTAAAGGTGCGTCAAGATGCGACATTAAAGTCACATACAGACGCGATCAATTCGATAAACAATTTGGAAAATATGACAAAATGAAATTTCTTCTAGAGCAAATAATGTTCTATTTATTTTTTTTTCGCAGCGAAAGAAAAAACGAGGACGATTAACAATAAAATGATAATATTATTCAACTGCTGCGCATAAATATTAAAATTTCCCCATGTAATTGGAAAAAAAGGGTTAAGCTGCATTTTTTTCCCATGGTTTTTTTAGGTTAGGCTACTACAATGTACAAAACCATGAAAAAAGTATAGATTTTTGTATAGATGTAAATTTAGTATTTCTGTGTAAAAATTAAGCTCCTCCTTCTCGCGGCAATTCTCGACTGAAATCGTTATAACCGAGCTATTGTTATAAACGATTACAAAAAGTAGGTAGGTAGGTAGGTATAACATTCTGTGCTGGTACTATTGTTATACATACTATAAAAGAAAATTTACCGTTACTGTTAAAAGTACCAGCAACGGATTTATTTAAAAAATTATAAATAATAATAATAATAATATGAACAAATAACGTTAGTTGTTTGTATACCGACATTCGAATTAAATTATTTAAAATTAGATTATCTATTTCGATTAAAATACCCGGGTACCATATAAGTAAAAATTTCTAGAATTTAATACCTGGAACCCGATGTGCCTGAGCAATGAACGTCAATTCGTTTAAAATAATAAAAAATTCCTTTAAATATTATAATAATACTGGAAATTCTCCAATTTCAAATAGAATGGTACCAATAGAACCAAATAGGTACCTACCGCGAAATGTCAATACTCAGAAATTTCCGCAAAAACATCGTCTAAATTTTAATAATCTGTTTGCTTTTGAATGAAAACATCACAAAGGTTCCATAGGTACCTGTCTCGAACCAAGGGAACCTAAAATACCTGAACAAAAGTTCAGGTAAATACCAATGAAACGAAAAGATATATAATATAATTCTTTTTAAATGAAATGAATGCATGGAACCCGGCATGGTGGTTCTTCTAACGGAGTATTTACAGTGGTGCCATTTTTTGTGGTTCAACGAACAAAATTAGTTTGTTCGTTCGAAATATGTATATAAAAATCGAATTTTAGTTGGATTTTTTTTTTCGGAAAAATTCTCAATTTTCTTTTCACTTACCTTTAAAAAAAATGGAGCTGATAAGTGCGGCTACACTAAAAAGCTGCACCTCACTTAATAATTTCATGTTTTTTTGATTTTCAATTAGCACTTTTAGTGTTCAAAACAATAATAATAATAATAGATTTTCCACTAGCGCACTTTTTCTAAAAATTTCCCCGCAAAAACACCAAAAAAAAAAAAAAAAAAACTGCCGTTAAACGATTTTTCGTATTCAAAAAAAAAACAAACAAAAAAACACGTTCCGCGCGCGTATAAATTTTCTTTCACTTCCGCTTTTCACACTTATTACCTATACTCTGGTATCAATGTTTTCCTTCAACAACAACAACAACAACGACGCAAAAGAAACGGATTCTTTTCCGTCCGTCAGTACAATTTTCCACTATCTTTCTATACCTATGGTATATCCCAACACAGCAACCAAACCAACTACTGTAGCGATGATGATGATAATAATGCGTACGACAACGATAGACGACGAATCATCGGTGCTAGTTGCCTACCTAGTTCTTCTACTACTATCTAACCGAACCGACTGAGTGAGTGAGTGAGAATGAAGAACGGCAAAGAAAGGAACGCGATGGAATCAATTTGTATATAGTGGTTGGGTTGCGTGAGCGTGAGTTAGTGAGTGAGATATAAGTATTAGGAGGAGTGTGTGTGTGTTAGAAAGAGAAATGTTGATGTGGTGGGTAGGGGTGGTGGTAGTAATGGTTCGCAAGGTACTATATGAATATCAAAATGGACGAATTGTTTGTAGAACGATTTGTGTGTGTGTGTGTTAAAAGTTAAAATCGGTTATAACGATATTAGTAAAATCGGTTATAACGATATTAGTAAAACCGGTTATAACGATATTAGTAAAACCGGTTATAACGATATTAGTAAAACCGGTTATAACGATATTAGTAAAACCGTTTATAACGATATTAGTGAAAATCGGTTATAACGCCATTAGTGAAAATCGGTTATAACGCCATTAGTGAAAATCGGTTATAACGATATTAGTGAAACCGGTTATAACGACAATTGTGATATTTTTATTATTTCAGGTTATATTTACATTTGTATCAAAAAAAACTTCAACTTTCAAATCACAGCTAACTTGATTATTTTATTTATTTAATAAATAAATAAATAAGTTTCTTATAATGATCGCTATATTCTCGTTTTTTTTTTTTTTTTTCGATTATACTATACAGCTATATAGATAGAAACTTAAAATCAACAACTAAATGAACCAAAAAGCATGGCAAACAACATAACCTAAAACGAATCGATTCGATGATCGATAAAAGTATGAATATTTATTCTATATTTCTATAGAATGGAAGCGAATTGGAACACATTCGTTTTGCTTTCTTCTTTTATATTCGTAATTATTATCATTTTGCATATAGCCTACGTAGATTTGAATAAATTAATCTATTTCCTAACCACACATTTTAGAAGAATTTGAAATGCAAAATTACTTATAATAAGAGAAAACTCCATTAAAACAAAAAAAAAAGAAGAAGAATCTTGCAGTAAACACAATTTGAATTGGATAATGATTACTGTCTGCAGTATCTCGGTGTCGCGCACGCGCGCTCGCACGTACCATCAATTTTCTTCACCTTTACTCGATTTTCTTTTTTCCTTTTTAACCCTTTTACTTGTACATACTTATAATAATTGAGATGACGATGTGAAAATGTAATTTTGATTTTATGTCTGTCTTCTTATAGATTTGTAAATGGGAAGAGAAGAAAAAGACGATGTAAGTAAAAGCATTTGCTGTTCTAGAGAAGCAAGCTTTGAAAATGGTTTTTTTTTTAATGTTTTACTAATTAAAGTTTAATTTTAATTATACATGAATTATAATGAAACGATTCGTTTAAATCTCCATTTAAAATTATATTATAATGTATACCTAACCTATATCTTTATAGCTATAGCTAGTAATAAAATACAAAAAATCTTCTTCTTTTTAGAATCCGTTTATCGAGCGAAATAATTTAATTAACAAGTGGAAAACTACTCTAGCACTATACTAAATCACATTCGTTTTCTTTTAATTAAAACATTTTCGATAGAAAATTTCCTTCAATTTTAAAATATTTATACAATAAGTTACAACCTAACCTAACTTAACCTATATTCTGGGCAAGTGCGCGGCGTAATTTTAAAAGTTTTTACTTGAAAGGAAAACTTACAGAAAACTATTTAACAATAAAATATATATATGTATATATAGCTCCAGCACTCTGCACCATTTATAGTATAGGTAAGAAAATTCACTAAGCAGGTAAAATCCTTAATTAAATTCTAAAATGTTTCGTCCATTTTAGTTTTTTTTTTAACTTCGTCTACTTTTTATTTATTCTAGAAAGAGTTGGCAACAGCGGAATGTATAAATCGGGTTGGTCGGGAGGGGAAACGACTGACTCAATGTCTTTTTTATCCTCGTTTCCCCTTCCTTCATTTAGTTCTCCATCATCGCATTGTTGCCACATCAATCTAAAATTACTGTTTCAATTCAAAGTTAACTAATTAATTACTTTCTAAATATACGAAATTATTTTAGTAATTGTATATTTAGATTATTTCGTCTTTCCCAACTTTTACTCCTCCCCCCATTCCCTGCACTGACGCCACTAGTTTATTATCCATTGAATATTAATATTTACTCCTGTAGTATATATATATATATATATACAAAATCCATCTATCCATAAGCCACTACTAATCGAGGGTCGCCTCTGAACAAGTCGAAATTAATTTATTTACCCACCCTAACCTAAAATAAACTTGTACAAATTATAACTGGCATTTTGTACCTACTTTGATTCTTAATTAACCTGTTATTTGTAATACTTCTCTCTCTCTCTCTCTCACTCTCTATATATACTGGTGGAAAGGGAAACCTTTTGTGGGAAATTGAAACTATAGTCATTTGATTATTATTTCCGGTTATTAAATGTGGATAGATGCAAAATTAGAAATTATTTTTGTAAAAACATAAGAAAAAAATGCGATTCGATAATTATTTTAAATCGAAGAAATAAAATATGAAAAGAAATCTTTCATAAACGAACTTCATTTCCCAATACGTATATTGGGAATACGTCCAATTTCAAATAATCCCGCAAAAGTTTTACCCGGAACATTTCCGTCAAAATTGAAAAAATTCACAAACGTATTTTTCGCCCCGAAAACTTTTGCCCATTTTATGGAATAAGTTAAGATATTTGAAAAGAAAAACTTTCCATATAATAATAGCTGATGGCAAAAATCATAAGGATTGCTCTTTTTGGAATAAAATATGGTACAAAACAGATGCGAAATTTATTCAAATAAAAAATTTCCGTTTATTAAAGACATTTCCAGAATAAATTCGTTAAAATCAAGTAGGAATCCATAAAAAAATAATAAATAATCAATCAAGAAAACATTTGCATAATCACCAAAAACAAAATCAGTTCTGCCTTATTTCAGGCAGGAACAATTTTCTAAGCATTTATTTTCATTTGTTGAATAAACAAAATGAAAGAACCAGTTTTTCAAAATTTTAGTGTATTATAAAAGCGGACGAATGTGGGACTGAACAATTTCTATAAAAAAAAATTCCCGCTGGCGCCATCTGACCATGTTCTTTAAAAGCTACATTAATGAATTTCAGTTTAGTCAACTACTAAAACTTCGATTTAATGGGAATGTGTTATTGTGTTTCGATCAGTTATTCATCGATTAATTCTTATCTACAAAAACAGTTTTATATATAAAAAACATACTCGTTCAACGTCTGCTCCATGGGATATAAGATTCAAAAATTTTATTCGTCCCTTTTACAGTTCTCTGTAGCTCTTATTACATATGGCGTTTTGTGATGTTCAGGCCAACTAAAGTTAACCTAAAAATAGTTTAGTTTCAGAACGCTCATGTTTTCGTTATAGTTTCTTTTAGTATTTTCTCGCCGAAAAAATTACCTAATTTTATATAATAATGAATGAAGAACGATTACTTATTGTAAGTAATTATTTGTATTAATTACTAGCAGAATACGCAAAGTTTCCGTTAAAATTATATTAAACCCATTGACAATTTAGGATTGGGGTAACGACAAACTGGTACGTACACAACAACAAGTAGAAAAAGATCCATACGATTTAGAATCATGGTCAATTTTATTGCGAGAAGCACAAACTAAACATATATCAGAAGTACGTTCATTGTATGAACATTTAGTATCAATTTTTCCAAGCGCTTCACGTTACTGGAAGATTTACATTGAACATGAGGTAAATGCACATGGTTTTTGGTTGAACGAATTGTATTTTCACATTTCTGTTACTATTTTCAGATAAAATCACGTAATTTTGAACGAGTAGAGAAGGTAATTTCGGTACTAGTATTAAGACTGATAATAATGAAAATAAAACGATTATTTAGCAAAAGAAAAGGGAAATTTTATTCCACAAAAATCTGTATATGCGTTCAGAAACTGGGAGGAAATATTTCTAAATTACGTTTTTTTTTTTTGTTTAATTAGTAATTGGTCAGATTGCATTGGCGTTTGTTGATGATGTAGTTTTTAAATAATTCTTTCTGGTTTATTTTTCCTAGTAATCGATAAATGAACAAAACAACCGCAAAGTTTATTTGTTAATGAAATGCAAAATACTTTTTTTGGTGTTTTATTCTATCCTTTCTCGTTCCTCCCTCTTAGTTTTCCATTTGTTGATAAAATAAAGTAATTAAAAGGTGTGTGTTGGTCTTTTTTTACTACATTTAAGTGCTTTCATTTCATTAACCAATACAACCGGAAAATGTTTAAAGCAAAATTTGTTCCACTTCGATAAAAATTCACCACGTGTTTTTCCACAGCTTTTTCAAAGATCTCTCATGAAGATTTTAAATATCGAATTATGGAAGTTATATCTTAGTTATGTTAAGGAAACTAAAGCTTCACTACCAACCTATAAGTAAGCTGAATAGTAGAAAACCAGTGGCGTAACTATGGAGAACTAAAAGATGGAGGGGAAACGACAAAAAAAAAAGTGGACACCCACAATAGGTAGCGCTGGAGTAGACAAGTAGTACACACTTAATTTAACATTGTCCTTATGGGAAATTTTATTTTCGAAATATTAATGGAAATCGGGGGCTTTTGATACAAAAAAATTAAAACTATGATTTTGTGTTTTATCGCCCGGACTAATTTAATACAACAAATCAATTTTCATTTAAACTAGTTCAGCGTCATTGTGTGCGTAATTATTTCAATTTTAATATTATAAACAATCAGTGGCGTAGAAAACCTATTTTTAAATTATTGTCCGATTTTTTGAGCCTAGTTTTACAACCGCCCGCAACAAAACGACGCGTCTGTCTTTGTATATTTTAAATGTCAAATGTTACGAGATAGTAAAAATTAATGAAATTAAGTTTAAACATAAAAAAACACGACATAAACAAAAAGTATACCCGCCCCGCTGCCAATGGTAACTGTTGCAAAACTAATTCTTTTTGTCGCCACCGCCTAGGGGACGTTTTTAAGCTCACCCCCCCCCCTCCGGAAATATTTCAACTTTTATACAGTCGTTTCCCCCGCCTCCATCCTTCTTATAGTCTTCCATAGGCGTATCATACTAGTATCGATAAATTCAAATTAAATAATTTAAAATCTAGAGAAAAAATGGCACAAGCGTACGATTTTGCATTAGAAAAAATCGGTTTGGATATGCACTCGTATTGTATATGGAATGATTATGTGACATTTTTAAAAAGTGTCGAAGCTGTCGGTTCGTATGCTGAAAATCAGAAAATTTCAGCTGTTCGAAAAGTATATCAACGTGGCATTATTAATCCGATGATAGGAATGGAAACATTTTGGAAAGATTATATTGCATTTGAACAGGTAAGAATCTCTGTTTAAACGGATCGATTGTTAGCGTGTAAAACAGAGAAAATCTATTTAATGTCGTCTCATTAAACTTCAAAGTAGAAGCGTAAAAAATTTGTTCACTGCGCATGTCTCGCTAGCGCCTTAATTTATTATCTCAATTCGTCGAAATCCATTTCGACTGTAACATGATGACGTCATAATCCAGGCTACTAGAGTCATAGCCTACTAGATCAAGTTGTGATGATTATTCAATAAAATGGCGGCCTTTTTTTTTTTTGTTTTATAGAATATTAATGCAATAATAGCGGAGAAAATGACAATTGAAAGAAGCAGAGATTATATGAACGCGCGCCGTGTTGCAAAAGAACTAGAACTTCAAATCCGTGGTATTAATCGAAATGCACCTAGTGTACCACCCAGTGGTACATCAGAAGAGAAAAAACAAGTATAATGACAATAATTAGAATTACAATAATTGCGGTTGATTACTTATTTTTATGTTTGTTTTTATACTACTAGGTTGAATTATGGCAGAAATATATTGCATGGGAGAAAAGCAATCCGCTACGCACCGAAGATACCGCCCTCCATACGAAACGGGTTATTTTCGCATTGGAGCAATGCCTACTTTGTTTAGGACACCATCCGGATATTTGGTATCAAGCCGCTCAATTTTTAGAGCATAGTAGCAAGATTTTAACGGAAAAAGGCGTAAGATTTTGTCAATTGATGATTTTACATACAAAAAAAATTACGATTTCAGTGTCCGCATAGCATTAATAATCGATATTTAACAAATGACCTTGATTTGACATTGTTAGAATAATATGACTTATTATATACCAATTTTTGCATTTTCCCATTAAATACACAATATTTCAAGCGAAATTTCGTGATGATTGCAAAATATTGGTATTATAAAGACGATTAATAATCGCTAAATATTTCAATCATTAATCAATCGGCCATGTTAATATTTAACCTTGAATGACCTTGATGCTAAAATATTTCCATTTTCCTCCCAATACCAGGACGTGAATGCATCAAAACATTTCGCTGAAGAGGCTGCCACTGTTTTCGATCGTGCAATAAGTACATTATTAAATAAAAATATGCTTCTGTATTTTGCCTATGCCGATTACGAAGAGGGACGTTTACGATATGAAAAAGTCCATCAAATCTATGGGAAATTTTTAGAAATGGAAGATATCGATCCAACACTGGTACATATCCGTATTATACTAGTACATTGCGATTAATTTTCTTTTGGTTGTTTTTCTCCAATAGACGTACATTCAGTATATGAAATTTGCACGTCGCGCTGAAGGTATCAAGTCGGCCAGAGCGATTTTCAAGAAGGCCCGTGAAGATGGTCGCGTTAAATATCATATTTTCGTTTGTGCAGCGTTAATGGAATATTATTGTTCGAAAGATAAAAATATAGCGTTCAGGTTGGACAATCAATTTTCAATATATATATTTTTTGTTAAATACGATTTCTTATCATTTTCTCAGGATTTTCGAATTGGGCTTGAAAAAATTCGGCGATGTTCCTGAATACGTTACATGCTACATTGATTATCTGTCACATTTAAATGAAGATAACAATACACGTGTGTTATTTGAACGTGTCCTATCATCTGGGAGTTTGGAAAAAGAAAAATCGGTGTAAGTCAATGCGCAATGACGTACTTATTAAAAATTAGAAAGAATTTCTTCAATTTTTCTGTGTAATTTCAGCGATATCTGGAATAAATTCTTGGAATTCGAATGTAATATTGGTGATCTTCAATCGATTGTGAAAGTGGAAAAACGACGTGCAGACGTCCTATCGAAAATTAAAGAATTCGAAGGCAAAGAAACGGCACAATTGGTTGATAGATACAAGTTTTTAAATCTGTTCCCCTGCTCGCCAGCCGAATTAAAAAGCATAGGGTAAAAACCACTACACTGAATTCACATTTTTTAAACAAATGAATTAATTTCATTTAACAATTAAATTAATATTAAAAAGTAATGTCTAGTTTTTGTTTTAGCTATACTGAAGTTATAAATATCACTGGATCATCGGGTGCAAATCAAATACTTCAATCGATGATCAATCACGATGAAGATGCACCATTACCGGTACCAGACTACTCACAAATGGTACCATACAAACCGAAAATAAATGCTGCGCCCGGTGAACATCCGGTACCCGGTGGTGTATTTCCAATGCCAGCGGCAGCAGCACATTTATGTACATTTCTACCTCCGCCATTATGTTTTCGTGGTCCATATGTACATATTGATATATTAATGGACATATTTAATCGAATAGTTTTACCGGAAAGAGGTAAATTTTCTATTTCAAATTTTACTTAGCTTTTTTTTTTTTTGGATTTTCTATCCGGTTTTTCCATTTTGAATATTTTTCTAGTTCCACCACCAGTAGAAGTTGGTGATGTACGTCTATTCGATATAGCAAAATCGGTACACTGGATAATTGAGGACAACGGTGGTGTTGGATTGAAGCGCAAAAATAAAATCGGTCTATCACTGGATGGATCAGATGATGAGGATATGCATATGCCACCATCAAATGATATTTATAGGCAACGACAACAAAAGAAAGTGCGAATCTAGATGAAATTCCTATTTTAAAATAACATAACCTTAATTTGATTCTAATGATACATTTTTTACTGATTTTATTTTAATATATTGTACATAGTAGGAGAATAAATAATTTAAATACCGAATATCGTTCGTATTTATGAAACTCGATTGTTTTTGATTGATTTCCTTTCAAAATATCTTTTCAATGCCTCATCGAATACTGTGCCGACGGTACGTTTTTTCCAAATGTCTATTTTCGGTTTCTTTGGCTCTTCTTCTGGCACCTCCTGCTTTATGTCCTTGATTTTTTCCTCTTCTTTAACATTATCATCTTTTTTTGCTGCTAATGCAGCATTATCACTTAATACATTTCCCTTATTTGGTAATTCCAACTTTTTTCCTTCGCTTTCAATACTTTTATCGATTTCCTTTTTATTTTCCTGCTTCTTTTCATCGTCATCAGCATCATTTTCCGAACTGGAATCAATACTAAAATCGGAATCGGCATCCAGATTGTATTGTAAATGTTCTTTTTTCTCGACAACATCTTCAGTTTCTTCATCGGATTGATTATCACCATCAGCTGATTCTTTTCTTGATCGATATATTCTTCGATCATTCTTTCTTTTGATTTGTGATGATGGCGAATGATTAGCAGTTTCGGATAGTTTACGTTTTCGAGTTTCTGTTTCGGTATCATTATCGTTTTCCGTTTTAATTTGGGTCTCTTCTTTCATTTCTTCATCAATTCGTTCATCGTAATTGACTTTTTGATCGTAAAGATGCCGATAGAATCCATCTAAATTTCCTTGTCTAGTAACATCACCGATTGTTTCTAAATAATCTTCACGTTTCTCTTGTTCTTCTAATGCTTTCAATTCTTCGAGTTTTTTCTTATAAGATGGTGTAATGAATGATTCTTTGTCTTTGAATTCTTCACCTAAAAACGAGTCTAAGTAATATATGGAAATCATGGGCAATTAATAATTGTACCTTCTGCTTCTCGTTCTTTCTGCACTTGCCGTTCAATTCGTCTTTCATTTTCCCTTTTTCGCCTCTCGGCAGATATTAGTAATTTATTGATATATTTCGGTCTTCGATCCAGATCTTTTCTAGCTAGTTTTGAGGCGGTTTTCTTTTGTTCCATTTCATCATAGATTTCATCGTATTGATATACTGTAGGATCTTCTTCTAACGCCTTAAAATGTAATATTTTTTTAGTTCAAAACGAAGGATTTTTAGAAATGAAATTTTTACTTTGTTTTGATCGATTTTATCTTGTTTTCGCAGCTTGCTTTGACCAATTGGTAATGAACATGTTGCTATTGAATCTGAATCGGAATCATCATCATTGAAAATTGATGGTCTACTAATTGTTCCTAAAACGGTTTTTTTACTTTTGTTTGGAACAATCAAACCGTATCTAAAAACAAAACCATTTTGATATTGTGGAATTTGGGAAAATTTTGGAAAATTACTTACAGTTTAGACATTTTCTAGTTTAATACAAATGCACTATAAATAATTCCTATGGAGTCAATAATAAAGAAAATCAATATTTATAAATTTATTGTTCTATTAACTGTCATGAAAAGTAAGGTTAGGTCATTCCGTGTTATAAGTTCAGGTTCATAAGGCGCCGATCTACAGATTTCCTGTTCATCACTTTTGACGTGTAGTTCGGTTATTAACTACTAGATGTTACATAAATGGCTGACGTCTAACAGTCAATAGTCAAAGTGACGTTAGTTTGGATTTCAAGATGGGTAGGATGCGTTGAATTCATATTGATTTTTTATTCCTTAGTTCACTTACTGGCGGTTAGATATCAGGTAAATCAACATTTCATATCATTAAATTGTTTAAATATTTTTTTTATAAATAGCCAGACCAATTTTTTGGCTGGTTTGGAGCCCCGTTTTGCTCTAACCTAACTTTATCCACAAAGACATCATGGTTGGCCATGAAGAAATATTGGAAAATCCTTATTGTCGAATTTGATACTAATTGGTGTTTACAAAACCAATCAAAAGATGCCGCTGGTAAGTTTTTATTTTCTATCCTATTTTCTTCTCGTGCATTCCGTAAACATTACGAATCTGAAATAATGTTTTTCTCCACCACTAGATACACAGATCTAGCCCCACTTAATAATACATATAAGTTATTTTATATTCTTATCATTAATCCCCTGAAGTCATTTCGACAACAAGCGGCCTATACGTACACAGAGAAAAAAAAAAAAACCTTAATCCCATTGATAAATTCTTTTCTACGACATTAAACAACTATTTCATTTGGGAGGACTCCACGCACTCTCGACAGTCACAGTCGAGCATTTTGATAAATGTAGCGACAGGTTCGCCCTTTATTCTTCCTTGGTTGCGCCCTGCTTGCTTCATGCGTGGTATCTATACGCATTAAACTAGTAGTAGAAAATCAGGGTGCTGATATACTGATACCGAAGGTATTAGAAAATGTTCGACGAATTTTAGGGTCATATATATTATCCATTTCTAATGCATAAGTGTATTTATTCTGCACATGGGGCCATAATATACGTAATTAAAAGAGAAATCGCACAAAATTCTTTCGATCTAATTATACAAATAATCAAAATTTACTATTAAAACCAAAATCTTAATTCCCATTACACTTAATTTTTCTCTATTCTGACATATTTTATTCCTGATGTGCCAGAAAAAAAATCCAATTCCCAAACAAATCCCCTGTTTGTCCTGCTTTAAAACAGCACCACCACCAACAAACAGCAGCACCGAAGATCACAGGTGGCTGAATGGCCGATAATGAGGCAATTTAAATGCATGGCGCGAGTCGATCATGGTCGAAATAAGCCGAGGGGAATACGATGATGCTGCGGGAATAAAACTCACTTCACCCCTTTTTGGTGTGCATCAGCAGCAGCAGCAGCAGCAAGGGATTGCTCGAGGAGTGAAAAATTCAAAGTGAAAGAAAGATAGGGACTATAGTAAGACGCAATGAACTGATTACCGATTAAGGGTTGGCTGCTAAGAGAAGACGGGTGGTTGAGCAGCAGTTTTTTTGCGTTGACGATAAAAAAAGCTAACTGTATAGTTTTTCTTCTCCATCTTATTATAATAGAAGGAGAAAGCCGTTTTTTTTTTTTATTTGCTAATCCTGCTGATATCAGCAATTTCGTTTTTGCGAATGAGGAGAACGAAGTAGGTGGAGGAGGAGGAGGAGGAGGAATGACAAGGGCATGCACATATGCGTGTTTATGTGTGAGGCAAGCAAAAGGAAAAGGTGACGCGTGCACGTCCTATCCAGAAATCTGGTGCTGTCAAGTACAACAACACAGCAGGAAATGTAATCATGCGTCAATGACGCGCGGCGCGCCGTTCTACTATACATAACAATTGACATATTTCGATGGGCACTGACGACGCACGAGTTCACGTGTGAGAATTTCTCTGAAAATTATCTATGTATTTATAGGTGAAAAAATGATTTATTTACTTTGTATATATATATATATATATATATGGGGTTGTCAATGTTGCATTTGTACATTCTGTACATGTGCTACGTACGATAAATCAACATTTGGAAAACTGATCATTTTCCAAATATATTTAAAGAAGGGGTCGTTTTTCTGTATACTAACTCATCTTTCCTTTGATATATATATATATATTTTTCGATGGATGTATGCAAGCGATAGATATCCTTATCGTGTTCACCACCACTATCAACCCCCGCGCTTTTGATACATCCCCAAAAGACCAGTTGACCGAATGTTCAACTCTCACTCACTACTATTGTATAGTAGTAGTGCTGACATTGAACGATAGTGTTATGAGCAGCCCTATTTTGAATCGGTCCCATGAGTGTTAAAGGAAAAGGGACCACGATGGATGGATGGATGGTTGGATGGTTGGTATAGAGGAGGTGTGGGTTTTGTTTCATGTTTTATTACATATGTGCGGGTTAATTTTGCCCTATTAATCATTATTGACAGATTCGACAATGAAATGAAAATGTCAATGCGATAGAGATGGACTGCGCCAAGTGCTGGCGCATCGATTTCGAATTATTTATATTAGAGATGTAACGATTATTGTTTTACGATTTTACGATATCGATTCACATTACTGTGAATCATCGATATTACGAATTTTCCTGAAAAAATATCCGATTAATCGTATTAATAATCCGCGATTACGTTTTAATTCTAATCGTAATCGTTGCATCCCTAATTTATATATAAACGTCTTTTTCGATGGTTTGTATTTGTTTGCAAAATACAATTAAGCAAATTGAATGAGTGAAGCAGCAGCAGTGGCTGTTGATGATGATGATGAAAATTAAAAAAAAAAAAGTCACAGCTCGTTATCTTTGCCTAAAGAAAATTTGTTGGAAAAGATATAAAAGCGGCGACGGCCGAGAGAGAGAGAGAGGTAAAAATGGATGAGTGCGGTTTTTGCGTAATAATAATAATCGAAAAATGAAAAAGAAGCTGTTTGGGCGGCTAAACATCAAAGACGCAAAACGTATATATATATATATATATATATATTATATAAATATTACGGAACGCGCATCGCAAAACTATCGACAATTATTTCGCATCGTCAGGCATCGTCATTTTTGTGGGTTTTCTTGTGGTTTGGAAAACAAAAAGCAAAAGTTAATAATAACGAAAAGAAGAAGATGAGAAATAAGATAATAATAATGAAGATAGATTTGTTTAATGATGAAAACGAAATTAGACGAAAAATCCTTTTGCAATAAACAAACTGAAAATCAAAGAAAAAAACAAATGCAAAAAGAAAACAGAATTCGTTGAAATGTACCGTTAATTAATTAGGAAATAGAAAAGTGAATGTTCTATTTGAACAGTTAAGACAAAAAATAGCGAGTAGATAAAACGTAAAAATGAAGGACAAAATAAATATTAAAAAAATGAAAAAAAAATACGAAAAAATTAAACGGATTTTAATGCCGTTGTCTTTTCTGCGGTTTACATCTTAATTTATTAGATTTATTAATCATTTTATTTTTTCCCTTTCTCTATCTCTCTGTCTGTGTGTGTGTGTAAATTGACCACCCAACACTATCCACAAATTATCGTGTTCTGTATCATTCTTTTGATGTTCCCTCGTCATAGAAAATAACAAAAAAAAATTTACAGAAGAGCTTGAAAAAAAATAATGTTGTCGAACATAAGGGCTGTTGTTGTCATCGCATATAATTGTCCATATGGCATCAATTTGAAAGAATAAAAAAAATCACCACCACTACCACAGACCGCGATCCACTTTCTCAAATCTAATGCGGTTCCTGTGGGATAGTTTATAGAAAGTATAATGTATGTATACTACTTAAATCACAGACGAGGGCACTTTTGTTTTTTGTTCAATATTGCCATTGTAAATTGCCGTAAAGGATACACTTTTGATTTGTTTTGTTTTGTTTTGTTTTTTCGAAAGGGTAGTTTTATTTCAAATCGCATTTATTATTGACATTTAGAAAGTTTGTAAAATAGGCTATTCTTTATTTAAGAAGAAGAAGAAGAAGAGGTAAGTAATATACTTTCCCCGGCTAAGGCGGCGGGGAAAATAATGGCGGCTGTATTTATTTTTTTAAAGGTTACATAGAGAACCAGGTATGTTAATTGTTGTCAAATTTATGTATGTGTGGGGTGATTTAACTAGAGAGTGAGTGTATCTTTCACCCCCCACTCCGTAGTGAATAGAAAAATAAGAAAAGTGTATTAATAATAAAATAACCAATTGTTATTAGCACAAGAAAGAAATTAAATTAAAAAAAAAAAGAAACTAATAGGTAAAAAGTACTTTTAAATGATAAATAAACATTATTTAGAAAATCTAATATTTAAAACAATAGATGGTTAACCTAACCTAACTTACTAAACGAAAGTAACCCAAAAAAACAACTTCTTAGAGTTCGATAATTTATTTTGTTTTGTTAGAATTAATTAATAAAAATTAATATAAATAAATTGTAACAAACCAAAAAACAAAAATACATCCTTGCTCCTGTGTAATTTTTGTATAAATAAAATAATATAATTAAATATTGCCACTAGCCAGTCCTATTAAAAATCTTAATTATTATTTGTTTATTTTATGGATTTAAAAATTGAAAGTATGCAATTTGGAAAAAAATAGTAGATTCAAAGCCTCGCGGTGTCAGCTTGTCATGCCATCTCTCGACTGTAACGGTAAGCTTCCCGCGCTCGCCTTGTAATCTACTATTGTTTCAAATATCGGCTACATATATAGAAACGAGTCTGTACACTATATGGATATCGGGAAAAAATCGCCATATTTTCTTAGAAATTTATCTATCTATCTATACATACATATATATATATATATATACATATCTCTATACTGTATCTATCCACGGTAGCAGCAGGACCGTATTCATACCGAAAAACCGCTCGCAGCTTTGCCACCGCATAATAATAGCTCGCTGGGCGCCGTAATTGCTTCGTGTTTTTGCACGCCCACTTCGTAATTATATTTTCGTTCGTTCGTTCGTTCGTTGTGATCGGAGGATAGAAGAAGAGAATGAAAGAAGAATCATAATAGATAGAGACAGACAGCGAGATGTTCTTCTTCTTTACAACAGAAAAAAAAAACACTCTCTTTGTAAAGAGAAGTTTGTTTTCTTTCTTTTCTTTTCTTCTTCTTCTTCCTATACTGCTAATGCTGATCTGGGATAGTGCTGATGAGAACTACAAACTGATATTTATACTTAGTGTTTCTGCCTGATGCACTTACAGAAGGTTATAATTTAATAAGCCGGTAGTTAGAGATTGGGATGGATGGATGGGACTATACTTTAATTTTTCATCTAGCTCTTTCTCTCTCGCTCTCTTGAGTGAATTGTTGCTAATTTGTAATTTGAACAAATTACTTGATTTCACATTATCAGTACCGAACTACTACGTACGTTGAACGGCAGCAGCAGCAGTAGCAGCAGGACTAAAACTTTAAAATCAAATAATGCCCATCAGTCCAACCATACTATGAATCAACATAGTTTTTGAGTTTATCCAAAAAAATTCTATCGAAATATTATATATATATATATATATCCTTTTTCTCCCTTCCCTCTCTACGCCCTGCCTGATCGGTGGTTCTATATACTATATACGTATGTATATCTCCCTATATATACCTACCTACTACTATTACTTCTATATGTAGAGAGAGAGAGAGAGAGAGACGTACGTATACATCGTCTTGAGGACCCCCAAAGTGGAGAGGGTTCGGGGGAGTTGCCCCCAGGCCGGGTATTGTTGATAGCTATCCCCCGTTGCTGTGGAAACGCAGATTAACGGGCCCCGCGCCCGATGTCTATTTTGTACAGTCCGTGCCATAGAGCGAATTCAATCATAGTACAGTCTGTGATATGGAAACGAAAAAGGACTTTATACTCTCTCATTCATTTTTGTCTCTCTCTCTCTCTGCTTTGTATACCTATATATATATATATATATATATAGAAAGAGGAATCGCGCGCGTTTTTTGGGGACCGAACAACGATGGACTTTTGATGGTTTTGTATAAGACGTCGTCGTCGTCGTCGTCGTCACGACGGTGGCAGTTGCCATTCATCCATCTCGATGTTGAATTTGTTCATTTTTTTTTTCTGTGGCTAGAAAAAAAGAGAAAACCCTTTGAAGGAGAGAAGAGTTTTTTTTTCCTTGTTTTATTGGAAAATGAGTTTTCCAGTATTTCCACGAATAAAACACGAACCGGGAACTATAATAATAATCATAAAATTATTATCAATGGTCTATACCCACCCGACTTTTTCTGTCTCTTTCTTTTTTTTTGATTTCGATTTTCCCATTTTTTTTTTGTTGTTTTTGAGTTTATCTGTGACGTCATTCTGATTCATTTCTCTCTATTATTCTTTTCGGGTTTATTGCCTATTATTTGCCAACAAAAAAGAACATGACTGAACAGATTAGAAATCACAGGAAAACTCTTCTGTGCAGCTAGCAAATTTAACAAATCTATGATTCTTCTGTGCGAATCTGACTTAAATTTATCCACGTCAACTGAATATAAAATATAGATAGATCGTCGATACAGTGGCACCTGTCTATTCTACAATCATCATCAGGGTTTGTTTTTTTTTTTTTTTTTTGTGACTTTGAAAAAGCAAAAATCCAACTAAGTAGAAAAACAGTAGAGTTTAAACTCAACTTTGTCTGCCTGTGTATGTGTGTGTGTGTGTTTGTATGCTGGTCACGATTTTCTTTTGAACGGGAAAAAGGATTTTGTTTTCAGTTTGTTGTTGTTATGATTTTCAATGAAAATCAAATTATGTTTTGGATATAGTATAGGAGTGTGTGAGGAGGACGAGGAAATGGAAAAAAGAAAGGGTGAGACAGAGATGGAGCTGGAAGTGAACAGAAAAAGGCGCACTAAAGTGTAATAATTAACTTTGTCATTATTATTACTATTAATATACCCATAGCGGAAAATTGACTTTACGATCGCGCCTGGATCAAATACTTAATTCGATTATATGAGAATCCCCCTCCCCTCTCCTAAGTGCACTAATGAAATTCCACTAATTCATTCATGCATTGAAGCAACTTGAAAAATGTATGTGCTTTCAATCTGCCAGCATATATATATATATATATATATATTCAATATGGCCGATTTATTGACTCGTCATCATCAATCTGCTCCTCTCCTGCTGAAATTATACATTAGCATATCATACATAATGATATTATTTCCAATAATAATAATAATAATAAATCAGTAGACTAGTAGATAGAGACATTCATTCACGTTGGTGTGAAGTGAGCATTAAATTGGATATGAAGAGCAAACTGGAATGATTTTCTTTTACATCGTTTACTAGGGACGAAAATCCTACGATTTTTTAATAATTCTAATCAATAAACTCGATTTTATCTCCATCAAAAGCGGGGAAAAAAAAAAAAAAAGAAAGAAATTCGAAGAAAATCAAATAAAAAAGCCAAACCTCACCGTGGAGGGTTTATTACTATTGTTATTATTATTAGCATTGTAACTATTGTACAACCACCACCTATACATGTGTAAAATGAATAGAAAATACGCAACAATAAAGGGTGGTTGGTTAATGCGTAACATAATAAAATATTTGCTGCGCTGGCTGCCTATATAAAAATTGATTATGTTTCGAATAAGAAACATTTGTCATCTGTTGTCGTCCCTAGTGAGAGGCGGGCAATGTAATTAGCATTAGATCGAAATTAGTGGGTAATTTACTAGACCAATTTACCGATCTAGAACAGTAATTAGATGAATTTTTTGTGGTCAAAAAATTCGAATTGTTTTTGTAACAGTTTCGGTTGTTTGTTGGGGGGTGGTCGTCGATTATGGGTGGTCATCTGTCACAATTCATAATGTAACACAAGCGATGTCGTCTTGTGTATTTACTTGAATGCACTTTAGCTATTTTTCGAACACAACAACAACAACAAAAAGGCCGAAAATATGTGTCAATATAAACAAAAACAGTTTAACAATGGAGATCATAAGAAATTCATATTTCTCGACAATATATATAAAGTATTTATTAACATATCGATGAATATCGGAAAAAGGGCAACAGTCGATCTATATCTATTATACAAAAAAAGGGATTAAAGGGTTTAATGTGGCCATAGTGGAAACAGAAAAATAAGCAACGAAAATTTTAACATTTCAAGTGGATTGAAATAGAGAAAGGGGCGATTTTTGTTGTGAAAATCCGTTACTGTCAATTTTTGATACTGATCAGCAGTTTCAACCCTTTTTTACCCTTCTACTATCTGTACGAAAAATCGACTTGAATTTCTAATTTTTCCATAAAAATATGGATATTTATGTTAAATTCATATCGCCAATAATTTTTTTTTTTTTTTTTTACAAATATCACCACCCCCTTACTAGGGACTACTGGCTGGTTGGTTGGTTGGTTGCATAATCCACATCCATTGCCTGTCCATTCCAGACCTACACACACACACACACATGGTCGACGGCGCCAGATCGAAAGATATGCGCCCATTGTTCCGGTTAATCTCCGGCACGCTCCCGTAGGATTCACTCTCAATTCGTCTCTCTCTCTCTCTCTTCGTTTCGCGCGACACACGAATTATAGGAATGGGCCAGGAGACAACAATATTGTATTGTACATGTGTGTGTGTGTGTGTGTGTGTGTAGCAGGCTGCTGCTGATGCTTTTCTTTCTCCTCCTCTGAAAGTTCTGAATGCATAATATAGTAAAGAAGAAGAAGAAGAATTGTGTGAGGGATGGAGTGGAGAAGAGTGGTGTGGTATAGATGTGAATTATCATATAAATATGTCAAAGAGTGTCCCGAGGGACTTGAAGATAAGACTTTTGTATGTTGGCTGTGTGTTCGTTTAGGTCGAAGAATGCAGTTCCTTTTTTTTTTTTTTGTTGTTGTTGGCAAGAACCTTAGGAGGTGAGGAAGGGCAGATTGTTGTCTCTTTGCCCTGACGAATAGAAGAAGAACATCGAAAATTGCTCTATAAAACGGTTTTCGTTTGGTAAGGGGGTTGGTGTCCATTGTCCAAAAAAAAAACAAACCAGTTGGCAACACTGTCATTTTTAAATAAACCATTCAATGTCCCATTCATACCACTAAAGCATGGATTTTATGTTCTTGTTTCGATATGAATCGAGTATCGATACGTCATACATATAACCTCACATTGTTGTTGTTGTGCCACGTGTCTGATCTCTCACAATACAAATGACATTATCGTTATCATTTCTCAGAGAAAAAAATAGGATTGCACCACCACCACCACCACAACTGTTTTTCACTTGTATATCTAATTGTAGCAGGAGGGTGGTCCGAAATATATGATACAATATCATATTACAAAACAGTTTCGCTATTTTCTCTTGTCATCATCATCATCATCATCGGTGTCAAATGTAATGTTTTACCGATAAAAAAATACATCACCGTAGGGGTTGTAATGGATAGAAAAATTTGTAACCTATTGTGTAAAGGGAATTAGTAATCAAGTGGGCTATATGATACTTGCATTGTGGTAACGTGGCGGGTAGGGGAGTGATAGATAATAGATGAAAAAAGAAAATTTTCTCTCTATACGTATAGATTATCGTCTAGATGGTTTTCTTTCTCTTTAAATATATATATATATATATATATTCTTCTTCCACTTCGTCCTCGCCCCACTCCTCCCTCTACCGCCTATATAACCCTTACAACATTTTGAACAAAAGAAACATAAAAACTGACGACGACGACGACGAAGGAAAATGTTATTTTCCTTTTCGTCTTTTTCCATTTCTTTTCATAAAAATATTTTCTATTTCTCTCTCTCTCTCTCTCTTTTTGCTTTTTATTTCATCTTCTTCATTTTCTTCGTTCGTCATTTTCGCTAGAAACAGCAAAAAAAGTCGTAAATGTTTCCGGAATGGAAAACTAGTAGTAGTGGAAATAAGAGAAAGATGCTGATGGCTAAACATTATCGAAACCAAAAAAAAAAAAAAAAGGAAAAACACGTTGAGATTTTCCTTTTTCACATTCTAGAAGGAAAACTGTATTTCCTTCTAACTATATAGCGGAGAGGGTTGAAATTGTTCTCGTTTTGATTCGGCCATCATCATCATCATCATCAAGAGCAATTTTAAAATGGTATCTCTGGCAGTTAGGTTTGAAGTGGAGGAGTGACACGACGATTATCCATCAGATTGTTCACAATGGGAAAAATTATAGTTCTTATATACATTCGTTTTTTTTTCTTAAACTATCTAGGTATATATATATGGGGGAAAACAGAGTTAGTAGAATTTTTCTCATCATGGAAAATGTTCATCTTTTCTCATTGTCATTGTCGAGCAAAATGAAAATACATAATTTTCCAATTTATACAGTTCTCTTTTATTCCGTGGGGGTTTCCTATTTATTTATGTCTAGATCGAAAATCGTGGAACGAGATCAGAAATACATAACCTATAAAAAAAGAAAGGAAAATTACAGCAACATCTTTGATGAGGAAAAAAACCAATCATATTCCAAATTTTTGGAACATTAACTTTTACCACTCCAACCAAAAATACTTTGACAGTCCGCATTACTATTAGATCTCTCTCTCTCTCTCTCTCTCTCTCTGTCTCTATCTCTATTCTATAGTGTATAAACCATAGTCAGTGGAGTAATCGCCAGCAAAACAGCTAATCTATATTCATAGCGGTCGTGCTTTTGCGACCTCCACTACACTCCTCATTACCCCGCACCCTACACCCTATCTATTCCCTATGCCTGACCCGTTTCTTTCTCCCTTTGAACCCCTTTGTATGTGTATATGGAGGACTATACCTACTAGATATAGAATAGAGTACATACATCCAGCATATACATACTCCCCCCTCTCCCCACCCTAACCGAACCACACTGCACAATATGTAGTAGTATAGTAGTTGTTGTTGTTCAATGCAATGCAATGTGTAATGTGACAGCTCTATCTCGTTGGCCATCTAGCGGATTGACCGCGAATTTTATTTATAAAATAAATTTTTTGTTTTTGTTTAGTGTCATTTGATTGGAGATGGTAAATGATTTAATTTTATCCAAAAAAAATAAAATAAAACAATTTCGATTAAGAATCAAGTTTTGTTGACGAAAAAAAATTCTGGCTCGAAGGACCATTTTTTTTTTTTTTACATATAAAATACTCAAATACACACGCTGTCTGAATGGAATGAATGAGTATGAAGAAATATCACGTGATTGGAAGCGAAAAGACACACACACACACACACACACAATACAAATATAATATAGTAGAGCAACAGTGGTAGTGGGGATAATTAATTAAGAGAGAATAAGGTGGCGAGGACGACTTGTTGATTAGAGAGCGTTGCTGCACACTATACATATATATATATATATATATGGAGTGTTTGTTGTCTGACAACGGGGCAGTTAACGGGTTTTCAAAGAGGATTATTTTGTACGGGCGGAAGGGGTTAGAAAGTTGAAGGATGAAAAGATGAAGTGGCGGCTCTGGTGGTGGTAATGAGCGCGATGGAAATGTATAAAAAGAAATCTAATTAATCGATAAATGTCATTTGTGGCGTGACCTTAGCGTGAAGGTTTTTTTTTCTTGGGTGAAATCCAATTTTCACCAGCATCATCATCATCATCAACAAATCAGAATTGAAATCGAATAGATCGAAAAATTCGTCTTTTTTTCGTATTCCAAGTGAGTGAAATAGACAGAGAGAGAGAGAGAGAGAGATGGTGTGGCGGCATGTGGAAAACCCGTTGAAATTTAAATTCATGACTGAAAGCCTGATGAGAAAGAGGAAAAATAACACCACCACCACCACCACCACCACCACGACTAGAATGGTAAGGTATAATGAGAAAAAATGCTAATTCACTGAAATGGAGAAGTATAGTAATAGTGGAAACTGTGGAAAGTATATGTGTGTGTGTGTGTGTGTGTGTCTGTTACGTATATCTATATATATATGTTGGTATATAGATGAAAAGGAAAAAGTTGAGAGGAGAAGAGAGAAGAAAATGAGGATTGGTTATACGCTTTGATTTTCCGCGCTCGTGGAAATGGAATTGCTTCATTTCCACGGGATATTTTTTATCCCGCTTACTTTGTCGAGGATTACTTCTAAGTATACCTTAGGAGAACCTTTAAAAAAAGTAAAAAAAAAAAAACAAAAAAAATTGGTAAAAATGGAGGAAATGGCAAAGAAGCTGCCTCCTACTTACTACGATTATATATACGGGGTATTCCTTAATGATACACCGATATTACATGGGGGGGGGGGGGTGATTCTTGGGACCAATCCAAGACAAAAAGTTTTTATTGATGTAGATTGTAAACCTCTTAAATTTTGAGTTATAGGGGATCAAACTTAGACAAAAAAAAAAATGAAAATCTTAAATAACTCGCTTATAAAATGGCGCACTTAAATGACAGTTTTAATAGGGCAGAAAAATGTACTTTTTTCTTAGATTGCTTCAGCAAAAATCATTCTTTGTATATCGTTAAGAAACACCCTGTATGCGTTTTTTTATATACAAACGGAGATTTCGTTTAAGATCAACGCCAAAATCTGATGATTAGATTTTCGTAGTTAGTTTTTTCGGAGGCTATGGACGACAGCTCTGTGAACTAATAGGAAACACACAATAGGAATTTCGAGAATTTGGAATTAAAAAATTGGTCCTTCGAGCCAGAAATTTTTTTTTCCTTCACAAAAATTGCTTCTTATTCGCAATTGTTGTATTTTTCGGATGACATTAAATCATTTGCTGTCTCCCCTGCTCCAATAAAACCAGATCAAAAAAAAATAAAATAAATACTTACTTTACAAATAAACTTCGCGGTCACTTCTATTCTTATGTGTCCTTTCGCTTCTAATCACGTGATATTTCTTCATACTCATTGATTCCATGCATACAGCGTGTATTTGAGTATTTTCTATGTAATTTTAAAAAAAATGGTCCTTCGAGCCAGAAATTTTTTTTTCCTAACAAAAATTGCTTCTTATTCGCAATTGTTGTATTTTTCGGATGACATTAAATCATTCGCTGTGTCCCCTGCTCCAATAAAACCAGATCAAAAAAAAAAAAAAAAAAAACTTACTTTACAAATAAACTTCGCGGTCACTTCTATTCTTATGTGTCCTTTCGCTTCTAATCACGTGATATTTCTTCATACTCATTGATTCCATGCAGACAGCGTGTGTATTTGAGTATTTTCTATGTAATTTAAAAAAAAATGGTCCTTCGAGCCAGAAATTTTTTTCCTTCACAAAAATTGATTCTTATTCAGAATTATTGGATTTTTTTAAATAAAATTAAACGATTTACTATCTCCATTGACAAGTTCAGAAAACTGAATCTACTTTAAATAGGTATATAATTGATACTACATCAATTAGAGTTATTTTTCGATTTGTTGTTTTTTTTTTTTTCTCCACCATAATAATTAAAACAAAAGTTTCCTCACACACACGGGCACCATCACATCAAAAATAAATCCTTTGACAATCACATTTTTCTTGTTTTAAATCCGTTTGTAATGCTTGTTGAAACTGGATTTAGATTTGGTTTGGTTGTCCCGTTCATTTGTGAATTGTAGTGTATGGTTTGGTTTGGTCAGTTTTACGCCACACACACATACCTATCCAGATTCCGTTACTCTTTTAATACCAACTAACTACCCGCCTGGATTATTTTAATCGTATACGATAAATATTATTATAGTCGTTTCGTGTGTTATTACAACAATGCATTAAAGTGGTTGGTGGGGTTAAAAAACAAAACAAAAAAAACATTTTAAAAACACAACGTGTTGAACGAGTACTGGTAATTAATTAACCATAAAATATTAAAAATGTTTATTAATTAGGGAATAATTTATTTTCTATTCAAAATAAAATACGAATAATTTATTTTTCATCCCCGTTCTCATCATATTTTGTACCGTTAGGTTTTCTTTTGCAATGCACCAGCAGGAGAAGGCTGATTTGAAGCCAGCTAAATCACATTCACTTCTGCACAAATGAATGTTTTTTTTTTTTTTTTTTTTCTACAAAGGGGGTTGGAGGAGAATTCTTATAGGTACATTAGTCAAGTAAATGGGTATTTATAAAACCCCCCCAGTGGGGTTATTGTTCCGTTTTGTATGTTCCTATCCTACCACCTATCTAGTGCCTATACGAAACGTATATATATATATATAGACAAAAAGAGAGAGAACGAAACAGCATGTAAAAAGAAAAAGGGGGAATACTATCGTACAGTTTCCTATACACACACACACACACACAGAAGTTGTTATCAGGTGCGCGTTCAGTCATGACCACTGTTTCCAATTATTTACACACAATACAAGGCACCCCTTGTGGTGGTGGTGGTGGCGTTGGCTGAGTTGCTTCGTGTGCTTTTGTCTGCTCTAACAGCAGCCTGATGAATTTGGATATTATTTTCGAATATCTATCTCTTCCACCCCCATCCCATCAATGTGGTTTGTAATAAATTATTTTAAAGGGTTTCTTTTGATTTTAACAACTAATTTCACCCTGTATATAGATTAAAATTAGATTTACTGCTACTGGGTAAAACCACCATATTTAATTTTATTTAGAATTTTCTATCTTTCATAAGTAAGAAGGGAAAAAAGAAATAAATAAAAGATAGAAAATTCAAAAAAAAAAACCAACTAATTATTTAGTAATATACAGGGTGTCAATTTATTAGTGTCCAATATAAAAAAACAATAATAATAGAAATATTCTGATGTTGCACGATGAAAAAGGATAAGTTTACGAAATGCTGCCCCTTTTCCCCTCGTTCCTACACATAAACCCAACCATGTTTGCCGGCCGTGGCCTGGCACTAGCCAGATAACGTGGTGCATATGCGAATATACACATGCATGCATGCATGTGTGTGTGTGTGTGTGAAATGCGTGTGTCACAAACAGATAATGCAATTGACATGACCAAATCCTTCGTTCTTTCACTTTAAATGCTCCATGGTGTTGTTGTTGTTATTATTATTATGCCCTTTATAAACTGCTAAATGTTCATGTTTTATCGACGGCCACATTTGATATTAAATTGATATAAAATACATGCTGTAAGTATTATTGTATGTAGATATTATTTAATAATGATAATAATAATAATAATAATAACAATTGAACAAAGAATCTCGTGCGCTGTTGCTGCATGTGTAGAAAAATATACGTATTATTGAATGTTTTGACCTTTATGAATTTTTGAATTGTCACCATTTATTAATTAGTCTCAATTTATTTTTTTTTTAAGCGGCACAATTCAAAAGAATAACTAACGGTTATGGAACCTAACCTATTTTTTTCCTATTTGAAAAAGTCAACAAGAATTTTGCTTGCGAAATATGTATAATAATTGTTTCGAAATTAAGTAAAGCGTAAACAAGCTGTCAGTCTAGTGAATGTTTTTGGACCACCGAAGTTTCTACTTACGTACTAAGGGGGTATATCATACAGCCTACTGTGTGTTTTGTACAATAGGTATACTTAGATATTGATAGGCAACCAACCATACACACACATATATATATATATTACGAGTTTATCTATCTGCTATAGGATGGAAATGTATTAAGTTTCACCACATTTGATCCGTTTAAAAAGCTGCCTGTTAGTTTACTATTATTATTGATCATTTAGGTGGAAAATCTCGTCTTATGTTCACCCATATCATAACATAGAGCCGAGATACTACTACTGCGATATTCACGCGGGATTGTTCATTTTAATCCCGTGTGTTAGTAAAGGTGAGAAATGGCAGATTTTAATCTGTGCTCCATCAACAACACAAAAAAAAAACGAAACGAATAACAAAAGAGAGAAAGAAAAAATAGAATATTTTTAATATTACCTATACTAGTGTAGGTACAACATAACCACAAATAACAACACCCCCCCCCCGTTTCTACCCTTCTAGTTAGTGATATATATAGATAGATACTTTTGCTGTAGTTTTCGATCGTGATGGGAGAATAGACAGATGTAGGTATGTTTGTGGTGTCAGTCAAAAAGATTAGTAGCTAAACCCCGTATTGGAATTATATGTTGATCATCTATACCACCAAACAACCCCTGTAGATTTTCATTTCATCCGTGCAAAGTGTAAAACATAGAAATTTTTAGGACTAAAAACTAAAATTTATCCAAAAATGAAAAGAACAAAAAACGATCAAGTTTAAAATTACAACTGTCAATTGTCACTCACTTATAAAATACAAACACATAGACAGAAAAATGTAAAATGTATTTATAAAAAATTCAGGCGAAATTCATTGATGTAAAATGAAACGAATTTTTTCAATACGTTATTTGATCGTTTTACATTTTCCACTTTTTTTTTCTGGTCATTGTCGTTGACACGTGTATCTACATACCCCATTTTTAATCTGACACGTGTCATTATTATCTATTAGATTGGGTTAAGGTTTCATCTTTCTGCTGTGCGCCACTACTTTATTATATTATTCGAATTCTCTCACCTAACTACATCAACACCACCACCACCACCACTACCACTTGGTATAGGATATACATACATATATGTAAGGGTCGGGGGTGTCTCTCTGCACTACGACGATATTTATTTAATGAAATAATTGGATGGGATCTGTAAATATTTAGACAACTTTGTCAGCTTCATATAGGTAAATGCGCCATTATTATTATTATTATTATTAGTGGTTCGGGGAAAGCTTAGATGTGCTAAAAATTCGATACATATAAAAAATAATAATAATAATAATCGAAAAAATCAGATCAAACAATTTCGCTATTCTATTAGCAGAATCTAGTATAGTAGGTAGTTGTAATGTAAATAAATAAAGAGGTGGGGCATCGACTTTGTATACACCTTTCATATAGAAAAAAAGACCAATAATATCAAAGGAATTACTTGTATAACCATTAAGATATACCTACCATTATTAAAGGTAGGTTACGTATGTACGTGTATGTAGAAAGAGAGAGAGAGAGAGTGCGAAGTAAGTAGTGGGAAAGCAGTTTTTTTTTTTTTTGGAAATTTTAATAAAATTTATATTATAATTTTACTTTATTTTATTGTTGTATTTGTTTGCGAATTGTTCACAGCATATAGACGAAAATGTAATAATAAATATAGATTTTTCGTTGATTATAATTAATATGTGATTATTTTAAAATAAATTGGAAAATAATTACGATTAACGAAACGAAGTTTTATATATTTATTTATTTATTTAGTTATTTTCCAAAATGGAAATTGTTATTTAAATGATTTTGTTAAAATTAATTAATTCGGGTTTTCAGTTTAATTTCGTTGATCGTTTTTATGATTTTGTTTAAAACATTTCTATAAATTAATATCTAATCGATAATCGAATGCCTAGAGATAAGAAAGTATTGTCCAATTGATTTGGTTCAAATTGACAATTTATTTATTAATTTGAAAATTTGTTTATTAAATTTATTACTTTATTTATTTAATTCGTTCATTGGCTTTGCCTTTTCTTTCCTTTATTTATCGACAAATGGTCATTAATGCTTATCTAATATTTAAATTATTAAAAATTTCACGCAGCCACCAATTCCCATCGGTCCCCATCCACAGTTATATTAATTTCTCTATTATTATTATTATTATTATTTATATATTTTCATATTCTATAAATCTAAATAACTATCGATGAATATCAAAACAGGCACTTGACGCATTTTCTTCTTCATATTATACAGATAGAGTATTTCCATATATATCAGCCTGACGACTTTGTATCACCAGGTGGTGGTGTACAGACGGGGCAAAAGGAAAGAAAGGTGCATCCTTCCTTCTATCCATCCATCCATCCATCCATCTACCACTATTCTTGCTTGCCACTTTTTGACGTGTAACAAATAGACAGGCATCAGTCATCGCCCGATGAAAAATTACCATGAGACCAGACGAGATCGATCAACTCTCTCTCTCTCTTTTTGCTATTCTTTGTCTTTTTTCTTTCAATTTTTAGTCTTTGTCGTCGTCTCGTTTTGTTGTTGTTGTTGTTGCTTTGAGGCGCGAGATTGGGAAATTTTTTTTTTTTGAAAAGATAAGATTTTAAAATAATATCAGAGATAAGAGGGTGAGGGGAAGGAGGACAGTCATTTAGATAAATGCTGTTTTCTGTTGTTTTTTTAACTTTTTAATTTAATTTAACCAACAACACATTTTAAAAATTTTTTTTCTATAGTCAAATTTAAGGTTATGCATCAGACTGCTCCCAAAAGTAAAAAAAGAAACCATATTAATGATGTATTTTGAAAAGAAAGAAGAAGAGAAAGAAAAGAAGGAACCAAAAAAAAAAAAAAAAATCGAGCGAAAATTAGTAAAGTCATTTTAGACCTATAAATCTCGTTGCCTATGACATGGCCATATGCTCCAATTAAAAATCAAACCGTGAAGTTGTATAATATAATACATACTTGTATAGTTGGTTTGGTTTGGTGTATAGAGGTTAGTTTTGTTGTGCTGTTAGAAGAAGCCCTAGCACGAATAGATTTAGTTAGTTTATTTATATTTTTAGTTCTTTTACTTTTTGTTTGTGTTTTCCTGATGTATGTGAACCGAAAAAAAGTTGTAATAAGAAGAAGAATTAGACATTAACTATACAGAAAAAAATTTAATTTTTTTTTTCTGATTTAATTAAAATATTTTATTCATATCAGAGAAATATGATCCTGCGCTTCTGATACGATTATATCCAAAGAACTTACATCATTCTTTCAATTTCTACCATTATTCATTATTCACTTAGCCAACTAAGATGAATTCGATTTTTTTTTTAATTATTAGTACCAAATGATATCGAAAATAGTGGATGTGATATATGGTTGCAAAGGGATTTTTACGTACTATTTCAATCTATAAAAATTCAAGATGGCGTCCATAAGAAAATCGAAAGTTGTACTCAGTATCTAAGAAAATGAAAGTCTTGCGGAATATCTGATAGCAGCAGGCGAAAGCTCTTAAAAAAGTGCCTTAATAATGTGTAAATTTTATTTCTCTACGATAAATAGTTTTCAAGTTATTGACAAAAATCGATATTTTTTGAGTTTTTTTCGTTTATCTCTGTAAATATCAGAAATTTCTTAAATTTTAAAACACCATTTTAGCGAGTCGAAAATTGCGTAACTTTATCCTAATTTAACCGATCTCGTATCCCTTACCATTTCCAACAATCCCGTACTTACATACGAATGTGAAACACCCTGTATAGAAAAAATTGATTTTTTTTTTTTTTTAAATCTCTGTTTCAGTGGCGTAACAATTGATTCTGTCAACTGTCCACATCGATCGTTTCCCGTTATTTTCTGCTCACCGCAAACGCGATTACACGCGAATTCATTTTCAAAAAAAAAATTCTACAGCCTGTCAAAAATGTTATTATCCATTTAAGGGTGGAAACTCTTCGTCTACCTAATAACCTATACAAGTAACTATATATATATATATATATATATATATAGTAGATAAATTAAACGAAAAGCGTGTCGTCTCTTATTGCAATTGAAAGGGCACAGGCGGGCGGACCATATTACCCTTCACTCTAATTCGCAATTCGTACAAAATAAAAATAGATGACACGATAATTAGATAGTATTTGCAATAAACGAACGTGCGTGTGTGTGTGTGTGTGCTCTATTTATGAATTTACGAAGTTATGTCAGACAACCATCTATAATTAAATTGTATTTGCAACGGGCAAAATTGGGTAAAAACTAAAGAAATTATTTCATATTGATGGAGTGGATAAATGTGAAAAGTACAGAAGGGTGTGTAGAGACTATCTATATACGCAGTAAGTTAAAAAAGTGATTAACAATGACAGTTGTGTGGGTGCATTCGGAACGAAAAAATCGTGCCGGACGACGGATAAGCATAATTTTTCAGTTTATTAAAAGTGATTCAAAATCTTTTTTTTCTCGAAAATTCAGTAGGTATCGAAATGGGAGTGGCACCACACACTCACCGGAAATGATAACAATAGATGACAGGAGTGTCATGCTACTGACACTACTCGCGCGCAGAGCTCGTCGTATCTTCTTCTTTTTCTTTTTCTTTTTTTTTAAACTATTCTCAAAATACACTGACACATAAATAATCTTGAAAAAGATCGTAGGATATCGGATGACAAAAGAAAGGGTAGTGATATCTACCCCCCCCCCCACCCCACCCCGCCAAGAAGGTTCCTAAAGGAGAAAAAGGATCGCCACCGTGGGCGGCATCTAAAGTATCCATTGTATATATGTGATGAACAATAATGATGATTTTTGATGATATGCTGATGGTTTTTAAGGGAGTTTCTCTCTGTGTGTGTGTGTGTGTAGGAGAGAGCCAGTGGCGTACATGCAGTAGTTAAAAAAAAAAAAACCTAATTGCATTTGATGTCTCTGTTTCTTATCTCCCCTTTTTTCATGGAAATTACCATCATCTTAAATCATATCTGCTGCTGCTGCTGCTGTATAAAAAATTATCATTTTTCACTCTCTACATTTGTGTCTCATTGATTGTTCAATTTGATAACGATAAACAATGACCAAGAAAGAGATAGAGAACCAGTCACCAATCGGACCTTATTAAAATTAAATTCCTGTCATTCATATTTTTTGTCGTTTTCTTCTATACGTACGTATATGAAAACTCATTTAACAATTTTCATCAACTCTCTTGTTGTGTCACATCATTATTATTATATGAAAATTCCATTCAGAAAAAGAAAAAGAAGACGAAGACAGTAGTAGCAACGACAAGGATAAAAATTCAGTAGCTAAAAAGATTCATAATAAATTAGAATATTTATTTAATATTATTATTATTATTATTCTTATTATTATTATTATAATTTAGGCTGCCTACGTACATTTGTATTGTGACACAGAACACGTGTACATGCGCTAGTTGATTTGAAAGAATTTCGTGTTTTTTTTTGTGTGTGTCTGAAAAGGGAATTATTTCTATTATTATTATTATTATTATTATACAATTTTCTGATCAAATTCTATCTGATTTTTCGGGTAACTATCCATACAAGGTGAATATAGATAATTTTTTTATATTAGATAAAATATACAGGGTGTAAAAATAGATTTTAGGCAAACTGATTTTTTCATTCCATTCGCCGACAACAAAAAGCAACTTGTTATCGGCCATTTTCACTTTTCCCAACCACTTTTCTTTCATAATTAAAAATTCAAACCAATGAACATCCCTTTTTGAAAAAAAAACAAAAGAAAAAATGTAAAAGAAATAAAAAGAAAACACAAAAACGAGATCCTCTCTTTAAAGATTGTATCTTAAACAAAATTCGCCCTGGTTGTTGTTGTTGTTGTTGTTGTTGGTAGGTACCAAAGAGAGGAGATGATCATTAATCATTTCTTTATCGTGAAAAATAATCTCTAAAAAAACTCAAGTGAAGTACAGAAGAAGCAGACGAAGAACGAAAATGAAAAAGAAGAAAAGACGAAAACAAGAAGTTAAAACAAAACAAAAAAAAAAAAAGAATTAAATAAAATAAAAATTGTTATTTTCCTGTCGTTGTTATACAGGGTGTGTGGATCGGTTGTGTGAAATTGTTAAAATCAGGAATTTCAGGTTAGGTTCTGGTGAAAATTAACATCACGCTAAACTAATTAAAATCAACTAATTAATTAACCTGAAAAAACTTCTATTTTTAACCATATGGTTGGAACTACAAAAAAATTGTTTGCCATAGGCTTCGATACACCCTGTATATATAGTACAGTAGGCAGAACATTCCACACACACACACACACATACACAACTCAAGTGTTGATAATGCTGCTGATTTTTATCAAGCAAGTTAATTGCAAAATGGTGGTCAAATTAATTATTATTATTATTATTATTTCGAGAAAAATAAAATCTTATTTTTCTTTACGTAAAACGTTCTCTCATTTTTTTTTTTGACTTAATGTCATCATGAAACACAAATTTAGTAGTCACGCTGACGTTATTTTAACGGAAAAATCAATTTTCTTTAAGAGTTTTTCCTCGTTTCGTCCAATCAGATAGATGCACCTTGAGGGTCGGTGTATGGATGGATGGATGGATGGATCCTGATCCATAAGTATATATAGGTGGTTGGTAGAAAGAAGGGTGTAGGTCGAGAGGGGCAGGAGAATAGAATGAAAGTCTCGGTGTGTTTTTCTTATTTTATGCTGCTGACTTTTCCGAAATGTATTTTGCCAAACTATAGTAAATATTTTTAGTGGAAAACCTTCAGGCTAACAATGATGGTGGCTAGAGGCTAGACAGTGTGTGTGTGTGTGTGTGTGTGTTAATTGGTTTTCTTTGGGGCAGTATTGTAGTTGGTTTTTGGCGGTAAAATTATCATTATAAAAAAGAAAAGAACCCCATCAGCAACAACGAGAAAATAAAGAAACAGAAAAAAAAAAAAGAATTTGAACAAGAGAGAGACCGCAAAAAAGAACATCAGCAATACACTATGGACAACAACACTACGGTGAAGTGGGCGTGGCAGAAATGTCCTCAATGAATGATAGTCCACCTTGGCGAACCTTCTTCTCTCTCTCTCTTTTTTTTAACTTATTAACTTTTTTTCCATAATTTTTTTTCGTTTTTTTTAGTTTCATCTCTTCTCCATGAATATAAATATAAAAATGCGGCCATAAACAAGTTAAGGGTTGGACCAAACTATGACTTTAAAAAAAAAAAGAAAAAAAAAATACTTATTTAGTTTTAGAAAATTTATTTTTTCATCGATGTTGAACGAGGGCCTGGCAGCAGCAGCAACTAAAATTAGTTATGAAATTAGATTAGTTATATGTAGACAAAAAGAAAGAAAGAAGAATTAGCCCCATAACCCTAAAAAAGTAATTAGAAATACGTACCGGCATCGCCATCGGCAGAACGAAAGAAAGAAACACCTTTTTTGTTTTTTTATTTATTTATTTATACATCGAAATACAATGCCCGATGCAAATAGGCAGTTCGCAAGAATTTATTAGGTTATGTAAATTGTTTTCACTATTCACTTATTTATTACCATTAAGACAAAGACAGAGAGAGTGAGAGGACACGTAATAACTTTTGAATAACCTTCACGTCACCGTGTTTTTTTTTTTTGTTAATTGGAAATTTATTTTTAACTCTCTCTGTCTGTCTTTCTTGTTTGACGTAACTCAATTAACAGTCTGTATATGTGTATGTGTTTCATCATATGATGGCGATGAATAAGGCGAATGGCATAGCAAAGGAAAACGAGAAAAATTTTAATTTAATTTTCCAAAAAAAAAAAAAAAAATTAATAATTATTCAAAGATTCTAACCTAAATTTAGTCAATTTTCGTTGTGACATTAGACATTGTTGACATGTGTCTATACTATTCTAGAATGTAATTGATTATTTTTGAGATAAATTCAATAGGTTTTCCAGCACCTTAAAGTTTCCTCTATTATTATTATTATTATTATTATTATGCTTCATAATATTATTGGTACCGCCTTTGCTTCTTTATAATGTCAGGTTCTCTTCGTCTATCATACTATCGTGGTAGTCTATAATTATAGCCTACTAGATTATATGGGAATATTTGTGTTTCTTCTTCTTTTTTTTTTGTTTCTTTCTGTAATTTTTAATGACGTGTTTGTTTTTTTCGATTTTTTTTTTTATTCTTAATTTCAAAATTAATGGTTTTCCACTAGCGACGAATTATTAAATTAAATTAAATAGGAATTTTCAGTTTTTTTAATTAGACGCGCATAATTCAGTTGACAAATTACCGCGGTACCTAGCGGCATTTTTTCTGCGGTTATTTCCACGCACAGGAAATAAATCTACATATTTGTAGTCTGTCACAATTGGGTGCGATGCGCACCCCCTTCTATGACGATTGGTATTTGGAAAATGTGCAGCTCAATATTTTCCTGTCTTGTTTGGGTTTGATTTGGTTTTTTTTATCGTTATGTTGGCACCCAGATGTTTTGACACATCTGCATGCATATTATAGATCCTACTAATTAAGTGGGTACTAATTTTGGTTGTTAAATACAAAATTATTTTTAAATAAGTAAGTATATTAAAATTACAGAAATCAACATAGATAATTGTGAATATGCGCCGTATACGGAGGAATCGACAACAACAACAAAAAAAAAAGGGTGGGAACAACCCCCTATATAATAATGTTGTTATACATAAGTGTACATGTTCCGGATTGTTTCTCTCTCTCTCTCTCACTCGTTCAATCTCATGCTCTATTTGTCGCATATGGGAAACAGTGCTAAAACATATCTATAGCTAAAATTTGTGGGGGTGTACAAAGAGAGACTGAGGCAGCAGCAGCAGCAGCAGCAACAACAACGGATATTGCATTGATCGAAACTTCATTACAATCTCATTTCTGGAATCGTCCCGGTCCCAGAGAGAGTAACGAAGAAAGAAAAAAAAAACCCCGGGAAAATAAATACAGTTAACACTAAATTAGATTTTACTTTTATGTATTGAGAAAGTTATTGATGATGGAAGGATGATTTGAATAGTGCGCACATACCTTTATCTATAGTAAATGAAAATTGAAGTAAATTTTTACGGTTATTATAACTTTTTTTTGGGGGTTTTTTATTAAATTTTCTTAATTTTTTTAAGAATTAAAAATCGAACATTTCGATTTTCCTATTCGAAACACAAAATTATTTAGATCGATTTATGTATGTATATTATACATAAAAATTTGAATAGTGGGCACAGACCATTATTTTTTGAGGTACATTTTTACGATGGTTGTAAAATTCTTTGGTTTTTTTTTTTTTTCATTTTCTTATTAAATTTTGTACTATTTTAAATATTTAGATACTTAAGTATATTTTTCTATAACGATAAAAATCGCAACGTTTCGATTATTTTGCCTCATCATCACGAACATTTCTACTTTCCTATAAATATATTCTAAACAAAAAATGATTTATATATTTACTTAAACATAGACAGATAAATTGTGGATTAATCAAGAAAACACGAATCAATTGACTCAATTGATCATCATCACCATCATCATCATCATCGTATGGCGAGTTATATATAGGTACCTATAGGTATCACGCACGCCCGCTGAAATTCACAACGGGTGAGGTGAAACAAAAGTAGTTTATGAGCCGACAAAAGTATTGTTATTTTATATTTATTGCATGTATCATCCTTATAAGGGGCGCGAGAGGTTGGAGGGGGGGGGTAAGTCATTATCACATACAGTGATGATAGTAAGAAACGAAAAAGAAAAGAATTTATTCAGCAAATTTACTAGTTTTTGATAGATTTTGAAGATTTTCCTCTCCTTCACCCCCTATACCATCAATAACATGTATGATGTTTACAACATCATCCATTCTCATCCCCGGAGAGAGAGAGAGAGAGAGAGAGGAACATACTTATGTGATGTGTTTTTAGTTGTTGTTACCAACATTACATAAGTAACAGTTGGTATAAAAAGGGGAATGTATGAACAGAGTTCATGCTGTGTTACTTCCTCGCCCCCTAGGGGGCTCTATTAGCGACATCGACACATACATACATACATACACAGACAGACAGACAGAGACAAAAACTTTACAAGTTTAGCGACTGTTTAACGTTAACAATAATGTGATTTTAAGTTGATTATTTATTTTCTCTTTCTGTCTCTGTCTGTCTATGTGTCTGTCTTTGTTTTGTTTGAAATTAAAATACAATAATAATAATAATAATAGCAATGTATTGATGTGTGTGAGTACTTGTTGGAAATAATCTGATTGTGAAAAATGATTAGATTTTTTGTACAATAAACTCAGCATATGGTAAATTGAGAGAGAGAGAGAGAGAGAGAAAATAGAATTATTTGTCAATTTTTATGTTGGCTAGTTATGATTTAAATGTTTAAACTTTAAAAGTTTCACACTGTGAAATGTGCTAAACGATCTTTTTTTTTTTTAATTAACTATACAAACTGGCAGATAACGACGACTTTAACTGGAGCATTGCGAAATCGGGGGCTTTACTATGTATTTATAATAGGCAACAGTTTGATATTTATAATGAAATGTTTTCTTTATTCTTCGCATCATTCAATTTTCCGCATATTTAATTATTTGCGCGGATAGTTCGACTTTCAAAAATTTCGATAGTGAAAAAAATTCCATCAATCAATTTGCTCCTGCTGCTGTTATTGTGTGTGTGTGTGTGTGTGTGTTTGTTGATCGTCAAAAATTCTCCTAATTTTCTTTCTTGTCAATAGAAAACAAATTCTAATTTTAACTTAACTGATAGTATATTATAGACATATTTTGGGTATAGGAATTCGAATGGATGAGGTGGAGTGAAGTGAGGTAGGAACGAAGGCAGCAGCAGCAGCAGCCAATTTGGATATATAACTTTTTTTTTCTGTTTCTTTTTTTTTTTCTAGGCAACGTGCCGTGAAATTAGTATTACGCACACCACTCGAATTGACGGCAGCAGCAATGCGGTGGTGGTGGTGGTGGTGGTGGAATTTATGCCATGTCACGATTAGATGATTAGATTTAGTTTTTGCATTGCAATTTTCTATCTAAATAAGAATTTCTATTTTTAATTTTTTTTTATTTATTTATAAATCGAATTGAATCCTACGATTTTTCTACATCTAATTGGAATTTTCGTAAGAATTAATTCGATTTGATTTTAATAAGAAAATTATGGGATCGAAGTAATGAAATTTTCGCCTCTTCCTACTTCTATAGACATTAGAAACAATTTTCCAATTAATTCATTAATTGGAAATTTCAATTATTAAAACCTTTTTTAATTAATCAATCAATCAAAATTTTCCATTTTCGTTTTTTTTAATAGAATTTTTCCCTCAAACCAAACTTCATTTTCCTGTATGCATATATGTGTATGCATACACCTCAACATCTTTTCCTCTCTCTCTCTCTCTCTCTCGCTCACCCTCGTTGAATCGTTTCTTTCTCCCTCCTGCCTCCCCCCACTCCTCAATTTTCCTTCTACTCTACATTCGTTCGTATACTAGAATTTTCCTTGAAGAAACTTGTCAATAATATTAATCTTCATCATGAAGAGCGATAGAAAAAGAGAGAGAGAGAGAGAGAGAGAGAGAGAGAGAGAGAGAGAGTTTTGCTTTTGAGTGCGGAAGAGAAATTGTTTTTTGATTGAGTTTTCGTTTTCTTATACTTTGACTTAACTTTAAGCAGAGCATTTTGTATATTGACAAGGAGAGAGAGAGAGAAAATTTCTGTCTATATACAGAAAGAAAAAAAAAAAACGGTTTTCTTTTCGAGTGGTGGTGGTGTTTTTTTTTTTGTGGTTGATTTTACTGAGACTTTATTAACACACGTGGAATTACAAAGATGCAATGGATAAGGGTAAGGTGGGGGGGGGGGGGGTAAAATAGATGCAGATGTTTTATTTATATTTTTTGGGCGTAGCGACAAAGAGACGTTTTTGTATTTTTTTTTTCTTTATTTTAATTATTAATTAACGAATAACTGCCCCAAATTTGTGATTAATTACTGAAATTAATAAATTTCCAAAAAATTGATGAGCATTTTTCAAAAATCGCTCATGGAAAAAGACGATAAATCGATAGATCGCTGAATGCGATTAAATTTCAAAGAATTAATTGGTCGACGAATGGACGAGAGAGAGAGAGAGAGAGAGAGAGAGAAATAGCAATAATAATAATGATAATTATAAATGCAAATGATTTAAAGGCAAATACATAAATTTTCGAAAATAGAAACAAAATAATGATTTATTTTGATAGATAAACAAAAAGAAGAGAATTATCATCATTATATTTGTTTAGAAATTAATTAATAATTCTTTTTTTTTTTCGTTTTTTCACTCGTCTATCCGAATTCCATCCCTCTATATTCACTTTTGTATAGTTTAGTTGTGGTGGTGGTGGTAGTGGTGTATAAAACTGCGGATTTAAACTATATATAACTCGAATTTAAATTCACCGAGGTTTTGCTCTTTATCCGCTTTTTCACCCCCTTAAGTGATATCGGGGCGACGTGAAAGAAATTCACAATTTTCACTAAAAGTGCGAATGCCATATGAAAAATTACAATTTACTTATACTTTCATCTGGCTCGAAGGACTAATTTTTAAAAATTGTACTTTTATACGATTTAGTTACAAAGACATATAGAAAAAGTTAATAAAGCGCCCATAATTTTCACTATAAGTAACTGTCATATGAAAAATTCGGCAGTTAACTTTTTTCTAGTTCGAAGGACCAATTTTTTGGAAATTTAGTGTTTATAAAGTTTTGTTACAGTCGCATATGGAAAATATTATAAAAAATACATATGAATATGTGTCATATGGAAAATGGCGTGATTTACTTTTTTCTGGTTCGAAGGATCAATTTTTTTAAATTTCGCGTTTATGGGATTTAATTACAGATTTATATAGGAAAAATTTTAAAGAAAATCGATTATTACAATAAGTAAATACCATATGGAAAGTGGCGCCAATTTACTTTCATCTGGCTCGAAGGACTAATTTTTAAAAATTGTACTTTTATACGATTTAGTGTACAAGGACATATAGAAAAAGTTAATAACTAACCCATAATTTTCACTATAAGTAACTGTCATATGAAAAATTAGGCAGTTAACTTTTTTCTAGTTCGAAGGACCAATTTTTTTGAAATTTAGTGTTTATAAGGTTTTGTTACAGTCGCATATGGAAAATATTATAAAAAATACATATGAATATGTGTCATATGGAAAATGGCGTGATTTACTTTTTTCTGGTTCGAAGGACTGATTTTTAAAAAATGTGGAATTCATACGATTTCGCTACAGATTGGATAAACCAAAAGGAAGAAAAGTAGAAATCCGCCCATTGTCAGTCCAAATATTATCACCAACCCCTATAGTTATAGTTGTCTATATAGAAAACGACCGATCATTAATCATCCACACGCTAAATCGCGACTTAGTGGCAATACAAATTACATGCTCTTAAAAACGAGACAAAGTCAAATATTCAAATCTCCCTTAGCCAGGGGAAAGGAAGAAAATAGGGGACTGTTCGCTCAGTATACGGGAGAACGTAAGAAAAAAATTGTTGAATTCAGTGTTTTTAGAATAATAATAATAATAGAAAAATCTAAATGAATGCTTATTATTATTATAGAAATATACATAGATAAGATAATAAATTCTCCATTTTTTTCCATTTTAATGGCCCATAAAAGACTGATGCATGTTTTATTGCTCTGCTGGCAATTGATTGACATATCCTATATTACATATACTGAAAACTGTGTATATACACTCGAAAATATAAACTAAATACAATTATTTATTGAATCAAAATGGATGTTTCACACACACATGCCTATTTACGCAAGTAAACCATTTGACTTTCTCGTTCGCATGCAACTTGATTCTATTCTCAATAATCAAACACAAAGAAGAAGTTCTTTTCTTTAATCATCATCATCATCATCATCATTATTATTATTATTAATCTATTCGATTCGCGATCGATTCTTTTTGCGAAATAACTATCTATATCTATACGATATAATAATAATAATAATAATATGAGAGAAAAAAATGAACCAATTGATGAATATACTAAAAAAAAGTCCATTAAAAATTTTTGGACATTCACTGTTCGTTCACTTGGCGTTTTCTGTGTGTGTGTGTGTGTGTTGTTGTTACAGTTTTTTTTTTTTTTTTTTTTATGAAGTCTTTGGGTTCCCAAGGAAGATATTATTATGTAGTTAATATATTATAAAAAATAAAATACAAAATAGCATTTTCTGCTGCATCATTCATATACTGAGGTATAGGCCGTTCAAAGAAATAGTGCTCAGCGATCCCAATTTTATTTCATTTGTACACAATTATTAGTATATTTTCAATTCGGTCTTATCGTGCACTATTCGTTCACTTGTACTCTATCATTATTCCCATGCTTATACATACTATATATATATATATATATATATATATATATATATAGATATGAGATAGATTCTCGCTCTATAATATACTTACTAGATTGGCTGTATTTTTCGATTAGCTCCATCTTTTATTTAGTTCAAATTGGGTTCGAATAGGTACGTTTTGATTGACGTACCCAATTAAAAAAAAAAATAAAGTAAAACTGTCTGTATGCTGATTATAGTGTGAAATAGATATTTTTTTCTGTGAATGGGAGAACAGAAGAATATTTTTGTATTGTGCGTTCGTTGAAAGGAGCGCGCATCATTGTTGTTGTATATTTATATCAAGTTTGTTATATTGCCGTTACAGTATACATTTTTTTTTTAGGTTAAGTTATAGCAGAACAAAAAAATTTAATTTAAGTACTATGAAAGTTTTCAATAAAAATTTCGAAGAAAGAAAAAAAATAATTGCGATTATACAACAAGCGGTAATGATGAAATCGAAAAATAGATAGTGTGCACCGTTCTTTAGTCGGTTTCTTCATATATACTTACATACAAGTAAAACAGGTACACACTATCTGAATAAAACACACTCACTCACTCACTCAACAAAACTGAATATAAATAATAATAAGCCGAATAAAAGTTTCCCTTCCATGATCCATTCCAACATTTTTCTCATGCATGCGCACCCTTTATCGTTATCATCATCAGGGCCTAATCTTAGTGTGACGAATTTTTACTTGTGCGTCCAATATTAAAATGCAGTTAGTGATTAATTAGATAGGCGCGCACCAACTGACTAACTAGCTCCCATAGATTTCCCGCTGTCCCTCTCCACTTACTTTTGCTGGCATAATCGTCGTCGTCTATGCGAAAAGAGGGATGATGTTTGGTCACGTTTTCGTGTTTAAAATTCATATTTATTTATGATTTTTTTTTTTTTTTTGCTAACTATTGCTCTGGGTATCTGATTAGTAATCGTCGTACCGTGGAAAATTTATGAGAAATTAAAGGTTTTGTGGAAAATCCAGCTCGAAGGACCAAATATTTTTTTTATGGGGAAAAAGATTTTTAACCTCCAAGATTTTCCTAAAAGCAGCACAATTTTTGTAAAAATATTAAATTCGTTCAATTATTAAGTATTTTAAAGTTTTGGTTTATCGATTCTGGCTCGAAGGATCGCAATTTTTCTAAAGACAAAATGTGATCAATTCCATATGTGATTTTGGTTCATCCAAAAGAATGAATAAACAGCAATTTACATTTCTGAACATATCCAAAATTGTTCATTTTTACGATATTTTTAATTTTTCGTATCTGGCTCGAAGGACCAAGTTTTGTTTTATGAGACATAGATTTTTAGTTTTTACAATTTTTGTAAAAATATTAAATTCGTTCAATTATCAGGTATTTTAAAGTTTTAGTTTATCGATTCTGGCTCGAAGGATCGCAATTTGTCTAAAGACAAAATGTGATCAATTCCATATGTGATTTTGGTTCATCCAAAAGAAAGAATAAACAGCAATTTACATTTCTGAACATATCCGAAATTGTTCATTTTTACGATATTTTTAATTTGTCGAATCTGGCTCGAAGGACCAAGTTTTGTTTTATGAGACATAGATTTTTAGTTCCCACAATTTTTCTAAAAACATCAATTATCAGGTTTTTGGTGTTTCGATGCTGGCTCAAATTACCAATTTCAACCAATTCATTTTTTCGATATTTTTTGGTTTTCCTAATCCGGCTCGAAGGACTATTTTTTTTTAACTTTTCACAAAAATAATCACTTCATTATACAATTTTCTTCTCTTCCATTTCGAAAGTCGCTTTTCTTTCCCGTTGAGCCCGCTATTCATTCCCTTTATCCCTCTGCCACCACCGTAGTGCAACCGTTCGCATTTTATTGTTCCACTAATCTAACCAAAATGAAAAGGAAAAACTGTTACAAATGCCAAGATAGCAGCCCAGTAGCGACAAAACACAATACACATCTGAATACTATACTATAACTACTATATATATATATAAGTACATATCTAAAAGAGCTATAGCTAGCTAGCTATAGCTGGGAGGAGGATTTAAAACAGTTTTCCTATGGGACTACTACGTACGGGTATATGCGTGTATATACCGAAGGGTAACTTTTGTCTAAGGGTTTTTTGACGAGGAAAAGAGAAGGAAAAGTTTTTTTTTTTTTTTTTGTGTTGCATTTGCAAAAGGGAGGCAGTCAAACTGATGGGATCGAACGACAAAACGACGACGTAGCGGAGGGTCGTCGCTCACGCGAAAAATGGACTTAAGCAGATTTAGGTGGAAAATGATAAGATATGATATACTGTGTGTGTGTGTGTGCGTATATATGCTGACAAGTCACGTGTGGAGGAGTGAATAACGCACACAAATAGTAAGTAGAGGTATAGAGGGAGAGAGAAATGGTTGGTAGAGATATGGAAAATCTGGTTCGAAGGACCAGATTTGTTTTTTTTTTTTTTTTGTTATCAACGGAAATAGTCTGTGTTGGGTGACGGTTGAATTAAGGCGGGTGAAGGGAGACGGGGCCTAGATTAGGAATTGAAGAAACAAATGCACATAAATACAGATAAGCAGAAAGGCGATGTGAGAATTTTTGATAGAAAAAATTATTAATGACTGAAAATCGATGGTTGTTTTTAGCATTTTTTTTTTTTAATGAAAAAAATGAAAGGAAGCGAAACACAGCAGACACAGCAGGTGGCGTTGTAGTTGCATGCAATTCATGCTGTGAAGGTCTGTCGACACTTTTTCGGCTCTCTTTTCTGCTATATATGTGTGTGTGTGTGTATATAGGTATATAAAGAAAGAATGAATATACATATACGCGAGAACACTTCCCTCGCACCCCTGACCATCTAAGATTTTTGATATATTTTGCTTTTCTAGTCATTTTTTATATGCATAGGTGATTTATAAACTGCCATAATTTACTATTAGATATAATTAATATTTATACCTACTAGGTACTACTAGGGGGTTGGTATGATGCAAAGAAAATTGCCAAACAATTGTACCTACGATTGATTATATGTTGGAAAATATGGAGTGCTGTAATTTAGTGATTAAATTTTTAAATTAAAATCGAAATAAATTTTCGATTTTTTTCCACTGTAATTACACTATTTATTTTAACCACCCTGCCTGCCCTTCTCCATCCTCCATATCGTCTCTGTTTCTCTGCCACCACTCTTTTTTCTTTTTTCTTTTTTTTTATTAATAATATTTCCAATTAAAGATAATTCTTATCTTGCTTGAAAATCAATAAAACAAAGAAAAAAAAAACGGACAAAAAATGGAATACCAGCCCTCCCTCCCCCCCTTCACCACCGTATCATATTATAGCAATACCACAACATCCATCCATGGCTTGCTTAGATTCATATATATATATATATATATATAAGGTACCTACGTACATGTAGTAGCAATTTATATTATTTTACATCCTGAAAATAAGAAATAACAACAGCAAACGTATAAGATCGAAAGATTATCTCTATCTCGCTTGCGATTCTTTTTGTTTTTCTTTTTTTTGTGTATAGGTATACTGGAAAAGTAGCGAAATTAATTATTATTATTATTATTTTAACTTCGCTTCCATATTGCTTGCGCTGCCGTCGCAAAAAAGCAAAAAACGACGTTTATAATAATAACAGAGAATCGTCGCGCGATTTGGCCTCTGTCTGTTCAGCAAGACCGAATTTCAGACATAATCATCTCCTCCCCCCCCCCCTCTCTCTTCACCCCACAAACCTAATTGACGTGTGGATATGGATACCGATACAATGTCAAGTACGTGATCAATGAGAATTGATCGCACAAATTTAAATTCGAAGCGAAAATATGGTTATGTTGTGAATCTTCTTCTTTTTTTTTTTCATCTACAGCAACAGAATCGTTGGCATTTAATTAACATCCATCTTTCCTATATACTATAGGTACTATTGATATCATAATAATAAGTAGGTACCACACAGTACCATTTCTATAGTCTTTCAAATTATACCTACGTTACGGAAATACATTTCTTCTTCTTCTTCTTCTTGTGTTTTTTTTTGGTTCGTAGTCGTGTTAGAAAACGTTTTATTAAATTAGGTACTATTTGAGTACCTATACGATTTAACTATCGCATTCACAACTATTACAGATACATGTATACTATCACTAAAGGCAATAAAAAAATAATCGTTTATACTTTTCTTTCGAATCGCGTACCTTTGAGCAGTACGCTCAAAGTTTTTTCCGTGTATCTGTACTGTAGTCGATTACTCGTTAAGTTGTCTCAAAATTCATTCAAAATTGACTGTTCATGTTCGGCCTTGAGGTGTTGAAATTTTGGCTGCCGGTAATGTAGAAATCTGTAATTTTTCGTTAGGTTTAGATACAATTTTGACTGCGATTAAATTCACTTGGTTCGTAATCGATTGATTACAGTGTAGGAGAATATGGGGAAGTGTTGCTGGAGGTGTCGCAACAGTTTCGATAGTGAAAATGGGGGTGTAGTTGTGATTGTGGTACTTTTGTGTATTATTAAGGGGTAATTATGTGAAGATTTAATGAAAAAATTGCAGAGTGAATTTACAGGTTATATTGTTAATTGATCGAATCGACAACATAACCTATATATTTTACAACAAACAAGTGCATCCTTAACCAAAGATTTCCTGCACTGGAAACAGTCCATTTATTATTATTATTATTATTATTATGAACATTTTTCTTAATAGAGCAAGACAAAATTAACTCGTAAAAAAACGAGATTAAAAACAAAAAAAAAAAGACAAACTTAATTTGTGTAGTAGTACTTTTCAATAGTAAGTATAGTGAATATAAACATCAGCAGCAGCAGCAGCAGCACATGTTGCATAAACAACATTACCATACATATGTTTTTTATGTATTTGAATGTAAATCGGCCTTAAAAAAAAAAAAAAAAAATGTACTGCATTCAACAACCATCAGCAGCAGCTCACTTGATCCTATTTAAAAGTTAAATACTATATACATATATGTACACGTATATAATGTGTGTTAATTGTGCCAGGAAGTGGTGGCAATGGACCGCGCCATAATTATTACAGTAAACACTCTGTATGTGTATGTATGTACATAAATTTAGAGAATGATGATGTACATATTTATACGGTACTTTTTTTTGAAATCAAAGCTATTCATAAAATAATGTCAACGTATATAATAAGCTGAAAGCGATGTTGCCATTCATTTGTTATTATTCCTATTATATATATATGGTTCGTGGGATGGTACCAAAAAAAAAAACACACAAATTTTGCACGGATCATCTTCGAAAAAAAACGACGCCACAACATTGAACTGCTGCAATACGATTGGTTTTTGTTTTCGTGGTGGTACATTCAAAAAAACGAAAAAAAAAAATGAAAATGATTAAAACAGAAAATTAATGACACGTGACCACCAATTATTATTTATTTGTTGCAATAGCGAAAGGCCGGCACAAAAATATTAATACTTATATTTGCTTAAAAACTTCCATAACTCGGATACGGCTTACTGGATTTTCAAAATTCAGTTTTTATTTTATGAAATTATGATGCGATGACTTTTGAAAAGTTTTCGGACCAATTTTTTTTTAGTATAGTCTAAATGCTCCGCCCCCCTCCCCCCATCTATATCTATTCACTTTGCTGAGTTGGTGGTCTTAGAACAATGTATACAGGGTGTTTCTACAAGGGTGTACCAATATTTTCTATCTATTAAATTAATCGTTTTTAATTCAAAAAAGAAAAAAATAACAATTAAGATTCCTCATCATCATCATCAGTATGTTAATTACGGTTGAACATGATGATGCTATTTTTCGACTTCTTCTTTTTCATTTGGATCATCAGGTACCACCAGCAGCAGCAGCAGCAGCAGCAGCAACCTTTTTCTACTACCATTTAGGTATAGATAGATAGAGGGACGTTGAAAGAGCGGCGCTTTTTGTAAAAAGAAAAAAAATCATTAATTTTTTGACTTTGGTGCATCATCATCATCGTATCCATCGTCTTTTCAGGATTTGGAAATATGACGTATAAGATCGTTATTATTATTATTATTATTATTATTATTATGTTTTAATTAAGCGTGACTATTTAGTTATACGTTTCTTGAAATTTGAAATTGTTTATTTTTTTTGGGGCGGAGGGGAGTTTTGGTAAATTCACTATGAACGAAATGCGACATCGTTATAACCGATCTTTTGGAATCGTTGAGTTTCTTTTTCTAATTGAATCCAGATGATTTTTAGTGTTTCAAATAATTTTTAATTTCCATGTAGTTTGTTATAAACGAAATATGTAATTCGTTATAACCGTTTTCATTTTAAATTGCGTGCGCATGACTATTAAGCGGATTTTAAGCATTTCGCATCATTTGATCTTGATTTCTATAGTTCTTTATAAACGAGATATGTAGTTCGTTATAACCGGTTTTACTTATTCATTGACTGCAAACGATTTTTTAAGTAGATTTTAAGCATTTCAAGTCATTTTTCTTATTTATGTAGTTCGCTGTAAGCAAAATATGCATTTCGTTATAACCGATCTATTGGAATCGTTGGGTTTCTTTTTTTAATTGAATCCAGATGATTTTTAGCATTTCAAATAATTTTTAATTTCCATGTAGTTTGTTATAAACGAAATATGTAATTCGTTATAACCGTTTTCATTTTAAATTGCGTGCGCATGGCTATTAGGCGGATTTTAAGCATTTCGCATCATTTGATCTTGATTTCTATAGTTCTTTATAAACGAGATATGTAGTTCGTTATAACCGGTTTTACTTATTCATTGACTGCAAACGATTTTTTAAGTAGATTTTAAGCATTTCAAGTCATTTTTCTTATTTATGTAGTTCGCTGTAAGCAAAATATGCATTTCGTTATAACCGATCTATTGGAATCGTTGGGTTTCTTTTTTTAATTGAATCCAGATGATTTTTAGCATTTCAAATAATTTTTAATTTCCATGTAGTTTGTTATAAACGAAATATGTAATTCGTTATAACCGTTTTCATTTTAAATTGCGTGCGCATGGCTATTAGGCGGATTTTAAGCATTTCGCATCATTTGATCTTGATTTCTATAGTTCTTTATAAACGAGATATGTAGTTCGTTATAACCGGTTTTACTTATTCATTGACTGCAAACGATTTTTTAAGTAGATTTTAAGCATTTCAAGTCATTTTTCTTATTTATGTAGTTCGCTGTAAGCAAAATATGCATTTCGTTATAACCGATCTATTGGAATCGTTGGGTTTCTTTTTTTAATTGAATCCAGATGATTTTTAGCATTTCAAATAATTTTTAATTTCCATGTAGTTTGTTATAAACGAAATATATAATTCGTTATAACCGTTTTCATTTTAAATTGCGTGAGCATGACTATTAAGCGGATTTTAAGCATTTCGCATCATTTGATCTTGATTTCTATAGTTCTTTATAAACGAGATATGTAGTTCGTTATAACCGGCGTTACTTATTCATTGACTGCAAACGATTTTTTAAGTTGATTTTAAGCATTTCAAGTCATTTTTCTTATTTATGTAGTTCGCTGTAAGCAAAATATGCATTTCGTTATAACCGAACATTCAAAAATTTTATCATATAAGTAAGTTTAATTATAAAAAGAATTTTATTATGAGTAATTTCCCAATCATTAGAAGTTATACAAAGAAATTGGGACAGTAATTGTTATAAGCGAAACCCTTTTAATACACTTGTACAATGTAACAGCACTCATTTCAACAGATGAAAAAACTTAAAATTTAAATAAAACAAATCTGCATACTACATGCATTGTATATGTACAAACAATGTAAACTTTGTTGACGCTGATGAAAAGAATTACAAAAAAAAAAAAATAGAAAAAGGAAAACAAATAATCAAATAAAAGCAAATAACAAAATGTAAAGAACTTTTCAAAATAATAGTTTTAACATGAAATAAGGATGGAAAATGTTATATGTCCATATATAGACAAAATGACAGAGAGAGAAAGAAAATGAAAATAAGTATAAAAAGAAATGGTCGAAGAAGCAAAATAAAAACAATGTGGTGTGTAGTGAGTAGTGGTCATACATCATGTAAGTTGCGGACAGTGAAAAATGATGGAAACAAGGAGGCCTTTTCTATACACACACACACACACACACAGACACAATTCCAATTACCGACACTCTCTTTCTTCTTTCTATTCAAGAAAACTCTTTATATGATTGTACACACATTAGATACTTTATACGAAATGAAGAAGATGATGAAGAAAAAAAATGAATGATTGTTTTTTCAGTCAGCATTCTGACAAGGGTTTTTGCATAAATATAAATAATAAGTAATCTTTTTGAGTGAAGAAATTCCCAATAATAATTCGTTTATTATTTTTTTTTGAAATCAAATTTACTATCCACTCTTAACATACACCCTGTATAAATAGTACACACACACGATCAGTTTAAACTTATTAAAAATTCACACTCTTTTTCATACTTTTGTTTCCAAACAAACACACTTTATATTGACACAAATCTGATCAAAACTAGATAGCAGAAAAACCATCATCATGGATGATGATGATCATCATCCTCCACATTCCCCATACAATTAAAGACATAGTGTCCCATAGGACACTACAAACTGCTGTTGTATGTGTATATAGTACATACATACATATTCCCAATGGGATCAAGGGCTTGAGTTTTAGATAGGCGGTGGTGAACGGGGTGAAATGAGGTGATACAGAAAATTGTATACTAGAGTTGAACAAAAGAGGTTTTTAAGAGGGTATATGACTGAAGGGGGTAGGTATAGGAATAGGAAATATATATATGACAAAAGGATGTTTCGTACAATGTCATGAACGCTTTTTTTTTTTTTGTGTACCTAGTCTTTAAATAAGTAGACCCAGGAAATTTTGGCGGGGGGGGGTACGTAAATCCCAGTTCTGATCAAAAAGTTAGATGACGTGTTAAAATAATAATAATAATAATAATACGAGGAGAAGGTAGAAGAACAAAGTTTTATAATTGGAAAATGTTCGGTTCTGTTTCGAGGGAAATTTTGAAAAACAAGTTTTTTTTTTTTGTGGAAAAAATTCAAAGTTTTTCCAATTTTAGGGAAAAAAAACTCTAATAGAAAATCTGTAACTTTGTTGTCGCATCTAGTACAGTTTAATTTATTTGCCCTGATGATGTAATGACAACGGTTGCATTAAACTTATGAAAACTATCAAATACATAACCTCATTTTTTGAATAATTGCAACTAATCAATTTTCCATGACACGTTTCGTTTTTTTTCCAAATAAATTTTCTTCTCGAGAGAATTTTTTGGTTGTAAAGTATCTACTACCCACCTAATAAATTACAGAAATGAGGTTAGGGTATGTATAGATAGATAATATGTATAGTGCTGGTATATCTGTCTACCTATATGTATATGTGGGTGTGGTGAAATGGGTAGATATCAAAAGGAAGCCCGAATCCAACCTCTTTGGTAGATTTATTATTATTATTAAAAAAGAGGGATGCATTTGGTTAGGATGGTATACCTACGATATGCATAGATGTATTTATTTATTTATAGGTTATGTGTGAAAGGTGGTAATTAACATTTTTTTCGTTAATGACTTTCGATGAGAATGAATTATTATTGCTGCTTGAAAATGAAAAATGAATCAACTTTGGCACACTAGATTTTAACTATTAGACGTTTCTCATCATCAGTGTAGATACCTACCTATCTACCCTGTATACGTATACAGAGTGAACTAGAATTTGCAAAAAAGAAAAAAATCATTCCACCCAGCACTTTGTTTACCAAAAGGTAAAATGGTGTTGCAAACAAACCACAATTCAACCACCACTACTACCACCATTACGACTACAAAAAAAAAAAAAAAAGTACGAAAAAATCCAGTAGGCAAATGCCTGATGCAACTACCAAACCACAGCTAAAGAACAAACAAAAAAGTATAGTAGTAAAAATATAATAAAAAAATCAAAAGAAATACACACACACACATATATACAAAAAAGACTCGTCATCATCCACCACCAAACCAAAAGCAAAAAAAACCAACGAGGAAAAAATCTGAAAAAAGCAGTACTTACTTACTTACTATATATACTTTTCTCTCAGTGTATATCTATGTGTATGATAAAGATCACAAATACAACAGCAGCAAGCACACAAAACAAGGCTGCCGTGCCTCATGGCTGCCAGGTATTACTTATTTGTAGGTGGAGCTTAAGTGCAACGAAAAATATATCGAAGGGGTGTGGAAAAACTATACGATTGGTTTATTATAATAGTGGCAGGAGTGGGATTCGAAAAATCGATTTGGTTGAAAAGTTGGTTGGTGTAAGTGAGTGTAGTTGATGGTGGGGGAAACGGATGAATGTGGTGTATAGTTGAATTGCTGAAGTGGTTTGTCGTTCTCTCTCTCTCTCTCACTCTCATTGTATGTCTGGTTATGTGAGAGAAGTGTGGAGGGGGAGGACGCAGCAGCAGTAGAAAATACAGTAAACTGACTGAACTATACACGGAGTTTCAGTTTGTATTTGACGTTACACTACGGAAAGTGTAGTTTGTTAGACAGAGTACGGTATTTGTTCTGTTTGTGTGCGAGAGTGTTTCTTTGGATTTATTCACGTGTAAACGGGTATTTTTTTCTTTTTTGTTGATATTAGGAATAATATGAATTATCAATGGGTTCATAGGAACTGCTTGTATTAAGAATCGAAGGAAAAATTAGGAAGAAAAGACAAAGACGTCGGTTACCTACACAAATACGTTCAGTTGTTCGTATTCGAGTAGTAGGCCGTCGTTTTCCGTTTCCGTCCGTCGCATTTAAATTATTTTTAATAAAATATATCTAGTGAAAAGTGAACTGTTTGTGAATCAATCAATCAATGTGTGAATAGGAATTTGTTGATAAGAGAATTGTGTGGAAACTGAAAAAAAAAAAAAAAAAAAAAAACGAGGAAAATTATAAATAAAGGAAAGCGAGCCAAATCTAAGCGTATAATAAAGGGAAATTAAGTGAAAAGTGAAACAACTAAGCAACCTGGCGACGTACCTCGAAGGGCCACCACCAATCGCACCCGTGGGGACTCTTACATTAAGGGCCGGTTTGGCCCACATGCCCATCGGGCCGAATTTTAGTAATTTGCAACATTCAACGCACAATATAGGTAGATAGATGATTTTTTGTTTTTGTTTACATTGCCCGAATTTGAGACTGTTCGATGTGCTAGAGCTAAAACTCCAGTATAAACTAGATTGAAAGAAAATTTACATAAAAATCATCATTAGTTTCGAAATTACATATTTAATTTTATAACTAATAAAATTTTAATATAAAAAGCAATAAATTGCGGCGTTGAATCTTAAATATTTTACGATACACGCGGTCGGTCGCTTTGTGTGCGATAATAATACTTTTTCCCGAGTCGGAAACCAAATTGAAACACTGCCGTTAAATATTCAAATTTAAACAAATTAAAAATTTTCAGATCTTCGACTAGAAATTGATTTTTATTATTATTATATAAAAAAAAAGCAAAGAAAAAATAACCACGACACAAAAAGACACTCGCGATAAATCGATCGTTTTTTTGGTTTTTCTTGGTTGTTTCGGGTTTCTTAGAAGAAAAAGTAAAAATTTGTCAATTGTGGCTGTGCAAAAAAAAACTTAAGCAAATATTATTAACTAAAACATCATCAGCATAAAAACCACCTATAGAGAAACTTTTGCGACTACGACTAAAAAATTCTTTGAAGCGCGGCATTTTATAAAAATATGAAAAATAAATAAATACATTTTTCAAACTTGACTGATCATCATAGTCATCATCATAACTATAGTCACAAGTCACAACATATATACACACACAATCGAATAAAATACAAAGCAAAACTATGACAAATTGTTTATTCATTCAAAATAAAAATACGAAAGAATTTCATGCTATTGACACAAATATCCATCATTATCATTGTCACAATTGACATTGTACTTACTTAGTAAGTTATAGTAACTAAGTGTGACACCTATTTGGACTTGCATTAGATGAAATTATCAAAAAAAAAATTACATGAAATGTGTTCATTTTTAGTTTTTTGTTCTAGTCGAAGAGATGGTAAAAATGTAGACAACCCGATATACTTTTTAACATGTTCAATTGCTTATTTTAATTGTTTTTTTTTAAATGGATCGTTAATATATTGGATAAAAAAAGTGAATTTCTCGGTCTGCCTACTTTGTCGAAATGAATGTTTTTTGGCCATGCAATTTAATAATTTTTCGGGCACTTTTTCAGTTTAAATCCTGTTGCAATTGTAATAATCAAAAATCAAGTAAACTACATCCAGTACATGCCTACAGGATATTTTACTTGATTTTGAAAGATAATTTTTTCAAAAATTTTCCATCTTTTTTTTTAATTGTATATTTCCGATTGTCTAATTTTATACTAAGACTAACTGATTTATGTTATTGATAAATTTCAGGTAGGTGCGAACCGGCAGCAGGAATGCTGATCGCATGCGCCGCTTGCGACAAACCGATACTGGACAAATTCCTATTAAATGTATTGGAAAGGGCCTGGCATGCGGATTGTGTCCGTTGCTACGATTGTCATGCACCACTTACCGATAAATGTTTTAGCCGTGAAGGGAAATTGTTTTGTCGAGCTGATTTTTTTAAGTAAGTCCCAAAGCACATAATCATAATAATAATAAGATTATATATTTTTTTTTTAAATCTAATTAATCGAATAATTCTTGACCTAAAATCAGTTGATATACACCACAAAAAAAAAAAAAAAATTGAATTATAGTTTTTTTTGTTTGCGATTTTAAGTGTAGAAAGAATGAAAAAAAACGATCTCTAAATATTGAATTTCATTGGATTTATAATAGAAAAACAGCGACAGTAAATTACTTAATTAACTGAATATTATCGTCTATAATTAGATATTTAAATGAATATTGTTAATATATTATGGAGAGGTTACTGTTCTATTTGTTGATTGATGTCTTTTTTTTCAGAAAAAAAAAAAATACAGTGAAACTTCGATAACTCAGAATTTTTTCAAATTAAATGCTAGTTCCCATGGATATTGATTTTATCTAGGTATTTTTAATGTAATTTAATCTACCTTGAAAAAATATTGCGTTTCTCTTGAGTGTTCCGAGTTATAGAAGTTCCACTGTATATAGAAAATATCAGTAAAATCCATTTTTTTTCAAATTTGTTCCAAGAAAAAGCTCACAGCATGAAAATTCCAAATTTGTCACGGAAATAAAAATAAAAACTGGATAAAGTTTCAAATTACTTTTTTCAGGTTTTTTTTTTTTTTTATTCTGTTGGAATGTCGCACGGGGGTCGTAAAAAATTGAGCTTGACAAATGTGGTGAAAATAAATACCGGGCTGTCAATATATAGACAAATTCCAGTACCAAACGACTGTTCAGTTTATATGGCCGTATATTACCAAAGTACGGTCCTGTTGATTATAGAAAATTAAATGCCATTATTATATGAGGAAAATAGATTTTTTTCCGAAAAAGAAAGGCGCTATTTATAGGTTAATATTCATCGTCATAACCTATAAACAAAACACAACTATTTTCAATGGTCAATAAAATTTACTAGCTATTATTATTATTACTATTATTATTATTCCTACGAACAATATCTAATAATAAAATACGATCATTTGTCGAAAAAGAACAATAACTTTTCGCTTTGTTCCTATTTTACGTGTTCTTTTCTAATAATTTACAATGTTGCCTATTTTCGCTCAATTTCACTATATAAATTAATTCAGTAATTAATTGCTATTTAATTAATTGTCGTTTATGGAAATCTATTATTAAATTGTCTTATTAACACACACGAAAAATTCTAAAAAATATAAATAAACACAACAATAATAATAATAATAATAAATAAATGAATGAATGTATTTAATCAATCGGCAGTCAGACACATTAATTACATTTTACTTATACTTAATATTTAAACAAACAATAAATAAATAAATAATTAATTTAAACATAAATAATTAAGATATAGTTTCAAATGTTTTCAATCCAATCCCGCGTCCCCCTCTACGCGAAATCTATCTATCTGTTGTAGAGCAATAAACAGAAAACTAATAAGTGGGTATTATATGATTGGATAACAAAATTTTGTGTTTAATTAATTTTTAATCAGTTTTATTGATAGATTAGAAGCAGTAGAAAAAAAAAAGCAAGAGAATTATTACCATTTCAGATAAATTTGACAGGCGTAACATATTTATTTAGTTGGGTATCGACCTAGTAGAAGACGGATTATTTTTTTTTCATAAAATAAATTACAGAACGTCCCAAAAAAAAAAAAAAAAATTTTTTTCTTCCTAATTTCTCAGAATTTTTCGCTATTGTGACAACAGTGTCGATTTCGTTTTACTATATGTAATGAAAACGGGCACCCTTAAGTTTTCTACCCTGTCATTTTCGAATTATTCCCCCCTTTCTCTGGTAAAAAAAAAAACGGATAAAAGAGCCATTCCCGCCCCTTTCCTCCCCCCTATACTTATCATTTATTTATTTATGATAATCGTTGTCATCGTTTTTCCTTAATTTTTCAAGTTACAAAAAACGAGTACTGTTTGATGTGCTCTACGCCCGGGCTGCAGGGGGTCGGGAGGGATGGGCGTTGCTTCTTTTCGTCCCCACACCACCAACCCCTATATACGTATATACCCACTTTTAATAATGCTTACTTTGGAAATTGAGAAAATTAAAAAGGAAGGGCGCGCAAAAGTCGTCCCTTGATAAAAGTTAAGTTGTTATTCGATTAAGTGTGGTGGTGGTGGTGGTGGTGGTGGCACTTAATACTTGTATAGTTAAGTGCCTACTTATACTGACTGACTGACTGACTGACTTGGGTATAATAATAATAATAATAAGTATAAATATACAGCAAATAGAATAAGTATATGAAATTTTGATATTTGATCGACATAACCTCATTTTTTTTCGTATTCTTCCAGACGATATGGTACAAAATGTGGCGGTTGCGGCCAAGGCATCTCGCCATCGGATCTAGTTCGGAAAGCACGTGATAAAGTTTTTCATTTAAATTGTTTCACATGCCTAGTGTGTCGTAAACAGTTGTCAACTGGTGAAGAATTGTATGTGTTGGACGATAATAAATTTATATGTAAAGATGATTATCTTAGTGGAAATAAAGTGACAAGCTTATCACATCCTCAAGGTAAGTTTTTTTTTTTTTTTGTATTTGTATTGTGCGACGTTGTCATATTACGCCACTTTACCCTACTTTTTTTCGTGATATGTAGAATTTACAATCGCATCAACATTAATTCGTAGTAATTATTATTATTATTATTTAAAGCCGCCATTACAGTAACAAGCTTGTTAGTAATGTAATTTACACTTCTATACACAACAATTGACAGAAAAAATCCTTGAAATTTATTATTATTATTAGTGCGGTATTTATTACAATCAGCTGCTGCTGCTGCTGCTGCTGCTTGCTTTGATCATAAATCTATCTCTCTTTTTTTTTTTTTGTTTTGTCGATTTATTTTCGTTTCGTATATTTCCTTATTTAGGAAAAATATTTTCCTCGTTCAATGTTTTTGGCTCACATTTTTCACAATGTTTTTCTTTTTTTATACCACCTTCCTTACCACTCGCCGAGAGACAGACCGGCGAAACAAAATAGATATACGAATTTTGGTCGAGCGGGGTGTGGGAGGGGGAGTACTGTGTCCCGAAATGCGCACACTGGCGCTTCACAAGGCACGAGGACACGCCTTTTTCATCGAATTGCCGCCAATAGTTGCGGTCGATACGTAACGATGCTGCCGTTGCTGTTGACGGCAACAACAATAACGACGACGACCGATCGTTCCAACTCTCTCTCTCTCTCTCTATTCCTATCTATTTATACTATCGTGTATTTTTTTTTTGATTTTGCATATGTGTGTGCAAATAGATTGATGAATAAGAGAAAACATCCCTTCGAGCTATTAAAATTTAAAATTCAAGTAGATTTTACGTATATGGAAAATTCTTCTTTAATCTCACATTGTTTTTTAGGACAGGTGTTGATGGTATTTTACTAAGATTTTTCCAAATAGCGGCGATTACGTCAATCTAATAGAATAAGAATTTTTACAAAATTAACTATCCTAACGTTGTCCATCCTGTAGCATGATAGATACTTGGATAAACTGTAGATTTTCATTAGAAAAAAATCGTGTTTTTCTAAACGTCCTTCATATCTAATTTCTCTGTCTTTTCTGTCCGTTCGTTTTGTTGTTGCTTTTAGTTTCTGTCTCTTTTCTTTTTTTTTTGCGTATCTACTTAAACAAGCGTGCAAATTGTCAAGTCATTCTTTAGAGCAAATCGAATTTTTCCATTTTTTTCTTTTTTTATGCAAGTCAACTTTGATTGGTACTATTCAGTCAGAGTGGTTCTCAAACATGTATAGGTATATAATATTATTTTAAGTAGATTTTTTATTTTTTTTTTTGTTATTATGTGAGACCCTCGTAAAGGTGCATGGAGACGGCGAGTGTAACTCGGATCAATACCGCTGCTGTAGAAAAGAAAAAAGTCAATAGTTAACAACAATAATAGTGTATCTATGCCCCCGGAAGAATCATTATAAAATAATAATAATCTTTTTGTACATTACCGGCTCGATATTTTCCTCTATGCATTTTCTCTTTTTACTATATAAAAATGTCTTCCGGCTGTAAAAACATAGCCCTTTTATTTGGAGTTGTTACCCCGTATACCGAATATAAATATTATTATAAGGGGTTGAATCTGTTTTTTTTTTTTTTTTTTTCTATTTATATCTGTATAGCTGATACACCCTATATACGAGGAGGTATCATTATATTCCGTTTTGCCAATTTTAACTTCATCAGTGAGAGGCAGGAATTGAAATCATTAAGAAAAAAAAAAACGAACCTCATTTATTACTTAATAGAAATAATAATTAATTTTTTTTCTTTGTGTGGTGTGCGCGCTCCTTTTTTCGCGCTTTTGTCTTTTTCGTTTCGATCTCTGCATGGAGCGCATCCTATATATAGATATACTTATTCTACAAATAATGATAATCATTATTATTATTGTGTGAGTATTTGAAGCGCAGTAGGAAACACAATTTTCTATTGTCAAACACCTTTTCTTCTTGTTGTTCGTGCGGCAGGTAAAAATTTCTTCTTTTTTTTTTTGTTTCTTTTCATTGTTCTTGACTTCTACGTGTTGGTACAGAGATGATTCGTATTGGAAATTGATAAAAATTTAGAGAAGAAACATAAAAAAGTAGTCGTTCACCAAAAAAAATCGGGTCACATTAAATTTTACAGTGCAATCCCAACTACCCGGTGCCAGCTTTCGCATATTCCATCTATTCCATCGATTCTAATATACAATTTTACGCTTTTTTTTTTTTTTTTGTCATCTAAATAGTTTCAATGTTACCAACACAAGCAAAAAAAAAAAAACGAACATCCTCTAGGTTACCTAAAAAGCAAATGACCTTTGATATATTTATATACCGTGCGATTCGCATCGGTTTTATTTAATTAGGACAGAAACTCCAAAAAACCAAAAAAAAAAAAAAAATGGAAAAATTAGAAAAACCTTGGCCTAATATCTATTATTATTATTATTATTTATTTGGCTTTTTATCGTCTGATAACTTGATTATTATTAATAATAATGCTCAATTATTCAAAAGTTTTTTTTTGCTTTTCGGCTATTTCTATTTCCAAACGAATTTGCATTTCTAAAAAATAAAAACAAAAAAGAAACGTCAAATCTTTACCTAGATGGGAACACATACACACACACACACACACACACACACAGTCATATAGACATAAATAAATAAATAAATAATGTGAAACAACCACATCATAAATCATATACCGCTTTAGAAATTATTCACCAGTCCAACATCACTAGACACAAGTTCTTTTCGTACCGGAGGCTATTCATTATTATTATTTTTCTTATTATTATTATGAAACGTTCGTTGCTGCGCTGGTTGCCTGTTGGATGATGATTTTTTTTTTTTTTTTTTGTTTTTTTGGTGTTGAATAGTTCTTTGTATATTGCTTTGTTTTTTGGATGAATAACAATAAGATGACAGAAAAATGTCAATATATTTATTTGCGTATATATATATATGGGAATGATATTAATTAGCTATGATTAATATTAATAGAAATAATAACGAAAAAATGAAGCATCTAAATTAAAATATTATAAAGGCATCTATTATAAGGTACCGAATCTACCAATAGATGGCGTTGATTTTAATTTCTAAAACTCAAGTCGGTTGAGTCGTCGGTTTTAACTGTCATTAAAACCGAGTTGTGTTTCCTGATTATTTTTTCCATTATTATTTGTTTTTAATATGCGTAAATTTCAAAAAAAGAAAAAAAAAATTGTGATTGGTTGAAATGCGACATGTGTGTGTGTGCTAGAGCTGGAAAAGTGGCATTTACGAGTTGCACGCTATAAATTTTAAGATCGTAACGTATATATAAGTAAAAGAGAATTACGATTATATGTGTATGAACGTAAAGTATTTATTATGGTTTGCGACGTACGTAATTGCCCTTTAAAATCCATGGATTATTATTATTATTATTATTATTATTAGAAAAGGGGAAATTACTATTTTTTTTAACTTCTATTCGAACGTAAAAACATGCTGTTGCTTTTTTTTTTTCTTTAATGCTCGGTTATAACAATATAAGTTGGCAGTATTTTAATTTTTCTCAATGAATTTTCATAATAATAATAATAATAATAACCTCACGTACTATTGCGATTTCCCGCACAGAACATGTTTAAAATTCGATTCTCTTCTGTGTTGTCTTTAGCGTTTTTATTGTTGCCGCCCCCCTTTTATTCATTTATTCAATCAATCTACATACATTATCCCACCAGGATCATCTCGATACAGGTCGCTTCCCTTCCCTTCTATTTTTTTTTTATTGTCAATATTTGTTTATTGAAATTGAAACGTGAACGAATGGATCCGTGTAATTGGGGTTTTAGTGTAAAATCGTACTGTTGCTGGTACAGGGAAATGTGAGAATTTTTTCTCAGATATTGACGATTCATTTTCTTTTCTAATTACTTATATCTCTACGAGTACCTAGGTACTCGTAGACGAACCGAAAAATGTCGTAACTTTTCTTTCTTTCACCGATAATCTCCTATTATTATTCATATTATTATCATTATTAAAAATAGCCATCATAAAATTAGCATGCTTAAAGAAATACCGCCTAATTTGAAGCAGGAAAAAAAAAAAAAAAAAAGACTTAACCTCAAACTCATTAAATATTTATAAGGTAAACTCTCTCTCTCTCTCTCTCACTCTCTATCTATCCTCTTCATAGTTAGTTTAGTACTAGTAGATATTATGATGATGATGATGATGATGGAGCGCCAGGTCGATTTTTTTTTGTATGAAAAATGATTCTTCCCAGTTTTATTTCCTTTTGCTCTTTACCATGATGGTTATAGCTGTCAAAATGGTCATTTTTTTCTTCTTCTTCTTTCATTTCATCTTTGAAATTCTCTGTCTCTTTTTGTGTGTGTTTTTGTCTTTCTCTATTGTACGCTGTTCGGAGATTTTCTATTTTTTTTTTTTTTATATGTTTCGGAACTTTTCGAATCGTAGAAAGGGAAAACTGGTAAATAATAATAATAATAATGATGCATAATACATAGTATTAGTGTACTTAATATTTAATCCACGTATGATAATAATAATAATAAGAATAATAGTAGTAGTTTTCAGCGTAATTAATTAATAAAAAAATGAAAAATCATTAAGCGCAATTTTGTGTTACGCACAACCATCATTACATCTCTTGATCTGATCATTGTCATGATGATTATTGATCATAGTTAATCAAGGTCAAATGTTAAGCAAAAGTGGAAAATTTTATAAATTTTTCAACCGGTTGAAAAACCGACCAGAAAAGCGAAAAAAACGCTCGACATTATTTTCAATTTCACATAGTGTGCAATCACCTTTAATTTCCCACTTAAAGCTATCTGCACACTGCACGAAATTCTCTTGTTTTCTATATATTAGATAAAATAATGACAGTTTTGACATTTTGGGCCAGGTTGTTTGTGCTGATTCTCTCTCTCTCTCTTTGGAAAGTAACAACAACATAAATGGCTTTAGGCTGACAAGCTGACTGACTGACTGACTGACTGACTTCTGACCCATGTCTTTTCTACTTCATCATCTTCTTTCATTGTTTCTCCTATAGTATGTATAGTTTTCTGTCACCTTCATATGCCCCCACCCTCCTCCCAACGCCCCTCTCTCCCTGGTTGTATTTTGTTTGTGAATTTGAATGACATTTCTGCGTATTTATTATATACATCGAATAGATTTGGGTTCATTTCATTTTCTTTGTCCATTCGTTATACGAATTTAATTTGACATCTAAATGAAAAGTTGACAGTTGCTGTATTTGTAAGGGATACTTATGTTAAATATAGGTTAGATTAGATGTGTATACCTACTAAGATTATTATTATTATTATTATTATATGTTTTTTTTTGGCGTTTAGATAAATATTACCTACCGCCGGGTCGAACGGACGGACGGATGGATAGTTTTTAGTATTGTATTAGTGGTGGTTTTGGTGGCTGTCGTTGTGCTGCCGACGATGCACCGTGATGGTGGCGGCGGCTGCTGCTGCTGCTGCTTAACCTATAAAAAAAAAAAAACAATAAATATTATTTTGCTGCGGTTTTTTTGCTCTTATACGAATTAACGTCGACTCATTTTTGGTTTGTGGCGGTTCGTCTGTGCTAAAATCAACAATCTGCTAAAAGAGTTGGGTTTTCATCATTTCGAAAACGAATCAATTTGATCTAACCAGTACCATTTATAGTACCAATCAATAAAGAAACTCGCACGCAACTTTAAAAGAAAAACGCCCAATAAATCACACCACCTCCGATAAATTCGCTTAAAATAAATAAACTTCAGTAGAAAAGAAAAATTAAAATACACATTTTGCCTCCTCCTCCTCCTCCTCCTCCTCCTCTACCTCGTTTACCAATAAGTAAAGTATGTATATGACAACGTGGGCGTGTAGGAATGTAGTGTCCATAATTCTGCTTGTCTTTGCTATAGACGATTTTGTAGCCACGTATCTACTAAATTTTCCTATGGAAAATGTACCTGAGTGATGAAAAGTACTGAACTTAACAACAGCCGACATAAATCGGACGTATTTAAGACATGAATTGGACGTAACTCTAGTTGATTGTAAATTTCAGTGAAAATCCGACTTTAAAAAACCTCTTTTCACACTTCAATATTTTCTCTACCTCCTCCTCTACACTCCTCACACACACACATATACGATTTCAAAAAGGTGTCGTACAGGCAGATAGGTTTATCATAAAATGTATGTATGGTTACATCGACAACGGGGCCCAGAGAGACGAAAGGGGCAGCAGAAAGTTTTTATGCCATGTAACACAGCAGGCCCCCAATACTAATTGGGGTCCAGGGTCCCCCGTAGGGACGGCGACCGCGGACGGGTCAGTTTTGTTGTAATTGGCTAAGGTCCATAAGTTAGGTTAAGGGTGAAAGATATAGTGTGTGTGTGTGTGTGTGAGAGAGGCAAGATTTCGATGATCAATTGATGATATTTTTCAAAGATGAAAAATCACTTGTATATATCAATATAGTATATAAATGATAAATTAGTGATGTGTTTATTTATCGAATTGGTTACTATTCGATATATTGGTATATCGAATTAATGCTATTCGTCTCGATGTATTAGTAAGTTGTGAAGGAATGAAAAAAAAAAAAATTAAAAATAATCGAAAGAAAACCATTGCCGCCGCAGTGATAATCGATTAAAACGAACAACGGCGCAATGCGGCCGCATATAAAAATGATTGTTAACTGTTGTTGTTGTTGTTGTTTGTTAGGTTAGATTCGTTGGTTTGCTAGAGGTTTGGACCTTTTAGATTTGGTGGTTTATTAAATAATCGTCCAACCATTACTAATGTTTTCAAGAAAGAAAGAAAAAAAAAAACAGAAACGAACGAACAAACGAAAAGGAAAAAACCAGAACTAAAAAGAATCTTTTCTCGTCTCTTTCTACTACCATTATGGGGGGGTGAAAGAAAAAGAAAGATTTTTTTTTTAGTATATACATAGAGTAGTGATAGTAAATTTCAGATTTAATGCTTTTGTAACAAATTTTTATGATTTTTTATCAAATTCGATTAAATTACGTAAAACGAAGCGATCTATTTATTCGATTAGCTAATCATTCAAATGATTACCTATGTACTTAAGCGCCCCTAGGTTGGGAGGCAAAATTTTTGGCAAATTAAAACAAAAAAAAACAAACTCTCAAAGTAAATTTTTAATGGACTTTTTTTTGTTTGTTTGTAATTAATAAGTAGACTTCTGTAACTGACTGATTCAGGTCTTTTTGTTTTGCTTGTTTCTTTGACGTCTATCTACCCCATTTCACGTTTGTTATTTTTCCGTGCATGTGTGTGTGTGTGTGTGTGTGTGGGTCGGTAGAAATTATTTCGACAAAGTCAAATAAACTAAAAAATGGAGAAAAAAAAAAAAAAATCTCGAAAACCCAAACATATTAAAAAAAGAGATATGATAATTTTATTCGTTTTCAATGTCTTTAAATTATCCGTTATACTACATCATCTATATCTATATCTATAGATATAAAAAAGAAAAAAAATTGAAATTTTTCTTCTTCTTTTTTCCGCGGCAACTTATGACCGTTGTAAAATAACAATAAATGTGACTAATTTCTTTCTAAGTAACTATGGTAGAGATATAAAAACTAAGAAATTCAAACTGTCATGTGGGAAAAAAAAAATTGGAATTTCTAGATTAGAATTTATTGAAAAAATTGAGAAAATTCAATTAAAATGATCGTCGATTGCATAACCAACTGCTATAACTTTGTCGATATGTTCGTCACATCCCTAAATCTATTTCAATACAACGGAAATTTTCCAATGGCAATTCTTCTATAGTCAAAGTAACTGTTCAACAAATGAACAAACTTGTACCCCCCCCCCCCCATTCTCCGCATATATATGATGCAAGTTTTCCAGCATTTTCCAATTTTCTTTTTCAATTAAAAGTTTTTGCGCTTGTGGTGTGTGGAAAGTTGTCATCAGACTTTTAGGGAATAATAATAATAATGATAATATAATAACGATCTAATCTTCTTTTCTCGTCTCTCTCTCTCTCTCTTTTATATCGTCATTCTTTTTCTATCTGTAATACATATAGATATATTTGAACGACCTCCTAAATTCGACTCGACCCGATTTTAAACCCCGATACTTAATCCTATTTTAATTGGAAAAAAAACGAACTTTGGTCCCGTTATATCTATATATCTAAATACGTATCTGTCTGTATGATATTAAATAGGATAAATGGGTTAAATGGGTAGTGGTGGTGGTAGATTTGTTAAAATAATATTTGGATTCGTATACAAAACGAAGGGACACGAATCGTTCATTTTTCAATTGATTTTCTGTTCCAGATTCACTGATGGGTTCGGCATCCGAAGATGATGAAGACGACGATAATAGTACAGCATCATCGGTACTGAAACATCATCCATTACATGGTTCCGGACTAGCCGGTACTGGACCCGGTGAAGCTAACAATAATTCATTGCCACACTCGGATATTAATAATTCAATAGGCCAAGTACGTGTCTGATTGGATCGAATCTCTATGAATACATATAGTAGAAAAATCGTACGGTAGTACGGTACTTTAATTCTGTTTTTTTTTTTGTTTGTTTTCCTATAGGATCCGAAAATCGAAAACGATTCAGAAGATCAAAATTCATTGGATGGTGATGCGGAAACGCGCGATTCACAAACGGAAAACAAAAGTCCGGATGATAGTAGTGCGGGTTCGAAACGGCGCGGTCCCCGTACCACAATCAAAGCGAAACAATTGGAAATTTTGAAGACGGCATTTTCACAAACACCGAAACCCACACGACATATACGTGAACAATTAGCAAAGGAAACTGGACTGCCAATGAGAGTTATACAGGTATGGACGCAGAGTATTGAATTTTATATACAAAAAAAACAAAAAAAAAAACGTCGAAATGTAGAAAGTCCGGCTCTGACTTTTTTTTTTTTTTTTTTTTTTGGGAAGTAATGTGGATTTTTTGTTTTTTTTTTCTGAGGAATCTATTGACCTCTGTATGATACACCACCCAATATTCTTGCCCTTACTCCTCCACCCTCCTTGCTAGTCGTATAGAGTATATTAGGAATAACAGCCACTTTATTAACGCTTAAAGTTCCCCGCTGCACTTTATTTAAGTCATCAATTCTCATTAAAGAACAGCAAAAAAAAAAAAAAAAGAAAAGCGAATCGAAAAGAAAATCCACCCTCTTCTCTCTGTCTCTCTCTCTCTCTCGCACTCATTATTTATTTCACACGTCGAACAATTCGAAACACGAAATAAATCACCATTGAATTCACACCACCCCTGAGAGAAGTCGTGTCTTGTGTGTGCATGTATTTACACCCCCACAACACACCTGATGGTGTGTTTTGAGGGTACTATATATAGTAGAGTCTCTAAATGTTCCTTTAAAAGTACAAATTATTATCAGCCACAGCTGTGAAATGCTGAACGGCAAAAAAAAAAAAATATATATATTTTTTTTAAGAAGTAGAAATTGAACTAACCTAATTTTTTCTGATAAAACTCAAAGTTGTGATGGTATGGAAAAAAATTAAAAAAAAAAAATGGCCCTCCTATGTTTCGGTAAAAAAAAAAAATGAAGAAAAAAATAAGTCACTGGGACCGGTCACAGGAAAAAGTCACCTTTTTGACTATTCCTCATATTTTTTCCTGCACTTTTTATGCTCAGTATGTCAGTTTATTAGAAATTTATCGAAAGACGACAATTAATCGTTTTGCTCTTCTTTGTTTGCCTTTTTTTTTTTGTTTTTCTCATTTATTTTTTTTCGTCTTTTTTTTTCTTTTGTTTGATCTTCTTCTTTTTTTTGGTACCGGTTGGCTTCATTTGTCATTTTCCTTGTATTTCTGTCAACTAATTCTTTCTTCTTTAAAATATTAACGTGAAATTCTTTTTTCTTTCCGTTCTCTTTTCTGTCCATTAATAACTTTGTCTACACACACACACACACATGCACATTCTTTATATAGTAGATTTGTAACAAATGACTTAATTATTTTCACCTTTTGATTTTCAATGTTTCGTTTCGTATCGTCAAACTTTTCGCTCGTATTCGTACACTCGCTTACGTACATAGTTGTCGCTGTCATATCAAAAAAAAAGAAGAAGAAGAAGAAGAAGAATAAGGCGAGGAATTGTGTTTTTTTTTTTTTTCCAATTTCGAAATGAATTCATGTGAATCGATGCATTATTTTCAACTAAGTATTTACTTTATCTACTAATACGACTACCATCGTCAGGCAAAAGATGGACATGCAGAGAGAGAGAGAGAGCGAGATGGAAATGTTCAAGGAAATTTAGCGTGTTGACATGTGCTGTGAGTAGCCAGGTCGCGCCGCACAGCCTTCTCTTCGTTTTTAATTTATTATCTAATTTGAGTACTTGATACTATTTATAAATAGTAATTTCAAATAATTTTTTTTCGTTTGGTTATTAATGACTAACTCTAATTAAAAATCAATAAGTTTTTCAACATTTTACGTAATAATGAACTGTATAAAAATCGAAATATTTCCCGAAGGGGGTGACGACAAAAAGAATTCGTTTTGCGACAGTTACCATTGGCAGCATTTTTGTTTATGTTTTAATTTTCATTTAAACTTAATTTCATCAATTTTTAATATCAGGTAATATTTAAAATGTACAAAGACAGACGCGTGTTGTTTTGTTGCGGGCGGTTGCAGAACTAGGCTCAAAAAATCGGACAATAATGTAAAAATAGATTTTCCACGCCACTGATCGTTTTGTTGTATTAAATTAGTCTGAGCGATAAAACACAAAATCATAGTTTTAATTTTTTTGTATCAAAATCCCTTTAAAATTTCCCATAAGGACAATGCTAAATTATTTTTACTAGTCAACTCCAGCGCCATCTATTGTGGGTGCCAACTTTTTATCTTGTTTCTCCTCTTCTAGTTCTCCATATTCAACACATTATACCTGCGTATATTATTTATTAGTGTGTACGGTGCTTAACGCTGTCACTTCGTTGCGTTTGCCATTTCCATAGCCAACTAGGTGCGAGTAGTAAAATATTATGTAATAAAATCGATGTTTTTTAGCATAATTATTTCATGTTACATTAAACTAATTACAAATACTAATTATTAGTAATGAATATTAGTAATTTTATCGGTTACTCTATTAATTTTATTGCTTTTTAAATGATTTATTTTTCGTTTTTTTTTTTTTTACGTTTCCATTCCGTGCGCTACAGCCGGGAACTTTGTAGCTGCTGTCATTTTGATTATTTAAGTGGTCATAGGTAAATCATATTTTATTGATCTAAGAGTGCCATTTATTGTCGCGATAGGAAAAAAATAAAATGAAATCTTTTAAAATAATAATTAATTATCGCCATTAAATTAATTGCATAATTATTTGATGTGTACATACAACCTACAAGTACATATTTATTTATTATTAATTTTTTTTGACACATTTTTTAAATATCCCTCTATCTGCACGAACGCGCAGAAATTCTAATTTCTAATATGGCGATATACTGGGGCGATAGGAAATTCGTGTGACGTGACATCTAGTCTCTAATCAAACATTGTCATTTAAAATTAGATAATTAATAATAAAGTGATAACATGAAATAATCACATTAATTTAATCAGATAGAAGAAGAAAAAAAAACAGTCAAATTAAAACAAATGTTTTTCGCTCCTTTCCCCTCCTTCTTTTATATAGTGTAATAGAAATAAAAGAAAAATGTTCATACATCCAAGTGGGCTTCGGAATGAAATGCGAATGCGCAATGAAACAGTCGCGCTATTTATACTAAATCGAATCGTTCATAATTCTCAAATTATGATCATTTCTTTGCCATAATGTATACCATAATAATATGGATACAGTCAAAGGGTGGTTGCCTATTTATCAAGAAATTATTATTATTATTATTATCATGACGATAATGATTATTCCATATAATAATATCTAATATGACATGTGGCCAGTAGAAAATTGGAAAATTAGTCAATTTATACGCGATAGGGAAAGAGTAGTAGGGGGATGATTCCACACACACACACACACACTTGTTCTTTGATTATTATTTTACAAATAAAAATGTATACACATCTCTCTATGAATTTGGTGAATTGTATAAGGGGTAGACACACACACTGGGGCCGATTAAATACATCGAATTGCCAATGTTCAAGCGTACATTTCGAACATTTTGGGGTTTGGGGCAAACAAAATAATAAGTAAATATGACTCCGTCAAGTGCAAAAATTAATGGTTCTGAAATTAGTGTGGTTGAATTGCTTTTGGCTGATGTACACACACACATATGTATAATTTGCTACTGCTGTACTTGATTGCTCGCTACATATGCGAGAGAACGGGGGAGAATAAATAAAAACATTAAGAATTGGGAAATAACATTTGTGAAAGGGCGCAATGGTTTCTACTCTTGATGTATTCGGGCCCTTATTATACCAACTAACTAATAATAAATTTTTTCTATTTTTAACATGGTTAATTATTGACCATCACCATCATCATCGTCGTCCGTTGTGATGAGGGAGATTTGAAGAAAAGTCGTAAAAAAAATCTACATATCTAAACTGAAATATATATTCACATAAATGTGATTCTTTTCTCTCGTATTAACACACACGAGAGAGAGAGAGAGAGAGAGAGAAACGTATAGTATAATAGTCTTGAAAATCATACAAATAAATTTTGACATTTATATATTTTTTAAGTGCACATTCAAAGACCGCAACGGCGGCATACTATACTCTATATAGAGTTCCAGCTATGTGTATGTATGTATGTGAGCTAGGTAACAGAGAGAGAGAACCAAATGAACCGTGTACGTACAATCGAAAATATGCTATACGTATTATTATAGGTACCCATATATATATATATATGTATGTATACGCTCCGCTTATAGGAGGTACACCTATAAAATATCGTCGATACAAAAATCTTAACACCTGAATATATAAAATATTTATAAAGTCGTAAAACACATATTAAAAATAATATTTATATATATGACCATGGAATAATGGTTGGAAAAGGACCCGCCGCACTATCTACAAGAACTACACTTTTTACGGTTCGATATTGAGTTGTTTATGATCAACTTAAAAACTGAAATGGGTGCCCATCTATTTATATGTTATATGCGTCTGTGTGTATAACCTCAAAATAACGAAAAATAAAAACGACAGAGAGAGAGAGAGAGAGATGGAGATGAACAAAGAAGGAGAGTAAAAAATTGAGGACCAAACAAAAAATAAAATTTCCCATGGAAATTAAAATAATTCTTTCGATTTTTTCGATATTTTCAATTTTTAAAGTTTAGATCAATTGTGACATCTCAAATATGTCAATTTATATAAATTGTCAATCTTATTTATTCCTTATAAATATGCTTTTATTTGGCACCTATATCAACTGGAACGCTCCAAGAAGTGCACATTTTTTGGCGCCCGGGTAGGGACAATTTTTTGATTATTTACAAAGCGCATTGTTTTGACTACATAAAATTGCTTATTTCACTTATAACTCTAGTTCTACACAACTTTCCGTTGTTTTTTTTTTTTTTCAGTTTTTTCAAGTTTAGATCAATTGACATTTCGTGACATCTCAAATATGTCAATTTATATAAATTGTCAATCTTATTTATTCCTTATCAATATGCATTAATTTTGTACATATATCAACTGTGGAATGCTTCAAATAGTGCAGAATTTTTGGCGCCCGAGTAGGGACAATTTTTTGATTATTTACAAAGCACGTTGTTTTGACTACATAAAATTGCTTATTTCACTTATAACTCTAGTTCTACACAACTTTCCGTTTTTTTTTTTTTTCAGTTTTTTCAAGTTTAGATCAATTGACATTTCGTGACATCTCAAATATGTCAATTTATATAAATTGTCAATCTTATTTATTCCTTATCAATATGCATTAATTTTGTACATATATCAACTGTGGAATGCTTCAAATAGTGCAGAATTTTTGGCGCCCGAGTAGGGGCAATTTTTTGATTATTTACAAAGCGCATTGTTTTGACTACATAAAATTGCTTATTTCACTTATAACTCTAGTTCTACACAACTTTCCGTTTTTTTTTTTTTTCAGTTTTTTCAAGTTTAGATCAATTGACATTTCGTGACATCTCAAATATGTCAATTTATATAAATTGTCAATCTTATTTATTCCTTATAAATATGCTTTTATTTGGCACCTATATCAACTGTGGAATGCTTCAAATAGTGCAAAATTTTTGGCGCCTGAGTAGAGACAATTTTTTGATTATTTACAATGCGCATTGTTTTGACTACATAAAATTGCTTATTTCACTTATAACTCTAGTTCTACACAACTTTCCGTTTTTTTTTTCAGTTTTTTCAAGTTTAGATCAATTGACATTTCGTGACATCTCAAATATGTCAATTTATATAAATTGTCAATCTTATTTATTCCTTATAAATATGCTTTTATTTGGCACCTATATCAACTGTGGAATGCTTCAAATAGTGCAGAATTTTTGGCGCCCGAGTAGGGCGACAATTTTTTGATTATTTACAAAGCGCATTGTTTTGACTACATAAAATTGCTTATTTCACTTATAACTCTAGTTCTACACAACTTTCCGTTGTTTTTTTTTTTTCAGTTTTTTCAAGTTTAGATCAATTGACATTTCGTGACATCTCAAATATGTCAATTTATATAAATTGTCAATCTTATTTATTCCTTATAAATATGCTTTTATTTGGCACCTATATCAACTGGAACGCTCCAAGAAGTGCAAATTTTTTGGCGCCCGGGTAGGGACAATTTTTTGATTATTTACAAAGCACGTTGTTTTGACTACATAAAATTGCTTATTTCACTTATAACTCTAGTTCTACACAACTTTCCGTTTTTTTTTTTTTCAGTTTTTTCAAGTTTGGATCAATTGACATTTCGTGACATCTCAAATATGTCAATTTATATAAATTGTCAATCTTATTTATTCCTTATAAATATGCATTAATTTTGTACATATATCAACTGTGGAATGCTTCAAATAGTGCAGGATTTTTGGCGCCCGAGTAGAGACAATTTTTTGATTATTTACAATGCGCATTGTTTTGACTACATAAAATTGCTTATTTCACTTATAACTCTAGTTCTACACAACTTTCCGTGTTTTTTTTTTCAGTTTTTGCAAGTTTAGATCAATTGACATTTCGTGACATACCAAATAGCGATGTCAATTTATATAAACTGTCAATTTTATTTGCTTCCTTATAAACATGGGCTTATTTTTCTTCTATCAACATTGGACCGCTTTAAAAAGTGTAAAATTTTTGGCGCCCGAGTAGGGACAATTTTTTTATGATTTGCAAAGCACGCCGTTTTGGCGTTCGTAAAATTGCTTATTGCTGTGTCATAACTCTAATTCTACACTAGTCTTTCCCTTTTTTTTTATGTAACCAACCAACCAATCCACCCACCCACTCACCTATGCTGCCTTTATACCCGCTTCAGCTCGTTCGTCGTTTTATTAACCAAATTTTTTATTTTGCACATTTCCAGGTATGGTTTCAAAATAAACGTTCGAAAGAACGACGCCTGAAACAATTAACATCGATGGGTCGTGGACCGTTTTTCGGTGGATCGAGAAAAATGCGTGGTTTTCCTATGAATTTATCGCCTGGTGGCCTTGACGATGGTCCACCAGGTTTCGCATATTTCGCCGATGGCAAATTCGATTTCGGCTATGGTGGACCGCCATTTCATCCGCACGACGGTCCATTCTTTCCCGGTCATCATCCTGGTGGTGGACCAGGTGGATTACCATTTAATCAAGCAGGTAAAATAATCAACGATCAAGAAATTGATTCCAATCAATTCAAATAGATTGAATAATTTTGGCAATTGACAATGTCAGTTGTGAATTGTTGTTTTTGTTGTTTTCCAGGTGGTCCAATGGATCATGGTGGTCCAATACCGCTTGGTGGTGATTTTATGGGACCAGGTCCGGATGGTGGGCAATTTCTTCCACAACAACCCGGACCGGAACAAATGATGCCAGGCCAACCAGGAGGTGGTGGCGGTGGTGGTGGTGGCGGTGGCAATGGAGGTGGTGGTGGTGGTAATCCAGGTGGGGGTGGTGGTGGTGGTAATAGTGCGGGTGGCGGTGGAGGAGGTGGCATAGTTCGTGGCGGCAGTCCAGAATTTATGTCGGCCGGTAATTTCGCCGATAATCCTCAACAATTAAATGAAGGACTGGTTTGGTAGCTGGCAAAGGCTCTAGCCAGACGAGCTAGAGAATAGTAGCTAGTTGTATATATATATATATTTATATATAGACATTTATTATACAGGGTGAATGAGAGGAGTTGCTCGAAAATTTTAATCGATTATTTAATTAAATTAATTGAATTCGACTATGACGATGGACGCTGTGCCGATTGAATTAAATTTATTTAACATTGCTGAGCAACTGCTCCCATTCACCCTGTATACATATATATATATATATGTAGTAGTTAGATTAGGCTAGGAGAAAACAACAACACGAATTATTTTACTATAATTTATTGAAACCTGTTTATTTCGATCGATGATACAAAAAATATTGTCTCTGAAAAACTGTTTCTTTTTTTTTGGTTTATTTGTTTGTTTTTAAGAATTTTAGATAGAAATTTTTTTTGTTTGCAAAATACACACTGGCATTTAGGGTACTGTACGAATTTGTAATAATAATTAATAATAATATATAATGACCTAATTAAATCGCAATGATTGATATATACTACGCCACTGGCATAACCTTATTTTTCTTTTTGCTTTATATGGATTCAATTTTGTTTCTGAAAAATTAATGTAAATAAAATGGAAATGAATTTTTGTACATAACCTAATTGTAGTGTAAAGTTTTTTTGATAAATTGTACATAAAATTCGCGTTTATTTCCATTATTATTTCTTTTTAAATTAATTAATTAATTAATCTACTAAACTACAAGTGCCAAGTATTGTTTTTCTTTTTTTTTTTTTTCTTTGTATTGTATTTATTATAAATGTGTATAGAGAGATACGTAGATACGAGATATGTAAATAATAATATACATATATATATATATATAAATTATAAATAATTAGAATATAGCAACAATAAAATATTATGTACTTTACATCAAAATTTGTTTCTAATTACATTTTGCATTTCGTATTAGAACTGGAAAACACAAGGAAACACGATGTAACCAACTCTTGCCTTTAATTAATTAATTAATTAATTACCTTATTAATTATGCTTAATTAAGGAAAATAAAATGTACATAATAATGATAATGATTAATAATAATAATAATAATAATAAGACAAGCAGAGTAATGATTCTGATAAATAAAAAAGAAAGCCATCCGAGAATATTATCTATCTATAAATAAATAATATGAAAATACAAAAAAAGCAACAAAAAAAATTATAAATATAACTATTACTATTATTATTATGATGATTATTAATAGAATTTGTAAATTGTTGTATGTATTATTATTTAGATGTCCTAATTAACTATTAAGTATAATATATAATATAAACTATACATTCTTATACAATAAAAACATTTTGGTTGTTTTATTATTTTTTTTTTTGGTTCTTTTCTAATTCGAAAACGGCACGCAACGAACAATTCGATTAGATCGAAGCGTCACCCAGCGCCGTGCAGCCCATCTATATTCGTACTTATGATGTATAAATTAGTGATGGGCTAATTATATAGTATTGTGTTGGTTTTTATGATTGGATGACAACTTGATTATAATTTTATTATTTTTATTGACTTTTTGGTGTACCCCACCAATACTCTCTCTCTTGTTCTATTCATTTAGCACCCTCTTTTTTTAAATACCAAAATGTCATCATTATCTCTTCAAATTTTGTATGTATGTGGAGGGTGGAGTAGGTGGAGGGGATTTTCCCTTTTTTTTTTTTTTTCGTGTGTTGATGACAGGTGCTTTCGTTAGATATCGATTTCACATGAAAATTAGTGTTTTTTTTTTTTTTTTTCGTTTTGTTTCTGAACAATCAGTACACGCAAAGGTCGATCATCACACACACACACACACGCACGCACGCACGCCAACTGAGACTCTTCAATACGAAGAAGTATAGGTTCTATTTGTGGAATAATATTATTTTTTGTGGTTTTATTATTATTATTGATATCGTAAAACAATAATCGTTGCATTCCTAGTTTGAAGGCGTTTTGCTGATCAAATACGATCCGTCATCAGTCATTTTTACTATAAGTAACAACGACAAATAAACGATTTCTAATCAAATAAAATATTTACATCAGATTAACCGATTCTAAAGCCGCCCAATTTACTCAAAACTGCGTGATCTATATATATATATATATATATATGTATATATGGGGACAACAAAACAGAAACAGCAGCAGCAGCAGCAGCAGTATGTCATAGACATCTTGCCATTTCCCACACACTTTTATTTATTATCGGGTTAACTTGACGTGTTCTGACCACATTTATTACACCCCCTAAAAATAGTACATAGTTCTCTTAGACTATTATCTAAAATTGTTGTTTTGTTCTTGTTGTCGTGGTGGTGGTGGTGTTGATCTATTGTAAAGAAGATGAAAATTTGCGGTTAGATTTTATGACTCATTTGACACGATATGACATGCCATCTCAGTTAAGATGTTTAAATATAAGTAAGTGTGCAATAATGGACGGGCGGGCGGGGGGGGGGGGTGTGTGTACATTAATATTCTGTGACTTGATCAATCACCGGGAATTATTATGATTCTCTGTGATAATCATATGTAAGTATATAACAGGACAGGAAATTGATTAAAATAACACATAATTGCGGCGATGGCATCTTCTACTCACCCCCCCCCCACTCCTTGCCACAAACACAAATTATCTATCTAATCATCATAGCCAAAATCCGATGAAACAAAAAAACCATGGACACATCAGCCTACTACGACGACAACGACGACTACCATACAAGAAAAAAAGAATAAAAAAGAAATAAGCACACAGCCGCTACAGTAATTTCCCAGTATAAGTTTCCAATGGCTTTTTGTCTTTAATATGCGATAATCACCAGGTATCGAATCAATATATCTCTCCAACATGTCAAACGTAATTATATGTATGTATAGATGGTCGTCTATGTCTGTCTGTCTGTCTGTCTGTCTATCCTGTCCGTTCGTTCGTTCGTTCGTTCGTTGAATCGTCAACCTGTTTTACACCACCACTATCTTGTCGGTCGAACAGCTACCGAAATGGCCTTAGGTTAATTATTGTTACAGTTTTCTTTTTTTTGGTGGATTTAATGATTATTTATTGAGTAAATTATTAAAAAAATTTACATATAAGCCACCACCGTAATTACAGCTGCAATTCAGTTTCCCCTTCCACCACACATATTCACTGGACTAAGATTTTCTTTACTTATCCTAAACATACTCAATTTCCTTTTACACTTGGAATAATTTATTATGTAAACCTGACCACATGCATTAGCAAATGATGATGATGATGATGAGAACGAGATACAACATTTTATTTCATCTCTTTCCATTTCCATATCCTATCAACTAAACTAATCTATTTGTCAGTCCCGGCATTCGGTAAATGTATCCCCTTTAAATTTAACTGAAATACATCCACCAAACCAACAATATACACATACATATATATAGTAGGAGTGAGAAGGGATTGGAATTAAATAAAGTTTCTCTCTCTTTGGGTCCAGCATGCCGAATAATAAGTTTTTGAACCCTGTTGAAATTGAAGGATTATCAATGTGAATTTATTGAAATTGTTGCATAGCATTTAATGAGAATTGAATTTACAGGAATGTCATCAGGAAGGTAATTGTGTGTTGCCTAAACAATTAATGTGCATGCACTTTTTTGACAAGCACTTTTATCATATACTGTTACTTTTTTATTTTAAAATAAACTAAGTATATGAAGAAGACTGTTGCTGTATGAAAAAGTTTATCAGCTGTCGTTATTCTCTAGACTTACTAATAATAATTATTAGTTATAATGGATTATTTATGGTTTTTTTCGTGGGGTGTCATATATAAACGTTCAATTTTCCGGTGTTTCCGGTGATGAATTGCATTGCAGTGATGTGCGGTCATGTGGTTAATGAAGAAAATCATCCCCATCAATTATTATTAGATAGGTAAAAATAATAATAGTATTTTCGAATAGAAATTTTCGGATGTCGTTTTGAAATTTAGAATTGCGCCATCTTCTAGCGTAGTTGCGAACCGTCTGTGACCTATTCAACATAGTTTTTTTTTTTTCTATATAATATGAAAGCAATTTATACTAGTATTATATTTTTATAATTTAAAAACTTTTTTTCCTTTACGTATAGACCAATATAATAGTTCCCATTTAATCTTCCATTTCTTTTGACAGTTTCGGAAATTTATGATCGTAGTGAACCCTGCAATTTACCGCATCAAAATCATCAAGCAAGCCTTGACTGCTACCTTGGCCGATCAACATTTTTTTTATTGTCCCACATCATATACGTATTTTTTTAAGTATAATAATAATATTATTATAAAAACATAATTTTATTTTATCCGTCTTTGTATCTATAGTTAAGTTTCCTTTCATTATTTTCATGTGTTTCGGTTTTCGGATAGAACTTATTGGATGCGGCTAATTTTTTTTTTTTTCTGGTGAATATACTGGGTGGCCCATATTGTTTTAGGTAAGTAAGATTGTAGTAAAAGAACTTGTGTAAATTGTATTTCAAATTCAGTTTTTAAACGTTTAGTGATCCATTGAACAGTTTTCTTTGCGTTATGTTTAACTTTCATTTAACCTTGACATGTTGTGTGTTAGTGCTGGTCCATTTTCAATGTCGATATGTATAGATTTGTTTTAAATTAGAATAGACGCCCTATATGGGCATATAATATAATATTATATTAAAAGCGCATCATTTGTATAAATACCGTTTACCTAAAAATCATATTAAATGCCATAAATTAAATTGATATTATGGCCATTACTGGTTATCGAAATTAAACTAAGTGGGATCTCTATTAGTCGTAGCAGTAGTAGGCTAGTAGGTAAGTTTTTTAAGCGTTTTCGGGGAATTTAAAGGAAATTTTCGTTATTATACGAAATAACGACAGCAATTTAATGCAAAATAGATCGAGATAATGGTGAGAAAAAATTTCGAATCTACGAAAATTTTCTTTAGTAAAATGTGACTAGCCACCAAAATCAATTTTTGTCCATCTACTGTTTACTACTAGGTACTACCATATCATTAATACACAAGTATTGGTCTTTATTGGTAGTAGGTAAGAAGAAAATGGTAAAACAATAAGAATAAAAAGATTATTATAAGTATAAAACCCCCAATACCGCATTAATCCTCTCTCTTTCTCTCTCTCTCCAATAATTTCACATTATAACATACACTACAATAAAAAAAAAAAAGAAAGATTCATATCTTGCAAAAAAGATATTATTATTATTATTATTATGTGGTCGTAGAAAAGAAGCTGGCTGGTTTCAGTGGATGCTTCATAATTATAGAGGAGAATTTTATTCTTTGGTTGGGAAAGTCAGTAAGTATCAAAAGCCGACGACGTGTTTTTGAAGAAATAAAAAATAAAAATATCCCTGGCGTTTATTTAATTCTGTTCGAATTTTCCTAATTAAACAATCAAAGAAACAACAATTAATAAAAATCAGAATACCGACAAAATTGGATAATTACGAATTAAACGCAAGAAAAAAAAACAAATGAAGAAAACAGCTCTACCTACTTGTCATCGAATTACCAATTTTACTTCTTTAATAGTTTTTTCGTGCAGATAATTGTAGCTATTTGAGAAGACTTTAATTCTATAGATATTGAATGGTTAAAGGCAAAAGAAAAACACAGGAGTATTCAATTAAAAAACATTTCATTATGTTGTTAAAATTTAAAATAATACAAATTAACGTTAAACGGTTAACAGATTGAATTTTATTAAGTGAGAAAAAAATCATTAGTTAATTAACTTTTTGCTTTTTGTTTTTTTACTTTTTTTTTATTAATTTAAATTGCTGTGATGTGATTCATAACGCACATCGATTTTTATCGATGCAAAAAAAAAACTGCCCAGCTGCATTGCTTGCTGTCAATACCGATTTTTTTTTTTGTAATTTACAACCGTCAAGTTGGCTGTGGTTTGGTTTACTTTTTTATTTTTTTTCCGATGAATTAGTGATAATTGATAACGCAAATGTTATCAAAATACCAAAAAAAAAAATATCGTCCATATCTACCATATTGTTATCACTTGTGAATGTGGATAAAAAAAGGTAAGAAATAAAAAAAAAATTGTATAGACTATCTATTTCTTTCTAAAAATATAGTATACCGTAAATTGAATACAAATCAAAAATAAGTTTTATAAAATAACTTCATAAAAAGAAATAGAGAATATAGGAACTTAAAATAATTTTTGATTAAACCAAAAAAAAAACATTGATCTTCAATAAATGATTGTTATTCAATCAGACCAAAGCTGCGATAATACTAATAATGTTTGTTTTTTTGTAATTACCGCATATTAAAGATTAATAATTATTATATTAGATAAATATTTTGTAATATATTGTATTTTTTTATGTTCCCTAGAATCTCTTATCTACATTATTATATCACAATTTCTATTTAATAAAATAAATTCTACATATTTAACTTTCTATAATTTTTCTTTCTAACTCTAATTAATATTAAAATTAAACTTTAAATAGTGGTACATAGAGGCATTTGTTGCAACAAAGTGACAATAGATGGCGACAGGCTGATTCGTCAGCTATTGGCAATTTATTCATTGCGCACCATTTATTTGTAATAATCTAACTAAATAATCAATAATGATTTAAATATATGTAATATTAAAAGGAAAATACTAGATAGAAACTATGTAATCACATTATTATCTTCATCAATGCGTTTTTTACAAACCCTGAGGACAGTGCCATCTATAGAATTGTAAGCCGACTAAACTATATATGAAATACAGATTTTTTAAAAGTTGCAAAAACAGAATTAATAATATTTTTGTATAGATAGATAGTAAAAGACGAAAGAGAGGATGGTAAAAACCGACGAGTGAATATTATCAGGATTCTATTTAATTCAATTCAATTGTCGTCATGTGCGCCATCTAGTAGCGTTTTAGTGGTACCATTCAATTTGCCATTTTGTATTTCGTTTTTTTGCGAATTTATTATTATTCCATCTTCGATTTCTTCGGGATTTTTTACACTTTGTGTTTGAACTGGTGCTGAACTGTAATTCCACGATTGTATCTGTGTAAACAATTTAATTAAATTAGGAGACTAAATACTATCTGTGTGTGTATATATATATATACATACATCTCCAGTTCCCCATATTTGATATACAACGTATGTAATGCAAGCAACAAAACATGAAACGTAAAAAACAGTACGCCACGATGAAATTAAATGTTCCTGTTCATTAAGCATATGACCATTTGCTAATGGACTTAGAAAACTGGCAGTCATATGAATAGTTTGAGCAAATGCCAATACGGGACCAGCGAAATTTGGTGCTAGATCCACTATATTTGCCATGGCACCTAGAATTTGACGACTAATTTGATATCGTGCTTAAATATAACGGTAATAGCAGCTATTGTACGTACCAGCATAAGAAGCAGTAATCAATGTAACAGCAATGAACCATACAATCAAAACTAATTCGATTTCACAACCCAAATAACTGATTAAAGGTACCAAGATTCCTGGTATTACCTGAGCTATAAGAATGATGAATAAATAACATTGTCTTAATTCTGCGTTGAAAAGATAATACGTACAGAGAGCAGTCATAAGTTTTCTAACATTAGTTAAACTCATCCATTGTTTGGTAATTAATTTATCAGCTAAATAACAAAAGAATACTGAAGCAATGTAACTGGTAATAAATGGTCCGCCCGATAGTAAACCATTCTGGAATAGTATCGAAAAAATGTCATTTTAAGATCTGAAAACTGCTTCGTCCGAAATATACCTTTTCTATACTAAAACCTAGGATTTTTTTCATATATGTTGGTCCGGAAATAATGAAAGTATAATGCACCCATATTCTACCAAACGTTGTTATACCAATCGACCATGCTGGCATTGATAAAAATATACTTTTCCATGGTACTTTTTGTGATCTGTAATTTTAAATTAATATGTAATTAAATCGAATTATTCGAGTGTACTTTCTACCTAGAATTCTCGTATGTATTCACTGTATTCTCTCTAATATAACGTTGTTCTCTTAAACTAATTCGTGGATGCAGTTCGGGACTATCAAATGCCAATAAATACCATATTAAACACCATGCAATGCCAATGGAACCAGTCGTATAAAATACTGAACGCCAGCCTAGATGAGCAATTAGAAATCCACATAATGGATATGTTATACCAATTCCAATACTAAATCCTGGAACCGAGTAATGTTAATTAGATAATCTAGTTGTTAGAGCGTAGATTTTCACTGCTAACCTTGAAAACTAGACATAAATCGGCTACGTTCTGGTACAGGAATCCAATGCCCAACCAAAGCATACATAGCAGGCCATGTCAGACCCTAAAATAGTTTAATTAAACGTATTTGATCAAATTGAGTTGTTGTGTTGATGAAGATAGAGAAGATAAAAAGAACGACTCTTTTTTTACTACAGATGGTTTAATTGGATCCTTCTCTCTTTCTCTGTTCTGTGAGTTTCTAAATATTCATACACATATAATTATTATCATAGTTTAATTGAATTTGGCTGTAGATCTTTTGCGGGATATTTCATTATTCAGTAGCGTTTTTATTTTTTCTTTTCTTTGCAATAAAAAATAAAACCACAGAACAACCAGAAAAGGCAATCTTCGCTGTCAAAGGTCAGATGTGTGACGGTAGGTTTCCAAAATATAAATAAACAAGGAAAATATATTGAAAATAGTTTTTAATTTTAAGTAATTTATTTATCGGCAATTAATAAAATTACATTCTGATAAAAATTTGTTTTTGCCATTAAACAAAAGTGATATAAAATATTTCATTGTCGATATATAAATAATGGGTTGCCTAAATTCTGTGGTAAAAAATTAAGAAAATAATGAGGCCAACTTAACCTCACACATCTGAGAAAAATTATCAAAATGGCCTTGCGGTTGTTCCGTGATAAAACCTTACCGAAGCAAATCCTTGTACGAAACGTAAAGCGATAACAAAACCAAAATGCGTTTCAGCAGCTAATGGTATTAGTAAGCTACATGAAGCTGTTGCTAGTTGAGCATAACCAAATACACGTTTTGTGCCTAATTTTTGTGTTGCCAATCCGCCAACTACTTGCGATACGATATAGGCCCAATAAAATGATGCCAGAACATAGGATTGTACACGGCCTGACCAATCCAATGTACCACCATAATACTGTGTGTATACAAAAGAGAGAGAGGAATAGATGAATTATATATTGTAAATTATACAATATTCAAAATAGATGGGTAAGTATAATTGAATTGCGTGCGTAAGCCGATAATTAGCATAATTTAGTAGAAAATTGCTGGTAATTTACCATTGCTAATGTATTATTGTTATCCTCGACATTAAAACAATATTCATTTGTTATATTATTTGTAGAAATAATCGGTGGTTCTTCAACCATTGCAACAATTGCTAAATTGATATCGTTTCGCATCATAAACGATACTAAAAATCCAGACCATGATAATAAATATAATACAAGCCGAGCTGGAACTTGACCTGAAATTTGTACATATTATAATAGAGATATAATCTGCAAGTGGCAATCAACTGTACGTATTTTTTCGACAAACACTTACCAAATATTCGATAAACCAGACATTTTTTCTGTTCGTGCTCATACGACAAATCGTTATTGAACATTGTTGTTGTTTCTTCCATGTTTGTTTTCGAAAAATTCATCATCATCAAACTCAAAATGCAAATAAAAACCAGAAATGGACAACTAGAGAGGCGTTGATGTGTGTCAGCATTTTTTTTTATTTTTTTTTTGTAATAATTCCTAATTATTAGCGCAAATTTTCAATAAATAACGACGTATTCATAATCAAATAATAATTACTGTGCTGCGAAACGCAAATTGTGAACTGGAACGAAAAGAATAAAGAAAAAAATCACCATGTAATCATTTCCTATTCTGATAAAAATTCGATAAAATTATACGATGTATTGAAGGTAAAATTGGTTGGAAAACAATAATAATTTACTAGGTATATGTATACATATGGAAAATCAATAAATATATGCACGCATTCTTTAATTATTAATATTGTAATAATGATAAGATAATTAATTTAATAGTGTTACTGGTACACGTACAAATCGAAGAATGCGACATGATAAACATTCTGATACCAGCCAGGAAAAGGAAATGAACCTAAAGATTACCTTATAACTATCAAACTATCATTAGATTATTAATTATTTATCACTTTTCTACAAAAAAATTCAAATTTTAATAAGTGTGTGACGATGATTTTCGCGTGTCTCGCGGATCTATACTGGCCGTGATGTTGTAATGTTTTCGTAATGACAACAAATAATAATAGAGACCATGAATTGGTGTTTTTTTTTTATATGTATGTACATATTTCGATTAATCAAATCAACCGGTTTTCAATTGATATTAATTTGAAATCGTAATGTACATGCGATGCGGATCATGTGACATCGGCCACCAGTAATACATTTTAATTTAGAGAAAAATTCTATATATTTTAATTATAATTTAATGACCGTAATCAATTGTCTAGACGAATGAAATACGAGAACCCTTATCAATTTTCCTGTTTTTTTTTTTGCAATACGTAAACAATCCATCCATAGTGCACTTGATTATGAATTAACGAAAGTCATTTCGATCTATCTTTTTTCTGAATAATATGCGAATATTTCACGTGTAAAGGTAGTGTAAAAGTAATTAGCATTGACCTATTCAAGCATATTTGATTCCATTTATCATTAAATGAAAAACTACTTAAATCATAAATCGGCTGTATACATAACCTAAATTTTACCAAAAAAAAAAAAACAGTCAAAATTCCCATTAACGAAAAATCCCATAAATGTATGTTAAGGTCAATATGCCTATTGTTCATACCAAAAGTTCAATAAATTATTTATTCAAATATAAACATTCGGCGTGGTAAATACGAACAATTGAAATAATTTTTCGGTTTTTCAAGAAGCGTATGAATTCCAAGGCTAACCGAGATTTCTGTATGTTAAGGTTAATCGAATAGTATTCCAATCGCATATCTGATAAGAGTTTATTTAATTCGCACTTCTAATTAAGATCGTTTACTTTGTACCGAGTTTTCCACCCTTTAACAAGCTATAGATATAATAAAACATACCCATAAATCCAGTAGGCTATGCAAACATTCAAGTCCAACAAAACACAAATTCAAATCACAAAATAACATATTGTTTTCTGTCTGTATGTCCGCAGAGAGGTTTTTTGTTTCTCCGCGGGGAACAAACTGCAACCCCGTGTATTTCTTTCACCCCAATATATTTTTTCTTAAAGGTTACGTATTTATCAAGAAAATTATTAAAACTAAGTAGGCGTTGGACAAGAAACTGTTATAATCGACGATTTGAGGCATTATTAGAGACTTTAAAAAGAGGGAACTTTTTATTCGGAAAATAGTAAATTTTCACGCGTTTTAATGCACATGCGTTTATTTATCGTATCATACATATGTTTTTATTATTTTGGGGATAGGTTGCCATCGATTAGGAATGTTTTTACTGAATATAGTTTTCTAGTTCGGATAGTGGATGGCGATGAAATCAATTTCAATAGGAAATGATTTGAATAGAAACTGTCGATGTCCATTACCAATCTAAAGCTTGTATTGATCTATAGACTTTACAACAGGTGAATAAAATTATCTTAATAAATAAACATTTATTATGGCCGCATTTAAACAAAGAATTGTTTTGTTATCGAACTAAATAAATAGTCTTATAATACGTATAATACACTATATGCTTTGGTTACATTCAATTATCAACATCAACAAGACATATATATATAAAAAAAAAAAGAAATCTAATAATGAGTAATTCAAATATCAGACTTTTAGTTATTCAGATTGTTTATCAATAGCATCAATAAATAAACGAAATTTGTATAAATAGAGAGCAAAATTTAAAAAGAAAATTCTCCATTAAAGCTCATTAAATTTAAGGCACTTTTTTAACGATATGTTAGAGAAATTTTGATTCAAAATAGATTCCTGCAACTACTGCACTTTGTTATCGATCGTCCGTCGCCTAATTTTACAGTTTCTTCATTGTCCTGATTTAATAAGCCGCTATCTTGTCGTCTCTAAAATGCCAATGAACCTTATCAACAATCTCGATACTAATAAATAAACTATAAACATACTTTTAATTCGGTAGCCAAACACATAAATGCCTCTTCGATATTCGAATTATCTTTTGCACTTGTTTCTAATAGAAATAAAACTTCCGGCATATATTGACTTAGGGCTTCGGCTTCTTCAAATTCAACTTCACGACAACTTTCTAAATCCGCTTTATTACCAACTAGTGCCAATAGAACTGAATTACCTGAATAACGACGTATTTCTTCTACCCATCTGAAAATTGCACAATTTGGAGGTTAACTATTAGAATTCGTACAGTTGCTGGTTTTTAAAGAAATTTATTTTGATTTTTCATTACCTTGTTACTGATAAGAATGACGATCGTTTAGTAATATCATAAACAATGATTACACCATTCGCTGATCGATAATAACTTTGTGTTATTGTTCGAAATCGTTCCTGACCTGCTGTATCCCATATTTGTAACTAAAAACATAATAGAGCACTGAAAATAAATCGTTAGCGCTTTGTCGCTTTGTATATTTCTTTACTTTAACTTTTTTCCCATCAACAATAACCGTTTTCATTGAGAAATCGACACCAATCGTATTACCATGTCGCTCGATAAATGTGCCATTTTTGAAACGTTGAACAACACAAGTTTTACCCGTACCACAATCACCAATTAATACGATTTTGAATAGGAAATCAAATGTTTCTTCTGTTGGCAATGCCATTAATGTTGATGGATTTCTTATAGACATTATTATTTAAATTAAAACAACACAATAATAAAACGAATAAAGTAGGCAGGTGCTTTTATTGTTCTCATGAACAATGAACACATACAAACACCACTACTAGTATAAACGAAGAAAATTTATTTCATTATATTTTCGAAAAGAATCTAAAAATAGGTTAAAAATGAAGAAAATGGAGAAAAGAATCTTTCTTTCTGCATAGCTAAAATTCCAAAACATCGACAAGACGAAAGTAAGAAAAAAAGAATTCATTTATTTGTTGTTTTTGGTATTCATCAATAGCTGGTGCTGGTACAACCATCGCTGTTCATCTCCATTATAGAATAAAATTTAGTTTCAATATTTATTTAATAAAGTTGGGAATGCGAATATGAAATTCGTAGATTCCAGTGTGGCTGCCATGACGTGTATTTTGAGTTGCCTATATGCTCATTGCATTTAAAAGGTTTAAAACTTTGAAAAGTAACAATTTAATAAAATAACAAAAGGTTTTATTAAAATAAAACAAAATTAAATTTTCTAAATTACTTATTTTTAAATTTCAATTTACACTTTTATTTATACGATTAATTTATTTTTTTCTTCGTTATTTCATTGTTTCGCTTTTCTCTTAATCATTTTATTTACGTTTGATAATTCAGTTAATGTACGATTAATAAAGATCATTTGTTCTTCAACATTGTCTCTTTTAATTTTAATCGGTTGTTTTTTCGAAGTGACGATATGAACGTATAAATTCCAAATGGAATTCTTAACCTAGAAATTTCCAATATAAAAATCAAAATAAATGATTAAAAAATTAATCAATTGATTGATGTGATACCATATTGATTTCAGCCAATTGTTTAACAGCATTATTTTTAATTTGTGTAACTAGTGTTTCTGAATCTAATGCTTTTATATTTGCATTTTCGTAGCGAGCTTGTAAATTTGCAATTTGATTATTTAAACCCATTATAATCGAATTTTTCTCTTCAATTAATTTAATCTAAAATGGTATGTTAAATTAAGTATTTTTCTCTGATAAAATTGATTTCTATTCGAGTATTTATGAATATGTCAATTTTAACGAATGGCGACGGCGCCATAAAAGAATCTACCATCTCTAATTTGGAATTTTCCAATCTCATAAATTTTTCCTTTTGATTTGTCACTAATAGATTTCTAGAATCAGTTAGAGCTTCATACTGTTTAATCACCTCATCAATTTCTAGAAAATTATCGGAATAATCTACAACATTTTTCAGATATTTCTGTAAATTGTAAAACCAATGACAGGTAGGTTGGACAACCAAATAAACTCTACGTACCTGATAAATTTGATATTTACCAATAAGGGCAGTCATATTTTTTCTAATTTCGAGCATATGTTCAATTTCTTTTAAATATTTTGCCTTTTGTTTTTGTGTTTCTAACATTCGTTTTTTATTTTCGCTAATTTTTTTAAGTGCCCGAATTTTCTTGTCTTTATTTTCAATTACAAACTAAATATAATCATTAGCTTAATTAAATAATTAATTCCGATGTACTTGCATTATTAAATTCAATGAATCGCTGCTGCAATTCTTTTTCCTTTTCCTCTAATTTCTGCCATTGATTTTTTATATTTATTTTTTCAGTTTTTTGATGATTTCTTGCTATTTGCAATTTAAGTTTGTTTGTGAACAGATTCAATTGCGCATTAGCTAGATTAAATGCTGTATTATAATTCTCTAAGAAATGGCGATGTTTTGATGGAAACTTTCTAACAAAATTTAAAAATTTGTTAACACGACTTCGTTAGTACGTTTTTAAAAAAACGTATATAACGGAAATTACTCTGTGAATTTTTGGAAATTTTTTGATTCAACAACTTCGCCAACATTCTTTTCCGCTTGATGTGAATCGAAAATGTATTTTTCTTTTGGACAATTCAAACCTTTCGTATTCGAACATTGCGATTGAAGAGTTCGAAATATGGAACTAGAGGAAATTGCCAATTCGTCCATGTTCTACCTGTGGTTTTATCATTTGCGGGCGTTAAGAAATTCAACAAAATGTAAAAAGAAATTTTATTATTAAAACAAAAAAAAAAAACAAAAATCCAAAGTTTTTCATTTACACAAAAAAAATTATGACAAAATGGTATCCGACAGTGACGTTGCCAATTTATTATTATGCAACCATTTATACTTAATTCGCCTACTACATTAATACTTATTTCTACCGCTTATCAATTAAGAACTAGACAATTTAGGTCGATTAGAAGCAATTAAATCTAATTCCTTTTGTTCCTTAATTTTCCTATTAATTATTTCATATTCCGCTATTGCTTGTTTTATAATTAACAATTGCTTTTCCGTTGAATTTAAATGTGACGGTTGCTTGCCTTTTCTATGACATATTTCATTGTATATTTGGTTGCAAGATTCCTTAATGGCAATCTAGATTTAGTTATGGATTATTGATTGAATAAAGAAATCAATTGTTTTATTTAATGAATAAATTAAAAGCAGTTCTCTTACCGTATTTATTAAATTATCAGCAGCTTCCGCTTTTATATAGTGATACATTTTTTCCCATTTTCGACAATTCAAAATGGCCGCATCATATTTTTTTTCTAAATCATTTACTTTGTTTTTCATCTCCGACATTTTCTGCGAATAGTTTTCAATCATTTGTCGCTTCAATTAAAAAAAAAAATGGCAATAATTAAATGCAAAATTTGCTAAAATAATCAACTGTTTTTTACCTGAGAATGGGATATATGCAACATGCAATGCAAACTACTTTTTAGCTACACATCACTAAGAGTACACAGCACACTATCTATCTACGTTAAATACAAATTAAAATATTCATAAATACACCTAACGTACACATTTAATGATTAATTGTAAGTGTAATAAATTAATTACCAAACTAATTTTAGTGTTTTCAAGACTTATGACGTTTCTTTGTTGGACAAGATCTAACTTATTCCTGGCTTCCGCTAATGTTTGATAGCTAGAAAGAAATCATATTTTTATTTCCCACGTAAAGATAGCGCCAGCTGTCAAGTTTATATAGGCGCATTCGCCATAACTGCTACATGAAACTAATTGATTACTTACCGCTTAACGATATCGTTAATCGAATCAATTGATGGTTCATATTCAACAAAATTAAGCAAATATTGTTCGTATATTCGATATTTACTTATGTTTTTATCCATACGCGTTTTAATCATATTTATTTCATTCAATTGGCAATTTAATTCCTCAATTGTTTTTTGTCTATTTGCTTTCGATAAATTTTGTTCGATAATTTTACTTGCTGCGCGTCGCCGTTTTTCATTATTTTCTATTATAAACTGTGTGAAAATCCGAGGTTTTATGATTTTTATATGAAGATTTTTATTTAACATCCCATTTTTACCGAATTAAATTCAATAAACTGCTTCCTTAACTGATCCTCTTTAGATTCTAAATCGTTCCACTGTTCATTAAACGATTTTCTTTGAGTTTTATACAGTTTCCTAGTGTTGCCCAATTTTTTGTCGGTTTTATCTAATTGTCGTTTAGTCAAGTAGTTCATCAAATCCACATTCCACTCAACTGAATCACCGGAATTGCGTTGTCTAAAAAAATATGTGGGTAATTTATATTTTCCCGATTAATTTCTTTGATTATTGCTTACGCCATGTCAATATATTTCTTTGCTGCTTTCGAAAAACAGTATTCTTTAACATATTCGTCATTCGGTTTTTTAGGAAAAATAAGTTTATCTGAAAATGTCGCATTATTAATATTCATTTTTTTTTTGCAATTAATAAAATTAATAAAGAAAACGAATAGAATACAAAATTAAACAATTAATATATGTTAAAGTTTTGTTTTGTCAATGGTAGTTTCCATGGAAATAAATGGATGGATTTAATCCAAGTTTTAGCATGATTGTCTATACCGCCAATAGATGGCGACATAATGAAAATTTCTTTTAATTTCTTATTTTTACAACAGAAAGATAATAAAAAGCTTATTTATCTTTTATAAAAATACACTGACTAATATTTATAGACTTTGATGTCTTGATTAATTAAATACAGATAATTTTAGACACCACTTTACAGATTCTATTCAAGTTTTAGCATGATTATCTATACCGCCACTAGATGGCGAAATGATTAGAATTTCTTATTTTTACAATAGAAAGATAATAAAAAGCTTTTGTATCTTTTATAACAGTACGCCGGCTAACATTTAAAGAGTACGGTGTCGGGATTAATTAAATACTGATAATTTTTCACACTGAAATAATTAATTTTAGTGGAGAATCGGCTAAAGTTCCAACGTCAACTTGTCAATATTTTTAATTAGTAATTGTCGGCCATGTTTGTTGGGTGTCGTATTTTTTAAGTCTGTCATTTTGCATAGTTCTGATTTCAATTTAATTTTATTTCCTAGAAATAAAAGTGACCAAATTCTTATTAAACAACTTAATCACTGCTGCCCGTTATATACGGGTTCAAACTTTTCGTTGTGTTTTTTGCTTTGTTCAATCAAACAAGCGATCCCGGACGTGACTAAAAAACAAAAAAAAAAAAAAAGAGCAGGCCGAGCGAGCGTAAAAGCAGGAAAAGATGGCACAACCCACCCTGTTGCCCATTAGATTTCAGGAGCATTTACAGGTAATATACGAGAACATCGTTTGTCTTTATTGTTTGTATGAATAAGTAGGGGAATATCTTATAAAAAATTACTACTATATATTTTTGAGTAGTGAAAATCAATGTTTTTCTTTCTCTGGTTTTTTGTATTGTTGGCCGGTGATGTTCTAGTATGTGGGGGCGGACATTGTTTTCTTTGCACGTAGATTTTCGTAGAGAAACTACGTGAAGAGTACGTAATATATGTATATATTGATATTTTGATGTTCCGCATCGAATTCTTTTGGGACGAAATGAAAATAGGTCAAAGGTGCATTAGATTAGCAATGGATGTAATAGATACATATTTTTAACTACAATTGCCCTTTTTCATCGATTTTTACTCTTAACGGACTTTCTCTATTTGTTAAGACCACAAATTAATATGATTTAATTGAGGATACATTTTAATCTCTGACGATAAAACTATCGATTTTTTCGAACCTACACAAAAGAAAAATACATTTTTTTTTTTCATTCTTTGTTTGTTGTATACGAAGCGTAAAATGTTAAAATTACGGTTCGTTAAACTGAAGAGGGAGGCCTGAATTTAATTATCATTTTTTTTGTTTGAATTTTTCCTTTATCTTCCTATAGCTCACAAACATTGGTATTAATGTAACGAACATTTCATTTGCTACATTAACAATGGAAAGCGATAAATTTATTTGTGTACGTGAAAAAGTCGGTGACACATCCCAAGTTGTGATTGTTGATATGGCTGATACATCTAATCCAATACGTAAACCGATAACAGCTGAAAGTGCTATAATGAATCCAGCATCGAAAGTAATTGCATTAAAAGGTAACTTTAGAAAGGGGGTGGTAACAGTAAAGAATTAAAGGCTTGAAAATGTTAGGCAACTAGCAATACAATTGCCATTCATGCAGTGGCAATTGTCAGTGTGACGTCACGTTATTAAATATGAATGTCTGGTTGCCTGCATAGTAAAATAATTAGCGAAAACTTTAGGTAAGGCCGGCTTAGAAGCACAGAAAACCTTACAAATCTTCAATATTGAAATGAAATCAAAAATGAAAGCGCATACAATGAATGATGATGTAATTTTTTGGAAATGGATCAGTTTAAATACATTGGCACTAGTGACAGATACATCAGTTTATCATTGGTCAATGGAGGGCGATTCAACACCTGTTAAAATGTTTGATAGGTAAATTACAACGTCCATACATGTACGATTTGATTCTTTTAATATATATTCAAATTTCTTTTAGACATTCATCTTTAAATGGCTGTCAAATTATTAACTATCGAACAGATCCGAAACAAAATTGGCTCCTATTAGTCGGTATTAGTGCGCAACAATCCCGTGTAGTTGGCGCTATGCAATTGTATTCAGTCGAACGGAAAGTAAGACATTTATCATTTTCCAAAATATCCTTTTGCAAATAATTGACAAACTAATTTATTTAATATAGTGCTCACAACCGATCGAAGGTCATGCAGCATCATTTGCCACATTTAAAATGGACGGTAATCCGGAACCATCGACACTGTTCTGTTTCGCTGTTCGTACAGCACAAGGTGGTAAATTGCATATAATTGAAGTGGGTCAAAGTCCACCAGGCAATCAAGCATTCCCAAAGAAAACAGTCGATGTCTTTTTCCCAGCCGAGGCACAAAATGATTTTCCCGTTGCCATGCAAGTATCATCGAAATACGATGTTATTTATTTGATTACAAAATACGGTTATATTCATATGTATGATATAGAAAATGCTGTTTGTATTTATATGAATCGTATATCGAGCGAGACGATTTTCGTTACGGCACCACATGAAAGTACAGGTGGAATTATTGGTGAGGAACATCTGATTATATTAGCCGAAAATTTGCTACGTAATCGTTTTTTTTTTTTTTTTTGTGTGTAGGTGTGAATCGTAGAGGACAAGTCCTATCGGTTTCAGTAGATGAAGAAAGTATTATTCGTTATGTGAATCAAGTTTTACATAATCCAGATTTAGCGTTACGTTTAGCCACACGAAATAATCTAGCTGGCGCTGAAGATCTATTTGTTAGTAAATTTCAAATGTTATTCCAAAATGGACAATATACCGATGCTGCCAAGGTAAAAATTAAATATTTTACATGGAAAAATATCATTTTTGCTGACCAGCCAGTGATACGTTAAAAGTTTGGCACAGTGTTGCCGGTTGTGCTAATTTATCAATTTATTGTAGGTTGCAGCAAATGCTCCAAAAGGTATTCTAAGAACACCAGCCACGATTCAAATGTTTCAGCAAGTGCCAACACAAGCAGGACAAAATAGTCCTTTACTACAATATTTCGGTATATTATTAGATCAAGGACAACTCAATAGGTAAAAACCACAATGAATCGTATTGATTTCTGGATGTGATATTGAATTTTTGATTCCTATTTCTAGATATGAATCTTTAGAACTTTGCAAACCTGTTCTCCTACAAGGCCGTAAGCAGCTCCTTGAAAAATGGTTAAAAGAAGAGAAATTAGAATGTTCCGAGGAATTGGGTGATCTTGTTAAGCAGGTCGATCCCACATTGGCATTGTCAGTGTATCTACGTGCAAATGTACCAGCAAAAGTGATTCAAAGTTTCGCCGAAACTGGACAATTTCAAAAAATCGTTTTGTACGCTAAAAAAGTCTCTTATACGCCCGATTATGTTTTCCTATTGCGTCAAGTTATGCGTACAAATCCAGAACAAGTACGATTTTCACAGAAAAAAATCTATCTTTGTTTTTTATTAAAGTAATTGTCGATATGTTTAGGGCGCTGCTTTTGCTAGTATGTTGGTAACGGACGAGGAACCATTAGCTGATATAAATCAAATTGTCGATATTTTCATGGAGCAAAATATGGTACAGCAATGCACCGCCTTTCTCCTAGATGCATTGAAAAATAATCGACCAAATGAGGGTCATTTACAAACCAGATTACTTGAAATGAATTTAATGTCTGCACCACAAGTTGCTGATGCAATTTTAAGTAAGATAGGATTCTCTTAATTTGGATTAAATATCAATTCTAATGAAAATTTCGTTCGATTTTAGGCAACAATATGTTTACACATTACGATCGACCGCATATTGCTCAGCTTTGCGAGAAAGCAGGTCTCCTGCAAAGAGCTTTAGAACACTATACCGATTTGTATGATATTAAACGTGCCGTTGTTCATACGCATCTATTGCCAGTCGATTGGCTAGTTAGTTTCTTTGGTACGTTAAGTGTGGAAGATAGTTTGGAATGTTTAAAGGTGAGAAAAAATGGGAAATGGAACAATATGAGACAGTTTACACGTAGAAATTTTCTTGTAGGCAATGTTGACAGCAAATATACGTCAAAATTTACAAATATGCGTTCAAATTGCAAACAAATATCATGAACAATTAACAACAAAAGCGTTAATTGATTTATTTGAAAATTTCAAAAGTTACGAAGGACTTTTCTATTTTCTGGGTTCAATTGTTAATTTCTCCCAAGATCAGGAGGTGCACTTTAAATATATTCAAGCTGCATGTAAAACAGGTAGGTAAATTCGCATTTATTACAATTATGAAAATCGATAAGAATACTAAATTGTCGCTGCCATTTTTTTTATTTTTTTTGCCAACAGGACAGATTAAAGAAGTTGAAAGAATTTGCAGAGAATCGAATTGTTATAGTCCGGAGAGAGTGAAAAATTTCTTAAAAGAAGCAAAACTAACTGATCAACTGCCATTGATTATTGTGTGTGATCGTTTCGATTTCGTTCATGATTTAGTATTGTATTTGTATAGGAATTCGTTGCAAAAGTATGGCAACCTAATTAAACAGAAGTTTATTCGGTTGCCTATACACATACGAATTGTATTTGTAGATATATTGAAATCTATGTGCAAAAAGTCAATCCGAGTCGTTTGCCAGTTGTTGTTGGTGGACTACTTGATGTTGATTGTTCGGAAGATATAATTAAGAATTTAATTCTTGTTGTACGTGGTCAATTTTCTACTGATGAACTAGTCGAAGAAGTTGAGAAAAGGAACAGGTAAATAATGCAAAGCAGCTTGTTATTGTTGGTAGTGGTGAATAATAATATTTTACTGTTTTACAGATTAAAACTATTATTGCCATGGCTCGAAAGTCGTGTACATGAATCATCAGTTGAACCAGCTACACATAATGCATTAGCAAAAATTTATATCGATTCGAATAATAATGCGGAACGTTTCTTAAAAGAAAATCAATGGTAAATCAAATCGAGAATCGTCGTTTGCATTGTCGAATTTAATTCCTTTTTTCTGTGTACAGGTATGATTCACGTGTTGTTGGTCGTTACTGTGAAAAACGTGATCCACATTTAGCTTGTGTAGCATATGAACGTGGTCAATGTGATCGTGAACTAATCGCTGTATGTAATGAGAATTCATTGTTTAAATCGGAAGCACGCTATTTGGTACGTCGACGTGATCCGGAATTGTGGGCTGAAGTATTACAAGAAACCAATCCGTATAGAAGACAATTAATTGATCAAGTTGTACAAACTGCTTTAAGTGAAACACAAGTAAGTAATCAATTAATTGATCGTAACAATACAATTAATTGATATTTTATTAGGATCCAGAAGATATTTCTGTAACGGTCAAAGCATTTATGACAGCCGATTTACCAAATGAACTTATTGAACTGTTGGAGAAAATCGTACTCGACAATTCGGTCTTTTCCGATCATCGAAATTTACAAAATCTACTTATACTAACGGCAATTAAAGCGGATGCAACACGTGTAATGGACTATATAAATCGTTTAGATAATTACGATGCTCCCGATATAGCAAATATCGCTATCAATAATCATCTCTACGAGGAGGCGTTCGCCATATTCAAAAAATTCGATGTAAACACATCAGCAATACAGGTACTAATCGAACAAGTTAGTAATTTAGATCGTGCCTATGAATTTGCGGAACGTTGCAATGAACCGGCCGTTTGGAGTCAATTAGCTAAAGCCCAATTGAATCAAGGATTGGTAAAAGAAGCAATCGATTCATATATAAAAGCGGATGATCCATCTGCTTATATGTCCGTAGTGGAAACGGCATCGAAAAATGATAGTTGGGAGGATTTGGTACGTTATTTACAAATGGCAAGGAAAAAAGCACGTGAAAGTTATATTGAATCGGAATTGATTTATTCGTATGCGAAAACTGGTCGTCTAGCCGATTTAGAGGAATTTATTTCGGGTCCAAATCATGCGGATATTCAGAAAATTGGTGATCGTTGTTTCGATGATGGAATGCATGATGCTGCAAAACTATTATATAATAATGTATCGAATTTTGCCAAATTAGCCATTACACTAGTACATTTAAAAGAATTTCAAGGAGCAGTGGATAGTGCCCGGAAAGCGAACAGTACACGAACATGGAAAGAGGTGTGTTTCGCGTGTGTCGATGCTGAAGAATTCCGTTTGGCACAAATGTGTGGAATGCATATTGTTGTACATGCCGATGAATTACAGGATTTAATCGATTATTATCAAGATCGTGGTTATTTCGAGGAATTGATCGGTCTATTAGAAGCGGCACTAGGTTTGGAACGTGCCCATATGGGTATGTTCAGTGAATTGGCGATATTATATTCGAAATACAAGCCGACAAAGATGCGTGAACATTTAGAATTGTTTTGGTCCCGTGTTAATATACCGAAAGTATTGAAAGCAGCCGAACAGGCACATTTATGGGCTGAATTAGTTTTTCTCTATGATAAATACGAGGAATACGATAATGCGGTATTGGCAATGATGGCACATCCAACGGAAGCATGGCGTGAAGGTCATTTCAAGGACATTATTACAAAAGTCGCAAATATCGAATTGTATTATCGAGCCATACAGTTTTACTTGGATTATAAGCCGTTGTTATTAAACGATTTACTATTAGTTTTGGCACCACGTATGGATCATACAAGAGCAGTGTCGTTTTTCACGAAAACTGGTCATTTACAATTGGTCAAATCGTATTTAAGATCTGTTCAAAATTTAAATAATAAAGCGATCAATGAGGCATTGAATTCGTTGCTTATCGAAGAGGAAGATTTCCAAGGTCTACGTACATCGATCGATGCATTCGATAATTTCGATAATATTGGATTGGCTCAGAAATTGGAGAAACACGAACTAACCGAATTCCGACGCATTGCCGCCTATTTATATAAAGGCAATAATCGATGGAAACAGAGCGTTGAACTATGTAAAAAAGATCGTTTATTCCGTGATGCAATGGAATATACAGCGGAAAGTCGTAATCAAGAATTAGCCGAAGAATTGTTAGCATGGTTCTTGGAACGTGAAGCGTACGATTGTTTTGCAGCATGTTTATATCAATGTTACGATTTATTACGTCCAGATGTTATAATGGAATTGGCATGGCGTAATCAAATCATGGATTTCGCTATGCCATATTTAATTCAAGTAACACGTGAATTAACCGCAAAAGTTGAGAAACTCGAACAATCGGATGCACAACGACAAACTGAAGCGGCCGAACAAGATGCAAAACAACCAATGATGATACCAGAACCGCAATTAATGCTTACAGCTGGACCTGGTGTTGGTATGGGTGTCGGTATACCACCAACAGTACAAGCATACGTACCACCACAATACCAACCAGTATCGTATGGTGCTGGTGCACAGCCACCACCACCACCACCGCCAACATTGGGCTATGCAGGTGCAGCTGGTTATCCAGGTGGACCTATATAGTGGGTACAGCCAGCTCCGATCTATGGGGCATTACAATTACATTATACTAATAAATTTTTCTGAAATTTCTTTATTATGAATAGATGTCGCGTACGCTAGCTAGATCTTTTTTTTTTTTTTTTAATATAAATTATTTACTTTCAATGTTTATATAATAGTTTATCATTGATTGAAATGTGCTTCGGTGCGGGCAACAACTGTTTTTATTAAAATTATTATTATCCGTTAATTAATAAATTTATTATATAATTTCTAATTGAATTGATAATTGAGGAGTTGTCTTTATTTAGTGGTGTACTAGTTCAGTACTTTTTTTGGCCTTTCACATTATTAACTTTGATAATTGTTCTTATTGTATGTGTAAATTCGAGGATGGTGTGCGCGCTTAAGATATAATGTTAAAAAAAAAAAACAAACAATATTTTAGATAGTAAAAGTTTCAAAACATTTCCATTTCCGCACTCTAATCAGCTTTTTATATATGTTGTATGTTAAAATACTATATTAGTTAAATGTATAAATCATCAGCTTAAAAACAACAAAATTTAGTTGTAAATACTTGAATTACTCCCTCCCTGGATGGTTGATGAAAAAAAAAAAATGCTTAGTCTTTGAAAATGTGTACATACTTGTCTTTTTTTTTTTCGCTCTACTAATTAGTCAAATTTAATTACGTTTCATCATTCCCCCCATTTTATTATTATATGTATTCTATTTAATCAGTAATATATTGTCTTTACTTATCTCCGGATAGAATTTCAATTGAAACAACAAAAGGTAAGATTTTGACAGAATAATTTTTTCTTCTGTGCAGAAATTATAGGTTACTTGACACCTCTGTTTTACTAGTTGCCTAATATCTTAACACGATAAGTGAAATTGTAAAGGATGAACAAAAATGAAACATAAAATTAGTGTAGAAAATAGATTTTATTATTTCCTTTTAGTCAAATAATGTGAAACCCATATCTTCATCTGATTCAGACTCTTCTTTGACTTCCTCCTTTTTAGAGTCTACAAAAATACAAATGTATATTTCACATCAAGTTTCGTACTGAATAATTATGTTTATCTAATTACCTTTCTTCTCTTCTGCAGCAGGAGCGGCGGCAGTGGCTGATGGTGCTGCAGCTGCGGCACCCGTACCAACGCTGATTGTACATAACTTTTCACGTCCTATAATTAAACACATAGTGATTTGATTTTATTGTACATTCAATTTAATGTAAATTACCTGTAGCAATTAGATCCGGTATGGATTTGCCTTCCAGTGATTTAAGGACCAGTTTCAGTTTTTCTTGATCGGCTTCGATTCCAACTGATCCAAGAATCTTTTCAATATCAGCACCATTGGGGGTTGTTTTTCCACCCAAAACAGCTAAAAGATAAGCAGCAACGTAACGCATCTAAAAGTATTTCGAATAACAAAAATTTATTAGGAAAAATTAAAACTAATCATTGTTAACCTAAAAAATAATTTGTTATCAGAAAATATTTTATTAATCTTAATAGTAGAGTGGAAAATTCATATTTAGTTAAGAAATTTTATACCTTTAAAATCTATTTTATATAAAATTTATTCAATTTTCACTTACTTTAAGTCTTAAGACACGAAACGGGTCTGCTTGTTCGTTTTCAAAAAATTAAATGACTGAAAACTTTTCCGGGAAAAGAAATGGCTTGTTAGAAATTGACAATTGACATTTGTATTCAACGTAGCTAAAGCCTAATATTAAATGAAGAAAACAAAAATTTTTCATTTTTGGGAAAAATTTAAAATTTAAAATGATAATTTATTGATAGTCTCGTCATTATTTTTATTATCAATCATTATCATTGATAAATGAGATAAATCTGATTTCAGTGATTTCGTTATTTAAGCCTAACCAAACATAAGATGAAATAACCTAACCTGCCTTTTCTTTTATGTTTCTAACCAAAGAAAACTTAGCAGTTAATTTTAAAAATATCTCGTTTTCATCTCTCTAAATTCGAAACAATTATGAAATTTATCGAAGAGACCACCTCAATGGATATTAATTCATTAAGATCTAATCAAAATGAACCATTTTTCACGCATGATTTCTCAGAATATGGACAGTTGTATCGAATCCATTTCTCTTCATTCGAATGGACTAAAGACATAATACTTTTAGCATTTGAACAACGAATTATTTTAGCTGAAGTATCATTTAAGGTTTGTTCAAAATGTTCAGCTTAATTTTGCTTTAAAATAATACATAATAGTCTAAAATGTATACAATTTACAGGAGCCTTTTACTATAAAAACTTTATACGAATTTAAACAGCCAAGTCGGTGCACAGCACTCAGTTTGTCGCCGCATACATCCCTAATGGTTCTACCTAATGAAATTGCATTTGCTAGCGGTTCGGCGGATTATAAAATTCGTATATTTGAAACTGATTTACAGGATAACAATGTTTGTAGAGTAAGTAAAGAAAATAGTAGAAAATCAATCATTAGTGATCATGAATTGGAATAGTAGAATCCCTATAATTCTCGAACAACACATTAAAAAAAAAAACAATTTTATTTGCTTAGGTTCTAAATAAACACACGAGCTACATAAACGATATTAGTTTCGATTCAGAAAATGTATACATGGCGACAGCCAGTGATGATAATACAGTTAATGTGTGGTTTACAAATGGCTATGAATTAAAAAGTACATTTCGTTTAGAATCACCTGCAATGGCAGTTTGCTGGCATCGAGCTGATACTGTAAAATTAATGATAGCAGAGAAAATCGGTAGAAATCATCTATAGTCGAAACTAATCTAGTATTATACAATTATTGTTTTAGGTCTTATCAAATTCTACGATATCAAAACAGAAGCGATAATGCTATCATTGGATTTTGGTAAACCGTTATCATCTGCCCATTGGGCACCATCCGATAGTCGATTCTTAGCTTCATTACAATTAGGCGATTTACTTTTATGGGATCTAGAAAAACCATCGTAAGTTTTCAACTAATTTCTTATACGAATATGATAAAAAAAAAGAAAATTCTCTAGATTACCTCGTACCAATTCACTTTTATTCTCTGAAAATGGTGGATCAATTAAATTTTCATCACAAGGTGAACTGCTGGCAGGTGTAAATAGTTTAGAGGGAACATTAAAAGTAGTGCATTCATTAAATCATTTGGTCAAATTAACTGCCATTGTTTCATTGCCTACGAATATTGAATGGCATTATTTGTATCCGGTCGTTTGTATTGGTGATGATTCGAAGTTAAGTTTTTGGAAAGTTAGTAGTAATTAAATTTTTAATATAAATACATCTATGTATTCATTGTACTTTCATTTATTGTATTATAAATATGTTTTACATTTAAATGACAATTTAATTAGTTCGCTCTTTGGTTATGTGTTAATAATGATTAATCAGTCTTATTAGTTACTTATTCCATGTTTATTTTTAAAATGCGTTTTCAATGATACAGTTTGCGTGAATGTATCACCACAATGTTCACAAACATACGGTCTTTCATTCGTATGCTGTCGGATATGGACTTTTAATCCGTATTGTCCTTGAAATCCTTTGTAGCAGTACGGACAAATATGCGGCTTTTCACCGGTATGAGTGAGCATATGTTTTTTCATACAGATATATTTCTTGCCACAAACTGTACATGATTTGGGTTGATATGCACGTTCCGGATCTGAAAATATAAATTTTATATTTTTACACAAACAGCATTTTTTACTTAATAAAAGTAAATTTAATTTGTATTAAATCAATATCACGTATACTTTACCTGTATGCCTAAGATAATGCCTTTTATAATCATTTGGCAATACGAATTCTTTTCCACAAATTGGACATATTTTTTTCGGTTTTCCATGCGCTCTTTTAATATGATATTTTAGCGAACTGATGTTTTTCATTAGTTTTCCACAAATACTACATGTTTGTGGAGGTGAATGCATCGCCATGTGCCCGCTATAGTTGCTTTCCAGAAATTTACCACCACAAATAGTACATACACGTTTTGGTCTGTGTGTCATAATTCGATGATGGTTTAATTGATGTTTCAAAAGAAATTTCGCATCGCATGTACTACAGTAATGATATTTAGTTGAGGTCGTCTTCGAATTTACATTAATTGTTGAAGTTTCATTTAGTTTTTTTCTTTTCTTTGCTTTTTTGCTATTAGAGATAATTTCGACAATAGGTTCGTTTTCATTACATTCAATAGTCGTCGAAATTTGCGCTGGTGGTTCGATTTGACGCGGTTTTATTCGATAGTTCGTATTTGTTAATGTTTGCAATCTGGATTTCAAGTCATAATCGCTTTGTTTAATTAATTTTTGAAAATTATAAATATAATTAACACTTTTTTCACATACTCCACAAATCTTTCTAGGTAGGCCATGGCCAATTTCAATCTGGAAAAATAATAAATAATAACTAACATTTTTTCTCGTAAATTTTCTATTTATTATCGAAAAATAGAAATTAGTTACCTTCACTGATGAAATGGAATTAATTTTATTTAGCAGATAATCATTATTTGCTGTTAAATCACTGGAATCATTTGGTACGCGAAGACATATTCTACAAATATTTTCTAAGTTCATTTTGCAATTTTCGGGTATTAGAAGATAAACGCTTTAATTACTTTATTAATCTATTTTATTTTGAAATGGATTGTATAGTAGTTTTAATTCCAAACTTTCGAATATTTCTTTCAATTCGAGAGTTTTTAAAGCTAGTGTAGCGTCCAAAATTTATTGGTTAGGTGCGCCCCTTCTTCTGATTTTTTGAGACTTACAAAAAAAATTCATTGGTTTTTAATTGTATTAATTAACTTAATTTGTCGAATCGCTCAGATTCAGAATAAGTTTTATTTCATCTTATTAAACTATATAGTACATAGAGTACATACTGGCTTAAACTTTAAGTCTTAAATCAAAACGAAAATGAAACACAATAAAAAATCCAAGGCCTACTCTTACTATCACTAAAGTCCCTATTTCTCTCTGAAATTCGTTAGTTTTAACTTTTAATTTCAACAATTATCACTTGCTCAGTTTTTACTTATCCCATGTTTACTCTTTAAATGAGTTCGCAATGATACAGTTTGTGCAAATCCATCACCACAATGTTCACAAACATACGGTCTTTCATTCGTATGCTGTCGGATATGGACTTTTAGTCCGTATTTTCCTTGAAATCCTTTATCGCAATATGGACAAATATGTGGTCTTTCACCGGTATGTGTGAGCATATGTTTTTTCATACCTCGAACTTTTTTGCCACAAAGCGAACACGGTTTTACTTCAAGTTGATATGCAAGATCAGGATCTGAAATATGTCCTAATTAAAATCAATCTAATATTTCCACTACTATAACATTTTAATCTTTTACACCTAGTAGTGAATTTAATTGCACAATATTAATCAAGATTTTATTATTAACCTGTATGCCTAAGATAATGTCTCTTATAATCATTTGACAAGACGAAACTTTTTCCACAAATTTGACAGTCTTTTTTCGGTTTTCCATGTTTCCTAGCGAAATGGTACCTCAATGAACTGGCATTTTTCAAGATTTTTCCACATGCATTACACGCTTTTGGTGGTGAATGTGTTGCCATGTGATGTTTCAAATTGTCTTCACGCGATTTTGCACCACAAATTGTACATACACGTAGTGGCGTATGATTCTTAGCTCGATGAGCATTCAATTGATTATTCGAAAGAAACTGTGCGTCACATCGACTGCATCGAAAAATTCTCTGAGTTGTTTCACAAGTCTTTGTTGAATTCGTTTGAAATTCCTTTTCGATTTTTATATCACATTTATTATCTTCATATAATTGTTGAGTTGTTCTATTTTCGATGGATATGTCTAGAATACCCATTTCATTGTATGTAGTAGTAGAAATGACGTCTATAGATCGGATTTTACTTGGTTTTATTAAATGATTGGTGTATGTTAAGGTGTGCAACCTGGCTTTCAAGTCGTAGTCTGTATGTTCGATTAATTTTTGAAAATTATGAACGTAATCGACGTTTTTTATGCATTCCTCACAAATGTTCTCAGGCAGGCCGTCATAGATTTCAATCTGGAAAAATTGTAAATAAAAACAGTTTTTCCCTAAATTTTGCATGTTTCTTACTGCAAAATTGAAATAAATTACCTTAACTGATGAAATGGAATTAATTTTATGTAAAAGAGCGTCATTATTTACAAATATATTAACTGAATTCTTTGGTATACGAAGGCAAATCCTACAAAGACTTTTTAGATTCATTTTGGAATTCTCGAATCAAATGCTTTGAAGGAAATGGTAAATATATACATAAAACTTTAATTAGACACAGTCATAAAATATGTAACAAATTTTATACAGTAAAATATTGAAATTTTATATAAAATAAATATTTATGTTTATTAGTCTATTTACAATATACAATTATATTCTTTGGTTAGGTGTATATTCATCTTCTTTTATCACGATAATTTATTTATTTCGTAGTTTCTTTTTATATTTGCTTCGTATTTATTCATGAATTGTGTACTACTCACAGTCAGAACTCCAAAATTTTACTGAATTACAGGCAAATTTGATTTCTTTATTGCCCAGTACATACATTCAAAATCATACAAAACAACATGAATTGCAATGCCTACTAAGAAAATATATTTATCTCAATTAACTATATATAATTTCTTGAAGAAATTTTCTTCATTTCATTTAATAAATAACCGATCAATCACGACTACCACTTTAATTTTAACAAATTACTATCTAAACACTTAGTTATATTTTAATAATTCCATGTTTACTCTTCAAATGAGTTCGTAACGACACTGTCTGTGCGAATGTATCACCACAATGTTCACAAACATACGGTCTTTCATTCGTATGCTGTCTGATATGAACTTTTAATCCATATTTTGCTTGAAATCCTTTATTGCAATAGGGACAGATATGGGGTTTTTCACCAGTATGGGTGCGCATATGTTTCGTAACACTTTTAACTTTCTTGCCACAAACCGAACACGGTTTTGATTCTAATTGTGATGCAAGTTCCGGATCTAAAAATCACATCCACAAATTACATCTATATATTTGTAAATTTAATCAGCATTCTTCGTTTACCAATTCCATCATATATAACGTTAGACATTTAATGCAATTTACGAACCTGTATGTCTTAGATAATGCCTCTTGTACTCGCTAGCTAATACATAACTTTTTCCACAAATTTTACAAATATTTTTTGGTTTACCATGTTTTCTTATATGGAACCTTAGCGAACTTGCGTTTTTCAAAATCTTTCCACAAATATCACATGATTTCGGTGCTGAATGTATTGCCATATGATTACTGTAATTATCCTCTCGAAATGTGGTACCGCAAATTGCACAAACAAGTAATGCCGTGTGATTTTTAATTCTATGAGCTTTCAATTGATTCTTTGATAAAAACTGTGCATCGCATCTTTTACATTTATGAATTATTTGTGTGCGGGGCTTAGATTTTATATTAACAACTGGCATTTTATTTTCGATTTTTACTTTACACGACGTATTTTCATTCAGTTCGGTTTTGTCATGTGTATTTTCTGGAATTGGCATTTTGTCGCATGAAGGTATCGAAACTAGCTTTATTTCCCTTGGTTTTATTAGATGGTTTGTGTGTTTTAAGGTGTGCAATCGGGATTTCAAATCGTAGTCCGTATGTCTGATTATTTTTAGAAAATTATAGATATAATTTATATTTCTTAAGCATCCTTCGCAAATATTTCCAGGTAAGCCATCGCCCATTTTAATCTGCAATAAAAGCGATTGTTATTTTACTTTTATACTAAACAAAGTATCAAATTAACTACCGTAACGGATGAAATGGAATTAACTCTACGTAAAACATTATCGTTATTTACAAATAAGTTAGTTGGATTCTTAGCTAGACGAAGGCAAGTTCTGCAAACATTTTGCAAATCCATTATGGAATTATTGTGGAATATCAATAACTGTTGTATTGGATTTTTTTCATTAATATTTCGATTTCCTGTTTATTTGTTTTACTTTTTAACGAAAATTGGTTAAAGAACTACTCTTCTTCATTTTAATCAAAAATACCGTCAACACAGGCAACCATAAATACAATAATGGCGGACAAAAAAAAAACATCGAATGACAGTTGTGCTTATAATTTATAATGTCGTAAACTTTAATTTACTTTTAACAATTTATTAATAATTACCCATATATTAAATAGAATTGTTACGTTTTATGTATTTTATGTTTACGTTTCAAATGCGTATTCAATGAAGCTATTTGCGGAAAAGCAGAACCGCAATGTTCACAAACATACGGTCTTTCATTCGTATGTTGTCTAATATGCATTTTTAAACCAAATGGTTGTTGAAAACCTTTATTACAATAAGGACAAACATATGGTCTTTCACCAGTATGAATCAACATATGCCTGTTCAGTTCTGCAACTTTTTTACCACAAACAGAACATTCTTTCAGTTTCAATGCACGATTACGGCCTGAAAATGATCGACAAAAATCATCGCTGTTATGTGTCGATATAAATATTAATTTGATATATACCTATATGGGTACTGCAATGTCTTTTATATTCGTACGAATATACGTAGCCTTTTCCACAAATTTTGCAAAAATACTTTCGTTTTTTATGTGTTCTTTGGTGGCACTTTAACGAATTTTTATTTTTTAATAACTTTCCACAGACCGTACATGATACAGGTGCCGAATGTATGGACATATGCCTTCGGAAATTATATTCGCGCACTGCAGCACCACAAATATTACAAATAAGTTTTGGCATATGACTTTGAACTCGATGCATGGCCAAACGATTTCTTGATAGAAAAATCGCATCACATCTACTACAATTATGAATCTTTTGATTTTGTAAATTATTATTATTAACCATCGCAATGTTGTGGCGAGTTTTATGGGAATTGATCATTTTTGTATTGTCACCATTTAGTTCACTTTTAATATTAATACGTTCTATACTATTTCTTCTGCATTCTGCCATTAAATGACTGTCTGTTGATTTTGTTTTTGTAGGTTTTATTAAACCATTCGTTTGTTCTAATGTCTGTAATCTCGATTTTAGATCGTAGTCTGTGTGTTCGACTAGTTTTTGAAAATTATAAATATAATTAATGCTGCTGAAGCATTCTTCGCAAATGTTGCTCGGTAGGCCATGGCCAATTTCAATCTGGAAAAATAGTTACGGTGCAAGTAAATATTGGCGTGTACTGTTCTATTTAGAAAATTATAAATCCATTACCTTTAATGACATAATTGAATTAATTCGATGCAGTAGAGTTTCGTTATCTTCTAGTAAATTAATTGGATACTTCGGTATGCGAAGGCAAGTTCTGCAAACATTCATTAAATCCATTTTAAATTTTAATGCATTAATTCATTTTTTTTAGGTTATATGTTTGTTTTTTGTTGATGTAATTCCTGCGCTAGTTCAAGAACTACACACAAATTTCAAGTTTCGACAATGAAAGTAGGGATCAATCAGATGATAAATAAATCTATTTTTTATAGAAAATTAAATAATGTGGTCACTAAATGTCCAAAAAGTAAAAATGAAACAAATAAACAATTTTAAACAAAAAATTATATTTCAACTGTCATATTTTTCATTTTCTCACTCATATACATGGCCTGCTTTCTACGGCCAGCAGATAAACGAAGTTTTTTACAAATTGCCATTTGTAATTGTTAAAAATTTCCACTTAAAATATCCTAAATCTAAAATAATTAGTGACAAAATAAGAAATTAATATAGATCAATAACAAGTTATACTAATAACGTAGATCATAGATGTCTATTTACAATATTAATTTATCAAAATCTAGCTGGTGTCTACCTTTTTCTTAATTATTCCATGTTTACTTTTTAAATGCGTCTTCAACGATACAGTTTGCGTGAATGCTTTACCGCAATGTTCACACACATACGGTCTTTCATTTGTATGTTGTCGGATATGGACTTTTAATCCATATTTACCTTGAAATCCTTTATTACAATAGTGACAAATATGTGGCTTTTCACCAGTATGCGTAAGCATATGATTTTTAAGAGAAACTACTGTTTTACCACAAACCGAACACTGTTTCCGTCTGTGTATAAGACTTGGATCTAATAATCATATGTATAAAAAAGTTATAAAAATTTTTTAATCTTAAAACACTGTTTTAATAATATCTACCTGTATGTCCTAAACAATGCCGTTTATAATCGTATGAGAGTGGAAAACCTTTACCACAAATATTACAAAAATGTTTCAGTTGTCCATGTTTTTTTGCCAGATGCGTTCTTAACGATGCCGCATTTTTCAATGTGTTTCCACATAAAGAGCATTGATTAGGTGCTGAATGTGTAGCTAGATGTCCAGTAAAATTGTATTCACGTACTTCCGTACCGCAAATATCGCAAACAATTTTCAGTCGATGTTCTCGAATTCGATGAACAGCCAATTTGTTACGTGAAGGAAATTGTGCGGGACATTTTGTACATTTATGTGTTCGTTTTTTAGCTGATGTTGCAAGTGTTCGTAGAATTCTAGCATTAGTTATTTTCCTTTTACTACTCGGTTGTACTGTACTTTTATCACATTGTTCCTCTATAGGTCCACTTTTAATGTGAACAAATTCGAATTTTTCGTTTTCATTAGGAATGTTGTTACCGAATTGTTTACTGTTGCGTTTTATTAAGTAATTTGTTTGTTCCAATGTTTTTAATCTAGATTTTAAATCATAGTCTGAATGTTCAATTACCTTTCGAAAATTATACATATGATTTACATTTTTCAAACATTTCGAACAAATATTGTTGGGTAGGCCATTTATGTAGTTAATCTAAAAAAAGTAAAATGTATTAATAAAATTAGCAGATTTGAAATGAAAATTAATCGACTTTTTATCTGCTAAAAACATACCTTTACATTTGAAATTAAATTAATTTTATCTAAAATAAATTCCTTATTTTCGAAAATATCTATTGGCAATTTTGGTAGGCATAGACAGATTCTGCATAAAAATTTTATATCCATTATAGAATTTTATGTGAACTATTTGAATTATGAATATACATAGACTGCAATTTAGTGGGAATTATTTATAAAATTCCAGTATTTGGAAAGCTTAGCCGAGTGAATTCGCCACCATTTAACAAAACAAAATAAAATATTTAAATTGCCATAACTGTCACTTGTTGGAACATTCAGATACCCTGTTGCCAGATTTTTAAAACTTCATCGTGACGTGACTAATGGAAGATGGTTAGATAAAGTTGCAAAGTAACGGTTCTGTACATTCCCGTACCCGTACTATAAATTGAAATTATGTGAAAACTATCTAAAAATTAGCCGATCTTTCCAAATTATGTGCATATGAAAACTTTTGCCATCAGGCGGGGAGCGTGCAGGTAAAAACCTACAAAAAAAAAGAGTCTGGCAGCAATGCTTCAGAACTTGCAGTTTTTACCAAAAACTGACATGACATAACATCCGAATACACGAAATCAGCCGTTAATCTTTCCAAAACAAATATTGCAAAAATGTATTTGAACAACAATGTGATAAATAAATAAGAAAAAAATGTGCAATGAACAATTTATAAATTTCCTATCAAAATGGCGTTTATGGATACGGCCATTGTTTATTGCGATCTATGCGTTAGCTGCACTAGTATTTGTTCCAATTTTTTTTATTAAATCATTAAACGATGGTTTTAATCGACACGATCAAGAAGTGTTAATTGCTGGTGTTTTTGTTGGCGTTGCAATACCATTATCATTATGGGAAATTTTACAACATGTTATCCATTATACGCAGCCGAAATTGCAGAAACATGTTATACGGTAAATCGAATCTGAGAGAATTTTATGAATTCAATATTGAAATGTGATTATTTTATTTTAGGATCTTGTGGATGGTTCCAATCTATGCTACAAATGCTGTAATACATTAAAATTCCATTTATTGTCCAAAATTTTTTGTGAATTTCTTTTTTTCAGTGGTTGGGACTAACATATCCATCGGCATCAGTTTATGTGGATAGTGTACGTGAATGTTACGAAGCATATGTTATCTATAATTTTATGAAGTTCTTATTAAATTATTTAAATATGGAAATGGATTTGGAAGCGAGCTTAGAATTGAAACCACAAGTTAAACACATATTTCCATTTTGTTGTTTACCAGATTGGGAAATGGGAAGGTAAATTGACGTTTGCTAAGAAATTACTTATTTAATAAGTTGATTTTATTCATTCTAGAGAATTTGTTCATATTTGTAAACATGGTATATTACAATATACTGTAATACGACCATTAACAACTGCAATTTCTTTGTAAGTACTTTTTTTTCTCTGTACGCTGTTATTCTATGTGAATTTGTTTCAGTATATGTAAATTATTTGATGTATATGGTGATGGCCAATTCAAAGGAAACGTCGCATTTCCCTATTTGATCGCTGTGAATAATTTATCGCAATTTATGGCAATGTACTGTTTGGTAATGTTTTATAAAGCGAGTCGAGCCGAATTGCAACCTATGCGTCCATTGCCGAAGTTTCTATGTATTAAAGCTGTTGTATTTTTTTCGTTTTTGTAAGTAAAATAGAGATTTCGATCTTCGAAATTTGTGCATCACAGAAGAACAAAAAAATTGACAGTCATATAGTAATAATATCACAGAACAGTTGTTCTGTGTGTGACATTTCTACTGAAATTGTACTTCTATGGATGATTACTTATTTATTTTTTTTGTTATCAATTTATGATTATTCAATTGTAGTCAAGGTGTTGTTATTGCTTTCTTTGTTTACACTGGCGCACTAACACCATCTGAACCAGATACGGACGGTCTATCACTTTCCACAAGGCTTCAGGTAGGAATTTGTGGCTAAAACATTTTTTTCTTGATAATCACATGCATTTTCGCCATAGGATTTTCTAATATGTATTGAAATGTGCCTGGCCGCCATAGCACATCATTATAGTTTTTCATATAAACCATACGTTCGACCTGGTACACGACCGCAAACGTGTTGCAGTGCATTTTTAGCTATGTGGGATTTATCTGACGTGCATCACGATATACAGGAACATATTGGTATTGTCAGTAAGTGTAATTCAACAAACAAATCATGTAGAAGAACAGAAGATGCATAATTTTTATTTCTAGGATCATCAATTAGCCGTCGAATTCGAGGACGTAGCATGTATACAGTACCAAGAGGAATCGATGATGAACATTCAAATCTGGTTGATCATTCTACTGCTACTTTTGCAAACAGTGAACAAAGTTTGTATCAAAACAATGATTACAACGATGATATATTGACAAGTTATGGAACAATATCGAGAACTACGACGCCTGGTAGTCGTGAACCGGTTCATGTGCATCGTAACGCGTAATATCATTTTTTTTTTTTTTTTTGAAAAAAGTGAGGAACGGCACCAAAGAATATAATATAAAAATATATTTTATACATGTATAGATAGGTATAATCGATTTACTAAAACTTCTACTTTTACATCTACTGATTATGTTATAATTATTAATATAGTATATAGAAAAAAATTGCACTTGTTTTAAATCGAGTATGTCGTTACCTTCCACTTTGGTTAAAATAAATAAATCCTATGCAAAAAAGTTAAATCCCAAAACCTATCCTAAGCATTTTCTTTGTTTTCAGTGTCACTGATAGGATTTTCTTCGTTTTTATTTTCAGTCTCAAGTTCTTTTTCACTACTAACCGTAACACTTCGTTTTACCGCTCCATCTTCTTGATACTTCGACGAAACAACAGTAATTGTTTCCACTAAACTTTCATCGAAATTTGTCGAATTATTACCATCGTCCTTATGCTTATCTTTTTCAGCATTTTGACTGCCTTCATCTTCTACATTTTCCTGTTCTATTGCTAATGAAGTATAATAATGTTCATCATCATCATCATATTCTTCTTCCTCTTCGAATTCTTCAACGGCTTCTTGATTAGTTTCATTGTAATTTGCCTCATAACCTTCAACATCATCAACTGCTGCATTATTAGAGCTATCAACAGTTTCAACTTCATCAATTGACCAGTTTTGATCTGGTGGAATTATTCCAGCTTCAGTTGCTGGTTGCAATTCCTCAATTTCCGCTTCTTTTTGTCTACTGTTATGTGATTGTCGTTTACTATTGCCATTACGATAGCCACCTTGACTTTTACGCCAACCTTGCTGTCTATTATTATGTGGTTTTCTACCGTGATTATAATAATGTTCCTGAGATTCTCGAGTATTTCTCTTTTCCTGAACAGAACCATCATTTTTTAATTCAATATTATCTGGCTGTTGTTCGGCCACGGGCCTGTTGTCGTCGTTCACTGGTGGAAGGGCGACTGATTCGACATTTTCTCGTCCTTTTAGATTTCTAGTTGGTTCACTGTCGTTATGCCGTTTTGTAGTACCATCGTAATGGTGGTAAAAGTTACCAGCTCGTCCTCTACCTCTGAAATTACCACTTGCCCCGCGTCCACCTCTACTAACATAACCTCTACCAGCTCCTCGATAACCTCGATTATTGTAAGGTTTTCTAGTAGGAAAATGTTCCAAATCTAGAAAAAAAAGTAAATAAAACCATTGTACTTACAAATAGTATGGTAGCTAACGAAGAAAAATTAGCATTCACTATATTCTGGACTATCTGACTGGATGTATTAAAAAACATGGCTTACTTGGTATTTTTGTATCTTGATCGACTACACAATTTCTCTGTCCAGTCTCCATATTTAATTGTACTTTTATATTAGCCAAATCTTCTGATTTATTTCGTCTACTATTATTAGGAAAACGAACACTAACAACATCTAGTGCATCCGCAGCTGCTCGATCATCAAATCGTAATTCTTTCTTAACTTTTACTTCTCCTTCAGTTGTTGTGTTTCCAGCATTCTCTTCTTTACTTCCATGAACTCTATATCGATTCGAGTTAATAATTTGTTTAGTTTGTAAATTTTTCTTTGGTTGTATTCGTTTTTTTTCTGCAAACGCTCGTCCATCTTGTCTAGTAGGCGATGATTTCTGTTGGTGCTGATCGCGAGCTGGATCTTTTAAATAATTAAAAGATGGATCTTCTGGTAGCAATGATTTAGCGTTATTATTATCACATCCTTGATGTTTTTTATCTATTAGTTGCCGTAAATCGGTTACACCGAAAAGTGTTACAGCCTTTCGTACACCTGGATTGGTTTGTGATGGTGGCGGTGCTGGTTTTAAATAATTCGGTGGGGCGTTATATCGTCTGTGGGATGGTGATCTACGTTCTTCACTCATTTTTAGTGACGATGTAAAAAACGATATTTTTTTGATACAAATTTTTTGCTATTTTTAGAGGTTATGTCATAACCATATTTATCTGTCTGTTGTCATAAAAATAGAATAATTATCTGTCATTCAGTGTATTTTGTGATATCTAAATTAAATTATTTAAGACTATTTTTTCACAACTTTTATTAATTTGACTGTGCATTTCCTAGTTATCTATTCAAATGTACAACATACGATTGTATGGTTCTATACGTTTAATACTATTGGTCCAAATACATTATCAATATAATTATAAAGTTTTATACAACTACTTTTCGAATTTACATCAGAACTTGCTCCCCATAAAATAATTCCTTCTATATCATAGCTGGCCAATACTGTTAAAGTTATAAATAAATGTTCCTAAAACAAACGAATCATTTACATATAAAAAAAAGCCATGTTTGTTGCATTACAACAAATATTCGTACTCCTGTTACAAAATTGCCGGTATCTTGATATTTATACCAATAATATGGATATATTTTCTTATCACCATCAATTTCATCGCTAATTCGTAATGCCTCATCTAAACGTCCTTCGATTCTATTGACTAGATCTTCAGCTGTAAAATTATCTTCTTGTAAATACACGGACGGATGAAAATTATCGGAGAGATTGAATAACCAATTTGTTCTGGGGGGAAAAAAAAAACACATGCAGCCTAGTTATAAATGAATATGTTGTGATAGGATAATTACTGATCATTTTCTAATTGAACTTGTTTATCGCATTTTTTTTGCATCGTACTCGGTGACGTATTGAAACAATACGGGAATCCATAATAGCCCCATGTCGATAATGGACGTAAATCTTTTACTTGTATCAATGTGGTTTCCATAAAAAGTTTAGCACCTTCCTCGAATCTATTGAATAAAATACATTACGATGTACGAATAAATGAATATTTGCAGAGAGAAAGAAATCCACCTTCTTTGAGCTTCTTTTTTAATCCATTTCGCTGGCCAATCGGGTAATGCTTGTCGTTCAATATCTTCCGATAGATTTTGATATTGTAATAAATTACCCCAGTTTTGTCGATAAACTGGACGCCAACTTTCAAAATCAATGATGCCTAAACCTGAAAAAGTAATTGTAAAATCATTAAAAATATATTTTAGGTGTTAAACGTGTTGCATAAGTACCTGAAAAGTTCTGATCTGGTACCAATTGATTAAGAATGTTCGTAAAAGCATTTAAGTGATCAGTTAAATTGCCTTCTTGCGGCACTCCTCCATTTCTAGTTATTATAAACAAAAAAAAAATCTATATAAATTACGAAAAAAAAAAAACAAAAACACCAAATTTGTACCTTAAAATTGTTTCATTCGCTTTTGTTATTAATGCAGGAAAATTGCCTGGATCGTATAATATGTTGATTTCACTACCGCGAAAATTACCATTTTCGTTTTGTATAAAATTGTATTTTTCCAAAACTTTCGAAAAATTCACCGTACCGATAAATGGATTGCATTGAAATGATGGTACATTCCAATAGATTTTCAGTGGACGTTGTTCTTTTAATTTTTGCTCTTCCTCTTGATTTGCATTACTATGCCAAGTAATAAGCGGGACCGAATATAAAAAAATCCATGTAAAATGCATATTTTACCTATTTATTTATAATCGGAAAGAATTCGCGACAGGGGGAAATGTGAATTGTGGAAAATATCCCATTAATTTAAATAAATACACAAAAATCCACTTACATTTTGAGTGGCAATTCATAGAACAATACACAAAGAATACAATTTTGAATTAATGGCATTTTTACAATGAAAAAATTATCAATCAATTCCTAAATATTACAGACGATAATAATCCCATTATTTAAAATACATTGTACTAATTACTACTTATAATTAAACTCAAATTGATTTAAAATGTACACATAGTAAAAGAATGGAGAATTTTTTTTATACAAAATTCAGGAACTTTTGTCGTCGATGCGATAAACACGGCCGCCAAATATGCGATAATAAAAAAATATGTAAAACGGTTATCATAAACTATGTATGTATATTACATTAAACGCTACATCCCCCCTGGAATATATTATTTGTATTTGAATAAATTTTATTTGTTTATTTTTACACGGGATGAACTAATCTAATCGACATATAGTACGTACGTATGTAAATTTAATACCTTATTGCGGCTTGTGGCCAAAAAACAATCAACAAACCAACTTGATTGAAATCAATAATTATTATTAACCTGATAACCGACTAAATGAAATAAATAAATAACCAAGTACTAGAAGAATTGCATCATAATTTTATTTATATATTATTGTAGACATAGATAAAAATAACAATAACTACTAAATTCTATTGATATAAATAAATTATATTTACCTTTTTTTGCAATACGCTGCAATTTTAGATGACCTAATATACATACCTAAATATTTCACATGTATGATCTTAGTGGGCTTTGAACAGAAAACAGATGCATAATCGATATGTCTTTATTTGTTGAACTATGTATAATATATATTTTTGGAATAAAATACACAATCTTGTATTAATAATAAATTTTTTAACTGTCAGTAAACTAATTATTTAGTAATTTTTTGTAAAATTTCAATATAAAACATTCGGAACATTTTTGATTCTATCGTCACGTGATTTTTCCATTCCTACTTTTTGTTAATTTCTCAATACACACACAAATCCTGCGTAAAACTTATCTCTCTATCTTCCTTTACTAATCAATAATACTTATTTATTAGTCTTAATTAATATTTAAATTTAAATAACAAATTAAAAAGCGGTTCAATTCGAAACGGATGTCATGTTAGCTCATCCATGGCCTTCTTTGGCAAAATAAATAATCTAATTTTCATAGAACAAAAAAAAAAAAAAACACGGAAAATGGACTTAAAACATATTTTTTTAAAATTACCGACTAAGATTCGAAAGATAAATGTGTTTCAATTCCGTTTTGGGCGAATTTTCAAATAATGCTGCGCGATTTTGTCCTTCACCTTTTTTCACCCAGTGGCCATATACACGAAATGCACAGCCATCTACGATCTATGACAACAAAGTAAAAAATGACTATTGTCAATTATCAATTTTTTTTTTTTCTTTTAATGAAATCCATTCATTTACCTTCCTAAGTATTTTAATTCGATACGGATCTGTTCGGGCAATATCAATTGATAATGGTTCAGGTGTGAAACGTAATCGTTGCAAACGTACCATTGCTCGTACAAATAAAATCGCCATCTTGAATTTACGACGTGCATTAAATTTACTTGTTTGGAGTTTCTAGATGAAAAAAAAAAACAAAAAAAAAACTAAAAATGACAACAAACGGCAACTTGGTGAACTGTTAGAAAACAAAAATTACAATAAAAATTAGTCAAAAAAAGAAAAAAACACTCGTTAATTTGATTAGTTTCTCTTTTTGAGAAAAATCAACAACAAATTTTTACCAAAGCCATTTCGGAAATAAGTGTCATTCGACGTGAATTCCTACGTAGTGAATGTTTTAAAGTTGCAATATCCTGGTCCCATAATTGCTGTTAAATACAATTTTATTAAGAATAAAACAAACAAAAAAAAAGTGCAAAACGGAAGAAGCAAAATAGATTATATACATAATAATAATAAGTAAATTGGTTAGTTACATAGAGTTATGCAACCGAAAATACATGGCTGGTCGGCAACAAGAAGAATAATTAATAAAAATGAGAGCCATTCATTTATTCGAAATGAAAATGAAAAATTAATGATAAATAATGTTAATCAATCAATAAAAATGTCCAATATATTTAGAAAAAATGTACAAAATGAAAAAGAATATTTCTATAATACACGCGAACGCCAATGATTTCTTTATTCTTAACAATGACATTAGAATGTTTCACTTGTTGAAGATAAATCGTCCTGCTGTTGATTAATCATTGCATAGGACTGACATTGACATTCACAATTATCATTGTGATAATAATAATCGTTATTTGTTTGAACAGCTTGATCGATAGAACGATTATTACGACTTTTTCGGCCACCACCACCACCACCATTCCTCTCCAATTTCGAAACAATTACTTTTGTATTCGATTTATTTATTGTTGTCGAGGCCATTAGATTTGTTATACGATTTATTTTTAAATTTGTTAACGCTTTTAAATGGTTTTTCTTCATCATTAACGATGTAAACGATGAAACATTCGATGATGGTGTTCGTTGTAACGATGGAACAGTGGCAGTTGTTCTTTTCAAAAGCATTTTCTCATTAGATAATTGATTCATCGACGGTCGCTTCTGTGACGATATAATTTCGTATAATTTCATACGATAATCCATAACAGAATGTTGTATATTATCATTTAATGGCATAATTACATTTCTTGCTGTTTCAATTACATTATTATTATTATTATTGGAAAATCGATTAACATATTCATGTTTCAATGCTTCATCAGCTGTCAATCGTTTATCCGGATTGAACACTAATAATTGATTCATTAAATTGATTGCATCCAATGTTGTATTTGTATCGATTAATAAACAATTAAATGGTACCCGTAGGATATCGTTAGCGGTATTTTTAATTAAATTTACACTGGTCATTGTTGGACACACTTGATTGATATCATCGTCACTAGGTGGCTGAATAGTTGTCATTATTTTCTCGATTTGATTCAATGTGGACGTTCCTTGAAATATCGGTTTGCCTAATGATATTTCAGCTAGAATACAACCAATGCTCCATAAATCAACACCTTTCGTATACCTATATAAATGATGTAGAATATTCAATCAAAATTAGATGGAATTAATCAAAAATTTATATCCAATACATGCCGTTTATTTTCGATAAGTATTTCGGGTGCACGATACCATCTTGTTGCAATATAATCAGTTAAATTCGCTGCTTCTTCATTACTAAATAAACTGTCATTTGAATCGTGTGTTACTAGTGTTCTAGATAAACCGAAATCAGCAATTTTACAATGACACGAACTATCCAATAAAATATTGCTCGGTTTCAAATCACGATGAATAACATTGGCTGAATGTATAAATTTCAATGCGAGAAATAATTGATACATAATATAACGTTTATGTATATCTTTTAGCACATTTCCCTTTTTTATTACATTGTGTAAATCGGCTTCCATATATTCCATACTTAAGTAAATATCACGATTATTTGACGCTTTATGAATATCGTGCAATTTAATAATATTCGGATGATTTTTAAACGAACGTAAAAATATTATTTCACGAAATGTACGTTGAGCGTCCAATTCGTTTTTGAAGGCATCGTAGATTTTCTTGATTGCAACGACCGTTCTGGTTTTTCGATCAAATGCCTTCCAAACGATACCGTATGCACCTTTACCTAGACGTTTTTGTATTAGAAATCTTTTTGCAATATGACCATCCATATAACATATTTTCTCTTCCATTTTTTTTTTTTTTTTTTTTTTAGGGTAGAAATTCAGTAAAAATTTAATAAAAATATAAATTGCGAATTTGACACTAATTTGACTCGAATGTGCCGACTTCGAAATGCGCCATTTTGTCAAGGTTAGATTTTTTTTTTTAGGTTAGGAAAATTTAAATTTTTCTTTAAACTAGTTTGCAAAGAAAAAAAAAACACTTACCACTGATTGGAAAAACTCATGATTCAGTGCATCTTTTATACTAATACGTTTACTTGGATCAACAACTAATAGTTTTCTTATTAAATCTTTTGGTGATTCTGGAAAAATAATCGCTTGCAATGTGATACATTTATAACATAATGAAAGGAACACAATATACCTGAAATATCTGCCCATTCTGGTGACGAAAATGAATACTTTCCTTCCATTATATTGCGTAGCATTATCATTTGCTTTCTGTGCCAAAATGGCGGACAACCAACGAGCCTGCATAATGAAAATTCAAACAAAACATTCTTACAATATTGAAATTAAGTATTTTTTACATCTGTTTCGGACTTAAATACTTACAATGTGTACATTATAACACCACACGCCCATCTGCAAAAATGCCCCCAAAAAAAGGAAAAGAAAAATTAATCATAGCCAACTCGATAAAAAAAGCAAATTAACGTACATGTCTACTTCAAACGAATAACCGCCAGCTTCTTCAAACATATTCGTTTTTAATGTTTCAGGTGCTAAATAACCAGGTGTTCCACATAAATCTGCAACAATAAAAACACATTTTTCCTTATCAAATTAACTCTATTCAAATCAATTTAATTTACCATGTAATAATTGTCCTTTTTCCAATGTTTTTGCGAAACCAAAATCTGTGATTTTCACATTTAAATTATCGTCCAATAGAATGTTTTCCGGTTTTAAATCTCTGAAAAAATACACATGGATATACGCCTGCAAAATTATAGTCGAAATTTCGCCAGTTTTCTTGCAGGTCTTTTACTTAATAAATCTAGTTACCTATGAACTACGCCTCTTGAATGTACATGTTGTACACCTTCGAAAATTTGTTTCATAATGTATCTTGTCTTTTTTTCACTCAGTGCTACAACGGATGTTAAGTAATCAAATAATTCACCATGTTTACATAGTTCAAATACTAAAAATATGAATGTGGGTGATTGAAATACGTCTTGTAATTCAACTGTAAAAAAAAAATGTTAAAATAAATATACACACATTCGAAATGACGGAATTAAAATTTGAAGGTTATGCAACCAGTAAAACATTTCTATAAATCAATAAAAAAGTTCCTTTGTCTTTAAAATCGCTATTCAAAATACGTATATTGATAAAAAATAATGCACCTACTAATATATGGATGACCAGCAACAATCCTTAATATATTAATTTCCTGTTTCGTTCCTTCCAATGACGAATCATCATTACTTAAATCAATAATTTTCGCTGCATATTCTTTACCAGTTTCTTTCTCTATACATCGTCTAACTGTTGATGATATTCCTCTGAAGAAAACGATAGCATTTATGGAATCATCCACCTTTAAAATACGATTTTTTTACCTATAATTACTAACCTTCCAAGTAATTCTTTTGGTTCATATTTGGCATAGAATTCTTTTGCTGCATCCTTATCGGGAAGTTTATCATATTCTTCCTCTTTGGCCATGATTATTTCACTACGTATTGTCTTTTTCACTAATCAGACTCGAAAAAGAGTTAAAAATAACTCACACACTCTAACATTACCCACAGAACAAAACAGACTCGCACTCGTTTTCTTCACTCAATAACTTTTAGAGGTTAACTTTTTAATTGACCCGATTAAATTAGATTTGTTTTTATTGTTATTAATAATATTGTTACGTTTCTTTGTTATAATTTTAGCTACAAGAATAGAATTCAGACAGAGGTCTGTTTGTAGTGATAGAATTGGAATTTCTATTTTGCGATTTTTACGGCGCGTGATTATGCAACTAGTAAAATGATTAAATTTAAACATTTTTCTAATTTAATCTTTAAATTTCCATCGCATCAGCGAACTGTGTTAATTAAACAGTACTGTAGTTCTATAAATACATTGAGGCCAGTAAAACTGTCATTTACCTCATATTATGATGATAATATTAATAGTGGGTATCCGCCATTGGTTATCCTACATGGCCTGTTTGGTTCTAAACAAAATTGGGGTACCTTAAGTAAAGCTTATCGTCAAAAGACCGATCCTCAAAGAAATGTTATTGGTAAACCTTCGTTTTAATCAATACTCTATCTATTATAATTAAATCTTTATTGTAGCTTTAGATTTGAGAAACCATGGCGAAAGTCCACATACAAATGAACATTCTTATGAACATCTAGCTGAAGATGTACGTGAATTTCTAGTAGATAATCGTATCGAACAAATTAGTTTAATGGGACATTCAATGGGTGGATCGTGTGCAATGTTATTTGCTTTGAAATATGTAAAGTAAATTACGAATTCAATTGATCAATTGAATTATTGTCTGTATACTTTTTTAGCCTCAATTAATTGAAAAACTTATTATAGTCGATATGTCACCAGTATATTCAGACGAATCCAGCGAGAATGATTTGCCGAATATTTTCAAAATAATACAAAAGTATTATTTGATAAAATCTATTCGATGCCTTTTACAATTTTGTTTGTTTTTACTAGAGTGAAAATGCCAGATCAAACAGTAACAATAGGTCAAGCTAGAAATTTAGTTGATCAACAGTTATCGCAAGTTATTCTATCGAAATCGTTGAGAGCGTTTTTATTGACGAATTTGGTGCAGGCAGATGATAAAACGTAAGGCAAAGTCATCTACATATTGGAATACTAATATTTTTTTTGGTTCTAGTTACAAATGGCGTGTTAATATTCCGGTTTTGTATAGAAATTATATGAAAAATATTGTAAAGTTTCCATTAGTTGATAACTTAATTTATAATGGAAATACTTTGTTTGTTGGTGGATCAAAATCTGATTATATTCAGTAAGTAACAGTAAAATTTCAATTTTCAATGGGAAAACGGTCATTAGCCACAGACAAACAGAACAGTTTGTCTGTGATCATTAGTTACGCGAGGTTATGTCAATTTTTTTTTGGCATTGAATTTTGACATTTTCATTTTTCCTTTTTTGCTAAATTTGAAATTGAACAATTTGAATTGAATTTAAACATGAACATAAATCAAATTCTTCGTAAATTATTATATAAAATACAAATCCGTTTCAAAACCAATCTGACACCATCTCAATTGACTGATAATGCCATCAATTTATCGTACGCTTCATATCAAGGTACAGAAGCATATTTTCAAAAACAACCGCCATTAACTCCACTGGTTATTTTACATGGAATATTCGGTTCGAAATTGCATTTCAATTCATTATGTAAAAGGTATAATGATAAATAATACCATATTAATATATAATCAATTATTATTTTACTTTTTTTATTGTTATTTTATTTCGTTTCGATAAAAGATATCATGAAAATGGATCGAATTCGAAGCGTTTAGTTTATGCAGTAGATTTACGAAATCATGGCGACTCACCACATAATACAGATAATAATTACGATCATTTAGTAATTGATACATTGCAATTTATTCAATCAATTCAATATGTGAATAAAGTTTCATTGATTGGTCATGATATTGGTGGCAGAACTGCAATGCTGTTATCGTTAAAATATGTGGGTAAAAAAATGAAACCAGACTAGACTTTATACTTGTAGTGCTGTATTATATGTACAAGATACAAGATATTTATCGTTACAGCCGGAATTAATTGAAAAATTAATCTTAATTGATATTTCACCGATAACGATGAGTCCGAATTTCAAAATTGTTATTAATATACTGAAAACACTTTGTGAAATTGAATTTCCAAACAATTTAACACTGCATGAAGCCCGATTACATGTCGCCAGTCATTTGATGAAAGTCATCAAAAGTAAAGAATTTCTAAATACAATTTTAACAAATTTAACACAGAAAGGCGATGGCAGGTTTGATTTTTCAACAATTGACATATATTTGTAAAGGTACAATAAATAAATTTCAGTTATTGTTGGCAATTTAATTCGTCTGCGTTATTAAAGAATTACGAAAGTTTATCAACATTTCCACAAATTCATAATATTAAATTTACCGGACCGGTTTTGTTTATTGGTGGATCACGATCTGATTATTTACAGTAAGAGATTTATGCGCATGTTCAACAATCGAAATTAACAGCTTTTTTACATTTCATTCATTTCATTGATGTTCAATCTATTTATAAAATTCATACATTGTTTTTAGGAAAAGTGATTATCCACAAATCTTGAAACTTTTTCCAAATGCCAAATTACAATATATAGATGGCGCTGGTCATTGGGTGCATGCTGATAAACCGAATGAATTTCTTAAATTAACATTAGATTTTCTTAATGAACCAATAGTTAATAATGATTAATTATTAATTTTGGGAAGTAATAAATTTGTTACCGATGTGGCTATTGTTTTTGTATAATGAAAAAAGTAATAAAAAATTACTAGCCTACTATGATTGAAAAGTTGATCAAAAATCAATTTTTTATTTTGTCTCATTTCAAAATTATTTTTATTTGTAATATCTATTAAAGTACTTACTCATTTTTTCCGTATTCTTTATAATAAATATGCACATATATTCCTACATTCTATACAAAATAAAAAAAAATCTATATTTAAAGCCACAAGTATATTTTATTTTGCAAAAAAATATCCCCCGTTCAATAATACATATAAAAAAAAAAAAACAATTGAAAGAGTTAATTTTTTTCTATTATCGTTTAAATTTCTCTGAATTGAGTTCGTGGATCAGTTCCCCGTCCACCCACCTCACCCCCTTTTAACGTATTTACCACTAGATAAGGTGAATAATAAATATGTTGACAGATTTTCTTATCGGCCTACTATGATCTTGTATGTGTACCTGCTTTTACCCCACACACAAACAAATCAGTTTCGCTTTTGCTTTTGACCGGTTCACATCGAGAGTGCCGGCGGAAAAATCGGAGTGATTAATTTTGGTGTGTTTTTTTTTTAATAATTTTGAAAAAATACTATTAAATAATAATCCGTTTTTCGTTCCCGGTTAAATAAGTGCGCGAGTAATTTTAAATAAATTCGTTTTTAACAATTTGTTGGTGGTGCGTGTCGTGAACGTGCCGCGAAATGTCATATGATTTTTTACGCATAATATTTAATAATTATCAATTAATAAATTAAAAAATATAAAATTGAATTAAAATTTGTTCTAATATAGTGAGGTCGAAACATTCGTAATTGATTAGAGTGATTAGTGACGCAGTGTAGTCTTTTTGAATTACGATGCATGGCTATCTGGATTAAATTAATGGAGGATGGGGCATCCCTATGAATATAAAAAGGTACAACATATTTTTATTAATTAAATATTGCTGGCATGTTAGAAATTTGTATACTTTAAAAAGATCTTTAAGAAAGCCTCAAATGACAATTTATTAACTTTTCTTTTTCTTTCCAGGTGGTAGAATCCCACAAGTGGGTAAGTGGATTGTAAACAAAACTTTTTTTTAGGTAACTTACACGTCATTATACTAGCCTACTCTGATTAAAAAGTGTTATTGTGTGATATCGCAAAATTTAGATGTAAAAAAAAGAATTTTTCATTTAATTTCTTCTTGAAATTATTTTTATTTCTAGTATTTATTAGAGTACTAATTTTTTTCCGTATTCTTTGTAATAAATATGCATATATATATTCCTAGATTCTATGCAGACTTAAAAATTCTAGATTTAAAAGCATAAGGGTAATATGCTAATAAATATCTGCATAAAAATATCGTTCTTATTAGAGGTTTGTTTTATTGTGTAAAAACAAATATCCCCCTTCAATAATACATAACAAAAAAAAAACAAGTGAAAGAGTCAATTTTTTCTATTATCGTTTAAATTTCTTGGAATCGAGTTCGAGGATCAGTTCCCCTTCCACCCACCTCACCCCCTTTTAACGTATTTACCCTTAGATACAGCAAATAATAAACTGATTTGTTCCATCGCCTACTACGTAAATACCTGTTGCTTCTCCACAATAATTTCATTGTCGCCAGATATTTTTTGTCTTTCGGGCCGTCAACATCGAGAGTGCGGTGGAAAAAGTCGGATGATTAATTTTTGTGTTTTTTTTTTTTTGTTAATTTTGAAAAAATGTTTTAAATAATAACTCGTTTTTCGTTCCTGGTTGTGGAAGTGCGCGAATAATTTTAAAGTAAAAAAATCTTTCGTTGTGGTGCGTGTAATCGCGATTTTAACTCGATACGATGAAAGTGTCGCGATGGTTCTCTGGATAAATGGAGGATGGGGCATCGATATTAATATAAAAAGGTACGGTATATTTTTATTACTCGAATATTGTTTCCACCTTAAAAATACCTATCCTTTGAAAATATTTTATAAAAGATCTCAAATAACAATTTTTCTTTTTTTCCAGGTGGTACAGTCCCACTGCTGGGGTAAGTGATTTTAAGCAAATCGTGTTTAGGAACAGTCCAGTTCTACATATATATAGGTAATACGTATCGCTATTTTGTCAAGAATTTTAACGGTTAAAAACGTTGAGTTCCTAATAAAATTGCAAAGCAATTTGCTTAATCTGATTGCTATTAGAGGGCAGCAGCAAAAATCTTGAATATTTGTACAGTAAAAATATTAAAATAGCGGGTCTCTGAAATTTGACCCGTACGGTACGGAAAAAGAGAACGCTACTTTCTCGTTGTATTTACTCAAAGTTTACTTTCCTTGTCTGTACTTTGGGGAATTAGCATAGTATAAAAATAAAATAGGCTTTATACTTTAAGAACTTTACAGTTGGGTGATGAAAGTCCTATTTTAAATTGAAATTACAGTGTATCCCGGATCCCCCCTTTTGTATATTTGAAGTTCAACAGAAACTTGACACGGACAATCTGTAACTTCCGTAGGTGTAGGTAATGTAGGTATCGTTACTAGTTTGGCTAGTCTTTAAAAGATGGCGGAATCGAAACTTTCATGTCAACAATAACCACACAAAATTTGTAATTTTTTTTTTTTTTTGTTCATGTTTACTTGTTTACAAATACAAAAAAGCGAAACTAATTCCACATTTTAATCAACGCAATTCAATTAAACTAAAATGTTAGATCACTACAAATCTTTAATATCTGATGAGTGAGTAGAATGCAATTTAATTTTCTATACAGAACTCCATTCTGTGTTTTGTTAAATTGTGATTTTAGTGAAGTAATAAGAGAATTGATTAAAGATAGTAGAAAATTCGAAGGTACGTGGGAACCACCTAGACCTAAGCCGAATTTAGAGTTTTTACAACGCACTGTTAATAATATGGTGTCCAATAATATACGGTAGGTAATTTGAAGATCAGATTTAATTCTAAAGAATTCACTAGCTTTTCTTCGGGTATGTTCGTAGAATAAGTAATTATCAGGACACTTTTAAAGCCAAATATCAAAAAACACCGGAAGAAATTGAAAATTTTAATAATACTCCACCACCACTACCACTAGATAGACAATGCAATATCAGTCCTGAGGTATTTCGTAGAATTAACTTTGTTAAAGCGACAACAGAAAATGAAACTGAACAGAATAATATATCGGCTAATTGTAATAGTTTCGTAAAATCATCAGCAGAGTGTAGAAGCGATACGCCTGAATCAAAGAGGAAATGTTGCATTTCCATTGATTTAACTAAAAGTAGCACAAACGAAAAATTTGAATGTAATTGTAAAGAAATTATATACATATCAAGTGAATCTGATAGTGATTCATCATCGTATTATTATCGAAAGAAAAAGAAACGAAGAAAAGATCGAAAAAAACGAAAAACAAGTCGAAAAAGACGGAGAAATTGAAAATTTCAAATATGGGTTACCTCTCTGATACTAATTTCGTTTCTGTTTTGTTCTAGAATAGTTAAATTTCTAGATTATTGCTAAAAATTTCGATAGAAAACTACGACTGAGCAACAATATGAAAATAATGTCCGACGTCAGAATGTCACTACGGGTACGGGTGCTCTATGTACATATGTAATTTAAATTGTATGTATTAGTAGTAGCGTGGTGATGGAAAAATTCACAAGACAATTAATTTGTACATTTATTGATTATGTTTAGCAACAAAAAACATTAAAAAATTACGTATTTTCATTAATTACAAATAAAATGACGTGCTTTGCGCGATTATTACATTCGAATGATAAAAAAATTGATTATATGATAGGTGTACAGGATGAATGTGATAAGAGCACACCCTCCATATTGATATTTATTTTATTGTGATAACCAACTTTGTTAATTAATAATAGTTCGATTTGACTTTGTGAACTAGTGAACTAGTTCATGCTACACTGAATATTAACCTATAATCTGTGAACTGGTGCAATAAAAAGTCGGATGGTGTTAAAACAAAGGTTTTTTCTTTAATGTCCTAACAAATTGACTTCCCAAATTTGTATATTCATGATTTATACACCTTGTTCCTTTGATTTTATACAGATAATATTGAATATCATGTATAATTTCATTAATGACTTTGTTATTTTAATTACTGGATGAATTGCAGGTAAACGGGTTTTTTGTAATGTGGTTAACAATTTAAAGTGATAAATTTTCATAATTGGCTTTTAATTTTCAAATATAATTCGCTTGTTTTTTTTCTTTATTTTATTTCCATCATCATTCAAGAATTGCCACTGGTCAATATGATCGGCGGTTCTTTATTTATTTATTTAATTTTATTTGTATTTCTATCATACGAATACCAATTACGTAAGTATATCGTATTTTAGGGTAAAAAAAGTTCAGTTTTTTTAAAATAGAAACTGTTTTTTGGTACGTATTTTTAATCTCATAAAACAACTTTTATTCAATTAATATTTTTTAGCTAAGGAAATTCCAAAATGTGACCGAACTTCAATCGATTTCAACGAATGTATGGTAAAAAGTATGACAAAAGGAATACAATATTTTCAAAAAGGTAATTAAAATTTAAATGAAAAAATGAAGCCTGTCTTCTAAATAACATCCTATCTATCGGGATGGTCTCGATTCGAAATTAGGATCTAAGGAATTTGGAATACCATCGATCACACCACTGAAAATTCCAAAACTAGAAATTCCAGCTGAATCCGGCAAAGCTGTTGCGCTCAATCAAAACTATGAAAATCTGGAATTCTATGGAATAGAAAATAGTATTATACAGCAAGCCAAGTAAATTAGATTATACAAATGAGTGTTTATTTTATAATTTATTATTATCAAATCGTTCAGTGTGAGTTTGATGGACGAAAAAAACTGTCACTATGAATTAATCTCCTATTTGGATCGATCGATAATGGAAGCTGATTTTAAATTATCAGGTCAAATACTGGTTGTACCTATAAGTGGTGCTGGCCGATGCAATGTTACATTAGGTTCGTCGTTGAAGACCTAGCTGTATACAGGGTGTTTTAAAATAAGTATATGGGGATCTTGGAAACGGTATGAGAGATACGAGGTTGGTTAAATTGGGATAAAGTTACACAATATTGGGCTAATACTAAGATGGTGTTTTAAAATTTGCGAAATTCCTAATATTGCCGGAGATAAAAACGAAAAACCTCGAAAGTTGCAATTGTCGATATTCGTCAATAACGGGACAACTATTTATCGGAGGGGAATAAAAGTTGTACATTATTAAGACACTTTTTTACGAGGTTTTATGTCGTCAGATATTCCACAGGACTTAAACATTGAGTTAACTTTCGATTTTCTTATGGACACCATTTTGGATTTTCATAGATTAAAAAAGTACATGAAATTCCCCAACCAGGTAAAATCATTTAAAAAAGCGCCTTAAAAATGTAGAACTTTTATTTCTCTACGATAAATAGTTTTCAAGTTATTGACGAAAATCGAAATTTTCGTGTTGTTCCGTTTATCTCCGGAAAACATCGTTTTAGTAAGCCGAAAATTGCGTAGCTTTACCCAGATATTTTACCGTTTTCGAGATCGCCATACATCCATACGAATTTGAAACACGCCCTATATAAACTTACAAGCTCGTATCTAGTATACACAAAAGCGATTTCCAGGTGGTATAACCAATAAACACACAACCGATTGTGAACGTTATAAAAAGAATGGTAAAATCCATTTGCGATTGAAGAATTACAAAATGGACATGTCGGTAAAGACGTGTGAATTCCATTTTCCGAATATAATTCCAGGTAATGAACAACTGGCTGAACAACTTCATAAAACAATTAATGAAAACTCATTGGAAATTTTCAAAGACGTTAAACGCGGTTTTGAACAGGTAATGGCTAAAATCCATGAGGCCAGTGCCAATAAAATATTTGCAAAAATTCCTGAAGGTGATTTGTTTGTTAATTGATTGATTATAGTTTATAGAAATAAATAAAATATTTAACAAAATACATGTATGTATAAAGAGTATGGGCTGTATATTATTTTTTCGATTATTATCGTGATTAAAAATTTAACAGCTGAAAGAATTAACAAAAAAAAAAAAGATTAATAACTGCAAGAAAGGTAAGTAAACAAATAATAAATTGTTTTTTTTGGTTACTTTGTTAGTAAGTTAGGTTAGGTTAACCGTCTATTGTTTTAAATATTATATTTTCTAAATAATGTTTATTTATCATTTAAAAGTACTTACCTATTAGTTTCTTTTATTTTTTAAATTTAATTTCTTTCTTGTACTAATAATAATTGGTTATTTTATTATTAATACACTTTTCTTATTTTTCTATTCACTACGGAAGGGAGTAAAAAAGATACACTCACTCTCTAGTTAGATCACCCCACATATACATAAATTTGAAAACAATTAACATGCCAGTTTCTATTTAACCTTTAAAGAAATAAATACAGCCGTCATTATTTTCGCCACCGCCATTACGAGGCAGTATATTACTTGCCTCTTCTTCTTTTTCTTAAGTAAAGTATAGCCTATTTTCAAACTTTCTAAATGCCAATAATAAATGCATTACATTTACGCGATTTGGAATGAAAGCATATTCTATTATGAACTAATTTGTTTTTTATTTAAATATCTAATTTTATTTATACACATAATATATCGATTATTACAAATTGTTTTACTCGTAATCAAACATAAAACGCATTATAAACATGTAAACTGATTAAAATTATTCTAAGAAAATTTCATTGATAGGAACTTTGGGAAACACTTGATTAGCTAAACTTAAGAAAATTGCACCGAAACTTTTCTCGTAACCATTTTTCACATCGTCAAATACTTCGCTCCAATTATCGTTTATTACCTGAAATTTATAAAATAAAATTTTGTAATTTGTAAATAAAATAATTTGAAATTCTCGTTGTCAACTCAACGGGTCTAACAAGGGGCGAAATTGTGCGAGCATCTAGTGAATTGAAGCGTTTCTTGTGATTGGCTCAATTCAATGGCGTGAGATTAATTTGAATAAATTGGACCAATCACAAGAAGCGCTGTATAAATGTACTGCTGCATGATTGCCCCTTCCCAATAATAGAAAAAACAAAAGAAAGTCAAAAATCTGTTGTAAATTTGATGTGATAATTTTTTCAAGGGACGTTCACAAATTTAATTTAATTTCTTACTTTGTTAATATTATCCCCTAATCCTTCTTGTCCATCAAACAAATGTTCGAATTTATAAATTAGCCGTTCAGGATCCATTGTTACTTTATAAGCTGTTGGTTTCAGGTAGGTTTTTCCTTTCTTTTCAAATTTTTCAAAATCAATTGTATGATGTATTTTCATGTTAACTGAAAATCAATACAGTTAATTATATTATGGCAATATTATCGAGAACTATAAGAAGGAATGAACACAATAGAAAAACAAAAAACGGACGGCGCTGTGCGACCACCTGAGACAACTGAGTTTTTCAAACAGTTGCTCTTATGAGAAAATCAAATTTTCTTATTTTTTAGGGAAAATCATAGATTTTATTGCAGCAGATTGAAACTATGATTGTAAAAATTAATATTTAATATAATACAAAATGATTGTAATACACGACGCCCTCTGGTGGACCAACTAAAATTTCTAACCCACAAATATTCGGACTTTTGTTAGGTTGAGTCTATTACTCTTTATTACAGTTCTCTATAATTATGGCAATATAAATATAATTAAATAGATGGTACTTTTATTATTGCGAGAGTATAGTAAAGAAAACAAGTGTTTGACAAAAAAATATTCCAATGCTATCTATGATAAATAATCATAGATCATTATCGATATATTCGACATTTTATATTAATTCATTTTAGAGGTTACATAATAATAAAATAAAATGAAAAATATTTTCTCATCGATCGCAAACATGTTTTCTTTTAATTCGAATAAAATTTCTAATAGCTTAAAAAGTAATAAAAATTTTATTAGTAAATAATATTCATGCTTACGTAGGGTTATATTGCAAGGTCCATTTCCATATACTGGCAATAATAAAATTTTGCCTTTCAGACTGTAATTCGCTTGTAAAACAAGATTCGGACTTGTTGAATATGCTACAAATTGATTTTTATCGGGAAGGAATCTGAAAAATGCAAAGAAATTTTGAATTTGCAAATTAAAAAAAAAATTGAATTTTAATTTCTATTTTATTTTTATATTTTGAATTCTACTCACTCAGCTTCATGAACGATTGACGTTGTCAGTCCATGTAATTTGACATTCTTAAAATCTTGCACAACATTTACGGCTCCTTTTCCTTCACCAATGTACAAGGCTGGTATGTCCAGTGGATCTAATGTGTGCATTCCTAATTCCGGAGTAGCTAAAAAAATTTATTTATTTATTTATCGAGATTAATTTTAAAATTTTAATTAGGTAATTTTATAGTTAGAAAAATACATACGATTTTTCATTGAATGAATGGCGAATTCGGCATTTTTCCTTAGACATTCTTTAAAATCTTTGGATTTTAGCGAACATGTTCCCCACGTTTTCGCTGGAAATAATTGCAAATCAAAAATATGTAAAATTGAATTGAATATGCAACGATTAATCGTGTATTTTTTCAGGCGGTTGGAAAATTCGCGGAACAGACTACCACTTCTGCTCTACGGGGTCTGGTTCGTATTTTGATCGAACCCGTTGTAACGGTTTTTTCTTTACTTTTTCCCAATGCACAAATTGCAAATTGGAATTAATACAGGCAATCGGAATTTGTAATTTGTACAATTAATTTCAAATATTACTCCAAATATGTTAAAAATATATTGATAAAATATTTAATGAAATATTTGAAATTCTTAGACATGCCAAATTATGTTTTTGATATAATTTTTATGTATTTAAATTATTTTGACTGTAAATTCGATTGTTTTTTTTTTGTTCAGAATTTTGCTTACATTTTTTCAAATTATTTTATCTAAAAAGATGAATAAATAATTTGTATTAATAAATACAAATTTACAGTTACGTTACTGTACAATACAAGTTACGTTTTTTGTTTGAAAAACGTTTTGAGCTGTTTTACATTGAAACAGTATTTTAAATATATATGAATATTGAGTATTAACCATGAATTAGCTAATTACGATTAGTAATCGTAAAACAATAATCGTTGCATCCCTAATAATTTGTTAATTTAAATGAATTTATGATAAAAATGCAAAAAAGCAACTTACGCAACGAAGCGCCATCGTTCAATGCACAAAAACAACTAAGACAAGCACCGACAATGACCCAAAAACGCATTTTCCTAATAGATATCTCGAATAAAGAAATCAGAGAAAACTCTAAAAAAAAAAGCACTCAAATAGAACTGAAAACATCTTTTGACATCGCGACCTTTTAAAGATTTTTTAGAGCAACAGTTTTTACCCCCACCACCACCACCACCACTAGCAACGATTATTTTAATGTATGTATTTTTTTTTTCCTTATTTTGCATAAAATCGAGTTAAGTTCTCTCTGTTTAAAGCCAAGGAAGTCATAATAATAATAATACAAAATAGATACATTTTTATGATAATTAAGATGATAATTAATCATTTAGTTTTAATTTTTGATGAATATACATAAGTATCTAGTGTGCCTTGCATTTTGCTGCTGCTTTTCGTCAGTGCAATTTGTTAATTAATAAATTAATCCTTTGCCTTAAAATTAATGCATGCTTTTTTTGAACCAAGTTCTTTCTAAACCAAAAAAAATTAATTAAATTAATAAAAATTCAAATCAAACTATATTTACAGTACCGATTCATAAGCGTCTTGATTTGTATTCATTGTCTCGTCTTTTATTACGATAAGATGGCGAGATTTTTCTTGACCTTCACACCTGTCGCCGTTCGTCAATATTTTGCTAATTTATTCATTTATCTGTAGTCGCTAAAGGGTAGAAATTTTCCATCGCCATATTCATTTACATATACTAAATAAACAATAAATACAATGTTTATTTTGACTGTGCGAACGGTTCGTTATTCTTTCAGGAGAATATTTTAAATACCTATCGAAAATAATAAATATTTTTCTTAATTGAAATACAAATGTAATTATTTAATAAACAAAAAAATATTAGCATAAAATACTAAACAAATACGTACGTTTTTATCTATAATTTTATTATTTCCTCTTCATTTTTATGTATATATTGACGATCTATTGATTATAATATATTCAAAGGATATAATACAGATTTTATTAAAAATTCACATGATTTGAATTAATTAGAATAATAAAAGATTAGTATCGAAAAAGCCCAATATGGCTGCAATCTCTGGTCAATGCCATTGGGTAAAAACTAGTGTCGCACTGCAACATTTAATTTAACTTTTAAAATAAATATTACTTGTAAATACCTATCATCAGTTTAATTTTCAGGAATTTAATGTCTTCTATTTATTAAGTTTTTTTAATTGGTTGTGTTGCAGTGCGAAACTAGTTCCACACTTTTTACCCTGTCGCATTCACAGTTATATGTATGTTGAATCAAGTAGGCTTAGACATTGCAATTTTTTAAAGACACATATTTTTTCATAGTATTCTCAATTAAAAGTTAATTTTAAAATGACAAACAATTAAATTGTACCTACATTTAATTAATATGCATTGCCATAATTTGAATTTTTAATTTCTTTTTCGAATTTTTCATTTTTTCCATTTCCTTATTCGTTTCCTTGGCAATTCATTATGGCGGTTTTTGCTTTTTTTAATAGGAATCTGTAAGTATATTTATTTTTAAATAATTCAGTACTTAAAAAAGGTTAATTAAACACATTAAAAGTGTCAATATTATTATTTTGTTAAAAAAAAAAAGAATTTTTTGCACCCATAAATACCTCCATGCAATTTAATAATTACGATAATTTTCATTCAATTTTATTTTGTTTTTCTTTTACAAATTATCATCTTACATTTTTGCCAGCCGTTCATCAAGTAGGCGAGGTGTCGACTACTTCCGGAATTTTTACCGACTAGGGCTGATTTACAAAAAAATTAAACAAACCCAGAATTAAATTATTTAAATTTCACAAATATAACTTGTTTTTCTCCAGTATTTTATTCTTGAAATTCTACAATTTATTTACATTACAGCCACAACAGGTTATTTTTTTCAAAATGATTGACGTGAAGGCTGCTGGCTGCATGTCGACAGTGAATTATGCAACCAGTTATTTTCGCACATTCACAGACAGGCAAAGGATGATTATTATTTTATTAATTCATTATCATTATGATAATTAACTGCTAATTAGTCTTTTTTTTTTTCAAATTGATAAGAGTGCGACATTTCAGATCCAGTTTTGTTCAACTGTTCAAAATGGAGTTTGGAATCGATTAATTAATTAACGCCCGAATAAAATGAAAAAAAAAAAAAAAACGAAATATAAAAGACATGAATTATACATAATATTAAAATTTGTTATATTTTAGCGGTTTTTCGTAATTTATAATGACATTTTGAATTGTCATTTTTGTTAATTTTCCCAGGAAAAAAAAACAACAAACCTTGATCATCTTCGATCAGTTCCAAGTCCGTATTTTGATAATTTAATGAGCATATCAACTTTAATATGAAGAATTAAATTAAATACGGATGAAACTGGTAGAACCAGTGTATAAAACGATTAAATTGAATAACAAAAGGAAGGTATATATAGAGAATATATGTAAATTATATATCCTTATCCCATTATCTATAAAGTAATTATCTTGAGGAAAAAAAAAAATAATTTGACAAGAAAATAAAACTATACAAATTGTCCCATTACATAAGGCAAAATAACATGATTAAATTTGAATAGAAGTAGGTATATAATTATTCGGATCCAATTATTTAACATTGTAAATAGTATATGAAAGTATTAATTAAAACATGCGAATTTTATAAGAAATTCGCAAATAAAATGCCAATTTTGACAATTTAAAATGACTTCTGCAATTTTAATTATTTACATCGAATTAGTTGATTATTAAAATCTAATTAGCTGTTTATCCTGTATATTATTATCCATTTTATTTACTAAAATGTATCATCGAATTGGTATTCAAGGTAGTACGATGATTTTCATCGATGAAAACCACTGGAAAAACAAATAGAAATTATCAATTAGTTTTTATAGCATTTTTTTTTTTTTTTTTGAATACAAGATTTATGTGGATTTTTTTCTTATGGGTTTGGTAGATATGCTAATAGGACAAAATTACTAATAAATACAAATATTATACATCGATAAATTTTCTTTGAACAGGTAAATTTTTTACGCACGAAAAATTTTCGTATTTACAATTTTAATTTAAATTATTAATATTTACCAAAATCGATTAGATACATTAGGAATAGTGAACTTTAAATCTAATTATATCTATTATATGAGACATGTATTATTATATTTATATTAGCAACATTTTACAATAAAAAATACATTCTGCTGTAGCAGTAATTATATAAAATTAGTTTTTTTTTTTTTGTTGAAATTCATTAGATTTTCGAAAATAAAATAACGTTCACGTGTTCACAATTGAATAGCAACGTTTTGAGAATACATCATTTCTAAATTGCATTAAGTACTAATAATTTATGCTAAATTATTTTAAATAAATAACAAATTTACTTAGTTATGCTATTTGCTCTGGCGACATTATTAAAAAAAATCGTTTTGTTTTCGTTCGTTTCGGAGAATTTTTTAAGTTTTTTTTGTTTATTCTCAATTACCGGGAATAATTTAATAAAAAAAATTGAAAAATATAAGCAAAAAAAATCGGCAAAATTACATTTGAATATTCATGCAACTGTTCATACACTGTGACACAATCATATTTGACGTTTGACAAATTGACAGGATTGTGAATGGTCTTTTTGAACAAGAAAGTAAAAATTGTTTTGTAAACATTTTTGTTATATTAATATTTATTATGATTTTCATAGATTTTTCCTGATTTTTCATTTTCAATTGTTACAAAGCGTGAATATTTGTTATATGGCCAGGTACCGTAGGAAATTAATACAATTAAAATGTTGTATTAATTTACTTCTAATTCTATCATTACATTATGGAGTTGAGAAATTTCTGTTGTATTTGCATCGAATTAAATGATCATTTAATCAATATACTGCAAACAGATGATACGAATGTGAAATATAGTGAAAAATTAACGTTATGCGATGCTAATCAAGTAAGCGCTATGATAATGACAGGATGATATTTTAAGCGGTGGCAGCCTAAAATTTCCCATTCTTACAGCCGTGGGACAATGAGGAATTAAATCTTTGTCGGAAATGTATAAGAAAAATAAATTTTTGCTACGAATTTATATTGTGTTGCAAGCAAAGTACTACACTAAGAATCGAGAAATTACAACAAGAAATTCCTAGTTTATCATCATCTAGTCTACATACGTGTGATATTTGTAAGAAGGCATTCAAACAGAAAAGATTCCTTAAATTGCACATAACAAGGATCCATCTAAAATCGTCAGACAATAAAGAAACCGGTTAGTTTTTTATATTAGAAATAGAAAAAGCTATTTGGAGTCGATGCATTTATATCGGTTTTCAATTTTTTCATTTCTATTTAAATTAAATGACATTTAATTGTTATCCATCCATAATTTTTTTTTTTTTTCACGAATTAATCAATTAATGTACATTCTTCCATTTAATTAGGATAGAAATGAAAAAATCAAGAACCGAGATAATTACGTTGACAAAATTCATTTCAATTTCCTTTATAGAACCAATTAAAAATGAAAATGAATTCCCAATAGTTGATTTTCCAGCAGTAGTAACAGCAACTGATAATCTAAACGGTACCATCAGTGATACTGATAATTTATCACCAAATGATAGTGACAATTCCTGTCAACAGTCGTCGTCATCATCATCATCAAATCGAAAACAATTAAAAAAGAAACGAAAATTCTCCATACAAGAACCATACACTTGTTCGTATTGTGGTAAATTATTTAATCGTCGTCAACATTGGTTGGCGCATATTCGTTCGATTCATACATTCGAAAAACCGTATAAATGCAATTTGTGTGCGGCGTGTTTTTCAAATTCGCACAGCCTACTTGTTCACAATCGCAATCATAACAATGAAAAACCGTATATTTGTTGTACATGTGGAAAAGGATTCGCTTGTTCAGGCGATTTGAATCATCATAATAAAATCCATTTAAATAAACGCGAATATCAATGTAATATTTGCGAGAAACGATTTAATACGTCAAGTATTCTACGAACACATAAAATTGTTAAACATACCGATCCGAAAGAGTGGAAATATTTATGTACGGTTTGCCATCGAAGGTTTCCATTAAATAGTGGATTGACAGTGCATATGAAACGACATATTGGTATTAAGGATTATACCTGTCATATTTGTGGAAAGAAATTCTTTAATAAATCGGAAGTAACGAAACATATTTTAACACATTCGAATGAACGACATTTTAAATGTGAACATTGCGGTGAAAAAGAGTATAAAAATCGTGAAGGGCTAAATAAACATTTGAAAGTTGTCCATGATATTGGCACATGGAAACGGCCGAAAGTCGAAAAGAAGTATTTGTGTCCGATGTGTCCGAAAATGTTTAATTTTAATAATAAATTGCAAAGACATATTTTAAGTCATACGGGCGATAAACCGTTTCATTGTCAGTACTGCGAGAAACGATTTATTGATAATTATAGTAGAAAAATGCATTTGAAAAAAGAACATAGTGTCGATACGAATGATATGAAATATTTAGAATTAACGTAAAATTCTGTTGTGTTTTTATAGATAATAATAAAATGTTTATTCAATTTGTTGTATTCTTTCTTAACAATAAGGTAACATTTAAATTATATTAATCTAATTCTGGTATGGCATCTTTTTTCGTTAAAAGTAAATTCGCTAATTGCGCTTCACTACCATAAAATTTATATTTTTTCTCTTCATCCGTTTGATTGTGATGAAGTATTTTCAAATTCATATCGGTTGCTCGCATACAATGCAGATCGCCGCCATATTTTACAAACATCTCAAATAAATTTCCATTGTCTTTTATATCGTCATTTAGCAGTTTAGAGATGTCATTATCGATTCGAATTAATGGAACGATTCCTTGGTATTTTTTTCTAGCTAAAATAATTTGTTCGATTACAAATCAACTGCATATATTAAGTTTGAACCAACCTGTTACGTAATCTCTTCCATAAAACGCTAAATAACCATATTCTTCCCGATCAAAATGTCCGGAAAATTTATTCACATCTAAACGAATCTGTTTCGATATTACCGGATTGTATTGTCTGAATGGTATTGGTGAGAATATTTGATAATTTTCTATTGTATTCATTCGAACCTGGAAATTATTGAATGTTTTTTAAAAAAAAAAAACTTTTAATTCAACAATTTTTCTGTGTACACATTAAATAGTGTAACTGTCAATTTTGGCGTCAAAATATTGAAATGACGTCAATTGTAGTTATGCAACCACTTATTCATCATGTCTTTATCGTTCTATTCAACTACATTTTATTAATCAGTTTCTTACCCGATTAAGAAAATCCGCACTAATATTACAGTAAATATCCAAAATTAAAACTAAATTTTCCACACCCACTTTCTTCAAAGACAAATCGGTCACGGAAAATTTTAATGCTCTAGTATTTTGAAATGTCAGCGCCGCCTCCGATTCAGGTAAACGAATTGATAGCCAACCAATTTTGATATCTTCATTTTTATATTTATTTGTTGCATTATTAATAAATGTTTTTATATTGCCGAATACATCATCGGGACCTACAAATATAAGTATATAAATATACATTTATACAAATATTTAATAAATTCCAATTGAAATGGCCGCCATCTAGTCGAAACGCTGATAATTACATACCTTTACTGTTCGATTTAAATTGATACATAAAAACTACTAGTAGATAAGTTTTCTCATTCTTTTCCATTATAACCGAACTATATAAAGTTAAGAAATGCATAGCGATTTCAGCTTCATGCTCTTCTATTGGTAAAACAATAACTACTCGTGTATTTTCGGTTACATACGCTGCAGGTACAAATTCCACGGCCCCTAACGGTTTACAAACCTCAAATCTTTAATAAACAAGAAAATTTTCGTATTATAATACATTCGAACAGTGATAATACTGTGAATTTTACCTTTTTACAACTTCCTTTCCCGTATTTACATCCCGGAAACCTAAATCTAGAATATATTCCATTCCTCTACTGAAATCAAACGATTTATAACCGTTGATTAATCGTTTGTATTTCAATTGATTTGTGTATTCTTTTGTGACTTTTGCCATCACTTCATTGAGGATATTCTGTACAAATTCTGATTGTTAGGAAGATTAAAAAGTATGCAGTATACGATTCTTACTTTAATATCTAATAATTCTGGTTCGGTATGAGCTCGTAGCATTGTAAAATCATCGGGAAAAAATACGTGAGTAATATTAAAATAATATTGCTTGGGTAAATCGAATCTAGTTGCTGGTGTGGCACTTTTCTTTTGACCAGGTGGCCATTCTTTGAGTGTTTTCGATATTATATCGATTTTTTTATTATAATATATTAATCGTTGCTGGAATTTATATTCAAAATTATTGAATTCATCATTTGAAATTGTCAGAAAAAGAATTACTTTAAGAAAATATGCATTTAAAAGGTAATAGTCGGCATCGTCTAGAACTGGATACAACGTAACAGCTGTATTGATTCTTGTTTCATTTCTATTCATTTGCTGTAGATATTCGTTGATTTGTAAATTTTTCAATTTAAATGAATCCAAGTTTTGATTCTAAAAAAATTGCTATTAAACACAAAAAAAAATAAAAAAATGGTTTTTGCTAATTTAAGCACGTTAGTGGAAAATTACTTGTACTGTTTCCTGGCAAGTTAATCCGATACTATGATGGACACATCGTCCAATATTCTCACTATAATCATCATTGATTGCATGCATAATACACCATTCCAGATCCTTTCTCATTGCTTTTAAAACTGAATTACTAATAACAATTCCAGCATCTGTGAAATTGATTCAAATCATATTCAGATTTATTAAAAGAGTACATCTGAGTTGAAATATAATGAAATCGAACAAAATTATAAATAAACGATTCAAATATGCACAAAAAATACGAAAGTGAGTTCGGTGAGTTTTCGCCGAATCGTAAGATTTGGTTTGGTATTATTTATATATATTATTAATATGATATATTAATAGTTTTATGGTATCATTGATAATAATACCAGTATATTAATTTGTTATAATTTGAAATTTTTTAATCCTATTAAATGTCCGAATTCACCGCCGAATATACAGAAAACTCCCCGCCGAATATACATATCGCAAAAATACCGTCAAAATAGTAGGGTTATGGTGATGTTCCATCTCTCATCATCCGATCGAAAATATTTTGGCTTAAAGCGCAACCGCGTTCTTAATTCGTATTTGTTATTGTTAATTTAATTTAATTAATAGTCAAATTGATTTTTATTTTTAATTTACTTTTATGTTTTAAGACTTTATGTCTAATAGCGTATTTGGATGGTCTACACTGAAATCTGTAATTGTTCTTATTGTTGACATTCTGAATCACTATTTCAAATCTCAGTGCAGGCCTGTAAAGTACAATACTTTAATACAATTTTTGTGTTTATATCTACCTAAATCACAGTAGCTGCTATCTGATATTCTAGTACCAAAATATACATCAGTACTAACACTAATATTATCCACTATACTCTTTAATCGATGTATATTTATATAAGCATAATCTTTTGCGAAGAAATAATAATCATAATCATTCGGATATGTGTCGCCGATATATTTAATTACTTGAAATGGACGAAACTTGTTTCTGGTATCGGTAAAACCAACTAAACCTAGAAAATCAAATTAACCACAATCAATGAAAAAAACGTCCGCTTAAATCAAAACTTACCAGTAAGATTAAACTTCATTTGTAGTTTATATTGAGCGGTAATGAAAAATTTAATTCGTTCCGCAACAGGTCCAACAGTTTTATTAATTCTTATAGCGAATCTATTCACATTTTCTTCACTTGTAAATATTCCAATAAACAATTTATCACGTATACCTAATTCAGTTGAATAATGCCGTAATCGTACAACTTTCGTTTTTTTCTTTGCCGGACGTCGTTCGGGCAGAATTCTCGGTGCCAATCGATTAATTGAATTATTGATTATTTCCTGAGCAATTAAATTATCGATTTCGAATCCATTTTTTGCTATTGTCGAATCACAAGAGATTTCTAATGATGTTGAAACAAACGATGAAATGTACAAACCAATTAAAATGCCCAGAAATAAATAGAGATTTTCGGTAATAAGTTTCTTTGTGGATTTTATCATTTTGATTTTACTATAGGTTATAGATAATATCCTGGACAAGGTACTACCACTGAATAGGACTATTTTAATTGGAACATATTTTGTTACACGAGATCTTTTAAATGCGAATCAAATAAAAACTAAACTAAACGTAAAAACTTTTAAAAAGACAGCCACGTTCACATAATTATTTATTTATTTTGGGATTATGTTATGGCATCGCGTATCATCAGCACAATTTTAATAAAACAACAAAACAGACGGTACGCTGTAATTTTGATGGCAGTATAGGCAACTGAAAATGCAGGGAGTACTGTCAATTAAAATATTCTACATTTCAAAATTCCATAATTAGTTTGTTTCTATACAACTATTTGTTGTATAGAAACACCAACAACTATTTGTTGGTGATTTGTCATAATTTAATATTTATACTTTTGTGTGTCTGATCGAATTTTGTTATTTTTGAAAGTTTTACATTCCTGGCGCATTCGCCATTTGTGAAATTAAAATAAAATAATTCTTTGGGAACGATTAGCCTTTTTGTTTTTTTAATAATAAAAAAAAAACATGTTTTTATGACGGTATTTGATAATTTCATTTGTATTTACGAACTAGTTTTGTAAGTTAAATTTTGAAATTCTCGGCGCATTCGTCATTTATGCAAAAAAAAATAAAAATATTCGTTGGTAACGCAAATCAGTAAAAAAAATCGAATAATAAAAGCAAATAATGTTTCAATGAAAGTTTTTGTTGCTTTCTGATAATTTCATTTATATTCGCGAATTACTTTTATAATTTTAACTTTTCAAATTCCCAGCGCATTCGCCATTTACTAAACTAAAATAAAAAAATTCGTTGGTAACGAATATCAGTAAAAAAAAATGTTAACGATAAACATCAGTAAAAAAATTTCGAATAGTAAAAGAAAATAATGTTTCTGTAAAAGTATTTGATGATTTCTAATCATTTTATTACTATTCGCGAACTAATTTTATATTTTCAAAATCCCAGCGCATTCGCCATTTACGTAACTATATCTAAAATAAGGAAATCCGGCATCGGTAAATTTCCCTTGGATGATTGTCGACTAACTAGTACTACTATTATTAGCTTAATAATTGCACATGATTGTGTAATAATCAAATAATTTTTACCTACGTAGATTAGTGAAAGTTTACTTAGAATTAAAAGAAGGTAATAATTTGTTTAATTTGCCACCTACGGTCGGTAGCACAGTTGATCTGGGGATTAGATATGAGGATTAAAATAAGATAACGTAAAACAGATAAAAGATTAGTCGTAAACAACATACGAATCATTCATCTTGTTGATGGATTACTTTAAAAAAGTTGCAATTTTCCGCTTTCCATTTACTTTGACACGTCAGATTGCGCGTTCTAATAGGACAGGACAATACGTATTGCCTAGAGCCACGGATCAGGTTAGTTAATTAGGAAACAGGATCGTAATAAACGAATTTCACCTGTATGATAATTTGATGTAAGATGATGCAATTTTCTCTAGAGATATAAAGATGGAAAAATATTGAGGAATTCAATCTATTAAATGTTTAATATATATAATTAATTGGGAAATTGATTTGTAATTGTTTCAGGAAACGTAATGACGAGTTTTTGTTTGGTTATGTTTCAGCTGGCAAAAATTGGATTTATAAAAATAATTAATCAATACTTGATTTTATGTATCCTCAAAATTCACTGCCAAAAAGAAACAATTAAGACAAAAAAAAAAAAAACTGTACGATCGCCAAACAGGAAAATTACGACTTTTTCTGAACCTTTTTTCTAATTGAACAATTTAATTATAGTAGGCCAGGTATTTCTCTCTTGGCTAGTATTTAAATGTAGATAATTAGTCAAGTACAGATTCCTTAATTATATAATAATTAATAATGGTTTTGTGTTTTTTATCCAATTATAAATGTCATTGTGTTGGGAATAAAGAAATACCTATACACTTAAATTGTAATGTGTAATAATAATAATGATGAATAAAGTCATATCATTCTAATAAAAGAAACAATGAAACAATTAATTAAAACAGCAAATTATCCCAGAGAATAAGAAATTCACAGTTAAAATTAGAACAAAGACACGCACACACACAAAAAAAAAACGATAAAAAGCAGCAGAGAGATAAAAATTCAATTTTTCTAAAATCATATTTCTTTGTTTAATTAATCAAATGTGACCTATGCGCCTATACAAATTGAAGCCAGTAGTATTTTTGAAAAGGTGAAATGACAGGTTGGGGTTTCCCCTGCCCGTAATGACAAAAATGGGGACACACACACACACCACCATTTCATAGTTATAGCGAAATAATAAATTTATTTGTCCATTACCCAATCCACGTTATTATTGCTACTCGTAAAATAATAATAATAATAATAGAAAAAAACTACTACTATAAATAGCTAATACCACACGACAATTTTTCTTTTAATCAGACCCTGTTCGATTGGGATTTCTCTATTAGAAAAATTTTTATCTTTCGGTTGTATTGTGTAGTATTTCAGTTAATTTTTTTTTTTTGCATTGTAGTCTTAGAGATAATAGTGTATTATTTTTTTGTGTCATTAGTGTGTCTTAGGTGATCTAATAAGTACGTAGCAGTAGTCGGAATAGTCAATTTAAATTATATCGCAGTAATAAAAGCGCGCGTGAATTTTTTTTTTTTGTGCGTGCGGCAGGTATCCAAAAAAATGGGTGCGGGATTATTGCTGTTAAAAGACGATAGTGTTCGGATCTATTATAAGAGTCTTTTCGAACAGGTACGATATAGTATATTCAAAAAGAAATTAATGAATTTATATTATTTTTTACATTAAGTACAGCTGGATTTTTTGATATTAATTGCATCTTGAGTGAACAATTTTGTTTATTCACAGTGTGTGCATTTTTTTCTCTAAAAATCTGCAAAATATCAAAACAGAATGAAACTTTATAAATTTCTGCTAGTTTGGCAACACTGGCACCAGCTAACTGTATATGGATCATTATCGAAATGCTGGTGTGCCGCTCTAGTAAAAAATCTCCAATTAATTTAGTATAGTCGAGAAATTTTCGCTGGTCATTTATCATTTTCTTATCAATTTCTACCACGTGCTCAAGTTTTTTGTTTGTTTTATACTTTCCGTGTATGGCCGAGAGGCGCCATATTTAATACAAATCGAAATATTTTCTAATCTTTATAAAAGTAAACATTACAAGTCGAAAAATAGTGTTTTGTCAAGTAGGCATCCGTTACGTTCTGCTATCAGTATTGTTATTTTAATGATAAAACTCAATGGAAAGGTGACTTTGCCAAATTTGAAAAAATTGAAATGTTCAATTCTTTTTATATATATAATCAAGTTACCTGCGTCTAATTCGACATATTTACCAAATTAATCATCGAGTATGGAGGGCTATAAAAAGGAGGGAACGCCGCCTGTCGCCAGGCGGCGCTGCACGACCAACTGAGACAACTGAGTTTTTAAAACCGTTGCTCTTATGAAAAAATCAAATTTTCTTATTTTTTAGGGAAAATAATAGATTTTATGGCAGCAGATTAAAAACTATGATGATTGTAAAAATGAATATTTAATAAAATACAAAATGATTGTTATTTAAAAAAATTGGCATAGTTTTGTTTTTTTATCCCGATTTTATTAATTTTATGATCAGTGACGTGCTATAAGATCGGGGTAAAAATATATTAATTGTTAAAATCTATTATGTAAAATTTATTTTGAAATTGTTATTAACAATTATTTAACAGTTCGAATGGTTTGGCTTTGGAATACTATGAATTATTTTAGATATCAAAATTAATGTAAAAATTTGAAAATAATTTGAAAACGCAAAGTGTGGATATAAGAATAATAATATGTAATTTAAAGCTATTCTTTTTCTATTGCTCCATATTTATAAGTAAATGATTTATGGGAACGATGGAAAATTAAAAAATTCAAGTTTTTTGTTAAAAAAGATTTATAAACTACATTTTTTCTCTTACAATAAGAATTTTATACAGATCAAGGTCAATCCGGTCATTGGGAATCTGCGATTAATTGTTCTCAACAAACGAAACAAAAACGACCAGACAAGAAGCAACGAAAAATACCGGTGGCGCTCGAAATCACCAGCGGCCAGTCGGTTAAGTAACAATCAAAATCCAGAAGTGGGGACGCATATAATATATCTATTCGGGTTGTGTAAATAACTTAGTAGGCTTTGGATTAAAAATTAAAATTATAAACGTTTTAGAATTGATACGAGTTCGATTCGAAAATACCGGTGGCGCTCGAAATCACCAGCGGCCAGTTGGTTAAGTAACAATCGAAATCGAAAAGTGGGGTGGCATATAATATACATGTATGCTGGTAGTGTAAATAATATGGAAGGCTATAAGAAGGAGTTAACACTAGAAAAATAAAAAAAGAAAAAACAGTTTTTAACAGTTGCTCCTATGAGAAAATCAAATTTTCTTATTTTTAAGGGAAAATCATAGATTTTATGGCAGCAGATTAAAAACTATGATGATGGTAAAAATGAATATTTAATAAAATACAAAATGATTGTTATTTAAAAAAATTGACATAGTTTTGTCCTTTCCCCTTTCTATTTTATTTTATGATTAGTGACGTGCTATAAGATCGGGGTAAAAATATATTACAAAATTTATTGTTCAAATTTATTTTGAAATTGTTATTAACAATTATTTAATAGTTTAATGGTTTGGTTTGGAATACTATGGATTATTTCAGATAGTCAAAATTAATGTAAAATTCGAAAATAATTTGAAAACGCAACAATAACACAAAGCCCGCCCGTCACTGATCTGACAATCACGGAACTGCAATTATCGCAATATACACGACGCCCTCTGGTGGACCAAAAAAAAATTCTGACCCACAAATATTTGGACTTTTGTTAAGTCGATTAAGTCTATTACTCCTTATTATAGATTTCCATATCATCGATTAACATTTTTCTATAACTATCCAAAAATAATCCTGTAAAATTTACGATTCTACTTTCGAAGAAAACCTGCAAAGTTTATTTATTTATAAAATACATGTATCTATGTGTCTATCTACGTATATATCGGGGTCTACAAATTATTATAAATAAAAAGTATAATGAATATTTATTACATAAATAACAATACACCTACGTGTACCATTTTTTCATTTTAATCTATTTTCTGGATCCATTCTATATCTATCTCTATATTTAGATTTTAATTAGACTAAAAACTAGATCCTATTAGGTCAATGACAATAACAAAAGAATTACAAGCTGAAAAACAATTGAATTTATGTTAATTCTTTTTTTTGTTGATGGATTGAAAAACCTGTTTTATCTCTCCTGCATGGTACTGCTGGAACTACTAATTACGTATTCATATGATATATCTGATCAGTGTATATTTGTCATCAGTCAGTTTCGATTTAATTACGCCTCAAATCAGCGAATTACAAGAATAAGGAAAAAAAAAAACTAAAAGTATTCTTCTGTGTGCGAATTATAATATGAATGCCATCGATCAAGTTGGCGATGACAATTGTGGTGGAAATGTACGTCGTTTTGCAGCACATTGCCAGTTCCAACAGGTGAATTTCTAATCGAAATAATCATATATATATATTAAAAGTAATTCAAAAATCATCGTCCGGTTTCGAAATCTACTTACAGAAAATTAAATACAATTTTTTAATTATTTTTTTTTAAGGAAGGAAGTAGAACCTTCCACATCAGTTTTTCCATTAATCCACTGCGTGAAATTAAATTCTATTAAAATTTTCACGCTACACTGGACATACACACGTCGATTTTATAATAAAAAAAAAAAAAAAAAAAAAAAAAAAACGGAGTAGGTATTTTGCTTCCTGTGTATGTTTATGTATTTTCCAAATTCAGTTGATTTTCATCTATCAATGATGATCCATGTGTTTGATTGAGTAAACTGCAGCATAAAAACGTGAATAACAATAAATTAATCTATATGTATAATGTGTATGTGTGTGTGTGTACTGAAACAAATCCAAAAATAGAACAAGTGTAGTTTAATTAATCGTTACAGTAATTGAGTAATCAGCAATTAAACAATTAATCGATTAAATCCGAATGAATTTTAAAATGAATCGTGTACTGAAAAGGGGAACTAGTGTTAATATTTATTGTCAAAGTGTTTTTGATAAAGTAAGTAAAAATTATGGTGGAAGGGGAAATGACTGTATAAAAGTCAAAATATTTCCGAAGGGGCTTGAAAACGCCGCCCTCATAAATAACTTACGTCCCTATAAATACGTCCGTAAGTCAACTTGATTAAGATTAAGACAGCAGTAATGACATCTATTAAATATAAAACACTAATAAAATTTCTAACAATACTAAATAATAATAGAATTGAAAATAAAAAAATTGCTTTTCTGCCTTTTCCCCAGCCTACTTTGTTTTGTTGAACTCAACAGTCTGTCAACTATTAATCGTCATCATATATTATGACCCTCATGCACTACCGGACGTATGCAACCCAACATATATATATATACATAATAAACATATGAAACAATTACGACTATTTTTAGCTCTTTTGTTTTGTCACTTTTGTGCATGATAATAACAGCATATAATAAAAATCGGTACTATTATGTTTGCGTGTAAAAGAAACACTATTATTTATAACGTATAACAATAACAGTGCTTTTCTCTCTGCGTCTCTCTCTTACGTTTTGAGTGAAATGTATAGGTGATATTGTTAAAAAATAAAGTTGGAAATAATTGGCCTAATTAAATCGTTAATCTGGGATAATTTTATAGAAAACTTTTTTTAAATATGAGTTAATTTGAGAGTGTATTAAATTTATTTCTATACGTGCAAGGATAATTTAAAATTTTTACATAAATATGATATAAATGATGAATTTTTAAGAAAATTTTAAATTAATATGCGTGCTTTCAACCCATACACAAAAAAATACGTTATGACATCAAGAAAATTGACATAATTATCAAATATTTGTTTTTTCTATACGATTATAGTAGTTGAACGAACCGGATTCAAATAAATAAACAAATTGGTTTATTAATAATAAATCAACCAGATCAGTCAATGGCAAAATAGTTTGATTTTTAGTACCCGCGCCCGCGCCTCGGGGCTTTGAAACGAAAAACTCTTTTAAAATTTCCGGCTCATTATAAAAAAAAAAAAAAATCGATTAGATGATGAAAAACCAGATTCATCATGCAGCAATTTCTATCTAAATTTTTAACCATTACTTCAACTACTATAGTCCTTAGATCTGATGATATCGAAAGGGACGCGGGAGGCTATATTAGGTTTTTAGTGTATGGGGAAAACCCATCAGGTATTTGTCATATAAAAATTATTTTATGTAACAAGACCAGCTGTACAAGAACCTAGGTCATGTACGATTTAGATTTTGAAAGCGGACAATCAACTTTTTCAATTCGGTATATTCCAAGATTCCCGTTTGTAGAAAAAAAAAAAACAAACAAACAAACAAAAACATTCCAGCGGCGCAAATATTTTGTTTATCTCACGTTTAAGTATTCGTTTTTGTAAAAAAAATTTATATGCTTTTTTAATATTTGAGTTGAGGAGATTATTAATTAGTAATAATAATGGAATTTATTATATTATCACACATATTTTCTAGTCATACTTTTATCTATTAGAAATTGAATGAAATTCCTAACAGTATCACACAATAAAAATTAAAAAAAGTCGAATAAAAAGATCGCTACATGACGTAATTTTCGATCTACCATCGCCATTTTAATATATTCATGGCACCACCGATTTGACTCATCCAATTATTTTGTAGGATATATTCTTTTATTATTTTTTCCTGGAAAAAATCAACCGATTTATATTCGAATTGTGGCTTTTTACTATTTTATTCTATTGGATTGGATTTTTCTTACAATTTCCAACTAAGAACATTTTTTGATTATGAAAAAATTCATAAGAAAATGACTAATGACGTACATTATGCAACTAGCTTTACATCAATTGTCGTTTGAAGACAATTTGATTATATTGAATTTTTCAACTTGGCATTATGTAAATAAATAAATTAACAATAAAAAAAAACTTTTCATTTGTTTATTTATTGTTCTGTATTTATATTTTTTATAATTCGCTTTTAGTGCGACAGAGATCAAGATGGCTTTGTTAGTTTAGAAGAATTGACAGCTTTTATACGAAGTAACGACGATAATACGCCGTCTTCAGTACCATTAACACCGATAATATTAAATAATTATCAACGTTTTGATCACAATCATGATAATAAATTGGATTTCGAAGAATTTGTCGAAATGATTACAAACGATAATTTTTTAAAGGATTTCGCCAATTTAGGCAATCGGTAAGTTTCGGGAAACTTCGATTTATTAAATAAAAATTATGTTTAATTTATATTTATTACTTTTTATTACAATGTTGGCATTTTCATTATTTTTTCCACCATTAACTGTTTGCAGTTACGTCAAATTTCTCGTTCCTATATCCAGGCGTACAGTAAAACTTCAACGTATGCACACAGTAACTGGAATGTACGAAGAGGAAGTGAAATTCAAACGAACCGATGTTGGAATGATTTTATTATCATTAATACAAATAATATTATTTTATATTGATTTTAATGAACCATTGATATTTGATCATAATAAACGATATCAAATATGGCGATATATAACGTATATGTTTACACATACATCGTAAGTAACACATAATTCATATACAAATCAAAATCATTCTTCACCTCACAGTTCAGTTGAAGACTGAGACAGACATTTGAATAAAATATTGATTTTTTTTGAAATAATTTTACAGTGAGCTACATCTTTTTTCGAATGTTGTCTTCCAATTAGCTGTCGGATTACCATTGGAAATGGTCCATAGATGGAGAGTATTAATAATTTATTGTGCCGGCGTAATAGGTGGCTGTCTCTTTCAATCGGTCATCTATCCAAATGAAGATCTATCGGGAGGCAGTGCCGGAGTGTATTCTTTTTTCACTGCACATATAGCAACAGTTATTATGGTATATAAACGATTTGTAAACTTGTAAAAGTTGTATTATTAATTAATTCTTTTTTTTTTATAGAATTGGCGGGAAATTAGCCAGCCCGTAGTCCAATTGATTCTATTTGGTTCGTTTACATTATGTGACCCAATATATAAGTATATTACATATCGTAATCAGTACAATATCAGCTATATATCGCATTTAGGCGGTGCGATTTGTGGCCTATTAGTTGGTGTGAATATTTTAAGAAATCTACGAGAAACCAGGGCGGAGAAATATTTATGGTGGGTGTCGATGGTTTTGTATATTTGTTTAATGGTCAGTTTTGTATCGTTAGAGATTACGTTGAATTTAATGCATTTGCGACCGGATAGCTGAAAAGAATCGTAGGAAATATTTGAAAAGAACTAAATGTAAAACTGAAACTAAAAAATAAGCATATAATAAAAATAGGTTATTTCTAATTAGTAATAGTCATATAAAATTAGTAATAGGTGTAAAAAGGAAACTATCTCCTGCTACTAATTTTTCAACGTGCATATTTATTTATTTATTCATTGTTTGTTTTTTTTGTAATTTACAATAATTTCGTACGCTAGTCAACCATCGTTGCATTGCTGCTGCTATGCATATTTTTCCAGTATTTATATAGATAATATACTAATTATAATAACAATAAAAAAAACCTTGGAAGATTGTCAGTAATTAACGAATTATTTTCGTAATCACATTTTTGTGATGTTCCTTTGTACTTATTTTAAGTTGTAATTTATTTATTTAATTAAGCTAGAAATAAATAAGATTTTTTCTATTGAAATATTTTTATAAAAATAAAAAACACGTCTACTGTGTGTGTTTGTGGAGGCAGATTCTTTTCATTTTTCGAGATTCATGGAAACAAATCGAATATCAGGTACCACCGCTCTAAATTATAATAATACTAATAATAATTAAGTACTTAAATACACAACCAAACCAAATAACACTCTAATAAATAATAGTTTATAAATAAAATTACATCAAGCAGGCTGTGACGGGTAAATTCGTAAAAACAAACAAAAAAAAACAAAATCAGTCATTTTGCCTTATCAAGCAGCTGATCAAATTGATCGATTGAACATTTTCGGCAATTAAAAAATAAAACCGCAAATTTTACTAATAATAACAATTTGCAGACTTAGAAAAACTCAAAGCTTGCTTGAAATTAATACCATCAAATAATCTTATCAAAGATTGAAACTGTTACGGACGATAACTCGTATTTATTAATAATTGTTTACGTGGATCAATAGGAAAATAACCAGTCCATGCCAAATTCCATACGATACACGTACCCATTAAAATCGTATAAATTATAATTGAAGCCCACCAAATGATTCGTTCCGTTCGTGTCACCGATAGATTACGTAGAATATTAATGCCGACAAGTAGACCGGCTAGAGCGCCTAAAATAGTTCGTTTAATATTGAATTTAATTAAATATCCGTCGACTTAGATTCAATCCCTTACCGGCAAAATGGGCAACATAACCTATATGCGCTTCTAGATCAAGTACATATCGATTATAGATTGCTGTACCAATATCGCAGCTAGCAACAAGAATAAATACCATTAGTTGAATTAATGGATACGACATTTCCGTCCAGTTCTGAAAACCAAAAAAGAAATTTGTTAAATAAATAACAAATAATCATAAGACACAGAATGGTTGTTCTGTGATCATATCATCACAGTGTTGCCATGAACACAAGCATCTTTTTGGATCTTGGAAAATATTCTTTTCCAGAATAATAACAAGTGGCAGATTGATTAGATATTAAATCTAATTAATTTCAATTTATTTACCATAATAATTGAGGCCACATGAGCTGTAATCAACGAATAAACACCACCACTAGCACCGGCCAACTTGACAGTTGGATCTGCAATAGATGTGGCCAGCGAGCCGGCTAGTACACCAGCAAAATAAACAATTAGAACACGCCACCATTTATGGACCATTTCTAATGGTACACCAAGAAGTATTTGAACAGCTAGATTTACAACCAAATGAAATACTCTGTGAAAAGTAGTAATAATGATTTGTTTCACATTGAATGGCTAGAATAAATATTACCCGATATGAACAAACATATACGTTAAATATCGCCATGCTTCGTATCGTTGATATGGTTCATAAATAAATATTGTCGCCATCGGTCCTGTTGCCGATTTAGTTGATTCGTGTTCGGTTGCCTCGTCAACACAAAAAAATACGATTTCAATTAGCGAGATTAAAATCATACCAACAGCTGGTGGATAACATGAATATTCCTCTTCATATGCACCATCGGTGGCGGTACGTGTTGGTGGATATGGTTTTTTTGGTACTATTAAATTTACATAACTAAAAATGTATTTTAAATCATCATCATTATCGTGGTGCGAAACTGTGAACATCACTACTCAAATTTACCGGCTAATATAATGTCCGAAAACATAACTTAAACCAGGATTATGAATCATATCGATAAATTCATCGAAATTTAATCGTTTATCACGATCTTTATCGTGTAATTCGTGGATTCGTTTCACACAAGCCAATGGGATGTCTTCTTCATATTCACGGCTATCTACGATATTGAATAGTTCGTCTATTGTTATAAAACCATCTCTATCGCGGTCATACTGGAAATTATATTAAGAAACGAATGATTAAATTTGCAATTTATGTAATTAGTATTATATTCAATATATAACAAATTGTTAAAATTGCAAATTTCTACCTTGTTAAATATGCTTCGGAAATAGTCTTCTGGATTCATTCGCGATTTTAATGGAATTCGTGTATTCGCCGATCTAATGTCAACCATTTTGTTTTGTTAATGCGAAATAAATATGTTTTAATAAATAAAATCTAAATAGTTTTTCACACTTTTAACAATTTTCCTTTCTTTTTCGTTTTGTTTACTATGTGACGTTTGACATGACAACGACACCAATCGCCTAGCAACGATCTAATGTCCATGTCACATTGAATATTCCATTTGTTTGATAGATCGAATCGAATTTATTTTATTTATTTATTTGGGAATTTTCTAATAAATACAAAGTAGTTTCGTGCTCCTTGAATTTTAAACTGTTTTGCTATAATTTATTTATGATGCAGTCATATAATTACAAAGGACAAACAAAAGAAATTGAAAATAAAAAAACGTCGACGGCGTATATGAGGCTTTAGACGCAGATGGTTTGTGGCGGGTGGTAAGGTGACCAACAATACAAACAAAAAAAAAAAAAACTTTTGATTTAACATTTCCCTTGTGGTGGGTAATTTTTGCTGGAAAATGAATGATTTAGAAAACCTTAGACACTACACGGAATTTTATCGATGTCCAGATGATATAAAAAATTTCAAAATAAGGTAATTTCTAAAATAAGTGACATTAACGTTCGTTTGTCGCAACGCAACTATTAATTGCATGGCGGATTGCATATTTATTTGCGCATTCCTGCGATTTCTTCCTTTCCCTCAATAATTACTGATCTACATACAAATACGCAAAAAAAAAAAAAACTTCAATATAAAACAATTGCAGGATAAAAATCAAAGAAATAAAAAAAACAGATGATGATGAAACATCGTTAAATAAATGGCTGGAAAAAGAATTCCACTGGCAAGAAAAACGTTTCAATAAATCGCAAAAAGAATACTACAAAGATGAAAGGAATTGTTTTACACAAGTGGAAAAAGAATTCAATGCACTAATTAGAGAAAATGAAGAAACCGTTGAAGAGGAAAACAGCGACAATGATGATGATGATGATCATACTTTATTTTGTTATATTAATGCTGAAAATTTCCATCCGGATGAAAAGAATGTATTATTTATTCACTTATTTATTGAAATTTGCATTCGAAATATTTATACTATACGGAAAATACGGTGTGTGCGTTTAATAAATCAAAGCACAATGCAGGCCATATGCAGTTGTATTAATTAATTAGTTATTGCTAAATGTATAATTTTTTCATAATTATATTGGCAGCAATAACAATTTATCGGACCAATATACGCCTAATTAATATTTATTTATATATATCCAATACATTTTCCAGGTGAATTTAAAATTGAATTATTCGGAGACAGTTTCGAATGCATTAAATGCTAATGAAATTATTGCTGACGACAAAGGTGAATACAATTTTCGTAAAAGCATTATGAAATCCATTGAAAATCCATATTGTAATCATTTTAATAGCGACATTGAATATATGTTTCTAATGGCCGATTCCGGGTATTACATATATATGCGATATATCGCATAATAATAATTAAATCTTTTTCAGAGAATATTTCCGCAACGTTTGGTTAAAAAATGAAAAACTTCTTTGTCAAATTTCCTATAATAATAAAACAAAAGTCCTGTCAGTATTCCCTGATTTCACTGCGGAAAAACCTTATAAGATAAAAATCGATGGTGACGAAAATCTAAATGATCGATTGTTTCATTATTTCATTGAACACACATCGAATACAATACCCGAAACAATCGAAATGGAAGAGAAACAATTAATCAACAATGTGAGAACATTTGTATTAGTAGAATATACACCCTGTATAATTTTTTTGCAGATAAACGATTACAAAACTTTAATGAAAACTCACATATTAACTGATTCGTTCGCAGTACCACCACAAAATAAACTCTATATGTTTTTTTTCATGGAAATTATGACAGGGAAAAATTTCGATTATTCCAATATTTACGTGCAGTACTATATCGATTTACCTGAACAATGGTACTGTGAAAATAAGGAAATGTTAAAAGGTCGTACACAAATGGTTGGTCGCAATGCAAATGGAACATTGCATTTTGGCCATGCGGTAGAAATGCTGTTTGAATACAATTTTATGGGTATCGATTCAACAGGTGTGCTTGAATAGGAAATTTGATAATATTTGACAACATTGCAACAATATTCATTGTTTCACAGAAAACATACGAGCACCGTATATTTACTTTGAAGTAATTTCGAAATCGTCATGGAATCGATATCGAACTGAAGGTTTATGTTACAAGAATCTTCCTGTATACAGTGCCGGATTGTTTGACTATAATTTGAATTGTGTTCGATTCACTACGGCTCATCCGAGCAGTGAAATGCGACGATTTTTCATTGGCGATTGTCAGAATTATAATGATATTACGTGGATTGGTTTCGCCAGTGACTATGAGGTACACCTAAATTCGATCGACGTTGTTAAATTCAATTAAAGTCACAAAAATGTTAACAAATGTGTTTAATGGTTTGCGATTTTTTCCTAGTTTCTCAGGAAATACAGAATAGTTGGCAACGCTGTTAACATATTCTTAATTCTCCCTTCATTTAACAACTATTATCTATTTTAATCGATCTCGTAACCACTAACCGTTTCTGCAACAGCATAATGGACTCTACTAAAATTACACCCTGTATATATCACAATTTTTTTTTCTATTTTCCTAGGATAAAGTTCTAAATAAATATGGAACTCATACGATTAGTACGGGTCAATTAAATGTACGTTTCAATGTAATGCTTCAATCCAAAGCCTTCTTAGATCCAATTGATAATAATAATAGTCGATCGAATGACATGCGAATGCGTAAAACGTCAGTAATGGAAAAACTAGAAAGTTCCGCATTGATAAAAAGCGTTGAAGAAGTAATTGCGAAATTTCGTAAAGCAAGAAAACGAATGACAGAAGTGACAGATGGAATTATTTTATAGGAAATGAATGAATGGAGCAGTTTGGTTTTTTTTTTTTTTCAGTATTTAATAGACAATATTGTACTGGATGTATTGTTGTACATTAAATGAAATAAATTAATGTTTATTTAATTTTCGCTACGTCCATAACTTACGCAAATACACTGGATTCGAAATTACATATACATACACATCTATGTATGTTAATTAATGATAAAAAGTTATTAATTATTCTGTTCTGGTGCACTTAAATCTAACGGACACATGAATAATTATAATTAAATTCTAGCGCTATTTAACAATAAATAGTAGTTATTAATTAGTACTAAATTTATCAGTTCATTTTGATGGTTGCCGGTGTGGCGCAGGGATGAAGGGGGTCGATAAAATTTCATAATATGACAAATTGTCATCTATTTCCTATGAATAGTAAAGGGACAATGATTGAGCTAATTAATACGGGAACCGATATAAAAATACTGGATGATAATGATGATCGATCGCCTCTAGCTGGTACAGCTAATTCTGAAACAACAACAAAAAAAAAAACACATTGTCGATGATAAAGTAAGAAATTTGGCAACAATGCAGTTGGTTTACCTCCAACAATACCAATCGGGTCATCTGAGTGGCTATCAGCAGGAACTTTGATTTCTACAAAAATAAATAGCATTCATTTTTGTGATACGCATTTTTTTAAAATAATATTTTTTTAATACAGCGCATTCGCCGTTTATTCAAAAAAACTCGAGTAAATGGCGAATGCGCCACATGTTAAATAATCGATTCAACAAGTCGGACCGGAATTTAAATCATTAGTTTCTTTGAATTGTTCATTGAAATTTATAAATAAATTAAATAATTTGTTGTGATACTAACCGTAAAGCCTTAGGGTGCCTTCAGCCTTACCAAATGGATTTGTTGATATACAATTATATGTACCAACGTCATTTGTGGTAAATAAATTAATAATTAACGACATTAGTATTTTATAATTGCTACGATCTTCTCTTATTGTATATTTACTCCTGGAAATTATTACATATTATTATTATTATTATAGTCATTGGAAATTCAACATTTTGAAATGTAAGGGATGGTTTATGGTTCATTTATTAGTTTAAGAATTAGAGACGAGAGAATGGATAGTTGGTTGTTGTTATAATTTAATTTTGCGTATTTCCCCTATTGGGGTTTTTGGGAAAAGGAAATAAAGCGAATACTATGTAAACGATTGAAAGGAGGAAGGAGGGGGGGCGGAAGGCTTATAGAACACATACAACAGAAATCGTCTCTCTCGAAGGATATTGTGGTGGGGTGTAGTAGTCGTTGGTGGTTGTGAATACGTGCGTACTTACCCATTTAACAAAATTTCACCCCGATTCCGGATCCAATAATTTATTGTATTTGGATATGCTTCAATATAACATTCCAGTCGTACATTCGTATCTAATGGTGCGCCTAATAGTTGATTTGGCACTTTTATAATTGGAGCAACTTAAATAAATATTGATTTAATATTGTGTGTAATTTGTATTTTTTTTTTCTTTTTTTTTTTGGGACACGGTATACATATTTTAATGTGAATCGAAATATACAGTGTCCAAACAATATAAAGAAAAAAATGACTTTCGCTCTACTATTGTTGATTTGATAACAATCAAGTGTGTTTGTCATTATGTATACAGGGTGTAATTTTAGTACGGGCCATTGCTACCATGTCAGTAAGGGTAAGAGTTACGAGGTCGGTTCAGTTAGATAGAAGTTGCTAAATTTAAGCAAATTTAAGAATATGTTGACAGTGTTGCCAAATACTATATAGTTTCTTAGTTATCAGTATCAACTTCATTATTTTAAATATGGACCAGCATATTTTTTCGAATTTTGTAAAAGTCCATATCATTACAAATTCCACCATGTATCACTCGATGATACTAATTAAGAATTTATAACAAATATTTTAGAAAACTGAAAAAATTCGTTTATCAAACACAATTATTTTGTGAACATCTTTTTAACTTTTTATCAGCTACTCATTTAACTGATCTCTTACCGTTCCTGACATAACAACAATGGCCCGAACGAACAATACACCCTGTATATATACATATACAGAAGACAGATAAGTGAAATAACAATGTAATTTTTGAAATAAAATTTAATAATCGATAATAGGCAATCTCCATCTAATCAAACTAAATTGTAGTTGAGCAACAGAAAATATGTAGTTATAATTGACGGTTGCCGGAATCGATTTACTCGATTTTAATACATGTATATCAAAATAATATATATACCGCAGCCTACTTTTCCATTTACTATCTCTATTATAAATAATTGTGTTCTATACACATACAATTTACATTTAGAACTATCCTTTTACTAACAGCTGGTGGCACATCGTTGCTGGCAATACACAAATAGGCGCCCATTTGCCTTCTTTCCACTTTCCAAAAAGTTAAATTACTTCCACTATATGTTTCCACTATATAAATTTAAATAATTAATTAATTTTCTAATTAAGTAACAAAATCGTAAAAGTTTAATTTGAACAAGATAATATATATATATATATATATATATGTAGGTCAACTACCCCCGTGTGGTAAAAGAACGAAAAAAGAAAAAAAAAAAAACAAATTGTTATCTCATTTCTTTCTAGTATACATGTTCATTTTTGTCCCTTTCTTTTATATTTTCCTGCTTCTATTCTTCATACGATAATAATAATAATAGTAAGAATAATAGTCATATGATAAATTACGTATAAGGTGAATTTGCAAATTTTTCATAGAGAGCAGAGCAGAGCAGAAAATAAATGGTCGAATAACTTTAAGGGAATTTATATGTATATATAAAATAATAATATAGACTTACCCTTATAATATTCTCCCGATTCTTTTTTTAATAAAATAGATTGTCCATCTTCTCGTTTCCACATTATATGGGGATGGGGATGGCCGACCGCTTGACACCATAATGTCGTATTATCACCCTCTGTCGCAACAACATCACCGCTTGTATTATTATTAATTATATCAGGTGGCACTGGAATTAATTAATGATTAAAGAGTACCCCCCTGTATACACACTGTATATTTACACGGAACTATTAACATATGAAAAGAAATCTAAACGGCTATAAAGTGAAGGATTAAAAATTTGCGTGTGTGTAGGTATTAGAAAAGCATAGGCGCCCAATTTGTGCTTGATGTTTTTTTTTTTTTTTTGCGGTGCACGAGAATGCAATTTGGATTTTATTCAAATCTGGGTTTATTTTTGGGTGGAAATGGCAAAAACGCACGAAAACAAGTGAAAGGGAAAAATAAAAAGTTACTGTGCAAACAACATCGAGATTTGTTTTCAGTTTATTCGACCATCCCTAGTTCTCTTTTACCACCATCACCACCACTATACAATCATTACATTTTCTATTATACTTAGAGTCTATTTCTAAAACATACCATACACATCTAAACATCCCTTTTGTATTTTCATAATGGACGTATTAACCTGACACATGTAACAGCCACGATCCGATTCTTTTAATTGACGTATATGCAATTGCCACGTATTTTGATTATTGCTATTTGTAATCGTTATACGATTATTGTGTGTAACAACTCGCGTTTGTAACGTTAAAATTGTTTGATCGTCAACACGAGCCCAAGCCACCTGCGAAAAATTAAGAATAAAAAAATTTTTAAACCATACGTAATTGGTAATTACAGAATAGGAACATTGTAATGATTGTGCGAGAGAAATAGTAAATGAGTTGGAATGTTGATTCAAATTGCAAATATCCATGAAATTGGATACTAGTACATGGAAATCATCCATAAAATGAATGCCAACTACATAGATACATAATTATGAATCGACATTAAATTCTATTGCTCGTTAAAATGTTAATTTGCGGCTGCTGCTAATTTGAAAGCAAATAACAAAAAAATATACTGACAATATTGTTGCGGTTTAACAGCAAGCAAACATTATATAGGGTGTAGTTTTAGTGGTGGTCATTGTTGCTATGTCAGGAAAGCTAATAGTTAATAGGTCGGTTGAATTAGATAAAAGTTTCTAAATGTAAACAGAGTTCAGAACGTGTTGCTAAATATTCTTGGGCTTCTAAGAAAAAGATAGAAATCTATTCGTTTATCTCGAAAATTGGCTTTTCAAATTTTTTCTTAATTTCTCGGAAATCATAAAATATTTGGCAACAATGTTAATATATTCTTAACTTTACTTAAATTTAGCAACTTTTATCTAAATGAACCGACCCTGTAACTTTTACCATTGATGAGATAGCAACACTGCCATAAGGCTAAATACACCCTGTATATATAGTAGCATTTTGCCAATATCGTCATGAAAGACGGTAAACAAATTATTAAAATTTATAAGGCAAAAGATCATTTCAAACAACCGGAAACGAAAGAAAAAAACATAAGGAAAATAAATACTTTACTTTATATTTCCCCAGATTATTGACTATACAAGACAGAACAGCTTCTCTTCCCACAGGAACTGTTAAATTATTAATGGGACCGGCAAATTCTGGCTCAACTTCAATGGAAGTGGAGGACCGAATTGTGACACGTTTTTCTATAAAAAAAAAATAAAAAAAAATACATTAACAATTTTATTTGAACGAGGACATAAGTGACGTCTAGATGTCTCTGTTTCTATTATACACTAGTGTTTATAACTTATATAATTTACAAATAAATAAAACCGGTCCTAGAGCATCTGGAACAGAACAATGAGAATTAAAAAATTGCCTTTTTCACCAGAAAATGTCCAGAAAACAATTCAATTCAATTCAATTCAATATTGATGACGTCAACAAATAAAAAACAAAAGAAAAGAGAACAGAAGGAAAAGGAATCGAATATAATAAAATAAAAAGCAATTTCCAAATGCAATATTTTCATCGTTTCAAATGTCCTTTTAAGAACAGGAGTAGATTTTCCACGTATAGGAAAAATAATTCGGAAAAAGGAAAAGAACAAAAGCAAAAAAAAAAAAAGAAATGATGAAAAAATATCGGTAGCCACTAGTGGTGCAACATCATTTCCTCGGTTGTTCTCTCATCCGTTTTTTTTTTTTTTGGTATTTTAATTTTGACAGTTGTGGGAAAATTATTATTTGAAATTCTAATTAAATGGAAATTCAATAATTTATATGCATTGGTGTGTGGAAATCATCTGAATTTATTTGATTTTGATTTGGTTTAGAGATAGCAAATTGAACAGTCGAGAGATGTGATGTAACATATCGGAGAGAGAGAGAGAGAGAGAGAATGATTAAAATGAAAGTGGGGATCAGAGCGAAGAGTCGAATCGGGATTTCATTTATTCTAATTTTCGAAATGAATTTTATATATGTCATCCGTAAAGTTTTCATGTACTTATTAATAATAATAATAATAATAATAGAGCAACAAGCAAATGCACTAATGAAAGTCCATGTTTCCAACAAAAAAATATTCAATTTCAGAGCTAAAACTAAATAGTAATTAGTTCCGGAAGTTGACACGCATTCACAGGTCAATTTTCAACATTTTTATTTTTTTTTTTGTCTTCCGCTAATCGGCTTAGCGGTACCTAATTACTTTTTTTTTTTTTTCTTCTTGTTGCACATTTCAAATTATTCGTTTTACCATCTAAGAGTTCTTCCAACTAGTATAGTAGATAGGTTAAATACTCATTAGTGCTTCTTTAGAATAAATAAATAATAAAAAAGCATCATATTCGTACGGATACAGGTAAGTTTATACTTAAGGTGAGATTTAATTTTAAAAGGTTTCTCAAGTGTTAAACGATATTTTGTATAATAAGATTGGGAGTTTAAATCTTTTTCAACTAAATGGATACATCTACAGGGTGTATATTGATGTACTGTTGATGTCTGAGAAACTGTAAAAATAAGGTAAAATTTAAACCAAGTTAAGTTTACGTTGACAGCGTTGCCAAATATTCCATCGTTTTTGGGTAATAAGGAAAAAAATGTTGGACAATATTTTCTGAATATAACTCAAGTACAAATAAATGTGTCCAACAAATTTTCCGAATTTCTTAAAAACCATAAAACATTTGGCAACGCTGTTAACATATTCTTACTCCTGTTTGAATGTAACAACTTTCATCTAGATGAACCGACCGCGTAACTCGTACCGTTCCTGAGAAATGACAGTGGCCACTAGTAAACTTACACCCTGTATAGGCGTGCCGTTAGCGATATATCACTTTATCAAATTTGCTGGGTATTATAGTAAAATGGGGCATCTAATTATGTTGAATGTCGTTTTTATTAAAGAGGCAACAAGAAAATAATAATTATTTCAATGACAAAATACACAATTTCTGATTAAAATGCATATCGTTGTCGCATCGTTCCTGTTTCAACTGTTGTTGTTGTTGTTGTTGTCATCATAAAATAGTACAGTGCCAACAATTTTATACTCTATATCAGAAATTTAATTAAGTTTAACAATAACAGAATTAATTAATCACTACCAGCAGAGCCGCTCCCCATCTTTTTTTTCTTATTCGCGCACTTTCTTACTTTCTACACCTTTCTGCATCCAGCTAAATATGCTTCACATTAAGAAGAAGTGAAAAAAGTTCTGAACTTTCCTTCTCGTCGTTTACTTCAGCAACAGCAAACCATCTAAGTATTAAAGTTATATATACTTCTTGTATTTAAGCAATTTAATTTCAAGTTTGTTGTTCTCGTTTACGTTTCGTTTTTACTTTGGTTTATATCATGGTAGCTATGGCTAATCGCCTTTCAATTTGTCTCAAAATGTCAAAAAGTTTGTTTTTCAAATCACTAAAGATTCAATTCACTATTATTATTATTATTATTAGTTTGTTCGCTAAACTAAACTCACTTTTAAAGTATATATATATAAATGACAGGTTGAATGGATGATCAAAAGATTGCTGTTGTTTGCAAAAGAATTTCTAACGAATTAAATAAGATAAATGGGGAATTCTTTACGAGGACCCGTTTTCTAATGAAATGAAATTATTATTGGCGTCATAATCTTAGTTTTAGTTTTGATTTATGATTATCACAGCATCAGCACTATTAATTGTCAATTAATTAATTGGCAAATTTAAAATTGACGTAGTTGATTTGATGGAGAACGAAAAACGGGGTAGCGCCACCTATTGAGTAATAAATATAATGAGAAAACTAAGATTCTCGATTAGTTGGTAAACCTGGTTTGGTTTGGAAAAGGTTTAATTTTTTTCTTTTTTTTTTGATTTAATTCAATTAAATTTTTACTATACATTTGTAAACGCAGCGTATTTCCAGGCGGCCATGGATGGAATTAACATAACCCATGTAAATTCAATTTGAACATACCTAATCAATTTATTTAGGTCCCTCTCTCTCTCTCTCTCTCTGGTCCTAATAAGTCGTTAATAACGACCCACTTGTACTTATACTACTAATTCGATTACCCGTCCCCTTTGCACCCTTTCTCTAACCAAACCTAGTTGTTTTTCAAACTTTTCAAAATTTCATCAAAGTTTCCATTATTAAAATCGAATTCGAAACTATACATATATATATATATATATACGTATGTATGTAGTGCATTATATTGACTGACATTGTATATGTGTATGTACATATATGGGGAGTACAAAATTTGAATCTAATTGCATATTATAGTATTATTATTATTATTATATGTCGAGGGAAATTGGAATTATATAAAGTTTTTCGACTAAAATAACAATATTTTATTAGGGATGCAACGATTCCGATTATTTTTTTTTTGTCAATAATCGACGATTACAATTAATCCTAATCGTCACATCCCTAATATTTAGTCATCTAATAATAATAATAATTATATTGATTTTAATTTAAAGCGCATTCGATTTTTACATCAGTAAATTCGAATTGAATCCGGACCTGCACTCGGAAACAACAAAATGAATTGAACAGTTAAATTAAAAAAACTAATAGAAAAAAAAAGTACTAGCTTAAACTTACCTTGGATCGCATGTAATGTTGAACACAACATAAAACCAATCAGGAAAAAGAAATCACAGTAAATTTCAATTGTTTTCCACTTCAGCATCATCATTGTTTCTCCAGTGTAGTGTAATTTTATACACAGTTATATAGTAAAGTTACATTTGTTTTTATTTATATGTATATAGTTTCAAAGTGATAAAACTAATAATAGTAATAATAATAATAATATATTACGTAATTTGCATTATGATTATTACTATTATTATTATTATTGTTCTTCTTTCACTATACTATATACATTTAATTCGGGATATGCGACAAGAAAACGATGAACAGCAGCTGAATGGAGGAGGTGGAGGATGATACGTTTGTTCCTGGAAATAATAAGCCCTTGATAAATGTATATGAATAAATTATACAGAAGTAATACGAAGAGACAAGGATGAGAATATATTAGTAGATACGAGTACGATGAAGTAATAAAAAAAAAAACGAAAACAAACTTTTACGGCCATTTCTATACGCTTCTGTGGCTGGACGGCAACGACAGACACGTTTGATTGGGAAATAAAAAGAATAGTAAGTAGATTACAAGGCGAGCGCCGGAAAGCTGGCCATTACAGTCGAGTGATTGGTATGGCAAGCTGACACCGTGACGTTTGTAATCTACAATTTTATTTCAAATCGCATACTTTCGATTTTTAAATCCATAAAATAAACAAATAATAATTAAAATTTTTTAATAGGACTGGCTAGTGGCAATATTTAATTATATTATTTTATTTATACGAAAAATTACACAGGAGCAAGCATGTATTTTTTTTTTTTGGTTTGTTACAATTTATTTATATTAATTTTTATTAATTAATTCGAACAAAACAAAATAAATAATCGAACTAAGAAGTTGCTTTGTTTGGGTTACTTTTGTCTAGTAAGTTAGGTTAGGTTAACCATCTATTGTTTTAAATATTAGATTTTCTTAATAATGTTTTTATCATTTAAAAGTACTTAACTATTAGTTTCTTTTTTTTTTAATTTAATTTCTTTCTTTTACTAATAATTGGTTATTTTATTATTAATACCATTTTCTTATTTTTCTATTCACTACGGAGGGGGGGGGGGTGAAAGATACACTCACTCTCTAGTTAGATCACCCCACATACATACATAAATTTGAAAACAATTAACATGCCAGTTTCTCTATGAAAACCTTTAAAGAAATAAATACAGCCGCCATTATTTTCCCCGCCGCCTTAGCCGGGGAAGTATATTACTTACCGCTTCTTCTTCTTCTTAAATAAAGAATAGCCTACTTCCAAACTTTTTAAATATCAATAACAAATACATTACGTATGCGATTTGAAATAAAGTTTTTTTTTTTTATTTTATTATTTTCGTAGCCAACCAGTCAACAAGCTAAATAAATAAATAAAACCCCGGTTTTTTTATTTTCCCCCCCCTAAAATCAATTTTTCTATAAAAACACGTTAAAAATCACATATCCCACCTTACACTCTCCTGCTTCTCCTCATCCACTTCCAGCCTCTAGGAATCATTTAATTTTCTTCTGTTGTCATTTCTCTTCCGAACGAGCTATAAAACTGGAACAGAACAAGCGAAACGGAATGTTTTCGAATACGTTCACGTCCGTCTTCCTAATGGAAACTATCGCCACTAACAAACTGAACTCACATTTTCCAAAATGTGGGGAATAGATGTTTTAAATCGCGGTAAAGAGTGCGACAACACTATTTCACCGCTTACATAGATTGACGTGTGTGTGAAAATGAGAACAACGACGATTTCCAACGAGTAGAGAGAATGAGAAAGATACAAGGAACGATTTTATGTGTGCGAAAACGGGCAAAACGAAGCATTGACAATGTGAAAATGAGAGAGACATAGTGTGAGTGAAGGAGTAAGAAATAGAGCTTGGTAGAGTGGCAATTGCTCACACACACACACGCAATATAATCATGCGCACTTTTTCTATTTTTCGAAAATATTTTTAAACAAGATTTTACCATTATTATTATTATTAAGTTCATACGATCTAGTGGCCTTTATTTTTTTCCTTTTATACGGTGAATTACGATGAAGTCTATTCCACATTTATTCTATTCAAAATACATATTGTATTTTATCATAAATTATTTATCCAGTTCACTTTTTCTTTTTATTCTTTCAAGCATAAAATAAATACATACACAATCTGTTCAGTGTTTTTTTCCCCTTCTCTTTCTCCCGCTCTCTCTCTCTCTTTCTCTATGTTGCGCGCTATGTTTTACCTTTTTCTTTCGCTTTACATTTTTATTCGCTAGCGTGGCGCTTGTTGATTTGCATGTTACATGGTGGATCCGTGGCCGATGAGAGAGAGAGAGAGAGAGAGATGGAAATGTATATAGTGGATAGAAATGGTGGGAGTAGGTCTCTCCCACTTTAGTGCACTGCATACATGCCTAGCCGGCTGGCTGGCTGGCTGGCTAGATATACACTCTGGATAGTATAGAATAGAGCCTGGAGATAGAAATGATCGAAACCCAAAAAAAAAGGATCGTATAAAAAGAAAGAGATGAAGGAGAATTTTAGTAGATAGAAAAAGTGTGTGTGTGTGTGTATCTTGTAATAGTAGTAGTAGAGTAGAACTACAAACAAAGTAGATGAGGAGATAATATACAATGAAATTTCCGTTTGTCCAATACAATTTGTCGACAATTTTCCAAATGGAAATGCATATAGAAAAATGTAATGGTATGGAATTGTGATGAGGTGGTCCGATGAGGAGTGTGGGGGATCGAGACGGGTGATGGATGGACAGAATGGGAAGATGAAAAGAAAAGAGATAGATGAGAGACGTGTTGTGTCTTTTTTCGTAGCCTTGTATTGTATCTAATTATTATTTTTCTTTTTTGAGGGAGAGGGAAAATTGGATTTTTTTTTTCTTTGGTTCAGGAAAATTAACCTAAACGTTAATTAGGTTAGGATATAGCCATTTTGGTTGTTAATTATAACTCGATCCTATATGCAGGTAAAGAAAATGAAATGAAATTTTTAAATCAGAAAAGAACTGACTGGGAATTAAATTGGAGGAAAAAAGAAACGCAAATAACGTACCTATAAAATAAAATGGTACATATGTCCATACATAATTGATATTATTTGCACGTAATGGCATTTGTACACATTGGCATATAGCAAAATATAATTAGTGTTGATTTAATAAACAATTAGTTTGAAAGCGATTCAATATTGATACTTAATTATTATTATTATTATTTGTATGATGTTATATATCATTCGATTGAACCAATTGCTACGTTATGAGAAAGAAATTTCCAAAAAAACATACATCAGTTTCGCGATTCGAATTGAAATTACCCATATACAGGGTGTAGTTTTAGTGGTGCCCATACTAGTATCTCTGAAACGATAAGAGTTAGGAAGTCGGTTAATTGAGATGAAAGTTGTTAAATTTAAGCCTAGTTAAGAATATGGTAATGAAATAATTGCAGGGTCGTACTCAGAAATTGAAAAATTTCTAATTTTCCAGAATATTTGACGTTAATACTTAATTCATACTATCGAGTGATATATCATTGAATTCGTAATGACGTCGGCTTTTAAAAAATTTAAGAAAATATGCAGGTTCGTACTTAAAAAATTGAAGTTGACAGTGCTAACTGGAATATTAAGGAATGTTCGTAATATCTAGTATCAGTATTTAAAAGAGCCATACAAATAATGTATTTCTTGTAGGAAACTTTTTTTTTCTAAATCTATTCATTTTTGATTTATGTAGAAAAATTGTTTTCGGATTATTTTTCATTTTTCATCAATTTATCAGAAACTATCGAATATTTGGCAGCGCTGTCAACATTTTCTTAACTTCATCTAAATTAAGCAACTAGTGTCTAATCGGATCAATCCTCTTAGCTTTTATCGTTTCAAATACACCCTGTATAATTAACCAGATAAATACATCTGACGAAATGTGAATTATTTTTAATTTTCCTTAAATGCTGAATCAGATAAAACATCTCTGAATTAATTTAAATTAATAATTACGTATTTTAAGTAGGTAGAACTGAGCAGCACTTTTTATGTGATGGGTCCCTCGCAACATTACCAACCAGATTTTTCATGTGTTTTCAACGACCTTGAGCTTAAATCGCCTATAATTAATATTCACACACACACACACACACACACATTTACTAGAATTCATATTAATACTATTTTTAGACAATTTTTAGTCAAACTGTACAGTTTGAACAAAAAAAAAAAAAAAATTTAATTCAAATATACAACAGTCAGTTAGTGTTACAATATCGCCGAATTGTTTTGTTTTTTCTGCTGCGTGGGTGGGTGGGTGAGTGAAAAATAAACTTGATAAAAAGATATCGATCATCATTAGTAGCGAATTCGTCCCCCTTCCACCCTTCGCTGACGCCACCTTTTTTTCTTTTTTTTGTCCTCACACCACCGATTCGAATCCATTAATTACAATATTCTTAATTTACGAATTAACTATTGAAAGTGTGTGTGTGTGTGTGTGTGTGTTCGTCCCACGAAATCTTTTGCTATTCGTTTAAAAGAACTACTCGACATCAGCTAATTTTTGGTTGTATCAACTTTTTAATTAGAACAAATTAATTTCGATTGTTATTTTGCGCTATGACTCAAATACCCGCCTCAATTTGCTTTATTATTATTACAATAGTCTAAAGAATGTATTAAATAAATAGATAAGAAAATCGTAAAAAATTTATATAGACAACGTTTTGATAATAATTTTATGGTCGGTACACGGAAATTGATTGATAAAATCGATTTAATAAACATTTAGAATCGAAACGAATAAGTTAAATTTGTATACGGATATAGATGGAAAAAATGATTGCTGACGATATAGAATTAGAAAATGATGCAATTAAGAAAAGCAAAATTTATTTCAAAAGCATTTTCGATAAGGTACGTCCATTTTATTTACTATAGCAAATTTTTCTTCTATTCTATTCTATTAATTGCTTCGTATTTATTATTTATTACTGCTTTCTGCACACCTTCGTTTCTAATCGGCTAAATAACCGAATAGAAATCTTAGATAAGATAAAAATGAATCATATGAAATTCTAAAAATTTTCTTTTCTATATAGTAGGAATCGTTATTTATATTTATTTCAATGTTGTTAAACAATTAAAATAGTTTGTAATTAATGGCTTCTACAACCACCAATCGAAATATTTTAGGTGAATCCTATTTGAGGAGTATTTTTGAAAAAGTGAGTAAATTCCCCATTTAATCTGTATGCACCACTTGAGAATTATTCATTTTAAATTTGACGATTTCCCATAGTGAATTCGTTCTCTTCTCAGTTTTTTTTAATTAATTAACGCCATTAGTTACCTTTGGCCGCAACGGGTATTTAAACAAACAGCATTCGAATATTAATTAACGATTTAGTCATAGAATTTCCAGGTTATCATTAGCCTATATTTACGTATGCATGTGCAGTTGCATATGCGATGCGTGATCTAATCGTCATTAGGATTATCGACGTTGAATTCGCAATTCATAGATGGCGTCCATCAATCACCAATTATTCCTATTTAAATTGAATGAAATTAAAATTTATAATTTTAAAACTGTTTAAAATTTAAATTAATATCAATTTTTACACATTTTCAGTACGACATTAATAATAGTGGATCAATTGAACTAAATGAATTATGCAATATGCTAAAAGATGACAACGAAGTATCACGACAATTAGTTAAGAAATTATTCAAATACTCCGATTCGGATGGCGATAAACGCATTGATTTCAATGAATTCTATACGATGGTTCATGATGAGAAATTTACTGTGTTATTTAAACGATATTTGAATAAGTAATACGATTTTTGTATCCTATGTAAATAGATAGAAGTTTAGTGCTCGATATCGATTATAGGTGTCAGTCAATTTCATCAGATTTTATCGATCTTTTTATCGAGTAGGCTTTTTTCGAGCAGCAATGGCAATTATTTTTTTTTTATTGTTGCTAATTACATTATTAAATGTTTATAATTAATTCATTTGCTCAATTATATTTAATTTTTTAGCTATGTAAAATTCATTGTACCTCCAAGAAAATTTTATCCCGTTACCACTGTTGGTGATGATCTCGAACTAGACACAGTTACTGCTGCTCGTCCTGGTACTTTTCGTCGTACAGCAAGAAGATTTATTGATGGATCAAGAACATCAACAGTTGATGGCCTATATGAAGACCGTTATACATGGTGTCCGCCACCATTTACTATGTTTACATTCTCCATTATTCAAATCGTTTGTTTTATAATTGATAAAACTACTAAACCACCAATGGAGACGGACGATGCCGGCAAATCGGCACAACTATTTGTTTATGATCCGTACAAACGACAGGAATGTTGGCGTTTTTTAACATACATGTTCGTACATATCGGGTAGGCAAAAACAAATACTTTTCTAGCCTATTTCTTTACTTAATTTTAACTCATATAATAAACGATTAATCTGCGATTATAGATTATTAATTATTTACTATTATTAATTTTATTTATTAAGTATTAATTCAATTTAGATGGGCACACATTGCAGTTAATATCGTCGTTCAAATAATACTTGGATTACCACTGGAACTAGTTCACCGCTGGTGGCGTATATTAATCGTTTATTCGCTGGGAGTGGCTACTGGTTCCTTATTTACATCCGTAGTTGATCCGAGTGTATATTTAGCAGGAGCCAGTGGCGGTGTTTATTCGATAATAACAGCACATATTGCATCGATAATAATGGTAGGTCATTATATACAGGGTGTAATTTTATTGTGGTCCACTGTTGTTACGGTAACAGTTACGAGGTCGGTTAAATTAGAGAATTGTTGTTAAATTTAAGTAGGCTTAAGAATATGTTGACAGCGTTGCCAAATTTAGTATAGTTTCTGAGTTATTAGTATGAACTTCAATTTTTTATATATGAACGTAAGTACTTTTTTGAAACTTTTGAAAACCGACATCATTAAGAATTCAACAAGGTACCACTGGATCGTACCAATTAGGTATTTAAGTGTAGAATAGTGAACATTATTTTGTTAATATTTTTAAATCTAATTTAAGCCATTTCGTAACTCTTACCGCAATATCAAAGTGACACCTTTTAAAAAAAAACACCCTGTATGTATCCAAATCCGTTTCGCATGCCCTGAAAAATGCCACCACCTTTTTTTTAATTGTAGAATTGGAAAGATATGGCGTATCCATCTCTTCATTTAATCATTATTCTAATACTAGTATTCGCCGATGTTGGTACATCGATCTACAATCGATACGCGAACACAGTCGATATTGGCAGCATTGGTTATGCAGCCCATTTTGGTGGTGCCCTAGCCGGTCTTCTAGTCGGTATTTGGGTACTGAAAAATGTCGATCCAACGAACAGTGAAAAGTACATCTGGTGGATTGCATTCGCTATTTATATTGTTATGGTGATTGGTCTAATTGTTATGAATATTTTTTGGAGTAGCCATTTTCCAGCGGCGTGGTGAATTCGCTGATTTTTCATCGTGCTGATTTATTATTAACAATGATCTATTTTAAATGAAGCGAAAACGGGTAGATTTATAAATTGAGACTGTAGCCTGGATGGACTTGTGAACTTTAAAAGCTCTCTTGATGCCTGTTGGAAACTTGTATAATAAAACCGCAGTAAAATAAAAGTAATTTGATTTTTATACTATGTTATTACTATAATAAAAATGCCAATTTGTCAAAACTTTATTTAACTAAATAAGAAATAAAAATATAATGCGTTTTAAGGGTGAAAAATACATTAGTACATTTATTTACATCATCTGTATATAAATAAATGGCATGTATTGCGGGTTGTATTTCTATTGATAGCAATAACTTAGAAACTATACAATATTTGGCAACGCTGTCACCACATTTTTAACTTTCATTAAATTTAACAACTTTTATCAAATTTAACCAACTTCGTAAGTCTTACCGTTCCTGTCATACCAAGATTGGACCACACTAAAATTACACCCTGTATATATTTGAGTATATAAATAAATCTCATGTATTGTTGGTTGTGTAGTTTTTTAGTAGCTTGCGATATTTAATAACAATCTTTTATCATTAATGAAACAGGAAAAAAAAACGGTATAAACTTTTATAATTTTATGTACTTTATTCAGGTCGAAAAATATTGTTTTCAAAATAAACGAATTTCAATTCCTAATGAATAATTAAACTCACTAAATTATTAATATCATTTTTTTTTTTTTCAAATTTGTATAAAGTCCTTAAAGTAAAAGAGCATTTTTAATGATTAATTACTAATAATCTCAATAATAAAACATATCACCTATACCGGGCGTTAATTATTCGCCTTGCGCATGCGCACAAAAGATGCAAGATTTGCTTACTGGCTATACAAATAGAAAATTAATCGAATAACAATTATCTGCATTTCTTTGGCAGAAATTGCCTTTTTTTTTTTAAATTTAAAAGCGAGCTAAAAGTTTAAAAGAGAATTCTACCTATTAAAACAAGTTCAGAAAATAAACATGCTATGTCTAGTTTTAAACTTTATCTTTCTATTAATTCAAAATTAATGAAATCATCCCTATTCATTTTATATAAACTCGAAAATATTTACATCATTTATACAACTACATCGTATGTATATTAAAACTAGAACTATTTAAATATAAACCGTGTATAAAGTGTTGCCTACATCGTAATCTAGCCATTATTAACTGTAAACGAATCAAAACAAAACAAAAAAAAAATCATTAATAAATCTTTCCAATTTTTCTATTTTATTTCAAATGTATTCTCAATCAGTTTCGCATTTTTCATTCTCTATGCCGACACTCTCCATTCTATTTCATTTATATGTGCAGAATGTGGTAATCAATTTTTTTTTTATGCCCTCTATCCTCATATCTTGTCGATTCAATTTTTTTACAAATCCATATCGACTCCCATTCCACATCATTTCTCATTTAAAACTAATCATCAGTAGCAGTTTCCGTTTGTGGTCCTGATAAAATTAACTGTTGTGCATCGATTTTTTGCAATTTTGAATAAACTTTTAGAACTTTCGCCACTTTAGTTGTACGTGTTGGATTCAGTTCTTCACCTAACAAAAAAAAAAAACATTTATTAATTAATTCCATTAAAGGGAGGGGGGGAATCATGCGGCGCTTACTGTGAATACGTTTTTTCGATTTGCCAAATATTAGATATTTAATAATCTCTGGAATTTCCTCTAAATCGTACATGGCATCGTGCGGACTGGTACCGAAAAAGTTTTTAATTTTCGGATTCGCTCCATACTTTAAAAGTAAACGAACTATTTCAACTGGAACAACACAAAAAAAAATCATGATGTTGTTGATTCGAAAAACAAATTAAATTACCACAATGTGCTTCGGCTGCATGAAATAAGGCCGTCCGTCCCGATGTTTGATCTCTTATATTCAAATCAGCGCCATAGATTAATAATAGTTCAGTGCCACTAATCCATTTCGATATACAACAAATCATTAATGGTGTCAATCCTATTAATAATTTTTTGAATTAAAATAAGTGCGACATTTTAAATCATAGAGAATGTTTCTGATATTGTTCATCATACCATCAAAATTGAAACTATTCAAAATTGTTTCTCGATTCTTTTTCATTGCGGCATGATACAGTATTATTTTTAATGATTTTTGCCTTTGAAATTTCGCCGCTAAATGTACGATATTATTACCGTCACCATCCATTTCTTCGATATTTGCACCATAATCTAATAGAATTTTGACAATGTCACCATTAACATTATTAATTATAGCTAATTGTAGGGGTGTCTGGAAATTTGATTGGAAGAAAAAAAAAATAATAATAAATCAGTACACTGGATCAATTTCATAAATTAAATTATAAAATAGAAATGACAGCAGCGGCCATTATACAAGTATAATACTGTATATGCGGTTGCATACCAATCCAATAAAATATATTATTTTATTGATCAATAAACGAAATTGTTTATTGTTGAGTTTAAACAATTCAAAATTGAATAGTTTAAATATTATTCATGTTGTTTACATTAATTAATTCATAATCGTATTAATTAAGCAATAATAAAATTAATGTTTATTCGAACATATGCATGTATACGGGGTTGCATACATAAATTTATTATCTGCCTTTTTAATCGTTAGTGAAATATTATTGTTTATTTTCCAAAATAATACGAATTAACATCAATTTTATTTTGTTTTGAAATCCAAAAAAAAAAATCAGCAATTCCCGCTTGATCGCTAAAATTCTTCTCGAGGGATTAACCTTAAAAAATGTGTTTTTTTTTGTGGTTACGATTTACTATTGCATATTTTATTTTGAATTTTAATTCACTGAGTGCATCAGGCATTGAACGAATAATTTACAGTGCCATAATGGGGAACATTTTCCATTTGGAACAAAATCAATTCGCATCAAAAATGAATTCCATTCGAATTATCTCAACGTTCTTAAATACATACGAATAAAATCGTGAAATTTATTGAAAATTAACGTAAATACTTGGAATTGTTTATAAGATGATATTAGGGAACTACGTACATAGGTAACTTGATAAATATTTCAATTATAATTTGTGGCATTTTATGAAAATATCTCGTCTACGTCAATGATTACCAATACAAAATATGTATATAGTATGCAGATTTATAATAAGGAGTAGAATCGACATAACACCGTTTTTTGTTTTTCTAGTGTTCACTACTTTTTATCGTCCTCTATAGGATTATCCAAGAAACAATAGTATCTAGTTTTTTAATCGTAACAAGGACGACGACGACAACGAATAGAAATCAAGAACAACATTTTTAATCTTCGGGACTTTACCATAGACCGATTAACAAATAATCTGTCGTGTGTACATATAAAATGTGTTTTTATTATTGAATGAGAATGGTGAATACCCGTAGCGCATCGCATTATTTATTGGCATGATTAACGCTTTCATTTATAGAGTGATTCCAAAATTCCATGCAGGAAACTATTTTTCGACATATGTACACACAAATTATTTGGAGAAATTTACAAGAGGAGGAATTTCCACTATTCTAATAAAATACACTAAACAAACAGATACGAGTTTTTTTTGGTGCCAGGAAATAGCAGATTTTGCGATCAATAACAAAAATGGAAAAATAAACAGATAAAAAAATGATGTAAACTTTTAATTTTGAGAAAATTATTCAATTTTTTTGTGACACACTTGGTAATTTTGCCTTGTTATAAACGTTTTTATGCATTATTTGGAATATAATCTAATCATTTCACCATCAAACGTCATTTCAATGACAAAAGCATATGTGAACAGCAAAAAAAAAAAAAGGGAATTCACACCCACCATCCCGGTTTAATGTTAATCAATAATTTACATAGTTCTAACGATTATTAATGTGAATTTTGCCTTAAGTTTTATCGCATATTATTGTTATTAAAAACAATTTCTATATTTTATTTGGTGTGTGGATAAAACGGAAAATATATTATAAACATCATGTTGTTTTGCGTACAAAACTGGTTCCTGCTCTAAAATACTTACACAGCCCTCATGATTTTCCACATTTACACCAATATTTCTCACTTTCATTGCGGTCACCATTCGTTTTACCAGATTCAAATTGTCTTTGATCACCCCTTCGTGTATTAATCTAGAAAATTTATCAATTAATTGATAGCAATCAAGTACTCAAAATGGCTATCAAGGACTATAAAGATTTTCGATGTGTCATTATATTAATGGCGCCTGTATCTATCCGATCCACTTCATTTATAACGTATGAGTGAGTTGATTGATTACAAATTTAATTGTCCCTATGATTATTATTTTTATCTATAGATCATATTAGCGACATTTCTTTATGTACATTTAATCGTAGTAATAATTACTTTACGATTAAGAGATTTATTATGATTCAGTTGCATGAAAATGAACGCATATTTTTCTGGTTATAAATCGCTGTAGAAACACGACATCAAATATAAATAATAGAAGCGTGTCGACTGGAACAGAAACACAAAACGCAGCGACAAATCATAATAAAAATTCAATAAAAAAAAACTACATTAGTTACTATATGTATGTGAATATCAAGTTGGCGCTGACGTTTGTGTGCCATTTTGTATTTTCAATCAAATTGAAAATGAAAACAAATAGAGAAAATTTTATTAAAAAAAGCGGTGATTAACTGCTGAAAATTTGTTATTGCCACGAAAACTAAGTATTTAGTCGAGAAAATGGCTGGAAAATAACAAATACACTTTGTTCGGTTAAAAACGTATGTACTTTCTATCTATGATCATCTAGTAGGCGTTGCAAATACATTTTTCTTCAAATTTATCAACTAACACGTGTTATTCATCTTGAAATTCCATCGTTTTATTACATTTTAAGTATTTTTGATCATGATTAAAGTTCGGGTTTTTGTGTATTTACCTGAAAATATTTATCATAGTAATAATAATACGCATGAAAATTTTATCAACAAAAAAAAAAACGTATGTACATTAGATATTGTCATTGAAAATGTTTACCCAGCATCTCAATGGAACAAGATTAGAAAAATGATTAAATCGAAATGGCAACGTGTCAATTCGATCTCGCTCCGCCTTTTGTTATTTAAATCTATTTGATAATAATTGCCCTCGTTTTATTATAGATATTCATTGCGTCACCAACAGTACAACCATATGCGGCCTAGGCGCTCACTAACTACTACTACTACTAATAATAATAATAATAATTTTAATTAAGGCCATCTGGAACCAGATGGGATTTTAATCAGATCAAAATTTTCCATCCAAATCCAAAAAACAAAACACGATTCAATTTCGAAAATCTAATAAAATAAATACTTACAAATTTCCATTAACATCGGCCGTCATACATTCTCTAAGATCCAGAAAAAAAGCAATTTTCTTTCTCATCATCATTTCACTATTCATCACTAGCTTATTTTCGTTCTCATTCACATCCGAACTATTATTATTATTAGTACTGGTACCATTCACTTCCAGATCTGTCATTGTACTGTTACCATTAACCGAATGGAAATTATCGTGGCATTCCCTTGCCATCGAAGTGTCATTAAACCACAAGGGAAATTCATCTGTTAAAAAATCTAGTGTATTGTCACTAGCATCTGTTTGCACATATTTATTTTCACTTGATTCAATTTTATTCGTTTGTACAGTTTTATCTAATGATTTTCGTTTTTCATTCGAGTCACTATTGCTGCTGCTGCTGCTGTTAATATTTGTTTGTACCATCTGATTGATTCTCACTTGAAATGTTTGTACAGCACAATCGACTTTCCGATTTGCCACACTTTTCATTGATAAATTAATTGCTTGCATTTTCATTTTATTTAATAATTTTAAATTGTTTTCTGTTAATAGTTTCAATTCGATTTTATTGTTTGTATTCGTTTTTGCCGCCAACAATGAATTCACGTTACCGTTCACTGGATCGCAACTATTCGTACTGGTTGTTTGGGGATTTACCGGCTGATTATCAGTAGTTGATCTAGATTGAAAATTAATCAGCTGCTTGATACCACCGCTAATGTATTTTATCTGTGCTGTTACTTTATAATTTTTATTATCTCCTAAATTTAGTAACTTATCAGGACTTCTATCTGATTTCTCCCCACTTTTGTATTTGTTTAGTAATGATTTTCCTTTGGCTAATTGCAGGTTTAATGGTTTCTTTAGATTTTCGATATTAATCGTTTTGTTAGTAATAGATGTGGTACTCGTAGTACTACTACTACTACTAGTAGTAGTAGTAGTAGTAGTACGTTTTGGATTTGTTTTCAATTGAAAAGCAGATTTTCGTATTTCATCTGGGATTTCTTTATGCGATACGACTTTTAAGATTTTTCCATTCAATTTAATGAATTTTTCGCCATTTTTATCGACAATATTCGATACGGGTTTCACTAATTTCGTTATTAATTCCTTATGATTATTTTTCGCAGCTCTAATCGCAACTACATCCCCAGTACCACCATCCTGAATGTTTTCTTCCGTTTTATTTTTCATTACGTCAATGACCGCTAATTTATTTTTAAATCCAATTAAATTGTAACTGTTTCCAGTTTTCTCACTTTTTTTCTTATAATAATTCAATCGTTCATCTAGTCTATTTTTAATAAGGACCAAGTCCATTTTGAATTTCCCAACACACGGTGCCTAAAAAATACCAAAACAAAGTGCGTCATTTAACCTTAGAATTCTATTAAAATGACTACGAAAATTGGTTTTGTACAAATGAAAAAAACGACTTACGTATATTCAATTCTACGATTGCATTATGATTGGTCTTGTAATACAGATGTTCGACATGTAATTGATTTATTTTTATGTGGCTCCATATTTAGGGAAACCCCCCTTTTCAATTTTCGTATATTGTAATGCAATTTTTTCAGTATTTCACATGTTTCTAAATGGAACAGTGTTGCAATTATTTCAAATCATATGCTAAATAAAGTTGAAATTGGAAAAACGAAAATTTTATAAAAATAGAAATGAAAACACTGAATGCGAAATAACTTGCGTGATTCTCTTTACAAAATGGTCATATTTACATAACAATAAATTTCTATCTTTGGAAAAAAGTTAAAAGCGTAGCACGACAAAAAAAACGAATAAATCTTCTGTCACTATTGGCAACCATGGAATTGAAAATGTAATCGATATTTTTAGTTGAGGTACATTCCTAATTTCTAGTAGCAGATTAATAATTTAAAAAATCATTGTATATTGCAAATTGCAATGCAATTCCTTTTGTTTACAATAAACTAATGTTTCTTTCAAATTTCAATAACTAAAATTAAACAATTCGAAATTATTATTTATAACACTCGCTGCGAGAGTTATGCAACAGATGTCGCCGCTGGCCATGGTTGTATATTGGCGTTTTGTCATCTCACCGTTAGGCAACCAGTTATCCATATTTATTACTACAATAAAAGCATTAATCATCTCGATATTGATACAAAAAAATAGAAAACATTAATAAATAGAAATAGACGATCTACAACAACTACTAATAGCCAGCGAATTATCATTTAATGATAACAATTTTAATAAAATCTATTGAAGACGGGAAAAATGCCGCATGACATAAAATAAACTTGTATTTAGTGTTGATATTATTAATTTGACCTCGATTGCTTTGCCAGTGCCAGACGGAAAATTATCAGCTAATTTTTTGTCTATTGATTGATTCGCTAGCTAGACTGGAATGGAAACTAGAATAATATGATTTTTATTTTTTAGAAATTTAGGCGCCACTGCAACAGCAACCTACGTGGAGCCATCTTTGATTTAAAATTGTATTGATTCTTTTTTGTTTGTTTGTTAATTTAAATTATAAATATTTAATTTAATTTTAATTAAAGCGATTTTACAATATAACAGTGATTGTAGAATATTATTATACAATGTTAACTAATTAGAGTTTAAATTTTGGTTCGAAACTAGGTGTATAATCGGTCACATAACCTTTCCGGTTGAAAATAGGTTTTTTCTACAATTTCTAGGATTTGTCATCAAGAATTTGAAATAAAACGAATTTTAATCAGAATATTGTTTGTTTTGTAACAGGCATTTAATTACTTAATTGATAAAGAAGAACTAATGAAAAAATGCACTAATTAGTCTCTAATTATTCAAATATCAACAAAGTTTTTGGAAGCCTAAACAAGCGGAGCCAATCTTACATTGTAAAATTGTTCATAATATTAATTTGTTTACATAATAACAACAAGTTTCCATTTGATTTCTTCTTAAAATTAAAACGATAAAAAATAATTATTGTTATTATTGTTGCATAAAAATCAGTTATCATTATCATTTAATAAGGTGATTAATTTCAACCATTTAGGCTGTCAAGATGTCTTTTTTGTGGTTATTTTTAGTAATTTCCAGCGCCAAAAACTGATAGAAATCACGTACTGCCTTCGATAATGACGATTTGTTTACTTTCTTTACCCATATATAATTATGAAGGCCTTAATTAGTTGAATTAATTAGAAAAAAAAAAGTCCTTGTCTTGTTGTTATTTTTAGATAAAAACCAAGAAAAAAAAAACATTAATTTTTTGGTAAAATCATTAAAAATACATACGGAGAGTTTATACATCTAATTAATTTGTTGTGTTAATAAAATTAACAAGTAGAAATAAAAACGTGCCTAATTAATTAGATATGACTACAAGAAAAATTCAGCAATAGACCCTAGTATGGAGGATTAAAAGAACGAAGGATGGGGGAGCCTACTCCAACGCCACCTACTGGGTTTCCATTGTCATTTTTCTCGTTTTCACGAGAAAAATCTAGTCCTTTATAGACTCTAGCAATTGCACTAATATCAATTAGCAATTCATAAGAATATTAATTGACAGACAGACTGACAGACAGACAGTTTTGAATTTCATGTAGCCTAAACAATATGAAATAAATTTCTAGTTTGATAAAACGCATCGACATTTATCTTAATGTCTTCTTGCATAATATTCTAATGAAAAAAACGTATATTATTAATAATAATAATAATAATAATAGCAATATAAACATGTTTACAAAATAACTAATGAAAATTAGAGAAAAGATAATCGTATGTATGTTACTGGCAGGCATTTTATTTATTTATTTATTTAGTTATTTTTTTGGGGAAAAAACAACCATTTATTATACCATACTAGAATCAAAAGATTCTTCTTCTTATATGATCAGCATCTGTCAATAACCTTTGTTTTTGCCCTTTTCCAAGGTCACATTGTCCGAGACGAAAAACAATCCGACAAATAATATCGAGACAATACTTCTTTGCCACCAAAAGAACCAAAAAAAAAAAAATTTCCATTCATTCATTATACACTATTAAAATGTCAAAATTGTTTTTGTCGTCCCGCAATATAGATGTACAAAACGGATTCTGGACAAAAAAAGAAATCTGGTAACGAATCATAATAATTTGAAAATCGAGCTGCTGACCGGAATCGGATATGCGCGTCTATCTAGTTGTTTCTAATTATTCTTATCTTTATTGATTTAATTGAGGGTAGGTACTTTTATTTGAAAGGATTTTTCTCCAATATATAAAAAGTAATATTGATGGCACCATATAATTAACATTTATATATATATATATATATTGTCTTATCAGTATTTTTTTTTTCGATCGTCTTTAGGAAAGCGAAAATGTCGATTTTCAATAATAACCTATCCTTGTCGCACACGTCTATATGAAGATGAATGTATAAATTATTATTTTTATTATTATTAAAGTAATAAAATTTGCTCTTTTTTTTTCTGTCCCTTGTCTTGTTCTGTCCGACTTTATTAAAAAAAATTATTGAAAATTTTGTTATTTACGTTTCGAATATTGTTGATAAACAAATTTTTCATTTTTACGTATTTACGTAGTAAGAGTTGATACTATGTCTAGAAATTGATGTAATACGTCTGGGTTTACGTTCAATATTTTCCTGATGCAAATAATATGACACACAAAATTAGATAATTTTTTTTGCTTTGCGAAAACAATCCGCTTATCATTTCATCCTTCGTAAATTCTAGTTTATTTTGATCGGAAGTCCATTTTGACGGTTGAAAGCCAGAAAAAACTGGTTGAACAAAAAAAATGCCCTTCGAGCCGGATTTCAATTTTGTCCCCAATAACAATTAGTCTTAGTAATTTTAGTTTATTTTGATCAGAATTCCACTTATACCGTTGAAAACTGGAAAAAACTTGATTGAACAAAAAAATGCCCTTCGAGCCGGATTTCAATTTTGTCCCCAATAACAACTATTCTTAATAAAAGAAAAGAAATACAAATTAATCAGTTATAATACTAAATTATACTGAAGATAATCATAGATTGTCTTCAATTACATTCACAAAAAAAGTCACAGTTGAAAAAATTGCTTATCGAGCTGTTAAGAAATTGTTATTTTATTTTCGGTATTATCGTTGCATATCCAGTTTTCACTATTAGTAAAAATTAAAAAATTAAAAAAAAAAAGGTCCTTCGAGCCAGATTTGAAAATCAGGTATATCGAATTATTTTGGAAATGATTATCGAATGTCTATTTTTAGCTTAAAAAAATAACAAATTGAATTTAATCCTACTTTGAACATTAATCAAGGGCTCGAACCTCCCGATGTTGACAGTTTGTTACCTGAATAAGACAAAATATTAAAATAAATTTAACATATTTGTCATTTTTTATGAACATAAAAAGGTTCTTCACATTACTTTAACCTGTTCACTTTTGTAGCATAAAATAAAATGATGGTTGAATAGTATAATGGTCCTTCGAGCCGGATATCGATTTTCGTCACAATGAATTATTTTCATCGCCGTCATACCAGACTGAAAATTACGTAGGTATTCAACGTTTTACGTTAATAAAACGATTATTAACAATTAATAATCGTTTATTAATTAATTAATTAATTAATCGTTACATTATTAATAATGTAAGCGCATAGTAATGCGCTTACATTAAAGTACATTCGCATGTCATCTCATGCAATTTTTTTTTTTTGTTCTAGAATAATCCATTCATTAAAACAATTTCGAAATTTCAGATACGTATATCGAAATGGTAGCGCCATAGGTGGCGCTACCTACCCACTCTTCTTATTCCATATAGACAAACCGATCTTTTGCCATTGGATAATTTCGTCAAATCGAATGTAAAATAAAAATACAGAACTTTACTGATAACAGATCGTATATTATTTATGTTTAACATTTATATAAATTGATAAAAATGTGAAAAGATTTTATAAATAATATTTTGTATTTAATATAAATATAATTCAGATCCGTTTTTCCATTCATTCATTAATTTTCATTCGCGAGCGAAAAGATCTTGATTGAATTGATTTATTGTATTTTGTGTAAGAGCATTTAGGAACATTTATTGCTCTATATTATTTTATTGTGATTGATATTTGTGCTTTTTGAATAACGAAAAAAAAACAATTTTTTTGCCAACAAAAATGTCGAACGGGCCGCAATTCTGCACCGAACAAAATCGTTCGAATTTATCGAATTTAGAGAAAAATTGTCAACAGATTTTCGTTAAAGGACCGGCTCTAACGAAAGACTTTTTCGACAAAATTCAACATGAAATCGTACCGCCGAAAACCGATTTATTCGGCTATCAAATGAATACAAGAAGACTTTTTAGTAAGTTTTTGTTCATACGTCTTTTTTGGGATTTTAGATTTTTGTTTTCCTTTTTTTTTTTTTGTTCGTTTCATTTATTACGTTTTTCTATAGAAAAACTGAGAAAAAAAAAAGAAAAAATCATGTACGTAACTGTAAAAACAGATAGGAAAAAAGCGAACTAAAAAAGGAGTAAATAAATTAAAATTGAAAATAAACAAAACTATTTAGTAATTAGAAAAAATTAAAGAAAATTATGTTTAAAAATATCAACAAATTTGTTTTCCGTCATTTATTTACGTAACAGAAGTCAGAAACAAAAAAGCAGAAAAGCTAAGACGAAAAAATAGAAAAAAAAAGAAATAAAAATAACATAAAATTAAAGCCGGCATTACTGTCACCCAGTACACTTAAATAAATTATTTATATGTGTGTTTATTAATTTTTTTGCTAATTATAATTGGTTTTCATTTTTCATTTTTCTTCATTTTATCAATTCCATTAATTGATTATCATTTTATACACATTTTCTCTCTGCTATCAATTTTTAATTATTCATTTTAAGCGAGATTATTCAGATTCATTATCCGCTAATTGTTTAATTAAGAAATTTATCTTTTAATAAGTTTTATTGTCTCAGTTTTTTTGGCAAAATTAATTTATTTATAATTTATCAAAATGTACTTTAAATTACATAAATATTCAAAATATAGGGATACCTGTTGTAGTGCAAACGCTAAGGCGCCACTCTGATCTGATATGGATAGTAATCCGTATAAGTTCAAACCTGAGCAAGAGAAAAATAATTTCTTTTAACTTTTCAATTGCTCAGGTTTTTCAATAATAAGTATTATAGATATATATAGATAATTACTTTTATACATGTTCCCAGTGGCGTCTGTCTTATCAAATATCGTCCACCTTTTTAATTAATCATTTCCATTAGCGACGACTGAAGTTACCGTCATTACTTTTGATAAGAACAACAAATTAATACAATTTTCAATAAACTACTTATCTTAATAATACGCACACTGCATATACATATATGTATGTAAATGTATCGGATCATCGCGTGGCGTGATCTTATTTTTAATTCTCTGTGTCTGCTGAGAAGATTTTGTTTACTGCAAAATATTAAACAATTATTTATAAATTATCATCATCACGCTATATGTATGTAATTATAAACAATAGAATCAAATTGAAAATAGGTACACTACAGGGTGTATCTGTATGGGTGTGCTTCGACTGTTATTCGTGAACGATAAGAGTTATGGAGTCGGTTCAATTAGATCGAAGTTTGGAAATTTAAGGAAATTTAAGAATATATGGCAGCGTTGCCAAATATTCGATAATTTCGGAGTTACTAGAATTTTTTAAATACGGACCTGGATATTTTTCTGAATTTTTTAGAAAACCACATCATTACGAATTCAATGATATACACTCGGTGATACTAATTAAGTATTAAAGCTTAAAACTGAAAATTTTCCATTATCGAATAATTATTCGACAACATATTCTTAATTATGCATTCATGTGGCAACTTTTTGCTAATTAAACCAACACCGTAACTCTTACCATTACTGGAACGGCATAATGAAACATACTAAAACTACACTCTGTATAACAGATTCTAATAGACAATCGAATCCAAAAGTAGAAACTGAGACCGAGGATAGTTAAAATTATAATAAACAATCGGAATAATTTTTATTCCCAATCAGATTTTCTCTAAATTAAGTCTAGACTAAAAGGGTTATCAGTTAAAGGTCAGCGAAAAGAATTACTACATAATAATGTATATGTTAACAACTATTATAACTCTGTAATAGGGGGCTGACCTTTATATGTATACATGAAAAAAGCCAGCTTTTTTTTTTTTGGCAAATCATTTCGGATTCGGAAAAATTTGGTACAAAATAAAAAAAAAAAATTGGAGCAAATTTCGCGGTCAATGACGAGATGAGACCGTGGACGACTATTACTCCTCAAATCTAAAACAATCGTCTACGATTTACTTTTTACTCGGAAAGTTTCTTTGCCATTTGTTGACAACTTTTAATTTATTTCCAATCTTTAGCTATCCCCAGCATGCATATTTACCGAAACGAGCAGCGAAGTGCGCCTATATAAATGAATTGTTTCATTATTATTAGATTAGATGACAACTACGAAAAATAAAACTTGTTTGTCGCATAAATTTATGATTTGATAACCTTTGAGCTTTGAATACAATCTGTGATTGTTGATCTGTAATTTCCTTTGGAAATGACCGGTTTATTACCATGATTTATGCATATCGACAATGTCTGACGTCAAATTGATTACGTTGTCAAAACGGTGGTGACGATTGGTTTAATTGGATACATAATTTTAATGGTCAATATTAAGTATTTATATTTAGAACTTTTTTTTTTTTTTGATTGGAAATCAGTTATGAAATTATGAATTTTTCATAATATATTGAAGAGAATTTGTTTTTTGGAGTATACAAGTAACGCCACATAATTGCTGGGTGTTAATTAATTAACCATGACTAAAAGGGCCGAAAAAATGGCCGTTCCCATAAACCTAGCAAATTTTTTCAAATCTTTTTAACAGCAGCTTAGTTTTTCTATCTCTTTTTCTCTACCATCAGTCTTCTATTTCTAATCCTTTTTCTTCTTCTAACTTTACTATCATTTTCTCTTTTTTTTCTTCTCCCTTTTCTTCTAGTACTAACAGGCCTACTAATTCTATTCGCAACAAGTCTAATGGGCACCGTGGTAATGTGGTTCACCGATTTATATAAAAAACAAATCAATTCAATGATAGCAATGTCGGAATCATCTCCAGGTTATGAGCTGTGGCGTGCGCCACCTGTACAACCGAAAATGAAAATTTACATTTTCAATTATACGAATGTTGATGATTTCGAAAAGGGCTATGCGAAGAAATTGAATGTCGAGGAACTTGGGCCGTACGTGTATTTTGAGAAAGTCGAAAAAGTTAATATTCGATTTCATAAGGTCGATGGAACGGTGTCGTATCAGGAAAAGAAAACGTACACGTAAGTACAAAATAATTTTATAGAGAGAAATTTTTAGTTTCCATTCATATACAGGGTGGATTTTTGGAGTGCGTGTTGGAGACCCGTTAAAGTCGGGTGAACTAGATTTTCTCAGATTTTCATTAGTTTCTTAGAAACTATACTAGATTTGGCAACGCTGTCAACATGTTCTTAAAGCTGATTAGATTTGACAACTTTTATCTAATTGTGTCGACCTCGTAACTTTTACCGTTTCTGTGAAACAACAATGGCCACTACTAAACATACACCCTGTATAGTATAAACTACTTGCTGATTTTTTACCAAATAAAATTTTACAAATTAAATATACATTCTAGATTTAGTCCTGAACTATCCAATGGTTCAATTACCGATCGAATAACAGTACCAAACATTCCAATGTTGGCTGGTGCCTCTGTGGCGAAAAACAAATTCAATTTCTGGATTCGTATGAGCTATTCGGCCATTTTAAAAGTCCTGTCAGCGAAACCGTTCATTACATTGACAGCAGATGAATTTATCAATGGCTACGAGGACAATTTATACGATTTTTCCAAAAGCTATTTGAAATTGCAAGATAAACGCGTTTTCGATCAATTCAGTTTACTGGCAACGAACGCTGGCATTCAACCGGATATTTTCACAGTGAACACTGGCTCATTTGATATCGATCAATTTGGACAATTGGAGAAATTCAATGGGAAAAGTCTATTAGATTTTTGGTCGACGACGGCATGTAATCAAGTGAAATCATCCGATGGTGCTATGTATTCGCCATCTTTAGTGAAAAATAAACAGGATGTATCGTTCTTTTTGCCACAAATGTGTAGAAAATTTGCATTGAAATTCAGCGAGGAAATAACGATCTACGATAAAGTACCCGCATACAAGTAAGTGAAACACAAAATCGTGCTGGTGCAAACCCCGCAATAATCCCAACTAATTTTTTTTGTCAGATATAAATTACCCGCTGACATATTCGATGATACGCCGGAAAACGAGTGCTACTGTAACAAACCAATCAATGGACAATGTCCATCGAAAGGTCTATTTAATGCAACCAGCTGTACATTTGGTACGACCATTGAAATTAACTTAACAAGGTCATTGTACTAAAATCGATTCTCATTTGCAGGTGCTCCAATTTTCTTTTCACTACCCCATTTTCAGAACGCCGATCCGAAAATACGTACGGCCATTACTGGATTAAAGGAAAATGTTCAAATGGACGATGCCTACGTGAATATCCTTCCAAAATCTGGATTAGTTGTCGGTGCCAATATACGAGTACAAACAAACGTTCAAATTCAAACAAGTTTCGGTATTTCGGAATTGAATCGATATCCTGATGGTTTATTAGCACCTACTGTTTGGATTGAAACTGTACGTAAAGTATTTGAAACTGGATTTATTAAAATGTGAAATTTTTATTTGGGAATTTAATTTTGTGGGTACTTGAAGTAAATAAATATTTTCTTAGAGTAGATACGTGTTGTAGTGCGGACGTTAAGGTGTCAGTCTATGCGAAATTGAGTAGCAATAATTCCAAGTTCGATTCTGGGAAAAATACATTTTTTTTTTTTTTTCTGAATTTTACAGAGTGTTGACGTAAAGGACTACCCGCCAGTACTTGTCGATTTAATCTATCTACTCACTTTTACAATAAAAAACATCGAATTGGGTCTGAAATATGGTTTTCTACTCACCACCGTTGTGACATTGACATTTTTCGTTTTGGTACTGAATAAACACAGACCGTGTAGGAATCGACAGTCGAGAAATAATCGACCTAGATCGTGTATGATTAATTGTTTTTCTTAATTAGTCAAATAGTTAATTAGCAAAATTACTGATTGACAGTATTGTTCGATATGTGGTGATTGAGCAAGAAATATTGTTATTTTTCTATTCGTTTTAAAAACGGCGTGACTTTTATAATTTTTAGTAAATTGTTTATTTCTAGACATATTCTGCTAATAGGGGACAAATTGTTAATTATATTAATTAATATTTATCCCATATATTTTGCATCTATAAACTTGTTCATTTGTTTTTTTTTTTTTTTTTTTAACAGTAAATAATATTGATAAAAACCTGAAAAACTAGGATCAAAATATTTTTGTTGATTTAGCGACAATATTTTTTCGTATTTACATCGATTTATTGCATTTTTAATTGTACTTAATAAATTAATTACATCATCAATTTTAAATTGTAAAGAAATTCCGTCCCTATTTTTATACATTTAAATATTTATATACAGCGAATTATAAACTAGCTACCTAATATTTGTAAATAAAACTTATTTATTTGTTGGGTGACAAGTTTTTTCTTTTTTTTTTTTTTTTCTCTAATATCCATTTATTTGCCGCCATAGGCATATAGTAAATTTAGCAACAACTGAACTTGAACTTAATCTAGACAAAACTTACACTAAAAAAATGAATAACAAAAAAAAAAAGTCTTTTGGTTTCTGAAATGTCGCCATTCAATAAATGGATCTAATTAATGATTCCAACTGTCAATCTAGAGGTTATAATAGATATAGCAAATATATCAAGTGTTGATGTGTGTGTCATTAAAAAATCCGGCCATTTCTTCATGTTCATCCATCAATGCTTCACTTTCCTCGACGCTATGATGTACGTACTTGTCCATTTTAACCATAACAACAATTAGACAAACGAATCCAATAACGATGGAACATAGCGATATGGGCAATTGACAAACGGGTAGAATTACTGCCATTAAATAGACAAGAGATCGTACTGTCCATGGCACTCCATCAAGGTACTAAACAGCAAATAAATCGAATAAGATAAATTAATAGAAAATAGAAATGTGTCATCGTTGGCGTCATCTTACGGCACACGCCAACAACACATAGCTTGTATTCATTGCGTTGCCGACTTACCGACCGACTACTCGGCACTGACAGTATTCGGATTTGAAACAATTTCAACTAATTTTGAAATAAAAGATTCTGGACTAGGTAAATTAATAGAATTTATGTAAAATTCTTCAAAAAATTCCGCAGAAACTTTACGCAGTTTCTGTGTAAAACTGAAGTAAAGAAATATTTAACCAAGGCGGATGCTTGTTGTAGTGCAATCATTAAGGCGTAATCCTATGCGAGTTTGGGTGGTAATAGATCCAAGTTCAAATCTGGGAAAAGAATTATTTTTCTGTAAACTGTTTTTTTTTTTTTTTCAGTCCTTTATAAAGGACTAGCTAGTGTTTTCTATTGATCACCGTTGTAACATTGACAATATATATTAATATCTATATAATATATATTATACAATAGACAAATAAAGGTACCGAGTTCTGTCAGTGCAGACCAGTGTTTGCAACCCTCACACTTACACATTCAACCCAAGCTAATGGTATCACTGTATTATTAAATCTTTGTATATCCGATTTAAATCCCCAGATTTTATTCATACGAAGATTCAATTGACATCTGGCACGAGCTTCAAATGGAATTCCTGTAATCTAAAGAAACGTCAAGTTTAAAATCTAGTAGGCAGGCCTCTCTAGTATTAATTTATCTACGAATCAATAAAATTCATTTGCTTACTGGTTCAATTAACGAATAGGAACTATGTAGTTCAGGATCTGGTTTTAAACCATTAACATATCCATGGGCAATTTTATCGGCATGTAGAAAATGTGGAAAACTAACAGCCAAAGGAAAACCTATGCGTGTATATGTGATATGATTTATTTTAATTTAATATGTAAATTGCAATTTACCCCAATAACAATGCGATATATCGGCTAATCCATTTGGTAATGGCGGTGTGCCAGCAAAACAATCCCGATTTCCATTCCATTCGATACGATCAAATATCCATGATGGTAATTCGAATTGATAAGCGTTTATACCGTAACGGCGTCTTTCTTCTATAATATTAAATTAATAATAAATTAATTAATAAAATAATTAAGACAATTGATTTACTGCGCAGACTCGTCGCTCATTTTTTGCTCTATTTAAAAATATGCATAGCCAAGCGTTTTTATTGGAAAGGCGGTGCCTATCTATTTCAATATGTCACCACCCACTCAATAGATTGATCTATATTTATTGGCTCTGTTTTTCAAAGATATTGGCCAGCCAATATCACGTGTACATTTCCAACGTGTGGAAGTCACATTTTCATGAAAACATACGTAAAAAAAAAAAAAAAAATCTTACTAGTAAATCGTATATCAGCTTGTCGACATATTGCCTTTCGCCAAAATGTTAAATTTGCATCTTTCGTTAACATTTGTGGAAATAGCAGACCTTCGGATGCGTTACGAAATTTCTGTTCGCATCCTGCATATGACAGATGTGGCAAATATTCGGAATTGTCATATGTATTGATTGTGAAAAATTTCGAATTTCCATGTTTATTACCAATAAAAACTGTTGCATTGTCTTTATTTTCTAAATAGAGCTATAGGAAATATATATAAGTTAAATATGTCGAAATTAAACAAAATTGTTTTGCAATTAATTAAATATTTACAATATGTAATAATCCAGTGTTTTTCGATGGCACTAAACGTGGCACTACCGTTTCGGCCGGATCTAAAATTGGATCTTCAATATTCCATAAATAATTATAAATTGTCGTCTTAATTATCGGCTTTGCCGTATAAGTTTTCATCAATAGATTCAATCCCATTTTAATAAATATCGAACTGTCGTGAAAATATGCTGCCATCATCTGTAAGTATTTTTTATATGGAAAAATCGGATTATTCCAATTAATTACATATTTAAATTAAATCAATTTTTCGATGGATAGATTGACAGTTTCGAATTGTCATTGAAAACATACCAAAACACTTAGATTCGGCACATAAACGGTTGCATTTAAATCGATTTTATTTAAATTTGTGTCCAATTCCAGATAGCGATTGGTTGAATAGGACAATGTGCCATTTTTATTAAATATCGGATTTGATTGGATCAGTATTTCGCTAAAATAAGTGAATATAATAAGTCCAGTGGAAAGGGGTGGTACATCTTAGATACGCCCACACATCGCTCTGTTTCTGGGGACAATTGATTTTTTTTTTTTTTTCATTACCGATATACTATTGGTCCAATTTCTTCTACATTCATTTTCTGATCATGGCCACTCATAAATGCCTCAATATTCGTTATATTGAATACGTTGATCTTGAAAATAAGCGTATCGGGTGGTGTTAGCCACCATTCGAATGGCGGTAATCCTGAAAATTGTATAGTCGAAATAATATGCGGAAAATCGACTATGAACATTAAACGATTAAACGTACCCGGTATCATTTCCAGGCGGAAACTTAATAGCATTTGTAATGGTGTGTAAATTAGTGTTCCTATACCATAAAATAGGAATACAATACCAATAGATATTAAACAATAATTATCTGCAAAATTTTATATGTATTTTTAAGTATTAATATAATCTTTCCTGATGATGCTAATATCCGTTTTGACTTTTAATTCAATTAATTAATTAGAAAATAAAGAACTAATTATTGTCTATTTTATTTATACGCTTCTAATAGGTAGTTTTATATTAATGATGATGCTGATGCTGAGATTCGAATTATAACCATAACAAACTTCAATGTCTTGAAATGATATTGAATTAAACTTAATTATATACTATTATTATTTGTTCTTACGCAATTTCATTAATTAAATTTGCATAATTAATTTCTAATTGCGATTTCTGATCGAAACGAAATTCGATTATTTTAATTTTGTTATTTCGACTGGTACGAAGATAAAGCATGTCATTAATTAAATTTTATGGCATCACCACCATAGTAGTTAATTGGAAAATTTAAAGAAAAACAACAAAAAAACAGTAGTTGTTTTGTATGCCGTTCAGCGAACGTGGCGACATCTATTCGTACGTCGTTGAACTACTCGATGCCTGCGCTTGTACTAGAGGCCAATTCTCTGTCGCTTGTTTTTATTATTTACTGTTTATTAATTAAAATGAGCAATTATTGTATAGTTTTTTTACGAGTTAAATAAACAAATACTTTCGCTTTATTAATAGAATATTATCAGTTGCTGTTTGGATAGATTTGCATTAAATTTAGCATTCCGAAAATAGGCGCTGTGTAATTTTGATTCACACGGACTTGGAAACCTGGACGTATTTTAAACTAAATAGACTTTTATATAATTATGACATAAAGACATTTCTATACAACAGATTCTCACGGAATAGTTGATAAACCACGCGGGAATGTAATTAGAATTTTAATTTTTTTTGGAAATTCAATTCAGCATTTTCTTTGCAATAAATTCGAATAAAAACAACACGTACTTAACAGTACGTCTATATTGGCACATTGCCTTATTAAATATTTCACATCAGTCTGGCCCAAGGATGTTTATAGTTCGCTTTTTTTCCATTTAATAATTCACAGGTACAATTATTTAAACATTTAAATATGTACCTGTATGTGGATGAATTTCTACAAAGTTTACTAAATATTTCATCGCAATTGTCTCGTAACTATGAAATTCGCAAAAAAACAAAAGGAAATTTGATAAATAAAATTAAAAGTCAAAACGTAATAAAATCACAAACAACCAATTAACAAATTAATTAAATTATCAAAAACAAATTCCTTACGCCATTTGTAAAAACACGTATGTCGACAGTAATCATATAAAAATTGATTTTGTTTCGCTGTCACTTTACGAAATTTGAACAGAACATCCTCCTTAATTTCCAGATCTTGTTCTAGTGGTTTTGAATAGCGACGTGGTTGTAGTATCGATAGGGCAGTTATTGTACGTTTGATTGTCATTTTGTGATGTGAATAATAATAATAATAATAATAATAATAAATTGACTATTCTATAAGTTTCCTGGAATAATAAGAAAAATAATAAAAATATATATGCAGCCAAGTGAAATTTATGGTGTCCGTATTAGCAAAGTTTTACTGTATTTAACACAAAATTAATTAATTCAACGAAATATAATTGTGAATATGTATAATTTTATAGATGGTTTTGCCTGTATAAACGTTAATTTTATTAATTGCCGCTAGCTAATTGATATTTTTATTTTGCTCATTTTTCGGTTGAATAAGTAATAAAATTTGTAGTAAATATGACAAGATTCGGTTTATTATCGGGGGCTGTAAACGAGAATGCTGTATAGGTATTCTATGTGTAGAGTCAACATATTAATTAGTTGTTCAATTAAATCCGATTTTTAAATTTGGCGTACGTGTTTTTTTCGCTAAATTTTCAGACAAAATTTGTATTAAAAACCAATAGAGTTTTCATTTATATATGATTATTACTATTCGATTAATGCAATTATTAATTATTTATATGTTTTAATATATGTAATTTTTTAATTTTTTTTTTTTTCATTAAACGCGAAAAAGAGGTCAAAATATGCATAAATACGGCTGTTTTGTAGGTTATTGCAATGAGAAAAAAAAATTCTAAATTGGCAACGTGTACATGTCTAATTATCCATTTGTTGGCTAATGAATATGGTTAATTTTTAATAAGTTTATTAAAAAATGTGTAAATAAAGTATCTGAATCTGGATTTAACACATATTAATTTTTTATTTGGAAATTTTTTTCTATGTATAGTTTAGTTAGATAAATATTCAAATTATAGTGATACCTGTTGCAGTACGATCGCTAAGGCGTTAGTCTATGCGAATACAGACGAGAAACTGAATAAGTTCAAATCTAAGCTAAGGGCAATTTTTTTTTTTAACTGCTTTGTTGCTTAATGAGAAAAACTATTAATTAAAAACTATACCTATCTAATTATTCACTTGTTAGCTAATGAATATGACTGTTTTTAATAAATTTATTTAAAAAAATTATTTTATTAATTGAGTTAATTCCCAAGTTTATTATGGAAAATGCAGCTAAAAAAGCGATTTAATTAATTAATTAATCATATACGACGAATTGCATTAACAAGCAACAGAAGGTGAAATACGATGATAAAAATCCACTACAACAAATGTCCACTTGTTCCTGTAAAATGCCCTTACGACTTACCAACTAATTAAATTAAATTCCAAATTAAATATTTCTCCAGAATAATTCACAAAAAAAAAAATCTTTTAATTTAAATAGAACACTTTTTGCAACAAACACAAAACTTATCACTTATCACTCATCACGTTCTTTGACGATTAATCAAAATTTTAATCATTAATTGAATGATTAGGAACAGCGATCCTTTTTCCGGTTCTCAATATTTTATTGAAATACTCTTAAAAATTCTATAGCAATACATTTATAAGACTGGAGAACAGACGACAGGTAAAACATGGGAATTCGTTAATTTTCAAATTATTATTATTATTATTATTATTATTCCATCGATTAGGCTGCTTAAAGAGAGAGAGAGAGAGAGAGAGAGAGATGCAGTTTGTGTAGTGCAAATTGAATCGAGCGGGCCGCTGCTACCGGCCGCCTACCGCCATACAAACGTTTTCACTTTTAAATTTCTTATCTATATGGATAAATAAATCAATTAGATGTATTTTTATTACTATCAATGTCAAGTCAATGTAATGACAATGTAAGAACTAGAATATTAAATAAGAATTAGTGATGAAAAAAAAAGAGAGAATTGAAAATGGACAAAACATACGATTATGGCCTTGAAGGTGGCTGGTGATTAGGTTGGAACTGTTTGTGTTGACCCCCTTTTTAATTCTATCCTATGCATTTTTTTGGTCAATTTACAAATTTAAAACTTGGTATAGTCGAGTTTTTTCTAATTGGAAATGTACAGTCATTTTTTATGACCATCTTGATAGATTGCATCGTAATTACAAAAGGATCGGCAATGAATAGTCGAAGTACGTATATTGACAATGTTGCCAAATCATCAAAGAAAACCGATACCCTTATCGATCAACAATTTCATAGTAATTGGGGTATATGATGGTAAATTGCCAATTAAATAAAATTGCACTATACTATATATAGTTTATTTATTGCTCGCTGATTTTTGAAAATGACATTAGTTGTTAACAATAAAACTTGCTATTGCGACGTTAAATTAAAAGGAAATTGTCTAAAAATAGGAAATATACTCGATTTTCGATATGATTTCTGTAGTATGCTATTAGTTTTTAATTTTGAAATTTTAATTACCCACACACGTGTAATGTATAATTATCACATTTTACTGCCCTATTTAAAATCATTTTTCGATATTTTAATCGAAATATTAATTAAAAATGCAATTTGCATATCTAGTATCCATCTAATGACGCGTGAAAATTTCAATTATTTTTTCAATTATAACATTGACTTGTAAATATTAGGATGCAATTGACATGTAATTAGATATAATTCAATTACATAGTATATATAACCTGCCAGAAATAGAAATGACGTACGAAAATTTATTGGCATCGGTTTTTTAACACCCTGTATAACATAGCAGTTTTTTACAGCTCTACGAATATTATTCAAGAAATGTTGCAATAAAAGGCACAATTTGATATAAAAATTTATTTCATTTTGTATTTGTATAATACAATATCATTACAATAATGAATAATAACTAACTAACCAATTACTAAGGTCACTTGATTGATAAAACACCGCAACTATTTCGTCTCTAAAAAGCTAGAGGGCAAGCGACACGTTAGAATAGGACGGAATAATTTGTATATTGCCATCTAGTAGTCAATAGGAGAATTTCAGATTTACTGCTTCCAATTTGACCGATTGTTTAATGGCTGCCAGTTGCATAACTTTATTAATAAAGAATTTAACTAAACAAAAACAACTTAATTTATAATTACTATGTAGAGTAATAGATCTAGAATAATCTAAAATATGCACATATCATCATTTAGTATCTAATATAAATTCCATTGAACAAAAAGTGTGGAACTAGTTTGGCGCTGCAACATTAAATGGTACTTTTAAAATTTAAAAGAATTATTACTTGTAAATACTTATCATTAGTTTAATTATCAGAACTGTAATGATTACAATTCCATTTTGTAATTATTAAGTTTTTTAGTATTTTTAGTCGCAGTGCGAGAACTAGTTCCGAACTTTTTGCCCACAATGAAATTAACCAACAAAATTTGATCTCTAATCACCCGCTTATTTTTACCCTACAAATCTTTAATAAACATTTTATTTATTTATTTACATTGGCATAAAAGTACATCAGTATTCTTCTTATGTATAGATCTCCTACACCTATTAATTTAATATTAATATATTATATTGTTTATAACTATTTGTTTGTTAGTCAGCATTTCGTTGTCAGTTATCTAATGTATTTGTACGTTTCATTTTCAAGTTATAATGGAAGACTTGCGTCCAGTTCATTTATTTTTTTTTAATTAATCAATTAACTAATATTTGAAAAAAATTGATTTCCAGAAATTTATCTAGTTATTACTAAGATTAACAGATCGAACAATAGATGTCGCCCAAAAACGATCGTACAGTAGAACACAAAATTATGTTGTCCACGTAGCTTTAATTAATAATTAACTTTAGCTGTAACAGTTCCATACGGTTTTGTCCGCTCTACTGACCTAGACTGGTAAATACTACTACTATTAAAATAACATGTATTAATTCTAAGTATCTAGTGATATTGCTTAAGTTTATCACAGAGAGAGTTCACAATTTCCAATTCGAAAAATTATTTTGCAAAATAAAATAGATTGTTTTTATAACAACCACATGGAAAGCTCTAGAATTGTTCTATTTAAAAAAAACACTGTCACAAACATTCTGTTTAACTAAAAACAACAAATTTTTAAATCACTAGCGCACATTCTTCAATTTAAATATATTTTTATCATTGTAATTAAGACTATCAATATTTTGGTACATTTCCCATTGGCATTTCCTTATTTTTCTTATTATTATTACTATTATGTTGATTGCCCATATGTCCGGGCGCCAATTGCAACGAACTCAATCGATTTGCACCGCGCACCAATCGCCATATTGCTATAATCAATAATAAAGCGCCAACAGCAAATAGAATGCCGGAGAGGGCGGAATGCGCAACTGGTGGCACGGAAATTGCCAATTTCATTAGGTTGGTCATCTCCTTTGGTAGTCCATCCAAACCCTAAGCAAAAAAAAAAACGAAGAATTTTGCAATCATACGTAAAAAAAGTAATGGAAATTTTACCTCTTCGAACCATAGAATGGGGAAAATGATATCGGGGAATGTGGCCACTTGTTTGATATCGATAACTTGAGAGACAGCTAAATTGATTTGGATACGTGCTTTGGCTGACATCGATGTACCCATAAGCTGAAACACAATTAATTTTTTTTCATATCTAGAGTAATCTGGAGCTTATTAAAATTGATTAGAAATTTGAACTTAATTGTAATTATTTTGTTAATTAAATTTTATTTAATGGCAAAAAAAACAATTGTGGACGATAATCGATTCAGATAAATTTAAATTTCAATTTACAAAATTGAATCGTGATATATACTATACAGGGTGTATTCTTTGTGTCGGCCATTGTTGCTTTTGCAGAAACGATAACAGTTACGAGGTCAATTGTATTAGATAAAAGTTGCCATATTTAATCAGGGTTAAGAATATCTTAACAGCGTTGCCAAATACTACACGATTTGTGAGAAATTAGGAAAAATGGACTTTTTTAATTATAAATCAAAAATAGTCCAGTTCGTTCACTGAACTGATTGCCAAAACCCATTTCCATATAGAAAAGCAAATTAAATTTATTGATAAATTGATCTATTTCTTTCACACAAGTGATTTAGATACTTACAGGTTGTACATCAACAAAGAATTTATGTTTATCCTCTTCTGGCGGTGAAATACCATCAACAGCTAAACGATAACTGTCATTCGCCAAATAGAAATGTGGAAATGATAGTAGAACGGGCGAATCTAAAAATCGAATTGAATAATCAAATTATTTAAATCGAAAACACAATGAATAATTTCGTTACCATATTGACACATTGACACATTAAAGAAACCGGACGGTGTACAGGGTGGACCTTGAGAACAGAAACATAAATTATCGGGATTCTCTTCTGGACTACCAAATACATTTTTTGGCGGTGTAAATCGATAGGCCGGTACATCGTTGGAACTGATTACTTCTTTTTCAAATCTAAGACAACATCAATATACCAATTATATTTAATTCTGTCATTGACGAATATATCGCAGTTGGCCAGGAGAAAATTTGAAAATTCGTCGGTCTTGGCGACGATTTTGCATTTTTAAATCTAATTGATTTAATTAGATTTAAGTATAATATAATGTAAAATCTCAAGGCCTACTTTACGATTTACACTAAACCACAGATATGTGGATAGATATTGGTTACATACATCAATGGTAATCGTCTACATAAATCCTTATCGAAAATATGTATAGTGGAATTTTTCGTCAAATGTGGTGGAAAAATCGAACCATCCGATGCTGAAATGTCATTGCATTGATCATCGCCATAATGCGGCAACTTGTGCATTCCATTAAATTGATCAATTAGACCATGTTTAGTTATATCATCGGAACCAGTAAATAGGGTCACTGTATCTCTAGTTGTAAAGTTTTTCTATATATAAAAACACGAGATTAGATTGTTTTTTTTTTCTGTCTGTCTGTCTGTCTGTCGTTTATTTTATAGCTATAAAAATGTCATACACTCACATTGTAGAACAAACCAAATTCCTCGTATGGCAGTTTCTGTTCTTTTGGTACAACATCTTTTGCTAATTTCAATAATGGATCCTCGTAGCCCCATAATAATTGACCAACTGACACTTCGACAAATGGTTTAATTTTCAAAATGTCCATTATACTGGCCATGGCTAGGCGCAGAAACCTGGCAGCGTGTTTCGATTGCGAAGTGGCACTCTGTGAAACAGAATGTATTGAATTACCAAAAAAATATATTGTCGTACAATATTCAAAAATGCTAATGACATTTTGTCATCTGATTAATTGAAACAAATTCGAAACCTCGTCTTTCTGCCTAGTCGTGGGAAGTAAATAAACTGTTTGAATTTAAAGGTAGATGTCACTAAAGTGGACTGTTGAATTCCTAACACATTTACACTGATATTTACCGAATAATTTGCAAAATTGAATTGTGCAATTGGCCGTATAAATTTGATTAAAAAACAAAAAAAAAATAGAATAATAAAAATTAAAAATTATTCTTGTGAAACAGTATCGGCCAGATACCACGATCAGACCGGTATAGATTATCTACATAGAAATAATATAGTATAGGTATAATAGAAGGAGGAAGGCTGCTGGCCACAATAATAATAATAATAATAATAAATATTATTGTGAAAAAGCTATGCTCTAAATAATTCCGACTGCGGGTACTTGTATATTTTTGTTGATTTATATGGTGAATTAGAAATATAGATAATTTTAATATAACAAAAAGGAAAAAAAGACAAAAATGTAGAAAGCATTTTTTCTTTATTAAATTTAATGTCTTTTTTAGGCTAATACTTACCAGCATCGGAATATTTGGTACGACAACCACATCATCCTCACTACCACTTGATAATGATTCGTCGAAATGGTAAATTTTTTGCGGCAAAAATGTTACCGTGCCATTGTCATTGAATGTTAAATTTTTCTTTTCCCAATGTTGTCTAGAAATCAATAAATATGTAGAATAAAAACTCTAAGTAAATGAAATAAATCATAGTAAAGCCCGCGAGCACACCCTGCAAAACTTAATCACTCGCCACTTCGTTTTTTGTTCATCAGTAAAAAAGCGAAACGGCGCAATTCCGACTTGAAATTCTTAATCAATTTTTGCGTAATTCATATTACTTAATTAATCCATTTTTGTCTGTCTTTTATATAATACAAAAGCGAAAACAGTGTCAATTGAACAGCTGTGTGTCTGTGTGTGAGAAACAGGTACCATTCAGATACATCTGTGACGTAATTATTATAAAATTTATTTCCTCACGAAATATCATGTGTTGAAAGAAGAAAGTAAATACATTGTAATGTATATGTAGAATATAACCAAAGGAGTTCCCAATTCATAGAAATAAATAAATAAATATTAACTTGTTGCTATTGTTATATAATTTTTTTTCTTTCAGTTTCCTTTTGTGAATTTGTTTCGTTAATAACCACTTCCCATTTGATTTTTTCTATACAGAAATGGGTTTTGAGAATCAGTTCAATGATAATCAGAATTACGAGTTAGAAAAATTTTTGATTTATGAAAAACAAAATCAATTTTTCCCGAATTTCTGAAAAATTATAGAGCGTTTGGCAACGCTGTCAACATATTCTTAACCCTGTTAAAATTCGACAACTTTTATCTAATATACGCGACCTCGTATCTGTTACCGTTTCTACGATAGCAACAATGGCCCACACAAAAATTACACCCTGTATAGTATATATCACGTTTCAATTTTGTAAATTGAATCTTAAATTTATCTAGATCGATTATCTTCCATAATTATTATAACATTAACTGAATTTTTTTTTTTTTTTCATTAAATTAAATTTAATTAACGAAATAATTAAGATTAAGTTCAGATTTCTTAAGAAATCGACGTGGTAAAAAAAGACTTTCACGAGTGCGTACGTAACATTTGAGAGAGAATGACCCAAAAAATGATCAAATTGAGCATTTTCGCACAAATTACCATCAAACGCTATTTATTATTATGTTTGATCGTGAACATTTCCAGCAAACATGTTGCCAAATTGCCAAAAAAAAAAAATTCATAATATAATTTTTAGGAAGCATACCATTAATTAATTACGTCACATAGACACACGTCATATTCTAAATATGATTCTGTATATTATTGCTCACTTTCTCCAAACTAGTAGGTAAATTACGCAAATACATGTGTGTGTGTGTGTGTGTGTATTCAGGCAAAGAAATAAATATTTTATAAGAACTCTTACCTTTAATATATCTAAGTAATTATACATTATATATGCGAGGTTATGTCATATCTAACAATAATAATTAGTATTTATTCTTTTACTATACAGGGTGTATTACTATGGGTTGCCACTATTAATATCTCGGAAACTGTAAGAGTTACGGAGTCGGTTGATTTAGATAAAAGATACGAAATTTGAATAAAATTAAGAATATGTCAAAGAAATAATTGAAAGTTTTCAATTTTCTACAAAATTTGGTTTAGTAACTAATTAGTACTATCATTGAATTAATCATACTATGGGCTTCTGAAAACAATCAAAAAAACATTCACGTTCGTATGTAAAATATTCAAGTTGACATTCATCAGTCATAAACTATAGAATATTTAGCAAGGCTGTCAACACATTGCTTATCCAACACAATCGATCTCACAACCCTTACCGTTCCAAACAAAACACCAATGGCCCCCCCCCCCACACTAAAAATACACTCGGTATACTATATACTACTTACACATAAACATATGGTCCTAATTCATCTACTATTGGTTTCGAACCATTATTTAGAAACTCATCGGCATTAGTTACATTATAAATATAAACTTTAATTGTTGGTATTACTGGCGGCTTGGCCCACCATTCAGTTACTTGACTACCAGGTTTTAATGTTACTTCCTAGAGAGAGAAAGAGAGAAAATAATCATATTGAATCACAAATCTTAGTGTGCGACGAGCTTTAGTTTGATCAGTGATGACGTGACATTAGCTCACGGCAAAAGAACTTATTTTATTATTATTATTATTATTATGATGGCATAATTTCGTAGATTATATCATTAGAACGATGACAAATTTGCTGGATAAAATCTTCGACTAAAATATTCTTTTCAATATGATATGATTAATAAATTTTTAGTTTTTTTTATTATTTCCATAAAACAAACCACAGTAATTCGAGATTTCTATTCGATGCAGTTTGGCAATATTACAAAAGAGGGGGCAACATACGTAAAGTCAATGATAAATAATTGTGTCTTATGTCTTTCTGTAAACAGGACACTATTTTTTTTTTCTTTTTTTTGTGTGTGTACAAATGTGTATTTGTATCAATTGATCATTGATTCGGCCATTTTGTTTTATAAATTTTACAGTTATTCCATTTATTTACGTAGTTATTTAGTTTAGAACTGGTTTTTTTCCACCCTAGTAGAGTGCAAAGCAAAAAAGGAAAATCACTATAGCCATGTATGTACATTGTATATGCAGTTGCCTATAATGGTATGTGAAAAACCTTGCCTTGCAATTAATTATTATGTATTTGTTACATGTCATTTATTTATATAATTAAGTTTATATGAATATTTATATGGGTACATATTCATGTGGCAGCAATTTATTATTAATAAATTTATTATCAATAGACGTTAAAGTGCAATGACGATACTATATATATTTTTTACTGACTATGTAATAATTATTGGTAGTTTTATTATCATTAATGGTATAATTAGTAGAAAAAACAACAATTAACTACTACGTTAAAATGTATGACGCATATAAGTGAAAATTAGATAGTAAAACAAATTATTAAACAAAAAGAAGAAAATGTAAGAAATCATCTGTGACAAGAAATTAAAAAATATATATATATATATATATATATATAGATTCAATTTGTTATAGTTAATTTATAAATATTCTAGTAGCATTCTGCTTATTATAAATAATTAAATATATAATTATCCAGTTGGAAATTCTAAGTAATCTGAATTACATCTGCAAAATTCTCCAAAATGGCCGGATTCTAAGTGAAACAGTCACATTATGAATATTTTCTTGGAAATTGTTGCTAATTTAATTTAATTTAACCACCTTTTGTTTATATTTTTAATTAAATTCTCCGTTAGGCATAGTTTCCACCTTATTAGTTATGTAGGAATGTTTGCTACTTAAACTAACATGTATACAGGGTGTAAACTTAGTGTGGCCCATACGACTATCTCCGGAACGGTAAGAGTTACGTGGCTAATTGATTTAGGTAAGAGTCCCTAAATTTAAGCAGAGTTAAGAATATGTTAGCAGCGTTGCCAAATACTCTATAATTTCTGAGTTATCGCTATCAACTTCAATTTTTTACATACGAACTTCATTTTTTTCTTTAATTTTTTATAAGCCCACACCACTACGAATTCGATGGTGTGTCACTTGATGACATTATTTAGATACTGAAGCCAAAAATTCGATAAAACAGAAAAGTTTCATAGAAATTTCGCTTAAATTGAGCAACTTTCATGTCGATCTCGTAACTCTTACCGTTCTTAAAATAGCAATAATGGTACCCCTGGAAAATGCACCCTGTATAGATAATAAAATACGAATGAAAAAACAAACAACTGCTAGAAGTAATAGTTTATTATTAATTTTACTTTCACATGCAACCCATATTATTAGAGATATTGTTTCGTTTTGTTTTACTACTATTAACGATTTGCTGGTTGCATAGATTATACTGTGTATACACTGTACATACACCGTGTTATTTGTTAATGATTTCGGTATGCAAAAGTAATTGAAATGTATTGTAGAAGAACGGAAATTATAATAATTAGGTACCTAACTACTAGCAGAGATCAAATAGTATTTATACATAGGAAGTAAACAATTTGTTTTGGATCATTAAAATTAATTTTAATCGAAAATAATCCACAATGTCTTGCTCTAATTAATCGTTAACGTGTGAAATATGTAAAATAAAACGTTGTAATTTTTAATCTATCAAAATAATAAAAAAAAAATTGATCGAAATCAAACCATCTCTCATTATCTTTATATAAATAGATCTCTTGTTATTCTAGTCAAATAACCACCACAAAAATGTTAATAAATTAAATATTAATAAAACTAAATTTAGTATTCGTATGGTTTCGTTAATTTTGTTTTTAAACAACATGAACACAATTTGAATATGCTGAAAAACGATATGTAAATAATATAAAAAGAAAAACACGATGAAATATTTGCAAGTAAAATTTGAACAAAAAAAAAAAGAGTCATGCTGTGTTGGTAGTCAAAATAAACAGCTCTGGTAAAAAACCAGTCAAAATCGAGTAGATTCTACTCAACCTTATGGACTGGATTGTTTCTGTCGATCTAGATCGAATCGATTTCTACTTACATGATTAATTACTAAATTGACCCAACTCATAAAAAATATAACAACAATTATTCCAAATAGAATAATACCAACTGAAACAGCAACGACGAACCCTGAAACAGAAATAAATAAAAATTAACAGGATAATTAAGAAAAATTTGTAGTAAAAAACGCAAAATTTGGTATTATTTAGCAAATTATACTTAGTGTATACTATATAAATAATCGACATCGATTAATTGACATGTTTAACAACACGTTTTATAACGTAAAATAAACAGGCAAAATATAAACAAAATTATTATAATTTCAACACGAAAAAATGACATAAACATAATCAGCGAATCAATGCCAAAACATGTTAGTAAAAATTAAAACATTATTTAAACGATCGATAAAAAATGGGGGTTACTTTCCTGATTGACTGTTAATATCGCCTTTTGTTTTTCCGACACCATTAAAATAATGGAAAAACCGATTCATAAATTATCGACTTATGTAATAAAATCTTCAAACGCACTTTCACATTTTGACATTTAAAAATGAATAGATTGAAAAACATATCTTATTCTTTGAATAAATTCTCGATTTAATTAAACTATTTCAAATACATTGGCAGCAATGTATCAAATATAAAGAAAGGTGAAAATCGTTGATTACTCGATAATTATTAACCATTATCTATCAGAACCCAATTCAAATGATTATAGGATTTTTCATAAGTTCATCAGCCTTATCAATAAAAATACTGAAAACTTTCCATTTCATTTCAATAAAAATTTAAAGATGACAACAAAGTGGGTTTTGTGAATCTATTTCCGGTTTTATTAGTAGGAGCCGCTGGCGGGGGTGGTGGTAAACAATGATAGATCATTTTTGAATAATAAATCGATAAATAAATTATTCTACAACGAAGAGAGAATGTCAAGGTTATACGAGTCACAAAAGTGAGCACAAACATAGAGAATGCTGTAGATTGAGAGAATTTAGGGATTGGTTTCTATTTTATTGATCAAAATTAATCATTAGCCAATTAAAAATGAAGGACAAATAAGTCTAAATTGAAACATTTAAATAAACTGTTCGAATACACATCGATGTTGATCTATATGGAATAAGAGCACATCTCTAATGTATTGCGAAATGACGCCCTCTAATATAAAACAAAGTGACTCAGTTGTTTTGCTGATTTTTTCCAATATTATTGATTATTATTATTGATTAGATATAATTAATTAATGTATTAAAACTAATGAATTTAAAAGTGCTGTGCGTTCCGATTAAAGTTTGTTTACATAAACTGTGCCAATTTGTCTAAAATCTTTCATTATTTTCATACAATTTGATAGTGAATATTGACAGAACCCCGATGATGGTGATGAGGATAAAACCAAAAAGGTGACACATTTTATACAAAAAAAAACAACCATTAACTAAAAATAAAAATCATTTGTATTCGACACACACTGGCAGAAGTAATTTTTTTTTTTTAAATTAAATTTGATCGTTTTCCTTGGACTCTTCGACCGTTCGGACTGTCTAATCGAAATTGGCAAAAATTAAAAATAAATGTTTATTTAACCACTCTAGAAACGGATAGACTAGTTAGTAATAATAATAATAATAAATAGCTGAAAATATGCACGGTGAATTTTTAATTTTTTTAATTCTATCCATTAATTTAATTAGCATTGATAAACAAAAAAGAGAATCGTTTCAAGGTCAAATTCTGGAATCGATGCTTTGCGTGTTCGTGCTGTACTTATAAAAAAACGCCGATCGACAATTTTATTTCAATTATAAATAAATAATATTTACTACTATGTATCTGAATGTGGTTTAATTAATTACTATATTGTTTGTGTTTTATAGTTTTATATGCAATGATCCATGAATTTGGGCGTCTAACAACAATAATTGTGGACCATCGATAATCCTTGAGCGACTAGTTTCGACGGTTATTTGGGAAAATTTTATAAGAAAACAAACTATACAGGGTGTTGTGATAGTATGGGCAAAATTCGTATCTCAGGAACTGTAATAGTTACGCGATCGATTATATTAGGTAAAAGTTGTCAAATTTAGGCATAGTTAAGAAAGCGTTGACAACGTTGCCGAATATTTTTCAGTTTCAGAGAAATCGGGAAAAAAAAATAGAAATAATGTATTTGCTAGGAAACAACTTTTTTTTAATTAACTCGATTTTCGATTATATCTCGAAAAATTGTTATTGAATTTTTAAAATTTTTCCCTAATTTCTCAGAAACTACGGAATATTTGTCAATGCTGTTAACACATTTTTAATCTTTCTTAAATTTTGCATCTTTTTTCTAATATAACCAACCATTGTCACTTTTACCATTACCGAGATATCAATACTGGCACCCCGTAAAACTACACCCTGTATAGTAGCACATTCAATACACGCATAATTGCATTAAACTAAAACACTATATGATTAATGAATAAATAAATAAGTAAAACAAAAAATACTTACACCACTTTCTCAAGAATGCACTCGATAATTTGGCACACAATTTCTCTCGTCCCTTCATTTTTATGATTTCCTTTTTCTTTGTTAAATTTTTAAATTATTTTAAATGCCGATAAACGAATTAAAAGCAAATACACAAATTACAGTTTCAATTGTACGTAATATGTACTATGACAGATGCTACACGTCACTTCTTGTTCAGTCTTAAAACACTAAAATTTCTATAATTTGAGAAATCGTGACATTTGAAAAGTGTTGTCAGAAAAACTTCATTTTGACGACGGATACTGAAAAAAGCAAGTGGTTTTTTTTTTTCTTGAATTTTTCAAGTTAAAAGTGTTTGCAGGTTAGTTTGTTGGTTCGGTTGAAATATTAAATTTATGGATCGATGGAGAGCACCTACTAATTATATATCTATAGTATAAATTCACATTATTAATTATTATTCATGATTATTTAATTTAAATATGTAGCTGAACAAATTATGCTACATAAGTACCGCCCCTCCCCGCCCCCGCCCCCCCCAAACTTATTGGCGCACGTGTATGTGTATTTTGAATTCATATTCTAGCCGGATGCCAATTGATTAATTGCCGAATAGATATAGTCAAGTTTTTTTCAATTGGAAATTTATTTCGCAGTCCGCATAATATTTACAAGACAATTTGCAATTACATTAGAGTTGAAAAAAATTTACCTATCAGCTCAAACATTTTTAGTGCCAACTAAAAAAAATCGTACTATATTTCCATCGCCTACACCATTACACATGATTAACCATAAAAACAAGTTTAATTTGTCGGCACAAGGATTTTTCGTGCCAACTAAAAAAAATCGGACTATATCTACAGTATTAATTTGAAGTTTGAATAGAAATTCGAAATAATTTTGAATAATTGCATGAAATTATCGCCATTTTTATTTGTCCCCGGCCATAAAAACACCAAACCAAACCAAACCAAAAAAAAAATTGTACAAAACAAACAAATTAAAGAAGATGATATCAAAATTAACCATAAAAATAATTCTTTGTACATTGGACCTAATACCAGTTTTACCTCGTAATTAGATGTGTCTCTGAGATACGGGATATGGACGTATTGAAAATATCAACACCATCATAAATCTTTTATATTAAACTACTGTACTAATTAATATTAATAATTAATGATTAGGAGGAGTAGCAAGGCAACCAAAAAAAAAAAAAGAAGTAAACCTTCGCCTGGATTTCGTGATGGGGCCTGCTGCTGCTGCTGCTGCTGCTGCTTGTGGTGGAATGATAAATTTATAAATATTTACGTCTCGAAAAATACTTAATATGCGTATGTGTATGTGTGTACTTGTTTTGAACTTGAAATCATTTTTACTTCTTCTTCGCTCTCTGTGTGCCCGAACAACAACAACAACAAATTTTATTATCTCTCGCTTTTTCTACGAAGCGAGAGAGAGAGAGAGTGAACTGGTTGAATTACAAAGAAAAAAAAAAAAAAAAAAAAACGTGAAGAAAAAAAGAGAATGTAAATTAGATGTAATAAGAAAAATTATTAAACGAAGGTCACAATTAGAGAATGAAAATTTTGTAGAAAATTACAAAGAAAAAACCGCCATTTTTCGATTGGTGCGCATGGAATTCGAAAGACTAGAAACAAACCGTTTAAAAATTAGCGAAATTTTGTTCTTATTTTTTCACTTTCTTTACTAATTGATTCAATAAACCAAATCAAAAAAGAAAGCAAACACTGAAAAACTTTAAACCGGGCAACAATTTCATAGTTTAAAGTCGGAAAAAATCGTTATTTTCCGGTTCGAATTAGATACTTTAATAATAAAAAAGTATCGTATTGTTAAAGATCATTTAATTTGATTAATATTTTTTCCATTTATATAGATTTTAATATTCATTTTTTCACTTTAATTGCACACATTCGCATCAATGAAAGTATGTCATTGCTAAAGTCATTCATTTCTGAATACTTTCAAGTAAAATGCAATCGTAAATCTTATTTTAGGTTATTATGTCATTTTTGATGTCTCTATTTTCCCATCTAAAACCCTACTAAATCTATTACATTAACAATTAATATTTAATTAGAGTTGAATAGTTCTTGCAAATCAAATGAATACACGTATCTTTGTCCATAGAATGACAATAACATTCTAATAATTACATTATAAACATAATTAGAACATTTAGTCATCAAAACAATTAGAATATCCATTAAAAACAATATGATTAATAATCCATTAATTAATAATTTGATTAGTCATTTTTTTTTTTTTTGAAATATTTGTTACAGATCAAAAACGACAGAAATTCCATTTATTTTCCATTTAAAAAACAAATAAAACATGTTTAAGCACAGCCTACTTTTCAGAATATTTCAGATTTCTCTTCTTGCTGTCCGTCCGTTTTCTATACGGAGAGAAATATGACAAAAGAATCAACTGTTTGTTTGTACATATTTAGACATTCATATTGGTTACGTCTATTGTACAGACACACACACATTCACATTAATTGTGAATGAATTATGAAATGTATATGGGAAAATATTAACAATATAATCATATCCATTTGTATTTATTTATTATTATTTAGCAAAAAAGGAAATAATGGAACATTAATTTTTCGACTTTTTACATAATAAAACGATATTTGGTAATACATCGTTATGGATGACTATAAGACATATGATTAGGGGGATCAAAAATCCATGATTTCCCTTTTAAAATTTCGAAAATAAAATTGTATTCCATATGTATGGATATACTGGACAAATAGCGCCATCTATTGTGGATGTCCACTTTTTTTCTCTCGTTTGCCCTCCATCCATAGTCATAGCCTACTTTTAGCACTCTACTCCTTTTTAATCTAATGCATCTCTATTCTTCTTTAATCTATGCATCTACTAGAGGAATTTAACTTAACAAACATTGTTGCCAACTTGATAACCAATCAATTCGTATCGATATCATTCATACAATTGTAATTTTCTTAACCTAATTAGATTGTTATTTTGTTTTTTGGCTACGTGTGGATTGTTGTGTATTTTCCCGAAAAAAAATATATTAAAATGAAAGGTCAAAATACTAGTTCGATAGCATTTTATTACATTGTCCTAATTATCTAATTGTAATTAACCAATTATGTAAGTGAATGACAATAAAACCGAATTGAATATGAAATCAAACAAGAAAATTCGCTTTTTCGACAATTACTCGAAATTGGTCGCGTTACACTTTGGAATTTGAAATGTGAACTTTTTGAAGTGGTTTTTCCATAAGAAAAACTGCTCATATGTATGGGATATGTCAAGTTCAGGTTTTGAATTGAATACAAATCAAGTCATCTATGAGTTGCGGCCATTTTGCCGTATTTTCAATTACACAAACCAGATACCAAATCTTATCATTTACAATTCTGCAAATGCGTATAGATTGCAGTTTATTGCGCCCATTCAACGATAATAAACAGATTTTCAAATTAATACGAAACAAAAACAATTTTTGCAGCTGTAACGAATAAAATCGAATCATTATGAATGGTTTTCAATGAACTCTCATTTTAACCGTATATTCTGCAACCATCAGCAGAACAACGCCACTCACTCTGCATTGCAGTTACTTCAGGTTGTTGCAGCATATTATTATTATTGCAATTTAAATGAAGACATTTTTAATTCGCACATCAGAACATTTATAAGGTAGGCACATATGTATGTAGAAACTAGAAATCAATGAAAATTCTGACCCATATTTTCCCAACCAACAAACAAACATTGCAATATGTAAAATTGACCTACAGCTAAATGTATAGCTGTACGCAATTAATTATTTATTGATTAACGTTGTCCACTTACTTACTTGCTTAGTTTTATTTAATTAATAAAATAACTAGCTCCACATATGAAAATCTATATATTTTTTGTTTTTTAGCAAAATGATTCTTTTTAGTCGTGACGATTCCCTGTCATATGGAACTAAAAATTTTTGTTATAAATAAGAAGAAACACGACGAAATACCAAACCAATCCAAAATAATAAAAAAAACAACACCACCGTTTAACTACCGTTGTTACCGCACAATGTTCCACCTGATCAAACTAGACAGTACGACCTACCAGAAGTACCACGTACCAACAGTTATTATACCCCCCTCTTTAGTGAATATAGCATAGCTGAAGATAATGTAATGGTGGTCATAAAACTGGGTATGGGTATGATAATATAGATTGGTATACTGGGTAGTGTGTATAGTGTATGGTAAAAGCAATATAAGAATACTTAACTAAATCCCGAGCATTAATATCAGACATGTTTCCATTATTATCATTTTCCATGCCCTAATCCTAGTAGGCTTTGATTTTGCTTTTATTCTACACTAGTAGAAGTATGTGTATTCGTCTAATTTAAACGTAACAAACCAATTTTTACATATTAAAAACTAATTCCCTAGATGTAGTCGACATATACTCCAAAAAATTTACCTTCGATTTCCTGATATTACCAGAAAGAAATTCAGGCAAGGTCACCAGGAAGGTCGTTGTCGCTGAACAATGAATACTATATGCTATTCATTCAAGTCATGTTGTAACAATCACGCTAAATTTAACAATTTAACATAAAAAGAATTTAGGGAAACATGAAAACAATGATTATAAGGCTAAATGAGATAAAAAGAAGCAAAATTTAGATAGCAAATTGCCTATCCAAAATTCGAGAAGTGGATTTGACTTAGCTCAAAGTAGGCTGTGGAATCTGTAGTAATTTAATTTATGGTATTATTATGTTATGTATAATTATATAATATAATATATTTCTATTATTATATTTTTATGTATTTTTCACAAAATTTTCAAGTATACTTCAATTCCAATCCAAGAAATAAAATTCCATAGCCCACTTTGATGTGAAATTCATATTTTGACTTTTATAATATGAATGACAACACGCAAGAGATTAAAGAAGAAGATAACTGAAAAAAAAAACATCGTACAAAAAAATCTTGTATTTATTTTGAAATTCTAATAAGTTTTTTTTCCCCTAAAAATATATTTACATAACAATATTCAAATTTCGCAATTTTTTTTTTGTTGTGGTTTTTATTAAAAATTAAATAAAAAAAGAAGCGCGTTTAAGGTTTGAGGTGATCTTTGTCCAGTAAAATACACGATTGGAATTTGAAAAAAAAAGGTAACCATGAACTTTGTTAAACAATTCATCAATCATCCGCCAGGCCTCTCCGATTTGACAGTAATAAATTAAAAAATCCCAAAATAAATTTTGAGAGCATAACAAGACGATAAAATTACACAGAACAATAAAAATAGTACTAAAATCAACTATAAAATGTACATATGTATTTATTTTAATTAAAATAAGAAACTGAACGAAAATAAACCGGTTGTTTGTTTAATTAAATCTGCGCCATCTTGTATTAATAGCGCGAAGCGAAACAAGAAATAGAATGTTTACTTGATATTATCGTTCTCTTTAAAAATGTTTTGTATTTACCATAAATTTATAAGCAATTCGCCAATTTATTGGCGATAAATTTTTTAATATCAATGAATATTTAAATTTTAAACTGTTTATGGAACCAACTATAAAAAAACTTATATTTCCATAACAGTGTAAGTAAATAATACCAAATTCCAAAGTACGAAAAAAATACTTACAGCAAAATTGTCTTTTCATTACAAAATTCGATGAAATCATTTTGTTTGTGGATATGGCGATTATATATCCAGATATTTGCTACTATTTGTTATGACCGGATGTTGATTGATGACAGCACCATCAATTTTACAAATAAATTCACTATAGTTTGTAGCCAGTTAGGCAACCAACAATACACCAATATCACTGTATTTATTTAATATATGTGAATGTATAATACTAAATTATTACTGTATTGCGAGTATAATATATTTTTATTATTAGATTATACAACACTCTACTGTTGTTTTATTGTTATTAATTTTAGTATTGTCGAAAAGAGAATGTTGCTGTTCCTCCACACAGGTTAGGTTTTACTTTCGATTAGGTAGCTCTGATTTTATTCATCTGAAACAAAAGAAAAGGCGAACAAATATTATAAATTAAAACTATGATACATAATTAAAAAAAGGTAATGAAATTAAATTGATAATTAGTGGAAAATAATATTAAGTACGCCAAGGTCGTTTGAAATATACATAGAAACGAAGTATATTTATAGATTTATGTTTGGAAAGAAGAAAATTAACTGATTAATTAGTAATCTACATTTAGTATTCTTACTATTGCATTAATAAACTTATATCAAACAATGAGAAATATTCCGAAATGTTCTATTATTTATTATTACTGTACGTATCACCTTGTGACAGGATTTATTGGAAAAAATGTTCGATTTTCACATGAACGCATATCGCGCGGTCTATATTTAAAAATAAAAACAATAATTCGAGTTATTATCACATATAGAGATAATAAAATACAATGGACAATAATAGAGTAGTGATGCAGTAATAAAAAAAGCAATTTTCTAGTACTTGCAATAACTATTATTATAATTTATTGTCAATATACAGGTTATAGACAGATAACAATAGAAATAAAGTGTATAGACTGATGAATGCAACTGTTTTTATTTGAATTTTACTTTCGTTTATTAATTTAGCATTTTTTTAGTCAAGCAAATCAAGTAGGCTATAATAAATGACGCTTACTGCTTAAATACAAATTGATTTGCTGTATTAAATTAATCCGGGCGATAACACACAATCATAGTTTTAATTTTTTTTATTAGAATCCAGGATTTCCTTTAATTTAAAATTTCCCATAATGACAATTGACAATTTTAATTTTTGTGTACTAGTCTACTCTAGCGCCACCTATTGGTTGTCTTTATGTTCTACTTTCACCATACAATCGAACATAGGAAGCACAGACAAGACAACATATTTGTCTGTGATAGGAAATGTATATTTGGCGGTGAGGCCGGTGAGTTTCTGTCAAATCGTAGGGTTTGGCATTAATTATATATATAATATATTATTGATAATAATACCATTATATTTATAATAATTTGTTATAATTTTAAATTTTAATCTTTTTAACCATATTTTCATGTCAAAACTCACTGCCGACTGTACACATCGATCGAAATACGATAAGCCTGTTGAATTGAGGGTTAAGAAGAAAAACCAGACAACATCCGATTTACCAAAGTAGTTAAAAGAGTAAATAAAACACGAAATAAAATCATAAATTGTAATCTAAAGGAAAAAGATTGTAAATTGTGTGATGCGATGCGAGGCAAATTTGTAAAAAAATTGATTGTTTCGGTATAACGTACTTAAATTATACAGTTTTTTTATTACGTGTTTTATTATTTTGATTATTAAAGTGAAAGTACAATATAATCGGTTTCGCATTTAGTTTTTCTATTATTGTTTCTGTCTCACTTTGTTCTCAACCTATTATGTAGCTATACAATATTGAAATTGACTATAGTATCAATATAACAAATTTTTGAGGTTATGAAAACGTATAACATTGTCGCAGGACAGGAAGTAAATTTCATTTTATTAAATTAATATGTATGATGCAATTCGATATCGATTTAATAGTAATTTATCTTTTTTATAATGACCGATTATTTTATTGCCCTTCAACCGCATCGCCCAATAAATATAATAATTAAGTGTGTAAAAAGCAGGCAAAACAACCGCTGCGCGTTTAATTAAATTACTATGGCTTAATTAAAAACGTTAAATTATAGTGTTTTTCTTTTTTATTTATTGTTTGACCTCTAGAACTTAAAAAATACTAAATAAACTAGACATGTACTTAATGTAAACTTTTATTCAAATATGTGTCAAAAAACCAATCCATAATTTTCCTGGTAAAAAATATTGGTGACCGTTTCACCTTGTCCCGTATGCAACATGATGATTCTAACGATGAACTTTGGTTAATTTATTTGAAAAAATTAATTTAGAAGTAAGATTACACAATTATTTACGTAGTAATTATACATTCAAATCATAACAAGAAATTTACTAATTATATTAGTAATGATTTTTTTTTTTAATGCAACAGGTACGATATTCTTCAAAATTTCTATAAGCCTTATTCAATGCCATATCACTAAAACAGGATCCGACTTTATGTGTTTAAAATTTATAATATGCAAATTCAGTTTTGTTTTTTGTGGACATTGAGAAATTGCTGAAAACTTTTTTCGAATTTTAATAAATCAATTTTTTTGTCTTTGAATGTGATTTAAACTGTACTATCGATTGGTTATATAGGGATAAATTGTGTACTCAGGATATACCAATAAAAAAAGACGCCAATAAAAAATCGAAAATTTCAAATTAACTAACAGCAAACAACAAAAATATATTCACTTAACGTGTACATCAATTAATGATTAATTACATCCTTAATTTTATCATATTTAATTGATAATTTTCACTTTTTTTTTTTTTTTTGAAAATTATACAGATAAAAAGAAACGCCACTCACCAATCAGCAAAACTTCTCGCACTCTGTCCCGGATCTAATGGAAAAACTTAATTAAATTACACCTGATACTGGCCGTATAGAAAATGATCACACGAACTGCACTGCGAACAAAATCGATGTAAATACGTAAATTTTGAAAGCAACGCAAAAATCTGGTCTGGTCACCTTCTATTATCTTCCAGCTTAGAAATGATGGCTGATATAAAACTCTATTGGTTTGATATCTACACTCGACACTGGTAGGAATATGACACACGACAAAATCTAGCGAAATTCATGCGGTAGGTACCACAAAAGTACCTATACATAGATTCTAATAATCAACATAACACATTTAATAATAATACTACTATATAAAGTGGTGGATTGGCAATTTTACCTTCACTATGAGTACTTAAAATGTATTTTTCTATTATTATTATTACATTCTGCAAATGCATGAATTTGGCAATAGAATTGAATTGGTGTGCAGCAGATTGAGGACAGACGGACGGAAATTAAGATTTCTTTCTGTTCTGTACAGATATGAAAATTCCAATTTAATAGACGAGCACCAATTATAGCTTCTAGTCGTGTAGTACATGTTTATAATTGTTTCTGAATTTAAAATTAAAACAATTGAATTAGTAAATTAATAGGTTAAATTTTCGAGCGGTATTTTTAAAATGGATTTCGTACAATTTTTAGGCTAGCGCCATCTAACCACAAGTGCTGAAAGTTGCTATAAAAAGGTATCTGATCCCAGCGAAATAATCTCCCAAAATAATAGATACACAATGTTTATTTATTCACAAAAACAACGTACTACGTTTTTTTTTTGTATATGTCCGTATTTTGTATACGTAACTATTGATAATTGTTATAACTTTGATGTAAATAACAAGTTTTTATAAAAATAACATAGTTTCATTACCATTAATCTAAACGTTCTTCATCTACATGTACGTTCCGTTACATCTATACTTTTTTCATCTACTATAAATCTAAATACATAAAATTGGTGAGGTACAAAAACAATGATTACACATATCAAGAACTGTTAAAATTGCGCTCTGATTACTGATCCGCGAAACTTATTTGGCAAAAATTCCATTCTTCTAAAAATGATGGCACCCAAGCTTTGGTAGTTGTATACTTAACTGGCGGTTGAATAACTTTCAGTTGTTCAATATATTTATCAATTAAATGTAACGATGATGTACCAGTAAGCTGTAAAGTGAAGATGAATAATCATTCATTTTGCTAAAAGCGAATAGAATTATGATATGAAAATCAGCCGTACATGCGTCATAAATTTCCCAGTCGGTTTCAATATTTTAAAGGACATTTCTAATGTTTTATTAATAAACGTCCACAATTGTCCGGAAAGCTCTTCAGAAATTGGTACATCAGTTAAATCACCAAAAATATAATCAAATTTTCGACCCTGTTTTACGTATTTTTCTAATGTTTTCATACAATCTCCTACAATTATCTGAAAATAACGTTTAGTAGTGTTAGCACACTTCAGATCGTAGTTACTTTATAATTAGGTCCATCGTATGTATCTAAAACAGCACCACAAATCGTTCTTAAATATTTAGCACACGCTTTCATAACAACTTCATCGATTTCCAACATGATCACTTCTTTTGGTTTTTCTTTGAGTAGTTCGTATAATAAAGCACCGTCACCGCCTCCTACGAAACCGTATAGTTTTAGCAAACAATTCACATAGTGTCTATTTTTTATTGTCGAACTTCTCGAACTGGTTAGCTAGCGCAAATCTAGATGTTGTGTAAACTAGTGCACGAAGTACAGCAATAAAGAACAGACCTATTATTTATAATAGTATGTTATATAAATAGTTTATATTTATTCATTAATTGTTAATTATTTATCTTACCTAGTATTACAATCTCTTTGCCTTCATAGTTTTCTATACCTCTTTGCATAAGCGTTTCTGTATAAATCAAATCGGATTCAGCAATATCTAAAATCCCCCGAAATAAATAAATTTGCGAATTAGAATGTTAATTATTAAGTAAATACTTTGAAGATCATCCAAAACTAGCATATTTCCTAAAGATTTTGAATGAAGGATTTGCACTTTTTGATACGGCGTGTTTTCTTCAAATAAGTTGTTGTCAATGTCGTATTCCAGCAGTCTACCATCTGAAATATCGAGTATATTACATAATCGACTCAAAAATCTTTCGGTTGCAACAATTAATAAGCAAACATGCAGTTTAATTATACCTGACAAAACGAAATATTTCATAAACCATCCACGTTTTATCGGTGGATAAACTTGGATCTTTTTAATTGATTTCACTGCTTCTTTTAAGTTCTTTTGTAATGATTGGCATTGCTAGAAAGACAAATAAAAAAAAAAAAAAAAAAGAAGCAAAACACATGCAAAATAAAAAAAAAGAATTGATGATTTTGTTCCATTGGCAAATAAAAAAAAAATATCTGAATCTACTCCTAATCTGTGCCGAAAAATTATAAGAAAACTCATAGATCGGTCTAAATGCTAAGCAATTATCTCTAATATTAATTTTTCAAGTATTTTATGCCGCCATCGCACTTACCTCTAAACTCAGTAACGGTTTTTCATTATCATCTTTTATAAAATACTCTATATTCAATGTAACTAAACCATTACTAAAAATTCTTAATGTAACAAGTGAATTATTATTGCCTGCGAATAATTTCACAAAACTACTATCCAACTGGAAACTATTTAACGATTTTAAATGTGTGAAAAAATTCTTCAAAACATTTTCGATATTTGAATATAGAACTGAAATGGAAGTTGAATCACCATCAATCAAGTTCACGGGATCAATAGTGAAGTCAAATAAAAGAGAATTTGCTGACATTATAGATTTCTGAATAAAAATCTTTTAACTTAATTAAAGACGAATTAAAAATGGAAGGAAATTAAAACGAATTAACCTCTTTTTTTTTTAATTTTGTTTTTTATCAATTCAAATCAAAAGCACATGATTTAAATTCTTCAGTGTATTGCTAGTTTTGTTTAATCGCATGAAGTAGAAAAAGAGGTACGTAGAGATGTCATGTCACGTTAATTGCACGAGCATCATTTTTAGAAATGGCGAGCACATATTGGTCAACTCAAAAGGAAAACTGCGCAGGCGCTATCTTAATTTTTAGGAAAGGGAAACGAGAGTTGCAAACGTTGTTGCCGATAATATTTCTCAAAATTTTTCGGTTATGCAAAGATCGGGGGCTCGACCTTTTACATTGAACTTATGAAGCACTATTAAATTAAGAGTGTTTTAAGTTCTCCATATTTGAATTATTACTTTCAAAAGGGGTTTCCTTCATTAAACTAGATAATGTAATTTCGAAAAATGAATTCTTCGCTAATTGGTGAATAAAACAAAAAAAGACATTAAAAATTAGGAAAGTAGACAAATGTAGTTTGGTGATTTGTTTTTCATAAAATGCAGTGGTAATTATGGGCGAAAAAAGAATTTTTGCGCATTTGGAAGTGTTATAAACATATGAACTTTTTTACTTTGAAAATGCTCTCCTACTGGATTTTCCATATAATGGTAAAAAAAATAACAGTTCATAATAAACATAATAAAAATTATTCACGCACTTATACATCCCCAGGAATGAAAAACGAATTGTTATTTAAACTATTTTTCTAAGATTATTAAAGAAAAAAACACCAAAATTAATCACGCGGTTTTATTCCGCCGCACTCTACATGTTCTCTACTCGAAAGAGAAAACCGGAGTACTGATGAAAATATCTGGCGACAATGAAACTATTGTGGAGAAGCAACAGGTATTTACGTAGTAGGCGATGGAACAAATCAGTTTATTATTCGCTGTATCTAAGGGTAAATTCGTTAAACGGTGGTGAGGTGGGTGGAAGGGGAACTGCACTGTGATCCAAAAGTCGGATACACCTAAACAGGCTAAACGATAAAAAAAAATTACTGTTTTTTTTTTTTGTATTGAAGGGGCTGTGCTTGAATATTGAACTGAAAGAATTGTGTATTTTTACACACAATTAAACTGTTAATACGAATGTTATTTTATGCAAATATTTATTAGGAAAATGAAATATACTTAATTTAATACCACCATGTAGGCATACATCCATGACAACCTAATGTTAACGTCATACACACTGCTCGTAAAGCACTTTTTGCCGATCAGTTCGATCGCCTGGTAAAAGTATTGTGCAGTACTGCTAGTTGGTGCTCAAATTCAAAAACGGCACACCACCGCACATACTAAAACAATACTTTTAAAATTTCGCATTTTATATTCGATTTTACTTCGAAAAATCGAACTTTATTATTATTATTATTATTATTATTACTAGTGTTGCAGTTGAAGTTTATAACTTTATTTTTGGTGGGATAAGAAAGCGTTTTTTCTTTTAAATTTTCATTAGCACTGATTATTAAGGGTGGTAGGGGGAGGGTACGTAAATATGAAAAAGAAATTGATATAATCGTACACTAAGAAATGAAAAGTCGGATAAGGAAAATTCCTACTCCTTCTTATAGCCCGTCCATAATTATTTACACTACCAGAATATGCATGTATTCTGATATGCGCCACCCCCACTTCTCTCTATTTCGAATTGTTTTAGTTAACCAACTGGCCGCTGGTGATTTCGAGCGCCACCGGTATTTTCGAATCGAACTCGTATCGTTTCTTTAAAATTTTTAAAAGCTAAGAGCGGTGAATGAGATTTTTTTCCATTTGATTTTTCGAAATTTTTTTTTACAAGAATGTATAGAGAGTGGAAATGCGATTCGAATTGTCGGGAAAAGTTTTTCAACTGGAGATGATTTTAGGGGTGGGAGGTGGAGTGGTCGACAATCGACATCGACAAAACATCTAGTAAATGTCGAAATATCGAAAAAAGCACAAGAGCGAAAATGTCTTAGAAATGTCTCGAAAATGCAATGTGACCACTTCTCTCCCGCTCCGATGAAAATAGACTAAAACATGAGCATCATCATGGTTTTTGAGCGAAATTTTCTACATATCATTTTTTAAGAACAGAAAATGAGAGCGACATGGGACCAAAACTGTCATATCACTGAAATAGTCCTCTACTGTCACACATACTTTTGACACATCCAACCCCCCTCCTGCGCCAAGTTTTCAATGACATATGTCAAAATTTTGACATTTTCGAAAAAATTCCATCACATTAAGAAATCATCCATCATTCTACATACATTAAAAAAAGTCCGATGAAAATCGGACAACTTTGAATTTTCATCGAAAATTTCTTAAAATTGGAATAGCGTGGTGGGGGTAAAAGCAAATGTCATGAAATTTCACACACTTCAATCCGATACATTTCTCTTCATTTTAACTGAAAAAAAACACCCCCTCCCCGTTTTACTTTTCCCCCCACTCCATCCCCCACCCCTAAAATCATCCCCAATTGAAAAACCTTTCCCGACAGTTCGAATCGCACTTCCACCCTCTATACATTCCTGTAAAAAATATTTTGGAAAAATCAAATGGAAAAAATCTCATTCACCGCTCTTAGCTTTTAAAAATTCTAAAGAAACGATACGAGTTCGATTCGAAAATACCGGTGGCGCTCGAAATCACCAGCGGCCAATCGGTTAACTAACACAATTCGAAATAGAGAGAAGTGGGGGTGGCGCATATCAGAATACATGCATATTCTGGTAGTGTAAATAATTATGGACGGGCTATAAGAAGGAGTAGGAATTTTCCTTATCCGACTTATCATTTCTTAGTGTACGATTATATCAATTTCTTTTTCATACGTTTACGTACCCTCCCCCCACTCCCTTAATCATCAGTGCTAATGAAAATTTAAAAGAAAAAACGCTATCTTATCCCACCAAAAATGAAGTTATAAACTTCAACTGCAACATTAGTAATAATAATAATAATAAAAATAAAGTTCGATTTTTCGAAGTAAAATCGAATATAAAATGCGAAATTTTAAAAGTATTGTTTTAGTATGTGCGGTGGTGTGCCGTTTTTGAATTTGAGCACCAACTAGCAGTACTGCACAATACTTTTACCAGGCGATCGAACTGATCGGAAAAAAGTACTTTACGAGCAGTGTGTATGACGTCATCATTAGATTTTTCATGGATGTTTGAATAATTTTTTCTAATTTTACGTTAAAATTGTGAAATTCACCTATGCTTAATGGCAATTAGATAAGAAATTATGAATCATTTAATCATAATTAACGGTTATTTTCGTAGTTATAATCCGAACGAATATGTTCGAGTACTCGTAGAGTGTCCAGCCCGGGAAGTCAACAAGGGGATGATGAGTCCGGTTTTTATACTAGTACTTATATAATATAGTACTTAATTTTTCCTTCTATTCTATTTCTTGTGATAAATATATTCCTATATATATATATATATATATATATATATATATATATATATAAATATTCTACGCAGAATAAAATAATTTCTATTTTTAATTATTTAAGCTGTGAAGTATATTTAATTTTCCTAAAAAATGTCTACATAAAAATATCATTCGCGTATTAAATTTCAATTCGATTCATTTAAAACATTATAGAAAAAAAAAACAGTCCATTTTTTTGTTATCGTTCAGATTTCTCCGATTACAGTTGAGGAACAGATTTCCCCTTCCACCTCAACCCTCTGAACGTATTTACCACCACAGATAATGTGAATAATAAACATGTTGACCAGAAAATTTCCTTTGTCAGCCTACTATGATCTTATTTACATGTAGCTCTATCTGCTTCTACCCCACACACACAAAAACAAATCAGTTTCGCTTTTACTTTTGACCGGTTCACATCGAGAGTGCGGTGGAAAAATCGGAGTGACTAATTTTTGTGTTTTTAATTTAATAATTTTTAAAAAAATACTATTAAATAATAATCCGTTTTTCGTTCCCGATTGGAAAAGTGCGCGAGTAATTTTAAATAAATTAAATTTTAACAATTTGGGGTGGTGCGTGTCATAAAAATGCCGCGACTTCATAAAAATTTATTACGTATAATATTTAATAATTAATAATAAATTTAAAAATATAAAATGGAATTTAAATTTTCCTAATATTCTGATTAGTGAGATTTTAATCAATCATTCGTAATTAATTTGTGATTAGTTTTGTGCAGTGCCTTTTTTTGGATTACTTTTCATGGCTGTCTGGATTAAATTAATGGAGGATGGGGCATCCATATAATTATAAAAAGGTACAGTTTAATTAATCGAATATTTTCTTTCATCCTATTAGAAATATCTCTACTTTAAACCAAATCTTATAAAACACCTCAAATAACAATTTATTAATTTTTTTCTTCTGTATTTCCAGGTGGTAGAATCCCACAAGTGGGTAAGTGGATTGTAAACAAAACTTTTTTTAAGTAACATACACGTTATTATTATACTAGCCTACTCTGATTAAAAAGTTTATTATGTAAAATCTCTCTAGTTTGATGGAAAAAAATCATTTTTTTAAAATTTTGTTTCTTCTGAAAATCAGATTTATTTAGATAATATTTATTTAAGTACCTATTTTTTCTTTTTTATTCTAATTCTAATGAATATATTCCTATATATATATATATATACATGCTGCGCAAAATAAAACAATTTACACATTCAATTATTTAAGCTAAAATATATTTTATTTTCCTAATAAATATTTGCATAAAAATATCCTTCTAAATTAACAGTTTAATTGTGTGTAAAAATACACAATTCTTTCAGTTCAATATTCAAGCACAGCCCCTTCAATACAAAAAAAAACAGTAATTTTTTTTTATCGTTTAGCCTGTTTAGGTGTATCCGACTTTTGGATCACGGTGCAGTTCCCCTTCCACCCACCTCACCACCTTTTAACGAATTTACCCTTAGATACAGCAAATAATAAACTGATTTGTTTATTCCATCGCCTACTACGTAAATACCTGTTGCTTCGCCACAATAGTTTCATTGTCGCCAGATATTTTCATCAGTACTCCGGTTTTCTCTTTCGAGTCGAGAACATCTAGAGTGCGGCGGAATAAAACCGCGTGATTAATTTTGGTGTGTTTTTCTTTAATAATTTTAGAAAAATAATTTAAATAACAATTCGTTTTTCATTACTGGGGATGTATAAGTGCGTGAATAATTTTAAATAGTTTATTAATACTTTGTGGTAGTGCGTGTGATCGCGCCACGACAATGTCATGTAATTTTCTACGCATAATATTTAATAATTAATAAATTATTAATTACATTAACATTTGTCATAATATGGATTACATTTTCTTTAAAAGTGACCGTTACATAATATGCAAAACCCAATTACCACTGCATTTTATGAAAAACAAATCACCAACCAAACTACATTTTTGTAAAAAAATTTATAAAATAGTATCGGCAACAACGGCTGTAGCTCTCGTTTCCCTTTCTTAAAAATTGAGATAGCGCCTGCGCAGTATTCATTTTGAGATTTAAGACTAACGTGGGCTCGCCGAAAATCGAGAAAAAATTAAAATGGTGGTTACCGGTTAGCAAATAGTTTTGGTTGGGGCTATTGTGATTGTTAATTTGATAATTTTATCAAATTATTAATAATTAATTATTAAATTGACAAAAAAAAATAAAATGTGCAGCTTTGGCAGAGGAGGTGGAAAAGTAAAAAAAGGCAAAAAATCCAACGATGGTTACAGTGGCTGGGTAGGTGTTTTGTTTTGTCATTAAAAAATAGTGATAAATTTAGTTCATCTACCAGACAATTACATTGTAACTTTTAGGATGATTATATGGCAACGAAACAAGCAAAACTAATCGATCAGTTTTACGAAAATGCTGTTGAAAAGACCTCGAACATTTTTGCCAACATTAAAATTATTGTTAATGGCTTAACACAACCGCCAGCTGTTGAATTGAAAAATCTGATGGCAGCTAATGGGGGCGAATATCACATATACCAATCGTCCCGTACAACTCACATTATTGCCTCTAATCTTCCCAATGTTAAAGTGAGTGCAGCTAGTTTTATTCAAGGGAATTTGCTGGTGACAATTAATCCAATTTAAGATAAAAAATCTCGATTCAGTGCCAATTGTAAAACCTGCATGGATTACGGATAGTATAGCGGCAAATAAACTATTAAATTATCGAAATTATTTGCTTTATACAAATCAAAGTAGAACACAGCCAGCTTTAAATTTTGCTGCACAAACTACAAATACAGAGAATAGAAAGCGAAAAGCTACTGAAGAAACTGAAAATGAGTAAATAACATTAGAAATAAACACAGATTTCAACTTAACAGAATCAAATGTATTTTTATAGATTTAAGTCTGAGAATTCATCAATTGATGAATCAAATCAAATCACAGATGGCCCTGGCACTTCGTCATCAACTACGGGCGGCTATAAAACAACAAAAACAGCTTCTGATCCGAAATTTCTCGAGGAATTCTATAATAATTCAAGATTACATCTGATAGCAACTTTAGGTGCTGAATTTAAGCAACTTGTTAATCAACTACGGGAAAAATCGAATGGAAAATTTCCGGGTAGAGAAAAATTGATTGCATTGAAATGTAAGAGGTAAATTATTTATTTATTTATTTATTTGGAGTGTTGAAATCTTGAGGTAATGTTTCTTTTGCAAGTTTTATTGCAAATGCAACATATTCGATATTATCTGTATTTAAACCACTGACGTTTAATCGACCGGATGGTAGAAGATAGATGTGATGTTCTTTTTTTAAATATTCGATTTGAATCTAAAAAAAATAAAAAAAAAATGTAATTTTAGCACAGAACACTTCTGTGCTTTTAGTTCCCGTCGTTGTCATGGTTTCAATGCAATGTTGTCAAGATTATTTTAACTCAGTGCACACCGAGTGCAGCCCATCTGCACACTTTATTAATTTTAATACGTCAAAATTTTTTCTGAAAACATTGCATTTGCATATTTGATTTAAATTATGAATTACATCAACTAATCCTGTATAGCAGAACATTCCTCTTTGTTGTGTAATATGTGTCCATGAGCCTGGTGCGCCTTGTCGTTCCAATTCCTGTCTTAAATACAATCTGATTAATTTCAATCGTTCAGCAGTTGATTCAATTTCATGTAACCATTCATTGTATAGGCAGTCATCTCCCAGGATAAAGGCTATAACTCTTTTTTTTTTGTGATCAAATTAATTGATCAGTCGATTAAAGTATGAATAAAATATACTTTGCTCCGTGACTTGGTGGTGAGGCGTACATACTTTTAATGATATGATATAAATGAAATGTCATTGGAACAATGTTATTCGAATTTTGCATTGATATAATCAAACAGCCAACACGTTCATTATACATATTGAAAATTTTCGACAGTGAATAACTGCAAAAGAATTCGATTTTTCTATTTGCAAAATAACGTATTGGCCAAACGTCTTCGTCCAGATTTCCAGAGGCAAAACCTTGAATTGAATAAAATCGAATGGCATTCAATAGTACATAAATTAATTTAATATAGATTTAAGTGCACCTTGATAAGAACAATCGAAAAATGGTATCAATTTTCTATTAACAATTTTATCGGCAATAGCAATCCATTCGGATGGTGTTGGATCGAAACCGGTTGGATTATGCGCACTTGAATGTAGTAGAATAACTGAACCTTCTTCAGCTTGATTTAAATCCTGTAGAATTGCGTCAATGTCCAATGTTAATGTATATTTGTTAACGTAACGATAACGTTTGAACGTTTTAAAACCTAAAAAAATGGTAAATTATCAGCTAGAACCAAAAATCGCGAATTATCATTAATTACCTGCACTTTTAAAAATTGATTCGGCAATCGTTGTTAGACTTGAACTATAAGCTACGGTTCGATCTAGAACATTTACTAGAAATTCAGCTCCTATTCGATATGCACCAGTTGTTGATAGTGTTTGAACGGCCATTATTCGATTCTCGATAGCCGCCTTACTATCGTTACCTGAATAAATCGGGAATTGATCTCAATATAAAACTGATCGGTTTTTGATTTCTAAAATTCATTTACCCAAAAGCATTCGAATCGCATAACGTCGAATACTGTCATATCCAAATGGATGTAATTCTTCATTCATTAAAGATGGATCGTTGCTTAATATTTTTTCAGCACTTCTAATTAGTGGAAACATGTGCGGATTGCCGTCTTCATTTCTATAGAAGCTAGAAGCTGGAATCAAGATATTTAAAACTGATAATTGATTAGTCTTTATTATTATTTTTTTTGTTGTTTGAAAATCGTTTGTTTTCAACAATTTTGCCGGACAAAAACTTAGGTTATTGGTTCGGAATTTGTTTCCGATTGTCAATATGATTTTCAGATATTATTTCGGTATTTGAATTTGTTTCGAAATCGAAACAATTAAAGTTTTTAAATTAAATAATTAACGTCATACAACAAAAAGTGTATCGGAAACATTTTTTTAATAAAAAGGTAAAGAATTACATGACGTTTATATTGTTAGACAACCACCAATACAATTCAGATTGTAGTGACAGTGCAGCCGTGACGTCACACAGCCGTTCGTCACTCATTATAATTCTTACATAAATTTATTTTATAATCGTAATTATCTTCGTTGTATTCATGCCGTATAATATACGATTCTAATGGAGTTTTTTGTGGAATATCTTCAAATAGTGACTCAATTTCTGGTTCTTGATGTGAAATTTCTTCGGTTTCCGCCATTTTATTAACGTCAAACTATCAACTAATTTAAGACATTTGAAATTTTCATTTTTGTTGCTAAGAAACAATGTTATTTGTATAGGCTCAACGAAACGACCATCAACCATGATACCACCATCGCCATCATCTAATCGTATAATAATGCATATTGATATGGATTGTTTCTTCGTATCGGTCGGTCTACGAAATCATCCGGAACTTATCGGTAAACCGATAGCAATAACGCATGCAAAAAGTGGCACGATTAAAACTAATGATCCGAAACGGCATACGTCCAGAGAAATTGAGTTTCAATTATATCAAGAACGTGCAGCTGAAGGTATTTGAAACGTATCTAAATTTGTCCCGTATACGTACATGAAACCGTTACAGGTACAATTTCAAGAGTTGTCGATATACATGATCGTATCGATGAATTGGCATCATTATCGGAAGTGGCAAGTTGTAGTTATGAAGCAAGAAAATGTGGCATTAAAAATGGAATGTTTCTAGGGCAAGCGGTGAAGCTATGCCCCGATTTGAAAACGTTGCCATACGATTTTGAGGTTAATAATTGTGTGATTAATATAAATAATTTTATTATAGTAAACGATTATACAATAATTAGATATATAAACGTTCTCATAATGGGATGAAAATGATTTGCAGGGCTACAAGAAAGTATCGAATACTCTATACAATACGATAGCATCATACACGTTGGACATTGAGGCGGTTAGTTGTGATGAAATGTATGTTGATGTCAAACAGATTCTAATCGATGCCGCTATGGAAGTAGACGAGTGGGCAACGTATATACGAAATGAAATAATGGAAAATACTGGATGTCCATGTTCAACTGGTATAATTTCAATTAGAAATCGACTTACATTCTTGATTAATAAATATTCGGGTCGATTTAACAACAGGATTTGGTGCGAATAAACTCCAAGCTCGACTAGCTACAAGAAAAGCAAAACCATCGAATCAATTCTATTTACGACCCGAATATGTGGAAACTTATCTATCCGAAATACCGGTTGCCGATCTACCAGGTGTCGGTTATGCCACATTGAATAAACTACGAAAACTCGACATTAGTACGTGCGGTGATCTACAGATGGCGCCACTGAAAATGTTACAATTAGAATTCGGTATGAAATTGGGTGAACGTTTACGTGATCAGGCTCTAGGTATTGATAATAAACCGTTGGATTTTTGTCATGAAAGGAAATCAGTTTCTGCTGAAATTAATTATGGTAAGATGGAGATTAATTCGGATGGATTGCACTGTCTTTATTCGGTGCACACTGAGATCGTTAATTGTTTATATAAACTAATTATAATATAATAACTTATTTAAAAATTGTTTAACATCGCGCGATATTTCAAATCTTAGTGTATACCGAGTGTAGTTAGTGCGTGCGCAACTCAACGGCGGGACACTATAATTTTGATTACGTGACGTATGCTGATGGTCATGTGTGGTTGTTTTGAAGGTATTCGTTTTAAAACGAAAGAAGAATGTTATAATTTTCTCGAAAGTTTATCGCAAGAGGTTTTTAATCGTTTAAACGATATTAATATGAAAGCGCGTGGATTGACTTTAAAACTTTTAGTACGTGCTGAAGGAGCTCCAATTGTAAGCCACTCCTTTACACTTCTTGCAGATAATAATAATAAAACAATACAATTTTTTGGGGTAGGAAACAGCCAAGTTTCTTGGCCATGGCGTTTGTGACGTCATCAACAAAAGCAGTGCATCACAACTAATATATAAAAGTGGTGAAATAATATTCAAAGAAGTCAAAGCCATCTATGATAAAATGAATGTTCGATTTGAGGAACTAAGAGGCATCGGAATACATTTAAATAAATTGGAAAAAAATGCGCCTATTAATAAAGCTTTAGCGAATTTTTTAAAACAAACAACCGCTAGTAGTGAAACGTCAAAAGTTAGCGAAAGACAATCTGCATCGAAGGAGGCTGCGATTAAAAGTATTCCGTCAAATAACTCGAATCAATTCAGCAGTGGAATCATTTCAAATAAAAAGAATAGTAGAACTGTAAAACGAGGAAAAAGTACGAATAAATTATGTAATAAGTAAAAAAAAAACACACACACACAGTTTGTTTTGTTTTTAGGTGGGAAATATCAGAAATCCCCACCAAAAGGTGTTCAAACATTGAAAGCGTTTTTAGAGAAAGATTTTAAAACTTCCACTGTTAACAGTCCTGCTGTTTCACCTATTGATCCTCAGGTATTTATTATATGCTGTCACAGAATATATTCTGTGACATCGGAACGTTCCAATTACCTAAAAAAAAAAAAAAATTCGATTTCAGTTTCTTCAATTCCGATCCGAAATCGATATGAACACTTTAAACGAATTACCTGAAAGTATTCGCATGGAAATTATGACCGAATACCAATTGAATCCTGACAGTATTACAGTACAACCTAGTTGCTCAACTGCAACTACGATGATTACAGGTAAATTCAATAAAGAACCGAACAATCAATCGGAATTCGATAATTTATCATGTGATCAAATTAAACCGATTATCAAAGCATGGATTCGAAACCAGCCGAATGAACCCGATCAGAGTGATATTGATATGTTAGCGAATCGATTAAGACAAATGGCTTTAGATCGGGATATTGATCAATTACAATGCGAATTTAATTTTATGCATAGGTAATAATCGTCAAGTAGTGGATTGAGGTAAGTAAAATGAATTGGTAGTCTGATTATAATTCAAGATGGCGTCATGATTGATGATGGTTAAGTTTTATAAATTTAATATTAATGAATAATTAAAGATAAAATGTGTATATTAATCTCTTGGATCTTATTTCTAAGATAGTAAAAGAAATTTTCAATATTTTGTACATTCATCGGTAATGCGTCAAATCACCATTATGACGTCATAATGGCGCCGAATGCCCGACTACCTGTTTATTTTACTTATCTTGTTAGAGAAAATGTAATTCTTTTGAAAACTATTTATAGATTATTTACAAATTTAAACTGTCAATGGCATAAAGCCTATTTTTCATTGGTCAATGCCGTCCAACAAGGAATGGTAATGAGATATGGAAAAGTGTTATTGATTGAAACGAATTTTGCATGTTGTCAAATTCATTAATGGAAAATTACATAAGCAAATGGTATGTGATAATTATTAGCTGTTATGTTTGTACAATTACGATTATATAATATTACTAATTGTGTTGTTTTTCTTATTCATCTTGTTTGTTAGGCGCAGCGGTAGTTCGTTGCGATCCTAAATATCTGTGTAGATCATAGAATGATCCTTGATGGTACCTGTAGATGCAAAATTATAAGAGTATAGCATCTGCTCGTAGATCACAACACATAATTAAACAGACATTTACCTGTAATACAGATTTTTTTGTCTTTCCACTTCCAACGCTTCGCTAGGACATTCAAAAGCTTCCGGAACCGCTTTAGTTATATCAAAATCATCATTTTCATCACTATTATCGTCTTGTTCAACATACGAGCAAGTCTCCTGATATTCATCATCATCATTGTCTAGTACGATTGGATATTTACATTGTTCATCCATTAGATATTTTTTATATTGTATTGGCATATATTGTTTCTTACAACCGATCAATTTTCGACAATCTCTTAGAATTCTATGTGGATTTGGTTTTTTCGGATAGGATTTTTCATCTGGAAAAAAAATGAAAATTTAACGCGTTCATTTCTAATTATTTTCATCTTTACAATTCTTCGATTGTTTTCCATTTTGACGTTTTCCCGAGGCAGTCGAGTATTTCCGTGGATTTGCTTTACCATTGGTTTTATCCGGAGTTTGTGACAGACCAGTTTTTTTATTCGACTTTGCATCATCCCCATCAGTTTTGCTTTCCATATTTAATACAGTTAGAGATTTTGATGATTCGAATTGTTTTATTGTATCTGGTTTAAAATCGAATTTATGCGGAATCACCGGTTCATTTTGTTTTTTTGTTAAATCTGTTTGTTTTTGTTGTTCGAATTCTTTGTAGAGACGACGCAACAATTCAAATCTTAAATTGATTTGAACACATTGTGTAGAATGAATTAATCTAATTCCTTGTTACAGGAAATTCTAAATACACATTATTTCTACCTTTTTCTAATAATTTTCTTTCGCTCGTCACACGTACAATCCTCCAATTCCTTTGGATTAAAGATATTCCTTCGTCCCGGTTTTCGTTTTACTGTTACATAAGTAATTCTTAGATGAGCGTGTTTCTTTTCAGTCGGTTTCTGGCCAGCCATGTGTGACGACTCGTTCACAACTACGTTTGAATCATTTTCGATTTGTCTATTTAATTCAATCGATGGTGAGTGGTTTTCTTCTGACGGTGTTTTTTTCAGAGAGCTATCTAATTTCTCCAAAGGCATAAGTAATTTGGGACCATTTTTACGTTCCGGCGCTAGTTCGCTGTATATTTTGATGATTTTGTTATTAGTTTCGTCTAAAATTTTTGTTCTATTATTGTTTTTCTTTAGTTTTTCTCTTAGTTGAAGATATTCCCGTCTAGTCATTAGTTTTACTTGGATGAATGCTAGAAGCTTTTAATGTTGTACCATTTTTTTGATTTTATAAATGTATTTTGTTGTTTTTTTTTTTTGTGAAATTTTCCGTTTTTACTTACTATCATTATTCGGCTGAATTTTAGCCATTATTTTATCGGAATTTTTATTAGTTTCTTTAGCAATTTCTATTAATTGTTTCGGTTTGTTTGGCTGTGCTTCCTGCCAATAAATCGCTTATTATTTTCTTTAAATATTTTATTTATTAATCGTTAACGTACCAGATGTGCTTTCGATGGCGTTGCAACCATTTTATTATTTATTGTCTTTTCACTTTTCATTATTTCGCTTTTTTTACTGCTTTCAACTGAAGCTTTTAATTTTTCTATTTGTTCTTTCTGAAAATTCCATTTATTTTTATTTACCTACTATTATTTTTGCCATCTACCCCGAACGAACCAGTTCCTGTTTTACTCGATCCACATTGATTTTATCGTCGGTTATTTTCTTTATTTCTTTTTGCTTATCGCTATCAACGAATAATTTAAATTTTTGTATTTGCTGTTCCTGCATTGAGAATACGAAGTGTGTGTTTTAATTTATTCTTTTTTGCTTTTTATTTAATTACCAGCTCTCGTTTCAATCGATTCTCATTAATTTTGTTATACAATTCATTTTCGGCTGCTTTTTTGCTAATTTTTCTTTGTTTTTCTTCTTTACTGAATGGTCTTGCCTTTTCGATTTGATACTTCTAAATTGATTAATTGCATTTTTATTTATAGCATAAGAAATTAAAAAAAAAAAAGATAGAAAATTACTTTTGGTAAATAGATAAAAACTTACCAAATCTTCATTTAATCGTTGCTCATTTATTTTATTAAACATTTCATTGATTGACATCTGACTTATTTGTCGCAATCGTTTTTGATACTCTCCCGAATTGTTTTTATCAACTTTCATAATTGCACTTTTATTTCGCCGTTTTTCTTTATTCGGAAATTTGAGGTTATCTTTTAAATATTTCTTCGCAATTTGTTTCGCCATCACATTCGCAAAAACATTATGAAAATAATCGCTTTTTTCGTCAATTTGCTGCTCATCGATCGGCACTTTGTTTCCAGTTCGCTTAACTACTTTTTTATCCACATTTTTTATTTCATTAGTACCTTGTTCTAATGTCAATTTATTCATTGCAATTTGTGCCAAATTAATTGCTGCTTTATTAATTTCAATTTCTTTCTGTATTTTCTCAGGTCCATTATACGTTTTGCGTTTGCGTAATTGTTCCGCCACTTTTGCCGGATATTCATTTATAATGATTTGTTCCTGTTGTTCGTCCAATTCGTTCACCACATCATCACGTATCGTAAATTCTTGATGATTCAACCGTTCACTTGAAGATGCTTTAATATTGTCTTCAAATTGTAATCGACCTGTTTGAATAGTTTCATAGGTTTTGATTTTTTCTTGCGATTTTCGAGCATCCAAAGTCGTTTGTTTAACGATTTTTTGTCGCACTGCGCTCAATTCGGGATTGCTTTGTTGACTTTTAATTGTAGATGGCGCTGGATATACTGTAGGTGGCGCTGAATTGGCTACGAAATTGAAATAATCTATTAAGAAATGGAAATTATTTTTTTTGACATTTTTCCACCTCGTTTGCTTGGCTTTTTTAGCATCTCGATTTTTGCTTGATTGTCGAATAATCGAGTAGTTTTTATTGATTTTTTTGTTGTATTACTATTATTATTTGAATTTTTCCCCTTATTTTCGCTTTCCCGCTTGGCATTTTCATCAACTTTTTTAATTACCACTATTTTATCGCCTGGTAGAATTTTAAAAATTGCCGTTTTCACTGACTTGTTTTTCACTCCTCTTTTAAAAACGTCTTGAATTTTGACACTTTTAATTGAAATTTGTTTTCCTAATCAAAGATTTAATAAGAAAAATCAAAAATTTAACAATATTTATTACTATACCAACCAGTTGGCATTCTATTTCGCAAATAACTCATTGGATGACTAAACCTGATTTTCTCCACTTTACCACTGCTATTGTGATAATTCAATTTTGGTCCACCAGATGGCAAATTAATCGCTAACAGTAAGTGATGAATCGATTAAATAGAATAATAAAATATTCATAATCATAATTTAAACCTGTATTTTCTTTTTTTCTCACAGAAATTGTCGATTGCAATCCACTCGATGATTGACGCTCTCCGATTGGTGTAGTTTTCATTTGTTTATTCTTTTTCGACGTCGAGCTGACGGTATTCGGATACGTTTTTTCTGGTAAAATGAAGAAAATTAAAATTTTACTTCAAATTTTTTCCATGCTTTTATTTACTTGTGAATTTAATTTCATTGTCTTCCATTAATTTTTCATTTATATGCTGTTTTAGATTCGTATTACTAGATGTTACGGGATTTTTAGCTATTAGAATTTCTGTATTTTGTTGTGTTTCATTTGTGATTTTAGTTAATTGTAAATCCCTTTCATATTCATCAATTAAATTCATTTGCTTCGCCGGTACTGTTTCATCTGTTTTTTGAATTAATTCAACTGTTGAATTGTTTTCATTTACCTGCTCTAAATCGTTCAATGTTCTTTCCTGTTTTAGTGCCTGATTGATTGCTTTAATATAAATTGATGTCGACTTTTTAAATTGATCGATTTGTTTTGGATTTATTCGAGTTTTCGCTGGACTTAATTTGACATTTGGGTCATTTTTTCCTATTGCTGCCTTTTCCTCATGTTTTGATGGAGTTTCGAATTTCATTCGAGCAGCTTTAAATTGATTGTTAATGATAATTTCTTGCTGTGTTCGACTCTCTGATTTACTAGTGTTTAACTTATCAATTGTGTCGTCGTTTCGATGGTCTTTAGTTTCTTTCATTAATGCTTGATTTATCGAATTGATAACGTTTGCGGAACAGGCTGGTGTATTTTTATTTGCTACCACTGTACTTTTTAACGAATTATTTCCTTCAGCGACATTGCTAGGTGGCTTTGATATTGGTGCATCTGAAAAAGAGCAGATTAAATAAAGGTAAAATTAAACTTACAAGAAAACTGTCTAAGATCGAAGTTATCCAACTTCGAAAACGTAATTTATATTCACGGAAAAACAAGAATTTGCAATGTCTTATTTCTGGAAAAAACCGCCAGAAAAGTTTGGTTAAGTTGACATTCCACTTCTTATTTGATGGAAAGTGTTGAGGTTAAAGCGCATACGCGTTGTTAGTTCGTTATTATTAAATTAATATGTGAAAATAATTACTTTTTGTTAGTTTCTTTTCTTCAATCACATTTTCGTTGTTTTTTATTTCTATTTGGCCAATTGTTATTGAATCGGTATTAAGTTTAGGTGAATCGGAACTTTCATTTTTCGGCGGTAAAATGATATCGTTCGGACCTCTTGATTTCTCTTTTTTATCTTTTTTTTCAACGCCTGAAAATCGAATTTATCATTAGAAAAACAAAAAGTTTTTATTTATTTGGCATTAACTTGGTGGTTGTTTTGGCATAGGAGGTAATGGAATTTTATTATTAAATGTTTTCTCATCCGATTCCGATTGTTTTTGTTTTAAAATTATAGTTTCTAAATCTTTAATTTTATTTAACATTTCATCGAGTTTCTGTTCATTTTCTTTCACTTTCTCATCGACATTTCTCCAATAGTTGCTCAATACGATTTCCGATTTTGATTTGGTATTGAAATTTATCATCGAGTTTTCATCAATTACATTTATTAATTGATCTAGAATTTTAATTGTTTTTTTTTTAATTTAATTTTGTTAGAAATTATTTTCAATTTGTACTATCGATTTGATCAGTTCTCAACTGCTGAACATCAGGCTCAATTTTCTCTTTTAAATTCTCATCCAAAATCTGCCATTCGAATTTTTTATTCAAATTTTGATCGTCGCTTTGTTGATTCGTTTCGTTGTTTCCTTTTGCTTCTATCGGACTGGAATTGTTTTCACTATTTGCCATCTCATTTGCCGTAGGTTCATTTGGTGTCAAACCGCCATCGTCCGATTTAGGACTATTTAGCTGATTCAGTAAGAATGCGTTGGATATTTCCATTAGTGGATGCTCTGGAAAATTAATAGACAAAAAAACAATAATTGTGTTTCTCCAATAACGTATTGTTATATAAATTCATCTCAGTGCGCACCAAGTGCAGTCGGTGCAACCCAACTGAAGATGTCATAGATAATCGTAGATTAAGCGCCATCTTTACAGTGTCTATAAAACTAATAAAACAATTAATTACCTGATTTTTTTTTAAATTTATTTTATTTTATTTTGAGTTAAAACTCAAGTAATTAGTTATTATAAATTATTGAGCCAACCTTTTATTTTGTTCTTTTTCTCTATTTCATTTAAAATCAGATTTGTAACTATTTGTTTCTGAACGATTTCTTCATTTTCTAATAAAATCTTATCATTCGGTTCTGGAACATTTTCTTGCCCTAATATATTTTTATAATCTTCATTCATTTGATTAAATTCTTTCTTTTTCTTCTTCTTGTTCTCGTTGTACTTTCTATACAGCCAATGAACTTGATCCTTTTCAGCAATTAATACTTTTACTTCGTTATTTCCTTCACTTATAATTCCATTGCTATCTATTTCATTAACCAAATTGATTGCCGATTTTGCAATTGGTTTCCTTACGAAATTATGCTGTGCATCCAAATTGATTTTATCAATTTTCTTTTGAATTGCCGATTTTTTTGCGAATTTTTCCGCTATGTCTTTGTACAGTTGTTTGTAGTAGGCGATTTTCGATACGGGTTTCGTTTCCTTTTCGATTTTTCCCACATTTTCATTTGGTTTTGTAATTTTTTCTTTAGGATTATCTTCATTCACGTTTTCCACTTTTTTTAACGATGTCATTTTAATTCTATCACGTTCTATTTGCTGTAATTGTTGTATTAATTGAATACGTTCGTTAACTATTGTTTCTAATGATTTATTTTCATTGACTGTCATTTCGTCTTCTATAGTACGATTTTCAATATTTGGTTCTATGATGATCGATGGTAAAATGTGCTGCTGGAGATTTGGCGGAGTTTTGTCTTCTTCGTTTTGTTTTTGTTGTATTTTCACTTTTGTTACGTGTTCACCTGAAATGTTTTCTTTTTTAATTAATTAATTTTAATATTCATATGTCAATTATTGCCTTCATCAGTTCCTTCATTTGCGATTCCCATTGTTTCGTCTCGAACATTAACCAGCTGTTGCGCGCGCCGCTCTGATGGTGCTTCTTCTTGTTCTTCTTTTTCAACTTCTTGTTGTTGTTGTTGTTGTATTCTTTTAACCAATGCGTCTTCAATTGATCGTTTCATCATTAATTGAGCGTATTTTGTTTTTAATTTCATCTTCACCTGATTATTTCCTTGTGTTATTTCCGGATGACTTTTTACATTGTAATTCTCCGTTTCTTCTTCTTCTTTTTCGTTCGCTTCTTTTATTTCAGTTCTATTCATTGATTTAAAATACGAATTGACTTCATTCGGATAACAATCTTCTTTGCTCGGATAAATAATTCTTCTATCACTATTCGCTTTTATCATTTTCAATTGCATTTTGTCGCGATCTCGAAATTGTTCTTGTAACTCTTTTAATTTTCTTCTCGTTATGTCTTTATGTATTCGTCTAGAATCTTGTGCTGTATACGAATTATTATCTGATGGTTTACTGATCGGTTTCAATGGTAATCGTTCTTTGATTAGTGGATAAACGGTGGATGCTGGTACAGCGGGATAAATCTGGAATTTGAACAATGAAATTGATGTTTAAAAAATGGAAAGATTGTTTGCCATACGATTTTTCCTGCTCGCCATTGATACTCGTCTCGTTTCTTTCGAATTTCTGCAATTGCTTGTTTTGCCGTTCTCGAATTTCTTTCACTTTTCCGTTTCTCCGTTGGATTCGGTTGGGCGAAACTTGAACAAAATGCACATTTTGCTAGTGCAAGTGAAGGAATTGTGAACAAATTATCGAGTCGTCTTATTAAAATACTAGTTCCAGTTGAATCTAGAAGATTACCTGAAAAGTGAACTGTAGTAGTACTAAGGGTACTAGTTTGATGTGAATGGTGTTTGCGTACCCGTGAAAAATGGTTTGGATATTTTTTCAATGAAATTTTGATGTCTACAGCTGGAAATTTCGTTGGAAAATGTATCAGTTTCGTGAATGCGATTTTCTTCTACTGTCGATTTACATCTACACAATAAATAAATTGAATTAAATCATTTACTTTCCGTTACGTTCAAATTGCTTACGTATCAATTTCCTCGTGCTCTACTTCATCTTGTTGTTCCTCGTTAGTATTTTCATTTTTCATTTCTGTCATTATTTTCTTTGCTTCGTTTTTACAACAGTGCATTGTTGTTGATGCAGTACTACTAGTACTAGTAGCCATTCGGCACGATGTGCAAGATTTTGGTAAATGAGTGTGTACGAATCTATACATTTTTCCGAGATATGTTTTCCACTTTAATTTTGAATTATTAATGGGACAGTTTATGTAGAAATGATTGATGTCAAAAATAATCCGAAATATTGTTTCAGAAAAAAGTGTTTTAATTTTTGTTAATAATAAAATAAAATTTTGGTCAAAGCAAAACCTACTCAGATACGCGCACCATTTTGCTATATAGGCAACTCTTAATGTTCGATTGTATGAAATGACAGTAAAGCAGATATGGAACATATTTGTAAGAGAGGGATATATCAAGATGGCGGCGGGTTAGAAATAAGATTTTATAGCAAAAAAGATTTGGCTTTACGGAATTATTTTACTTTCGTGTTATTGCTGGTTTATTAAGGTATGTAATTATTACTTAATTTAATCAGAGGAATGCTGCTTGTAAATGATGTTAAAATTTTGTAGTTGTTTTTATACTGTTCCGATTTAAGTTGAGCTACTCAGTATCGATTCGAATTAGAAATAAAACAATTTATTCATTACAATTATCGATTTATTGTTTAAACAAATCAAGTTTGTTAAATAAATAATTAAAACTATGTTCCTTTTTAAGTGGTTGACATCGTCCGATTAAATTTGGCTCATCTGAAACTTTCTTCGTTTTCTTTTCGGTTGTTTGTTTTTCTCTAGTTTTCAACATTGCTCGTAATTTATTATTATTATTATTATTATTACTATTTACTGTTGATTTATTATCGATTTTTCTTCTATAAATCGTCGAAATATTATTATAAGTAACTTTTTTTAATGGAGCGTATCGTTGATTTGCCGATTGTTTATTCATGGAATTGAAACTTTCTATTTGATTTCGAATTTGTTGTAGATTATCATTAATCGAATTGTTTTGTTTGCCAAATGATTTCAATGGGTGACTATTTGTCGAACAATGCAAATTAGAACGAAGTTTAGTTGAATCTTTGCTGAATAATTTCTTGTTCGCAGCTACGCTGCGGACCACGTCGTTTTCGTTTCGGTTCAGTACCGCATCACTTTTACAATTTTGCCATGGATAGGGTTTATTTAATCGAGATTTTTCTTTATCGTGTGGTTTATTGAGTAATTGCGCGTCTTTGCTTTTCGTTTCCGAACAATTTGCCGATTTTTTCAATTTATTTCTTATTAATATTTGACTATTATGATCTTGGCGTAATGATGATGGCTTTGAGCTTTTCTCCTCTTCGTTCAATTTCTTATTTTTTAATTTATTATTTTCCATTATTTGTTTTTTATTATCCAGGAATTTGTTTTTTGATTTTTTGATAATTAAAAATCCATTTTTTGTTCGATCGATTTTAACATTCGATTGTTGAAAGATTTTCGATAGGAATGTGTACGTACTGCAATTTCTTATTAGATAATTCATATTAATTAAAGAGAAATTTTGAAACAGAATAATTTAAATACGAAAAAAAATTTAATTTATATTTGACGCTGTTTAACTAAATAACTTTGACAGCAAATTAAGAAATGCTCATTTTTCAATCGCTTTCAGCGCCATCTGTGAGTCAAATATGGCAACAAATCATAAATAGGTTGGAACGAGCAATTTGAAACTAAAAAAAATAAAAATATATAACAATTATATTATGCAATTATTTCATATCACAATTTCTTGTAGGTACAATGCAAAAATATGAATATTTCATCGTAGAAAAATAAATATGTATCCAATAAAATAAAAAAATTAAGGAAATTTCAGTTGCTCAGGTCTCTGGATACGGATTCCCATGGCGAATTAAATTCGATAACTCGACACCACTGTAACCCAATAGCCGCTTCAGATCACATACAAATTTATAAACAAATCGTTTCCCTTGAACTTTCGATATCATATTGCCATCGTAGTAATATCGTAACGCCCTGGAAAGTTTCTCATAGTTCATTGTTGGTTTATTTTTTCTTTCACCCCAGATTTTTGCCACCTTTTCCGGATCGATCAGTTTAAATTCACCATCTCTTCCTGTGACAATAAAGAATTTTTTATTTAATTTTTACTTAGATAAGTAAACTGAATATATACTATCCAATATAAAAAATAAACAAAAGTGAGGTTAAAACACACACCAGTCCATTGGATAACGTTCAGATATTCTTTTGTTGTTAACAATTCAAGAAGAAATTGCCATAATTGAATCTGGCCATTGTACATCATTTTATTAGCACCAGCTGATGTGGAAGATTGCGAGGACGAGGGGGAACACGATGATGATGATGAATTATTATAAACGTTGCACTGATGATTTGGCATGATTCGAACCTAATAAAAATACAAATAAACCATAACGAAATTAAATGATAATCAAACATACTTTGTCCGCAATGAATGGTAGAGTTTTTTCATTCGATTGACTAGAATTGTCCTCATCAGTATGAACGATTGCTAGAAGAAAATGTACGAATTAATTCCGATTGGAAATATATATGTATAACATCGATAATTACCGACTAATTTCATTTTCCTAAGTAGTTCCAAATGTGTCCAAAAGATGTCGCCAGGATCGTTTGGAACAATTTGCTGAAATCGTTCCATTGTTAAATTGCATAAATCCACGCCGGACATACTCCAATCGCTCAATTTAATGTTGGATAGATTGAATTGACGTACGGCCCATTGCAGCCAGTGTCTTACATGTAATAGGGTCCTAAATCACAATACAATAAACATAGCATCATATAATAATCAAATATGGTAAATTTACCATTCTTCTGGATTAGTAGGGATTCTGAGCCGTTCCTGTTCCTTTTTATACTGAGTATCCACTTTCCATTGTACAACAGTTTTTGGTTCTTCCATTGATATGTTTTCAGTTATTAGTTCTGGTTCGATTTTATCGAGTGGGCCGCCTTGCGCCACTGCAGCATCTTAAAACACAAATAGTAAACTATATAATAAATAAATGTATACAAAAATTGATAAGAATCGACCGTAGGGAGCCTACCGAAATCATTTGGATTATCTGACGGTTGCAGTACATCCATGATATTAATTTTTTTCAATTTCGGTTGTATTTGCATATTAATTTGCACTAGGCCTTCACCCTGAATACATAATTCGACCAAATTTTGATGATCCTCCAACTAAAATTAGACACCTATCATTTATATGATACGATTACGAAATGAAACCACATACAATTTGACTGTCCTGTAAGGAAAAAACAAACTTGGAAAAGTCCATTTTTAATCTGTCCTCCAATATCCGTTTCAATGATGACAAGGGCTTTCTAATTTCCATTATTTGCATAACGTAACGTGCCGAAGGATCGGCCATACTTATAATATCTGTACCGATTTCATGTATAAAATTATCATCGAAATCTAAAGGTACTATTGAATCTAAAATATAAAAATAATAATGCTAATTAGAATAAATGAATTATTTCGCGCTGCTTACAATCTTCATCGTTGCTTAGAGCATTATCTTCAGGACATGAAATTGAGCATACTGCACCGCTTGCTGAGGCATCTATATTGTCTTCACCATCATCATTTATTATGTATCTAAAACGGGGAAAGGGATTGAGACACTTTTTACGTTTCCAAGTCTAATTTACTCACTTTTCTGCTAGTTCAGATGATGATACTGGTTCTCCGTATTCATTTACTGCTACAATGAACATTTGTTGTCTTTTTTCATCCATATTTTTTTGTTATGGAAATATTAATTGAAATGCGATATTAGTTTCACATTATTTTAGAAATTGAATTGAAATTATTGAGAATAATATTTATTTTTCTAAATAAGAAACTCCATAATTTTAAGGTTAATGAAGCAGATTCTTCTTCTGAAGATAGAGTTCTTTTTTGGGGTTGGCATTTTTTTTTTTTCACATTAATATTTTTTAATTTTCTATAATCATAATCAATTACGATTTTTCAGTTTTCTCCCCACTTGTTGTACTATATTCAACTAATATACTCAATCTGTTAGATTGTAGTTTATTAAATTTTAATTAATGTATTGCCTATAGAAAGTTTCAGTGTGGATGGCTAGATGGCGTTAGGGCAAAATGTTTGGTGAAATTTTTATTGAGTCCTGCGTACTGTTTAAACAAACAGTCAAATTTAATTAGGAAATAAGGAAATGGGTAGATTATAAAAATAAACAATGAAAAAAAAAAGAACAAATTTGTAATTATGCAACATTAAATTAGAAACAATAAATAACAAATACATCAACTATCCTGAAATAAAGCAATTCTCAGTATCTTTTTCATTTGTATAATTAAATTACAAATTTTTGCATACAACAAAGTGGAGTTTTTTTTTTCTCAGTTAATCGAAGAAGTAACGGAATTTTTTAGCGTCATTAAATTAAATATTGCAAAAACGAAAAAGTCGTATCTAGAAAGCAGTATTTCCATTCATTCAACAATGTTGTGGCAAAATATAATAACTTCTCTTTACACGACTATGTAATTCAGTAATTAATTAATTAACTTTTTTTGGCATATATAACAAGTCCACTCCCAAAAGAATTAACATACACAAGTAACGATTATACTGGACTCTTACAGTACATATTATTTTAAAAATAAATACATAAATAAATTTATAAGTAAGAATTAAGCATTTACATCCCACTTGTCTTAAATTAAACATTATCATAATAATTAAAGAGACTAGTTTAAATGGTGAAAAGTATTATAACTTTACAAATTACATAAAAATTAATTAGATTTTAGCTAAAAGACATTGTCCAATTATGTTATGCATGTGTTACATACTTTTCCATGAGAAGTTTTGCAAAATTATCAACTAATCAAGAAAATATGCTATCAATTCAATTCAATATAGATTGCGATCATTGCTATTATAAAATAGCGCATAAAAATGATGCGATTTAATAAAAAAACAAAAAATGGAATGGAATTTTCCAACATTTTTCCCTTGAGAATAATGTAGATAGATATACACTTAAATTTATTTTATATAGCATTTTGACAATTTGCCATACAATTTGTAAAGTTTCCTTTTAAAAAGTTTTTATTTGTTTGTTTTTGAATGTTGGAATAGGTATGTATATCGCGATCCATTATTTTTATGACATTTTTTTTTTTTTTTGTTCAACTAAAAACACACGACACAATTTGGAGATACATATTATATAGATAGAATAACAGATATAAACTGGAATGAGCTAATATAGATATATAATTAATATTCCCAAAATTACTACCTAAATAAAACTATATCTATCAGTAAATTTGCATATAAATTAATTACGTTGCTCATTTTTTGGAAAGAGCATTTTTCACACACACACACTCCTGACAAAAGGAATCCAGGATTATTCAGAAACACATTTCAAAACATCAATTAGATAAAAGAAATTTTACAATTGTGTAAGAGCATTTTAGCGTTCTGTAGGAAGTCAGTCAATCAGTCAGTTTCGATCTGGAATGGAAGCACACAACTTGTAATAAATCAAACAATTGGAAAAAGAGCAACGTAATTTTTCATTTAGATTAAGCGCAATCCTATTCTGGAAGAACAACGTAAATTAAAAAAAAAAAAAGAAGAAACTAATTACATTCTAATCATTATCATCAATTCGATTGCAACTATATAGGCTTTCATTATGCAAATTGGCAGTTTGTATTCATGTATCTAATCCGATATTACAATGTTAGTAAGTCTAGGTTTTTTTTTTAATGGGACATTTACACGTGCGCGCAAATTGTTTAACCATCAACAAATAGTGGCCGTAACCAAGCGAGGCAACATAGAGATGGATCGCTGAAGTCTGAATAGTTTTTAATTTGTAGGTTAAATTGCATAAAACTCGCCGAAAAATTTGTATTTTTTTACTAACAGCGAATGCCATATATACCAAAATATCGGTCTATAAATTTTAATTTACGTCGAAATTCAACACTCGTCTATTATTATTTAATCAATTTATAATTATTTTTACCAAAACTACAATTAGGCAACAAGAACATTGAAAAAGTAATGGGATAATGATTCAAAATGCTATTGTTTTCTGCAAAAATAAATTATTCCAACATTATTATTATTAATATTATTATTAGTATTTTGCCTTTCAGCTAAATAACCTTACCGCCATTCACACACACACACACACAAGCACACAATTTTGCCTCTAAAATAAAATTTTATGTTGTATGTACTACCACCACCTACATCCGCCCAATTTTTTTTTTTTTTTTTGTTTTTGTTTTTTATCCTTTTGACTTCAACTGCAATTGATCGTATCATATTTGTTTGTTTCTGTTCAAAAAATGGCGAATTAAAAACATTTTAAAGTTCGCTTGATTCTCCAAGTTTTTCTGGTTGTTTTTTTTTTTTTTTTACTTATAGAAATGGCAGCATTCTAGCTAAATATAAAAGCAATTGAAGTATATGTGACCATAATCGTCGTAATGGAGCATATCTGAAATTAATTGTTAATTAGAATTGCGATTGTTGAGGGTGTATACATATGAGCAGCAAATTAATAGTATTCAAGCCATTCCAATAACGAAAATGCTTATTCCGTTATTTTGAAATTTTAGATGGCCATATGTACCTCAGAACTAAAAAGTGCCATGTAATCATAACACTAAAAACCTGGCAAAAACGATAAATCACATACAACCTGGAAACTTGCTTTCGCGCATTTGGAATCGAAGATAAATCTTCTTTAAAAATAAATCTAGAAAGAAAAAAAAAATGATTTCATTTGTTCGAATAGCATTAATTCCATCCATTTCAATCATCTACCTTCTAATGCCTAATATATAATTTTCTATATAATTATCCCAATCAATTTTCTCTACATCAAATCCAAATTCTTTACAATCACTTTGACTCAATGTTTGACTTAGTTTTCGTACATTCTCGTCATCGAATTGCCACTCTTGCATTGTGAAATAATTCAGGCATGTGGCCGCTTTGTTTAGTTTGTCTTGCACTTTTAACATACTGAAATTAGAATAAGAATAAAATAAAACAAAGTTAATAACTAGGTATCGAACAGAATAAATCGTAGAAGTGTAGTGAATTAATAAGGTGTTGGGTAAAACACACTCGATCATAGAACTAGAATATAATTAGACAATAAAAAGACGAAAATACGTGCAAAATTATTGACAACGATTTGTTTTTGTCCAGCGCCATATTGATGTAGACATCACTTCTACGATGTAAAGACAGAGGGCGCCATATGTATTGATATTAATTCTTATACAACCGCATATACATATTTTGCCATCAAACATTCTATGCAATTAATTCGAAACAATTAAGTAGTACTTACAATGGCTTATTACCAATCAGCCACGTTAAACCGTCCATAATATAAGCTGGTATATAATGCAACAAATACAGATTGATCGTATTCATTGTCCTTGATGATGTAACAGTCCCATCAGGATACCAATTAATTTGTGACAATGGATGTATGCGTAGATACTTAAAACACAAATCAACAAATTTACCCCAGGTAATTGGCTTCCTTTGACCTATTAGAAAGTAATTAATTATCGATAAAGAAAAAAATGTGATAATGTTAATGTATTGAAATGATAACGGAAATTATTCTTTACCGGTAACACAATTATATATTGGTGTATCTTTTGTTCGACAATTTGCTATTCGCCATGCGGACACAATCATTAAATTGATTACAATATCTACTGGTACTAAATCGGCTTTTTTAGTTTTATCGCATAACATTGAACGAAATAAACCTTTGCCAGCAGCAGCTATTATGCCTAATAATAGAAAAAAAATTGGAAATATATATTTTCCACCTACTACCCGCTGTACTAATTAATTAATTAATTATCATACCTGTTGGCCCATTCCAATTATCAACCCATCCTTTTAATGGACCATCTATACTACTCAATACGATACTTGGTCGTACAATGACCAATGGCAAATCGCCTTTATTGTCTTTTAACCAGCATTCGGCCAATGCTTTTGTAAATGTATATGTATTAGGTCGTCGGCCAACTAATTTCGGTGTCAATGTATCTACCAATTCCTCATCGAGTGCCTCTACAAGTGATACGATTTGATCAGGTCCAATTGGTGGCGGATAAATTACTTCCTTTACATCGGTCCGATCGCAATTACAATACGCTGTTGATACATGTACCTATACATATAATAATAATAATAATAATAAGAATAATAATGAAATAATAACAATATGTATATGTATATATATATACCAATGCTTCTAAATTTGTCATTTGTCTACATAATTCAATTAATCGTTGCGTTCCCAGCATGTTTATCGTTACCGATAATTTTAATTTTTCATCAAATTTAACAGTGGCAGCACTATGGAAAACAACATTGACCGTACGGAATAGTAACGTTCGATCACTTTCACTTATTGCCAGTTCCGGTTGTGTTATATCGCCCTCAATTGGTAAAACTTTCGATAGATCGGAGGGACGTTCTTTTCTAATTAGATCGAAAAGCTGGAAGAAATCGAACAATTTGAATAATTTCATTTGAAATATATAAGGGGGTGTTGACGGGGAATATGCTATATTGATATTTTGGAAACGGGAAGAATTTGATGGTCGAATAAAATCGACGAAAGTTGCTTAATTTAAGTAAAATGGTGACAGCGTTGTTAAGTATCGTATAGTTGCTGAAAAATTAGAAAAAGATAGAAATTAGGTATCTTTTATAGGGAAAGCTTTTCCCTAAGTTTTTGAATTATTTATAACAATTTTTTTCGGAGATTTATAATTTTTTCCCGATTTCTCAGAAATTGTAGTTCAGTTGACAACGCTGTTAAAATAATCATAAGGTTAATTAAAATCTGCAGCTTTTATCTAATTTAAGTGATCTCGTAACTTTTACCGTTTCTGAGATAACAATATTGCCTTAGTGTGCAATACACCCTGTATATTTTTTTAATAGAGGTATAATAAAATTATAGGCTATTCAACACATGCAAATAATGCCTTTCCATATACTTAACAATCGTGTTCTATTATTGTTCAAATGTAATTTAATAAGTTTATATAGTTGCTAAATTTAGGCAAAATTAAGAAATACAGCGTTGCCAAATATTGTAATTTTCTGAAAAATTAAAAATAAGCAGGTGATTTTTGTAGGAAACACTTTTTTATAGGGTTTGTATTATTTCGAAAAAATAATTTCAGAGTTATATCAATTTTTCTTAATTTCTCAGAAACTATGCAACATTTGGCAACGCTACAAACACAGTGCTAACGTTGCTTAAATTTAGCAACTTTTATCCGATTTAACCGATCTCGTAACTATCACCGTTCCCAAGATAGCAACATTGCCATAATGTAAAGTACACCCTGTATATAAATTTTTTCTTTTTTTTTTGTATAAAGGCATAATAAAATTATAGGCTATTCAACACATGCAAATAACGCCCTTCCATATACTTAACAATCGCCTTCTATTATTATAAAATATAATTTAATAAATTCGTATACATATCGAAAGAAAGTTGTTTACATGTGTGTCAAACACACACACACACGTATCCCACTCACGGCATCTTGCATGCCATCGAAAAGCTTTTACTTAATAATAATATAATAAAATTGGTGTCATTATTTTAATAAAATGTGAAAGAAACAAAAAAAAAAAAAAATGGGTGGAGGAAATGGATCCGCAATTTGCAGGAGGATATTGATTTTGTTCTGTTGTTTTTGTCGCTATTTAAATATGTTCGCGGGTGTAGGGAGGTAAAACTGTTTTAGATCAGAACAAATACATTGTGGCAAAAAAAAAAAAAAGATAACGGGACTAAATAATTAAATTGTCGTAGTAGAGATGGTGGTGTTTTCTTTGATAGCGACAACAATTAATCGATTATTAATGAAACTTACCGGGGAACTCATAAGTTTTTCTAATCGTTCTTTTGCATCTTGACCTCGTTTCTGTCGTATTAATAAATAGATTTTTGATACGCCCGAACAACTTCTCAGTAACTTTTCCAATAGTACCTGTAAAAAATTCGAAAAAAAAAAAAAAAAAACAAATTTTCGAAACACGTAACGAAACGTAGCAATTTATGCTAACTAATTAATTAATTAAATTAATCGATTCGTGTTACTAACTTTTCCCATAAATCCAGTACCACCAGTAATAAATACAGTTTTTCCATTATAAAAATCCGCCACTGAACTTTGTCCGATTAGCATCGATGCTGTATTTGTAGTGGTAGCTGACGTGTATGCTGCCATTATTGATTTATTGTTGATTTCAGTTACACCGTTCGAACCTGATGGAATCTCTTGTATCACCATAGATACGGATGAATGCTGAACTTGTAGAGAAATTTAAAACTGATCGAATTAAATTCAATTCGAATTTTCATCTTGTTATTTTTACCTTTTCGAAAAATATTCTCTAGGTTCTCCCTGTTATTTTTTCCTTTCGATCATCGGAACGACATTTATCACTAGCTAGTTTTATTTATGTTATAATAAAAAAATAAAGAGGGGCGAGAAGACAAAAAACAGCACACGGATGTGTGGATAAAAAAAGATAATGAATTTTTTATGCCTTTTTAACTTTTCAATGTGGGTAGGTGTGTGTGAGTTTTTTTTTTGGAAGATTGGCGCGATTTTTTCTTTTTTTTTTTTCCTTACTGATCGATGTGGAAACTCTTATTTTTCATAATTTTTTTTCAATTATTATTAACATTTATGTTGTTGAAAAAAATCGATGGTATTCTGTAAAAGAAGAGAAAAAAATTAATTAAAAAAGTTGATATTTTGGTTAATAATTTTTGACGTTACTTTAAATTTGACGTTTATCCGAATGAAAAAGTCGAAATTTTACAATTCGAGTATGGAGAAGTGAAAGAAGGAGGGGAAATGAGGAAAGTGGACACCGACAATAGATGGCGCTGGAGCGGACAAGTAGTACACACATCATTTAACATTGTTCTTATGGGAAATTTTAAGGAAAATCAGGGGATTTTTATACCAAAAAATTAAAACTATGATTTATTCTTTTTGTCGCCACCGGCGGGCGGTGTTTTCAAGCCCCCCCCCCCCTCCCGGGAAATATTTTAACTTTTATACGATCTTTTCGCCTCTTTCTTATAGTTCTCTATAATTAAAGCAATCGTCTCTAATCGGTGCATTAAGGCCGTTTGACACTTTGCAATTTTTTGAAAAAAAATTTGAAAATTATTTTCACTTGAATTTTTTTTGTTTTAACTTGACTTAAAATCAGCAACTTTTTTCTATTTTAACCAACCCCGCTAGCTCTTACTGTTTCCGCGGTACAAATAGTGACACCATACTAAATATACACCCTGTACACGAGAATTATATTAATAAATATTTTCATATTAATATATTAACTTAATATTTCTATTAGAACATTTAATAAACATAATAAAAAATCACAATTTTCGAAAAAATAATCACAAAACACCTACCTTACAGACATATTATCGAACCATCTAAAATCAACTGAAATTATCATAAATTCTACAGGAACAACTCATTTAAATAGGTGCTACTCATTTATGATTTTGTTTGTTCGAAGAGACACCGCCCCCCACCCCTTTCAGTGCTACTCAAATATACCGGTAATTAAAGATTTATTTTTTATTTACTCGCATTAAATAAGTTGTGTGATTAAATAAAAATCAATAGGACACTTAAAATTAATCCGTAAAAATACCTATCTCTGAACAAACAATCTTTCAAATTGTAAATAGAATATATTGTACTAGGGTCGGAAAGTCCAAAGTGATTTTTTTGAAGATAGTTTTCGTTAGTTGGTGATGTACTAATTGGTCAATTTGGAGTAGAGTCAGAATTGATTGCTATTTATTTAGAAAACAAAAAAACGCACACACACACACACACTAACTGATAAATGAAAGTGTTCCAGTTCGAAACAATCGGAAAATCAGAACAGGTTTCATTTTCCATTTAGCAAACAACAAAAAAAAAAGAAGAAATTAATGAAATTGAAACGTACATATGTGGAATTTTGTCCCCAAAAAAAATACTGCCATTTTTGACATCTATTTCGAATTCGCATAATAGTAGTAATAAAACGACTCAAAAAATAAACACCATTAAAAATTTAATGGAAAATTACCTTTTCCGCGTCATAATAATAATAATTAGAAACCATTAAAAAAAAAAAAAAAACTTACATGGTCTGTCTTCGTCGAGTGTCAATAATTCATGTTTTGGAATTAGAAAAACCCCCTTTTTTTTTGTTTAAATCAAGTAGGCCATGCATTCACATCTATATATGGCCGTTTGTCTATTAAACGAATTTTTTTTCTCTGTCAATCGACACCGTAATAAACAAAACTCAACTATTTTATTATTGTGTTATCAATAATAACAATTAAATTATTAATAATAATAATTATTATTAATAATAATTGCAAATGCTGCACATTTCTGTATTACTTCTACTAAAATAGTAGGATCGTAGCTAAATAAAATTAAATAAATAAATACATGGTATCGTTTCTTTCTAACGGGCCGCCATCCTTCTTCATTCACATCGTCATATCTTCTTCTTCTTCTTCCGTTGTTGTCGTTGTTGGGTTAGTAGGCTATGCGGAAGAATACCCAAAAAGAAAGAAACAACAAAAAAAAAAAAAAAAGTGGGTCATAATACGTTCATTTAAAATCAAACAAGTTCAATGCTACGAAAAGAGGTTAGTCTTGTTGTAAATGTAAAAGTACTTATATTATATTAATTTCTACTATATATACAGTTTTATTATTTTCTAAACGCCTATATTAGACGAATGGCAACGGACGGTTCAGTGTTGATACACAGACAAGAACAGTTTGTCTGTGATTATGCTGATGATGAGTCAAAAGTCAATGCTAAATTTTTCTGGACTTTTTCCATTTTTATTATGTTTATTTAACCTGCAAAACTGATGAGGCAGGAAATTGAAATTTAAAAGCACATCTGCACACTGGTAATTGGTTATTTTAATTTAAAAATTGGCTAGTAATGTGATGACCATCAAATGTACCATACTTCAGGTAATCAGGAAGCGTTAATTATTCACTGTGTAATTATAGATTTTTATATTATTATAAAGAGGTGAATATCTACGCAGTTTATTTCAATTTATCAGAAAGAAATACTACATTTAAATGAGATCCAAAAAAAAAAACAACATTTCGAGTTGCCTAACTTAATTGGACATAGTCGACTTGATCTGATTATAACTAGGATAGTTTAGATTCCTATGGTGAAAGAAAGAAAGAAATTACTCATTAAGAACGTCTATTTTTCTAATTGCACGTACTGATTAACGATTATTTACTTTTAGATACTAAAAAAAAAAAAAAAATAGTGACGACACCATTGAGAAAAGGTGGCTTATTTATATATTGATTCATTAGCAAATAATTGCATCATAGTTTACTCATACACTGATGCAGTGTTGGTTTTCGGACTAGTAAATAGAATTTGCAAGATATTTTACGATTGATCGAATGATTTAAATAAACAAATTTAAGTAACAAAAAAAAAAATTCGAATCAAAAAATAACATTCTTATATTTGATTCAAAACAAATTAAAAACGAATTATAAAGTGTGGAAATTTAAAGCGTAACTAATTAGTTTTCTTTACCAACCTGTATCTGGTATTTTCGTTGAAATTTTCCAGGAAAACACGTTGTGATGTTCACGTACGTTTATTGTTTTAAATAAAGAATTTTTTTTTACTGCAAAAATATTACAGTGAGTAAATATTTTATTATCGTATCACGACGTATAGGCCATAAAATTGTTTAAACAGAATTGAAGAAATAAAAATTTAATATACCTTTCAGCAAACATTTTCCAATAATTTATTTCTACTTACCTTCCAGGTCTATTTCTTATCGGTAGCACTGCCATTGAAAAATAATAATAATAATAATAATAATCTTGATTGTGTGTGAATTTATTTTAATAAAATAAAATATATTTACCTGTTCCACAATACCTAGACTCAGTAATAAAGCAAAAACGAAAAAAAAATATCTTATCCACAAAATCTATCCAGGCATATTGTTTTACAGGTTAGGAATTCTATAGGAACATTTTAAAATGGTTCAGCCCGTTTTCGCCGGGCCATTTTTTAAACATAATAAGTATTAGATGCGACAAAATTTCGCAATTTAAACAACATAGTTAAATCTAAACCATATCTGAAAGATAACAAAAAAAAAAAAAAAAAAAATGTGTATTTGAATAAACTTTCTTACCTCGTTTAGCGCACTGGATTCGAGCTGCAACGACACCGGCTGCTTACACTTAAATATAATCCAGATTAAAATTTGTGTAGCACAACAAAAAAAATGAAAAACACAAAATAAAATGGAATTTTCAAATAAAATTTAAACACACACACACACACACACACCACCCCTGTTAATTTTTTTTTTTGTTTTGTATTCCTATAAAACTAAAGCCAAAAACGGATTAGAAAATAGACGAAAAAAATCAATAAAATATTATAATAGTGTGTGAAGGCTTCGAAATTTTTGGGCGAGTTTCTATTCTACAACACAGTATCTCTCCAGGGTCATTCCATATTGGAAAATTTCGCTTGCGGCGCTATCTAGTGGCTAGTAGTAAAAATAGTTAAACTTCATTAGGTGGAAGTTTACTTTTCTTGATTTGAAAATTGTATGGTTTTTTAAATCTAATAAACTTAATTTGTTTTAATTTTGATTCTGTTATTAAATTAATCGTTTCGTCTTTAATTTTTTCGATTTATTAATAATAAAAAAATACTTTTATCCTTTGCGAAAGATAAAATATTTCTATATAGGCATATTGAATTATTGGACGGAGAAGAGAAGTAGGCGATGGCTATAGTATATTGGATAATCAAGAAGGAGCACATATTGCCAGATTTGCACGAAATAATAGTAAACTTCTTTTTCTACAATAATAGAAACAGTAATTTGTTAAGTATTATTAAGATGTTGCTTCATTATTCATTCAGTAACACTTTCTATTTGAAAAATCGAAAAATTATGTACTTAAACTAAATTGCCTACCCTACTGTCAGATGGACGACAAATATAACTCTGTCTATGTAAATTATCACAACCATTTTGGTTATCATTTATCACTGAAAAAAAAAAAACAGCAAATGGCTTCATTTGAAAAATTCGCTAAAACTATCCAAAAAAAAAAAAGAGGTATTTCGTTGAACAATTTTATAATTTTTTTATTGGCCAGGTGGTTTTTGGCGCGCTGACACAAGCGCAACGTAGCGGAACGCTTTCGAACCAATCGACCGTCGTCGTTGCCGGTCGAACGAAACATCACAAACAGCTTGATTATTGATGGTAAGTATTTTTCAATATATTATTTTTGTAAAAATTTATATAATTACATAGAATTTTTTTCGATAGAACATTCATCTATCGAAAAATAATAGTTTAATCTTTCGTTTACATGAACCGACTGTCACAACAACTGTTCCATTCATTCTGGAGAAATTAATTTCTAAAGATGATTTTATTCCATAAAAATTCTGGCATGGCTGCCAAACAATTCGCAACGACTTGTTTAGATTAATGATATTTTGATTTTGAAAATTACTATCTCGCATTGTAAATGATGAAACTTATTGATTTTTAACGTAGAATTATTGCAGATTTTTCATTTTATTGATTTCAATTATGTATTACTTGATTGGAATTAGATTTATGCTTAAAAATAATTGGGTGGTGTCTGACTAATTTAATAATTTAAATGACATGGAGCGCGGCAATCTAGATTTTTAAATCGAAATACAATTTCGATTGTTTTTAATTTTATTTTACAGTTTTTATTTGTAGAATTTGATTTTGATATGGGCATCAACTTATTATCTAGTAGGCTTGTTTCGAGTCCCGATCGAATTTCCATAAACAATTTTTTTTTTTTTGCTATAAAAGTATAATATAACGACAGTTACTTCCAGTGGCGTACCAACATTTTGTCGAACTTATTTTATCCTTTTATTTTCAGGTAGATTGATTTGTTTTGTGAAATCAAAATGTCAGACGAATCGTCAGCTGTAGCAGCGAAACGTAGCCGAAAACCGGGAAATGATAATAAGGGTGACAAAGCGGAAAAAGTAGTCGAAGCGAAAAAGCGCACCAAAAAGGTACGCTATTTATGTGTTATTTACAATTTATTATCAAAAATTTTCGAATTAATTAGGAATCAACGCGAAACGATTCAGCCGAGTCCGATAATGAGACGGCCGTACCAACAAAACGGGGTCGTGGCCGACCAAAAGGCAGCTCAAAAAAGAAAGCATCAAAAGCTAGAGCGGCAGCAGCTGCTGCTGCAGCTGGTAAGGGTGGAGGTATACTCGAAAAATTAATTATTTACATAGCACAAAAAAAAAAAAAAAACTGGGAGAATTATTATTAAATTAGGTCGTCGCGGTCGTCCAAAGAAAAAAGAAGAGGAATCGAAATCATCAGAGGACGACGCTGGTGAAAATGATGTAGAAGAAGAAGAGGAGGAGGACGACGAGGAAGACGATGAAGAAGATGAAAGTACATAGATGCGAATTTTTACAATTTTTAGATCTGAATTACTGCAACTAAACACATCCTTCAAATAATAATTATGTTAATTTTAGTTAGCTAATTTCTACAAGACTTGTGTTTAATTTTAAGAAAAACGAAATGTGCCAGAATAATTTTATTTATTTATTTTTAGGTTTTAGTCGAATTATTCGATGAGTTTACGTATTTTTATTTATTTATTTTTTTATCTATTTTATATGTATGTCTGTGGTGTGTAAAGTAATCAATTTAAATCTCAATTTAAGTGACGAAAAAAAAAAGAAAACAAATTAAATTTCAAATAATATAATAAATAAAAATGATTTATTTCTGACGTATTCTCTCTGTTGGTTTAATCACAATTTACTTTTCTTTTAATTACGATTGATTAATTTAAAATAGTTTCCTTCTCACTAGAGTTATTTATTAATTAATATGACATAAAAAATGAACAAATTGTTAAAATTTACACCATCGGACCAATTGTGCATTTTTATACACGTAACCAATACATCGATGCACGAATATTATTATAATCGGGTAATTGTTCAATTGGACCAACAGCAGCTACTGCAGGACATCTGCAAACAAAACGCACCCAATTAATCCATCCATCTTATAATTTGAAGCGTATCCTTTTTTACCTGTCATATAAATACTTATAGCATACATCTCTTACATTTGCCGCTGTTATACTATTGATTCTATGTACCAATTCATGTGGTGGTAATCGTCTGCCATAACATAAAAGCTGACGACCTGAACAGATAAAATTATAAAAAAATGCCTCGCATCGTAACGAACAGCTACTGTTAAATATTTGTTAAAACGTACCTATATCTTCACATACCGATGTTGTAGTGTCTAATTGTAATAAAGAATTGGCTGTAAGTAAAGCTTTTGCTCGTTCCACTTCACCTTCCGTTACACTCGTACATAACCTCATAAATTCCTCTTGAATATTAAGAACCATATCTTCGAGTCGGAGAGGTTCAGCAACAAAATAAATACCCCACAGACCAGTATCCTAATTAAATTAATGAATTCGATTAATTAAAACGTAATTAATAAATCACGTAAGCATACGTATTACTAAACAGAAACCGTCGGATAAAACACGAATTTTTACAGTCAGAGCAAGTTCTGTCACTCTCTCTGTGAGCGAGAGAGACATCTATGTTATTTATTAAGTCACTAATAATATCTTAATTTTACTTAGTTTTCTTTTTTAACTTCTAATAGATAATTTAAATTCGAATATTAATAATATCTATCTTTCTGTCTCTTTCTTACCTTATAGCAAGTATTGAAACTTTGATACGAATGACATAAATCCTCTTCGGCACTGAATCGTGCTAAATTGGTGGCGTTTTGTTTAGCCGATGCTTGTGAACTATAACGGATTACGTGTTAAGTATTTAATCAAATTTCAATTCTACTACGTACCGATCCCAGGCACCTAATAATGTCGATGCAACCATTAATACAAGTGTATCAGGATCAGTCCAGCTAGTACCTTCAACGGCAATAGCAACATGAGCTAATGGCAATGAATCGTCACGAACACGTATATCGGATCCGGTGTAACGGCATGGCGATAGTTTAGGAATTTCTCCTGGATACGTATTACCTAATTGGTGGTAAAAAAATTACACAATGACAACGAATATTATTTTTTGTTATAATTACTAAGTTTTCCAAGATTGGATTCAGTTAATTTTATTAATTCTTCGTGTGAAACACCACCAGCACCGGCAATTACAATTCGACTTGCTTTATAATGATTATCCAAGTACGTTCTTAAATCAGTTGCATTTATTGAACGAATATTGGCAGTGGGTCCTAGAATTTTTTTTATTTTACAACTAAACAATGAGAAACTTCATGGCGCACACCACCTAGTATCGTATTAGCCAATGGCGTTCCTTGATAAGCAACAGAATGTAAATGATCGAAAACGACTTCCTGTAAGTTCGATTCAACTTCCTGCATTTCTCTTAAAATTACGCCTCTTTCCCTTTCGATTTCCGCTTCACTTAGTTTAGCATTTTGTATGATATCGGCCAGAATTTCCATTACCTGAATTATAAAGTCGATTTTATCTAAAAATTAACATTATTCTAAACATACTTGTGGAACATCTTTCGATAAACATTTGGAATAATAAACCGTTTGTTCTCTGCTCGTATAGGCATTCAAATGAGCACCTAAATCTTCAACTTCAATTTCTAATTGGCTCTGCGAACGTTTGGCAGTTCCCTATTAAAAATTATCAATAAATTATTTACATTTCAATTGTGTTTCCAATGTTTATTTACTTTAAATGCCATATGCTCCATGAAATGGGCGACTCCATTATTCTTGGAGTTCTCATAACGACTTCCAGCATCTATCCAAATACCTACAGTTGCCGTTTGAGAGCCCCAATCTTCAGTGGCTACTCTAATACCTATAAAAATTTAATTTATAAAAGTACAAGTGGTTACTGGTAGCTAGCCGTCGTACCATTATTTAAAGTGGTCACTTTAGTTGGAGGTACATTTAATGAGACCTGTTTCTGTTCAGCTGTGGCTGTAGAGGCTTTTCTGAGTGCCTGTAATATTTCAATATCGAGAATTTTATTAAAGAAAAAGTGCGAAGTAGTTACAAATTAAGTTTGAAGTTACGTAATTATCAATTACTTTAATATTAGCGGAAAGGGCTCGAAACTAAAAGAGTGGTATTGGTACTATGTTACGGCATAAAAAAATGTTTAATTACCTTTGCTAAGTTATTATTTTTCGAAAATTTTGCAAATGACTGAGAAAACTTTAGGATCGACGCCATGTTTTTTTCTATCAAAAAGTGACAGAAGCAAATAGTAATGAGCGATTCTTTTTTAATTAAAGGTATCGATAAGACATCGACACGAACATTTCAAATATTTTAATTTAAGAAAAAATAAAAAAAAATTAATTTGCATTATTGTATATTTAGTATTTCTAATAATTTGTTAAGATGAATATTACAGTAACTATTAACATATAATTCTAGAACGAATGTTTTCAATCTGGTAGAAATTTTGGAGTTCTCCTCGCAAATCTCACGAATTCTTTGTATTTTCTTATTTGTTTTTAATTTTGTGAAAAACTCATTAACTTTATCATCATTGTCGAGCTGTATTATTTCACTGGCAAATAAAATAACAATTTTTTCTAAAACGAAGACGAAATTATCCGTAAGAAACTTTTGAATATCAACCACTGCTTTATCTGAAAACTTTTCTGTTTATTCTAATCGAAAATTGAGCAACTATTGTTTTACCTTTCCACAGGAATAGATCAATAAGAAAATCTATTTCAAATTGTTCCAATTTATCGTATTTTAGCATTTTCATTAAAATACTTTTAACAATCATCAAATCATTCTGAGCGCCAACATTTAAACAAGCATAGCAAAATTTGATTTGTTTATTTCGATAATCCAATGTCTCAGTATCTTTAGCAGATACTTCTAAGGTAGTATCACCTAAAATTTCATGCAATATCTTTTCATTTGTTTTATAAAACGTGCAACTCTTCAAAGTTGCTACATCTTCAATGTCTGACATTGACCTTGAACATTGTTTATCTTGTTCCTTAATGAAATTGTATTTAATTATTTCAATCTTTTGTTTATTATGTTTCATGTGATAAAATTGCTTCAAATTATTTTCGAAATCTTCCATATTTCTAAGAGCGGAGCAACATCCGTGTAATATAGATTCAACTTCCGTATTATTGCAACTTGGGAATTGTTTTTTAAATGCATTGAGATAGATTTTCTGGGCATCTTTTGATGAATGCAAATAACTCGTTTGACAACAGCAATTAATAAACGTCTTAAAAATAAATTAATCACAATTACTAGTCATATATAAATGGATTTTATTGAAAATCAATAACCAATAAATCCAAATGGTCTTTCGTACTGGCAACATTCTTCTTTTTCAAATTGCCATAAATCGCATCGGCTATTTTCGATGAAATTATTTCTACAGCCTCATTTTGTAATGTTGGATTACAAAATTCGTGTTGTCGATTTGTAATAAAGTTATTAAAAATCGTTTCTTGGATCGCAGTTCGGCTATTGGACATATTTAAAAAACAAATATTGATGTACGTAAATGTCAATGGAAAATCAAAATGAAAGTTACTAAGATACAGGTTAGATTACTGCATTGTGATAATTTTTTGATTGTTCGAGGTAATTTGAGCACTTTGCTTATTACTGGTAATTAAAACTTTAGCTTCCAAGTTGTTGGCAATGAAAGTCTACATTTGGAAGTTAAAAATTTGCTGAATTTAATTTTTCTTTTTTCAACTCAGTGTGAACGATACTTTAGATTAGCAAGAAACTGTCTGCATTGTCGGTAATCGCCATTTTGTTACCGACTGTGCGGATTGTCGAAGTTTTGACGAATATTTTTTACAAAGTAAGTACTCATATTTACCGATTGATATTTGAAAATCAAATTTTTGAAAATTTTTGAATTACATAAATTCGTTTTGGATTTTCCGTATCTATTAAATTTCTGCTTTATTTTCGTATTAATCGATGGGAATCAGTCGTTTTTAGAAGAAAATTTTACGTACACATGGCTCAAGGGGAATATATGTTAGAAATCAAAGATTCTATGGATTTCTCGAAAATTTCAATAGAAAACACCGTTTTCGATGGAACTGAATATACTTCACAGGAAAATCAACTACAAAATGTGCCATTAGAAGCGTTTAACAATCTTACAAATGTAATATATTTTTCATATTGAAAAAGTCTTAACCAAATTTTCCGGCGACCATTCCGGCTAAATTTTCATTTAATCATCTATGGTTTTAAGGTTACACTTGAAGATGGTACTTCAGCACTGCTATTAAATGATTCATTCGTTTTAAATTTAGAAGACTGGAATCAATTTTCCTGTAATAATACACATGGTATATAGTATTTGTAATTGGCATATGCATGTATATGTATCAAGGCTGTTTACAATTTTTGTAGAACAACAAATGTTAACATTAAACAATGTTATTGAAGCACCTCAGCAATTTTCGGATAATGTAATGATACCTCAAAGTATGCAAGTAGACGATGACAATTTTATCCAGTTAATACAGAATGACAATCTACAACTTCAAATGAATGTTGATCAGCCAGTTTTTTATCTACAAACTGATCCTAACAATGAATTACAAGAAGAAATAAATACAATGGTAAAATGTCTAGAAGCAATTGAAATAGAAACGTATCGTGATTTTTTACGATATATTCGAATCGTCAATAAATCAATAAAAATGATGTAATTTTAATTTTCAGACTGAAAATTTGCCTACCTTCGAAATACCTGTAAATGAACAATCGACAATAGGAAATGATAGCGGAAATGTAAATATGATCGATATGAATAATGTTAACGTTGACGCAAGTAAATTATTGAATGTGGGTTGCAAACTTTTCAGTTGGGAAAATTTATTGAATCATAATTTTGAACAGGGATTGACTCAGTTGGATGGCGGAAAGTGAATATAATTCAGTCATATGACCGCATCTTTTTGTGCCATTTGTCATTAATTAATGTTAAAAATGTTGTAGTTACACAATACTAAACAATGAAGCATACCAAATTCAGTTAGTTAATGAAAATGGATTGATTACACCTGATACAGTACCAAATTTGAATGTTAATAGTGAACCACTGACTATGCAGAATGTATATTTATCTAATAGTTATAATCCTGTTGAAGAACTTGCAAATTATATAAAATTCGATGGTAAAGAAAAAGCCCGTTTTAAATATGCACTCTATTTAATGATATTATTTTTTTTCGTTCACAGGTGGCGCTCTGCAACTGAACAATCAAATGTCAAACAATTCGGAGCAACCCGCCACAAAATTGGTGCCAATTGAGGAAAAAAACGATGAGTTTGATAAGAAATGCGAGGGTTAGTTCGATGATATCAACGACGACAACGTTAAGTAATCGATGTTTAATATTTTTGTAGTGACTAAAAATATTAATGGTTTAAACACGCCATTAAAAAATCTAATCAACAAAACAATCACTTTGGGCAAAACTGAAGGTGGAAAGGTTTTAATTGGGAAAATTATCGACGTAACAAAAAAACAGGCACGCAATAACAGTACAAAATCTAGTCTATCATCAGCATTGAATATAATTAACAGTCGTAATAATAATAATAGTTTTAGTAATCATAGTATGCCAAAAAAAGTTGGCCGACCAAATAAAGAAGAAATGTTAAATCGAGCACTGGAAAAAGTAAGAATCATTTCGTTTTGTCAATACGAAAATTGTTATTGTTATAATTTCTATGTTTAGTTCACCAGGTCGATAAATGACAAATTCTTCACCGTCAATACCAAACCAAATCCTAAAACGTATAAACCAAAAGATATTTCCTCAGGTAATTCAGCGATAACCGTTTATAACTCAATATAATTATTGATAATTGTAAAATTCATTATGAAATAATATACAGCCTCTAGTAACATACGTAAATCGCGTCTATATGCACTACCAACACCACCACCACCACCACCACCGCCACCGCCATTCCCAGCGGCAGAAGAAATCGATAAAGAAATCAAAACAATAATTGATTCAATAGCGAATAAAAACGATTCGAAAAAAATGGAAGAACAAATGAAACTAGAAAAAGCAACAGACGATGAATATAAAATTGTTATACATAAAAAAGTGATGTCAGCTGATTGTTTCGATTTAATATCACGAACACTAATTGGATTAATGGATATGGATAGTGTGGTTAAGAAATTGAAAAATCGAACGATTATATTAAAGGTAAATTGAATGAAATCGAATTTAAAGATTTATTTGATAAATCCTAATACCATATTTGTAGGTATTAGAAAATGTATTTGATCACTACACGAATAAATATGTGAAAAGTATCTCGTATTGTACCGGCTATATGGTTAGAGAATTCAAAATAAATGAAGAGGCCGATAATGTTATCGAAGCATGGAAATTTATTCCCGATTCGAATTCGAATGATATCATTCTGGATGCTAGCGGTGAAAGTGGCGAGAATAACTGGAGGCTAGTAGTGATTATACAATTAATTGATTACAATATAAAAAATTTATCTATGTGTATATAATTGAAATGTTTTAGAATTGCAAATTTAACGATAAACATAACGGTAAGTCCACAAGGCGGACGTACAACTAGAGTGGTAATAAATCCAACCGATATGTACAAATGTAAACGTTGTACACAGAAATTTAAAACAAGCAGTTCATTTAATACGCATTTAAAAAGTTGTATGGCACATCTAACTGCGAAAAAGTACTGTTGCGAAAAATGTACGCTACAATTTAACAATGTGGACGAATACAAACGGCACAGTGAAATACATGAGGAAATCGATACGAATTTTATGTTCGGTTGTATTGAATGTAATATGAGATTTGCCACATCAATAGAATTGGGAAAACATATGAAAATCCATTTTCAGCCGTTGAAATGTCGATATTGCGAACAACGATTTGCTCATGTTAAAAATTTACGTCGTCATCTACAACGGCACGTGAAAGAAATTCAATCGTCAGCGGAAAATGCTGCTGCGGCACAATGTAGAAACAACAATGAATTGTTGTTGCAACAGGATCAGAATTATTTTTATTGTGATATTTGTCGAAGGCAATTTTCACGATTCTCCAATATGCAACGGCATATGGAAATCCATAAAGGAGATGCCAAATATAAGTAAGAAAATCGAAACTTGTTTACGTATGCGTTGAAAAAATTGAAATGTTTTTTGTTTCTTGCAGATGCACAATTTGTAGTTGTTTCTATCATTATTCATCTTCACTAACACGTCATATGGTCACGTGTCATTTAAAAGCAATGACCCAAAAGCCACAAAATCAAATCAAAGACCAACATCACAGTGACATTGCACTCAATCAAATAATGCCTAAAGAAGAGAATCACATCGAATTAATTTCATTTGAAAAATTAAAGAACGACAGTATCGATATAGAAGAAATGGACATTTCCGAATTTTTGAACATTAAAAATGAAAGTATTTTCTATGATGTTAATAATTAAGAAAGCGCACTTGTTGTTTTCTTGTTCTGTTATTGTTTTATAATACGTTTTGTAAATAACAACTAACTACCTACTACTTATATGTATTTGTCTGTCGTCTAAAAATATTTACATTAAATCTTGCCAACGTATATAGATTCATTTTATTGCTTTGATGATGGTTGCCACGCCTCGATTTTTGGCCGTGTAGTAGAATAGGGCATGTATTGTCCTGGTGTTCCACTTAAATTCTCCGTATGATCGGCCATCCATTTATAATTTGGACGACTAGGGTCTTTAGTTGGAATTAAATCGGTTTTGTAATGAAGCCAACCATACCATTCGGCTGGAACTTGACTACCATCATACTCTAAACCTATTAAAATTCATTTACAAATGAACGAGAAATATGGTATGTTCGGAAAGTATTGATACCATAATAAGGAGCATATTCTATCCATCGGTTTCTACCATAAAAATACGCTGGATTTTCATAATATTTATTACCATACTTATCGGTGCCGACTAGCGTACCCGGTCTTAGTGAATCCATTCTGAAAAAAGGCTTATCAATTGTGGAAAAAGAAGTTTTATTTATTACATAATAATGCCAGTTTACCTGTAAATTTTGTATAATGACGCTTTTAGGCCGCCATAACTTTTAATAGTGTTTAGTACCTGGAAAATACGGTCTAAACCGAAATAACTCATTGTTACTGGTAATTGTTTGAGAACATAAACGTTTTTTTACAAATTATTTTTGTTTTGATTTGATTTATAAAACGGCTGATTTCTTCTTCTTTCAAATAATTGAAAATGTTCGTTTGTTTTTATCTGAATTGACATTGACATGACATTTAAATTTTTAAAAATAAAAAGATTTTAAAGATTATGTTTATTTTTTAAATTAATAAATTATCTTAAACATCAAAACATCTAACTACTACATGAATATAATAAATATGGAGATCTATAATAAGGAGTAGACTCAACACGCAACCTAACAAAAGTCAAATCAAAATATTTGGGGCTCAGAAATTTTTTTGTCCACCAGAGGGATTCGGGTGTATATTGCGATAATTGCAGGTCCGTGATTGTCAGATCAGTTTTTCAAATTTTGCATTAATATTTGATATCTAAAATAATCCATAGTATTCCAAACCAAACCATCTAACTATTAAATAATTAAAAAATTTGTTTAAATTTTTATATTAAAAATACGAAAATTTGATTTTCTCATAAGAGCAACTGTTAAAAAAAACTGCTATCTCAGTTGGTCGCGCAGCACTACCTGGCGGCAGTACGTTTTTATTTTTTTAGTGTGTTCACTCCTTTTTATTGCCCTCCAGTTTGTTTAAAGAATATAATCTGCAAAAATAGATATTGATTTTTTTAATTGATAAGATAATGTAGACCACCAGTAATACTTCATCAGGTCATCTCATCTATTATAAATAGTCCTATGGACTTTCGGTCTGTCACTGTTTTTGCTGTCATATTCAATTTTAAATGTTGTTATTGTTGATTCGTTCAAAGTGGTGCAAAAAAAGTGAAATATTCTAATTTAAATACTTATTATAGTGTATAAGTTAGATGTGTAAATAGATCCTTAAATTCTGCTGAATTCAGGTAGGAATTTTATTATATTTATTGTTCTGTATTTATTTACTATTTCCAAATCAAAATAATCGACCGGACCGGAGAAAAACACTGAAAAATTACGTAGCTTTTTATTTGAACAGCACAAATCATTTCGGGGGAGTTTGTAATAAATGAGTTTAAATACTTAATAAACATTTCTAACACAGATAAAGGTATACTATAAATGATTCTATTAATCTCAAATACACAGCACAATATATAAGTATATATCCTTATAGTTATTATTAATTTCCATACGATATGTGTATAGAAATAAATTTTTATAGTACAATATTACAATGGAATAAAAATGCATTCTATAAAAGAAAAGAAAAAAAAAAACAATTATTCATATTTGCATCGATGTTCTCGGCGTTTTACCACATAAAACGCACACTTTTAAAAATTTAGAGAACTCGTCAGAACTTTTGATTATTTCAACCTTTAAAAATACAATGCAAAACATTTTAACCCAATTCAGACAGTACAGAATTTAGATCTTCTTGTAATGCTTCGGTCATTTCTTTCTGTTTATTGAGATCATCTTGTAATCTGTAGTAAATAAATATTAAAATTAAAAATTCCACCTAAAAAGAATCTATACACAACCACATTACCTTTCGGCATTTGTTTTCAACAAATAATTGCCTTTTTTCAGTGCTGCCACCCGCGCTTCATGGCGCTTCACGCGTCCACTCAAATTCACTTTTTTCTTATCTAATGGTGCATCTTCCGGTTCACTTAAACTTTTCTCCGAATCACTATCTTCACTTTCACTCTCACTAGTCTCCTCGTCACTTGTTTCATCTTCTTCTTCTTCTTCCTCGACTTCTTCTTCTACGGTTTCATCGTCGTCTTCGTCTTTTTCATCGCCGTTCTCGTCTTCTTCATCTTCACTGACGTCTTTTAGTAGGGCAGCCATTTTGTCAACCTTAATTTAAAGATTGAAATAAATCAATCATTATTCATCAAGATATAAATTAATAAATAAATTGAATGTGGAGATGGAAATTGAATTGTCAGAAAACTAACCTCTTTTTTGATTTTATTATATTTCTTCTTTTCATCCTTAATTGCTAATTGATGCTTCTTAATTATATCTTTTAATGCGATTCGTTCCTTTTTGGCATTGTCCTCTTTGTTTTTGAAATTTCGTAATTTATTGGTTAATTGTTTCACCTGCGCGCAACAACACGAATTATAAACGAGAATAAATTCGAAAAACAAATAAATGAACCTGAACCAATTAGAAATAGTCCAGATTAGAAGACTTACTTCTTTTTGCATGCGTTTTTCACGTTTTTCCGGTGTATCCTCTTCGTCGCTTTCCTCTTCAGTCTCATCATCTTCCATATCGGCATCGTCGTCGTCGCCACCGCCATTGGCAATACTATTTTGTCGTGAATTACTTATCGATACTTTTTTGCCTAGACAGAGAATTTTTATTTGTAAAAATTACATCGTTTATATCAGAAATTTTGTACGTTTGAACAAGCAACGTTTTCTGTTTGCTAGGTTGTACAAATTGTAAATGACTAGTTACCGTTATAATTAATTTAGATATTCATGTACTCTTACCTTTGATAAGTTAAGCAATCGAAAAAAACGTGCACACAAACACAGGAATAGAAAGACAAACGGATGTTAGTCTGCAAAAGCAACACATTAAAATTATTATTTTTAAGCCAAACTGGATATTTATAGGTTAACTGTGCAGACATAAAATAATGAAAGTGTATATTTGGCGGGGAGTTCGGTGAGTTTTTGTCGAATCCTAGAATTTGCTTTGGTTTATATATATTATTAATATGATATAGTATATATGGTATAATAATATGTTTTTCATTTTTTTTAACGCTATTAAATATACAAATTCACCGCCGAATACACAGAAAACTCCTCGCCAAATATACACATCGATAAAAATAATCTTGACGGATTCGGATGGCACTGCACTGCCTGTACCCGTTACGCACTGAGATCCTTAGTTGTCTAGATTCTGAGTTGCTGGGAGTTTTCTTTTTTTTTTTTTTTTAATCAATTTACTTAATATAAACAATTTTCTTTATGAATTATTCAAAGAATTGTTTAACACCGGCATTTTTCAAATCGCTGTGCAGTCAGTTCAACCCTACCGAAGATGTCATAGATAATCGTAGGATAAGCGCCATCTTTACAATGTCGATGAAACCTTGGTAAATGCAAGAAGCCAATTAATTGCTTTTTAACAGTAGAAAAGTTGCAGAAATTAGCCGCCTCAAAATGTAAAATCGATAAATTACCGCCAATTGCATCCATTAGTTTCTTTTCCAATTCGAGTGTTTTCCTTTTATAGTCTTCCAATTGTAATTTGGTCGTATCTAAATCTTTTACGGCTTCTGTGTATTTCTTTTCAATTTTCTCGCTATTTTTCCGTGTTTCTTCTGCTTCTTTTTTCAATGTTCGAATCACCTAAATTATAGAAAATTAATTTATAATAATAAATTGTGCTATGACCACAAAAAAATGGGTACTTTATCATCTACACCGCCATTTGTCGATTTCCCACTACCACCACCTCCTCCTCCTCCAGTCGATTTCACCTTATCCAATTCCACTTCTAAATTCGTAATTCTAGCTAATAGTCGTCGATTTTCCATTTCCTGTGCCTCTTTATTTCGTAGTTCTAATGCTAGCATTTGTTTAGTACTTTGCAGATCGTCACGTACTTTATCGATATCATCCAATTCATCGACCTCCTCCTGTGCAATGTCATCCTGTGCGTAACCGAGAGAGAGAGAGAGAAATAAAACGATTTACGTGTAGCGCGAGCCAAAAAATACATATACATTTTTTTTTGAGTACTTACACTTACCGGTGGTATGCTGGCCATCGATATCGATTTCTGAATTTGTTCCTCAATTGTCATTTGTCGTCTGAACTTTCGCAAACCCTCTAGCATCGGTTTACTTCGATCATTTGTTACCGTCCGTTTCAATTTGATACCTGATTCAATCTGTTAAATTTTGCAATTGGAAAATTGACATTTTCACTGTACGAGATCGTGCAATTAACCTCCCCCCCCCTCGTTTTAAATAACACACAGTACCTGTTTCAATAATTCATTATGTACATTTGGTTTTTCACTTGCATACAAGAAATGCTCTTCGGCTTTACCTTCTGGCAATAGTGGTTCGGATCGATCATTGCACTCGACATGGCGCAGTTTCTTGCCACCTTCGATTTCTTTTAATGTTGCCGACCAGTCGGGTCGTACTTTTGGTCGTGCCCTAATATAGAAATACATATTCATAATGTATTTAATATTAGATATTATTTTATAATACAAAAGTACCGTTTTGACTTACTTTAATAGATCCAATTTTTTCTTTTGTTTACTGGTCAATGGTTTGGTTGGTAGTTCAGGTATGGTTGGTGGCATACCGGGTGGTGGTGGTGGTGGTGGCATCGGTGGTGGTGGTGCTGGTGTTTGTGATAATCGACGCATAGATTCGGCACGGACGACCGAATTTCGTTTCGCTGGCAGTTCCTTAAATGTTTCAAATATAAGTGGATCGATTGTTCGATCAATACTGATCGTTCTATAGTCGTGCTAGTTAGTGCTAAATAACCAGACTGGCATATAGTTAATTTATTTCTAAATTAATTTGTATATAAATAGATCCTCAATCTCTGGATTGAACCTATTAAAATATCTCTCGCGGCACTTGAATAATTCACATTCGCCGAATTACGTAACGAATGGCCGTTCAAGTGGATCGCTATTATTATTATTATTATTATTGATTTTAAATTGTAGACACTTACTCTATCGATTTCGATTTCTTCATAACTTGAACTCGATTCACATGAACTCTCTTTGCGTAGTAACGATGGTTTTCTTTCTGGTAGTTTTCGTTCAGCGACACTTGTCAGTTTTGGTAGATCATGGATTTTGTGATCCTAGACAATTCAATTCTATAGTATCGAATATATACTAGAAATAGATCAATGTAATCACCTTTTTCGGTGGACTTTTCTCTTTTTGTGGTACCGGTTTCAATTGGGGTTTGATAAAGAAACTATCTTTTTCATCGCCATTTTGTTGTGGCTCTTTCGATTGAACTGATGTTTTTCGAAGTTTCACGCCAGCTGGAAATGATGATACATACATACGGTATAATAGTATTAAGAAATGTGACCAACGCATGCGCCTTTACCTAATGGATTACTATCTTTTTCTTTTCGAAAACTTTCCCGTTCCTGTGGCTCTTTTTTCTTTACTTTTCGTAATTGAATACCATCTGGAAATTATAAATAGGTAATGGAGTGCATTGTTCGAATAAGCTTTTGGCAAACTGAGCCGTATGCGGGCGAGTAGTTGAAATTCATGCAGGCAGGAAAATATTAATTTATAACTGAATTAATGATAGAAAATAATGCGGAATTTACACACAAAATAGATTATTAACTCAGCCAAAAGCCAACAGTTTGTTAAACTAGAGAATTTCGATCTTTCAGTTCCAGTTAGTTGCGCTCAATTAATATGCAATTTTATAGAAATTCCAGCAAAGTTAATTTACTGTGAACAGCAGGCAGACAAGTTAAAATTGGATCCAAAACCTTGTTGTTTTATTTCGGAAAAATTCGGTTTTTTTTTTTTTTTGTTTTTGTCTCAATGAAAATTTACCTAGTGGACTTTCTTTTTCCGGTATCGTAATGTCAGTTTCGATGTCCAATTCCTTTTGGACTTTTCTTAATTGAACATTAGCTGTGGAAAGAAAGAAAACAAAAAATGGCAAGGAAAAGCAACATTTCTATAAATTTGTTATAAACATGAAATAACAATAAATTAAAAATAGAATCTGAGCTTTTTTGTTAATTACATTGAATATTTAATTGCTATTTTTTATATCTACCTATTGGATTATTGTCTGTTGTATCTTTTGGTGTGGTTTCCCTGCTTTTCTTCGGTGTAGTTTTCAAACTTAATTGCGTAACGGGCAATGGATCGGTTGCCGCAACGCCGCCATCTTTCACCCATGGCGGTCGGAATGTTGTTCGACCGGCCGCATTTTTCGTCGTTGTCGTTTCTCCGGCGGGCATTTTTTTCTATATTCCTATATATGGATTTAGACTTGGATTTATCGATAATTGTAAGTAATTGTTAGCAAAAAGAAATTATTGTGTAAAATAGTAATGAAAAAAACCATTTTTGATAAAAAGCAGTTGTTACTGGCGCCATCTCGTGGCGACCTGTCGAAGATCTCGATTCTTTTACTTTTTAAAGTTATCTACGTTTTTTTTTTTTAAGGTAATTTACGCATTACCTTTTTGACATTTCTTTTGTTAATAAATTTTAATTTCTCGCGAAAATAAATAAAGAGTTGCGGGTGTTTATTTATAAAATCTAGCAATAATATACTAGTTTCGAGTGTTCAAAATCCATCTAAATTTGAATTTAAAAACAAAATCTCTCAGCTGTTTGCAAATAATTCTATTGAGCGGCAAAAAAAATCGGGACATCTTCAAAATATTTACTCTGTTTTTTTTTTTTTGTTTGCGATTATTTAAACATGAGGCAAGAAGGGGGAGGTCATCATCATCATCATCAAAACAACACCCACAACTGCGCAACATTGTCACGATGCCAAATGGCGTGGCGGTAGTTTGTTTAATTTGGATGAATTAAATGATCCAGAAAGTATTTTATAATACGCCAAATGTTAATGGAAACTATGTTTATTTATTAATAAACAAATGGATTCTATTCCTCGCTTGGAGTGGTGGTTATTGAAATTGTTTCGATATTGACAATAGATAATAGAAAATGCTAGATATTTTTGGTTATTTTTCATAATTTCCAGAAATTAATCTAAACCAAAAATTCTTTAAGAGCATTTCCGCGCCATATTGTTATACATAATTATGTTTATAATGTAATAGAATGTACGTATGTATACACATACGTACATTACACACACGTAGATATAAATTCTATGAAATTTTATCTCTGATCTGGATCTATTTTAAGCAACAACTGGATAATATAAACGTTGGAAAACGTCGTAGTCGCTGCTGCTGCTGCTACTGCATGGTTTGGTATGTGCATTTTTCTTTGCAAAAGAGAAATTAGATGTTATTTGTTTTTCTGCTAATTATTCGCATTAAATAATTTTTTCTTCGATCGAGAAAATCTAGAATTCTTGTTGTGCAATGAGTAATTGCAGGAAATCATTTTCAACAGTCGGAATTCATAAATTTTGAGGCAAACGATTCTGTCACGGCAGTCAGTAATAATGTGTCATCATTTCTACTATATGTATGTATACAGGGTGTATTTTTAGTAGGGACCAATGTTGTTATTTTGTGCGAACGGTAAGAGTTACATGGCCGGTTTAATTGGATAAAAAGTGACATATTTCAAGTAAAGCTAACGAAATAATTGCAGGACCGTATTGGATAAAGTCGAAATTGTCAGTTTTACCAAATTTTTGGCTTCATTAAATTCGCATTATTGTGGGTTTTTAAAAACATCAAAAAAATATCCAGGTCCGTATTTGAAAAATTGAGGTATTGCTAGTGATAACTTGCATGCGAAAGAGTATTTATAATATCTAATGTCATTGTTGAATGGGGATATAAAAATGATGTATCTTTTGTAGGAAGCATTTTTTTCTAAATTTATTCGTTTTTGAATTATTTAGAAATAATTTTTTTTTTTTTGATTTTTTCCAAATTTCTGGGAAACTACACAACATTTGGTAACGCTGTTAACATAATCTTAACTCTGCTGAAATTTAGTAACTTTTGTCTCAATTAACCGATGTCGCAATTCTTACCGTTACCGCGATATCAGCCATGACACCCACTAAAAATCCACCCTGTATGCATAGAATTAAAGATTCGTTCTAACCAGACTATAGTAGATAGTATGGACATCAAAGAAAACCATGAAATAAATTTCGAAATGCGTGTGTTTTTTTTTTTTAATAAAAATTGGCATCTCCCACTTAAATTCTGTATAAAAATAAACCGATTAGAATAATAATAATTTTAACAGCCAACAAATTTCTAATTTGTAAATACATCATCATTTTTATTTTGTGGTGATATTGATCGAAATGTACTGTAAATTTGGCTCTATTACCTGATGATCGTGCGGTTAGAGCGAAACCGGTTTTTATAAAATACACTATTTTAGCGAGGAAATTGAGATTGTAGTTCTGCCATTTGGATTTATAAGTTTTTATGTTTAAAACGGTCAGTTCTTACGTCAAAATTGCTAGTTAAATTTTCGATTAGGTCCTTCAGCAATAAAGGGCTACGGAATAATAATTTCTTAGGCAAAAAAGTGGTGGTTAACGTACGCATTTGATTTCTATACTATGTAATAAAATAAAAATAAACAAATCAGGCGCAAATAAAACTGTGTGTGTGTGTGTGTGTGTGTGTTTTTTTTTTGTCTAATAGTTTCCTGCATAATTGTAAAGTAGTGCCAGGAGTTAAAATTATTTTCTATGTCTCATCGTGTAGTATTCGAAATCAAAAATTGTTTTTTTTTTTTTTTTTTGACTGACTCATCTGTCGATCGTAGTAGCCTTTGGATTAAAGCAATTCTTTCCTAAAATCAAAGGTCATGATTGGCATTCTGCCAAATGATGGCACCTGAGGAAGAATGTCTCTTTTTTCACCTAGTCCTAGCTAATTATTTACTCTAGTTTATGTATATGTTCGTGTGCGTGTCTGTGTGTGTGTGTTGACATGAAAGAAATCAATCACAGTTTTGATAGGATTTTTCCAATTAATAGTGTCGACACTTACCGATAAATGTGATTTGATGCGGTTGAAACGCACAATTAATTTTCGCCAACAATAATTAATCGAATAGATTGGAAAATTTACACACACACACACACACTTAAATCGTATACGATAATAACACTTTTATTATGGAGAAAAAAAAAAACTTTTCAATTCCATGCGTGCGGCGGTGACGTCTTTTTTCTTACCTTTATTTTTGAATAACTTTTTTTTTTGTTTTCGTTCGTCAAAAAAAAAATGAGGATTTTCTAGTCGTTTTTTTTTTTTTTTTTTTTAATTATTATTATTTCACGAAATTGTACCGTCGCACTTTGCAAAGTATTTTTGAGTCGTCGAACATTTTGGGAATGCGGGAACGGGATTCGAAAAACCGAAAAGAAACACCACCGAAATAGCTATCATCTATTTTCGGCCCGCGTACATCGTCGTTTTTCACGTCGTCGTCGTCGTCGTTGCGATGTCCGCGTCGCGTTGTGTCGTGCGTTCTGTGTGACGTTTATCGTGTGTTTTTTTTTTTTTTTTTTTTCTAATATCAAATTTGGCAAAGTTTTGCCAGATTACGGCTGTTTTCGGATTGGATGTGAAATAAATAAAATCCCCCTCCCCCTAACCCCCGGAAAATTCAAAAGTTTCCTTTATTGTACATTTGTTTATTGAATGCAATTAGCTCTAAATCTATAAATGAAATACTGAAGAAATTAGGCTGGCTGCCTGTGTCAGCTAATTAATGACTTTGTACTAGATGCTACGATGGACAATAGCAGCAAACGAAATAGGAACAAATTTTACTGTTCATAACCTTACCTATCTAGATAGTATGGCAAACAAGACCGTTTTTCGGCCGCCTCGCGCCAATAACCTTTTACTTGCTTATGCCCCAGAAAGAGCCTAATCATTATAATCTATCATAGAGGAACATTTTGATAGAATGCCGTAATTAGTAGATACAAAATATCTAATTTAGAGTACGTTAATTATAGGTACTACTATGTTGCTAAATTGTGTCGTTTCGATTTATTATTATCTTCAACATTTGATGATAAATCATCCAAGATAAGTAAACTGTCGCTGTTATCGTCTCCCACAACCGATGCAGGTTTTTTCATTACGTCTTTAATTGCATCGATTTGCTGTTCATCATCGTTTTTCGATGATGCGATTTTATTTAGTGACGGATCGGATGTCCAATGCGACCATGTTTGTAGGTCATTGTATAGGGCAGTGCCTGGACATTCAGTATCTGGAAAATAATGAGTAGAAAATGATTGATTATCGAGTTTTTGGCCTGTAGAATTTTTTTAAATATAACTGAGAATGAAGTTTCTATGCAGACCCGGTTTCACTATATTACAATCAATCCGAGTGGATTAGTGGAAGCTATGGGCAAAGAACGATTGTATCGTTCTATCGAAAGACATGGTATGACCTTGAAAAATGATTGTTCAAGGTCAACTATGCTATGGTTTTTATAGATTAAGATGTGAATGCAGAAAAATGACGATGTAATTTCTAGTAAGTGCTAAAAAATTGCCTTGTTTTTTTTTTGTTAAATAAAAGAAAAAATACGAATGAAAAAAATCGTGCGTCAACCGATTGCTTGATTAATTATTGAATTGAATGACATATTTCTTGGGGAATGATTCTTGATTTTCGATTATTTAGCAATTATTTTTAAGGTCATCATCATCATCATTAGCTAATAATTGTTAAACAAACTATTTCTCATAATAATTTAATTTTATCAATCAAAAAATGTAAACACGGTTCTTCCCCACTGGTTTAATCATAATAGTCCTGCTGCTGCTGCTGTTAATTTTAAATATTACGGATAACCTTTGGATCTGATTCGAATTATTGTTAATTAATAAATTGACAGATTTATTTGTATATTTAGTAGGGATGTAACGATTATTGTTTTACGATTACGATTGTTAATCGTAAGTATGGTCAATATTCAATATATATCGATTGCATACGTATACGTACCTCTGACTTGTCGATGGCCAACCAATTTATAATTGTCATCGATATAACCTAATTTTACACCCATTTTAATTAGTTGTTTTACAACGGTTATTTGACCTTCAGGTGGACGCTGATCTGGAAACGAATCAAAACGAATAATTTTATCGATTGAGCAAAATAAATCGATGGTTTTTCGTTTTTCCTTTTATTTGTTATCAAGAAAATTTGCAATTTTCCTTTATAGATTAAAATCATAAGTTTTATTTATACGTTTTTTTATGATTATTTTCTGTTTTTATGTATATCGATGATAAAATGGTTTATTTTAAGATAAATTTCGCATTCATTAATCTCAATTATATATTTTTATTATTATTATTATTATTATAGAATTTTCGTCGAAAAATAAGCCATATAGCAAAATAAAATCTATGTGTAGGTGCGTGTTAAAATTACGATTCTACACATTTAGAATTTAGGTTTTTAATTTCCTATATTTAGTAAATAGGAATTTTTTGGACTTGTCCAATTTCGGAAATTGTCTAATCAAAATGAATAAATTAATTTTGTAATCGAATTGAATATATTAAAAAATACGATCTTGAAAATATAAAAATATTGGGTTGAGGCAATCCAGCCGCACCACGTATTTTACCTTCGCCAAATATAAATCTAAATAGCGCAAAAGAATTATGAACATTACATGTAGTTCAAGGTAAGTGCATGTGCACTAGAAAGAAAAAATTACCTAGATAATAATGTATATTATAGAGAAAATATAAGGGCAAATTTCTTTAATATTATTTCAAACGAACAATTTCGCACCTATTTCGAAATCAATGTCATTGGTGGTAATTACGAGACATTTTCCTATTGCTGGTTTTCGTAATATTTTTCGATTTTAAATGGGTCATTGTTATCTATTTTATGTTTGTTTTTTTGTTGTCGCGAAAACCGAAATTTTCGTGTAGGTGATTTTTCATTTAAATCGAGATAGATTTAATTTAATTTGCCCCAAAAACAAAAAAAAAAAAACGGTATACGAGAAGGAGGACGGGCACTTACCACGCCAATCACCAATCAATACAATGCCAATACTTTTATCATTGTATTTTGGCGCATGCGCCCCAACCGCTGACCAACCACGTCCCATATAAATGCGATTATCACTGCCTGCCGCGAAATTGTAGCCGATGTCGTTCCAGCCGTGGGTCAACTGATGAATATAAAAAATATTTAGAAAAATTAGAAATAAATTAAAAAAATAAAATAAACCAAAAAATTAAAATTAAAAATAATAAAAAAAATTAAAAATGAAAAATAATAAAAAGTATTAAAAAAATAAAATAAACAAAAAAATTTAAAAATTAAGAAAATAAAATAAAAAAAAAAATTTAAAAATAAAAAAATAAAATAAACAAAAAGAAATAGTAAAAAAAAATTAAAAATGAAAAATAATAAAAAGTATTAAAAAAATAAAATAAACAAAAAAAAATAAAATAAACAAAAAAAAATAAAAAAAATAAAATAAACAAAAAGAAATAGGTAAAAAAATTAAAAATGAAAAATAATAAAAAGTATTAAAAAAATAAAATAAACAAAAAAAATTAAAAATTAAGAAAATAAAATAAACAAAAAAATTTAAAAATAAAAAAATAAAATAAACAAAAAAAAATAGTAAAAAAATTAAATAAACGAAAAAATTAAAATTAAAAATAATAAAAAAAATTAAAAATGAAAAATAATAAAAAGTATTAAAAAAATAAAATAAACAAAAAAAAAATTAAAAATAAAATAAACAAAAAGAAATAGTAAAAAAAATTAAAAACGAAAAATAATAAAAAGTATTAAAAAAAAAATCAAGTTCAAGTAGGCTATGGTTCAATACTTGTTACACTTACTTGATGATAGTTTTGCATCCATTGCATTGCTTTGATGCATTCATCTTTCGTATAACATGCTGCCGGTGTATAACTATGATGTATAACAACAAATGGTACAGGATTTGTAAGATTTTCAATCAGTTTCGGTGATCTAGCGTGCCATTGCTGACGCGATACAATTTCCGGATCGTGACAGATGATGTATGAATCGATTTTTTTCACTAAAAATTAAAAAAAAAAACAACAATTTAAATAAAACGATTATCGATTGTCGCCGATTACGATTATTAATCGTAATTAATCGTTACATCCCTAGAATAAAATCATAAAATTGGAAGTAACTATTGAAATTAGGTATAAATTTTCTAATTTATTTATTTATATTTGTCGATTTTATTTATAATTAAATAAATATAAAATTAATTTGCAAATCAACAGCGACTTTTCTGCGTGGGTTGTTTATTTTCGGGCTTCCAAAAAAAAAATGGATCGATATTTTTAGCTCGCAAAAGTTTTATTTAATATAATTATTTTATTGGCAAATAATTTCCATTAAAATACTGGCTCTTAAATACAGATACGTATTATTTATTTGTATATATGGAAAACTTGCCGATAAAATGTAAGTATATTTCCATGTTTTTAATTTCAACTAATTTTAGGGTGCGACTCGGGTTTTTTTTTGTTGAGATTATTTAGATATATCGTGTAGTGTTTGGAAAAATGTATTTACTTCTAGAAATTAGGGTATTTTTCAATTTTTTCACCCCAAGAAATCAACTTACCAGCAATGCCACCGAAACAAAAAACTACCCCGACAATTAAATGGTGATTGTACATTTTCGAAATCGTTTATTAAATTTTTCCTTTCGATTTTTTCGATTTAGAAATAAAAAAAAATTTCCTGGTGGAAACGATTTTCCCGAACCCCACCTGATTCGATTCTTTTCAACTGATTTTTAGAATTTAAAAGACCGCACTACACTGTTTTTCACACACACACACACACATAAATCAATTTTATTTATATAAAAAAAAATGTTTAAAACGATTTTATCAATAAATTCGAATGATAAAATCGCGAACGGATTAAAGATGAAATCTTTTCCAAAAATTCCAAAAAAAATTTCGTTCAATTATCTCTCCGAGTGGTGGTGGTACTTAATGATTATGTTTCGGGATCGAGAATTATTTTATATATACATATTTCACATGTGTGTCTGTGTGTGTGTGTGTACAAATTGTTTATAATACAAATAAGTATTATTATAATAATTATTTTTTCAACCAAAACCACGGTAAAAGACCGAATATTCGGATTTTGATAATATTCATATTTCTATTGTATTTCACAAAAAAATATACAAACTAATATGGCGATAGAACGGGGTGGGGAATGGTAGAAATTAAGGCGGTCCTTAGTAACGGGGGATTTTACACGGCAGGGTGTTGGACAAATACGCATACAGCGTACAAGAGAAGAAAAAAATCCTACGATAATTTCAATTCTTCTTCCAGCCTGCTTATCTATTCCTATATTGATAAAATGAATTTGTTTCAGGTCAATCAGTGGGGGTATCGGATTATTTTTCAATTATTATTCATAATAATTTTCAATTAAATTTCAATAAAACTCAAAAGTTTTCATCAGAACATTTCTCACAAATAAATAATATTTAATTCTATTTCTATTTATTTATTAAAAAGTACCGAATGATTTTTTTCTATTTTAAATACAGTTGAACTTCCAATAAATGGACACCATCATTTTTATCGCGTGTTTCGCTTGTGTTTTCGTCACTAAATAATAATAATAATAATAATTTGACAAAAACTAATTGATATTGCTATTTATTCTATTATCTATTAACATAAAATAGCAATTAAAAAAAAATCAATACCATTATTCACTAAAGAATTCACACTCGATATTTCTTGCTCCTTCTGGACGGCATTTAAAGTGCGGTTATTTTTTTCTTATGAAAACCTGCTTCATCTAATTTGTTGTTAAATAATTATTGTATTTCCTATTTATTTTTATTTCTAATTTCTATACAAATACCACAGAAATTATGAATAATTATTAAGCGACAACAGGATCCATCCATCCGTCACATCCGGCTCTATTAAAATCGGATAAGTTTTTAATATCGAGCCCGCAAAAATCCCCTAAAATCCATTAGACATGAAAATGTCGAATAATTAATGAGTTTACCAAAGACTAACAGATAATTAACTAGTTTTATTTATTCATATTTTATTTCTTTTATTATCCATACTTGTGAATTCATAATTATTGTTATTACTTGCAAGCAAATGGTTTTTGACTAATGATGATGATGATGATGAGGATCATCTTGTAATTTATGTTTTGCCTAAATAGGGGAACTACCTGTCAAGGGACTTCACCACTATACCACATTACACGCACCGAAGAAACAGTTATACGGATTTGATTTGAATCCGGTTTATTACAAGAAGCAATATGTTAATAAAATGATTTAATCGATAAATAATTGTTTATAATATGGAGGAAACTAGTAGAACAAAAAAAAAAAGAGAGGTCATCTGTTTGTCCGCTAGTGAAGAAATCGGCATTAGCAGATTTTCGACTTAGCTTTGAGCGGTGTCTACGAGATGGCGCTCGTATATGTAGAAGAATACATATTAGAGTTTAATCTGTCTAATTTAATTGCAATATAATAAAGATTTTTATGTGCGATTTTATTTGGTTGAAGATCCTTATGTATATATTCAACAGTTGATCATACAATATTAAATCAATTGAAATCAAATCTTGATTTGACTAATTTTTATGCCCGATTACACCTTAACCCTAGATATCGTTTGACGTTATTTATTAAAAAAAAAATAAAAGTAATGCATAACGATATATCGTTATATATTTCTCATAAATTTCTAGATAATGATGGTAATGGATGATGGGCCGCCAAAAGAACGGGGCCGGCATCGTATCAAAGTCGAAAATGAAATAATTAAGAAACGCGAACGGGAATTTCGCCATCAACAAATGTGGAATGGAACAGTTGATTATTATAAACGTTGGGATAAATTAACGAATAAATTCGATCAATGGACATCGCCGCAATATTATCATGACAATAATAAACTGCTTTCAGGTATAATCAAGTACTACTAGTACTTCGTATTGAAAATCCAAGTATACTGTGACCAATGTTTTTTTTTTTTGGATAATATGTTGATTCAAGTGAGTTTGAATAATGGTGGATGCGCTGAATATGACTGAATGAAATTCTGCTGGGGATGGCGAAAAATTATTGTTAAAAATCATCATTATATGAAACGTTTTTTTTTTTTCCAGAAATTAAAGAGAAAAAAACTAAAGAAACCCAACTGGAACGAAGACAAAAAAAATTAAAAATCCTACTAGAAGAAGAAGAAAAAACCTATCAAATAGAATTAACTGTAAAAAAGAATTTAAAACCACCGCCAATTACCAATCTAACATCCGATGATGTACCAACAGCAGTACTAAAAGAGATCAATAACGATTTGAAAGCAAAAGAAAATGAAAAGTGTCGACGTGAAGCGGAATTGAAACTGTATCATAGTTGGCGTCAAAATAATCCAATTGTTCGACAATTCGAGAATAAATATAAATTTAACGATTTAAAATTGTCGTGGCTCGATCAACAAATCGAGAAAAAAATGCAAAAAGAACAGGAAGAAAAAGAACGAAAAATCTTTGTGAAACAACAAGAGGAAAAAGTCAGAAAAATGACACAACGACAGGCCGATGAACAACGTGAAACTGAAGCGAAACGTTCAATGCTTAAAGAGCAATTAGATCGACAAATCGAAGAATTAAAACAAAGAGAACAATTCAGTATCGAATTAAAAGAGAAAGAAGCAATCGATCGAAAACATGAAATGCTTCTAGACGAATTAGAAGAGAAAATTAAACTGGAGGAACGACGAATTGCGACAAAAGAATGCGCCTTGTACAACATTAAACAATATAAAATGAAATTGAAAGAAAATGCACGAAATATTCAAGAGAATCTATCAAATGAACAACAACTAATTGCAACACTAAAACAATTGGCACTACAAGAATTACTTGACGATGAAACTAAACGAAAAGAAATCAAAAATGGTCTGGATGAATTTCTAGCAATTGTTAGAGAACAAAAAGTATTGGAAGAAAAACGACAAAAACATTTGGAATTCGTTTTCGATTCGGAAGCGAAAACGGTCTACGATAGACAATGGCAAATGTGGAATAGTGAGGAGAGAGCACGAAAAACATTTCTAAAAAACGTACTAGCAACAGTTAAACAACAAATACAAAACAATTGCGAGCGCAATCGAAAACGGCAAATTGACATATTGAAAGAACGCGAGGAAATGCTCGCGAAAATTGAACAGTACAATAAAGAAATGTGCCAATTACAAGCGGATGAAAAACGAAAAAAAGTACAATTAAAAGAAATATTCGATGAGCAAGTCAAATTGAAAAATGCAAAAAAGAAATTCGAGGAAACTTCCAAATTGGATCAAATCAATAAAGAATTGGAACGGGTTCGAATTGAAGAGGAACGATTGAATCGGGAAATTTTAGAAATACAAAAAGGGCAACGGCCAATAAGACCGCCAAGAAGAAATAGGTTATTGTATTAATTAAAATATTTGTTTTCAATTTTTAACTTTTGTGATTTATTTATAAAGTTTATTATATTTTTGTAAATTATAAAATTATATTTTTGTAATACAATTGAACAATTAAAATTATTAAAAAAAGAATAACTTTCTGAAAATTATGCGTCATTTCTAAAACCAGCGTTATGCATCCCGCAATTCAGCCAAGGCATATCTGGTTGCCACCTTGATATTACATTGTAAAAAGTAAATAATAGTAGAAAAAGTAATAATTTTTCTTGATATATTTTTTAAAATGTAATAATTAAAAACTAATGACTGTGTTAATTAATATTTCTCTTCAATTCTTTCACCTGTCAACGTTCTGTAGAGCCAGCCATTTTGATTTAAAAAATGGTGAGTGATGTATAAACAATTTAATAAATTTGGGTGGTGAAAGCAATTGAAAATGTAAAAATACTTACTTTTTAGTACTTTAATATCATATAATATTAAATAATTATTGTAACTAAAATATTGTACACGTCAAACAAAACAAGTAGGCAACTGTTAATTTTAAAATGGCGCATCAATGTTCCAGTTACGGTTAATTTGTTTTCGATGAAAAAAAAAAGAATGATAAAAATGTGTTTGATGCGATCAGAATTTCAAGTATGTAAACATACGTAAGTACTTTAATGGTGTCACAGTATTTTTTTACTTGGAAAATTTTATTTGTGAGGTAAGTGCAAGTCTTGCTTTTGAGGTTAACTATTGGACGAATATAGATTGCAAAAAAATGTATATAAATAACAGAAAACACTTAGAAATTGATAAATATAAATGAACAAAAATAATTTATTGTTTTTTCGTTATATTCTTGACAATATGGTGATTTTTTGTTAAATATTAATATCAAAAATCGATCAATATAAAATATACATTTCATTCAAAACACATGTATATATAATAATATCCTATAATAGCACAGTCTCGGTTTAATACTGTACATCCGTCCCATGGACGGATAAACCAAGAATACTGTTTAAAATATCACATAAATTACCTTATACAAATAATATATGGACGCGTATGTGTATACTGACCAACCACAAACTGAAGCTAATTTCATAGTAACAACCACGAAAATAGCCGGTAGTAATACAATTGACATTATGGCGATGATAGAAATCACACACTGTGTTCAATTTTGTTATTATTACAATCAACGTATTTTACGTCATACAGTAGTTTGACTGATTTCATCTAAATTCTTTTTCATTTCCTCTAATTTCTTCATATCACTAATCGATGAGTTACATTTATCCACAACTAACGAATGATAAAAATTCGCTGCAAATAGAACGAAAACAATCAGTACGGGTATCACAATAACAGTTGCCGCTACTGCTGCCGTGAAACTGTAATCCCAAAATTTCACCCAACACAGTATCGCTACTTCTACCATGAACAGAAACAATCCTGGAATGAAAAATAAAAAAAAAATTAGTAATCGTGTCAATGAGACACGTTGCTGATAAAAAAGGACGAATAAAATTACCTAAAATTGTTGAAAATGCCCATGCCAATTCAATAAATCCTCGCATACGTTCATGTGGACTTTCGCAAATTAATTCGCATATCTCCAGTTTTGCTATCGATTCAATATTTGGTAAAATATATGTGGAAATCATTAATGCGAAAATATGAACAGCAACTAGTACTGTTGTACAAACAGCAAATAATACAAATAACCATCCAGGAACATTGGTTGGTGTATTTATTTGTAATTCTACCTGAAATTAATCATAAATTATTATGTGCATTCAATATTTTTGATAATATCTTATTTTCTTACGGGCTCGATGTTTTATTAGAATACCTTGCGGTTATATTAGTACACAATGTTTTTCTAATGTTCAACTTACCATTGCAATCATTGCAAAACCAGATAATAATTCGGATGTTGTGGCTGTTGCTTTTAATTTCGCTCTGGATTTATGCAATCGACGCCATGACAGTCCTTCCGGTGTATTCGATATGATTTTCATACCATTCTTCCCGGTTTCAATATCATAACAACGGCAACAGCACCGTGAACTGTTCGTTGTACTTTCATCGTCTTGATTCGATTTTGAGAGTAACTGCAAATCGAAATTAAAATCAATCAAAAATTTCATGACATGTTCGGCCGTCGCTAATTGTTAATCGCGATTGATTTATTTTATTTTAGGAATTAGAATAATTCATTCATTCACTAGAACTAGTTATTATGGAAAATTAAAGAAAGTTTCAAAAGAAAATTAAAGCAGACGAATTTCTTTTTTAAACAAATCATTAACCTAACCTTAAATTTTCCGAACCTTTTGTCATCCATTCGATACGCAACATGAATATGACAGTATTATATGGTGCTATGCAACCAGTAAAACTTACAGATTATTATTTTAAATTGCTAATAAATCTACCTGATTATTTACTTACTTTAGGAGGTGGTGGTGGTGGTATATATACAGGTGGCGGTTGTGGTGGTAATCTATAATTACCACCACCACCACCAATAGAAATCGTACTGGAATTACAGGAAAATGGCGGTGTCCGTTCCCTGGATATTGAACCGAATGGTGTATCCAAGCCGTTATTATTCGTTGTTGATAGTAGGGATAATGGACTATCGGTAGTTGAATAGATTTTCGATCTATTGAATGCTTCAACTATATTAAGAGATCGTGGCCGTGATGTGGACGATGATAATGGTCGTAGTGGGCCCTGAAATCAATTTGTTTACTTTTATATAAAGGGTATTCGGATGCACCGTAGTTATCTACTGGGTGGTTTTTAAGCAAATGTTTTTTTAATTAATTTACTTTTCTATAAACAATTCGTATTTAGAAATTGTTTAACATCGCGCGAAGTATTTCAAATTGCAGTGCGCGCATACGCCATTTTTGGTCTTAATTAAATCATTAATTTAAAAGAAAAATTATTTAAAATTAATTAATAATGTTTGTCGATTGTTATTCTTACCCAATTAATTGCTCTAATTTGTTGTTGTGAATGAAACAAATCGGCTGAAGTATTGTGCCGTTTCATTTTCCGTATTTCTCGCTGGCGGGACGGATTTGAATTGAATTGCGTGAAATTCACTTGAGTAGTTTGATCGGTTTTCATTTTATTTATCGTCTAGAAAAGAATATTAAAAAAGGAAAAAAAAAAAAAAAATGTCGTTAACGATTTAGTAATTAAATTTTAGATTAGTGTTTATCACAGAATATTTTTACAAAAAAAAAACTAAAAAATGATTTTTTAACGATGTATTTTTTCCGGTAAACACACACACACACACACACGACACATTCATGTTCCGGAAATTCTAAATCGTTTTGCAGTTACTCTGTCTATTATTATTAAAAAAAAAAAAAAAAAAAATGTATGATTTAAAAAATAAATTAATAAAAATCACATCAATTTTATAACGATATTTGTACAATGTTTTTCCTTAAAAAAGAACAACAGAAAAATATTTTCCTTTCTCATCACAGATACCTATCTCTCTCTCTCTCTCTCTCTCTATGTATATTGTTGACAAATCCATTTCAATTATTCAATATAGTGTTGTTTGTTTACAAAACGCATAATTAATCAATTATATTAATTAATTAAGTTTTGTTTTCACCTTCTACTACAGGTATTAGCGAGAATTAATTAGATTAGAGTAATAATTAATCGAGCATTCGAATATGAAATTTTACCATTTCTAATTGTTGCTGCCGCATTTTCTCTTGATTTTCAAATTAATAAATTGTACTTCACATTTAATTCGCGCATATGTTGACATGTGACACACACTACACGGTCTTATCAACACCGTCAAGTAAACGAACACAACAACAGATAAAAGCGGACGAGTAAATAGTGATAATTATCTATCGGTTATCTGACTTTTTATAAAGTATTAAATTAAATTAGAAAAAGATGTGATTCTTATTAATACATCTGTATTCAATTTTGTTCAGTACATCCGTCGTTGAATTGGCAACTAGAAGTAAAAAAACCCACAGTGCTCAGACACAGACTAAACTATGTCTATGTACATACACTCGTGTGCTAAGAAAAGTACAGGAAAAAACTAATGTTTTAATTCATTTGTAAATACCATAAGCCACACACACACACACACACTTTCCATTGTTTGTTATCTATAAGCAGGTATTCTTTTTTTTTTTTTTTTAATTTATAATTTGTTACTAATAAGTGTAATTTACATAAAAATTTTCCTCAAGTTAAAAAGTAGGTATGTCCATGTGTACTAATTTTATTATCTTTAAATAACAATTAAAACGATGAATTAATGGGCCATTTACACGCTGCGGTTTTAGTTTGAACTCTGTGTATACAGGGTGTATTGTAGTATGTCTGTATGTCAGAAATGGTAATGGAGTAATTTAATAATAGAAAATTTTCAGTTTTCTAGAATATTCGTCTTTAATGTCATTGTTTAATAAAAGTATAAAAATATATGTAATATTTCTCAGTGACCTTAGAATATTTGGCAACGCTGTTAACATATTCTTAACGTTGCTTAAATTATACAACTTTTATCTGATAGAATCGTCGTCGTAACTTGTACCGTTTCTAAGAAATCATATTGGGCATTACTAGACATACACCCTGTATATAAAAAAAATCGTTGATGAATTAACATTTATTCGTTGTTGATTTATATCTCGAAAGTAAGGAGAGTTTTTCGTTTTTTCATAATTTCTCAGAAACTTTGTTTAATTTGGCAACGCCGTTATCATGTTCTTAAAGTTGCTTAATTTACGCAACTTTTATTTAGTACAATCGACCTCGTAACTCGTACCGTTTCTGAGAAACGATAGTGGACACTACTAAACATACACCCTGTATAACACAAAAAAATTTTTCGAAAAATGCAGGATATTAATAAAAAATGACACCATTCTATTGGAACGTCTAAATCGGTCCTAATCAGTAAATTGAAATTAATTGATTCTATAAATATTGAATAAGTTTTTATGTATTTTCAATATTTTTATTGTAGTGTATTTTTCCAGTTAACGTAAAGTTAATGTTTATTTTCAAACTTAGAACGTTTTTATTTGATCATCTTTTTATTAAAGATGCTCCAGGAAAACATTAATAATAATAATAATTGCATCTAAATTGCCCTGATAAATAGAAAAATTCTAAGAAAATCCAACCAATTCTCATCTACTTCATAACAAATTTAAAAAGAATCGCCACTTATAGTTAAAATTCTTTTTAAACGAATATCGTTTGGTTTTACCCGGTGTAGAAATGTATTTTTTAAACTGTCAAAAATGAAAATTGAAATTCATTTTTATTCTTGGAAAATCGAACAAACAAAACAAATAACGATCCCCGTGGCATCGGGCTCTCTGAAAGTACAATTTATTCAATTTTGTTTCAAGACATTTTTAAACAATCGCCAAACAAAACAACACCTGTTTCACGTAAATCATCATCATCATTATAAATGTATTATTTATTTAATAGCGTATCAAAGTTCAACAAGAAGATTTTTAAGATCAAGAATTGATTTTTCTTGCAAGCAAATAAAATTGGACAATTAAAATTCACATTCGAATGTGAAAATTTGTAAAATCAATACATCGAATTAGATTTATTTGTTTTGCCTATCTTTGCGATGACATTTGCACAAAGAAAATGATTAAAAATAGATCTAGTTTTGTTGATTTTTCCCGTATTCGTATGCGAGAAATGGACAGTTTAGTACATTGTATCGAGAGCCGGATGTACCCAATAGTCTATGACTTTAGATTAGAGAATTCAATGAGCAGTGGATTAATTGTTTGTGTTTTTCCTTTTGAATATTTCTAAATTCTATACGATAACGTAATCGTAACAAAATGAGTAAAATGTGGCAACTATTTCAATAATGCGGATAAAGTAGCATTATGTTACCTTGACCGCGTAATAAATTACAATTTTTCGTGTATATTATTATTAAAAATAGGTAATTTTATTACCATTAATGTGTGTGTGTGTGTTTATTTAATCTAATATGCATTTCGGTATTCGATATTCCGAAATATCGAATAAACATTAAATTTCATTAAAAAAAAAATAGGAAAAAAACTTATAAATATTTATAGAAAACCTACATCATCATTTTCATCCACCTGATTGATGAATATAGTGAAATTTGAATAAACGAATCGTTAAGAAATCAATGAAAATCATTTCCCAATTTTTCCTTAACACATTTTCAAATTGTAATAAATCAAGTTTTTTTTTCTAATGAAAATTCAATTGCACGGCAACATCTCATTTTTATTGGATTATTAATGATGAAAGAGCAAATTTAATAGAAACCTTTTCCACGCCCACATTTGGCAATGCTACGAATAGATGTCGCTATTAAATTTGCATGGCCGAAGCGACCATATTTGGTTGCCTAATAGGCAGTACGTACTCGAATAGCTAGAGTAGAACATAACCTATTAATTAGAATCGGCATAGTTGCTCATAAAAAAGTATAAATAAATAGCAATTATCTAATTTACTAATACATAATTAATAAGAATACGACACGAATCAAAAGAAATCGATACAATACTACAGCAGAAACAAGCGAAGCATCAATCTTTTACCATGAATGGAGTTTACCAGCTGGACATAAAAACAAACCTATTGAAAATCTACAGTTATTTCTAATTATTAAATTAGTTATACGTATCAATATATCATTTCCATCAACAATTAATAGAAAGAGATAACAAATTCGTTGTAATTAAATAAAATGGCATTGAAATTGAAATTAGAAAAAATTCGAAAATGTCAGTTTGAAGTGGCCGAAAATATTGAAAAATTAAAAAGTAAAAGAATCTTTTATGTTGCTGTTCGATCAAGGTAAGATTAAATATGTATAAAAGTTTGGATTTCCTCGTTTTTTTTTGGTTTGTTTGTGTCGCCCTTTCTATTCAAAAATCTGCACTCTAGAGATCGTGAATCGTTGAATTGACGAAAGCGAATCAAAAGTATAATAACGTGTATTCACAATGATAATAATAATTACAATTATTTTTACTAATGATGAACACGTTAAATAATTACTAGCAATCATAATTATTACGATTAAAGTAAAGTCACTACGATTAATCGTATAAATTTATAAATGGTCGAAACATTTTATAAATACCCTACTACAGTGTAATCTAGGAATTTCCACGGCCAATGCGATTTTATAATAGCTGGACAATAAATTTGGTTTTTTTTTTTTTGGTTTATTTAAATAAATTTCGTTTTTTAAACTCTACCTAGATGACCGGTTTGACGTTTAATGAACAAAAAAAGTCCAAAGTAAATAATATCGTTTATTATTGTTATACAGGGTGTATGTTTAGTAGTGTCCAATACTGTTGCTCAGTAAATGGTAAAAGTTACAACGTCGACTGTATTAGATTAAAGTTGCCAAATTTAAGCCGAACTAAGAATATGTTGGCAGCATTGCCAACATATTCAAAGGTTTCTGAGAAATTGGGAAAAAATGAAAAAATCTCGAATTTTTCACAAGATATTTAAACGAATTATACATATATATATATAAGAGGAGATGGCGTCTGTTGAATGAGACACCCTGTATACTATAAAAATCAATAAAATTACCCACCAAAAAAAAACACATCTAAACAATAGACGTCATTGGAATGTACCTCTACTTTCTAGTAGGTATTATTATAATTAATTACGAAATAAAATGGATTTTTCTTTTTCGTCGTCACCGCGATGACAAAGTGACAGATTGTCACATCGGTTCCATTTCAAATACTATATGCGGTTTTAATTAAAACCAGATTCACAATAATAATAATAATAATTTATGTCGATTAAGAATCGATTGATTGTGATTTTCTATCGATCGGATTCTTTTCCGTTGTTTATTCATAACTTTTCGTTTTTTATCTGTTTATTTTTGTTACATATAAATTTTAGGTTATTTTGTATTTTTTTCTTGTTGACAATGATTTTAATCGTTTTCGTCGTTTATTTTCCATCGATTGCCTGATTCACGTGTTCATATTCGTACGTGGGTGAAATGAGAAAATTTCACTTCACTTTCTTTAAAACATAAAATTTCCATTCCGCCAACGTGTACGAAGTTCAAAATGATTATTTTGGAGTTGGGTAAAAGTAGTACTAATGTTCTTATTAATTATTATTATTATTAGGTATAACAATAAATTAATGTACGTTCTCGAGAAGAAAAACAGTTCATTTGCGACTTGTCAACTTGATGATAGGACAATATCTGGTTGCATAATTTGTCATATGTGTCATATTTTGATTTTCTAGTTTTTTGCCCTGAAATATTGTATAATTATTAACTAATTTTAGTAATAATCCATTATAAATATATTAAAATACAATTTTATAAATATATTTTTTTTATTCATCAACCAAATTAGACGAACATCCTTAACCTAGCACCGCCTACTTGACGAAAAATTCAACTAGGTCGTACAGGCATCCGATCGCGTTGCTAGGAGATTTTTCTATTTCCAAAAACCGGTCTGCCAGCGGCTTTCTTCGTTACCCAAGTAACGAATCTAGTCACCTATGACCTACGTATTTTAACGCACTATTCTTGCGAGTGTATATAAACATTTTGTCTATGGTAATTATTATTTATTTTGTTAAAGTAATTAAAATTTTTGGCAACTAAATTACTACCTACCTCTTAATATAATAATCCGAAATCTGTTGCAGTTCCCAATGATTGTTCAAATGTCGTAGAGATTGCAAAGATAACAATTAAACACACTATTTTTTTTATTAGAACTAGATAATTTTATTTCCGTATAGTAAGTAGAGAGAAAACAAACAACGAAAAAATTATATGTTATTTTGTTTGTAGTTATGTTGGTTGTACCACACTAGACTAGTAGATAGATAATAATAATGACTTATTATTAAAAAACACCGGTACCTACATAAACATTCAACTGAACTGAATTCATTCACGTTGGTTTTTTTTTTTTTAGTTAGTTGCGCTCAGGTTCACCCGACAAAGTCTCTTGCTTGACAAACAAAAAAAATTTTACATGCATGTATATCTATACACATAATAAATATCCTAATAGTATTTTTGCAAAATGTAAATATGTACCGGTTTATCAGAATAAAATAGGTACGTGTACACGTAATAGGAGTATATACATACATACTTTCTCGATTTGAATTAAAGGAAAGGTTTTTCTCGTTAAAAACACATCTCCGATGCAAAGAGACGTTTTCCATACATACAAAAAAAAAAAAAAACAAATTGGAAGAAGTGAATGTACGCTGATTAGCATAATGTAATTTTATATATTATGTCGCTTTAGATGGCTGTCAAAGAAGTACCGTAACGTACAATAAAAAGAAATCAATTTTTTATCATCCGCAATGGCGGATTTAAGTGACTGTCAATAGCGGCTCTCTCTCTCTCTCTCTCACTTGTTACACCATCCATAATCGTATTGTGTATATTGATGGCTGCCGCCGGTATCGTGTAAAATCTATTGACAATATCTTTTGAATTAAATAGGTACGTATCGATTATTAGTATCAGTAATTTAATCAAAAATACTATTCTATTAATAATTTAATTTCAAATTTTCAATCGGCAACTCCACTACACAAAATTGTCATTACCTCTAGCGCCATCCAATGGCCAACCTCTACATTAATTTACCCTAACTATAATAGTATTAACGAAATCTACTTTACATAATCTAATAATTCTCATACGCTCCAAATACATCTTTCCTTTTTGCATTCATAATAAATAAAATCCTTTAATTTTTCACCCCTCCCAACTACACCTAGTGCCTAATTAATTTAAACTATACAAAATACAAATATTTTATTATTAACAATTTCGTATTGTGCAATTTGTTGAAATTTCACGTGACGTACGTCACAGATACATTCGCATGTATTTCACACTTGACTGACTTGTCCTCTAAATGTCCTTAGCCAAAAATTTTCAGTTTTAAATTCACCCTCGATTTGATCGCGTTGCTTCAAGAGAAATTTCCAGTTCGATTTTCTTCTGATAGAAATAGGAAAAGGTAAGAGGAATTTATTTGTTTTTTTTTTTGGGATGTATGTAGTTCAATTGGTTTTTTGGAATTGGGAAGAAAATTATTAGATTTGATTTAACTAAACAGCGGCATTTTTTTTATTTGATTTATTAATAAAATCAAATCGTATTTGTAACTATTTAATAGATTGGTTCGTTATCGAAGTGAATAGTTGTTTTTTGATAATGAAAAATTTATGAATTTTATGAAAAAACAGTTATTTATTATAGAGTTATTGGCCCCACAGCTCTAATTTGTAAATTGTGTTTTACTGGTTGCATTTCTTCATTATTTTTTCCGTGTTCATTCGTATTGTTATTGACGAAAAAGCCCCGCCCTCTTAAAACATCAACAAATTAACGAAATTTAAAATTGCCGGTTTTCAATGTATTAAAATGTCGTTTGTTTTACATTAAAAGCAATTGTGGTTTTAAAAAATTCCATATTTATTCATATTAATAACAATAATATGATTATTCTTATAACATAATACAATCTGAATACATTTCACATGACCTCTGGATGACATTGTTATTTCAACCAAACACACTGACTGATATCAGTGTGATTTTTTTTTTGTTTTTATTTTCAAACAAATGGAATGAATAAGTAAATAAACGTTTTGTAGTCGTTGATTCTTTAGTCGATTTTATTTATATGGAAAAATATTTCGTCGTCGTCTTTTCATTCATAAAAAATCTTCTGGTTAAATTTGTATATCGAAATGGTAATTTTTGAGCGATATATTAAAAAAAAAAGCAACCAACTAGCAATGAATTTAGTTCTATATTTTTGACTTGTTTTGCTTTAAATAGACTTAAAATAGGAACTATGAAACCAAATATACATAAAAGAACAAAAAAAAAAATCATATTTATAACTCGATTATCATCTATTTTGATCAACAACTGTTTTGTTTATTACATTCATTCAGTCATGTAGACACCATCCAATCGAACTATTATTTATCAGCGAAAGAAAGTGAATTTCTTTCTAGAAATACAACGATATGACCTTTTGACATTGTCGTTGACATATACAAATGGAAGATCAATATTTGATTAAAGTTTAGAGAACACAACAAGGGCAAAGCGAATGCATTCGACTTGTTATCAGTATATTGTTGTTTATACGCTTTTGATTGTAACAATAATATAATATGATGCCTAATGCATATATATTCTACGGTTTGATTTTGATTCACAGAACTTTAAATTCGTGAAAAATTTGTTATGAATGCGTGCCAAAATCGGCGTTACTTTTTTACATAATAAGATAATTTCCTACTACAACTATTTCTGTTAATTTAAATTACTAATAAATCCTCGGCTTAATAAAAATATATCGAATCGGTGTTGTTTTCCAATTGTGATAACGTCATTAATAGAATTGATGATAACACGCCGCCTATAAATAACCCAACTTCCAGTCATTTGTTAATTAATTTTCACTACACTGGTATATCAATTCGTTTTGCTCGTTTCGTAGTTCAACGAAAAAATCTAAAAAAATGACTACGCATTGGAACTATCCCGATCCAGCTCTACAAGATGAATTACGTAAAATTGCAAATGCCATTGTGGCACCAGGAAAAGGTATTTTAGCTGCTGATGAATCCGTATCGACAATGGGTAAACGTTTATCCGATATTGGTGTGGAAAATACTGATGAGAATCGACGCAAGTACAGGTAAATCAAAAAAAAAAAAAAATGTCACCTATTCCATTAACTTTAGAGAAAGAAAGAAATACAATTTTTAATGAGTAAGAACGGTTGCAACAACTCGGTCTTCGAGCAACCAGTGGGTAGCCCATGAAGTTAGTTGCAGGTGAATTTTTTTAAGTACAGGGGGCGCATCATGCGATTTGACATTATATTAAAAGTTAGAAGTTATTTACTTGTTTATTTATATTGTGGTAGTAGTTTTTTGTTTTTTTTTTTTTCACCTGCGCCTTCTAGCCAATAGGAAATTAGCAAAATCCCACTCTATGCGCAAACGTATTTTTTCAGATAATATGGGAAAGGTCTATTGACCAATTTAATTTTAACTAACTCAAAGTTTAAATAGCTTAAATTTTAAATGGTTTATTGATTTAACTTTTATTATATTATAAATATTAATTTTAATTTAGTTTTCAAGTTTTAATTTTGACTAAAGTTTTGCTGTGGCATTATTTACTGACTGGTTTTTCATTATGAATTTAGACAGCTTTTGTTTACCACATGTCCAACTATTGGCGATTACATTTCCGGTGTGATTCTCTTTCATGAGACACTCTATCAGAAGGCCGATGACGGTACACCGTTTCCTGAATTGTTGAAAAAACGTGGCATTATACCTGGTATTAAAGTCGATACTGGTGTTGTTCCATTATTTGGTAGTGATGATGAATGCACCACACAAGGTAAGTACAATTAATTTCTTATTCAAATCAATCATCATCAAATTATTATAGGTTTGGATGATTTGGGCAAACGTTGCGCCCAATACAAAAAGGATGGATGTCATTTTGCTAAATGGCGTTGCGTATTGAAAATTAAAGATCACACGCCATCGTTACAAGCGCTCGAAGAGAATGCCAATGTACTGGCTCGTTATGCATCCATTTGTCAAGCGAATCGTATTGTGCCAATTGTTGAACCGGAAGTACTACCAGATGGTGATCACGATTTGGAACGGTCACAGAAAGTCACCGAGACCGTTCTGGCTTTTGTTTATAAAGTGAGTTATTGTGTTGAATTCGTTTTGAATGATCCGAAAAATGTGAAATTTTTCAGGCTTTGGCCGATCATAATGTCTTTTTGGAAGGCACACTATTGAAACCGAATATGGTAACAGCTGGTCAATCGTATTCATCTAAATACAGTCCAGAGGATGTTGGTAAAGCAACGGTGACCGCTCTACAACGTACAGTACCAGCGGCTGTGCCTGGAATTACATTCCTTTCTGGTGGCCAGTCCGAAGAGGAGGCTTCCGTTAATTTGAACGCCATTAATCAGTATGTTTAACAATCAAAATTAAATTGACGTATTGATTCGATTACTTACTATAGATATGCCGGCAAGAAACCGTGGGCACTAACATTCAGTTATGGTCGTGCATTGCAGGCATCCGTTTTACGTGCATGGGGCGGTAAAGATGAGAAAGTCAAAGATGGACAGGATGAATTATTGAAACGTGCAAAGGTATTATTGAGAGGATTCGTGATCGATAAAGATTGGATTATTTTTCATATGTTATTTACAGGCAAATAGCGAAGCGTCATTGGGAAAATATGCGGCTGGCAGTATTCAAGGCAAAGCCGGTGAAGCTGGACTGTTTGTTAAAAATCATGCTTATTAAGAGTATCGTTGAGAAAAACAATAAATTGTGCTTTCTAGATATAGTTGATAGTATATCTCGGTAATAATAAATATTCTGAGCGCACTAGTTTACTAATTATTGAAAAAAATATTGTTTAGATGCAAAAACTAGTCGGTTTAGCTCCTCATACGTATTCAGCACATATAAAAATACATTTAGAACGCACCGAAATGTTTTTATTGTTTATTTATTTCGGAGATGATATTTTTTTTGCATTTTTTCTTTTTATTATTGTTATGATTCTCTTTTTACGGTTTAGTGTCAAAGGTGATATTGTACCTATATGTGTAGAGATCGCCATTTAATTATTTTATAGTTATTGTTATTGTATTATCCAATATAAATAACGCATGTCATAAATGCAAAATGGTGTTTTCTTACATTCCTGTTTGAAATTAAATTTGAAACGTTTAACGGTGATAGAAAAAGACACAGACATCAATTAATTTTTAATTAGAAATCTTTGCGTCTTTTAAATTTCTAAAAATTGTAATTAATTTATCTTCTGCTCCATCATTATTATTCGTCATATTTTCATCGTCACTTGTATGTGATGAGGAATCGCCGTGATTTCCAATGAAACTGTCATCATCTCTCGACATTTGATTATCGTAAATGCTGCACAACTTTTTCATTTTCATTTCAGCTTCCGTTTTTGCTTCTTGTAGAAATTGTTCAATTTGTTGTTGTGTTTCTACTTCGTTGCCGTCATCTGTAGAATCTGAATCTGAAAAATAATATTTTAACTTTGAAATTGAATCTAAAACACCAAAATTTGTTTTTTACCAGAATTATTCTTTGCTATTTTTTGGTTATTTGCCGTTCTTTGGTTAATTCTGTATAATTTTTCCGGTGCCGTTTCAATTAAATTCAAAACGGTTTGATCGACTGCATTTTCCAATAAATTTCTTAGCGATTCAGTTTTCCGAAATTTTTCTTTTAATTCCGCTATTGTAATTCTGCAAAAAATATAGTTTTTTATACATATTGATTCGATACGAATTCTCTTCGATCACCTTGGATAATGGAATTTGTTCGTTTCAGTTTCATAATCAATTTTCATTAAACTCTCCACTGGATCTTCGAAAATATTAATGCGAAATTTTCGAATAAATTTTCGACAAACTTTTTCCTCAATCGATTTCGTTGGCCATGTGTTTTCATATTTTTTCCTTCTCAATTTTGGATCTTTTTCGATCGTTTTCGATCCAGAATCTGATTGCAAATTCGAATTTGATGATGGTAATTGATTTTGTTCTATATTTATATGAACTAATTTAATATTATAATTAAAAAAACTTTATTAATCTACTTTTTACGAATGGACATTTTGTTTACTCCATACTTCACAGAATCAGTCTGTGATTACTTACTTTGTATGTCATTGGTGGAAAACAAATTCGATTGGCTGGACGTTGTTGGATGAGGTGGAGGAGGAGGGAATGGTACAAGCTCCGTATGAGAATGGACCAACGGTTTTAAGCTACTGCATTTACTTTTCCTCGCAGCTATGCGCCGCTTTCTATTACCTCTTTTTTCTGTTAAAACTATGCAAAATACATTTCCAATTTTAGATTTTTAAGACAGTTCTGTTAATTTTGTACTATTATTACCATCTCTCGGCGTATTTTCAATAACATCACTGGAATGCTCGCTACTCAACCTATTCGAATATGCCGCATTTCGATTATTAACAGGACATTCTTCATTTTGCTCAATATCGTCCATGTTTTCCATTATATTTTCATCATAATCAACGTCCATCACTTCTAAACATTGTGATGATGGTTTAGTAGGTACATCATCAGTTTCCTGATGCTTTTCAAGATTAGTCGAAATCGCATTTCCATTATCCGGTTCGACTGCTAAATATGTTTCACATGAATCATTCCGTTTGGTTTGTTTTGTACTGAAACAGGCTGATGGCAATGAAAATACATTTGTAGCCCAGAAATTATCGGATGGCGATGGTGTTTGGTGAACTGGCAAAAAAAAATTTCATTGTATACAAATTGCGATCGAAAAGCTAATTAAAAAATTACTTTACTTACCATTAGTAATTTTACCATATTCATCGGCTTTGTTTGTTTCCATAAAATTTAGATTTGTTAATAGTTCCAATGGTATCGCAATGGTACCATCAACAACATCGAAATCCTGTAAACGCAATTTTATAATTGAATTCGATGACGTCGTATCTGAATTATTCGTTATTAGTGAATGCTTTTTCGATTTAATCTCTTCTGACGTTCTCCTAGTGCAGCCTTTTATTGTAACCGTTGACTGAAGCTGATTGTCTTTTAAATCTGATGTTTTACAGTAATTATGTTCCATAAATGACTGATGTAAAAATTGATGATAATCTACATGCTTAAATTGTCATTACTATATATTTATTATACCTGATTTGATGAGGAAATTTCTTCTTGTGATATTGGAAAACAAAACGATGCATTTCCATTTGTATTGGACATGTAGAGTTCAAGAAATCAGTGTATTTAATACAATCTGTTAAAGTTTCAAAAGATATGGCTACTCGAAGCACAGCCTACTGTGACAAATATAAATTCCAAATTTTCTGTTGAATAAAAAATGAAACAAATTACAGATTTTTTTTTGCAAGAATTGATTAATTGCAAGTAAATAATTACAATTCTTGCAATACTATTTACGAAATTTTAACAACTTTTTGTAGTAGTAATTGTTATTTCTCGAATAGTAGGCTTTGGAATCTTATGCATTTCTGGATCGAATTCAGGTGGGTTCACACTATAGAAAAAAATTGTCATTTATAAATTACAATTTAATTTAATTACGTTTTACATTGTTCAAATATTTCGCATAGTAAAAAAATTAAAAAATAGCATTTAATCGTGTATTGTACACGTATAATTACTTTTTTAATTATCGATCTATCGGTTTCTATTTAATTTTCCAATAAATTCCAATTACTATCGATGAATAAATAAATATCAGTAAAAGTAATTTCACGTGATATGTTGCCTCCTTTCTCCTATATACATAGGTGTTAATAATTCCCCGCTACCCCCCCTCCCAACATCAATATCTACATCTAAAGAGTGATAATAATGTGCTAATTTCTTTGCTAAAAATAATTAATTATTCCACCTAATAGGTATCTACGCGTTACAGGAGAAGTGGTTTTCTTTTATTAAAAAATATTATTTTCAGTTAACACTCATTCTGTTGATCTGTGGTGATGGTCAGTCGACAGTCCGCTTTCATCTTGTCTTTTTTTTTTTTTTAAAAGACGAAGTTAAGTCGCGTCCTAAAAAAACCCATTCTAAATTCAAAGCTCGTTGTTGTTATACAACCCGCTAGGAGGTATATTGCTTATTTGCTTTAGCTTGGGTTGTTGTTGTTGTTTTCTATCCGTGAAACCGTTAGTAGACTAAAAACAAAAATTAGAATTTAATAGTTTTTTAAAAAGTTCAGTTTGATGTGATTTGATTTTTATTCACAATGATAAAAATTACTTTTCCTGCTGCCGTTGCTGGTTTTCTCGTTTTATTCAATTCATTAATATGCGTTGTTGTACTGGCTCAAAGTGATGATCATAATCATCAAGGACATATTAATCATGAACATCATCGAGTAAGTATAAAGAATTTTTTCTGCATCATTGGATCGGATAGAAATGTCGATTTTTACCTTTTACTTTTTTCCATTGCATGTATCCATTTAGACTAGAGAAATCTCTTGTGAAATATATTTCACAATTAACACACACACACACACACACACACACACATAATGAACCTACAAACCTAAATTGTTATAATAATTCTAGAAATTTCTTTTTAATCGTTTGTTCTATAGATCAACGTTGCTGTTTATTATGAATCGTTATGTCCAGATTCCAGAAAGTTTTTCACACAACAACTGTACCCATCTCTACAAGGCAATCTATCGAATTTTGTTAATTTAACATTAATTCCTTATGGAAAAACGACGGTAAGAAATACCGAGATATTATGGATCAAATAGAATATGATAGGAGACGGTACACGGCCTTCTTGATCCTGTCGCATTGTTATTAAAGCGGTCAATTATTAAAAAGGTCAACGTAACTTCAGCATCACTTTGACATTTAAATCGATTTAATTTAATCGAATTGAATGTAAAATTAAATTAACTACGCCCATGAGTGTAGATATATATATATATATATATATATATGCTATATTATAAGTATTCGAATCATCTTTATTTTTTTCTTTCTATTTTTAAATGAGTCATTTAAAATAATGTTTTTAATTAATATGTATATAAACAAATAACAGTGGCGTAACGAATCTACGTATAAAGTAGCAAAAAATGCTAAAAATTTATTTTGAAATTAGAAAAAATTAACTATTCATTTATCGAATAGACACTGTATATGTTTTTATCAAGTAGGCTGCAACTCAAATAATTAGACAGTCGGAATTATCGTTAAAAAACCATAAATATAATGATGCGCGGTTAACCAATGATAACACAATCAATAATTAACATAGAAAACCAACCAAACAATGGGTAATAAATAAATGATGAAAAGTTTTCCCATCGCACAATTTTCATAATTATAGAAAAACTTGTTTTTCAACTTTGTTACTGTCTCGATTAATTTTTAGTCGGCACTGTACACAATAGTATTTTCTATTTAAGAATTTCTTAATCTACATTAGTATAGTATGAATTACAATACTCGCCTCATTACGGCTCTGATAATTAAAATAATATTCTTATTTTAGATGGAATTTAAAGTAAACGAATACGAATTTCAATGTCATCATGGACCAAACGAATGTTATGGCAATAAGATTCAGGCGTGCGCATTGAAATTAATTGATGGCGGCAAGAAATCGGAAGGAATTGGTTTCAATCGGTAAAATAAATTGAATCATTTTGAATTTGGTTTTGGTACACAAGTAATGTTTAAATTTTTCGTGCAAGAGGTTATGACCTTCAGAAAATAGCAAAAAGGATGCATATATATATAATTCAAATTCAACCTTGTTTAACACAAATAATAAAATTAAATTAAAAATAACATTGAAAGATGAAAAATAACGGAAACATTTTTTTTTTAATTATTATTTCCAATTAATTAATTTCCTCATTTAACAATAATTCACTTTTGTGTGAAATAATAAATGATTTTTTATTTTTTAAACGTTTCCAAACATCAACCGTTATTATATACCTGCCTACTCGATGTTATTTTTAACTATTCTAACAGCGATTAGATTGAAAGACGGGGTATAGTGATATCGAGTTATTTCGAACTCAATAATTACGGATTATTATTGTCTTTTACGTTCAGCAATATGACAAATTTCTACTACAAAAAAGATAAACTGACAGTAAAACATCTTTGAAAGGAACAAATATCATTCGGAAACAATAGTAATTTATAATTTTCGATTTCGAAATAACGTGACGTACACTATATACTATGTAAGTCAATTTGTTTGTTTTTTTTAGGGTGGCTGTCGGTTTTATTAACTGTTTAATGGACAAAGCTGAGAAAAATGCTGAACCATCTTCGTATCCAACGAAAATATGCGCTGAATTGAATCACGTGAATAATTTGCATCTGATTGAAAATTGTGCTGGACATACTGATGGTGAGTGTGGTGTATGTGCATAAAACATAACCTTATTTTATTTTATTAATAATTCTTAACTTTTTCGTTTTTTAAAAAAAATTCTTTTCTTTTTTACCATTGCACTTATTTAATGATTTTTTAAACTAACAGTTGATCAATCCGATATTATTACACATTACTAATTCGTAAAATATTATTAAATTAATGAAAGTGTATATTTGGCGGGGAGTTCGGTGAGTTTTTATCGAATTGTCGGATTTGGTTTTGTTTGGTATTATTTTATTTATATATATTATTAATATGATATGATATGGTATTATTATCAATGATACCGTAAAACCATTATAATAATTTTAAATTTTAATTTTTTTAAACCTGTCAAATCTAAATGTTCAAATTCACCGCCGAATATACAAATCGAAAATTATTAATCATCTTTTTTTTAGGTTCGAATTATTTAGCAAATCTTGGTTCATTAACAAAGGCCCTTCAAGATCCATTAAAGTCGGTGCCAGTTGTTGTTTTTAATCGTGAATTCCGTCCAGAAGATAACAATTTAGCACAAAATAATTTCGTAAAAGCATTATGTAATTATATTGAAGGTGAAAAACCAAACGAGTGCAGCAGTGCGACCACTGTTCAATTCTCTATCGGTTTATTACTGGCAATTGGAATTTTAACGAAATTGTTTAATAGTAATTATTGATATTAAGTATAAATAAAAGTAATTTGGTATTTGTAGTTTATTTTACTACCATAATTAATAGTAGGAGATTAATTAATAAAATAATATAGTAGATAGAGCTTCTGTATGTCAAACACCGCCATCTTGCTGATTTTAACATCCAAGGTCGAATTAGTTCGTCTAAACTGAAAAATTCAATAATTTCATCTGATAAGGAAATTCCATCAATTACGTTGTGATTTATATTCATAATTATTGTACTTATATTTGATTGCCTTTCTCTATCATTTAAGGACACATTTTTGTAATTAGTATAAATTAATTAAGAGAAACTTACCTGTAAAGAAATACTAATTTCTTATTTTATTTCCCCGGCCATTTTTTTTTTTTTTTTTTGGTGAAATAAAACAATAGTAAACGAATTAATACAAATTTTATTTATCGAAAAGTATTAAAATTAACGTGTTTTGGTTTAAAATCAAAGGAATATTAATAGACCTATTTCCACAGCCTACTTCGTATTATCTGTCCAAGTAAAATCTTCCAGTCTGCCCCGGTAAAAATTATTTTAATGATCGAAACAAAAAAAAAATTGTAATCATTCAAATAAATATTTCTAGTCATCAGTAAATATCACGTAAATTAATAAATTTGTATTTATTGTTACAAGAAAATTAACGCAGCCATCTTCATTACTATTCGTCGACATGCGAGAAAATTATGTTGCAACTTGTCCCTCTCATAGACATTCGTATCTAGCTGTCTTTTTTGCATCTAGGAAACAGGTCTACTAATATCATGCGCAAAACTGCCGATTCTATTTTTGTTTTTCAAAGCAGCTCTAAAAAGATTAGAAATTTAAAATAAAGTATAATTTACACAAAAATACGAATACCATATATTTGCTTCAAAACTAGTACAATAATATAAATCATCGAAAAGTGTGTGCCTGCAATTTTGAATAAAAAAAAAAAAAAAAAGAACTTTACATAGTGAAAATGCTTAATTTTCCTTTTCCATATAGGGTCGACTGCATTTCGAAGAAAATACGGCTTAATAACAAAGAAATTACCCACAACTAACATATCGCTTATTGTTAAAATTAAAATACAAACTTACATCGCTAACTATTCCGCCATCTTGATTTTTTTTTTCATTTGAACAAATAGTAATATAAAAAGAATAAGTTTCGTGTAAATTTACGGACAAAATAGAAATAATGACAGCAATTAAACATACATTTCCATAATTATAACATTTACTTAACAATAATCTAAGTTTTTTTTTTTTTTTACTTACTAAATGAGAAGACCATAAAAAAGGGAATACATCCAACAGGGTAATAATTATATTGATACAATTATAAATAGATACAACAGAATTCTGTTTGAGGATCAAAAAATTGATTTGCTAATAAACATAGAAACGTACAGACAAAATAAGTAATTCTACTGATAATTTTGAGGTTATACTGTAATGTTAGGAGGAGAAATTTATCTATGTTCATCATATTCCTAATTAATAATATTACTTTCCATCACGAATTTTCATATTATAAAAATTATGTATCAAATACAAACTTTCGTGTTGTTTAAAATCGGGCGGCATAATTAACGTTTCAATAAATTCCGAATATGTATTTTTAAACAATGAATTTGTCGTATCGGAACTTTGTGCCAATTCCCGATAAAGTGATGCACAACGTTTCGATAATTCGGCAATACAAACCTTATGTTGATCACTAGTCAATGGAAAATGAATAATACGTTCACTAATTGATTGTATTTTTACTTGTAATTTGATTAGATTATCGGATACAATCGATTGATGTAATAAATCGAGAAAATCGTCAAATAAACCGGCCTCACATTTCCAATTACGAATTTCATTGTTGGCCAATTTAATTTGTTCGATTGCCATTTTAATTAGATCGAAATGTTCATTTATGAATAAATCGGGTAGTAGATATTTAATAAAAATCTCATTCGCTTTAATATAATCTCGTGCCAATGCAAAATGATTGAAAGCCTCGAAATATTTTTCGTTCGTAACGAATTTTTCCGCTTTAATTTTATGAATCCATTTGGCTGGCAATTTCATTTCATTTACTAATAGATTGATAATTACATCGGATGATTCGTCATCGATATCAATTGATAGATTACGATCTAGTATTTGGAAAATTGTATTTCTTTTGATTGTATTATCATCGAGATGTAGTAGAACGAAAATGGACCATTCCCAATAGCCTAGTTGTTCCAATTGATTTGAACAGTGCATTGTTATATTGTGTATTTCCGATGTATCGATTATACCGGTGTCAAGCGATTGGAATAATTGTAATAGTAACCAACTGTAAAAATAAATAAATTTACATTGTGAAAGAATCGAAAGTTAAACATTTCGTTGTTGTCTGCGCATGCGCAGATCTCAAATGAGCAACTTTTCACTGCATAAAACCTCTCTCTTTTGAATGAAAAAAATAAACATGATTAATGTTTTTCTTACCTTAATCGATAATCTAATGGATCGTTTGTGTGCGTTGCGGGATTCAGTATCGTACTTAATCTATAAACATTCGATTTATAAAGTAATAAAATATGATAAAGTATATCGAATGGTCCATTTTCCGTATAGTTTTTACTGTACGGTGGATTCGGTTGTTCGGCGTAAAGATGTTCTTCGAATGCTTTTTTGTATAGGTCAATGGCCACTTCGATTGGAGCGCCGTTCGGACAAATGTACCTAAAAATAATAAAATTGAATTAATTTACTTATTTATTTAATTAATTCAAAAAAGTTTTTGGAAAAATTAAAAATCCTTACCACAAATGCAAACCAAACGCCCTTTTCCAATCCAATCCATCAAATATATTAATATCATCTCTAACGGGTATGCCAGCCAATAATAAATACAATTTTTTCATTTCGTTATCGATAAAATTCGATGCAGACGATTTATACCAAATTTCAATTTGTTCTTGTAAATAGCCTTTTGTATCATTCGAAACACTTAACTGGGCCAATAACAATGCCAAATTCGATAAATTATTTCGCATCGCTATATCGGCCGCATCGTATATTTTAAATATCGATAAATATTGGAAAATCGTTTCCACTGCATTTTCGATTCGTTTAAATGGACCGACATTCAATGAAATGTCATCGCTACTACTACAAGTGCATTGTAACCATTCACTTAACAAATGACGTCGTGTCGATATCGAATCATCATCATTTGGACACCACAGTGCCATACATAAACACCAAATACTAGATAAATAATTTGCCATTGTACTATTATACTGTATAGCAAGTCGTTGAAAAATAGCAGTTTGTTTTTCCATATAATCGCTATTTTTAATGATATTAAATGTTGGAATACCGGTCACCTCATCCACTTTATAGGTGGATTGCTTTAGAACGATATTTAGACAATCGATTAAAACATCTTTTATCGGATCGAAATTTAACGATGCAACATCGAATGTGTTTAGTAACAATTCGGTTTTATTACCGCCCACCGTATAGTAATTGAATCCATTACGCCAGCCCACTTTAAATGATTTCCCTTTAAACATGCTCATATCACGATAACAACGATTAGGTAGAATAGGTGACAATGTGTCAACTGTCAAATAATTGTTCAACACTTTGTAAACATTCGGTTTTTGTAATGGTCGTTTTTTTACGATTATTTCATCGTGTATACTCGACATCATGTCATCAATTGTTTCCGGTATATCATGGTACTGTTTCATAATTGATATGTGACTGGCCGTATCATCTTCATCGCCTGCCAAATGATCCATTTCACCGAATAGCGATGATTTCATTAATTGGATATTTTTAGCGTGTTTAGCATGCGGACTGAAATAATAATTTAACGAATAATTCGTACTAATCAAATGGACATCATCATCCTCTTCTAAATGATCATCGATATAAATGTTCGATTTTGGCAACGTTTCCTCTGCAATGTCCGTTTTCTCTTCGCGCTCATCATCATTATCACCTTCGTTATAATCGATAACAATATCTCTGCCTAAACCAAATCCACTCGATATTCCTTCTTCTTCTTCTTCTTCTTTTTGCTCATGTTCAGCTTGTTCTTCTGTCCCGTCTTCTTCGTTTTGTTGCTTGGCACTTATGGCAGATGAATCGGACGGTTTTTTTGTTGGATCTGCTATCGGTTTAATAAGATTTTTATCAATAGGTTTCTTTGTTTTGATTTTATTATTTTCATCCGCTTCTTCGTCGCTATCATAAAAACCATATTTTGAGAAATGATCGACCTAAAAAAAAAAAAATGTGTTCAATTCAGATTTTAATGTGTCCTAACGAAAATCGATTTCAGTACGAAAAACAAAGGAAAAATTGAGTGATTTCAGGTATATTTAATCAAATCGGATTATTAAAGTATCATTTAGTTTTACCTTGAAGACCCAGCTACCAGTTTCCGGTCTATAATCGACAAATCGAGCGTTTTTCTTCTCAGTTATTCGACGAAGTTTTTCAGCGAAATTCATTTGCAATAATTCACCAACATCCCGTATCAATGTATTCGTACCGATTCGTCTTGGAAAAACATTGTCTAATGTAACTTGAGCGCGTCGATTCAAACCCTGGAAAATGATGGTTATAATGGAAGAATATTAAATAACGACAAGTATTTTCAGTTAAATTCGAATTTACGACAATTGCCGATCGCACGCCATCTTTTATTCGTTTTGTGTATCTATACCTGTCGATAATTCTTAGGTTATAATATTACATAAAATGGATTTATTTTTATTTACCTCTCCAACAGGTGGTTTCTTTGAATTATCCGGATAAATATTAATTTCCCTGTAGCGAAAATGGACACTTTCATCAATATTTAAACCAATCAAATCGATCTCATCGGGAAAATATACGTTGCCATAACCTTTTCGGCCTTTTTATAAGAAGAAAATCGAAAAATTAGAACAAAACAATGTAATCAATTGAATGAAATCATTCTTATACCAATTGTAAATCCTTCAATTAAACATTTGCCATCGCTATCTGGTAAAATATCATCCAGTTTAGGTAATGTATAATATTCTGGCCTTGTACAAATTATTTTCGATGGATATGTTTTTTTCCGTTTATCTCCCGACTCATCGGGTAGACCAATGAATTTATCTTCATCATCGAATGATGGACATGTTACAGGTTTCGATGAATTTTCTACGAAAAAAAAAAAAAACAGATTGAATAATCAATGTTCAAATAATTTAAATGCAGCGCATTCGCCAAATTGTACATTAAATTTTGTTTTTGACATTAAAATATGCTTAAATTGTTTAATTCTTTCAAATAAAATAAACATTTTAATAAGCCATAAAATCCATTAATCAAATTACAAATTATTGACAGCAAAGCAAAGAAAAAGAAAACATATCGAATAATGATTATTGAACATTCGTCAATACTTACCAGCAGTATTATCTGGATTTATCAAATGACTGGACACATCAATAATACTCCGCGTTTCAGTGGACGCATTACATTTCTCTTTATCGTCGGCATTATTCTGTGAATCGACCACATTCAATATGGAAGACATATTTGTTGTTTCAACTAGATACGAGTTTTTCGATACATCTCCACTATTATTATTATTATTATTACTACTACTAATATTCTTATCATCATTATCATCACTATCAAATGCATCCAGAATATTGCTACTACTTAAACTTTGTGTAGCATCGTCATTTTGTCTACGTTTGATAATTAAACGACGACAACTCGGTTTATGATAGTCGCCTAGTGGTGATGATAGATTTTCCGTTGAACTTGAAATTGAATCAAATAAAGAATTCTAAAAATCGAATACATTAATTTTCATTCCTCTCTCAATTCTAGTAGGATTTCATTAAAAACTTACTCGAATATTTTTTAATGGTGTAACTTTCAATTTGGAACTATGTGATAAATCGACTTTTTTCGATACATCCAACAATGTTTTCAATTCTTTCGGATCCGTTGTCGAAATTGATGTAAACGAATCGGTTTTTGCTTTCGGTTCTAAACCGATTAAATGCGGTGGCATACCGAACGGATCATTTGTTAATAGTGCTAAATTACTTGTTGGCTGTTCCTGTTGCAAAAACAATCTATATGGTGCACACAAAAAACAAAAAACTAGCAGTTAATTACAGTAAAACTTTAATTTTATCGTATTTACGATTGCTGTTGCTGTTGCTGTCCCATATTGAATGTATTTGCTGTTGGAAATGCTGACATTGTATTGGTTGGATTACTGAACAGTCCTGTTGATGTTGTATGGCCAAATAGTCCGGGTTTCGTTTGTGTTGTATTGCCGAAAAGGCTTGTATTTTGATTAGTTGCTACTAGATTAAACAATCGGGTTATTTAACTCAATTCGGGTTCAATAGCGAGTATAAATATACCTCCTAATGTCGATCCGAACGGTGTGGTTTGAGCCGTTCCAAATGCTGGTGCAGCCGGTTTACCAAAACTATTATTAAAACCCATTGTATTTGTTCCGAAACTGAGACCTGAACCGAAAGCTGAAATAAAAACAGACAATAAAATCGAATACAATGTAAAATTTTCAATAGAACTTATAGCTGAGTGTATCAAATTCGTAAATTCTGTAAGTTTTTTTTTTTTAATTTTAAATTTCAGTATTCTACCTGGTGTTGAAGTTGTAGCAGTTCCAAACAGTGGTTTCGATGTATTCGTAAATAAACTCGGCTGTGTCGTGGTGGCCGTATTGAAACCGAAACCAGTTGAAGTTGCACCGAAACCAGTTGCTGTCTGTGTAGGTTTTCCGAACAAACCTGTTCCAGTATTCTGTGAAAAAAAACGCAAACAGTATAGTGAAAAGTAATTAACAATTTCGCCGGTTATTACGACTTTACCTGTTGCGGATTCGAGAAAAGACCACTAGAAAAAGTACCACTCGTTTGTGTTGTATTCGCACCAAATAACGGTTGTGTTGTTGCTGTACCAAATGGTTTATTCGCTGTAGTCACACCAAAAGGGTTTGCGTTTTGTGCTGTGTTCGTACCAAAACCGAAATTCGTCGTGGTCGATGCACCGAATGCTGGTTTTGCACCGAATGGTGTTGCTGCTGCTGTTGGTTGATTGCCTAGACCGAAACCACCTAAACGAAATCGGAAAATGAGTCGATCAAATTTTTCAAAATTAAAAAAAAAGAAATGTTGAATCTTTACTTGTGGTATTCTGGCCAAAGGCAGGTGTTGCTGTTTGTCCAAAAGCCGTTGTTTGACCAAATGCCGATTTATTAGCATCAGTTTGACCGAATAATGGTGTTGCTGTTGCTGTTGCACCAAATGCAGCCGTTCCAAATGCAGTGCCCTGCTGTGGCCCTAAAAAACATAATTAAAAACATCCTTCTTACAATCCAATTTATATACAATTACAAATCGCATACAAATTTCCATTGTTATTTCATTATTTGTTACCTTTTCGATTCGCTTGATAATCTTCCAATCGCAGTTCTTCTAATGATTTATTTTCATATTCTTTCATTGCTGTAATGCACATCAGTTTCGTATTGATATTCTGAGCTGTGCCGTTTTTCATCATAGTATCCGTACCAGTGACTGGATTAAATTTAATTACAGTCCCCGATGTCGGTTGCGATGTGAAAGCGGATGAACTACCAAATAATCCGGTGCCAGTGGAAGAATTGAACAATGTCGATGTTTGTGGCTAAAATTAAACGGAACCAGTATTGAAAAATATATATATAGGAAAATTTAATTTAATTTACTTACTTGACTGCCGAACAGTCCTGGTGTTTGTTGTGTACTTCCAAAACCGAAACTAGCCGGTTTATTTTGTTGTCCAAAAGTGGATGATGTATTAAATAGTCCAGTGCCAGCAGTTGGTTGTTGACCGAAAAGATTAGTGGAACCTATAATCAGAACATAAAAAAAAAAAAGTGAAAATTGAATCCAAACGATAAATAACCACCGCTACTAACCAAAACCACTTTGTGTGGTTGGTGCTGTACCAAATCCGCCAGCTCCAGTCCATGTTGTAGTCGGTCCAAAAGTTCCAGTTGATGTCTGACCAAAACCGGTCATCGGTTTATTAAATAATGTTTGACTCTGACCAAATGGATTGGAAGGAGTGGAAGTTTGCCCAAAACCTTTTAATTAACGATTAAAATATATTGATATATTCAATATATTTACATAGATATTTTGTCTTATCTTATCCAAACAATAGCCTACTGCGTTCTAATTCACACAATGGCAGTTCCTAATCTACTAAAAAGCAACACAAACTAGAGAAGAATAATATACAAATATTATTATTATTTATAAATATACTAATAAGATGCCAATGTATTCACTAATCAAAACAATATTATAATTCTATTATTCGCCTCAAAGTATCAGTTTATTTGAAATTATTTACCAAATGATGTGCTAGGTGCTGTAGATCCAAATGTTGGTTTTCCGAACATTATGAAACCCAAAAAAATTCACAGTATATAGTATTATAAATAAGTTTCATTCACTCTAAATTTAATCTTTATATTTTCTGCACCTTTCAATAAATTAAATAGTTTTATTAATCAAAACAAAACAATACAAATTTAAAAAGTGCGATTAATGAACGAAACGCATTGCGAATATGTCATAGATGTCATAATAAATGTCACATTTTAAATGATGTTCCAGCCCAGCGTAGATATGATAGTCCCAGCTCTATTTACATGTCAAAACTCACCGCCGAATCGAAACATCGAATAAAATAACAATTAGAATTAGGAATGGTGCTAAAAGTGTAAACATCGATGTTTCGATATTTTTAAACTTCAACGAACGAACTACTTGAATTAAATTAAAATTTAGAATTATTAATTAAAAAAAAAATTAGTTGTTAACTTTTTAATTAAATTTCTTGAAAATTTAATTTTGTTTTTTCACTGATCTGCGTTCTGCGAGGAAGCCGCGAATACATAAGCTATTTTGTCTTCTTGTATTGGCAGCACTGAAAATCAATCGTCGACAGAACAGGTTCTTCTTTCTCTGTTCAGTCTATTTGTTGTAGTAGTTAGACAATTGAAAAAGCACAGCTACCATAGATTGTGAATGTTTGGCACGTGTTGCGTAGAAACTTGTGCCTACTCGAATCGTTGATTTTAAACTTTGAAATCAGTTTAAAATTTAAACTTCGACCATTTTTAACACTTTACTATGATATTATTTCGCACCTCTATTTAAATCATGGAGGTATGTAGTTTAATATTTAATTTTTCATTTATTTTAACAATAATAGAAGTGATTAATATATATTTTTATTTAAAGCGTATTAGTAAACTCACCGATGCCGAATTCGAAAAAGTGCTAGCAATATTTACAGAAAAATTGGAGAAAAAAGGTCGACCGTATCATGATTTTGCTAGAATCAATAAAAGTACGGATAATGTTGAAGACGTAAAAAATGGAGGTAAGGTCTCATTAATAGTTTATTTTCTAATTAAGAATACATTATTTTCAAATTTCTCTCTTTCTATTACAGATTCTACGAGTTCGGATCTTTCTGATGATGATGGTGAACAATGGCTAAAATGTCTGGCACAGTACGGGCGAACGAGGGAAGAAATGAATAAGTTTGATTTACCAATACTGCGTATTGATAAATACGCAATGTTAGAAAAATATAATATAGTTTCTATGGCACGTTTACGTACCATAGAAAAGCCGCCTACTGCGAAAAACTGTATGTCGAATCTACCTGATTATGATCCATTCTGTTCGGCTTTTCCTGATGATGATGATTACGAATTTCTGGCAAATTACGAGGAAACGAGGAAAGATATGAATAAGCTTGATGAACGAATGCAGGTACGTACACTGTAATAGTAGATTTTGTAAAGTCCCTAGACGTGGACTTGACAGAAAACCGCAATTTTATCTAAAATCACAGAACTGATTACGCAGAATAATACTGTGGCAAATTTATTTTTTGGTTTTGGAACTAATGACAATTGAAAATCTGATTCGTCTTTTTGTTAATAAGGTTGAAATGAAAATCGCCAACGAACTAGAACGAATTGGACATACATTCAAATATAACGACGCCAGTTACTCGAGGTACGTAATCCCTTATTATTACTAAATAATTAATATATATATATATATATATAAAGTGCTTGTCGCGGTTTCTTTTCCAAAGAATTTTATTAATTATACCAAATTTTATTATATTAGAATGGTAGTACCTCAAACATGTCCATCATATTTTAATGTTGAGCTTACAAAAATGCGAAAAGAACCGGAGGAAAAGCGTAATTCTTGTTCCATAATAAAAAGTACGCCGGTTACGGTTGAGGAAAAAAAAACAACAAAGGAACGAAAGAAAAAGAAAGTAAAAAAAGAAGGTAAAATGACGATTAATAGAATATTATCTGACTAATAATCGCAAAAATTTATCGCATATATATGTAGATAATCGTGAAAATGCACTTCCAATAACCATACAAAAGCCGCCGCCTACTGCGAAAAACTGGAGGTCGAATCTACCTAATGATGATCCATTCCGTTCGGCTCTTGATAGCTTTGATGATGATGATTTCGAACAAGTGCTAAAATCACTGGCAAATTACGAGGGAACAAAAGATATGAAGAAACTTCCGAAACCAATACAGGTATGTACAATAGAATAGTAGATTCTGTCGAGTTCCTAGAAGCTAACATAATATCGTAGGACCACGTGTATTATTTAAAATCACACAATTTACTACACAGAATGATACTGTGACAATTTTTGTTTTCTTTTCGAAATAATGACAACTTGCAACATCAGTTTGTCAAATCTAAGAACTTTAAGATCTGATTCGTAGACATAAAAAACATTTGTTGTTGTTGTTCTTCGATCTTATTCAATAATTAATTAATTGATTTAAAAAAAAAAAATATGTGTCTTTTTGTTAATAAGGTTCAAATGAAAATCGCCAACGAACTAGAACAAGGTGAACATACATTACAATGTAACAACGTCGCTTTCTCCAGGTACGTAATCCCTTATTATTAGCAAATAATTATATTTAGTATAAGTGCTCGTCGCGGTTTCTTTTCCAAAGCATCCGATTGCTACCCTATAGTCTCTCAGTTAAGAGGATGGACAGAGCACTACACGTGTTTATATTGAATCTTTTAATTTTAATTGTTTTATTAATTATACGAAATTTTATAATATTAGAACAGCTCAAGCTCAAGCATGGCGACCATATCCTAAGTCCGTTACTAAAAATATGGAAAAAAAACAGGAGGAAAATCGTAATGCTTGTTCCGAAAAAAGTACACCGGCTACGGTTGAAGAAAAAAAAACAAAGAAACGGAAAAAGAAAAAAGGAAAAGCGGCATAGACGCCATATTTATCAGCACAAGCTGCTGATAGTTATATCAGGAAGGAAGGTGTAGTGGAAAATCACTTCAAAATATTCCAGAACCAACAAATCTAGTTTAAGTTAATGTATAAATTCTTTGTCTATGTTTAATTTGTATAAAAAAATTACGGAAAAGTAATTTGTTTTCAATAAAATACACATACCTACTATTAACGCCACCTCGTAGTAAGTTATCGAAGTGTTGCGTTGTTTTTGTTTATTACCGAGGCCGATTCTCTATTCTATGGCAAGAGATGTGCTGAATGTACAGATAAAGTGTTGTCTGTGACTGAATGTGTACACAGGTAAGTGTGTCGGAATCCGATATAAGTTTTTTAATTTTCAAGAAAAATAACTGTTTACTAAATTTTCTTTAATTCAAAATATTTTACATGACTCACATTGTATACTATGTATATATATTCTACTACAGGCATGTGTTTTATATTATTAGAACATAAATATCTTCATATCACTTACTGCTTAAATATGTTCTAAAATTTCTAGCGATTTTTAAGAATTTTTTCACATTTTTCATTTCGTTTTTGTTTTATTCTTTGATTTCGTTTTCGCTTGCTTTTCTATATAATACAAACATATGTGTAAAATCAGAAAAAAATGAAACAAAATTTATTCGATTACGTATCATAATTAGCAGAACAAAAAAAGTCAATTTTTGTACCATGGTGCCGTTTACGGTTCTCCTGCATCATCACAACACGATGCGGTTTCTTTTGTTTCACATTGACATGCGTTGTTGATTCAATAAAACCGGTTTCCAGAAGATTAGTTGACGTTGGATGTGGATAAGCTGTACGAAATAAAAAAGTATTGTAAACAATATGAATTTTTCAAATTCTATCAATAGCTACCACCGGGCTCCGTATTGTGTAAATCCTCAGTTAAATCCTTAATAATCGGACCCTTATATCGATCGGTTTGATTCGATAAAATCTGTTTCAGTAATGCTTTCGTTGCCATCGAATGATTAACGAATCCAATTGGATGGAATATTTTCTCTACCGGTTCCAATAACGATTTTCGTGGCTTAATTAATGACCCATAATGTTTGTCTCTATACATTTTCTTATTGTGCGATTGTTTCTCATCGATTTTCGTTGTCGTTTTATACATTTTACTACGGAATATTTTACGTCCACGCAACGATAATTTCACTCCCAAATATGGTGGCATTTTATAATAATTTTGTTTGTAAATTAAATCGAATAAGCCGGTGCTGGCATTGTAATTTTTCCTTCGATCGATTACAACTGCAAAACATAAAGATTTCGTCAAAAAAAAAAGTCCAATAAAACAACGACAACGAATTTCGACCTTTAATAATATCTTCCATACATTGTGGACACAAACGACTCGTAACCGATGTTGAAAATGATAAATCTGGACAGCAATTAATTTCCAATAGCCATGGCGTCAGATCCTCGGATAGAACGAAATCGGCACCGTACATTTCAAATGTGTTCGGTCGTCGGTCCATTGTTTCTTGACTGGCGAGCATTGCGCATATTATGCTCTCTTTCATTTGAGGCAATACAACCTGGAAATTGTATAGTTTTGTTCCATTATTGTCACTGGTAGTGGTTAACTTGACAATTTTATAACATAATTGTTTACTTTTGACCATTTATCAGCACATCCGATTTGTTTTAAATACGCTTGAAACGTATGACAGTCCCACATATTATCATGCGGTAATGCTTTGTCGCGTTGTTCTTCATTCTCGTATTTACATTGTACAGCATGATTGGTTAGGTGTAGTGATTCGTGGAAATTTTCCAAACTGAAAATTTGACTACTAAATCGTAGATAACTGTCCCTGGACAATATCAAAAGAAAAATATATATTCAGTGTCACTGGGAACGGGATGGTTGCTATTTTTGTCACTAGATGGCAAAAATTTTCAATTTCAGATGGCGCTTTCAGCAAAAAAAAAATGAAAGTGTATATTTGGCGGTGAGTTTTTGTCGAATCGTAGATTTTGTATTATTTATATATATTATTAATATGATATGGTTTTATGGTATCATTGATAATAATGCGCTATTACAATTTTAAATTTTAATTTTTTTCAGTCCTATTAAATGTTCAAATTCACCGCCAAATATACAGAAAACTCCCCGCCGAATAAAAATTCAAAATTCTATGGTACGTTTGATGGCAAATTTATTTGTTTTATTGATCATTTTGAGATCGAAAATAAATAGATAATTGAAATTCAAGTGAAATAATACTCACTGATACATCCAAATCGTTAATGGTTGCACATTTGTCACTAGAAACCATTGTCGAATATCAAATTTCGTTTTGTAAATAATTAAAGGCTTTTCTAGAAAACATACACACATTCACAGGTAAGCTCAATTAGATTCTAGCATATTCCTAAGCCCATCACGCTTACCTATATATTTCTGCACGATATATTTCACTTTCAAATCCATTATTTTATCCACCTCCTTGATTTGTTTGATTAAATGTATGCCACGGCCACGACATTTATTACCCGGTTTAAGTATCCAGATATTTTTCATGCCATCAATATCGTATTGGGGCCAGAATTGTTTAATTTCCTTTAGACATGATTTGACTTGATTGTATAGTATTGTTGTTATCAGTTTATCCTGAAAAAGTAATGAAGTAAAAGTTAGGTTATGTCATGTTAAAATATTAGTTTATTTGTTGAAAAGATTGAAAAAATCGTATAATCCTATTTGTTATGTTCGAAAACAAAGTTTGTACAGTTTTTTTACCTTAAAATCATGAAACAATTCATTATTGTGTATAACGGCATTGTGATAATTCAGAAATTCATCCCATTCATTGTCCCAAATTCGATCGGAATTTTTACTATCAATATCCAAATGTTTTTCTTTCGCAATAAACTCGCTACATCTGCAATTCAATGATTTATTGTTTTAATTTTTGCTTTTTTTATTCGATTCGATCCCCAAAATTATCGATAATATCAAGAATTCACTGCTCTAAGGCGGGCACAACTAAACCACGCCCCGACCCAAAGGCAGGCAGTCTCCATTTTATTTTAAATATTTTATTTTATTTCCGCGTTTTATTGAAATTTTTACCTTTCAAATGCAAATTTAAGTACTGTATGTGGTATTGTACCTTCAATTGAATGAAATTTGATTTTTGTATCGATACAATTCGTGAACCATTTCAATAAGCCAATGCAAGCGGTTAGACGAAAATCGTCTACAAATAAATTATAATGATCACGAAAACCTAGGACATAGCATCGCGGAAAATTCACCTGGAAATTTCATTATTTTTTATCATAGTAATAGAAAAAAAAAAACAGTACAGTATGTACAATCTAAAATGAGTATCTTATTGTATACGTCAGAACTGTGTCACAGTTAATACATACTAATCCAATATAGAAATTAATATAAAGTAAATATTTTACAATTAACATGGTAATTAAACGAGTTCAGGACGTACGTCTCGTTTTTACATTGTACAAACTGTACCATCTATACGTACATCAGATACATTCTCTTCAATATACCAATAGGCCTGTTGCAGTAATAATGCGAGGCCTTCTTTTGAACCAAACAATGACCTTCGGAACCGATTAATTAATTTATATGGATTGCCACGTTGCAATAAATCGGATGCCTCTTTACGTAACGACCAATAGAAATCCGAATCGTAATTTATTAGCATGCGAGACATGACTGATAGAAAATACGAAACCGTCAATTGTTTAATACGACTAAATTAATTTAATTAAATTAAACGATGAACGTACCGATTTTTTCACATTTTTCCATATGAACTGATGACGTTTCATAGTTTAATTTCGTTGGTAAATTATTGGTGAAATCCTCTAAACTATGGAATTTCCTTTGACGATCACCGATCTCGTATTTCTCTATCCAATTGCGTTTTAATAGTTCTTTACGAATTATTGGCCAGCCACCTAAAATCCAATACCATTTTCAGTTCAATTAGTAACTAATTATAGTGAAATTATTTGTGCCATTATACTGTAGTATCATCTATTGTCACTAGATGGCGCCAGGCAATTGAATTTGAACAGCTCGAATTGATACGATTTCAGAATTGAAAATAACGACTAAATTTACCTTTAATCGAGAAGATTTTATGTTCCTTTACAGCATCTTCAACTTTCCGTTTCAATTCCAATAAACGTTCACCGCTAATTGTACACTTGAATTTCGTATTAATTTCCGAACAGGTTTTCGATCGTTTCCATTGTATTTCCGTTGTTACATCGCCAACTCGATCATCTACTTGATTTCCATTATTATTATTATTATTATCTGCCGTTTGAATTTCGATTAATTGATTGAATTTTGGCGATAATGAAACGGCACTTGGAAAAAAACTATGCGCTTGATGAATATCGTCATTTTGTTTATCGCATTTGTCGTTTCGATTTATTGTTGCTACAAGATCTTGAATATTCATAATATTCTAATTAATAATAATAGTAGTACACGAATACGAAATTTTGTGCCATCAGGACTGTCGAATATTTGATGACAATGACGAAATCGACATGTCATAATAAAAACAGACACTAGATCAACATCACATACTCTTATCTATGGTCTAGTAAACTAGTTGGTGATTGATACGCGAATGCAACAGTTTTCTCTTTTTTATCATAGTCGTTGTTACGAAATAATGTAGAATAGGTATGTAGGTCTTGGTGCCGAATACCTGTCGGCACCAAGGAAATGCAGCCAAATTTATTAATATATCATACGGTTTGGTTTCAGAATGGGCCAATAGGTCGAGGCTATATACACCCATCAAACAATAAATCTGATAATAGAATAAAGGAAGAAATAAGGCAAAATCGTAAAAATAGTTAAAATATTCATATTTAAAACAAGTTTAGTTTGTTTGATGCCACTCTGCACATCACAATAAAAGTTGTATAATTTTTGTTTTTTCTTTTGATTTTATCAATAATAATAATAAAGAAATAAATAGATAATCTTAAACTAGAAACGTAAAATAAATATCTTATAGAGGTACATAATATGTTTAAATTGAAAGAATATTATCTATATAACTAGAATTTATAGATAGGCCTAGATAATTTAATAAAAACAAAACAAACAAAAAAAATTGGATAATAAATAAATTAAAATGGAAACATTATCTGTACAATTTACGAATTAAAACCGATAAATAATTCCCATCATATTTCCATTCTAATTCATTTATTTTCCTATGTATATGTATATAATAAAAATAAATAAGCTGAAAATACTTTGGACACTCATTTTTCAATTGAATCAATTCATTACGGTTTGGTTTGGCAATTAATCATTTATTTTAATAACTATCATTGAAAATATTTTAGCTGAATACACGCGATTTTGATTAAAAACTTATTACATTGTTTTCCTATATTTATTATAATAAATTAATGGACATTTATTATACGCTATACAATTCCAATGATATTTGAACACTATTTACATTTAATTAATATCTAAAAATCACATTTTCCATTTCACTTTCGATAATACATTAAAAACCGAAAAATCTTTTCGTATTTTACCAAAAAAACAATGTTTATTGACTTGATTTAAAAAAAAATTTCTGTCATTATTTTTGATTTATTGTCTTAAAATAAACTGCGTTGACATTGATTAAAAGGAAAAAATTACAGCTCCCCATATAAGCTGCAATCGGATACTTCTGGAACGGAGCGTTAGATGGCGCTCCGCACATGTTTTATCTATTGCATAAAAATGCACGTTTTTGATTGTATATAAATTAAAATAATCGAATTTATACTGATTAACTAATAAATTAGTTTTTCCACTATTATTTACAAAAACAAACTCTAAACAGAAATCTCTTGTATTTGAACGCGTTTTTTCATTGATCCACTATTAACGGGTGCGACACCGTGCGATCGAAGTATACCCGGTTGATTGTTGTACATTGCAGCCGATTGTTGTGCGCTTCTATTAATAGGTGGCGGTGGTGCTTCCGGTATTGTTGGACTTGTTTCGCAAATATTATGCTGTTGACGATAGGGACTGTTGTGGGCTGTTGTCGTTACATCCGGTGGCAATGTGTTCAGAAGATTACCTAGAAGGAAAAATTGCATTAGATTTCGTATATAAGCTGCTGTTTATTTAGTGTGAAGGGGCGTGTTTTTTTTTTCTTTTTTCTTTTATAAATAAATACATACAAAAATATATCACCTTCAACAGTGAGTGGACGTTTAGCGGCAGGTGGTGGTGATGAACTGAAATCCTGTAATGGAAACTCATCGTTCATCAGTTGCATATCCGATTTTTTATTAGAATCGTTATCGTCATCATCACCATCATCGTATAAGAAATTCGAGCCGCCTTCGATTCGTTTAAAACGAGCGAGTGTTTGATGATGTTGATGATATTTCAATGGAGGTTTTGCACATGTGTGCGTCGAACGATGTGATTCGAATGTTTTATCGTAACATATTTCACCTGCCGATGATGATGAACTACTACAATTTCCTAGTAAATATAAAAATAAATAATAAAAAAAATTATTGCGGCGACGCATGCGCATCAACTACTTGTTTACTTGCGTTGCTCATTTTTACTACCTTGTTCGGCTGCATCCTCTTTTAGTTTCTGTCGATTTCGACCGCGTTTATCTCGCTGATGATAGATACCAGCGAAAATTAATATATTCAATAATAATAAAAAACATCCAACTCCAATTGTTACAGTTAATGCGGTCGTATAGGATTGATAATGATTTGAGGCTAATTTCCTAATACGTAATACAAAATTCGAATTACACGTACATTAATGCGAAACAATTCCTAGTTACCTGAGTAGATTATTTGGTGGATTTCTAGTATGCATAATTATAGTTGTATTTGGTGGGCAATCGGTAGTTGTGGCTTGTAGGGCTGTATCGGATTTAGGTGGTGGTGGTGTTTGCGCTGACGACGATGACGACGTCGTCGCTGTCGTTGTTATTGTCGAAATTGGTGAATGTACAATTGTTCCAACAGGAGGTATTGGAGTATTTACAAAATAATAATATGGCGGTCGTGTATATAATTGTGCTCGTACTGGTCCTGCAAAATCGAATCGATTAATGTCAATTTTGATATTTACGATTTAGAGCATGACTGTAAAACTTTCATATAATTTTGATGAAATCTCGTAAATTTTAAACGGAAATAAAATGTTTTATTTCAAATTTATAGATCGAGAAATGCGCTTCGTTTCTTTTTTTTTTTTTTTATACCCTAAAAATAAACAATAATAAGCGCGGTTTATGAATAAAAATGAGAATGATACAACGTAAAATGAGCGAGAGAGAGAGAGAGAGAGAGAATACAAAATATATTCTCATCAAAACATAATCTTCTGTATATTCTCTATTTTCTAATATAAATTCATATTTACACACACAGTCTCTCTCTCTCTCTCTCCTTCACTCGCAAAATTATTATTTACCATCATAATACTGATCGTCCTCTTCTGGAAAATGATGATGTCGCATGGAAATATCATCTCCATCACCGGGCCTGTGTAGTTGCGGTATGAGATTTAACCAAAGTGACATTTTATGTCCCCTGTAATGGTCTCGCCTTTCAGCGTGATTTCCTGAATCAAAAAAAAAAGTGGCTTGATCCATTATTTTTGTTTTCAAATTTATTATATTTATAAAAATATGCGAAATGGTTGAGAAGTAACATAACATAACCTATAATATGCCATCATTTTTTGTAATTTCAAATTAAGTCATAGAAAAAAATCAATTTTCTTTCTTTTTATTAATTACAATTGATTTTTAATTAAAATTTCATAAAATCGATGAATTTGTGCGAATTAGAACGTGCGCATGAACTAATTGCAATCTGTAATAACCGGCGCATGGTAGTCGAATGCCAAAGTTATAGATGGCGCCACTAGCAATTTATAATTATAGACAATTGAAAAATGGCAGACAAAAAAAAATGGATATCAAAGTAAAACTAATTTAAACAAATGGAAATGGAAAAGAACTTCTCAAACGTATAGGAGCAGTACTCTTTGGTTATATATATGAAGTCGTGATAATAATTTCTTATTTTTCTAACCCTATAACGTTGAAAAATGGGTTGCTTCTTAAATGTCTGCCATCAACAACACCGAACTTCCTATTTTCTTATATACTATATATATATATATATATATATAGATAGATAAGTATATATAATTTAATAATGATGATAATAAAAGAACCCCCACAAAATTTGCGACGATATAAAATGAAACGAAGAGGATTATATCAATATAGAAAAGATCTAGAAAAATTGAAACAACATATATATATATATGTATATACAGGGTGTTAATTTTGAGTTGTAGAATATTTATATGTATCTGTACGTAATATATTGTTTTATATTTCCAGTCTGTGTCGTTCAGAACAGATTCACATCGATCAGTAATTTTAATTTAAACTTTTTAACATATTCTCATAATTTGACATCGTTCATTTCCCATCTAGTTATATGGTACTTTGAATTCTTTTACCACAGAGATGGGAGAGGGAGAAAACATCGTTATCACTCGACTCGACTATTTCAAGAAAATAGAAAATAGATTTAAATAAAATCTATTTCGAGAGAAATAGAGATGAAAATCGAACAAAGGTTTTTGGAATGTCATAACACATTCTAAACGAATAGATGGGAAAGGAATTTTGCCTTATATAGATATAAAGATGTACTGAATGGTATAGGTAGGTAAAAGGCAAAAATATCTACTATATATATTAGTACACAAAGGAATTTGGGAATTATGTAAGGCGGTAAAGAAAAGTTTTCAGGTTATGTGTTCTATATTGCTGCCTATATGGAGGAGTACAAGGAGTGAAAACTCTAGAAAAACTAAAAACGGACTGCCACTAGGTGGCGCTGTGATCAACTGAGAGAAATCGATAAGATTTTGGACAATTTATCGTATCTCATTTTAACAAATTATCAATAAAACAGTGTCTATACTTCATAAAACCGCATGCAGCACAAAAAAAGGAGGGGGGGGGGGTTTAGTATACCAAAAAAAAAAAAAAAAAAAAAACGCAATATAAATAACGGCATCCGAAAAATGACCGGCGTTATTCAAATAGAATTTCCTCCTCGTACTTTACCTACCTACCTACTGTTTTTTTTCTTTTCATTTTCATTTTTTTTTTTTTTTCTTTCTTTATCTTTTCGTTAAGCGAAGCGAGTATAACTTTGAAAAGCACATTATTCACTAAATTTATTTGAAAGATATTTGAATTTTTTCCTCGTCTTTTTTATGATGAAGAAGAGAAAAAGTTGTATCTAATTCAATATTATTTTTTAAGCTGCTGAATGAATGAAAAAAACGAAAAAAAAAAAAGAGAGAGAGAGACGAGACGAGGCGAGGGAGAATAATTGAATTTGCGCAAATTTTAATTCAATATTTTCATATTGTTATATCGAATAACAAACAAGTGACAAATTGATGTAGGTCCGTTATTAGCATAGTCAGCATCAGTATTGACATTTTCTTTTCATTGCAATGGTAATTTTATTCTATGGACGGGCTGCTATAGGACTGTCGCCAGGCGGCGCTGCGCAACCAACGTCAGTTTTTAAAACAGTTGCTCTTATGAGAAAATCAAATTTTCAAATCATGAAAATCAAATCATCGTTGCTGCTGTGACTTTTGATTACCTACAGGCCTAAAAACTAATGAATAACTTACTAATTATCTATAGCGAACATCAAATACCTGTGCACCTGTTGAATAACCCCGCCATCCTCTCTCTCTCTCTCTCACTCTATAATTAAATTTTTGGTTTGCAAAACACTACAGCGGATTTGAAATGAACAACAACAGTAGAAAAAATAAAAAACAATAACAACAATATTGAATTAAAACCAGTCAGCTGTATAGGGTACATAATACAGAAACAAACGAACATTAAATAATAGAAAATCTAGAGGGAATGATATAATATGTGTGTGTGTGTGTGTGTGTGTCTATCTGCACCTCATCTCATTTCCAAACCGAAAATTGAATGTGATTGTTTGCGTAATAATAAAATGATTAAAAATGAAAATGGAAATTTGTATAGAGTTTAAATACTGATATAGGAAATTATTTTATGAAATTTTTGTTATGAATTGTTCGAAAATTTATTTTTCATATAATGAATATATTTTCATTGATTAATTTAATAATAATTATTTGTTGTTTGCCTGCTACTAAACTGATAAAATAAATAGAAAATTAATTGAAAATGTTTCCATTTTGATGTGATCGTAACAAATTTGGTTTTGGTACTTACCCATTTCCAAATAAAACTGATTGATTGTATCGTATGAATCCCAATATGGTAAGTTTGATAAATCGTTGTGATTGGTTGGTTGGACTGTGTTTGGTAGCGATTCACCATTTGGATCACTAGATAAGAAAGTAATTGTTTCAAGTTTAGTTCATTTCAATTTTTTTTTTGTACTGTTGGCGCATTCACCATTTCATCGAAACTAAGCCAATAAAAATCTAATTTCGATTGAAATCATTATAAGACAAGATGGAAATAGAAAAATAATCATACAAATTTAGTTTTAATAATAGAAAACAGTAGAATATAATTTTTAACACGTTTTTTTTTTTTTGCTGAGTATTGACAGCGCATTCACCATTTCATCGAATCTAATCCAATGTACATCTAATCGCTATTGGATCACTGTAGAAGAAAGTAGAAACAGAACAACAACCAACTAAATTCGATATAATAATAAAAAATAGCAGAATATCATTTTTAAACTAATTTTTTGCGCTAAGTACTGCTGGCGCATTCACCATTTTGTCGAAACTAAGCCAATATACATCTAATTGCAATTGAAATCACTATAAGACAAGATGGAAATAGAAAAATAATCATACAAATTGATTTTTAATAATAGAAAACAGTAGAATATAATTTTTAACCCGATTTTTTTTTTGCTGAGTATTGACGGCGCATTCACCATTTCATCGAATCTAATCCAATGTACATCTAATCGCTATTGGATCACTGTAGAAGAAGGTAGAAACAGAACAACAACCAACTAAATTCGATATAATAATAAAAAATAGCAGAATATCATTTTTAAACCAATTTTTTACGCTAAGTACTGCTGGCGCATTCACCATTTTATCGAAACTAAGCCAATTGCAATTGAAATCACTATAAGACAAGATGAAAACAGAAAAATAATCATACGAATTTATGTTTAATAATAGAAAACAGTAGAAAATCATTTTATACCTCGATTTTTTGCACAGAGTATTTGCACGGCGCATTCACCATTTTATGAATTAATCCAAATAAATTTACATTATAACCGGTAAATATTGGCAATACAGACCGAAATTCTGTACGTACCTACTCAATTTAAATTTTACATTTTTCAAATACACTCGAACGTCTATTGACGTAATGTATATATGTACTTGTACACACATACATATAAAATTCTATATATGTAGATTAAATGCTGCTAGTGGTGGTGGTGGTGGTGGTGGTGGTGCTACTACTACTATACAGCTCCAGGCGCCAGTTTCGTCGTTTCACTTCGATTTTCAGATATTTTTCCATATTTCAATGAAAATAGCATGCAGTTGAATTTATTTTTTCCTCGTTATTTTAGTATAGACGAGGAAAACTTTCTACTTCTCCATCGTCGTCGTCTTATTATTATTATTTCCCGTTTTCTATGCCATCATTGACATATAAATAAATATGCAATACATATTCTATATATACATATACATATAAATTGTTCGCAGCAGCAGCAGCAGCAAAATTTATTTAGTATTCATCATTTTTTTTTTTTTGTTGAAATTTATCCTTTTTCAATTTTCCTCTCCATTAATTATTCAATTCATTTCAAAGCAAATAATACACGAGCAAAGCGAAAGTTCGAGACAAACTCAATTTGAGAAAGTTTCGTGAATAAGAAACGCATCAGATGTTGTGCATATTTAATCGTATTAAATAGAAATTTTCGTGTGGAAAATATATGCTATTAATAAGTTTATTTATTTGTCGAGGCGTTTGCTGTCGATCAGCCAATTGATCGTTAGTTAGGCGTAAGCTCCGCCTATCTTTAACAATCTGTCGATTCGTTGCATTTTTTTGAGTGTGAACCAATCGTATTCAATATCTGTCGCATCGATTATATTATTGAATAAAACATAAAATGGTGGATTGACCTAATAATCGATCTGTTTACATCGTATATATATTTTAGGCTAATTGACGTTTTACACTGCAAAGCTAGTTCTTTTTATTATCAGAGTAACTGCTTACAATAAATAGTTTTTAAACCACAATTTGATTTATGACGATTTCAATTTTATTAGATTGAAAACTCTTTAAATTCGGAACACAGAATTTTTATATCTACCTACATAGTTGATCGGTACTTAATGTTATTATATACGAGTATATACTTAGGGAATACTATTCCCTAAATTCATTTATGGATTTGTCTTAATGGACTTCTTCTTTGAAACGCAAAAAAAACACACACACACAAGCAAACAAACAGCTGACAGGGGAGATTCACGCTTCTATGTACTACCTATAGTGTATATCTATATCTATATGTTTCTACTCCCTTTTTCATTGCCATATAAAACCAAAGAGTCACTATATAAACAGGATTTTAGAGCACATCCATAAATCGTGATAAGTTACTTTTCCGTGTACCTGCAGTATGTGTGTGTGTGTTTACCTAATGTTGGATGGCTTTTGGTTTTATGTTCTCCCCGCCACCGAGTAAATTGTAGAAAATGATAATGATCTTTCTCCTGTTTATTTGCTCACAAAAATTAAACTGATTTGCGTTGTTACCGGCAGCGGAACAAATTGACTCGTTTTATTTTGTGTTTGAAATAAAATGCGCATGAGCGATTATGTTTTGTGTTAATTAACAGTTTTATCTTAAAAATTTTGCAACAAATTCGTTTTTTGTTGCAATAAATTGTCATTAGGTTAATGTATGAAGTGTAGATACATGTTTTAATCGTTTGATTTAATAATGGTTTGATAGTGTAAATTATAAAATGTCGGACGCGTAAATAGTAGTAAGCGGTTCAAATCCCACGCAGAGCAAATAATTTTTAATAAAATTTTGACCATCACTAGAAATTTACACTTTTAAGAAACGAAAATTTGTACTTATTACAATTGTGGTGGGGGTACATTCAAATATTTCTTCGATAGAAGAATTATTTTAATTATTAATTATAATTCATCATAAAAGATTGAACAAGAAGTTCAATAATTTTCTCTCTACATTTCATCAAGGGTTTTACAAAAAGATCTAATTAAGTGTTCTCGAAGTCTCTCTCTGCCCTATTATTTATATACGAGAATATTTATTATTATACTTACATAATAATAATGAAAAGCCAAATTTCCCCCGCTTTTCTGTCGCATGTATATTTATTAAATTAATTTAATTTACGTTGGTATAGAGCTGAGCCGTTGTACATTTCTCCTAAATGTCCAACGACGCCAACGACATCACCCTTTTTGCCATACTGTAGTCCCCGCTTAATGAGACAAGGCATTTCTCCAGCTACCGGGAAAACAGAGAAATGCTGTCATGCTGTGTGTGGCATACAAATCATATTAAGATATAAGCGGGCGTGTAGCAGGCTTGCAGGACGACAAATTAGGGATAATTAGTTTTTTTTTTGTATGTTAAAACTATGGTGTTTGTAATGTAATGAATTATTGTATTGTTGGTTTGTAATTCTGGATTATAAAGTGGACGTGGAATTGCTAAAAACTAAAGACAAAATTTATCTTTTAGAAAACATAAAAGAAAATGCGGAAAAATAAACAAATAGTTCACTTTGATTCTAATGTCGGAGTTATGCAATTTTGACAGAACGCTTCCGGTGAGAAAGTTTCAAAAGATAGTGTTTAGATCACGGCAAGCGCATCCACTTATTGTTGGTTAGGGAAAACTGGGTCAAATAAAAACCAAAAAATGCAAATTAATCTCCCTATATAGCTCTCTAGTTTCCTTTCTTCTTCGTTTGGTATAAACTAATAACTAAGTTTTAGAAAATTCTCGGTACAATCCACAACCACCACCGCCACCCGCCATACACATACACCCAAATATCTATTTGCATTAATTCCGCTGTCTAAGTATTTTGAAATTCAAATTGAAAAGGAAAAGTTTTATCACTACAGCGTGTATGGTCGAGTTTTTTTTTAATTGGTAATTCATCAAATTTAGTATACATAAAAACTAAAGCAGTTCAGGTAAATTGTTACGTATAATTTGCTATTGACTAAATCGATTCGGATCATTTTCGAAATATGTTAATAATAATAAATTCCCGTCGCACCGCAAATTTATGGCATAAATTTTCAACAAACTGCTCAAATTCTCATTTAAATCCAACAAATGGATAAGTAAATTAAATAGTTCGCGACATGTTCCCGTATATGTAGCTATAAAAAAGAAACTTTAAAATTTCAACGTAGTTTCTATTTAGGTTAGTTTCTCGTGTGTGTTCCATTTTATAACAAACAAAATATATTTGAAATAGTTGAAACAAAACGATATATTATTATACCTATCACCGGTTCCCATCTTCTGACCTGAACAATCTTTAAATTTTATCTTGTAAGATAATAAAATATAATTAAACGTATATAGAGCAGTCAGCCAACCACCAGCTTGGCAATTTGGCGCTGGTGAATTCGAGTGGAATTTTATCTCTTAACTTTTCTTTCTTTTTTTTTTTGGTATTTAATAAATGATCTCTCTACAAATTGGTAGCATTTATTTCCTGATGTAGACAAATGAAATATGTAAGTTAATAATTTTTTCTTCGTTGCCGGAAATTACTGAAAGAAAAGGTTAATTTTTACGGCGATAAATCAATCGTGTTGCTGCTAGTTAAGTGAATATATGAAATGTTTTGTGTGTTCCGAACCCGTATTGTTCATCTATCTATTTTTCAGTTTCTCGCGAAAATCCATTAAAAAAGAAAAAAAATTGAAGTGAAATTTTTATCCTAAGATATTCCCAAACTGCGGCTTAGGCAAAAGAATTTCATCCAATTAGTATTAAGTGGATATTTTCAGTTTAGTTCTAATTTCACTGACAGCAGCAGCAGCAGCAGCGTAAAATTTTAAACGGAAAACTTTATTTAATTAATGTAATTAAGTTTTATTACGGTTTATTTGATCGTAATGTGTTCAAGGAATGTTATGCGAACCGCGAATAGATTGAAAACCAAAAAGAATTTTCTAACGGTTTCGTCTACGTATAGAAAATTTTCGATTGATTAGGGTCAACGACTAATTATCCAAATCCCATTTCAAATTCGATCTTCGCATTTGCGATGACAATCGTCGCCCATGTGCAGCACACTCACATTTCATTGAATTATACCAAATAAATCAACATAAACTATAAAAAATCAACTTACCCTCGATTAATGAAATTACTCAAGTAACGAACGATCACTTTCGATGCTACAACATCAGAATGACTGTAATTGTGCGGAAAAAACGGGCCACCATTTATAAGTGGTAAACCTAAAATATATGGTAAGTCTTCTCCACGGACACTTCCACTACGCTGGAAAACACAAAAACAAGAAAAATTCACTTTCAATATATGTATGTACCACACTAAAAATGTTTTTCGAACACGGAAATTGCTCGAGAAATTTTCAATTTCCCCCCGTTGTAATATATTTACCTTTCACTATAGGTGCCTGTATAAACATTAAAAAGAAACTAAAACAATCATTCATATTGTTGTCGAATTATTATGCTACAAGGCGTACACTTAAGAGCATAAAAAAAAAGAAACCGGGGGAAACTTTATGGAAACGTTTATTTTATATAGAAAGTTGCGGTTAATTTTTGTGGTTGAAAATACACACAAAACTTCTAGTAATTCTTGTGGAAAACTTTTCTATTTTAACCAACAGCAACAACAAAATAAACTGCTACCCAGATGGTTTAACATTAACAGTTTTCATATAGTTTACGAATGAATTTTGTTCCCATTTTTAGTTTTTAATCGTTTACGGGTGGCGTTTATTAAAGAGTTAAAGTTCGTAATTGTTTAGTTGAAATTGAGTGAGAATTTATTTGCAAGAACAGGTGTAGTTGTTTGCCAACAAGTATATAATTATAAGCGGGATTTGTTTTTTGAATAGAACTCATTTGCATTTGGTGGTGCAGAACTGACATTGTTCATCTATAAATATAAATTGGTTTGAAATTGAAAGAAAATTATAGAAAACATTTATTCAAATATAATTAAGTGTAAATTCATTTGAATAGGACTAATTTTGATTTGGTACAGAACTGACATTGTTCATCTAACAATATAAATTACTTGAAATTGAAAGTGAATTACAAAAAACATATTTCCAAACATAATTATACGTAAAATTAATTTGAATAGAACTAATTTTAATTTGGTACAGAACTGACATGGTTGATCTACTAATTTTCTTTTTTAAATATGTAATTAAAACTGTCGATAAATTACTTCTTCTTTTTAAGTATCGACTAATTATCAGTTTTGATTTGGTACAGAACTGACATTGTTCATCTATCAATATAAATTGTTTAAAATTGCATGAATATTATATAAAATATATTTCTGATTATAATTACACGTGAATAGGTCTAAATTGAATTTGGTCCAGAACTGAATTATCATGTTTAATACCAAATAAGTAAAAACCTACTAGTTTTTTTTTTGTCCCATTTTCTTCACATTTATTAACAATTTCTTTTTAATTCTTAATTATCTTTATCCTGGAGATATTATTATTTAATTCTTTTGTGCGTTTTCACTTCAAAATGTTCAAACTTTATGAAAGAATTTCAACTTCAAAGGGTTATTTTTCAATTAACTAGACCAGAGAAGAAATGATAGTATCTTTCCGCTCAACTATCCCCCCCCCCCTTACCCTTGGGTCTTTCTTTAATTCATTAAGATCTAGATCAAAGATGCCAAAATTTCCAAAGCCATTTGCGCAATTAATTAGTTTCAATTTACCTAATATATATACAGACAGGATCTTCTCTGATGTCTAATCAAGTCAATTAAATTAGAGGTTATAAAAATGATGAATATTCAGATGAATTTGATTCAGAATGGAATTGTAATGGAGTTACGTATTTTTTATCATACAACATTTAAAATATCGTTTCAATTATCTAGAAATTAGAACAAAAAAATAGAAAAAAATCAAAAAAACAAACTTGTCAAACACTGGGATTAATCGCTCTAATGTTTTAACGTGCAATTTTTTGGAATTAAAAACATTGAGCTGTGTTTTTATTGCGTTAAAAGCATAAACATTTTTATAAAGTAGCAGTGGCCTTTTATAAGCCCTTTTATACTAATCTATTTTGTAGCAAGACATTTTAATGGATAAACGAGACTATACTGTACACACTAAATGATCGCCGTTGCCACTTTTTTCCCTGTATTTTTTGTTTTTCATCATAAATAATTTTCGTTTTAGTTGAAAAAATTGGGGTTGGGTGGCTGCTGATTAGTCGATGCTTAGAAAGAAGAAGTAATTTGTCGACAGTTTTAATTACATATTTAAAAAAGAAAATTAGTAGATCAACCATGTCAGTTCTGTACCAAATCAAAATTAGTTCTATTCAAATTAATTTTACGTATAATTATGTTTGGAAATATGTTTTCTGTAACTCACTTTCAATTTCAAGTAATTTATATTGTTAGATGAACAATGTCAGTTCTGGACCAAATCAAAATTAGTCCTATTTTTTAGGACTAAATTTAGTCCTATTATTATTTTAAAACGTTTGTAAATATGTTTTCTGTAACTCACTTTCAATTTCAAGTAATTTATATTAGTAGATGAACAATGTCAGTTCTGTACCAAATCAAAACTGATCTTATTCAAATCAATTTACACTTAATTATATTTGGATATACGTTGTCCTATGATTATCTTTCAATTTTAAGTAATTTATATTGTTAGATGAACAATGTCAGTTCGGTACCAAATCAAAATTAGTTTTATTCAAATGAATTTACACTTAATTATATTTATAAACATGTTTTTTATAATTCTCTGTCAATTTCAAGCAATTTGTACTATTAGATGAACAATGTCAGTTCTGTACCAAATCAAAATTAGTCCTATTCAAATGAATTTACACTTAAATATATTTGTAAATATGTTTTCTATAATTCTGTTTCAATTTTAAGCAATTTATATTAGTAGATGAACAATGTCAGTTCTGTACCAAATCAAAACTGATCCTATTCAAATCAATTTACACTTAATTATATTTGGATATACGTTTTCCTATGATTATCTTTCAATTTCAAGTAATTTATATTGTTAGATGAACAATGTCAGTTCTGGACCAAATCAAAATTAGTTTTATTCAAATGAATTTACACTTAATTATATTTATAAACATGTTTTTTATAATTCTCTGTCAATTTCAAGCAATTTATACTAGTAGATGAACAATGTCAGTTCTGTACCAAATCCAAATTTAGTAGTATATTTTCACTGACTATCTTTCAATTTGAAGCAATTTATATTAGTAGATATTACACAGCCTTTTCTGCTCCCTAATGATATGCTACAATCATAATAAAATGTCATTATGCAAATGCATACACACTATATATATATATATTATACTAAACTAAAGCGGATCGTATAGTAGGTTAGGTAACAAGTCAGCCATTTGAACTACTACTACTACTACTTCTACTATGTAATAAATTATCTTGAAGCAATTTAATTAAGAAAACGAATTAGTTTTATACAGTTGAAAGTTAAAACGAGAGAGAGAGAGAGAGAGAATGATAGGGTGATTGGGGTGTGTGAGATAGACAGATAGATAGATAAATAAAACGGGAGAATGGTAATGAGATGAAGATAAAACATAAAAAACAAATAGTTGATGTGTAAAATACTCGTCCAGGGGGAAGTCGTCTAATATGTGTGTGTGTGTGTGTGTGCATCTCTGTGTAAAGTTTGTTTGGTTTGATGCGAAATGAATTGTTTATAAGGCAACACAAAATACATATTATAAATGTGTATTTGGTGCTGTGCGCATAGAGTCCATTTTTTTTTTTTTTTTTTTGTTTATAAAACTAAAATAAATAGATGTTTTTCCGCGGGAAAACTTATAGTGGAAAAAAAACAAAATCTGATCATGAAATTGTGTAAAAGTTTTGCTCTTATTCTTATTTTTTTTTTTTTTTCTATATAAAAATATGCTTTCTTCTCTTTCGTTTTTTCTTTTGTATTTTCCAAAACAAAAAAAAAAAAAAAAAAAAAAACAGGAAAAACAAAAGGAGTTTCTCAACCGTCTAAAATGTTATCGTGACCTACTGCTGGCTGTAACATATTGTGCATAGCCAAATCCGCTGTTAAAGTGAGTGAGTGAGATGTATACTGTTTTCGTCTTTCGCATACATATGGCGATGTTTTAATACTAACTGTCTGTCTGTCTATTTGACTGTTTATCTGTCGTATTGTGTACAAACTGAACAGTCATTTTTATGTAATTTAATATGGTTAAAGTGAAGAGATTCACGTAAAACAGAAATGAAAATAAATAGAGAGAAATAGACGATAATTCCGATGTAATCGTATCAAACACAAGGAATTGAACAGTTTAACTGGAAACTGGAAATATCAGCGCAGGAGGGCGCTGATGTTCGAAAAAATTATCTTTATTTTATTAAAGAGTTGTGTTCGAAATCAGTTTTTTTGCCAATTACAATCAAAACGCATCGATTAAATGATTATGACTACTTTAATTGAAGTTTGAGGTTATCACAAGTGATTTTCGTATCAGAAGAATTTTTTATTTATGTTCTAATTATTCTAATTATGCATTATATACCAACAGTCACACAAATAAAAACATCGTATTCATAAATTACCAACTAAAAAAAAACTTCAACTATACATACCATTGGTGTGTCCCTTTCACCGCTATGATGTTGGAAATGTAGAAAAAACGTCTTGCCACCATTCAACGAATGCAAATAACCAATTCGTATTAATGGCGCAACCGTATGTCCATCACTAAGTACATCTAAAGTACCATCCCGTACATTTAACGGATTCTGACTCGGTCTCTCCCAATCGGTATACTCGTTTTTCAATGTCGAGAAAATCTCGTTTAAATGAAAATAATACGAATTCCGTACGTACGTCCTTAAAATGCGATCGCGTTTCGTTTCGTTAAAACCGAATTCCAAATCTTGTGCATTAAGATCTAAATACGATTCGGTTGTGGTTAAGCCAAATAAAAGATTTCTATCGGGAAAATCGGCCAATTCGTAACCGGGTGATGTTGCCACTGTTGATGTGCTGCTGCTGCCACTGCTGCTTCCACTCATTGATGATGATGGTGGAATTGTTGGATTTACTAAAATTGTACCATCGATAAATGGAGCGAAACCTTTAAGAAAATTGAGATTAAAACGTGTATTGATTTGCCGTACGAAAATCGCCTAATTTAAACTTATTTTAGCGATTAAATGTCCATAAAAAAAAAAATAATAATAAAAACTTTCCCCCGATGGTCAAGAGGCCCCCGTCGATTTATCGAAGACGAAAAATTCTGTTAAACGACTGTATCGGGGCAAGCGGGGGGGACGTTAAAACTACGAGGCGCATAAAACTTTTCCCATATTTTTTTTTTTTTTTGCTCTCTTTAAGAGGTTAAAAGGATGACCGTCCGCTCGACCATCTTCGATAACGAATTAAAAAGGGACCGAAAAAAAAAAAAAAATAGTCGAAAACATCAGCAGAATTACGGTTATGTTCACTTTTCACATACGAGTATAGTCGAACTCTGGATAGTTTTTTACTAATATTGAAAAATACGTCACAATTTATGATTGGAAATGTTCGGTACACCGCCCATTTCGTATTTTTGACTCCATATTGACTTTAAACAAATGATTGACATTTAACGATAAATGTAAGTAAAATGACACTAACCTGGTAGAAATCGAGGTGAATCAATTTTAATATTCAATAAAAAATTCAATGGTTTCAAACGTAAACATGGCGCAATATCGTCCTCATGTAAATCACCATGACAACCGGTATGTTCGGCCACAATACGTTTAACCAGTAATGGTTCCCGTTGTAGCGCCCATGGACTTAATGCTGAACCACTTAGTAGAATAACACGATGTAGTAATTCTGGAAAAAAAATGAAATTGAAATGTTATCTTTGTATTTTTGCCATAAAAAAAAAAAAATCTATTAAAAAACTATTCGTTCTGTTCGATTTAAAAAATAATGACGTTTATTTTTGACACTATACGTTAAATACGTATATCGTTCTTATTATATGAAAAGATATAGAAAAATAAGTTGTCTATTGATTTTATTCAATCTTTTAAAACGACTTCAAAAACTTTTGCGAAATTTACCAATTTCCGTCGATTGAAAAGTTCGTTGATTTTTTTTTTTTTTTTTGTAGAAAAAATCGAAGCGGAAGTTTCCAAAACACTTTAAACGACAAGAGAAAAAATAAACAAGTAAACAACGTTTTTACACTGATCGTTTATTTGATGATGATTTTATAAAATAAAATCCGATTGGAAAATCCAGAAATCTCACTTTTACCTTTCACTTGAAAAGTAGCCGGGGGGGGGGGGCAGCATAGAAGTAGTCGAGTGTACCTTTATAATATTCGTAACTTATCGCACAAGTACATTTGGACTTCTTTTTTTTTTTTTGCCGTCCAGAATCGACTTTGTGCATCTACCGATTTAACTGTACTCTATAGGTTTTTACATTATTGGTGCTGTAAATATGCTGGTTTATTGAAGAGTGTTTGACATTTCTTTTGTGAAATGTCAAATCGGTGATTTGACACACTTCGAATTACGCAATTTTGAATTGGAAACTTTCTTTCTTTTTTTTTCATTATTGACGGAATCGCTGTGATTGTTTTTAGACACGCAATACATTTTATCTGAAGCAATTTCTATTTGACAAGACAGCAAGATATTTTCTCTCTCTCTCTCTTTGTCTTCTTCATTCCTCTTCTTTCACCATGCATGCATGCTTTTAGTTGGTGTGTGTACGGGTTCATTTTATAGTCTCGCACCATCATCAGTAAAATATATTTCATGGCCGTCTTTTCGCATCAAAACACAATTTAATTTACCTATATATAGAGAGTGAGAGAGAGTGAGATAGAGAGAGAGAGAGAGTAAAAGAGATGTTTTCTCCAAATGGAATATACTATATTATAATGTGTCATATTCTTCACTGTACTTGACGGTTCTTGAAAATGGAGAGAGAGAGACAGGGACAGATAAAATATATATATCATTTTCAACCTGCATAATAATCAGGAAAATGGGAAATACATTGAAGGGTATCTGTAAGCCATGTATATGCTGCTGCTGCTGCTGCTGCCTATTTGTTTTCTTTTATTTCGTGGTCGGTAATTTAATGGCCGTCCATCCAACAAATGACGTGTTTTTGTAAATAATAAACTTCCGGCTTAGGTAAACAATTTGAATTATTTAATTGAAATTGACATTTCTATGTGATCTGTCACAGATTGTCTTTAACCTAATCTTCGATTTTTATCTAGTAGAATTTAAGTTTTGTCGTCATTCGAACGAACAAAAAGTTCAAATTTCATTAGTCCATAAATTTTCAATAAGAATAACCGATGCATACAAAATACTCCTTTTGCTGCTGCTGCTGCTGCTGCTGCTGCTGCTATCGGAAATTCAATGCTTTTAATTTATATTCAAACTCTCTCTATATGCGGCAAATCAACTGTTTATTTTATTTATTTGCTTTTTGTTAAATCCCATTAAATTCGAGATATTTATTCAATTATACTATTCGAATCAATTGCTTAAACTGGAACCACATTTAAATTGACTATTAGACAGTGTAGACAATGCAATAAGAAGAAGTTTCTTACATTCAAATAGAATGATTCTGGGAATTTGATATACAGAGTGTAATTTTAGTACGGGCCATAGTGTTATCTCAGAAACGGTGCGAGTTACATGGTCGGTTTGAATTAGATGAAAGTTATCAAATTTAAGCTAAGTTAAGAAAGTGTTAAGAAAATTATTGAAAACTTTCAGTTTCCCGGAAAATTTGTGTTTAATATCTAATTAGTATCATCGAGTGATATCTCGTTGAATTCGTAATGATGTCGGCTTTTAAGAAAAGAGACGAAAAACCAGATCCGTATTTATAAATTCATATTGATAATGATGATGACATTTTTTTCTAAATTTATTCGTTTTTGAGTCATTGAGAAAAATTGCTTCGAAGGATTTCGCATTTTTTTCTTAATTTCTTAGAAACCATAGGATATTTGGCAACGCTGCTTTAATTGTCTTTAAATTTGACAACTTTTACCTAATTTAGCCGACCATGTAATTCTTGCCTGGGCTAGGATAGTCTAGTAAATATACACCCTGTATAGAACGGCATAGAGTAAATCGTCATTTAATTTATAATCGCAATTAGTCGAAGTTCGTTCGAGATTTTGCGTTAAGTAATTATCGATTTTCCTTAAAAGTTTACTTTGAAACCGGGCAAATTATTTTCCATCTAACATTTGATGTAACCGCACCACCAATTCACAACATATACACACACGCTTGTGCTTTTCAATTTTCCAAATTTCCCATGTCAATATTGATTACTTAAACTTTCACTTTTCACATGAAAATAGAATATATGAAAATTCCATTCAAAAAAATAAACGTAAAGAGAGGAGGCCATATAAAAAAAAAAAAAAAAAAAATAAACCTGTGTGGCAATAATAAAATCCCGGGGAAAATCTCCGCTTATACTTTGAGAAACATCAGTAAAATGTTCCAAGGCTATTACAAATGTTGTTGAACGGGAAATTGGGCATTTTCACTAGATATTTCATGCGACTGTACAACATCTGAGTGAAATGACACTCACACACATGCACGAAAAAAATCTGGAATCGAGATTTCGAATTTTATCTCTTGTCTTCAAGTGTTTATTGCGGACATTTTTTTTTTATATTGAAGAAAATTTTCGGGAAGAAAAGACAGGCGAAAATATGACCATTTTTAACTAAATTCACAAATTGAATAATTAACGTTAAAAACGGAAACTAAAAGTGGATAATAATTTGATTATCCGATGCGCGATAATGGCACTTTGCAGTTCGTTTAAATGGTGCTTTTCCTTTTACTGCTGCTGCATCAATTATTTAAGCAAACTACTCGTATTAATTAATTAATTAATTAATTGAATGGAATTTATAATATAAAGGACTTTCTCGATAGAAAAGCACTGCGCCGATTTCGTGAATGCGCCCATTTTATTGTCAGTCATCTAAATTTTAAAGTACATCATCATCATCGATTTTCGGGGCATTTAGCCAATCTTTTTCCTTTTGTATGATTTAAGAAATTGATTGCTTGTCGAGTGTAGATGTACTCGATACGATAGATGTACAATGCTGATTCTAATCCGAAACAAAAATAAATTCATTAAAAATCGGTATATTTGAATCGTCCCAGCACCAGCTCTGTTTATCTACCGAAACATTTTCTATATGGTTTTTCTTTGTAATTAAAATGACGATACTAATTAATATCTATCGCCAATGCATGGCGAATGCTTTGGCGATAACAATAAATAATCATTTATGGAAAAAAGCTCGCAGCCGTTTTATTTAAATTTTTATTCTCATACAGTTCAATAATAAATATTAATTATTTGCCGCTTTAATAAACAAATATAGAATAATAGTAAATTATGACATTAATATTTAACAATATGAATTTTCAGTCACTATATGTGTGCGAGGGGGAGGGGGGGGGGGGGGAGCAGCAAATTGATTTTTATATTTCAATGAAAATTTCAGTTAAATAAATTCACTATGGAATTAATAAGGTCCGTTCGTCTATGCAATTGCGGAAAATTCTAATGAAAGTGTCAACAAAATTGCAATTCCAAAAAATTCAATTAATATTTAAAATCGCCAAAAAAAAAAAAAAAAACATTTCCCATTTTTATTTTATGCATGCAGGAGGATCAAAGACTATTAAATGCTTTTTGTGTACAGTAAATTAACACCGTGTATAATACATACATACATATATAATGATTTTAAAACAAAATCAAAATCTAATTAATTAATTACAACGAACATGCGGTTTTGTTTAACCCCGATGGGTTGGGGGGGGAGGGTATACCTTTAGCCACTGGTGATACGGCAATGAAATTGGCTAGTGCCGCACCAGTACCATGACCCATTAATGTGACACGTTCCGGATCACCACCAAATGCCGGTAAATTTTCTCTGAGCCAATGCAAACCGGCAACCAGATCCATTAGACCGAAATTGCCTTGGGCACTGCCTTTTGTACCAGTTTTAAGGAAACCTAAAAATCGATAGAGATTAAAGAAATTTTTTTTTTTTTTTGGCTAAAACATATCAAAAACAATTACTTAGGTTTAATTAATGAAAAATCGGTTATAACGAAGTTAGCAAAAATCGGTTATAACGAAGTTAACAAAAAATCGGTTATAGCGATATTAATGAAAAATCGGTTTTACCGATAGTAGTGAAATATTCGGTTATAACAAAATTAACAAAAATCGGTTATAGCGATATTAATTTAAAAAATCGGTTATAACGAACTACATGAAATCCCCTTAAATTTTTCAAAATTAATTAAATTTGCTAATAATCATAGCCGGTTTTAATGTTACAACAATAATAATTCAATTTGCTTTGTTTTAAATAAAAAAACAAATCGATTTTCCAATTTCCCAATTATTCATTATTCTCGTAAGTATACTTTAATTGGTTCGCGCTCTGCTCATTTCCCATTTTGTAGATAATGTTTAACATTAACGTCTCCGACCCCCCCCCCCTCCCAGTCGCGTTTCTTTCCCTTACTCCATTTTAGTTAAGCCCAATTCTTAAACTATACGAATATAGTGCCCTTTCTCTACGCGTAGAATAATAATAATACGTAATACGTATATTACGCGTAATGTCTCAATTACTCTCACGCCATTATTTGTATAACTCTCTACGTTTTTAAAATAATTACAATCTCTTCCCATCATCACAGTTGGCGGCGAATAATGAAGAAATCTTTATGCTATTCGCGTATAAGTACCACTGTGAGAGATTCATTCAAAGAGAGAGAGAGAGAGAGAGTCAAGTGACTATTTAGAGAGAAAGAGATCCAAATTAGAATTTCACCTCGATTAAATTAGTGAGGAGTTTTTGGAAATGGTCGTTTAATTTCTATATTATTTTAATGTTGAATTGTTTTTGGGGGGGGAGAGAGAGTTGAAATAATATGGAATATAACGTATATTATTATTATTATAATGTATACCGATACTCGTATTCGTGGATGGTGACATTTGAATTATGGTGTGTGTGTGTGTGTGTGTGTGTGTGATGGGTAAAATATGAATGTTAAATTTCGACGGCAAAATTAATGATTTATATTATGTAAAAAGGTCTAAAATTAGTAGTTGATTACGTGTATAACGTAGTGCGAAAATGTGTGTGGTTAAGTACACAACTGTGTTCATGTACATATATAATTAATTAATTAATTAATACGCCCGTTGCTAAATTATTTTCTAATTACTTTCTACCTGAAAATTAACAGTACCTATAGTAAATTATCATAAAGGCAACCCCCTATAATTTAAAAAAGAAGAACCATAACAGGGGGGTGGTGGTGGCGGTGGTGGCAGAACGATAGTGGATAACACACAATCAAAATTATCATCTTTATTGAGATTCTCTTGTCCCGTTTTTAACGGAACAGATAAAAAACGTGTAATCGACGACGAAACGATTAAAAACTGTTTATGTTTTATCTTATCAAAGAGGGGTGGGGGGGGTTCGTCACTCTTCTTCTACACTTGACAATTGAATGGTGGGTTTGTTCGCGTTGAATTGACCAAAAATTAAATCAAACCTACAGGATGACAAAAACTGTCGTAAAACTCTCTGCCGAAAATATCCCTTCCCTAAGCATTCATATAATAAATAATAATATTCAAAAGTCTAGTTACATAAAAAACGATAAAAAAAAAGAAGAAGAAGAAGAGAAGAAAATAATTTTCTTCCCCTAAAAAAAAAATGGATTTTAATTTCGTCTAATGCAATTTAATTTGGAGATTTTCCTAGTAGTATTTTTCTTTTTTATTCCGTTCATTAATTGTTTTTTTTTTGTTTTTTCATCTTTATCGTCTTGTCTTATCGAAATAGAACACTGCATTATAATTAAAATCGTTACCCTATATATATATATATATATCTATATCGATTTCCCCACCACTTTTCTAACATTTTTTATTTTAATTAAATAGAAAACTGTATGGTCGCTTCAATTGGGGATGGGGTTGTTCAAGGAATAAAATTGAAAACCACCGCACTACAATTGTATCGGTGTGGATAGATAGTGTTGGCTGACAATGTTGCCACTATGTGCATTAAATCACTGTAAATTTCCTCGAATTTTTTTTTCGTTTCATATTCTAACCATTAGAAGCAACCACTTTCATCCTCCACTATATATACAAATACACCCGCTATTTTTGTCTTTGAAGCTGGAAAATTTTTTTTTTTTGTTAATTTTAATAATGACACCCTCACATTTGAGCGGGCACTGGCACAAAAGAGCTTTTAAGTTCACTTAAGTATATATACATACTATGACTTTCTGCACCCTCTTTTCCGTTACCTGATGTATCATCATCATCTACTTCTTGCCACTATACCACCACCACTACTACGATTCTCCCACTCTTCTTCTTCTTCTTCTTCTATCATCTTAAAAAGAATCGTTAAGTTCTAAGTAGATGCCAATTATTTTTATGATGAGATTACTTTTCTTTAGGGCAGGCGAACTGTACCTGTACCTGGCCTATAGACGTTCGTTTGTGTGTGTGTGTGTTAGTGAAATGGGGTGAATATTATTTATTTGATGAAAATGAAAAAGAAAATATATAGCGAGTAATGGTCGAAAGTGTGGTGATGACAAAAATCATCAAAATTGTAAAGTGAAGTTATATTTATTTGGAAATTTGTTCTAATAAAATGATGTAGAGTTATTAATCACAAAAGAATGGAAAGTCTTGAAATAAGTCCAAGAAAAACACGACAAAAAACGTACCTGATCCATTTGTAGCAATTATTCACGAAAATTCCAAATATCTAAAACTCTACTGTACTTATTTCACTTTCTTTATAACACTTATATCTATTTAAATTCTTGCATTGTACTGTGTCGCAATTCTTGTCAATTTAATTTTTAGCTTCATTCGTTACGAATCACCCTGTATATTTTATTGGAAATTTTTAATTACCAGTACACCACCTGCTTTGTGACTAGATTTAACTATTCGTACACTCTACTGTACTGGTGCATTACAATTGAATTTCCAATTACATAAAATCTTACTATACATAACACACCATGGAACAACGATTTGACGGTTGTTGTTGACGTCACAAGTAAATTGTAGAGAGACTAATAAAATTGTCGTACACTTAATTAGCGCTAATTGTAGTTTGCGGCATGGTTGTTAATTCTTATGTTTATATATATATATATATAGGTATACAATATTTTATAAATAATGTGTTGGGAGTGTTGTTTACTCGAATAATAATGACGCGACATGTGGGGGGTTGTTGATTAATTGTATTCAACCCTGTCTCTCTCTCTCTCTCTCTCTCTCTCTCTGTCTGTCTATTTGTTTGTATGCACGGATGTGTTTTTCATTTACGACTATTTTTTATTGCTTCCCCATTTTAATTAGTGGCAATTATTATTAAAATTCAACAGCAACAACAACAAAAAAAAAAAAAAAACGTCCCCTCCTCCTCCCACGCGCGCGCAAACAATACATCATCATTAATGCTTATCTAAATTTGAAACAGTAAATCATAGTAGAATGTTACTCGTTATTCGTTTGCATCAATATCGTTAGCGTTAGCGTATATAGCGATAATAATTTCAACTGTAATTAATTGGTTCAATTATCAACCAACTTAAAATGATCAGTTTCGTTCGTGAATGAAAATCGGATATAAATGGAATTGTGTATTTGTTAATTATTTATTTTATTTCTTAGGTGTCGGAGTGTAGTAAAACTCATCAGATAAACAAAAAAATAGAACGTTAAACTACTGAGTCATTATAGCAGTTTGTATGAACCCCCGCGCCCGCTTTACCATTGCCGTTTATGGAATGGACAAACTGCACGGATATTATATCAATTTACTTACTTTAAATTTTACTTTATTATGTACATTTACAAGTTAGAAAATTAACAAGTAAACAATCTACAACACAACACAAAAATTTACTCGCTCAAATTCGTTGCGCTGTTCTAATCAAATTGCCCCCCCCCCTCCCTCTTCTATATCTATATCTACATCCTTTTCTCTTCAATTTTCATCATATTATTATTCTCTTTGTCTAACGATGTAGTATAAAATGAATATAACAACAAAACGAGAAGTATCAGCGCAACAAACTTATATAATACAGACAGACAAAGAGATATATATATATAGAGAGAGAGAGAGAGAGAGTCGTCTCAATGCTTATGACAACAAAATAAATGTCATAGTTGAAAGCGTTAAATAAATTATTATGGATTTAGGAACATGAGAGAATTGTGGATGCAGGGGATGAGAACAGAAAGATAAATGATAAATCAAAAATGGCACAAAAAAAAAAAGGTGCTAGAGATGGTATAGGTATTATTAAAATGGAAATTTTCACTTTTGCTTCTGCGTCGCGATTTCCTGCCTATATGTAGTGACAGATACATAAATTAAACTGAAAAAAAACTGACGACTCTCACCTAAAACGCCAAGCCTAAAGTTGATTGTTACAACAATTACTCTGCCAGATGATGCGAGCACTGTTCCATCATATGGATTTCCTGAATTCCATTCGTAACTTTCACCATGAACATAAACTACACATGGCAATTTGATTGGTTCCTCTTCACCATTTGCTGCAGTGTGAATATGTGCGTGAAAAATAGAAACGATTATTATTTTCAGTGTTGTTGCTGTGAACGTTTTTTTCTAGTACAAAAAGTTAGATTAAGAATAAATGGTTACAAACATTTTTTTTTTTTTGCGTTTACTAATTAAAACTAAATAAATATTTGCATTTCATGGTGGCAGTAGTTTCGAACGAACTGTAAAACTTCAAATAGAACTTATCCATCCTTTATAAATACAAATTTTCGTTTTGAAACTATAATAAAAGCCGCAAAACTAAAGTTTAGAAAGTAACCATCGTAAAATTTAAGGACCATAGCATCTGCAAAATTACCACAAACTAAAGTGGAACTTCCACCACCACTTTTTTTTTTTCTCCATACATCGAATTAAATTTACTGGAGTCAATAAACCAATCAATATAAGAATCTATACTACTCGGTACGCCTCACTAGTGGGCGGTTCCATTTTTGCTACTTTTTATATTCTAATACATAAATAAATATAGGTATAAGTAGTTTCAAAATAAAATAGGTTAAGTTGCAGTTAGTTAGATTTTCCATATTTATTTATCTAATAAATATTCACAAGAGAAAAGGTTTTACGAGATTAAATTCGTGGGCAGTTTGTGGCCATTGTAAAACAAACAGGTGAATCTATTAGCCCCGCCTCTATTTATGTTATTAGTTGCGAGTGGGTCAATGTGGGAGTTTTTTTTTTTTTCGAACCATTATTAAATTGTATATGGTCATTTAGAGGTAGTAGGCTAAGGAATAGTAATTAATATGTAAATTTTAACGTTACATGTGTGTTTTAATGCTTTTATTATTAGAAGAATAATATATTTGTTTATTATTATTATTTACATCCATTAATGCATTTAAGTGCAAAGATTAATTTAAAGAGCGTGATGTGCGCCCGTGGAAATTTTATGTAAATTTTAACATTTTCGCAACAGCAGCAGCCTTCCGAAATTTCCAATTCAAATTGTATCTTGAAATATTTGGTAGGTAGGTATCTACGTTAAAAAACAAAAAAAAAAAGGGAGTGAAACGAGCGACGAATTGTCCACCCCGCCGATCGAAAGGAAAAAAAAAACGGTAGTTTTTTATACCTTTTCTTTTTCATTGTTTATTTGTTTTTGTATTTTAAAAGCAATTCTTCTTGCTTCAATATATTGTTTGCATATGTATGTATATGCTGTTGTTTTTAATAGCAGGTATTGACTGTGTGCGTGGGTGCAGGAGTATGGAATTTTTGATGAAAATTCAATCTTTCGAAATAAAAGAAAAAAAATATTTTTTCATCAAAAGTTATTGTGCGCAATCTTTTTAAGGGGTGGGGAGCTGTGCATTGACTATAAATTAACTTTTTTCTACATCTAGCTTCTTATATGTTCATTTTTTTTTTTTTTACTGTAGCTATAGGAATATTTTAAATAAAAATAATTTTCTATTAGAATTTTCAACATTTTCATTATACCAACTTGTTCGATAATTTCCTTCTCTCTCTATCGAGCGCGCGCGCGCGCGCCCCATCTCACTCTACACGACTGATGCAGATTTAAAGAAAAACTAGTTATTTCCTCGTGATGCTGGATGATAAATTTTTCAGTTTCCTTAATACCTGCTTGTGTCTAGGTCGAGCTACTCTGCTAGGGGCTTATTTTTTTTTTTTGTCTATCTAGGAAATATATTACTTAAATATTTCAAATAATGGAAAATTAAAATCTTATCCGGAATACTGTTTTTTTTGCCTTTTAAATAGATGGAAAAATATATATATGTTCTGTCGTATTTTATGAAAAACTTGTCCATTTCAATTGATATTCGGAATGGACTCATTTTCAGTCCAGTTACATAATCAACACACACTAAGGAAAAATGCCTCATGAAATTCACTCTACATTCACTTATTTATAAGTGGCTATATTCGCCGCTAAAGGACGGTGCACATTATACAAATACGCCGATTTGTCTTTTATAAAAAAATTTGTAGAACATATCCGAAAGCTCATTATGTTTCGGAAATGAGTTTTTTGGACAACTAGAATCCAAACGTCTATAGTTTATTTACTTACACACACACACACACACACACGATATACGTGCTACACGTTAGTAATACAAAACTTAACCACGTCCTTTGATAGTCAATTTTGTTGTTTATTTTCGTGCTCTCTCAGTTAGACCTGCTTACCGCGTTGTGTTGTGTTGTTGCTTTCGAAAAATTCTTTTGCCCGGTTTTCGTAAATGTATTCAAAAATCGATTTTACAGACTTCATTTGCATCGCTCATAAAACTCGTTCGTTTTACCTCTTTTCTGTTTTCGAAATTCTTTATTTCTCTCTCTCTCTCTCTCTCTCTCTATTATCAGAGACAGATTTGGTTTGAACATATATAAAAGTTATGTAGGTAAATGAAAGAAAAGTAGGAAAATTCGATTTTAAAATAATATAAAATTTATTTGTTTTATTTTATGTTAAGTAACTAGATCCAGTTTGCATGAAACGGTTATTATTATTATTATTATCTAGCATGTAGATAAAGGCAGCTAAAACAAATTTCCAATAAGAAAAAACATTTAGAAATTATAGTCATTATAGCAGTTTGTATGGACCCTCGCCCGCTTTACCATTGCCGTTTATGGAATGGACAAATTGCACGAATGGATGGATGTGTTTTCTGTTTACAATTGTACATTTACAAGTTAGAAAATTAACAAGTAAACAATACAGAACCACTGTATTCACACAACAAACAAAGACAATCGAAATCCACTTTTTTTTTCTTTGGCACGGTAACAATTTCAATTCCTGTCATTATAGATCCCCATAGAACATACATATATATATATATATATAAAGGAAATTTACGAGAACAACGTTGTGCTGCTTACACAGCCGATTCTCAGCAGCAGTGGATCGGATCACACCGAGATTCATTAATTTCTCGATTCGGCTTTTTTCTGTCCTTCTCCTCCGGTTTTGCGTGTGTTTACAACACATTCTTGTTTTTTTTTTTTTTAATGTTTTGTATAGGTACATGGGATGGGAAGGATGGGCTCTTCATTGTATAACATCTTGTCTTTGTCTATCTAAAATTAGGTTAGATTTTATAGGAAAATTAATTTTCCGTTTTTTGATATTGATGATGATGGAAAAAATGATTTTTAGAGACAAAAAAATAATAAAAATAGATTTATAGACCCCTATAACCACGTTACGGTTGCGATCAATGTGATTGTGGTTCTTTTTAAGTTTTCCGCTTTGAAGCCCATCGAATAATAATAATAATTTTGATATATTTCGTTAAAATTCTTCAAATAACTCGTTCTTTTTGCGAAATTTCTTCCATTCAATTTTCTTCCTCTCTTCGTCTATCTTTCCCGTGAAATATGTCACAACATTTTACACCCCAATTTATTGCTGATAAATGATTATTGTTTCTGTCGCGCGAAAAGCAGACCCTTTTTCTATTTGTGCCCTTCCAACACCACTCAGGATGTTTTCCGGTTGCAAAAAAAGTTTTTCGAATGATAAAATACTGTTTCATTGTTCATTATTATTTAACATATGTTGTGTATGAGGCGAAATTAGGTACTACTGACAAGAGAGCCGCGGGGGCGCCACAAATTCATTCAACATAAAAAAGTAGCAGTTGTGCTGCTGCTGCTGCTGCTGTTTTAAGCAGGTAGTGGTGTGGTTGGGGGCCAGACGGCATTGGCTGTGTAAACGATTTTCATTCATAAACAGCGAAAAAGGAAAATTAAAAACCTCTTCTAATTTTGCAGTCACTTTTACTGGATATGCCGCGCTTTTTATGAAACTTCATTAATCTTATACACGGTGCGAGAGAGAGAGAGAGTTTTAGCATAAGTAAAAGGGTAGACAGAAAGGAAAAATTAAATTTGCTGACAGAATTGAGAAGAGTGGGTGAGAGAGGGGGGGGCGGGGCTTATTGATTTTCAATAATGCGGCACTTATCTGCTTTGTTATTATGATATGTTTTGACGACGATGCAATTTTGAGGAGAAGATCGGTTGCCCCCCCCCCCTCCATATGACATATGAGATATCACGTACATGACATTTGTCGTCTTTTTTCTCTTTTTTTTTATAAATAATTCCATATGAATATCGTTTATTTGCATCATAAAAAGTGTGGTAATTTTTTGCTGTCGCGCATTCTAACAGAACTAAAATAAATGCGAATGTGTCCCAAAAAATAAATCTATCAATTCATATTATTCTCTGTCCTCTTTTACTTCTATAGATACTCTATATATATATTTACCTACTTTAATCTGGAAAAAAATAGAACAACGAAACAAGTAGGGAAAACAAAAGCTCTCTCTCTCTCTCTCTTTCTGTTGATGAGCTCCATTTCGAAAACTGACAGAAATAGAAATATGACTTTTGTATGTGTTCTTGAAATGGATGCGCACAGTTTAAAATAGTCGACATTATAACTTTGTTATAAATTCAAAACAACTTTTGAAGCAGTAACGGAAATGGGGATAAATTTCCTTTCTAATGTTTTTCCAACTTGAAATATACGATGCGATTGTGTGTGCTCGTTAAAAAAAAACAAATGAATAGAAAATCACAAAAACCTTAGTAGATGGTTAAAATTCGATTTTGATTCAGACTGTACAAAATACTTATTTAATTTAGCGTAGTTATATTATAATTAATTAATTAATTAAAAAAAAAAAATAGATGAGTGAGTAAATGTGAAGGGAAAAATCAAAATACTTCACGAAATATGGTGTCATAATGTTGACTAACTGGAACGTGATAATTGTTTACCATTATCAAGTTTATAACATATTCCAAGTGAGTGTGTGAGAAAGTTTGTTATTATTCTATATCAAAGACTAATTTATCATTTCGTCATCGTTGACATCACATAATAAAACAACAACAACAACAACAACACAAACATCAAATACTTGAACGCGTCTACTGTTTAGTTTGGGTTGAAGATTCTTCTGTACCAGACGTGAATTCTTTCTTGTAATTTCCCGGGACTATAAGTCTGGCGTTTTTAGGAATAGTAATAGAGAATCAATTTATCTATCTAAAGAAGTGAAATTTCCATCATTTTTCTGTTTACTGTTGATATAAAAATCAATATATATTTTAAGCTTGTGTGAATGCCATTCAAAAAGTTGATTTAGTGGCCGAAAAAAGATGGAAGACGGATTTTTTAAAGTTGCTCTTGTCGTTTTTTTTTTTTTTTCTATCCTGAGAAAGTGCAGATAAACTTTTTTCAAATACATATACGTCGGGAAATAAATGATTTGAAAACGGGAATTTTTTTTTTTTTTTTTTTTGAGGTTAAAATATTCAATTTTGTTGACTTATTTACCAAACAGAAAGTACAATTTATTTTGCTAATGAATACGATTGGCTTTTAACTAAAATTGCAGTCGTAATTTTTCAATCAGTAAGTGCATTGCGGCTAGTTACAGTCAAGGTTCCCATTAGCGGAAACGCGTCAAACTGTTTTTTTTGTCTGTTAGTAATAAAGTGAAACTCAAAAAAAAGACTTTATTCCAAAAAAAAAACTCGATCGGTTATGGACTATGGGTTGTCCGTGATTAGTACTTTGACTGTATTTTTCGTTGTTTATAATGTCTCGACATAAATAATGTAAAATTTGTACTGATTTTGTACACTTTTCTCAGTTATAAACATTTAGAAATTATAGTCATTATAGCAGTTTGTATGGACCCGCGCCCGCTTTACCATTGCCGTTTGTGGAATGGACAAACTGCACGGATGTTTTAAATGTTAAATCTATACAATTCAATTTATTTATATATAAATAAATATATATTCTTTATCTTATCATAACTAATGAGCATTGATATAAGTGAAAATCGAAACTATGGTATATACAGTAAGTCCATAAATCATTTTCGCTATCATAATCTTTACTGGATCTATTGATGATGAACATCCAAAGGCTTATCCTCATTTCCGCACTGCTTGCAGTATGCTGAATTAAACACTGCAATGCACTACGGAATTGACGGCACGCTTTTGGAATTATTATTAATTCGTTGTTAAGATATTTGGATGATATTGTCGCTTCGTACTGTTGTTTATTGATATCGTATAATTCGATTTATCTAAATAAGTCCCCTTATATATACTTACCTCTAAAATAACACGATATCGTTCCGGTCATGTTCAAATAAATTACAACACTATTATGTAACTTTTGTTGGCAATATGCCAAAAACAACCATTTTGTAACTTGTAAGTTTAGGGTGGCACGTTTTACAAAGAAAAAAATCACGGCAGCATGCTTGATTAATTTATGACTATCTAACTAGTAAATTTTTGAGCATCTACACAAAGAGGTTAAACCAATCTTTATTTGTTTGTTTATCCTTCATTTTGCTCGCTCTTTATTATTATTGATATTAAAGAATTGTTTACGAACAAATTTTACAAGAAACAATATAAAAAAAAAATAAAGAGGAGGAAAAGAAGGAAGGAAACAAATAATAAAATGAACAACTAGTGTACGTATAAATGCCAAAAAAAATAGTGTAAAAGTTGTCTGATTTGTCGATTCAATAAATCTTGCTATGAATTTTTCTAATGCGCACCAAATGACTGCCAGAAAACCTCCACTTATTGGCAATATTTTCTTGATTCTTGAAGGTTTTTTCTTTTTATTTCTTTATTATTTTATTCATAAGTTCCAAAACATAAGACATTTATTGTTATAATGTCAAGGGATCGATCTTTTTATTAACTTCAAAAAAAAAAAAAAAACAAAAATCGAGATACTTTTTTCATTGCGTGTTACGTAATATTAACATTACGTAACTGGTAGCGATTAGGAAATGTGTAGCGTTACGTAACAACATGTTCAATTTCCACCTATTTTCTTATTTTGACAGCCATGCGATTCGTGTGACATTAATACAAACTCAATCATACAAATACTTCTCTCAAATAGTTAAATTTATCTAATCAACCGGTATCCAATTATTTGCTGCGCCATATTTGCTTATGCTCACCTGGCATGAATCTATTAAAGTTACATATTTACCGCAGTGTTTTATTATTTTATCTATGTTCTCGGATTAATATTTTAATACTTTAATATTCAATTTAGTCGAGTTTTAAAAGTGGAAACTTCTAATCCGCTTGCGGTCGGGAAAACGGGCTTAAAATTTGGGAAAAGTGCTTTTCGTGTGCCGATCGAAAATGGGTGGCATGTCGACACTAAAAATGATTAGGAAAAGCTCATTTACGAACACGAAAAACCTGTGAATAAAAAATATCTCGATCGGATTAATCCGATCGCTGCAACCATTAATCATTTCCATTGATGTGTAACCACTTCGGATCTGTTCGTATCTATTCGTAAGTAAATAGATTTATGTCCTTGATCTCTCACATATAACGTTAAATAATCGCGACGGTTTAAGACAACATCTTGTTTTGTTGCCGATTGCAACCCTTTTATTTTAGTGGCTATTCCGGACGGGTGGTCTTTCGGGTAGTCCTCTGTCGTCCTTCCTCATACTCCGCTCACTTAATATAAATTTATACGGTTGCTTCGAACACAATATTACGGTTTTCTTCCGACAGTTTATTATCTACTTGTGTGCGCGGTAAATTTGGCGAAAATTCGATATCGAGTGGGGCTGCTACTGGTTTTGATATAGTCGAATTTATTTGTTTGGTGTCAACGTCAAATGGCCATTTAAAAATGTGTAAAAATCGTCGTTTTTTTTTTTTGGTTTGGTTTGGTTTAATTTGACAAGTGAAGAGGTGAATTTCTCGAACTCGTTATGCAAAATGGTGGACACTTTTTTACGGAAACAATCAATTAAAATTATATTTTCAAATGAAAAATTCACTTTACTAAACGACAAAAGAAAACCACAAAAAAGAAAAGAAATTTCCTTTATATTAAAGACACCATTATTCTTATTATATAGACAAAGAGAGAGAGAGAGAGAGTGGGAAAGTTTACGGAAAAGGACTTCTCGCTTTTGTATATTATACGAAATTCGTATTCGCGTTGGCTGCGGTAATTACCAGCATTAAAGGAACTTTAAAAGCTCGTCGTTCTGCTTCTCTATACGAAATCTTGTCAATTTACAAGGATTTCAAATAAAATAATAATCGACATTTTAAGAGTATTTTCTTTTAGTGGTATTGAAGAGATTTTCAGTTATATATAAAGTGGTGGTGGTGGATACAGAAGGGAAAATGGTCAATATAGAAAATATCCGAAGCACGGTATGATGGTTTTTTTTATTTTTTGGCAGCCTTTTTCGGTTATTTATCGCCGTGTCGACATGTTTTTTCATATAAAAATATCAACATAAATTTCCAAATAAAAAAAACTCGACTATACCTAATTAGAATACACGAATGCATTGATTAAACGAATAAATTTGTTATTAAATTTCATGTATCACACGTAAAATATCAGGAGATAACAGAATTTCCACGTGTATGCCAATGTATTTGGAAAAAACTTTTCCAATATTAATTTCGGGCACTAGTAAACCGTGCCGGAACTAGATGAACTTCCAATTGATATGATATTTAATTAAAAAGGAGGTAAACCGTGTGGTCCAGTCGATTAATTGCATTAGAAATTAATTAGTGAAACCTAATGATTTTGTGTATTTCCGTACAGATAAGGAAAAACTCTGTTCTAATTCGCTACATTCTTTTTAATTATAAACAATTAGTCGTTGTAGCAGTTGGTATGAACCCGCGACTGCTCATATAGAACCGTACCATTGTCGATTGTGGAATGGACAAACTGCACGGATGTTTTTCTTTTTGTTTAAATGAAAATATGTGAAAAACAAGGAATTCGTGCCGTACGAACAGAAACTTTTCATAAAAAAAAAAAAAATCGACAAAACAAAATACGAAAGTTTCTTTAACTGGAAATTCCCATGGATTTTCCTTCGATACAACATCAATCTTTTTCGCGTACAGAAATAGTGCATCTCAGCTGTTTTTTATTCGAATTTAATTGCTTATTATTATTATTATAAATTGAATTTATTTATTGTAAAATTGAAACAAAACGAAAATGATGGATTTAATATCTCTAATGACCTTCTAATTGGTTTTCTATGTGAAAATCTTCTGTGTAATTCCTTCCTTCTCGACTTACTAGCGTAAAACTTATTATCAACAAAATGAAGTCTAGATAAAGTTAAAATATAAACTCGTATTACATTTTATAATCATCATTTTCATATATTTGTCTGATTTAGAGGTTTTTGCTGGCAATTTTCCATTTCTAGCACATGATATAAGGAAAATGGCTACCATTCCACGAATTATATATATATATATATATATAGTTCACATTAATAGGTACCCACACTATCATATCGAATTATACACGTTCCTATTTGCAAATTACTTTAAAATACAGTCAAACTTTTGTGAGTTGACAATTAAGAAAAAATTAATCATATCAGAAATTGTTACTTGATCAGTTGAACAAGAAAACATCAATCAAATCGATTAATCGATTGTTATGACGTTAACCAAACTTGACATTAATCACTCACCCGTTCGTGGTACATAAATATTCAAATACAAACAGTCCTCACTCTGATTGGTTAGTAACGGTAATAGTTTTTCAAGATATAGAAGTCGTCCACGTGGAAATTCTAATAGTGCTTCGGATCTATTGCCAATGTCGGGTGGACGTTGTGGACATACTGCACCAAAACGATCGGCCAATCGAGTCGTTTTCCATGTGGATGGTGTCACTGGTGGCATGTATCTGAATGTTTTTTTTTTTTTAATTCGATTAGAATATTATAGTGGTTGGGAAAATTTTGTTAAGTTGAAAAGTGGCTTTTTTTTTTGTGTGTGTGTGTATGTCAAATTATCGCTTCATCGAACACACTAGTTTTTTTTTTTTTTTGTACGTCCAAAGAAAGGACAGAAAAAAAATGCGGCTCATTTTTCTTATATTGTTCCAATATACTTTCCCTTTTTAAGATTGCTTAAAAAGGAAATGACTTCTTAATTGAATTATGGGGAAATTGCTTTTTTCTTCGCTCTCTCTCTCTCTCTTTTTTTTTTTGTGATAAATGGATAAATTTCTTTTATCGGCAGACTATTCTCGAAATTCGAAAACAAAATGAAACCGACAACGAGAAAATCAAGAAAGAAAAAATTTACGAATGTCCGAAACATGTCTGAATTATGCCTTGTACCATAAGAAATATATTTTCCATATGTAGAAGCCGTAACATCAACAATAGAGCGTGATTTTTTTTCCATTTTGTGTGGCAATATAATGGTGGTATAGTCGAATTTTATTTAATTGGTAATTCCTTGGAATTTTTGTGAACTATGGACATCAACAATAGAGCGTGATTTTTTTTCACATTTTGCATTTTGTGTGGCAATATAATGGTGGTATAGTCGAATTTTATTTAATTGGTAATTCCTTGGAATTTTTGTGAACTATGGACATCAACAATAGAGCTTGATTTTTTTCCCATTTTGTGTGGCAATATAATGGTGGTATAGTCGAATTTTATTTAATTGGTAATTCCTTGGAGTTTTTGTGAACTATGGCAAGAGGATCGGCGTACCCTTCCCGACAGTCATATTGCTCCATTTAAGTCCAATAAATAAATTGCCAAATAAATACAATCGGACTATATCAGCTGTAACATACAGGTGATATATTTTTTTTTGGCCTCTCTTCCTACACGGTTCATGCATGAATTGCTAGGTTAGGTTGTTGTTGTTGTGTTTTCGGCAACAAGGCAAAACGTGACAAAATGAGATTCAGAAATGTCCAGATTTACGGTTTTTTCGTTTCTTTTCTTTTAGTTGAATTTCAACCGGAGAAAATTGGTTTTGTTTCTTGATCTCAGACAAAAAATCGATTTTATTTTCAGGCCCAAACGAATTGAGGTTATGTTTTCGACATTTCGAACAGCAACAAACATATTTCACTAAACACAAAAACCGTTAATTAATTCATTTCATTTAACCAAATGGTTCCACGGAGAAAATTTGCTTTCCTTTCCTCTTTTTTTTCCGCCTCTTCCTCCTCCTCCTCCTCCTCCACGTCCCATAAGAGTAAATGAACCTTTTACCATCATAGTAGTATAAGTAGTATTTCTCCACTCGCACACTATTGCGATCGTAAAATAAACGACGAGATTATGTTAAGCGTATTTAATGGATTCTGCGGCTATATACATATATATAGTATAGTAACCTCTCTGTACATACTGTACACACACATAGACAGAGATAGACACAATGAAGCAAAGAGAATGATGAAATTAAATTAAATTTCATAATCCGCGAGGGCCATCTGACTTTACTATATAAGTAATGGAAAATGAGAACGAGTGAAAAATTTTCAAAGAGAAAGGCAGAGAGAGAGAGAGAGAGAGAGCAATGAATATTCACGCATCAGAATTTTCCACTTGATTTGACATACAAACTGACTGAACTCGATTAGACATAATATACGAGTGAAATTCGATTTACCTTAGACTGCCAACAGGTGGCGTGGCGTATGGTACGCCTAGAAACGCTTCAACCGGTGGATGGATGTGAATTATTACACCGCGCAATGCACCGTATTTCGTTTTCACCACACGTGTACTATATTTGTGTACTAGTAATGAGGAACCGGCACCAATCGATGATGTTAGAATGGTAATCTGAAAATTAAAATTTTTCGAACAAGATTTTATTTTAATATATAATTAAAGTGGTGGAGCTTAAAAGATTTAATAGAAATTGAATAGTGTGGCGGCAGTTTTAAATTTCGTTCGAGAATCAGCATTGCACATCTATTAATATGTGAATTTATTTTAATTAATAAAATAGCATCGATTCTGGATTATTGTCAAGACGATCACAATATTTTACAATTGCCATATTCGATTTTGGTCCGGAATCGACACTGTACATCTATACGGAATAGTAGTAGCTTAATAATTATTCTTACCAGAAACAAGCAAATTACATAAAATATCGCGTACAACGAAACGGTGAATCGAATGACAGATGGCGGTGCTGGTGGTGGTGGTGGTGGTGGTGGTGGTGCTGGCAGTAACGCGGACGCGTTCCAGGATTTTAATAAGATCATGACGTCAAAGAATGCGTTTCCAGAGGTCGGAACCTCGGCGTCTACGCATCTTACTCATTACAAACGTAATATTATTAATAATAATAATAATAATAATAATATTTGAAATTGGTTGAAAATAATCTGAAAAAAAAAAAAAAAATTTTTAATTTTAAAAATTTAAAAATAAAATTTGTAAAATTTTTGACAAATAATAAAAATTTTCTAATAATTATCGATGATTATCAAATTTATTGACAGTTTGGATTTTCCACCCTGTAGATACCCGCTAAAAAAAGCTAAAAAAAATGTAATTAAAGTTAACAAGCCATTCCAGCAAAAGGTTTATTTCAATTCCATCCACAATGGACATTTATCGAACGTCATTTCATGTATTTAGGTAGGGTTCTATACTTTTTCGAAATAGAACAAAGTAAACTGCAAAAAAAAACAAACAAAAAACAAAAAACTATCTCTTTCACAAGCATTTCCACGGAAAATGGGTGTACCTACACTTTCTTTCATTATATGGTTTTTACCATTTACAGAACAATATGTGAGTGTATCTATGCAATAGAGTTTTATAGTTGAAAAGAGACGAAAATAGTCTGTGGATGCATTTTGTAATGAGAGAAGGAAAAAAAAAAAGCTACATTTTGATAGGAAAAAGTCAGAAATGTTTTTCTGACTGAGCCACACAATGCCGTGTATGGTTCTTATTTCATCTTGTACACTGGCAATTTTCAAAAAAAAACCCAAATAGATTGAAACTATTGCTAATTCTACAGGGTGTTGCACAATACATGTCAATAAATTTAAGAAGGTATTAAGGCAAATTGAGTATTTCTCCATCATTTACATCATTACTTTGTACAATTACAAATTAATCTACGATACTCACCAATATGTGTAGACCTATCTAATCCAAATATCAATTCTTCATCAATATAATTGAAATCCCACCACGCGAAATCAAATCCGTAACAAAATTAATCTAGGAACTATTAGATTTAATTTAACAATTCAATTCCCCACATCAAATCCTCTTTATATGTATGATAAATCACAGTTTTATTCAATCGAGAAGAAGATAAGATTAAAGTCGAAAAAGAAAAAAAAAGAAGGAAATTCAATTTCCTTCACTTAATCAAAAACTTTCAAATTTACGGGTGTCAAAACACACATCCGAACGGTCCTGTTCGTCTTTTCTCGTCGATTTCTCTTCTTCTTCTTTTTCGTTCAAGGAACTTTAAAATTCTCACATAAAATTACAACAAAATGGGTATAACCTATATGTTAATATTACTGTTTAAACGATACATGTGTGCTGCCGCGCAAACTGCACATGATTTTCTTTTTTGTCTTTTAAAAAAAAGTTTAATTTAACTGAGAAATTGAATAATCAATCTTATAAATGCAAGCAAGGCGCGAGTGTATCTGTGTGTGTGTGTGTGCATTGAGTTTGTTATTGTTATTGTAGGATTTATATGATGTTCATTTTTCTTTTGCTTCTTTCTTGTTTTACTGCCGGAGGCATTGGAAAAACTGTTGTTACAGTAAAAGCAGCCCCTCCTGACAGGCTTGATCTTTCAAATTAACTGCTACAAACACCTGAAACAATACGAACAAAGTTTGTTTTAATAATAATTTTATATTCAGTTTGTTTATTTGAAAGTTGGATAAATGATTCTGTTATTATAGTAAATGGGAGTTTGTGGGAAAATGTATAAATGAAAAGCTAAATATGGTATAATATATTTGTGGTATTGTTTGCGACTCGTAAAAAACATTACTTATATTATAATTCTATTAAATTGCCTGCGGTTAAATCAAATTTGACTATACCAGAACAAAAACTTTTTTTCGTTGTCAATTTTTTTTTTCTTAAAAGAATTCCACAGCAGACACATTTTTGAACATATTATAGAAAATAAATCATTTTAATAAACGACCATCTTTATTGGTTAGGTAGATACTATAACTAAGCATAAACTTTTCTCTCTCTCTCTCTCTCTCTCTCTCTCTTTTTTGCTGTCCGATGTTTTTCAAGTTTCGCGTTGCTGTAAATTAAAATGCCTCCAAGCAAATAGTGGATTTAACGATAAAATATGACCTGACAATTTCCTTTCACGTTCATAATATTTTCGTCGTATCATGGGATGACGGCAAAACAGCCCCCCCCCCCCCAACCCTGCAGCTCATCGAAAATGTTGGTTTTTAATTCTACACTGCCTCGTGGTCGTGAAATTTAAAAAGAAAATATTTTTGATGATAAAGTATCTTATATCGACTTTAATTTATTCGCTATGGAAAATTTATCAAACAATAATAATAATAATAATAATAAACAAATCGATAAACTTTAAACTAGTTGGTAAATCGCATTTGCCATTATAGTAGTAGATTTGTAGACTGTGTGGTGACACTTCAAACTGTGATAAGCAATGTCATTTCTTGTCACCATCATCGTTAGATGTCTATCCAGTTCTCACACCTCGAAAAGTTCGATTTTTCTCGAGAAAAAAGAAAAGCAAAAATCACAAGCAAACTTCATTCCTAGGAACTAATGAGTTACTTAGAACTCCTTTTCAAACCAATTTGAAGCAAAAAAAAACAGCACCCAGATTATTTCCCACATCGAAAATACGTTAAATTTGAATTATTAAACTACTCACGTAACCTGTATATGTGTGTGTGTATGTGTGGAGAAATGGAAATGAAAAGAAGAAGAAAAAAAAGAAAGGAAATAAAAGACATAATGCCGTATAGTTCTTTTAAATGCCCAAAAGGCGTTTGTTATTCCTCTATGGCAACGTATAGTCATACTTAATGTGAATAGACGCCGCCGTTGAGTGTCATGGGATCAATTCTATTCTTTTGGAGAGTTAAACCCTCCCCCCCCCCACCGTACACCTCTAGAAGGATAAGTTGTGAAAAAGATTTTTTCTCGGTTTTTTTTTGTGTTAGTTTTTGAAGTGGAAATTTAAATTTTAAAAAAGAATCATCGTCGTTCTGATGAATGGATGGGGCAAATGAAAAATTTACTCATCGTCGCGGTTTTTACATAGACATAGAGCGAAGTGGAGTGGAGTGGGTGATCTGTATAAATAATGTATAAATTTGCAGTGTTATTTTGAAATATATTTTTATTTAGTGTACTGTTATTTATGCACCCATATCGTGGTATTTGGACATGAGATTTGTGACCACGTAGTCATTAAAAGTTTTAGACATAGCATCACCAACACCCTGTATATTATTGCTAATACGATCAGAGGATTTTGCAACATCTTTAGTTCTTTTGGCAAATTGATTAATATCGCATAAGCAACATATTGCTCTCTCTCTCTCTCTTTCTAGCCAATTTAGCAACTTTATTTCACCTCGGTGTAGAAACGATCGCCATTCATTTATGAATCGATCTGTTTCTTTTTTTTTTTTTTTTTAGGTATCCGTTATACTCGTAAATAAGTTGAATTTTATCCTCTCAAAACCTCAATGCCTCACTTATGTTTCCTTTCATTATTTTCGTATCAATCTCCCGATTGGATGCCATTCAATTCGATCAATCGGCCATCGTGAATCATATATAGGGTTAGGTAAAATTCAATCGTCAGTAATAAACCATAACTTCGATGATTCCATTAGTGGAATTCTCTCCACCACCACCACCACACAATTTAATAGGCAACAAAAAAAAAAAAAAATGGAATAAAATAATAAATAAAGGGCGAAAATATTGGATTTTTCTCTGTTGTATATCTATCCCACTCATTCTACTATCTATCTAATCCATTCCATATAGTCATCATTGATGGCATGGCGATTATGCGGCTGGCGGGCGGGCGAGCCATGTCGCCATCAACAGGGGAGCTATCAGACCGAACTTATACTACAACTATCTATACTGTCTGATAGAATTTCCTGCTCCAAAGAACTCCAGTTCGGGAAAATCGACATTTTTATTGATTAGAAGATAAAATTGATTGTTTTGATGTTTTCTTCTTGAACATAAAATTATAACAATAAAAAAAAAGAACGACTAGAAATAAATTGTGGTCATTGCCGCCGATTTCTGGACGGAAAATGCAAAAATTCCAATTCCCATTCTGAATAATGTGATCTACCTGCAGGAAATTAAAAATTGATAAAACTGCAATTTGGCCACGCCGCCATTTTAATTAGTCTAATAGGCAAGGAAAGAAGAGGAAGTTGCCATCGAATGGATCGCATTAAAAATAGAAGAAGAAAAAGTCGAAATGGAACAGAACACATAATTATAAAAGCGACGACCTATTTTTTAATCGACGAGCAATATTAAATTCTTCTTCTTCTTCTTTTTTTTTTGTTTATTCGTCTTCCTCGAGTTCGAAATTGGAAAAAAAAAAATGCACGATTTGCAAATATGAATAAATTTACGTAGGAAGCTATGATTTTCGATATAATATAATCGTTGCTGTTTTGACTTTTGACATTTGTCTTGTCTCCGGATGGAAACCTAAGATTTTTCTTTTATTGTGGCCGTCCGTCCCTTCTTGCAATTCAATCGAAGCGATTTTTTTCGAGGAGAGACACAAAATTGATGTTACGGGGGACCAAAGTCAAATCGCTAGGCGTGCAAAAAAAACCAGAGGAAGAAGAAAAAGGAATCGCTTTATGGTATATTATCTTCTCTCTCTCTCGTGTATGACCTACAGTATGTTTAATTTAACATTTTCATGTTTTAATTTAACAAATGATAAACTAACCTAATAAAATTGTAATGAAAAATTGATAACAAACAAACGAATTATTCTTTTTATTTATCCAATGCCCTGCCAACATTTTCTCTTCTTCTAGTAGCAAACAGCAGCAGCAGCAGCATAATAAAGAAAAAAACTTTATTTTATATTATCACATGGCTTAACCACACCATGATATATCGTTCTGCTTTTAAATTAGCAGTTTTTTTTTTTTTTTCGCTCTCTTTCCTGCATTTGTCGAGCGTATATAGGATTAGTTTTATAATTCTTTTGTTTGTCTGGTATTTTTAATTAGTGCAAATACTATAATATATTTTACCTGGGGTACGCTAGATATTTTGCTGCGTTATTGTAAATTATAAAGTTTATACACCTGATCATTGTCATTAACATACTGACAAAAAAAAAAAAACATTTGCCATTAGTTGTCCTCGAACCAACAAACCTTACATTAGCACGCAAACATACCACCGCTTTAGCTTATGCAGCTATTATCATTTATTTTTTTATTATTAACAATATAATTTAAGTTGTGGATTTTTCGACAACGAGCATTTATTCTTAGTAGATTATTTACTTTCTTATAAACGAAGAGAACTTAATTAATCCCGTATAGGTTAAGTTATTATAATCTAGCATATTTCTTGTCCGGAATCACCATATCTCAGCTTTTATCCATCCATCCGCATCCACTGCCAGTATAATGGTGATGATCGCGCGCGCGCGCCCGCGCACGGATAGGAGTTGGGCAAATGCTCATAATGTTCAAATTCTAATTATTTTCGTTCCCTGGGGAGTCCTTTAACTTGCCAAGAAAATTAATATAACCAAAACGTTAAACCGAAATTGCTTCTTATATATGAAGGTGAGTGTGGAGGTATTAAGAGAAGGTCCTAACTCTCTCTCTCTCTCTCTCTCTCCATCTTGAGTTATTATACCAAGTGCATAAAATACTGTTCGTGTGCATAATAAAAAATATTAGTACATCAATGACAGGTGTCAAATAATAAGAATATATAAATCATCGCATGCTTGATTAATATATTGTAAGGTGTGAAGGGATGGGGCGTGTACACCGTTTCACATGTAATCTGTAAGCAGTTTGATAATAATAAATGTGTTGTCTAAAGAAAAATGAGAATTTATGTCTTTTGGCTTTATGCTGGCTCTATATGGGAAATTCTCGATAGATTTATGATTAATATCGTACGAACAACTGTCTATTTCTAACAACTATTTTAGCTATTCTATATAAAAATTGCCCTATAAAGATTTATTATTATCATCCCCGCACCCCTCGCAACTGCCGGGGGCTGGTAGTGTCTACACTTGCTTAAAATTGCATTTCCACCTGTTCCCATTTACTAAGAAAGAGACAATTTAAGAGATCTAGTTCTTTTTTGTAAAGAAAAAAAAAAGGGCCGCGTGCAAAGAATGATGGAGCACTTCGATATAATATCAACTTTACTCTAACCCAACAAGGGGATACTCTCTCTCTCTCTCTCTCTACTCTACTCTACACTTAACTCTACTATATACGACTCTCAGCACAACTCCATCAACTTTTTTTTTTGCTGGGAAAATGTTCCGTTTCGAGTAATTTAAACTTTGAAATTAAAGTCATAAGATACAACTTTTATTCGTAAAAAGTTATGTATAAAGACGAAAATAAAAAATGATAAGGATTTTTTGTTTTTTTTTTTTGGATAGCCAATAGAAAGAGATGAAATTGATATGTGGATGTGTGGTCGGGTCGATCTTTACCGATATCGAACCGAACCGAACCCGCTACCCCAAAAGACAAATTCCAAATCGGTTTTATAAAACTTTTATCGCATTCATCGATTCAAAAGCCAAATTGTTGAAGTGAACAGCGATTTAAATAGAGCCGGAAAATGGAAATGCCATTTTATTGTGTGCCCTTTACAATCGAAAAACTTTCCATAGTTAAATTCGATGGCAGGCAGGCAGGCAGGCGAAAGCAATGGTCACTACTAGATTTTTTCTATTGATCAACACACAAAACAAAGTGAACAAAAGATCAACGTGCACAGGCCCTATCTGTTCGTCCAGCAAATCATTACTCATTGATTCTTTACTTACTTACCAACTGACAGAAAGAATATTAACCCCATACATAAGTTAACAGAGGGAAATAGGCAATAATATGCATGTTCACATATAATAGTAACACAACCTTTCCCCCACCCAGCCCACTGTACGATCATATTACGATGATGCACTCGTGCGGAAATCAGATGGTTTCCACACTGTTTGCTATGATGATGATGATGATGATGATAAGGGCGTGTGTGTGTGTGTGTGTGTGTTGAAGTTTATATCGTCGTGCATTCAGTGCATACTTTGGATTTATTCGAAAAATAAATCGTTTTCATCAAGTTAAAGAAATGTCAAAACGAAAACGAAAAATTAATTTTTGTGCAAAGGAGACGGAAAAAAAGAAGAAAAACTTTTATCATTTAATTGTCAGCGAGGGAAATTTCTTGTAGTTACCTATCTAATACGAATAAAACGCCAGCGAAGCAAATCGCGCGTTAAAAAAAACTTTTTTCTTTCTTTTTTTCTCGTTGTCTCTGTCATCCAAGTTATAATTATAATTCGTGACCGAAAAAAATAATAAAGTATTTAAAATTAAAATCGGATCACGGTGTCGTCGATATAACTGTACAGGGTGTTGCTGCACCGTCATTTTAGTTAAACAAAATGAAAACATTTTTAGCGAAAAAGGAGTTTTCAACTGTAGACTTCTGACAGTAAATAATTGAAAAGACTTAACCGCAATATAGCTAGATTTTATCCTATACGAAAACGTTTAGCAATTGCTGTAATCATTTACTATCAATATTATAACACCAATTATCGTAGAGTGTAATTTTCCTATAGAGTTGCCACATTACAACTACTCATAATCATAATAATAATAATAATAATAATCATTGTGCCAAAAAGGCGGATTTCTATATCAAAATTAACACATTCCATTCCACATACTATAATCGGCATACCTTTTAAATCCTCCCTTAAACAAAATGATTTAATAAAATTTAACGTACTTAATTAAAATGAGTAATGCCTGTGAATGGATTCTGGATTTCCATCCCCATTCATGGCTTTTATTCATTAGATTTAAATTTATATAAATACATAGAAAATTGTGTAGTGAATTATGTTGATAAGAGATTGTTATTATTATTATTATGAACACACAATTTGTACAAACTACAAATTTTTTTTTTTTTTGTTTCATTTTATTTACTTTTGTTTTTATGAATATGAACAAAAAATTAAAGCTCATATTCAAAAAGACATTTAGAACTCTATACCTTATGAATTCCTTATCAAATCATCATTGTCTTGCCTGCCTGCCTAGACTTTCCAGTAGCAGCAGCAGCCCAACACGGCAAAGTCATTTTTTAATCATTAACAAAATTTGTCCTGCGAGCAAGAAGAAACTTCGCGACGGAATCTATAGTTGAATTTCTCCTCTTCTGCGTAAAGCGAGGAGCGACGGATAACTTTTCGTTACGCGTTACTCACAATGACGCCACCAAAACTATGACTACCGCATCGCCCGGGCTGGACCAGGATGCTAAGTGTTCCAAAACACATCCCCCATTAGAAGCAACGCATGCGATCTCTCCCTTAATCGATATTATCATCATAGAGCAGTTTTATGTGTATGTGTGTACGGTTATAGTCTTCTTTTGGACAGTAACGCACTGTAGTTAGCAAAAAAAAAAAAAAAAATCAGATTTCCTGATGGCTAGAATCGAATGAAATTATCATTCAGTCATACTAGTAGGCCGTCCGATACAAGTTAAATGATTGTTATAAATTGAAGTTTTCATGCACTGAAACTTTTCCACATCAATTTTGCCCGACTTAACAATTCTCATTTGATTTTCGTGGCACGCTTGTTGATTTATCGTCGGTATTTTGTAGCAGGTGATAACGTTCTAATAAGAAAATTCCATTAGATTTTAATATAGAGTAACATTTTGATGGTTTCAATGTCTCCAATACGATCCTGCTTAAAGTTCAGACAAAAAGAAAAAAAAATGTTTTGCAAAAACAAATGGGTTTTTCTTATGAAAATTATCTTTCATTTCTTTTCTTCTCTATTCATCGCGTATATGAAGTATGTTGTTATAACTATTTCTTGTTCCCTGTCTCGTCTGAAAAGTCGTTTAAAATCTTACAACAACAAAAAAAAAAAAAAAACTAAAGAAAAGCAAAAGGAAAACAATTTGCATCTCATTTATTCTTTCTCGTTTTTTAATCAACCATACAATGATTTTTCTATGAATAACATAGCATGTATTCTAAATATAAGAAACAAAACACACATGATTCTTCTGACTATAAGCTGAAGATTATGATGATGATGATGTATAGGAAATGAGTGAGCCCAGAGCACATACACAAAACACACATATATTCATCTACTGCTGATAAGATTTTAATGGGAAATCGTACTTCACTAGCACGCTTTTTCCGATTCACGAAGAAAATTGCTAGTATGAATTATAGAATAGGCCAATGTTTTCGTTTGCATTCATGTTTTTGATGGAATATTTAGTACTTATCTAGAAGAAGATCCACGTATGTTTGCTTTAAAAATAGGCCGAAGTTTTACAATAATTTTCGATGAATTCATTAGTGAATAATATATATATATATATATTTGTATTAGTATAGAAAAATTCAATTAGAGTAGTACACATTATGAGGATGCATTTGTTACGTGCTCAATGCAGCAGCTCTTTTTTTTTTTTCTGCTTGTTCAGTTCGTATTAATTAGAGTGATGCATTACAAGCTGGTCCTTAACCGCCCTTTTTTATAGTTTTTAATTCTATTATAGAGCATTTGCTAGAAATATGTAGAGTGCAGAGTTACTTATTACAGGGTGTGCTTGCAACTTTAACTGACCAATAATTAAGTATCAGACATACGTTCCGCAACACCCTGTATATTATAAAATTAATTTTCTGCTTTCGACATTTAATGGGAAGTTGCAAAGCAGAGAATTAGATAAAATAAAAAATTGGAAGAAAAGTTGTATCAAAAATGGGTAAGAATAAAATTTTCGTTTATTTCCAACGATTGCCAAGAGTCAGTTACTCATTTGAAATTTTGACGACTTCCCAACGTGACCTTGACATTTCCAATCCAAATCCAAAAATTGAACAAATTCTTTACTTATTCATAAAATAATATAACATAATTTATTAATCCACTCATAATAATTATGATTATTTATATTTAGTATTAAATTAACCGATAATAATTAATTTCATTTCATTTCATTAAAATAAATTTGATTAATTTCGATTATTTTCGCCCATCTCTAAATGTCATACAAACCCATTAGATATGTATAACCTTATAAAATTATGTTTAGCAACAAATTAAATAATTTTCTCAAATATGCACGGAATACACGAAAAATTCACATTTCCCTCATTTACAAAGAAAACGAATCATATTTAAATGACATGCTTGAGTCACATACATTGGAAAAGTAGGTAATTCGATTTGTATTGAATGATATCAAGTAGGCTACGGTAGTAGTAATTTGTTTTTTTAGTGAATTGGATAAGATTAAAAATCATATTTTACAAATAGAAAAAGCGCACAGATGCCTAGTGATTCAGCCATATGTAAAATGGGGTCCAAAGAAACTAACTATAACACCTGATGAGCAACTGGCTGAAGCTGTTGCACTTATACGTACATTGCATCCATGGCATGTGGAAAACACTCTATTAACACCTATGGAAACATTGGATAGAAAAGCATTATTTGGTAGTGGTACAATGGAGAAAATTAAGAAATTAATCAGAACAAATACGAATATCGATGCGATTTTTATCAATTCAGGTACATTGAACAATACGACCAAATTAATTCTACAAGACGAATTCCGTTTACCAATATACGATCGCTATAAAATTATCATGTTCATTCTAAAGTTGCATGCAACAAGTAAACATGCTAAATTACAAGTTAGTTTGGCTGAAATCGAATATATTAAACGACAATGTGCACGAGATTTACAATTACGTATATACAATTCCGATACATTGAAATTAGTGTTTCAAAAAAAAGTCGAAGAAATCAAATCGAAAATCACCAATCTACGATTGCAACGAACATTACTAAGGAATAAACGACAAAAAATGAATTATCCAGTTGTTGCTATTGTTGGTTATACGAATGCTGGAAAAACAGCTGTAATAAAAGCACTGACCAACGATCAAACATTACAGCCCAAAGATCAATTATTTGCCACATTAGATGTTACCGTGCATAAAGGAATACTACCATCCGGTTTGGAAGTACTTTATATTGATACGGTTGGTTTTATATCGGATGTTCCGACGAATTTAATCGAATGTTTTGTGGCTACATTGGAAGATGTTCTACTAGCTGTACGTCATATAGAAATCAGTAAATATTTAACTAGGCAATCTTGATGAAAAAAAATCCGATGATTTCATCCTATTTTTTCTAATACTTAGAAATTTCTCAGATGTGTGAGGTTAAGTTGTCCCCACAAACTTCGTTTTTTATACAATTTTGACCACTAGATTTAGGCAACCCGTTATTTAAATTGATCGACAATAAGATTTTTTATATTACAAAATTAATTTTATATCCACAATTTAATTTCATTAATTGCTGTTAAATAAATTACTTAAAAACGATTTTCAATATATTCTCCTTGTTTATTTATGTACTAAAAACCTAACCTCACACATCTGAACCTTTAACGGCCCTGCCTCAAAAAGATCCAAGGCGCCGCAGCGACGATTGCCTGCTGGTTCTTGTGTTTTGTACGTGCTATTACAAAATATCGATAAATTTGTTAAAATTTTCATTCAAGGATGTCATAGTGCATGTGGAAGACTTGTCTAGTAAACATTTCCATTATAAACGAGAGCATGTAATTAAAACATTGAAAAATTTGATCAGACAAACCGATACCGACGATATTTTCGATAAAGTAATTGCCGTTGGAAATAAATGTGATTTAATAGTAGCTACCGATGAAATTCCCAATGATTTACTACAAATTTCAGCGGAAAAAGGACTAGGTAAAAACTTTTTTATTAAATTAAAATATGCCTTTGAATATTCATTATAAATTATTTCTTTGTTGCCGCTGTAGGTTTAGAGCAACTACGAAATGAAATCGAAATGTCCGTATTGAAATCAACTGGCCGAAAGAAAATTACGATGCGTATTAAAAATGGCAGCGATCAACTACGATGGTTATATAAAAATTGTACCGTTTTACAGCAAATTCCCGATGAAAACAATCTGCAATACATCTACACCAAAGTAATTATGCTGGAGGAAACGTTAGAGAAGTTTCGTAGCCAGTTTTATAAATAATAGTTTAATAGAATTTATATTATATAAACAATAACAAATTATATTCTATTATAGAGTTTGATTATGAGTAACATCGACAAATGTTTGAACCGATTCAACAGGAATATCTGGATAAATACCATGGCCCAGATTAACTATATATCTATCCGGTCCGAATTTATTAATCATTTCTTCAATTAGTTTCTTTAGGACATCGGGCGGACTATACAACGCACACGGATCTAGATTGCCTTGGATTGTTATATTTTTATCTTTAACAATATTTCGAATGTATTCCGGTTCCACTGTCCAATCGATGCCCAGTACTTCGTAGCCGAGTTCGGTTTGTTCTTCTAGACAGTACCAACCACCTTTAGCGAACAATATCTAAATATATATATATAAAACTTTAATTGAATTAATTTTCGTGCTAATTCTACATACCATTGGTACTTCTTGGAGATTTTTCGATTTCAGTTTTATCCTGACTTCGGTCGATATCGTCTTCAAATAGGGCAGTCCGTATTTACAATACAGATTTTTATTTAAGTATTCCGCATTGCTATCGAAAATTTGAACCATTTGTGCACCATATTCGACTTGCATAACAAGATAATCTATTATAATATTTGTTAACAGTTTTAATAACGTATGTGATGCATCTGGTTCGGCATACAGCCATTGTTTCGCTTTCGAATACGTTTTCGATCCCTTGCCTTCAATCATGTAACTCATCAATGTCCACTAAAAATCGAAAAAATACAACTAACTCGATTTGTTGCGATCAAATCAAACCATCTTACCGGTGCACCGGAAAATCCTATTAATGGAACTTTACCTTCCAATTTGTGTCTAGTTAAATTGATAGCTTGACCAACGTATTCTAGTTGTTTTACTGCACCTTCAGTTTTTAAATGTGGCAATTCAGATGGTATTAGTGGATTTGGAAATACTGGACCCTAAAGAAAAAAAATTACTGAAAATCACTTCTGTGCGAATTAATTGGTATCAATATACTTCTTGCGGACGCATTTCAACAACCATACCCAATGCCTGCGGTATTACCAGAATATCGCTAAATATAATTGCTGCATCTAAATCGAAACGATTGATTGGCATCAATGTTACCTGGCAAGCGTACTCTGGATTACGACAGATTTCGAAAAACTCTTGTGATTTTCGAAACTCTTTGAATTCTAGGCGAAAGAAATTCGATTGAATATCAAATAGAAGTAATTAAAAAACCAATTTATGTTTACCTTGTAAATATCGGCCTGCTTGTCTCATTATCCATATTGGTAGTTTATCGACTTTTTCGCCTTTTGCTGCTTTCAAAATGCGATTGTTTTTTAATACTGGGAAATTTGTATTTATCGACATGTTTAGGAAAAGAATTAAGAAATATTTGAATCGATGAAATGCAAAAAATTACATAGTTGACCTACATAACCTCAATTTTTATACCGGTGACTGAGTTAGAAATGGGCAATTATTAGAGATGTACATAGACAATTGATGGATTAAAAACAAAATGAAAATTCAAAATACTGAGAATAGTCGTAATACTATTACATTAAAATGTATAATTTATACTTTTATTTGTGTTATATTGTCAATGCTCAAAAAATGAAGACTTTTATTCATTTGAAAGTTCGAGGATAGATGTCGCTACGCAAAAGTTTTAAGTTTTAATTAGTAATAACTTGAAAATATCCAATATTGAAATAAATAAAGTGTTTTTAATTAATTAATCGCTTTGTATAGAATGAGAGATATTAAATTTAAAATGTCTCTATGGTACGCCTGTGGGAAATGAAAATGAACAATACGATATCAATATTCGCAAGACAATAGACGTTTTTTTCTGTGTCTTGTTCTTAACGACCTTGACCATTAAATTGACTTCCTTGAGAAAATACTCCACCCATATTTTTTTCAATGTAATTCTTCTACTGATAATGAGATCTTGTCTTGTCTTGTTTTTGAACAAACAATGTAAAAGACGAACAGTTTTTGGACAAAAAGTTGTTTTTCTTCTTTTTTTTTCATGGTTAAATGATTAAAGAATAAATTGTGCAGATTTATTTTTCTTATCTTAAATATTTAAATTATGCCTCTGTATAGGTACTATATGTATGTTATTTGTTATACTCATTTCACTGGTACAACATTCGTGCATAATCTTGCACCTTAATTTCCAAGGTTTCAATCGCACAATATGCAAAAACCTTTCATTTTCAAACAATAAAAACGAAACACGTCGTATCGTAATAGTGCATAAATTACAAAATTCAATTATTATAGCACGATTCAAATTCAATTCATGAAATGTGAAAATCGGGAATTGCGTAAAAGTGAACAAAAAAAACAAAACCTTTTGGCTATATAATCGTAATCATTTTATAATCTCACGTCTCCAAATAAATGAAAAACTAAATCGTGAGTAGAGATGTATAATTTTCCACTTTATTTTTTCGTCCAGATAAATGTACAGCAACAAAAAAACATTTTTCTCAGTCTCACAGAATACAAACTAAAACTTTAACTATATATATATATATATACGTATAGGTATAGTACTTAAAAAAATAAATACAGCAAGCAAAATGATTCTTTACACAAAAATTGACAGTTGAATTGCAACGTTTTTTTTTATTTTTAGGCTTTATTAAAACTATAACTGAAACCATCTGGTGAACGATTAAGTGATAGTTTACCAGGTGGATAGAAACGATGTGGTGCCGGTGTTGTTGTTGTTTGATAATCGTAATTTGGTCGATTGTATTGAGACTGTGGCTGATGATATTGAGGCTGGGATTGTTGATATTGTGGTTGTGGCTGGTACTGATGCTGTAGCGGTTGCTGGTATTGAGGCTGTGGCTGGTATTGTTGTTGTTGTTGTTGTCTAGGTTCTTCATATTGTGGTGAATTGTATTGTGGTAGTGGTGTATATTGGGGTTGTGGTGCTACTGGTAATGTAGTTGGTAGTGGTTGTGGAATACCATCGCCAGTTGCCATAAAACCATGTTTACCAGCTGTATAACTAATCGTATGTCTAAAATAATCGCAAAAATTATTTTCCATTTCGATTTTATTCTTTAAATAATCACAACCTTTTTCCATTTGGATCGACATATGAATATGAACCTTTTCGAGTACCATCTGGATCACTTTCCTCTTTGAAATTCACACCGTCCTCCTGACTGTACTGTGCACCGAAACGTCCATCCGCCACAAGGTATCGTTGCTCCGCCAAAATGGCGGCACTACGTGGATCACCATGGTAACCTTGTCCGTATGTTAATCCAAGTAGAATCGAAAATACAATCTGTAAAAAGTATAATGTAATCTCTGTGGAATTTCTGTAGAAATTTGATGGTTATAAGAATGTTTTGTATGAAAATTTATATCATTATCCGTTATTAACGGAATTGTGGTGAAATAATATGGTTCGAAAAAATGGCGAATGCGCCGCTAAGAAAACTCAAGTTAATTGAAATGAAGAACTGATTTTTAGTAGCCATAATGAACTTAAATTAGAGTTGTGGTGAAATAGCAATAGTTTAATTGTCATTGTGGCAAATGATTTGTAATTGTCTCTTTGTTATTAACAGTGAAATAACATTGTTCGAAAAAATGGCGAATGCGCACGTATTAAACTCAGGTTAATTGAAATGAAAAACTGGTTTTTCAGTGGTGGTGGTGAAATAGCAATAGTTTAAATTACATTTTATTATTAACCGATTTGTAGCTCCGGAAATGATTTTTTAAAATTGTAAGAAATTCACCAGAACAATCGATTCTTTTTTATCAAGGCTTAAAAAACACATAAGTAATCACAACATAACCTCAATATTTCCTAAATAAGATTCAACGAAAAAAATACTCACAACACTGAACATTTTTTGTTTTTTTTTTTGTTGGCGAAATATAGTCAAACCACTTTTTCAGTCAGTTGCACTATCTAACACCACCCAAAGCAGCGTATATTAATAATAATTGCCCCGTGTCCCCTGCTTTTAATTTTATAGTACGGGCCCAGCCTTGGTAAAATGGTGACCATGGGAGAGCAACACTCCCTATTATATATTATAAGACAGATATCTTCGATTTGCACTTCTCCATACATACGTCTTATGTTTTTTATTAGGTGGAAACAAGCTGGTTCTAGAAATTTTGTGTAAGTAAATTAATAAATTTGGACGATTTTCATCGTTCATAATGTGATTTTTTTATGGAAAAATTGCTGATGCAATATACATTTTTCTTGTAGCGTTCATAGCTGGAAATTCTGACGGGCAAATACAGTTTTAATTAATTATAAGGCATTACTGCTGAACAAATTCGAATTGTCGCCCCAGTCCCCTCCGCTACTGGCAAAACAACACAACAAGAAAAAAACTGTGTATGTGTGTGTGTGTTATTGCATAACACACGTCCGGAAAGTTCATATGACAATGAAGTAGGTGTCTATTTTAAACAGCTTTCAGACTGTACATTTATTTTATTTATTTCTTCAATAATAACAATAACGAACGTTAATAAAAGCAATGCCTTTTACATTGGGACTTTTTTCAATCCGGAAACATCACGATGGCTTATTAAAAGGAATACCTCCTACCTACCTTATAATTTAGTTAGGTGGACTACCCGACCGAACTGAGGTCATCACCTAAATGAAGGTAATCTAGTTACCTCTGGTATCTGGAGCAACATTTCATTTATTGTGTGACATTACACACATTTTATGCTCTCTGTATTAAATAGTTCCGTATTTTTATTGATAAATTAGAAAATCTTGTTGATAGATCATGACGAATGTCGTGGAAAAATTGTATTATCATTAATTTCAATGTTTTTATAGATCATAATGTATTGTTTTAACAAATGGCGAATGCGCTGGGTCTACAGTTGCATACAGTATACATAACTAATCTGCTAATTTAATACATAGAAATGCGCTTATTATGATTGGATTTTAATATAAGATGAGAAAAACAAACAATTAATTGACTAACGAGTTGTTTTGCTCACCAAATTGGGCCATTAACATTGTTTTCAAAAATGGCGAATGCGCTAGATTTAGATGCAACTAGAGTCCTAGCACATATATAAATATAATTAATCAATTAATACATGAAAACACGCTTACTATGATTGGATTTTCTTATAAAATAAGAAAAACAAACAATTAATTAATTAACGAATAGTTTTTACCGAATTGTGGCACAATAACATTGTCTAAAAAAATGGCGAATGCGCCACCATTTAAATTCCATACATAATAAATCAATTAGTACCACAAATCACACGCTCGTTATGGTTAAAAAAAATTTTTTATACGAAAATGAACAAATTCCACGTGGGGGATCATCAAACTAGATTAGTAGGTAGATTCTTCTAAGAAAAATCTGGGTTATCACACATTTATTCTTCGATCTATTCGCATCGCGTCAGTAGACACAGTCATTACTTTACAGTTTGAAAATAATATGAAGAAACTAGTAATAACAACAGTTTTATATATTTTATATAATATTTCGGGTAGTGACAGTAAGTTGACACAAGATAATGCTACAAATCTAATACCTAAAAAACACCACGATAATCACATCGCAGAGAAGAAAATTCATCGAAATAATTCAACATCAACTGAAAATATTATAAATTCGCCGGCAATGAAATCGATTTTACAATATGGTCTGATACCAGCATTGGTACTATCCGGTCTGCTGCCATGGATCATGCCTGGCATTAATTTAGCGACAAATTTCGTTGGTATGATTAATCAAATGGCATTTGTTTCGGGTCTATTTGCATTGATTAGAGGTTATATTTTCGATAGTCGACCAAATGAGCATGTTATTTATTTGAATAGCGGTTACAAAAATATCGAACAACAACATTTATAGTGTTAGTAAAACAAAAAAAAAGGTACGAAAAACTGTGTAAAATTATATGAATGACTAAAGGAAACAGTGTGTAATTCTGTATTAATTAGTAAATCGATGTTTTTGTGTTTAATTTGTTGCGTTCCCATTCGCTTATACACTTATCGTAGAAAAACAAAGATGGCTCTGATGGCTTAGTTCGGCGAAAAATAAGAATTGTACTGTAATTGTTATACAGATGTCTATTTTTTGAATAAAATCGATCTGGATATAAAGAACAAAACTTTTCTACATCCATTTTCCGAATTTTCAGAAATATCGATTTTTTCGTGGAAATATATTAGTAGCATTCTACACTATCTGCATTCTAGTGAGTGCTGATAGATGGCGCCACAATTCGTAAATATTAGTAAATCACAAACAGTTTATAAATAAATCAGAAAATTGTTGGAAAATAAAGAAATATACTACTAAAAAGATAGTTTATTCAAATTATAGATGTCAATTGTCACTTTCAAATGAATTGAAATGATTTTGTTTGTTTGTGTGGCATAAATAAGCTGTCTGTTTTTGGTTGTAATGCAGTCGTAGTAGGCTATGGATTTTTTTCGGCATTGTAATTTTCATATAATTTAACAATAAATTTTTTAACAATTTTTACATGGTTTTCAATTTAACAAACACACACACACACACAGTGAATGAAAATGTAAGTAAATTTTAACTATTATCTGACTTTATTGACCTCGAAAGAAAAAAATGCCGTTTTTTCTTTTATGATTACTTTCTATAAAATTCGTTTAAAACTGGCGACATGGATAAAGTCTCTTAGCGACTAGATGCCCTTTGAGAGTCTATTCAATATCGAAAGGTGACGATCTAAATTCTATTATATATATATATATATATATAGTCCCATCCATATCATCGGATGCATCGATACCCGATGGACGGGACATTCGTTTATTTTATGAGCTGTCATATTGATGAAATTGGCTACCCGGAGGGTGCTAGTGCCACGAAAAAAACGATATATATCTCACGATTGCATTATCGATATAATATCTATCTGTAGCTATATTTCTATTCTACTACTACTACTACTATATAATGGTGGTGGTGGTGGTGCTAACAACTTTACGAATTGAGCAAATAAAGTTTATATCTTTTTCAAAAAGCTACTAATAATAATAATAATAATATGAGTACGAAAAAGCCATTCGTGAAAATAAAGTTTCAATTTGAACGAAAGCGTATAATATATATCGTGTTTTAACTACGATTATTTATTGTCGTTTATTTGTTATTAATGGAGTGGAACATGGTGAATTATCAACTTTGTTAACTTTTGATAGATAATTTTGAAAAGTATACTGTCATCTTTCTTAACAAATACCCTCCGCCCTTTTAGGCGGAGTTTCTTTTCTATTTTTTTTTGATGACTGGTCATAATACCAAAAAAACCACCAGCACAATCCACTATTTACATACATATAGTTTAACTTTTCCGCCGTAAATTACTATTGCTTGCGACCACCCTCCCCCTCTGCCACTCTGAAATGCCCTAGCACCTCAAAAAACTAAAATCTCTCTATACTTCTAGTATAAATGTTTGTTAACAAACGAAAAAAAAAATAATGAACGATTTTATTGGAATGGGAGTGTTGTGTTGGATGAGTTACTAGACAGCCTGCCAGGACACGGGACACGAACAGACAGAACATCCAGATAAGGACCGGAATACTGATGTAATCAAATAGATTTCTAATCGAGACGAAATAAAAGCTTCGATTAGTGTGTGTGTGTGTGTGTGTTGGTATTAGATAGTTTTGCTAGTGGTGTTGATGGTGGACATATTAATCGGTAAGTTGTGTGAAAAGTGCCATGGAGAATACGAAATAAGTATATAATAAAATAAAGTAAAAAAATAAGTGTATAGATCGATGATTAGTGGATTGGTTTGGGGGGTGGTGGTGGTTCAAGGTTAAGATGGAATGGTTTTTTTTTATGTACTGTGATTGAGGAATATTGGAATTAATTAAATTTCCATCGAAAATCAGTTTGGTATTTTATATGGAGATATATTTTGTATATATACAGGGTGTTTGCGTAACGATGCCAATAGTTGAATCGTTCACGAACGAAATAATTTCTATGGATTCATGTTTTTTTTTATATTGGGTAGTATTTATATACTTAGATAGATATATAATTATTTTATTTATATTTTTTTGAATTTAGAAAAAAATTACAAAAAATTTTAAAATTAAAAGAAAAAACAGGAAAGAAATTTGTGAACGAAGCGAAAACGAAAAAAAAACTCAACACTAATTGAACACTAGTTCAATACTAATTGAACACTAATTCAACACTAATTGAACACTAATTCAACACTAATTGAACACTAATTTGAACACTAATTCAACACTAATTGAACACTAATTGAACACTAATTCAACACTAATTTGAACACTAATTTGAACACTAATTTGAACACTAATTTGAACACTAATTCAACACTAATTTGAACAGTAATTGAACACTAATTTGAACACTAATTGAACACTAATTCAACACTAATTTGAACACTAATTCAACACTAATTGAACACTAATTTGAACACTAATTGAACACTAATTGAACACTAATTCAACACTAATTGAACACTAATTCAACACTAATTCAACACTAATTCAACACTAATTGAACACTAATTCAACACTAATTGAACACTAATTTGAACACTAATTCAACACTAATTGAACACTAATTTGAACACTAATTGAACACTAATTGAACACTAATTCAACGCTAATTGAACATTAGTTCAACACTAATTCAACATTAATTCAACATTAGTTCAACACTAATTCAAGAAGTTTTATGTTAAAATTGTTATCAATATAATCGCAGATTTGAAAAAGTTCAGACAATTGATATTATCAAAGAGAAAAATCACTCTCTCTCTCTCTCTCTCTCTCTCTCTCTCGCTCTTTCAAAATAAACCCTTCCCGAATAAACTAAATTCGTCTCTATTATTCCAAGTTAGTCAAATGAGAGAGGCATTATTATACACCACACTGCAAAGAGATAAAGAAACAATTTTATCAGTTAAACGTTTATACTTTTGTCTTCTCTCTCTCTCTCTCTCTCTGTCTTGTTGATATATATATATCGTATCAGTATTACAACCAAAAGCCGCGCCGAATGCAATCTTGTTTCGAGACCATTAAGTTAATTAGGAAGAGAAACTCTTTCTCTTCTGTACGAGACAGACAGAGAGAGAGAGAGAGGAACGGAACAATTGACTTTATATTTTAAAGTTGAACAAGAAACAAGAGCGCATAACTAAATAATAATACAAATTTATGAAGGAGATAAATTTTAGTCGTTTATTTTTTGAGGTTTTTGGATGAATGGATGGATGTGATGGTAGTGGTGGTGGTAAAGTGATTATGTTTTGTTTGTTTTGTGTGGAAAGGGTGAAATCTATGTATATACTCTGTATCTTGTGTTTTTTGTATAGATTAAATAAGGGTTTGAATTGAATTGGATAAGCTAAAAAAAAAAAACATATATTTAACCTATAATAATAGCCATATGGACCACAGTTACATTTTTAAGCAGTTTAAAAGTAGAACTGGTTCAGAACTAGTACTGAACTAGTTCAGAACTAGCACGCTAAAACTACTAGCGTTCAATTAGCATATTATTTTAACACTCTAATATCTATCTATGTTTTTTTTTTCAATCATTTATCTCGATTAACAAAATAATTTAGCCACACAACACGTGACCACCTACACACCCACCCCACACCCACAGAGACAAAACGAATCGCTATAGCGAACGAACAATTGTCATTATTATTATTATTATTATTATCGTTCATAATACAAATCGCATACCTAATAATTTTCAAAACGGAAAATGTTAACTGGTCGTAAATTTTAGTTTTTGTTTCCGGATACGATATACACACACACACACACACACAGAGTGAGAGAGAGAGAGCGTTGCGCCGCTTGGTCGGGGCGAGATAAATTGAAATTACCGCCGCATCATATTGGGTAACCATTAATCAAAAAACGGGACCACTTGATCCGCTTTGGCGATGACGCGATTAGTATGATTAGGTCTTCCGGAGCGATAAAATAAAATGCTGCTACTCTGCTCTGCTATACGGAGATTTTCCTCTGTAGCTAGCTCTCTTATAGAGTGTGATTTTGCTTTTCTCTTTCTCTCTCTCCCTGTGTGTGTAATAGAGCAATCTATTTCTTTTTAAACTTTTTTTTTTTTCCCTGTATTTAAATATACGTATTGTTAAAATACTATTTTTTTATCAAGGCATGCCGTTGGAAGCGTACTAACTAGTTGAAATGATGTGGAGGCGGGGCTTAGCGATAAATCGGTAAATATCGTTGTAATTCGGCCAATAAGAATTCGCTTTTCTGTTTAATTATATTAAACTATTATTTTTTAATTTGATTTTTATTTATTTCAAATTATTGTTACCTACAATTATTAATAATTTTTTCTTAAATTTAATATTTTTAACGTAATCGTTCCCCGCTCAATGGCAATTGAAGCAGACGATGGAATTGGGCGCAGCTTTCAATGTTCCCAGATTAAATTAATCTTACAATCATGAATATTAAATAGATCTGATCTAAATTCATCGTATCAAATGTGGATATATACATAGATATTGTGAATATGCATCCAAAATTAACCCCGATTATAGCAATAACTATATGAATTAATCAATCAATCCATCATTTTTTTTTTTGCGAAAAGAAGTCATTATGTATTTCGAACCCTCCTCCTTACTTCCCATTATGCCACAATACAAACATACGAAACGTAAAAATAAAAAAAAAGAAGAAGAAAAAATAACGATAAAATTCATCGTCGCAGAAAGATGGCGTCTTGTTTCTATAGTCGTTTCGATTTGCATAGGATGTCGCTTTACGCCGATATTTCTGATTTATTGTTATTTTTATTTGATTCTGGAAATTATTATATGGACTGTATCCGTATGGATGGAAATCATATTTTATATATATATATATATATATATAGTATGGTAGGACTAGCTAGCCGACAGATATGCCTCGAGCCGCGAAAGCAGCCACAAAATAACAAATCGATTGCCAACTGTGCAAATTATTTTTGAAAGAATGAGAGTTTTTTTTTTTTTTTTATTGCCATCGTCTTTTTATTCGGATTCTTTTTTTACGCCCGTTTTTTCTTTCTACTGTGTAATTTTGTGGTTATGTTTTATGAAGTATTTGTTTGAAATATTGAATTTTTTTTTGGGAATTTTACTGTCCGATGAAACAATTTGAATCTTTTCTAATCGCAAAAAAAAAAAATGTGCAATTACTTAGATAGATTAATGTACATGGGGGTGGAGCCTATGATTCAGTTCGAAAATATCGCATATATATTTCTTGTATTATCACGGTCTTCCTATACGGGAGTTGAACAGTATCAAATCGCCGAATCGGTTTTGTATAGTAAGTCTTTTTTTAATTGGAAATGTATTGCCAAAATAACAAGTGATGCGGCATATAAATAATCGAACAAAGTATTTCGATAGTGTTATACAACGTTGTGCAGACCTTGTTGTCGATGTATAGTCGAAAATTTGAAATTTATAATCATTTCCTGCAAAAATGCGAGAAAAATAAGTTTCACTCTAACACCGATTCTCTTATCTGTTTTATGTAAATTCCACTTGCGGCAAATAATTTACCAAATAAATGAAACTGTACTATACCTTGCAGATAGAAAAATCAGACGTCATCATCATCATATAGCGACCGTCTTTAAAATCACGACATAAGCTTGAAAAATATCACATCGTTTTGGCATAGCATACTGTGAAAATGAATTGTGTGTGTGTGTGTGTGTGTGTGTGTGGTGGTGAACAGGCGTCGTCGTCGGGCGTCGTTGAAGCAAATCGGATTCTGTTATCTTTTTTACCATTCACGATTATCATTTTTAGACTTACTTTATAGAAAAATATACTTAGATAGAGTTATAAATTATGATAGTTGTAGCGAGCAGAAGCAAAGCACGCTGTCATATCTGTCTAACAAAAAATTTATAACTCGATCTATATATATATATATATTATAATTAAATTTATTACAGTTTCAATTAGAAACGAATGTCCAGAATCGACTTTGTTATCCTATTTGTTATGGTCATTATTAAACTTTCACCCTGTATACTTTATATACTACTAATTCCTACACTGTTTCGAATCGTATTATTTAAGTATTATTGATAAAAGAAATAGTTTATTCATCGATTTCAATATCTAACAAATTTTTCTTTTGATAACCGCCCCCCCCCGCCCCCCATCCCGTGCTCAATTTGTTACTCCCTTTTTTCTATAAGTAAATATTATGCGTGTACTTATGAATATAACATGCCCATTTGGTATCGTCAAAGTGTTATAATTTGCACTTGTTTCCGTTTGGTCGCCTAACCGCATCCCGCAAGAGAGGGATGAAAAAGAACAGATCCGGCAAATGGTGTATTGTTGCCGTAGGCGATCGAATAGAATTCGATAAGTTACCGATTTTAATAAGAGCTTCATCAAATTTAGTGTCAAAAAACTATGAAATAATTCTGAAAACTGATCGATTAATACGAAAAATTGAAAGAGTCAGGCACATTTGTGCGATCACTGAATGAATAAAATCAAGTAACCATTGTCAAATGTTTGAAATGGAAATTTGTGTGTGTTTTTTTTTTTCTAATAGTCCGGATCTGTACATCTGATCCGATCCAGTCAAATGGAAAGCTTCTTTTCTTTCGATTCTCTTTCTATTTTTTTTTTCTGGGTGCAGACGAAAAACCAAAGAAAATATGATTCGATTCGCATTTGCATCAGGGCAAAAATCATAATTCACACAATGGATGAATGGAATATATATATATATATATATATGTAGGCTCCATTTTCTATTCTTTTGACCAATAATGTATGCCGATATGGTGGATTCTTTACGCTTTGCTGCTGCTGCTGCTACTGCTGCTTGAGAGATATTTAAATATTTCTTTTTCTATCTTTTTATTTCCGCATCAGTTCGGTTATTTATGCAAACAGACAGACAGACAGGTTCAAATATGTATGTAGTTATAAATATCAAAAAAAGAAGAAGAAGAATTATTATTTAGTCATTAAAAATCGAAATTGAAAATAATATTTCGACTTTCCCACAATTTACATCAATAATTCCTATTTTTGTATTGTCAGCACATATAAAACTTTATATTTTACACTCAGTTCACTTGAGTGTGCCCCCCCCCACCACCACCCCCCATTCCCGACGGACGTGCTAGTGAAAATCTCTGTAAATATATATTTTCTTTTTGTATATATAAAATACTTAAAGCGATAATCTGATATTGTCTTTGTCCACACCCGCTCTCTCTCTCTCTCTCTCTCTTTCCATTCAACACTCACACTCACTCACACAAAGTTCACCATCCCGGAAAATTAAGTTTGCCATTGCCTTGGAAAAAAAAAAGACGGTGGTACAACAACTGTCACAGACTACAGATTACTAAAACACGACGATACGTCTCATCGTTATTTACTCGTCCATCGAATCTCTCTCTTTGTCTATCTGAGAGAGAGAGATTTTACAAATTTCGTATTTTCTTATTGTACTTTTTTTTTTCTTGTTTTATACATTTTCGATTTGGGTTGGTAACATTGTTTTTCTACTCGATTTCGACTAACGTTTATACCGGTAGGTGAATCTCACTTTAATCTATCGATTTACTATCGTATCGACAATTTTCAATCTTTGTTCAATTCATTTTACAATCGATGATGATGATATCGATAACTATCGATAATACCGTACCCCATCTTTATCGGCTAAATGACATTCTCTAATTATACGTTCACAAAAACAATCGATTTTCGCACTTTACATCAATCGATTTTTTTTGTTTTTTCAACTCAAGTTTTCAAACTTTAATAAAAATCCATCCATTTCGTGTCATTACTCCCAAAACAAATACATATTAATGACAGTTCTAATACAATTTGAAACATCTTTTAAAATCGTCTCCTCTCTCCCACCCACCCTCTCGCGCATAACAAACGTAATTTTTCTATATGCTGGCAAAACAAAACAAAAAAAAATAAAATGGAAATTTCATTATGGTTGATGCGATATGATTAATGAACATGTTTTGTAGTAGTTGTAGTAGCTTTTACGCCATTCATGGCATACTAGATATGTATATATATATACACATATAGATGCTTATGTTAAAATCATGGAAACTCATACCATAAGTTAATCGACCAACAGAGAGAGAGAGAAGAAGAGAATTTCCAGAATGAGAATGCAAGTTTTTTGGCCGGAACATTTTTTTTTTTTTGATGAGTAGCGAGAATTTTGGGAGGGGGGGGGTGGAGGAAGCTAGTTGGGTTTCAAGCAGTCTTTTGTTTTAATTGTATATATGTGTGTGTGTGTGTGTTTGCGTTAATTATTTTCCATTTCAGTTAACTTATGGTGTCTGATGAGAATTTTTTCTTTTGCGAATTGAATTGAATTTTCTTTACGAAAATTTGCCGAAAAAAATTGCTAAAAAATCTCAACAACGGACGATGTAAGTATATCTTTCTTTTGTATACGGAAACACCAAACCAAACCAAACCAAACAATCGTCCTTTTGGTTTCATTTCGATCATAACCCTTTTCTGTTTTTTTTTTATCAAGAAATTTCTGTGTTTTTTACTACTTTAATCCCTTTTACAAATTAAACAATACGAATTCATTCTATATGGTTTAAAACCATATAGCATCATAACACTTACCCCCCTCCCCCCCTCGCCCCCCATCCCACTGCCACAACCTATACCATCAATTGTTTTCAAATATATACGATACGAATCGTATATGACCTGATGCACATATGCTCACAAGTTTCATTTTGTGAATGGAAATCTTTCTGATATATGTCAACTTGCGTTTTTTTTTTTTCTCTTCTACTGTTTGATGGTATATTAACAATGCACATATCAAATAGAGAGTGAGAGAGAAGGGGGCGGCATGTTCTATATATTTGTTTCTATTTTACACTGTACTATATATGGTTGGGGTGCACTAATTCCACTACTATATAAGTATATTTATTCATCTCATCCCCCACTGAACTACTCTATACTTTTAATAACGGGGGGTGGTGGTGGTGGTGGTGGTCGCTATTACGGTACGGATGGACAGTGGCAGAGGTGATTTGGGTTTTTTTTTGTTGATATTGTTGTTGAAAGAAAAGAAATTTGCTTTTCGTTACAGAGAGAGAGAAAGGTCGCCAATCGTATAAATTTCTTGTGCCGTTAGATGGCGCTGATTGTTTTTTTGGATAATTGATAAATTTTTTTTTGTAAGTTTTGTGATTGGAGAGTCACATTTTCTTATTATGGGTTAAGTTTAGTTTTGTGACTAAAAAAACGAGAATTATCTATGTATATACGCCAGCACTGATTTAAAAATTGTTTGAAGAATACATATAGTGTGTATAAAAGCGGGCGGCCCCAATTTGACCATATGTTAACATTGGCCGCGAACATTTGAACAGATGGGCCCTATACGCCAAAAAGTCATTAGACGTATATTGTGCGCCCCGCGAATTGACAAGTGCTTTTCACTAAATACACCACTTTATTATTAGATTTAAATTTAGATCAAATCGAGAAAAATTTCGGCGAATCCATTCAGATTTTATTAATTAAAAAGTTTGAAGAAAGCTCATCAACCAAACCAATTAACTACATATATATATATAGATATAGATATACAGGCTATCGATCAATCTGACTGACTAAAATGAAAAACGATAAATACACAATTGACAAACAAAATGAAAACAATCGAAAGAAAAGAAAGTAAAGTTTAATCTTTCCATGTATCCTAAAGGATCTGGATCTCTCTGGTGTATTGCAAAGGCAATTATTACGAAAGGCACATGTGACCTTTAGAGAGATTTCATCCATCAAATGGTCTTGCTGCTGGACAATGTAGTAAATCACTTCTTCTTCTTCTTCTTTTTTTTTGGAATCGTCGTCTTCGATCCAAATAATGGCTCAAGTTCAAAACCAGTTTGTAGTAATTTATAGGGGGTTATGTTTGGCGGGGGGGGATGGGGGTGTATTAAAAATTTAATCCATGACATGACACGAATCGCGACGGTCAGATTCAATTAAAATCTAGCGCTCAAGTATGAACAAAATAAATAGATAAAAAATTTAAGCTTCTTAAAAAAAAAAAAAAAATCTCCGATCTTATTTTGCGGGCGGTCAATTTTTTTAGGGTTGGACAAGAAATATGAAGTACAATTATTGAAATCGCCCTTTTGCTCCCTTACTTTTTTTCTTGCTCTATTTCAACATATTACTAATATAACTGATATAATATATATATATATATATATAGGGGATGATACTTTATAATGTCAAAATAACCATTAAAAAAAAAAATGAAATAAAGATGACGTTAAGATACGCTGTGCGGTGCATAAATAATCGAAATCTAATAATAAAAATGCTCTAGCTAATCTGAAACAAGTGGCGATTCAATTGGCGATAAGAAAAAATAATGTTGGGTTATGTGTTTTTTTTTTTTTTGCGATTATAATTTAGTGGTTTTGGTGCGAGAGGGTGGTGCTGGATGATATTTAATTTAATTCCCATTTTTTTTTTTATTTCGAATGAAAAAATGAAGAAAATTCGAAATTAATCGGAATTAAATTAACTAAGTATACAGAGTGTATTTTTCGTAGGGGGCCAATGTTGTTAACGCAGAAATGGTAAGAGTTATGGTGGCAGATAAACGAGATGAATTCGAGTCAAGTTAAAAAAAAAATGCTAACAGCGTTGCCAAATATTCTATAGTTTTTGAAAAATTAAAAAACGTTCGAAAACAATTTTTCCACTTATGTGTTCTGTGAAGTTTTCGATTCTTTTTAATTTCAACTTACGAAATATAATTGAAAACGAAAGAAAAAATTTTGAAAAACATCTTTTCGTATAGAAAATTGAAAATTTTCAATTTACGGCAATTACTTATATTGCTAATTTATTCTTAATTTTCCTTAAATCTAACAACTTTTCTCCAATTCACCCTCCTCTTACGATTTCTAACATATACTATATTACACTTAATAAATGAACACCCTGTACATGTCATTCGTCTACGATACAAAATACAAAAAATTTCTTTATTTTCATCCACCCAGTAGTATCAAGCCCCACTTTCGTAAAATATGTTTTGTACAACATCATGTCGAAACACCTGTCTATCAAACCGCACACTTTCTGTTGATATTATAGACAACAAAAAAAATTGATTATCTTCCTGATGATACCACTATATACATATACTTAACCTATTATGAATTAGCCTCTATACAGGGGCTATATCCCCTTAATACATATATGCATATATAAATACTTTACAATATGTTCAAGTCCTCTTTATCAAGCATCATCATCATCATCCGGGGGTGGGGGGTGCTATTGATGCTGATGGTTTCTATTCTATACATGCCATATAGAATTTGGCCATATGGCTCAAAGGCCGCAAGACAGGTGTTTACTTTGTCAGCTCAATGAGAGGATTTATGGGCTTAACATTTGAATTAGTTTAGTTTCATATTATTTATTTAGAAAATGTAGCTGTAAGTAGTTCAGAAATATGCTAACCAACACTTGTAGCTGTCATTTTATTAACTATTTACTAATTCAGATGCAGTAGTTGCAAATCATTAGATTTACAAAAAAGATCACATTTATTTTAATTTAAATACACACACACACACACACACACACACATATTCATGTCTAAAAAAACTTATTCATTCAATCTGCCAATTACAACGACACCTTTCTCCAACAACATCGCACACACGAATAAGACAGAGACACGAACAGACTGTCGTCTCTTTTTGCTCCGACCCGACCCGCAACAGAAAAAAAAAACACACATTAATGCAGGCATCCAATACATTGAAAACCGTATTGGATGAACGTATTTCATAGCTCCGCCTCCTACTCAAATTCTATTGGTCTATTCGATACCCTCGAAACTTACGTTTCGCCCCTTATAGGAAGATATCCATTGTTCGAAAGCGAAATACGGCCACATCATAGAGAAGCGTATGCGCTTTGTCTCGCTTGCGCTCATTTACTGTTCAAATGATTTTGTCTTTTTCCAACGACGTCGTGGTTTCCAGCTGGTTTTTAAAAGGTGGTGGGAGATCGAATGGGATGAATGGGATGGATGGATGGGGAAAACTGGAAAGCACAATATTTGCAATGCTCAGTTTTTCGTGTAGCATCATCTACTGTTTGTTTCGAGGCTGCCTAGTGTGAAAAACTAATAGTGGGTGTGTGTGTGTGTGTGTGTGTGTGTGTGCTATGAACATAGAAAAACGTCAAGTGAAAAGTGCCGATGCAAAACCAAATGAAATAATGTCAACGAAATTGGTTAAGAGGCCATTCGATGTGGCATTTCTAATTCTACCAGATGAAAAACTGAATCAGAATAACAATAGTAAAATTAGCAAAACGAATTATGAGCCGGACGTGGAGAGTTGCTATAACGAAGAAGATGAGGATGATTGTGGTGGTGGTGGTGAAGATGATGAAGAGGAAGTGGATGTGGATATTGAGGAAACGACTACAGAACAAAAGGTGATGATACTAAATCAACATCAAAAGTACTACACTCAAAAACAGCAAATATTCGACGATCCGAATTTGATTCGAAATAATAAAGGTACTGGAGTGGTGGAGCATCGGAAACCGTTGCCTGTTGATCATCATCAGGTGTCGTCGTCGTCGTCGTCGTTGTCATTGCCGAAAAGTGCATTTACAAAGGTAAATTTTTCCATCAAGGAACAACCGTCAATCGTTCCACCACCACGTTTATCGCCCAGTTTATCGCTCAGTCCCGATTGTAGCTATCAGAATTCGTTGAGTCCATCGCCACCGATACTACAGAATCGAACCTATTCGCCGAATTTCGTGACCGCAGCAAATATTTTACCTGCAGGCGGTAACTTTAAAACACATCATCATCATCATCATCAATCATTATCTGCTGCTGCTGCTGCTGCTGCTGCTGCATATCAGGCAACATTTATTGCTGATAATTACCCCGGACCACCACCACCACCACATCACCTTCACCACCATCATCATCATCAGTCATTGATTGATGCCGGACATTTTCTAACAAAAACCACCACACCATCCGATTTGTTAAGATCCAATTTCCAAAAATTACGACCAACAATTTATCGGCCAGCCGAATTAGCTGCTGCTGCTGCTGCCGCCGCTGCCGCCACCGCTGCCTATCCGAATTACACACAATTTCCCAATCAAGAACTACTCACCAAAATCAATTCGAACGAATTAAAACAAAATGCAGCAGCAACAACAACAACTGGCAATCCAACTGCTATTCTAACATCACTTCTACCACCATCATTGGCCGCTTTATCATTGCCAGCACAAAATGTTTGCGCCAAATGTAACATTACATTTCGTATGACATCCGATTTAGTTTATCATATGCGTTCGCATCATAAAAACGATTCGAATGACATGAATAAACGGCGACGTGAAGAGAAACTGAAATGTCCAGTGTGCGCTGAATCGTTTCGTGAACGACATCATTTGACACGACATATGACCGCCCATCAAGATAAAGATGATGATAATAAGAACAGTAAAAAGGATTAGATTTGATTAAGATTTGAGAAATTAATGTTGTTTTTTTTTTTTGTATAGATAGATGTCGCCACTAGACGATAAGTATAATATAAAAATAGATGGAAATTAATGAATGTTTTTTTTTTTTTTTTTAGGTTAGAATTATGAATTATTCTTTTGTATATAATGTACATAAACAGATGACGTACGAGTATTTGTTAATTAATTAATTTGTGCAATATTAATGTTACTATACTAGTTTAATGAAAGTAATTCAATTAATAATTTTGGCGTGTGTTTTTTATTTAGAGGCAACCCATAGATCATGTCAACAAAAAAAGAAAAAATACTTTCCGTACTGACAATTCCATTTGGAGGAGTAGTTCGGTAAAATTGAATTGCCGAGAGATGGCGTTGACTTTTTTTCCATTAAAAATCCCATTATTACTCGATTAATGAGTTGTATTATCTTAGTACAAGTTAATAGATACACACCACTACCCCTTCACTCGATTGGCAAACAAAAAAAAGAAAAGGATTATCTGCACCAAAATGCATTCGAATGTTTTGCAATAATTATTCGCGATTTTTATCCCACCAAGACAAAAAAAAAAAGGTGAAGAGAATTGTTTTAAATCTATCTCTATCTCTCTCTGTGTGTGTGGCCTGGTATAAAGGGATATCTGTATGCAAGGAGGAGGAAGAGATGGAGGACGACACACACACACAGAACGCTTATCATCGTATTCGCGGACCATTAATTCCAAATCATGTTACCCACGATTCAAACATTATAAAATGATCACTTCATTTCACAGCCACCTATTTCTATTGTTTCGAATAGAGAGAGAGAGAGCGAGAGAGAGAGAGGGTTAAATAATTGGATTGTGATTCGTGACTGGATGGTGGAATCGAGTAGGCAGATGGGATTGTTATTTTGACTTGTCTTTTTTTTTTATTGAAAATAGCGAAAAACAATTTAAAAATTTTCAATATTTAAATTAAAAACTGAAAACCGTCTTGTTTAAACAGAATACAAACAATTATTTTCTCTCGCTCTCTCTCTCTCTCTCTCCACCCTCTTCAGAATAATAATGTTGTAAGTAGGTATATATACTTAATTCAGATTGACACCATAACAAGTCAATGAGCCATAAATGATAAGTTAACAACAACAACAGCAGCAACAGCAGTAGTAGCCAAAAGGGAAACGAAATAAAATGTCACGTGGCTGTGCGTGACCAATTGATGATCGCATTTACATCAATTGAACCAATTAAAATTGATTTTCTACGTCTTGTAAATGTATGTTGTAGTGAGGTGGGGTTGGGGGTTGGGGGGGGGGGGTCAGTAGTTTTTCTATACCGTGACATTATATTATATGGGAGCGTTTGCTTTTTACTGAAACGAATTAGTTTTAATAATGATGTTGAGAGATTGAATATGGATGGATAGGTGCGGCGGGGGGGGGGTGCTAATTAGATTTGATAAATATGGCGTAACAGTTTATTGTCTATTTGGCGGTTATGTATGGCGTTTCTATAGAATTTGTTAGTGTGAATATTCTACAACTCTAAATTAACACCCTGTATATACGGTTTCAAAACATATATATATATATATATATAGTTGGTTTATTATGCGAAAATTCTTCTTCTTTTATACATGGAATATACGCACGTTCTATTTATTTATTCCATATTCATATATATATATATATATATGTATATAGAAATGAATCTGGAAAGCTGCATCAGGTGAACTGCCTGCGCTCTGGAATTTTGACTAATGGCTTAAGATTTCCATATGAATGAGATAATGAAATATGGTTACATTAATATGGATATACTATATATATATATATATACTCGAATACGAATTGTGTATTATAAACAAAGCAAAGAACGAAAAACAACAAGCACAACCCCGCCCGCGCCCCTACACCACTGATACTAGTAGTATTAGTATCTACAGTATACACCATTACCATCAGTGACCCCTCCCCCCACCCTACGTCCTACGATTTCGCTTTTAGCGCTTTTCCATATAGCGTGTGATATAATATGTTGTTCTCTCTCTCTCTCTCTCTCTTTTGCATTGGCGCACATCACCTGTTTAATCTCTTATATAGATTTACAATTAGATATGTTAGACAGCAAAAATTGACAAATCTAACCTTCAATATGTGAAATTTAACTATTGAAAGTATAACAAAAAAAAAAAAAAAAAAAAATAAGAAAACATAATAACTGTTAAATTGATAGTTTGAGTAGGTCGAGTGTGACGTCATCACCACACGCATCCTGATGGCGTAACTTAATTTGAGGTTAATTGTTGTTGCCAGCATTAAAAATCTAATTAAATTTGTTTCTATAGACGATGAAATGGAGTACTTTATTAAAATTTAATTGCCATGAGATGGCGCTAGTGTCCAATGATGTTTCTCTATATGACAGTTGATCGAATTTTTTTGTTAAAACTTCATTTTATTTTTCGCTCTAAAAACTGACCGAAAAATTACAGCTAAGACAAGTGGAGTTATGACAGATGCGACTTTGTCATTACAGTTTCCTTTAATATAATATAGTAAAATGTAGTAAATACAAGTTTGAAAAAAAAAACGAAACGGAAATTAATTAAAATTACGCGCCAATGATTCAAATCACAGCGCTTAATTTCAACTCTAACCTAACTATTGTATATATATGGGCGCCAATCTGTATGTATGAGATTTTCCACTGATTTACATAAAATGTGTCTCAATGATTCATATATCTAATTTTTCTCTATATATATACCGAGCAGCAGCAGCAGCAGCAGCAGCAGCACACATGATAAATGTACACGAAGCTCTTCTCTCTCTCTCTCTCTCTCTCACTTGCATATATACATATTTGAATTGTGAATTTTTTAATTTCAATAGAAGCGGAAAAATTGAAATTTTTGTCGTACAAATTAAATAGAGAGAAGGAGAAATATAATTTTCAATTCGATTCAATGGAATTCGTTAGGTTATGGTTTCGTTACAGTGTTGCCATGTACCGTGAATTTTACTGATAAAAATCTGCGCTGCAGGATTTTCGTTCTCATTCCATTGAGAACGTTTAGTTTCGTATTCAAAAGTCTAAAATTATATTATTATTATTATTACACTAAATACATTGTTTACATGAGGTTTTTGCGGAGAATGCGATACGAATTCAACCCCCGCCGCCGCCGCCTCCAATATAATAATAAGGTGTTTTACATGTTTATTGGGTTGAAATGGAAGCCATTTAACATGTCCCCAGGGCGGTAGCAGAACAGCAGTAGTTTGCGCTGCTGCTGCTGCTGCTGCCGCTCTTCTAACATCATTTATTGTGAGAGAAAGAGAGAGAGAGAGAGACACGCGCCTAACCCTATTAGAAAATGTGATGGTGTGTATCTCGTAGCAGCACGGGAAACGACCCCCCCCCCCCCTCCGGCCATTGGCGGACGACTCGATTAGGTGTACTATATATATATATACATATATATATGACAAGTTGATGTGTCTTATTTTGCTATTTGTTTTGTTTGTTGATAGATGATTGATTATCGTTTGGCATTTATAGAAATGTCATCATTTAGGAATAGGCATTATTTTATACAGGGAGGAGCTTACGAGTTTTAGAAAAACAAAAAAAAATTAAAGTGAATTACAGAAATCGTTGCTATTAGGAATTGCTGTCAAAATCGATATGCCACTTCAGTCAAATTGACAGCTATTTTCATGTATACGAAAATGACATTTCCAACCGTATTAAATGGGATGGTTCTTAGTGGAGAAAGTCTAAAAATTTGTCATTTCTGCCAAAATACAAGTTCTATAAAATTAACGGCAAAGTTAGAAAATAAAAATTTATTAAAAAATTACAGTTAAATTAACGAAAAATTGCCGTTGTCAAATTTCCTAACTTGATATAAATATCTGACATAACGAATATTTGACTTTGTATTGTCAATTCCTACGGCACTGTTTTATTATACTATCTAAATTACAACGTGGTTGCTTAGCTCGACGACTCGTTTGTAATAATACATAAATATTCCCTAAACTCCTTCTTCTTCTTCTTCTTGTTCTTCATCATCATTTTCTGTTTCTTCTTAATGACACAATTTAAATACTGTTTCCATAATTTAACTTTCCTTAACACCGCATTGTTTCGAATATAATACGATTTTCTACTAGTTTCCTACTTGCTCTTTTCTAATCAATTGAAAATGATCCGGTGTCATCAACAAATTTCTAGTTGCGCTACCAAAATGGTGGATTTTTCGAATGTATTGATTGTGGCGAGCAGAGCATACGAGTTTTGAAATGTGCATATTTTTGCATTGTGTATACCATTAGAACAATAAATTGCCTAAAGCGTGTTTATAGAATTTCCATTTTTAATGCTGCCATTGTGAAAATTATTTATTTCAGCTGTAAGCGCATTTTCATAGTGACCGGAAACGATGAAATATGAATTGTGCGCTGGGTGGTATTATGCGAAATTGCAATATTTTCGTATTAAATTATGTCGAGCTTGTTTGACGGAAACAATTATTAAATGCCATTAATAAATTACGGTAAATGCGGTGCGGATTTGGAAAAAATATTCAATCTATGTTTAACAGTCAGTTATTCCAATGGTGGAATTTAAATCCAGTCTAAATTCCAGTTCTAAATGTTGGAAAGCTTCTAATTAAGATTAAAAGTACAGTGCAGATGTAGAATAAAGTGAAATTACCGAAAAAAAATTCTTGAAGAAATTTTACATTTTCTTACAACTCAAACTAAACACCCTGTATAACTGTTTTACAATTCTGAAAGTTGCCTATCTCAAATTTATTATCCATTCGACTTGTATACGTCACTTTCTCTTACCTCTTCCCTAAGAATCTAAACATAACCTTATCGAAAACAGTAGCCACAATGTTTTTCGCTCCTTGTACAGATTATTTGATTTAATCCGATTTAATTTTCCCTAAATTCGTCCATTTTGACGAAAGGGGATACGACGTATGTAATGTACTTAATAATAATCGGATCTAATTGAATCTATCATGGCCTACTTGAAATAATTGCGTCGAACCGGTATAACGAACCGAATTGATGATTACAATTCGAATTGTCAAGTGGGTTCTATTTTCTTATAGCATTTTCGATAAAAATCTCGATTTTCTTGCAATCGAATGGTGGTGACGTGTATTCATTTTTGTTTGGTTATAATCTGGCTGTAGAAATTGATTTTGAACTACTTACCAACGCCCTCTGGTGGTAATGGCAAATCTATGAAAAAGATTTTTCTTGTTTTTTCCTTCATTTTTTCAATGAATTTCATCATAATTTTTCTTTTTTTTTTGTTGAATAAATCGATAAAAAATCTCCATTTTTGACATATTACAGCACCATATTTTTCCCGAACGCTATTCTCCATATTGGTTCCTGATCGATCTATACCACTTCTTTCACTATTAGATAAGGAGCGGTACTGCGTAAGCACTTTTTCCTATATGAAAATCGGTGGGTTTTTATTCATTTTTTTTTTTTTTAAAGTCATATAGATTGTACTTTATCAAAAAAACCCCGTTTAAATAGTACTAGTCTAGTAGTAAGAAAATAATAATTAAAAAAATCATTATATTAAAAAGAACAATTTCGGTTTTTTTTCTCGGGAAACAATTCTCGCTTACATCGTACCACACCCTCTACCGCTATTAGTATAGTATAGATACAAATAGATGAGCTCTCTGCTGTGTTTATATTCAAAAAACAATTTTCTATTATTATTTAGTATGCCTATACATAGTTGAAAATAACGTCCATCCGGCTGGCCTGCTGCTACAGGGAAGTCTCCAAGGAATTGTTTGGTTATTATTGGGAGTGAAAAGGGCGAAGCGACGGGTATGTATTGAGTATATCGAGGAGCTGGCGATTACTTTTTTTTTTTTTTTTGCCCATCCAAATCGATGGGCGTAAGTTAGTTTGGCATATTTTCAAGTTTGTCTTGTTGTTTCTATAGGAAATTTTCGATAGAAAATGAATGATTTTATTTGTACCCCCACTCCCTCCCCCCCTCCTTGAACAAATTGTATAGGGCACTATTTAGTTAATGGGGGGTGGAGGGGTTAGGGGATAACTGTAACGCTTCGTTTCCCATACTTATATCCATCCAATAAACAGTTTAATCAATTTAATAGAATATATGCCAATAATTCAACACACTGTCAAAACTGAGTCCATCTCTCTCTCTCTCTCTCTGTCCTTTTTCAAGTGCCGTATTTCTTCAATTCAAAGATAAATATATTCGGCAAATATGGCCGAGCAAGTCATATATAATAATAAAATGTCATTTAGTTATAGTGTGTGTGTGTGTGTGTGCTGCTGATGCTCGGTATATAGATTGATTTATTAAAATCATTTTTATTCTTATAGGTTATGGAATGGGTGGTGCCTAATCATTTTTAAAAGTTACTTATGTTTGTCTGTCTTTTTCTTTTTTCGTTCATGGAGAGAGTCCATTAGTAATTTTTAATAAATCTGTTTCGTTGATGATGATCGGGAGAGGTGGAGGGGGTGGGGGATAGTGATGATAAATTCGTGCTGGGTTTTTTTTTTTTTTTTTTGGAGCGATTGAATCAGTAGCAGGGATATTTTATTTTATTAATCTAAAGTTATTAAATACTTAGATCTATAAACTGTATTTTTTTAATTTAATTCTTAAACGAAAAAATACAAAAAAACAAAAAAAAAGAGATGGATTAACGCGAAAAAACGTGTACCTTATTCCGCTAGTTCTGCAATTAGCCAATAGATGGCGGATGACAATTTGCCTTGTAGTTTATAGGAATGAATATAAATTTTTTAATTATTTCTAACTATTTTGATCGATAAATAAGTTTGATTTAGATAAACGGATAGAGGAGAAATGATAATCGAATTAGAAATATAGCGGGAAATTGGATTTTTCATCATTTGAAAATATTATATCGATTTAATCGATTGGTTTTTGGTAATAATCGGTAAAAATAAAGTTAAAACATAACAAGTAAATTTCCACAAACAATTCGCAATTTTCCGTAAAAAATCCTAGTTTCTTACAAAACCACTGAGCGCCATCTCTCGGCAAGTGAATTACACTCGATTGTTTCCCGGGTTCCGCTAGTACTCTAACTAAATATCTTCTTATTATTATAACAAGTTCCAATCCCTCGCCTCCGATTAGTAATTTTTTTTTTTTTGCAACCGCACACTTCCGACATATTTAAATCATGGGACGTCGTCGTCGTCGTCGTCGTCGTTGTTGTTATCCATTCAGGGTGCATAATATTAAAGAGAAGAAGATCTCTCTCTCTCTCTTTCCCACAGCCACATACATGATGTATATCTTCAAATTGATTTGTCACAGTTGAAATGTGCCACTGTTTTCTTTGATAAGCATATTAATTATGATTGAATTAATCCGGTTGTGATTTAAATTGGGTGGCTGTGAATCCATTGGGGGGGGCGATTTTTCTTGTTTTTTTTTTTTTTTAAAAAAGAACATTAATAAATGTATATCGTTGACATGTGTCTGTGAATCTGTCTGTATAAGATTTCAATTCATTTAAGTGTACACACTCCACCATATTAACTTTTAACGGATTATTATAAAAGTATATCTCGCAAATTCACTCAATATTGCTTTTTGTTGCCGCATAGATTTTTAGGAGGTTATATGGTATATTCACATACACACAAACACACATGCATAGCAATATGGCTGGCACTATATGCATATATATATATATGCATATATGTATAATAACATAAGTATATGCTGGAGAAAGCAAACGGTTAGAGTGGAAAAATGCGGTCTGTGGAATCCATTTGCGAAATTAAATTTGTGATTCATTGTTGCGGAATGGAGAGTTGTCACATATGTCGCACCGCTACACTACGAAACTGGGCACCAACTTCTAGTCTTTTCGACTAAGTGGCTGTGTGTTAACTTTTTATATATGCGGAAAATATTTTTAAAAGCATTCGAAAAAAAAATTAAAAAACCAACAAACGGAAAAAAAAACCATTTTTGACTTTGTGTTTGTCATGTGGCTAAAAAAAGCAAAGTGGACACCGACAATAGATGGCGCTAGAGTAGAGTGGTTACGTTCATACTCCTCATATTCTCAATCTCCATACGTAAAAGAAAATATTATTTACGTATAGCTGGAAAGGGTAGTGTAGACTATCTCTCTCTCTCTCTCTCTCACTCTTTCGCCCATTCACATTAATGAATAATAATAATAATAGTATACACGGATGGTGAATTAAAAGGAAACCGACACATTAATTTAAAGAGTACAATGGTGACAGGAAAGCACATGTTAAGTTTACTTTATTAATTATGGTAGTGTGCACAATGGCGCGCACGTTCCGCACCGGTTGTCCGTAGAAATAGAGAGAGAGAGAGTAACGGTATAGCCGACGACCGGAAATGTGTACCGTTCGTTATAGCCCTCGAGGTCTTTCTACCTAAAAACCTAGGTTATTAGCGATGGGCAAAATGAAATGGCTCGCCTCCTCAGGAAGGTTTTCCCATTTTTTTTTTTCTTTTTTGGAAAGGAAAATTATTGTATAGCAGACAAAAGAAAATGGGAGAGGGGGGGGACGAGTTGTAATGGAAAAATAAAAATTCTTTTACGAAAAAATTTCAATTGAAGAGTTAAAAAGATTTCGTTACTTTTTCCTCCAAAAACTACACTTTTTGATGCCACCACAGTGTGCGACAAGCTTTATTTATATACAAATGGACAATATAACCTCCAAAAAAGAAAACATTCAATACGATTAATTTTTTACAAAAGAAATTAAAACAATGCCGAAAATTTGATTTTTAATTTAAATTTATCGAAGCAGTTGGAATTTTGTGGTCTATGTGGTTGGAACGACATATGTGGGCGTGGCTTTCGTAGGTCGTTCAAAATCGTTGCCGTTCGGCAGACATTTTTAATATTTGTATAATTTTTACTTAAAATTTGTTATTATTGTATTCATTTTAATATAAAATGAGAATAATTAAATAATCGTAAATATCGTAAAAAAAAAAAAAAAAAAAAAACAATCGTTCCATCCCTAATTAAAAGCCAATATACACAGATTTCTCTACGTTCCAGAAAGAATTTTCCGTATCTAAACTTATACAGTACTACGAAATGTCATTTCTTATCTTTAAAAGCATTGTATAGACGTGACAGCGTGCGATCGTGGTGGTGGTAGTGTCTGTTTCTACTATAGTAAAATCTGTATTTTAATATTCCAACCTTGTATCGCAAAGTTTAGAGAGCGGCGCGAGTTGTCTTTAAGTTTGGCTCTCTAGTAAATGTTATAATATGATATCAAATCTCTCTCAAGTCTCTTTATAATACAAATTGAACATTAGTATGCTAATAAGTTTCTTCTGTCTCTATGTATGTAGATGATAGAAATACTTATTTGAAAGATAGAGAGAGAGAGAGAGAGAGAGAAATAGCGAGTAGAGTTTGATCTACGTGATTTAATTAGTTAGTTGATTTTCAAATTTATTATTAAAAACAAACTGATCCATTCAATTCCACTAAATCACAGTGCTCCAGTTGCTTTGATTAAATAAAAAAAAAAGTGCAATGACCTTTGAAAATGACAATTATAAAAAGAGAATATCTTAATGTGACGGAACGGAAAACATAAGAAATAACACTTTTTCTGTTTAATAACTAGCTAGATGGAAATGGAAATATATACGAGCGCTAAGAAAATTGCTTGTTATATATATATATATATAAGAGTAGTGAGTGTGACAGAGAGAAAGAGAAAGAGATCGTGAAGTAAGGGAAAACCCGCTTGATGGTTGATGTTATCGAGACATTTTGTGTGCTGAGCGGTTTATTTATATTACAGATCCAGCATTGAATTTGGAATTAACTATGGAAATCTTTTTTTATGATGATGGCGAAAAAATGGCAGTGGCGCCACCTATGATCGGTTAACGGAAACGGCTTTGTTTCTCTACGCTATATGCAACCCGTAATACACGCAAATTAAATAAATAAATAAATAAAAAAAACAGACAGTTACTGTGAAAATACGACCTAAAATTCGAGAGAGTTTTTTTTTTTTGTTTTGGTAATAAAAAAACACACACGCCTATGCCAATGATCTTTTTCCTTCTCTCTCCGCTAACAGAATAAAGATAATTAGGTTGATGGAGCCGAAAGCTTTAAATTGTTTTAAATTACGTGAGGGTGAAAGTCAGGCTTGTGTGTGCATCCTCCTTCTATACTACTACTACTACTACTGATAAAGTGTCGTCAATAGGAGAAACGGCGGGGGCTTTTGGCAGCGAGAACTCATTGCTCATTGTTTCTCTTCTATTCGTCTCTATAGAGAAGTGTTAATACCGCAAAAAAAAATGATGTTATTTTCTAGTGGAAATAATTCCGCTAATTCGAATTGTTTATTTTCCAATTTTTTAATGTCACGACAATCAATGAAAAAAATTCGAAATCTTCAAATTCCTATTCGTTATTTAGCCACGTTCCCTTCTCGTCTCGAACCACCACCCCACCCCCCCACCTCATGAAAATGATTATACTATATGCGGGAAAACTGAAATCAACTTAAACAGCAAAATCAGTTCCGGAACGGCAATCACCGATGACAGATTTATGAAAATATTTGTTGGAAATGTTGGTTATTTTAAATATTCGCCTAGACATCATTCGATTATGCAAATTGAATATTTAAACTGAATCACATCAGAGTGGGGGGGGGGGGTCGATGCTATATCTACGGAGATTTGTTTTTCCTTCGCCGATGCGGGGCGAAGGAAACTCGCCTTAGTTATTTTTAAGACATAAAATAATGATAAATATGCGTCGGAATCTTATAGGAAAGAATTCTTTTCGTTCCCTCATATCCCTTTACATTTTGGTTTTTTTTTTTTTTTTTTTTTTGTTTAACCCCAAAAGTTTGTTTAGTACTTCCTGATTATATATAGGTTATTTTATTCGTTATTTTTTTACACTGGATTTATATGTTGCACTATAAATATTTTTTTTCGAACCCATAGATAATTGACTTTTTTCGCTTTCTAAACAACATTATTTTCTAGTAGAGCAACAACAACAATAAAAAAAAAAAAAAAACGAACAAAACTATTCTCAACTTCAAAGTTGAAATTGACAAAGTTTTATTGCGATTTGTCGTCGACTATAGAAATATAGATATAGTTTTTAACTGCATTCCATTTTGTACATACTGAAATTTTAAATATCATCGTCTTCAACTAAAATTGTTTTATAGCATCAGAGAGAACTCTCTCTGTCTCTCTTGGGACAAATCATATTTAAAGTGGAACAGTCGCCAGATTGAACCATAAACCGATGGAAATTAGCTATAAAATCTTTTATTGTCAAACGATGATGATGATGATGATTTCATGTCTAGCTAGATATAGAATTAGATAGATAGAAAGAAAGAATAATATGTGTACTCGGAAGTTCAATTTCATTTTGATGTTCACTTTCGACCAATTTTATTTGTAAAACTAGAAAAAGTAATTCAACATTTTCATCTATTTTGATCAGACTTCATCATTTTTTTAAATTGTCAAAATATTTACGATGCAATTTTCCACCAATCACAATAGTTTTATTTTACTTGCTAATTAATCTACGAATGCGCGTCGGGTGCCACCTATTGCCGAATAGCTAAAGTTAAAATTCTGACGCCAGAAACGAACACAAAGAGTAAAACTCTTATCAAAATTTAGAATTTCGAATTATAGATCTCGAACGAACACAGGCAAAATTTATTAATCTTTTCTGAATGTTTGTAAAAGTAGGAATAAATTCAATTTCATAAAATAATTAATTATGATGTCGCTCCTGCCATCTAGCCATCGGTTGTAAAAGGTGAATTCTGAAATATGCTGTTAGATAACTGTTAAAAGCCTTCATTGATATAATAGAAAGCTATGCAATCTGATTATTAACTATTTCTTACTAATTGTTCATATATCATTTGCATTTACTTAATAAATAACTATTAATGCCGAATAAAATAGTTTCCCTTTCATAATTGACCGTTGATTTTCGTGTGTCACATCATATGTCATGCGCATTCTATTTTCTTCATGGCATCACTCGAACGTCAAATAAAATAAAATAACAATGGCCGACTACATGCATAAATCGGATAAAATTGTGAAAGAAAGGCATCTTACTGATAAAGATGGTATAATAAGAAGTTTGCGAATGGCTCCACTACCACCACCAAGTAAGAATAATATCAGTTTGTCGAATATAAAAATACCACAGCCGAGTATTTACGGTATACCATCTGGTCTATTGAATAAAGGTGATGCTGAAAAAGTTCGAAAAATCGCACAGTTACAGGTAAGTACGAATACGATTCGCCGAATCATATAAATCGATACTACAGATTGCGTTGATAACATTTTTAGGCTCAAATCAAAAATAAATTCTCGTCAGGCGTATTAGGAAATGTTATACAAATTCCAGTTCACCCTAATAAGCCTCAGCCACTTATTCTAAATGAAGATGGACGGACTGTTGATCGAACAGGTAAAGCGATACAACTTACTCATGTAGCACCGACACTAAAAGCAAATTTAAGAGCGTTAAAACGAGAACAATACAAAGAGAAAATTGAAAAGAAAAATGAAGAGAATGCGGAAAAGAAATTCATTGATCCAAGAATTGGTCTGAAACCAGCCATTAGAAATAAACGTGCTCTTAGATTTCATGAGCCCGGCAAATTTCAACAGATGGCCGAAAGGCTACGGATGAAGGTTAATTAGAAAAAACAATCGATATAAATAAATTTCAGTTGGTATATAAATTTGTGTGCATTTTTAGAATCAATTGGAAAAATTACAAAATGAAATATCACAAATTGCCAAGAAAACTGGAATTTCGTCCGCCACCAAATTGGCACTAATTGCAAAAAATGAGGGTGTTAGCGATGATGTTCCCGAAATGGAATGGTGGGATTCAGTTGTATTGAGAGACGATTTGAATACGATGAAAAATGGAAAAATTGAAATAAAAACGAATATCATAAATAATTTAGTCGAACATCCAACACAAATGAAATGCCCAAGTAAGTATCAGTTCTAACAGATCACATAAAAAAAATCACATCCACACAGATGATCGCGAATGGTTTAAATTATGTGCAAATTCTATTTCGTAGTTATTATTTGTCTTTCAGATGATTGAACCTGATAATTTATTTTAGCCGATCCAATTAAACCAGTCTATATGCCAGTATTTTTAACAAAGAAAGAACGAAAGAAACTACGACGACAAACTAGAAGGGAAGCGTATAAGGAGGAACAAGAAAAAATCCGATTAGGTTTAATACCGGCACCGGAACCGAAATTGCGAATTTCCAATTTAATGAGAGCATTGGGCACGGAAGCCGTTCAAGATCCAACTAAAATCGAGGCACACGTCCGGTAAGATGTTACTGAAATAATCCTATTTTTGATTGTTATTTATTTAATTCGTGATTTTAGGGAGCAAATAGCGAAACGTCAAAAAACCCATGAGGATGCAAATGCTGCTCGTAAACTGACTGTTGAACAAAAACGTGATAAAAAAATCAAGAAAATAAAAGAGGACACAACATTGGGTGTGTCCGTTTCGATTTATCGAATTTTGCATTTACACGAACTGGCAGCGAAAAAATTCAAAATCGAAGCGAATGCAAAACAATTATATATGACCGGTTGTGTTGTTCTCTATCCAGATTGTTGTGTTGTTGTCGTTGAAGGTGGACCAAAACAACAAAAAAAATACAAACGTTTAATGTTGAATCGTGTTCGATGGGATGAAGATGTGGTAAAGGATCCAGATGGAAAGGAAGTACCAAATAAATGCGTATTGGTCTGGGAAGGTTCTACGAAACAGCGAAATTTCGGTGAATTGAAATTTAAAATTTGTCCGACGGAAAAATTAGCAAGAGAACATTTCAAAAAGCATAAAGTGGAACATTATTGGGATCTGGCATATAGTGGAGCTGTATTGGAACAAGCAAATGATCTGATTGAATAAAATTAGAGAATTTTCGATTTTTTATCCGCATATTCCATATTTTAGAATATTCAATTGTTTCAGTTAATCAAATTGGCAAATTGTTCAAATAAATATTATGTTAGGTTTAGGTATATTATTCATCTTTATTTTTCGTTTCGTTTATGAAGCAATCAAATTAATTAAATAGAATTTTTCTCTGCAACATGTAAATTAGCTAAAGTATTCCATTAGTGTGCATATTCAGTTTATTTATTACACAGCTTTGTTCACCGTTGATTTAATATACAATATTTGAATTTGAATGGTGTAATGACCATTATCTAATCTTTAAATACATTTTAGAGATAAATTCGCTTTTTTAAGAGCAGCACTTGTTTGGATCTCGTAGATACGACTTTTGAGCTTAGTTTTTAACATTTCTCACGATTATCTAGCACTGCCTGCACCCGGTGTACACTGCGATTAGAAATAACGCGCTATTAGACTATTCTTTAAGTAATATTTAAATAAAAGTTTTTGATTGTACGTTATTAAGTCAATTAATTAAAAATTTACTTACCAAAACTCCCAGTAACTCAGAAAATAAACAATTTAAAATTCCAGTACACACCGGGTGCAACTACTGGCACTGATTCAGTGCAAACCATTCGTAGGTTAACTGTCATTCTCATTAGTGGAAGACATTTACTTTAACCTATATTTATTATTTGAAGATTTTTATATCATTTTTATTACTTCTTTTTACAAAATAAAACAACCATTTACATTTATAAATTTATATAACTGATTTCGAAATAACAAAATGTATAGAAACAGAGACGATGAAGGTGTGGTAGAACTTGAATCTCAATTTATTCTGAGATTACCCGTGGTGAGTGCTCATCATATTATTGATTGATTTAGTTCGGTTTATATACACAATAGGGATTTTGTTTTTTTTATTCTAAAGGAACCTTCAAAGATACTTAGAGAGACGCTTAGAAATTGTGAAAATCTAAAAGATCGCTTTACAATTAATATAGAAGATGATATGCGACATGCCGAAGTGCGTTTCGATCATTGGTTTATGCCAGGCAAAGTGGTCGATTTACCAACAATTATGGAATCGTTAAAAACGATTGATAGGAAAAGTTTATATAAATCGGCTGATGTTTGTCAAATGTTGATATGCAAGGAGGATGATGATCAAAAATCGGACGAGGAAAGTCCACAAAAGAAAAAAAAAGGTAAATATATTGATTGACAACTGAATAATATTAGAGCAGAATGAAATGTCATTGTTGCCATTTTCTTTTTTTTTTTGTGTAAAAATGTAATTTCAGATCCAAATAAAGTCGATAAAAAATATCTTTGGCCTCATGGTATTACGCCGCCAGTAAAAAATGTTCGGCGTCGAAGATTTAGAAAGACATTGAAAAAAAAATATGTCGAAGCACCAGAAATTGAAAAAGAAGTAAAAAGATTGTTGAGAATCGACAATGATGCTGTAAATTATTTAATAGCATTGAAGTAAAATCGAATTAAGTAAATTGTATTTATATAGGTCAATGTTAGATGGGAGGTAATAAATGAAGATGATGAAAATAAAGTCAATAAAGGCACTGTTGTGATTAAAAAAGAAATCATCGATCCGGATCAATTGAAAGTAGCGGAAGACGATATATTTGGTGGTGCTGTAAGTGATTCGGACGATGAAGAGGTCCATTTAAATGAAATGGATGTGATCGATGATAATAGTCAAAATTCAATGGATGACAGTCATTTAACCGATTCGAATTCGGTTATGGTAGGAATCGACATAATATTTTGCTTTGTTGAAAATGTTTGAAACAAAAAAATATTTATTCGATTCTAGAATTCGCAATCGGAACAACAGAAAATCGTTACGGAATTTTCGAGTGATATGTTCGAGCAATCCGATGCCGCATTACACGAATACTATATGCAATCAAATTCAAATGCTTCGCTTAGTTATTCGGAACCGATTTTGGATGAATGTAAGATTAATATGGATAAATCATGGCCTAATTACGATTATGTTTTCTATGTTTTTAGCAACAATCAAATCGAAATTGGAATTATTAAGTATCGAATTAAACGAAATTAAAACACAACGAATTCAACAGGAAATGAAAATTGAAACTATCGACAATTTGGCGTTACGACAACGTTTCCAGGAGAATGTCGAACGATTGTTACAGGAACAAATCGAAAAAGAACATCATATCGATAAATATCAGGATTTATTAAAGGAATTGATAAAGCAATCAATGTGATATTTATAATTTATATTAATTTAAGAATATTGGCCGTTTAACTTTTTACATTTTAATTTATTAGCTATTATAAAAAATTCCTATTGCATACCTGGATAAATGAAATAAATTTATAATTATTTAATAATTAATCAATTCTATGTGTTATTACTCATCACTTTTACTTTCCTAACCTGACATATTGCACGTGCTACCAATTGGTGTTGCACCAATTCGTACACTTTGAAACTTATTAGTTAACATTCTATTACTTCCTTGAAATACTAAACTCAACAACCATCGATTATGTATTACTTTGTTAAAGTGGAGGTAAGAAAACTTTCACTTTTCATATACATAGAAATATCAAAATTATGTTTTTTTCTTTTTCATTGTCGTTCGTAGTATATGTATTGGAAACGTGAAAAAATCAATTGGTAATAAGAGAAAAAAAAAAAAAAAATGAAAATTCGATATATAAGTGTTCTGTTGTGTGTTTTCAATGTTTTCCTATTCGATAGTAGTGTAACAAATGCACAGGAACCCACATTTGAATTACCAGTGGAATTGGTCGGATTTCCAATTATAATTGTTGCTGTACGTTTATCGAATTTTGTTAAAAAATTAGCGTATTCATTCAATCCAAGTAAGAGAGTATGATAATCTGTTGATTCGAAGACATTTATTTTAATTTATCTAGGTACGTATACGAGTAAAAGATCACGCCGATCACTATCAGATCGCAACTACAACGATGATGAAATGATCAATATGATCGAAGCTGAGAAACGTCTTATATCGGAACTAGGCGATAATGTTTGTATTTATCCAAAAGTTTGTTTACATCATGCGGAAAAGGCTCGATTAGCTGGTAAACCGGAAATGAATATCGATTGGCGGGATATTTTTAAGTAAAAAAATGTTTATTACAGCAAAATGAAATGAAATTGATTGATAAAAAATTTGTTTTCAGTAAATATGAAGCGTCCAACGAAAAACAAAAGGAATACTATTTTCTTAGTGTATTCCTAGGAGATTTTATTGCTTCGCCAAAGTTTTGTAATCAATTAATTGAAAGAGGACGAGCGTGTAAAGAATAAATTAAAAATAAACAATTTAGGTATTTTTTTTGGTTTACGTAGTACAAAATGAAACGCTCCTGTGTAGATAGATTGGATAATATTGTAATTATTTTACTTATCTGTTTTTTGGTGGAGTTTTATCTTTTTATCACTTTCTCCCACATTCAATTCAATACTACAGCTGGAATAACTGCATAATACTGATAAGTAAAATAACTATTTTCTATTCGTATTTTATTAATGGTTTATGTGATTTTTAAATGCCATTTTGTTATTTTTTTAATAAAATCTTTAACAATGAAAATTCGTTTTTGTCGTTACAATTTAAATTTGACATTTAACTATGACAAATTAAAAATATACAATGCAATGAGAGTTGCATACAAACATGCCCAAAAATGATTTTAATGAATATTTTTAATTTATTTTTCGTATTTTTACAGCAATTTAGTGCTTATTTAAAATACATTGCTTCGGGCATGTGATGATGGTAAATGCAAAAATATTTGTCATTAAAAATATGCTATTATGTGTAGGCATATTTTTTGCACCTACACAACTTTCTTTTATAAAATCAATTCGAAAAGAAAAAAAGTAATTTCATTCTAATTTAAATGCTTTCAAAAGATACATGATCAATATGATTAATATAATTGACGTGCTATTAGTTTGTGCCATTGTTAATGCGTTCGGTGGTGATTTGGTGTCGACCGCTCAATATCTGTAAGTTATTATAATATAATTTAATTTACTATATTATCACACACGACCTAATACTTCCAGCAGTATTCCAGCTAATAAACAATATCAAATAAACAACCACATAACAAAAGATTATCATCATCAGTATATCAGACCTTCACTTGTCCTTAACAATTTCTATGATACCACTGCTCAATTTACCAATCCAACATTATTTCCACAAGATGCTCAACATTCAGTACTGGACGCATTATTTTCCATTGCGGAAAATGATGATTACGAATGTGTTCCGAAATTACTTTGTGATTTCTTTGCCGGTGGTACTGGTAGTCAACTTTCACCTGCACTGCCAGCAACATCAGTAGTTGGCCTTGATTTGAATTCATTAATAGAGTACGTGCCAATTAATTAATATATTGCATTTAATTATACTATTAGTTGGTGGTGTTAATTGTTTCAGATGGTCACGTATACATTGGGTAAATACATCGTTATTTGGTCATTTTGGAAAAGCCGCCATTTTAGGTTATGCATTCAAAGGCAATCCAAGTAAATGTCATATTGCGTATCCGCAATGTCCAAACGATCCGAATAAATTAAATCATTACCTTAACAATCATAACGGGGGATTTTTTCGCTTTTTCCGCCGTCCAGCAAATACGTATGCCGCACAATTTAACAACTATAATAAACCATTGAATTATGAGAGAAACGACGACCATCAAGCGGAGAAACGAATTCAAACAAAACCATCAATATTTATCAATGCTAATGATAATTACAGAAAATTTAATAGTAATCAAAATGGAATACAAATAAATCACAATCGTATAGCATTTCCCACTGAACAACAGAAAAACCACGATTATTCGTTTAATTCCTTTGATGCATCGCCGATGCCATTATTATTTCAGAAAGGCGAAAAACTGAAATTCGTCGCAGACAATGATAGAATTAGAACAGGCAAGGAAATCGTCAATGCCAATTACCTGAATATACAAAAACCATTACCAAATCATGTGCCAACATTCCATATACTGCCAGACCGAACTGGAACTGGTGAATTGAAATTGGATTTGGAAGATGTGGAGAAAAACTATCAAGATTCACTTGCATACGATCAAAATACATATGTTAATCTGCTGTACAATAGTTTTCCGAATTACAATAACAAGAAAGAAATGAAACCTTTACATTTTCCAAATGAATAGGATTGAAGTTGGATTTTATTAAAAATTATTACAACAAACTTATATTAATTTATTAGGTGTATACAATACAATAATTATTATCAAATTACAACTGTTTTATTAATTTTATATAACAAATTTTGATCAAAAAATCGAATCACTCGAATAAAACTTCATTATCAAAATGGTTATGCAACCCATTATGCGCGCAATCGAACAACGGCAGTTTATTATGAAATTCAAAATGCTCATCATGGCGATAACCACCAAATGTTTCTTCTTCAGGAGGCCCATAAACTGATACTGGATAAGTATCATATCCATATGCAACTGGATGATAAAATTCTTTATGTTGATGGTGTTTTCCTTTGCCACTGTAATAAAATGGCGGTGCATCGTGATCGTGATGGTTCATTACGATTGATTGTTTATAATATTTCGCTGTTTTATATGGATATTTCTGTTTATATTCGTGATCATCAATGTCATTGTGAGAGTGAAAAGGATTGCCCAGGAAAATTCCTTTTAACGTTGCATCAACAACGGAAGTGAATAAATTCTGATATAAACGTTTTGGTTTGAATAGTTTTTGAAATGTTGCCGATATTGAAGCTATGGAAAATAGACAGAATATCTGAAACAGCAATATTAAAATGTATGTTTTTTCTTATCAAATAGTTTTATAGTTAAAAAAAATAAATTGAAATGTATATAGGGTTGCATAACTATTTACCTGTCAGTCGCCATTTGCGAGATAAAATTTGATAAACTCTTGTAATTTTTACGTAAAATAAGCAAAAACCATACTTACTATTACTGGGAATATCTTCATCTTGCTTCAGCTTTTTTGTTTTTTTAATCACAACAAAGTAAGTACGATCACGGTGCATCAGTTAAACGAAAATAATCTAGTGAAATTGAAATCGCGTATTTTTTCGAAAAAGTCTGTTTATTTTATAGAAAAATTTCTTTTTTATTATACACGGCTGCCTCATAATTAAAAAACAATATCGCTATGTAATAATATACAGTTTGATTCCTTCACTTTCTACTCAATCATAAAATAATATGAATTATCCATTTATGAAATTATAGAATTATTGATTCGAACGAATGAATGAAAATGTCCGATAATTACACAGGATGAGGATATAAAAGAAATGTGCAGTTATTCTATAATATTTATATTTACTGTCCAATGATGTGAGAAATTCAAAATATCCGTAAATTAGCAAATACAAAAAGTAAGGTTAGGTCATCAGGATTGATAATTTTATTCGATTAAAGTAAATATTAAACTTAGAAATATGCTGTACAGACTCATCTTCAGTTGTCCTAAATGTATTTCTAGTATTACTTTTGTAACTAAACGAAATATGAATGAATATTTATTCGGCGAATTGGTACTTTTCATATAATTTCCCTAAACTGTCAACCACATAATCTGGCGTAATTTGTTCCTGATCTAATCGTTCCTGTAACTTTTCTTTAGTTGTAGCACCGGATAGAACTAATAATTTTTTAAATCCAGCTATTTGAGCGAAATGCATATCGGTACTAACGCTACAAAATTGAAATAAATAATTTAAAAAAATTAGGGACAGATACGGTTTGAGAGTAGTGGATATACATACTTATCGCCAATAAACAACACACGACTAGGATCTTTAATGCCGTATTTTTCTATTACAATATCTTTAAGGATAGTCGATGGTTTGGCTGTTGCTAAACATTTTCTATTACCTAAACGTTCTATGGCATTAATATAAAATTTGGGACCTGTAAATCGATTAATCTAAATGAATACGATTATTGTTTTTTATTCAGTTTTTACCGATAAACACTAAATTATCGCTTAATGGTCCAGCATCATCTATCATTCCACTTAATAAAATGACATCTTTATTTGTCTGTAAAATTGTAATTGCAACCTGAGCGGCTGGAAATGTAAAATTGAAATCGGCACATAGAATCATTGCACCGACATTTTTACATAATTTTACTGATGTTCTGGCTACTTCTCCTAGTGCTTCTAATGTACTGTCAATTGGCTCGTTTTGTATGTCCTAGAAAAGAAAAAAACAATTTTTATAATTTCGATTGTTGCAAATAAAATGATAATTATACCTACTTTATATGTAATAACATTATATCCAGCATTTTTAAGCATACCGATTAATAAATCAGAACCAATTACGAAAATATCTTTTTTCAAAAGTTTAAATTCAATTTTATTCAAATAGTACATAATCCCGTGGAGAGGTGTCGTCACTTCATCAGATTTCACATTGAACGGTTTTAAATGGCTGACGATTTTCTTCATTGGATAAACGGTATTGTTAGTTACAAATCCAATTTTCCTTTCTAATTGTCTTAGTTTTCCAATAAATTTGTCCGCACCAGGAATTAGTTGTTTTGCTAATATTAGAACTCCTAAAATTATTATAAAAAAAAGTTAACTATTGTATTACGCGTGCGCCATGTGAAACATGCACTGCTGCCATTAAATTGCTATTGAAAGTGTATATTTGGCGGGGAGCTTTTGACGAATCGTAAAATTCGGTATTATTTATATACATTATTAATATGATATATTAATATTTTTATGGTATAATTGATAATAATACCATTACAATAATTAATAATTTGTTAAAATTTTAAATTTTGTAACCCTGTATTATTAAATGTACAAATTCACCGCCGAATATACGCATAGTTAACTATTGGCAACGCTGAAAATCCAAATGATCAAGAACAGGTTATAAATCAACCGGCGATAGACAAAAATTACGAAATTACAATGAATTGATAATTTCCTTTGGTTTGCTTGATAAAGAAATTAATATTAATTCTTCTAATAGGGCAATTTTTGTTACAAACATTAATAAAGCATAATTACCACCAACGTCAAAAAGGATTCGTTCAAATGATTCCAGTAATTTAATTACTTCGCGTTCAGGTAAATTATTTAATAATTGATAGTCCATTTTGAATTTTGAAACATTCACCAGCAACACAAAATCACATTAAATAGTTTCTATCGTTGTTTTATCAACTTCGGTTTTATAAATAACAACAAACGGTCGAAAACGCCTGCGTTTTTTTAGTGACTTTTTTTATAGACAAGTATCGTTATCACGTTTTGTTTTTTTTGGTAAATTCAATCATGCTTGATTTATTTTAATAATTGTGCATACAGTTGTTAAATAGTTATCGAAATTTTTAAATTAAAATGATTTAGATACAAAGACGAAAAACCTATATTATGTACATCGTTGCCAAACTTTGCACATATTCTAGGTAGATTAAAAAATACGTTTTATCATTTTTTTTTTCGCTAATAACAAAACACAGAGTATGATAAAATACTCGACCACCCTTCGGTGTACAGTTAACTTGGTGCGAAAATAATAATTACCATCCGAATCTTTTAAATAATAAACTAAAAGCTACGTGAACCTAGGTGGAAGTAGTTAGATTATTAATAAATCAAATCTAGTTACCATCGACATCAAACAGGAAATACTCAATCGGTTCAAACAATGTTTCTATTTTGTCTTTAGATAAATTATTCAAATTTTTAAAACTAGCCATTATTTGAATAGCGTAACGAACACTTATCAGAGAGACGGAATAATTACAACGTATCGTCGATGATACAATGTATATACACACTAGAACAATGTTATCATAAGGATTAGTCGTTTCCCAAAAATTTTTTATGATTTCGTAATTATCATATAATTTCATAATTAATATATATACATGGAGCAAGTTTAATCGATGTTTTTTAATGAGTCATATAAATACTTATATGCCAAGTCACTGATTAAATGTCGTCAATGAGTTCAGATGTTGCATAATTTTTATAGTACAGGAAAAAATTAACATGCTAATAATTGAATAAATTAAATAATTTCACTATATTTAGATTACAAAGTATAAAAACAATGAAGTTCATTAGTTAGTAAGTATTATAAAGACTTGCTAAATTCGGTATAATATTTTTAGGTTCCGATTTCTTATTTGGTGGTATTTGTGGTAAATTGTTGATTTTTGTTTCTTTTTTAAATAACTGTCCAACACTTTTACCCATTAACTGAAATTAAGTGAAAAAAAATGGTCATTAATTTCTTAGATAAAAAAATTCAATAGTACAAAAAAAAAAGAAGTGTCATTAGATAAGCTGTCAATTCTGACTGTAAACCGGATTTTAGTTTTTAAACATACGTTCGCTGTAATTTTCCTGAATAAATCCTTTTTGACTTTCTCCACTTTATTTCCTTTACTTGTACTACCAAAAATTCTTTCATCCAATTTTTGTATATCCAGAAGATTTACACTTGGTATTTGTTGAAGTACCTGCAAAACAATTATGCAATGCATAAATAATGAAGTAACAAGGATTATGGAGGGCCAGAAGGAGTGAACACTAGAAAAAGAAGAAAACGAACTGCCGCTAGATGGCGCCACTACTCCTTATTCTAGATCTCCCTAGTTTTAATAATGGCAAACTATACGTACTGTAGAAACCTCAACAAAGCATGGTCTTAGTATTTCATAGATGGCGACACCTAATGTCAATAACGAGCCCTGATTTGCATCATGTTGGCCATGAATCATCAGAGCATTCAAAACTGAAATCATTATACTTGTAGCCATTTCAGCTGTAAGTGAACCATCGACTGCCAGCTACTCAAAAATTAATCGTAATAATAATAAAATACAAGTTAAACGTACGGTTTCACAATATACCTGTTTTACTATCGCGCCAATTAAATAGGTGGCCTTCAACGAGGCAATACTGTCAATCCAACTTAGTGCCCCTAGAACTGCCAGTACTATCGGTTGACATGTTTTATCATTTCGTAATAAAATTAAACCTATAAAAGAAAAAAAAATGTACCTGATCCATTATAAAAAAGAAAACAAAAACATACCTAAATCGGATATCACCTCAGACGCTAGATTCGATCTGGCAGGCGGTGGCGAAGGAGAATGGCTAAGATCCTCCGTTTCCATGATTTGTAAATGATTTTCTGGTGTTAAGCTGCCACCGACTAAAGCTACCTGCAATTTGTATAATCGTATTAAGTATGAGCTAAAAAAAAAAAAGTGTCGACCACTTACTTTCATTAATTCTAAATACTCTCTTGTCATTGCCCTTGTAAGGAAATCATCCAGTACCTCCTGATTATCGGTATTGTCCTCTTGGATTTCCCTGTTTCGAAATTCGATTACTTTCTGCCAATTTACACGCAATTTATTTAGAACTGAAAATGTAAAACTGACTGCTAGAGAACGTTCTATTTATACAAGAAATACTACGTACTAATTGGTGCAATATGAGCCATAATTGGTAGCAGTACTTTCTCATAATACGGAGCCGGACATGAAAATATAAATGGCTTTAGAAAAACACGTACAATTGGTCGAAATCTGTAGTCTGGTAAATGCTGTTCCGTCATAAAAATGAATACGATTAATAATTATTGACGGAATAGGAAATCGCAGGGAAATTCTTACCTCTAGTGATGACAAAACACTATTAATTATCGCTATAGATATATCTGGAATATTATATAAATCTCTACCAAGTGATGGACCCATAGAACCGAGCATATGATAACAACTTTCATGTAAACCAGTTAAAAATCCATGCATTCGTTCTATCGGTGTTTGCTGTACAAAACTGTAACCGGAATCACATGAATGACCTACAATAAAGTGGCATTTTTTTAATAAATAATCATTTAAAGATATTTAGAGAGTGATCGTTACCTATTAAACCTAATAAATTTGATTTCTCCGTATCGGGCATTGCCAGACAACTCATATAAACATTGTTTATTAAATTTCTCGCTTCCGGCGTAAATAATTCATTAAATAATTTTATAAGTGAAAGAATGTGGGGTAAAAGAGGAACTATATGAGATGCAGCTGGATTTCTACATACGGGATTACCAGATTCTGTTAGAGATACTACGAAACCACCTGGGGAAAAAAAAAAAAACAAAAAATTATTGATTATTAGAAAGAAATAGAAAATTTAAATACCTCGAGTAGCTCGTTCCGGATCATCTGGCCATGAACATCGTTTCACAACTCCCAACGTTAAATTAATACAATAAAACAAACTGCCACGATGCTGACCACTGATATTTTCCGCGTTCAATGGAACTGGCGCTTTATCCAATCCTATAATCGATTCGATTTTTTTGCAAATAGTAATTCGCTAGAATAGAGATCAGCAAATTTCCTACTTACCAATAAATGCAATGAAATTTTGGGCATTTTTTAATGCTTCCGAATTAACAACAGCGAGAAATTGAGCATTTGCTTCTTGAAGAATTTCCCCAATAAAAGTACTTTGCCGTTCATAATCACCTATGACATCGAAATATAGATTAGTTTTTATTATTTAGTGGAATAAAAAGCAATAAAGAATAAAAAGAATTAAAAATAGAATTCCAAAAAAAAAGATGAGTAAAATATCGATGTGTATATTCGGCGGGGAGTTTTCTGTATATCCGGCGGTGACTTTGTACATTTAATAGTAGTTAAAAAAATTAAAATGTAAAATTGTAACAAATTATTATAATGGTATTATTATCAATGATACCATCATCATATTAATAATATATATAAATAATACCGCACCAAATCTTAAGATTCGACAAAAACTCACCGAACTCCCCGCCAAATATACAAAGCAAAAGTTAGGTTACGTTGACAACAACATATAATTTCAATTCAATATATACTTAAAATACTTACCAAAATTATTTGAAATTAACAATAACGATTCAAATAATGTGACTTTCTCCAATGTACTCAATCCGGCCGGACCATTTGGCCTGCACAAATTCTCTACAGTTGCTCGTATTTGATCGAATACCGGTAACAATAACAATGGATATTTATGTCCGATTTTGATCATTAAGCAAGCAGCATGCCGTCGTAAATTCTTTTGTGCTCGTGTTCTTGTTGTTTGTTCACCATTCGAAACGATAAATGTGGCGAAAATCTTTTCTAAAACCTGTGGTAATAGTGCCGCACCAGACGAGGCTAGTGAATTAACAGTTGGTGCCATTTGACCGGTAGACATACTGAGAAATACAAATAGTGCTGAAATGCATGTTAGTAGTGTGGACATAATTAACGGATCGACTGGATGATAGGTTAAGCACATTTGTAATAGACGTAGACCGGATGCAACTGGTGGTCGTTCATGTGCTTGTAATACTCTGTATAAGAACAATGGAAATTTATTGCACAAAAGATTACAGACACTGTACAGGTACCTGCTAAAAATGCTTTCAATAAAATTCGATAGTGCTTCCCATTCCTGAAACATTGAATCGGTTTGTGTTAAACCAGTTGTAGAACATGGTACCGATAGACATTTTAATAACCATTGTTCGACATAGTTAAATGTTACTAATGGAGCAACTAATGTTGCTTGTCTATAAAAAAAAAAAAAAAAAAAAATTAACGATCCAAGGCCAACTTGATTTTTTTCAATAAAATTTATTTACCTGAAATTATCCAAAAAATCGGATCGACTTCTATAAAAATAATTCGAAAACTCCTCTTCACTATCGAAATCTAATTTTGCAAATGCTAATGTATCATTGATTAGATCGTTGCTAGTCGTAGACACATAATTAAACTTGATAATTTTCGGAGCGGTGAATTGAATCAGTTGTGGCACGTACGATAGAAAAATGGAATCGCGAGAAATCTAAAATCACGTCAGTATAATAATAAAAAAAAAGGTTACAATTGGTTTCTCGCTATATCTCTTACATGTTCATGTTTTAACATTGTATTCCATAACGGATTGGCTAAATGTGCTAAACATAAACTGGGATGACGACTGTACGCTAAAATTGCTTCGAGAAACATACTGAAGTTTTCCGGTCGAAAAGTGACATCTTTCGACCAGAAATTACAGATTTGAAAGGTTAAACCGCTAAAAACCTAAGGTGAAATAATGGCGATGCATTACAGACAAATAATTCTAAATAGTAGATTTACCTGTAGTAGTTTTTTCTTAAATTGATAAAACTCATCGTCTAGAACACTGCCCGGATTCAATGCAACTGTTAGTAAACACTGCATAGTTTCCATATTAAATATCATCATTAGTGGTTTGCGTTCCTCCAATTTTCCTTTTCTGCCCACAATCTGCACGAAATAATGATAAATTTCGAATTAATTTATATGCCGTACTAGTACTATGAAGATTATTGTTTACTTGCGATAAACATTCTGCAGCATAATGTTGAAAATTACTATCAATTAATAGTAAACATAAAATCTGTAATAAACGGCCATTTTGTGTCATAATATGCGTCATCGATACCCATTCCACAAAACCTAAAAAAAAAATAGATCAGAGTAGGCTATGAAATGAATGAATCATATTGGCAGATGTAGGATGTACCTGTTAGAGTAAGTAATGCCGCTCGAACAACTTTACCATGTGCAATGGCTTTCGCATTATTACTATCTGGTAACGATCGCAATTGGCTAATATGCAATTCGATTACTTTTAGGAAAAAATCGAAAATCGACGACATATTTGCTGTGAGTGCATGATAAATATCTTTACGTCGCTGATTACATTCCAATGTCTAAAAAAAAATGTCGATATTAAACACACACACACACAAAGGCTTAGCTAATTATTATTAACCTGCAATAATGCGACGTCTTCAACTAATCGAAGAAAAACGAATAAAACGAGTTCAGTTTGAATTTCGCCACAGGCACATGCTTCGGATAATTCATTTAATAAGCCCGGCCATTGTTGTGGCCATTCCCGTTTAACCATTTCAACAATGATACGACTAAGTGCATCTTTCATATACGATTCCTCACTAACACCACCTTTAGCTAATAGTTTCATTGTACTATCCTAATTAACAGAGAGAGAGAGAGAAAGTAATTTAAATGAATGTGACCAAGTTTGTTTGCAAATAATTATAATTGTGAAAACCTTAATGAAAATCTTCTCCTCCTGATTGATTTGTGTCCATCTATATTTGACCATATGCTCCATTAGTTGAAGGCCAAAATGTCGTGAAACATGCGAATATTCATTACCATTGACCAAATACAAGCCAGCTTTTGCACATAATGGAGAACTCTCTTTGAAATTCTCACATGCCTCATAGGCTTTTGAACGATCTGCTTGTGAGGCGAATGCATTCATTGTTGTTTCAACTGCCTTGGCCAAATCAGATGCCAAGGCAGGTACATCGGCATCAGCCATAAGATTGATGAATTTTTCTTTCCTAACAAAAATCAAAAAAAAAAAAATACACAAATTCTCTCATAAATCTCTTGTTTTTTTAGGTTTGCACGTAAAATTCCACAAAACATTGGAATTGTCACATGGCAAAAAAAACAAAAAAACAAATTTTGCAGAATTTCTGATGCAATTTTATGTTGAGTCACTAGAAAAATTATTTTTCTAATCGTTAAAAAATTAAACTTACTTTATGACGTTCAATTTAATTCATTGAAAAGCAAAAATTTCCAAAAAAACAACTTAATAATACAGACAATATTTATGAGAACCTACAAAATAACTTCATTTTTAATTACTAAAATGACATGGTGGTTGCCGGCTACAACAGCGATCCTAGTTATGTAGATAAATAAATAATGGCTGCATTCATTGAATAAAGCGTTGCAGCAGTGAATATTTAACCAATAAATAAATTTCGCTATTTTTCTTTGTATCCGCCATGTATAAATTGTTATATTTTCAGTTTTTCAAAAGATAAATTTCAGTGTCTTCGTATTTATTTATTATCAGACACACACACATTTATTTCACATCGCCATATTGATTTAATCTTTGTTGTATTTCAAATTTGAAAAAATTGGACCAATCACAAGGAGCGTAGTAGAAATGTGCTGCAGCACTTTATTCACTGAATGCAGCCAATATCTTGTTGAATCTGTCAAATTGGGTATAGTGTGTTGCAGCACAAAAAGTTCACGAATTGATTGGAAGTGAATAGATGGCAGTATTAATAAACAAAACAACAGTTTGTTGTTTATGTTGGTGAATTATCATTTATCAATTATTTGTGCTTAAAAACCAACTTTCTTTACAAAGTTTACACTTATTTACTGTGTAGGACAGTGTCTTTCCTTTTCATAATATAATACCGAATAAAAAATAGTATTTTCAGTTATAGAATTGTTAATATCAATAATTATACGTGATGCGACGCAGCGGGCCTAAACCTGCAGTCACATTCCCGAAGAAACTCTGTTCGGTGCCAAATTGTTCGTCGTCTCTCACAAAAGAAATCTCTTTACATAATTTTCCAAAAAATGTCGAAACGCGGGAAATTTGGCGAAAAATTTTAAAGATTGGAAAACCAATTAGTCCAACCATGCAAGTGTGTAATTTACATTTTACGAAGAATGATTTCAGTGCAAGTAAGTTGCAAAAAAAAAACGACAAATCTCCACATTTTTGTCCTATAAGGGGAAAATCTAAAAAATTTTTAGCGGCAAATCAAAGGCGGCGCTTAAACAAATCTGCCATTCCAACTAGGAATCTACCCGAAACGACAGATAAACAATTAGCGATGTCCGAAACAAGTTACTCAATAAAAAAGAAGAAAATTAAACGACCGCAACGTCACAGGTAACATGAAAAAACAATAATTGATTAATATCAATCAGTATTATTCTGCGGCGCAACTTTCAACAGATTACAAAAATGCAGTATTGGAACCAGTAAAGAAATCGAACAGAATAAAACTAGAAATGGATCGTTACTAGAACCTGAACCATTAAATAAATCAAAAATCGATCAACAATCAAATACAGATAACAAAGATTTACAGAACATTTTTAAATTGCCGTTAATTTTAACATCTGACGAGAAACTTTCGCATTTTACTGGTAAATAAACATATACTTCGATCATATAATTTCATTATACAAAAAAAAAACATAGATTCCTTTCACATATTTGTAATACGTTTTAGGTATCAATAACGATATATTAGAAACAATTTTGGAATGTACAAGAGCAACAGCCGATATTACCGAATTGAATGACATTGAGGTTAGAATCATTCTAGTTTTATGCAAACTGAAATTAAATATTCCATTCGAATGTCTGGCAATATTATTTAATATGACTAATTCATTGTGTCGCGATACATTTTATTCAACTGTACGTCTTTTAGCCGATTGCCTACAACCGGCTATATATTGGCCAGACAAAGAAGAAATACAACGTAATATGCCGAAATGTTTCAAACAATTTAATAGCACTAGACTCGTACTGGATTTTATGCCAATAAAAATCGAGAAATCGAAATGTTTCAAATGCAATTTACTATCATATTCACCTTATAATAGAACTCATACATTAAAATATCTAATCGGTATAACACCATCGGGTTTAATATCATTTCTTAGTGCTGGATATGGTGGACGTATTAGTGGCAAAGCGATTTTTAATTATGAGAAAATAATCGATCAACTAGATCGACATGATGCAATTATGGTCGATAAAAAAATTGTAATTGAAGATGAATGCAAAACAAAACGAATTACCTTATTTCGACCGTCATCATTATTGGGAAAGGAAAGGAAATGTTCAACAGCCGATATTGAATTTGGAGTTGAAATTACACGGGCCAGAATTCATGTTGATCGAACAATTGAAAGGGTGAAACAATTTAAAATTTTACATGACGAATTTAATTGTGTTTTGTTACCGTATGTTGATGAAATTATGAGAATTATTGCAGCTGTAGTGAATTTATTTCCACCGATTTCAGTGGATAGTGAAATGTAACACTACTCGGCGGTTTCTGGTGCACTAGATTTCTAGGTAAGGTTATGAAAGCACCTGGAACAATTCTATGGTTTTATCAAGGTGCTTACAAAGATTTATTACACCCTTAAACATACATATATTTTATGAGAATCGAAAAAAAAATGTATATTTTTACAAATATATTTTTATAAAAATCATCCTGAATAAATAATTTTTGTACGTATTGTTCGTTTTCTGTTTTTTTTTTAATAACAATTTTTGATCGATTTATTTTGATGCTTTAAATATACGTGCTTATTTTTAACTGTTCACCACAAAACCCTGTATATTTACATAGATAAATGTACGCAGTGTCTTTGAACGAGTTTTTGAAAAAAAAAAAAAAAGGCACTTGGTACAGTTAGATCGTAAAAACGATAACATTTCTATCGTATTTGATAAACAGCAATCAAATAGGATAAAAATTGTATAGATAAAAGCATTTCTACACAAAAGCGCTTGAAAATTACAAATTTCAATTGGTCGCCATCTGTTCAAATTCGTTCTAGAATTTTGTGTAAAAGTGCTTCTCAATAGTACGTATTTACAATTAAAATTCTATTACGTATCAAGATTAATAAGAAAATATATACAACAAAAAAAAAAAATGGCGTAAAATTGACTTGAATAAATAGTATATAGGTAATTAAAAAGCCTATTTTGAGCAAAAACTTAACTAAAAATAAACTAGTGTATAAATAATATGTTTCACAGCTAAATTTGATTGAAAAATGCATTAAAACAAAAATAATAATAATACTTTGATAATGAACAAATTGGAAATTGAGCAAATTCAATTTTGACTATACGGATTTTTTCCTTTTTTTGATATGTATAAATAATTCATTTAAATTTTTATAAAATAACAAATTTAAAATCCAAACGTTCTCAAAACATTTCAACGAAATTGTAAATGAGCTTCTTTTCAATCGCTTTCTTTTTATATTTTCTAGGAACTATTTAAACTAATATTTAATGAAATTTATATACTTAATTAGATAAGTAATATGAAACATTATTGTTTTTCAAGGCACTGAGTTTGAATAATGATATATATAAAAAAAACAACGCACAGCACATGTGATAAATAATCAATTTTGTGCCTACCGTATATAGAGAATTATCACAATTTATCTTATTTGGATTCTTAGCTCTTAAAACCAGCATTAAATTGTTAAACAAGTAAAATGTCGACTCTTTTCCTTTTTTTTTTTATCGAATAGCATTCGCATTATCATTATTAATATTATTATTATTATAAACATTCCCGAAAAATCCTAAAATTCTCAATGTCGTACTGACGCGTTGAATTAATGGATCCTTAAATCTCCATATGGACGTGTCCATTACGGATGTTTTGCGAAACTCCTCGCATGTTTTCTTTAATGTTTTCACACAATCGGCCCTAGAATTATTATTAGAAGAAAAAAAAAAATGTATATTAATCGATCCAATTCCTATTCCCCCCGTATCCAAACCTGTAATGTTGCAATTGGGCATCTGTTGTTTCAATCGGATACGATGTACAGCCACTACCCAAACAACTTAACGGGAAATGATTGTGAAGCGTAAGCACCTTTTCCGTATTATGGAAACATTTGATATACTGGCCTGGTTTGGTGAAATTTCTTGTACGATAAACATGTTGCAGCATGTGCATGTAGCGTGGAATCTCTTTGAACCATCTAATCAGAAAATAGTATATTTTATTCGTTTATTAGATGACGAAGAGAACACAAGGCCGGCGGCCTATGCGAATAATCAATTTAAAAAGTTGAATATTCAACAAATTAACACGTAATTATTAACAATGGAATTCCTCTCAAATTCTTACCCGTGATTATGCAATAAATCATCAAGGAAATAGACGTTGCGTACATTGTACGATGCTCGTTCTTCTCGATTGATTTTCAAAGCTTTCGGTAGAACTTTGCGCATAAGATCCTTCCACGTTCCTTCCAATGGCATGATTATCTTTATCGAATTGAGAACATATTAGGTATTATGAATAAAATGGAATTATGTGTGTAGTTGTTTACCTCATCAATATCGAGTAATGCAATATATTTATATTCATACATATGCTTATAGAAACAATCATTGTACGGTATCAATTCATTTTGTCGTTTGTGATTCGTTTTTTTCGATAAAAAGAAATGTTGTAGAGCGGGAGCATTTGGTAGGATACCAGCTAGTGTTAGTGGTGTGACTTGAATCTAAGACAAAAGCAAGTTGTGTTTTTTCGATGAGCTAATTAAGTACAAAACAATACCTTGCCCTCTTTCTCATAGTGATTCAAAACTTTTGTTATATTTGGATGCACGTCTAAATTATATAAAAATATCTTATCAGCACCTAATAGATTCAGTAACTCAATCCATTCCACTAGTTTCACTGACAGATCCTCATGTAGGAAATCTAATCCCTGTAAAACAAAACCCTATTATCCTTTTCTATTTATACAAAAAAAAAGAGACCGACCTTAACGCAAACGGCGAAATCTTTTTTTATTTCTGGCTTATTATAAATCACTCGTAAATTATTTGTTGAATTATTACATGGTTTCTCCACTAAGGAAATTGATTGGGGCACTTTTGTTTTATATGGCAGTGGTATCACGCAAGCGATCAGGTACGGCTGGAAAATTCCCTGCTTATAATTACCCCATTTTTTGTACCTAAAAACAAAAAAAAATAATCGATTTACTGATTAAATATGCGTAAACGTCGAAGAATGTACACATATTATCAGACCACCAGGCGACTTGACAAAAAACGTATCCGTCACTCTGCAATTAATTGTTACTATGGAGATCTATAATAAGAAGTAGTAGACTTAACCTAACAAAATTTTTTTTTGTCCACCAGATCCATTTAGCCCTCCAATAATTGTTACTTACCAAATATATTTATACTCGATACTTTTTGTGATTACCGGATCCTTTTTTCCATCGAACCAAAATTGACAGTATGTCGTTACGATTGGTTCAATTCGATCAATCATACCTAATATACGAACAGTTGGTCCCAATCGGTTTTTAGCTCGATTATCCATATAAGCGCCGAATAAATGAAATGTTCCATTTGTTGTATGTAAAGTTTGCCAATAATTGTTATTGAATTCTAAATCAAGTATGCTTGGAAATCTACAAAATGAAAATGATTTTCATTAATAGCGATACTCGATTTATAATGAAAACATTGAAATAATTTAATTAATTAACTTAAAAAAAAACTCCCAGTAACTCAGAATATATTGACAATTAAGGATTTCAGTGCGCGCACCGGGTGCACAGACCATCCGAATACACTATAAGCAAAAAAAAAAATCATAGTTGGCATTGGAATGTTTTATTAAATAATTACCACTATTAAAAGTAGTTTATTAAAGTCGCACCTTATTTAAATAGTTAAATATAAAAATCTCTTATTAAAGGTCTAGAAACCGGTGTTATAGAAGATTTTTCACAACTTTCGTGCACTTTATAATTGTCATTCAGTTCGGTGTGTGGTGATGATGCTCGATTTCCGTCGGAAGAAGCCGAATCATTAATACGCGAAATACTGTTTGTATTTTATTTTAATTTACTAAAGAATTTTTTTATTTAATACATACAAGTTCTTTAAAAATAAAAATCTCTTTAATAAAATAGTTGGGATCTATTAACGCTAAATTTTGAGCTATTTATGATATGGCAACAATGTTCCATAGCCAACTGTTCTGCCATGCCTACATAAAGTAAATATTCAAATACGTAAATTCGATATACAATACACAATAAAAACAAAGATGGTCGCGGTCTGGTCATGTCATACGATACGGATACAGATAAGATGAATAATAACGGTTAACACAACGAAATTTTCATGAATTTTATCGTAGAAAAAAGTCAATGAATAATTTATGGAATGAAGAATGAATAATTTGATTATAAATGGCCGTCAAATAGTAGGTTTTCAACACGCAAAGTCCATAGTTTTTTTTTTTTTTTCGGTCATCAAGTTTTTATAACGTCGAATCTTGGAAATTAGAACGTGAAAATAGAAAAATCCATCATCGATTTTCTACGAATCGTTGAATTTCAAGAATTCAATATCCTTTTTTTTTTTTGTCAGTATAGTGTTCAAGGACAGATCTGTTTTTTTTCAGTTCACAACATAACCTAAGAAACGAAACACTACCTGGCACACGTATTATTATATCCCATTGGTTTATTTCGATTTTTACTCCAATAAACAATCGGTAAATTCGGCAGCTGGCTTTGAATCTCTTCGATTTGATGATCTTCCGTTAGTGATGGGCTCTTATCGATAAACGGTTCCATGTCGATTGTTTCAGTTGTTGAATCATGACGTGTTAGCGTATCGAGTCTCGATATACTGAAATTATTCGAATATATATTTTGATTAGAATATAAGTCAGAGTTGGGTGGTACACGGTACCGTACCTTTTTTGCAGTAAATATCGACTGTTCAAATGTGGTACGGGAACATCGAGTTTAATCGATCGAAATTGCAAACATAAATAGATCACTAGGGCCCATAATATTCCCAGGCATAATAGTTTTGTGACGAATCTCCCGCCTCGGTTCCCCGGATAAATCATAATTAAATAATAATGTTGTTGTTGTTGTTGTTGTTAATGTGTGAGTGGGACCGAGGGGGATCTAAAAATAAATATACTCATTTTATAAATAAATACTTCAATTGAGTTGTTTTATGTTTGACCTTGATTAATTCGATGATTTTGATAGCAAATTTTAAAGTTTTGTTATCGGTAAACGAAATTCACATTCCTATGGATGTGGTGGGGGGATATTTTTTTTTTTTTCGGTTTACGCTGTAAATGAGACGACATGTGGGCCGTTGCATTTGGGTCAGATAATTTTAGTTTGTTTTTACGATTGGAAATTTTAACGATTATTTTTCCAATATCTAGGCAACCATACATTTTTTCAATCCATTTAAAACTGACGTGTTAATTTTTATTTTTAAGGATTTTCACGTTGTAAAATACAATTTAATTTAAATAAATTATTATGGAAATTACCATTACTTGCCTAATTACAATAAGCGGGTAGTTTCGCAAAAAAAAAAAAACATTGTTCTAATTTCACTTTTTATTTCTCAAATGCGTGTTGGTTTTTTGATGAATCGGGATCCGGATCGGAAATGTCGATAGTAACAATAACAAATAACAGAAGAAGAAATCAAGTAAAAGTTGGTAAAATCTACTTTTTCTTTAAGAAATCGAATATTAATTATACCGGGATTATTTAGTTATTCGATTTTATAAATATCTGTTATCCATTTGCTTCGATGTGCGTAACACACAAACAATTGTGGGTCACGATACGTGAAATTTACGTTAAAATTCCAAAAACATCTAGTCGCGTGTATATAATTAATATATATGGATATTAATTACAACAAGAAATTTGTTTTCTAAACATATTTCTATTGCAATTTATAAATAGTTACTTTAAATACATTTTCCATCATTATTTCCATGTTCGAAATGTCAACTCGATCCTACAGCCCATCACTAATAATTTGCTTGCAAAAAATCAGTTATCGTTTTTTAATGGCGATCAAATTAATTGATTATATTAATATAACTAGTAGATAATAAACACAACAAATTCCCAAACTAATTAAAATAAAATCGTTGTTAATGTGGCCAGCGTGGCCAGCTGCAACAGCAGCCACAGCCGCCTATGATATCCCGTCGTATATTGGAACACGAAAGAAATGGTTTCTTTTTTTTTTTTAAATTTATTTCAGTCAGATTTCAATTAAATGCACAGATAATGTTAAATTACCGATGCAAAGCCTACTAGATATAATATAACATATTAGGTTTATACTGCACAACTAATTCCGCAATCATAAATTTAATGATAAAAATTCGTCGTATATTGATCAAACTTACATTGAAATAGAAAACAATTGATACACCCAGTCCAGTAACTGAAATGGGGAGAAAAACAATTGGGTCCTTTTCGACTGGAATTTATTTAAAAACAATTGAAAAAACTGTAGCACGTTTTCGCATTGTTAATAATAACTAAATCACTTTAAATGTTTTTTTTTTTTCTAACAAAAATGTATATTTAACACATAAAACGCGCACATAAAAAACCAATCACTCTCTACTACATTTAAAATAAAAAATACGAAACGTTAAAAATCAACACCCAGTCTACAACAAAACTTTTAACAGACTGATTCAATTGCACACACACACACATACGAGATACTACATCGAGCCTAGTTGCTGCCTCCGCCGCCGCCGCCATATACGAAATCGAACTGATGGCATGTCGTCAACGTACTCGATACGTTCCTATCCTTTTCTATTGTATGTAAAATGAGAAAAACAGAGTATGACAGGTTGAACGTTTCATTCGTACACACGTTGCAATTGACCTATGGAAAGAAGATGATGATGATGAAAATAAGTAAGTAGAAGACGAGGGTGAAAAAAGTTGTCTTTCGGAAACTATCGGCTGCTGCTGCTGCTGCTGCTAGGCTATAGTTCATTTTGTTGAGTTTTTGGAGTTCAAGAAAGAGATGAACGACAACAGCAAGGTCAGATGTGTGAATTATTTTCTTTGGAATAGGAAATTGTTGGTTGCAAATGCAAAAAAAAAAAGAAGCGAAGTTCGATAGAAACCGGAAAGCAGCAACGATCGATCCTAGATGACATTTGTCATCACACAGTTTGTTTTTAATAATCCAGTTACTTATGTGGATTAATCGGGGAGTTATTTTTATTATCTCGCTAGACGAGTTAAGACGTTATAAGTTATAATTTAAGACTATCTGGTACTGTTGATTTGATATGTACGTGTGTAAAAGTGTATCAGCAGTGAAAGTAACATTTTTATTTGAAAAAAAAAAGAAAAGAAGATCAACACCCAGTGTGCTCTGTAAGATGGTACTTATTTCAATTCGGCCTTGCGCCTGTGTGATAGAGAATATTTCAACATTTATTAAACTATAATCGATAACGATTATTTATTTATTATACACAAGTAGGTAGTAAATTTTCTCTCTCTCTCTCTCGTTTCTTTGTAGTTTTTTAAATTTGTTATCATTATAGATAGCATATACTGTTGGTTTGATCTAGAAGTTTTAATTAAATTCTTTTGATCTGAAAAATATTGTTCACTTTGTTGTTTGATTTTGCAATTTCAATTTCGTACTACAGACGAGGTATTATTATAGACGATTGGCAGGCATTTGCTGTAAATTCAATAAAATTGTAACAAAAATACTATTAATTCTGAATAATAAATTACTTTTTGGGGTTAGTTTTTTTTTAGTAAAAGTAGTTTGAAGTTGGGCTTCGTAATGCCGTCAGTGGCTAGTGGCAGTCGATATGGGCAGCGACGATCGAGTCAAGTCAAGGCCATCACTTGAAGTTGTTGAAATTGAACAATGACGACATTAAAAACTAGTTCGTTTTCCTTCTTTAAAATGTCAAGAGCTACTGAAATTAAGATGAAATTTTCATGCTCGTTGCTCGTTTTTTTATTAATTAGAAACAATTGATGCGATCGTGTCCCCATCGGTAGGGATGGGCAAAATTTTGGAATATCGATATTTCACTAATAGAGCAATTAATTAAGGCCGAAAATTTATTTTTAATTTAATCATAATATCAAATCGAAAAAATATCATCGAAAATAAAATAACTTATTTAAATTTTCGCGGCGAATAGATATCGAAATTTTAAAAATCGGCATCGGCAAAACATCGATGTACTGTACACATCCCTACTATATAGTGATAATAAACGCGTTTATCTGTCAGTGGACAGACATTTAAGTAATATAACATTGTAATAATCATGAAGGTTAGCGAGTCGACAACGCCTTTTTATATTCATAGCCTACGTGATATCCATTCACTATTATAGAAACAAGAAATTAGTGTGCCCACTGACAAAAAAATAAAATAAAATTAAGGTTAGACGCTGGATTATTTAATTCTCCCGAAATTCCCTAGCGATCTCCACATTTACCAGCAGTTAAAACAAAAGAGAAATTCTTCTTCTTTTCTAATTCTCTACACTGTACACGGATAATCTTATGAATTATGCGCTCGGTTATGATGTATTACGTACATAACCAAACAAATAATTTAAGTTCTAAAGATCATATGCAAAAAAATATCGAATTTCCTATTTCAACTCTTCTTTCTTTGCTGTTGCTTACATAACAGCATCAGCATCATCATCATCAGGTCGTAGACATAGATGACCTTTCTCTTTTTTATTCTTCATAATGATGAAGACGAACATCATGGAGTAAAAGGATGAATTTTTTAGAGAGGTGGTGAAGATACATTCTGACCTTTTTTTTGTTTTTTTTAATACCGTGTTTAATAATATAATCATAATGTATGCCATAATCAAATGGCATTCGCCTTTCTCTATACGGTCTAGATTTCGCTTTCTAAAACACTTCTGAAATCTGAATCAATTTATCATAATAAGAAGAAGTTTTAATCTACTAATTCTTTAAGGTTAAAAATATAATAGTTACAGTTTGCATTTTTTGGAATAAAAATATTGATTTTTTTTTTGTCCTCTTTACATATTGATATTCGCAAAAATTCTCATAGCTACCATATCACTTTGGCACTAACGCTACGCTTTCGATCAGTGAAGTCAAGCCACATTGTGCGTGTGGCTGGTAATTGGATGGGTGACCCCAACACTTGGGAAGATCACATGTGTGTGGCGCCGCCTCGTTTTTTTTTCCAATACAAATTTTCCTAAGTGCAACTAATATTACACAAACAAATGACCTTGATACGCTGGAAACCAGAATGGGATGTAACCTTTGCATTTAATCGGATTACTTAAATAATGAGAGGGGGTGTACGTGGTAAATTTCCAATCCAATAAATTTTTTATTGATGTTGTTGCATTTTAATTATTAGATTCTTGTTGTTGCCGTGTTCTAACCTGATTTTTTGAAAGGTACTGCCAAATTGAAATAATGAACACCAAAAAAAATGAAGGCGAAGCTACTTTTAAAATGCTAATTTGAATCACTTTCATTTGATTCAGTTTTTTGTTCGTTTTTGTTATCTCCCTGTAATAATAATAATAATAATAATAGTCACAGTTGCATTTTGTATTTATAGCTGCAAGTTGAACAGATTAATAATAAATAAACATAATAAATGTGTTGGCGTCGCATTGTTGTTTGCATAATAATAATAATAATGAAAATAGGTCACATTTTATATACAGAAAATACGCAGCGCCATCTTTTGTTTGTATTGCATATTGTCGTTGATCTGAGACTATAAAAAGTAACGGCAAACGACTGTATGAAAGTCAGAAAATATTTCTATAGCTCAAGCTGAAAGATGAGTATTGCAAAACCATTGCTTCGAATTCGACATGTATAATAATTTGCCGATTGACATTTTCACAAACTACTAGAATTACAAAATACAAACGAAAAAATATCTATAGTCTTATAGAATTTGACGTATAAATAAATACGTGGTGCTTATTGTTATTTTAATGTCAAATATGAAAAGGTCATTAGGCAAAAGAATTAGTTTTATAAATACGAATAATTCTTTTTCTTCTTTTTGTCGAAACTTCTTTAAATGCAAATTAAAATCATGGGTTTTTTGTATTTTATATGTAATTAATAGATTAAATATTATGAAAATTAACTTCGTATTGTATTAATTTATTTTTTGTAATATTTTCAATATTAGGAAATTAACTATAGAAAAAATAATTGGCTTTAATATGACCTAGTCTCAAAAAATATTTCAAGATGGTTATATACCATATTTTGGTAAATATACCAAATTGTTCGTCCTTGAAATGTGCGAGGTATAAAAAATTGTTTTGCCATTTTTTTTTTTTTGTAGGATTTTTTAAAACTTTGCGTTTTTGCATCTAATTATGTCGATTGTTTATTTTTACTCTTCAAGCATACAATATGCTAGGGGTAATTGTCAATAATAATCATTTTTTTTCTCTCGATTTTATATCTATTGTTGATTGAATAATGCAGGATGTGTATTAAAATACAACAGTTGCTAATAATATATTATTTTATTTATTGTTATAGCGAAAACAAAGGGAAGATGAATTTTCGATAAATTATTGCAGGTTTTTTTTTTTTTTATTAGTCACATTTAATTAGATAGCGTAGCATTAATAATTATAAGTAATATTAATTGTTATAAGTATTATAAATCCGACCGCCTAATAAAAGTACTGCAGTACTGCTAGTTAGTGCTCGAATTCAAAAACGGCACACCACCACCGGTACATATTAAAACATACTTTTAAAATTTTACATTTTACATTCGATTTTACATAGTAAAAAATGTCTCAATCGATGCAAATTGTCCTACTCCATCTTATAGCCCTCCATAATTATTTACACTACCAGAATATGCATGTATTCCGATATGCGCCACCCCCACTTCTCTCTATTTCGAATTGTTTTAGTTAACCGACTGGCCGCTGGTGATTTCGAGCGCCACCGGTATTTTCGAATCGAACTCGAATCGTTTCTTTAAAATTTTTAAAAGCTAAGAGCGGTGAATGAGATTTTTTCCATTTGATTTTTCGAAAATTTTTTTTACAGGAATGTATAGAGGATGGAAATGCGATTCGAATTGTCGGGAAAGGTTTTTCAATTGGGGATGATTTTAGGGGTGGGAGGTGGAGTGGGGGGAAAAGTAAAACGGGGAGGGGGTGGTTTTTTTCAGTTAAAATGAAGAGAAATGTGTCGGATTGAAGGATGTGAAATTTCATGACATTTGCATTTACTCCCACCACGTTATTTCAATTTTAAGAAATTTTCGATGAAAATTCAAAGTGGTCCGATTTTCATCGGACTTTTTTTAATGTATGTAGAATGATGGGTGATTTCTTAATGTCAAGGAATTTTTTCGAAAATGTCAAAATATTGACATATGTCATTGAAAACTTGGCGAAGGAGGGGGTTTGGATGTGTCAAAGGTATGTGTGGCAGTAGAGGACTATTTCAGTAATATGACAGTTTTGGTCTCATGTCGCTGTCATTTTCCATTCTTCAGAAAATATACGTAGAAAATTTCGCTCAAAAACCATGATGATGCTCACTTTTTAGTATATTTTCATCGGAACGGGAGGGGAGTAGTCACATTGTATTTTCGAAACATTTCTAAGACATTTTCGCTCTTGACCATTTTTCTATATTTTGACATTTACTAGGTGTTTTGTCGATATAAAATTTGGATTCATTTTTTTTACCGCTTTTCAATTCGAACTCGAGTTGTGTGTAGTTTTAGGCGCGGGTGGTGGAGGGGGCAGCGGCAGCCAATACATTTATGCCGCAGGCGGTCGGTCAATGCGAGTCGCGCGAAATGTTCATTTGCCTGTTGCTGCTGCTGCTGCCGTCGCATTATTTTTACCCTTATCTCATCATTATTATTATTATTATTTAATTTAATCTGACCGTATAAGATAAAAATACATATTGGAACAATGACTATGCTGGAAAAACTGCTGGTAGAGGGAGAGGTGTAGCTGCGTTGATAAATTAGCATGTCATCAAAATGACATGCTACAAACATGTCACAGAAACATACAATAGAAACATGTTTCTAACTTGTCTTTTCAGTTAGAGTCCCGGAATTTTTCTGAACAGGGACTCGAAACGGAATTGTTACGCCACTGATTATAGATCGAACTATTAATTTACATATGTATTTCACATTAAAATCGTATCATAGCATATTATTATGTAGTATATATATATATATACCTACAATTTATTTAAGTAAATAAATTGTAACATTTCACTTTAAAAATCGAACAGAAAACAATTGACATACAAAATGACAGGTACGACGCGCTACGGTGCCTACTTGATGTTTGGCAAATTGAAGCAAGGTCATTTCTTGATATATGGCATACATATGGGTGGAGCGGTTGGTGGATATAATATTGACTTTGTTGTTTATTTAATTATTATTATTATTATTATTAATTTTATTGTTTGTTTCTTGACGCGTTTTTTGTTTTAGGCAATTTGATTATTCAATTTAAATGTGTTCCTGCTTTGAATTTTAATAACTCTCCACTAGACAGAGTGGGAGAGAGAGAGAGAGAGAGAATAATTAGTATGCGAAACCATGAAAAGGATAATGCTACTAACTAGAAATAAATTTTAATTAACATTGCGACAGCAAATAAGCTTTTTTTTTTATAAAGTTTACTTACGTATTGAACAACAAAATTAAAAAAAAAATTATGAAGACCCAAGCTGGCTTGCATATTAATTAGGGATGGGCGATGTTATCGATTTTTGCTAAACATCGATTTTCTTTCACATCGATACTCGTTTGCGAAATGGACTTATTAATATCGAAGTGACATTATTTGGAAAATCGAAATATCGATATTTGTAGAACCATCGATTATGCCCAGTCTAATTATGCAATTGACATATATATGTGTCCGGATTTATTAATTGTCGATTTACATTGACACACTATCTAGAAAAATTCTGCTAATAAAATAGCATCGGACACTATCTACAGTCGGTGCTGTCATTACTGTCAAATACCAAAAATTCTAAATAAAATTTTATGAACATTTTGCAATATTTCCATTTAAATATCAAAACTAACACTTAGATCTATATCGATATAAACATATCGATATGTTTTCAATATCGCTCATCCCTAAAATTCATAAAAATTCATCATAATTGAACTTGAAAAGACATTTTATTCTTGAAATTTCCAATTAATTGATGTCGAGGTTATAAACCATTTCGAACATTTTTAATGGTTAATTTCCAGTGAAATGGCTCATTATAACCTCATTTGGTAAATTGAAATGATGTTTTTGTTTTATCAATGTATAATTGCTGAGTTGTTTAGAATCAAAATTGTCGTCGCTATCACTACCATATAAATAACATTTACATTTAGGCAATACACAGAGCCCATATATTAATTCAAGGTCACACACATGTATATTGTTGACATTTGATCTTAGGCACACGTTATGCGGGCCACTGAACAAAATGTAATCAAAATAAATAAATAAGAAGAAGAAATGTGGCGCTGGCGCTGCCCGATTTAAACCAAAACAAAAATTGCATTTTACTCGACGGACACGTCCAGTTCAGTCTAATGTCATAGTAATTAGTTAATTAGTAATTAGTTATGACAAGGATTTCACCTTGAACATGTCAAGTTGGCTGGCTACTTAAAACTGGAAATAAATACAAAAATACGTAATAAGTATTTTTTTTTCTTTTTTTTTTTTAACGTCCTCGATTGTTATTTAAACTGCCCAACTAAAAAGTAAGAAAAAAAAAAGAAGAAGACGATGAAGATAACCATTTAGATAAAATGGAAACAAAAAAAAAATACGGACATGTAATTTACCTCATCTTTTTTTAATTAGCGCTTACTAATCGCTACAAAGGAATAATAATATGATAATATGTGTATATTCTAGCTATATGTAGAGAATGAATACAATACAAGAGGAGGAAGTACAATATATATGTACAGTACATAATAGAAATACCGGATACGCCGTAGATTATAGAATAAGGAAAAGAACGAGAGACCTTGAACCGATGTGAATAAACTATACTGAGTCACAGAATTATACGAATATTTCAATTTTACTTTGCTTTTTTCGATTTTCTATCTTGTATGGAATTATTAAAAAAAAAAAAAAATAATAAAAAAAAAATAAAAAAAAAAAATAATAATAAAAAAAATTGAAAAACAAAAAAAAAAATAAATAAAAAAAAAAAAAATAAAAAAACAAAAAGATAAAAAGAAAAAATAAAAAAAAAACAAAAAACACAAAAAAAGAACAAAAATAAAAACAAAAAAAAAATTACAAAAAAGAAAAAAAAATTTTAAAAATAAAAAAGAAAAAATTATAAAAAACAAACAAAAATAAAAAAAGAATTAAAAACTGAATAGAAATTACAAAAAGTTAAGTATATTACTGTACTATCCAATCGTATGTTATGTGAATTCGTGAATTGACAGGCGAGATTTATAAATCGTTTTTTTTTTTTTTTTCGTCTTTGACATTTATTGTGTTATTTAATAAGGAGTTTTGACTAAAAAACAAACATACACGAAAAAAAGAAACGATTTCGTTCGATGAACCTGTACGATTCGATTTTAGTATTTTAACATATTAGAAAAAAAAAATGAAGAAAAAGAAATTCAGCGAAAGCAACACCACCTTTTAATCATCATAAAATAGGATTAAAAAATTGATTTCCAAATGTTTTTTTTTTTTTTTATTACAAAATCAACGTTGATTATGTAAAATTAACGGAAAATCCTCTTTGATTTATAAAAATTTAACAACAAAAACCCGTACATTTATATTTATTGTAACTATCTACGTAATTACCAATTAAATTTCATAACAATAACCTGGCTAATGATGTGAGCAATTAGATAAATTTAATTGATGATGAGTCGCTCATCGCATCTTTTGATTAAAGAATTTTTCAAAATACGCAGTTAAATCACCTTAAATAGAAAAAAAAACAAAAAACAATAACCTTGATAATTCGACCTTGTGTGTAAAAATGATTTAAAAATCGCTATATTTACTGAATCAGTCATGGAAAATTTTCGCATGTTACGTTTTTATTTATTTAACTGAGTACATTTTCAGTTAAAAACAATTTATCTGTACAAAACAAATATTTAATAATATAAATTTAACTTATATCGATATAAATTCGCTTAACTAAACGACTGGCAGGCAGAGTTACAGCACACATTTCTTATCAAATGATGACATTTATAGTTTTTAATAATAATCTGACGATTACCGTAAATTATGTAAATGTCAATTTCAAATATTGTTTTTATGAGCTGCCGTTAATTAGTAGATAGCTAATTCCATGTGGGAAATGTTTACGGTGCATATTTATTTATTAAAAAAAAAAAAAAAAATCGAAAAGCGATAGATAGTTTTTATAGTATAACTGCAGATTGTAGGGTTATGTGTAGGTAACCTATTACGCAAATCAAACACACACCGATTATGATAACGCGCATACATAAAATAAGTAGTATACTCCAATAAAAATAAGAAGATGAAGAAGAGTACTCGTTTTAGATACGATCATCGTTACTATGTACCGTTAGATAGAAGAACGTCATATACATTATTCGAATATCATTCACACACACACTAGGCCAATGTTTCTATTCGACGGGATGTGTGTTGGTGTAGTGTAAAAAGATGTTTTGCATAAACCACCTGAATATATATACAGGGTAACGATAAAATTGAATGATTTTTTATTTAATTTTCCCTAATTTCTCGGAAACAATAGAATATTTGGCAACACTGTTAACATATTCTTAACGCTACTTGAATTAAGTAACTTTTATCTAAATGAACTGACCTCGTCATACGTACCGTTTCAGAGATAGCGTACTGGACACCACTAAAGATACACCCTGTATATTTTTTTTTACACCGTATATTTATACATTTATCTTCGTATAATGTATGTATGTATGGATGGATCCTGACCCGTACTCAATAATGTTTGATACAAAAAAAAGAAAAGGAAGAGAGAAAAAACCGAATCAGAACCGGTAAATCTGCACGACAACAAACGAAACCATCCATAGGTAACTAGATATATGTAGATAGAAGAGAATGTTTTTCAGCTCGATTCTTCTTCATTCAATGTGGATTTATTTATCTAAATAAATAATTATACTTATTTCATGCGAATAGAATGTTTTTTTTCTTGTGCCGTTTTGACATAAAAGGTCGTGACCTTTAGTATACAAGGGAGAGGAGTGCGCATTCCTTTACCCATTAACCTTAATTTGTATTGTACATTTCCGGTAGTGGTGGTGGTGAGAACATATTGGATGCGAGTCAAAAAAGATTATGAGGTTACATCCATTATAGATCGTTTCATACTATGTCGATCGATCTTGGATAGAACTTAACCTAGCTTTTCATTTTTATAATAAAATAAAAGAAAACGGTAATGATGATGATTTTCATTTTCTGTTGCGGTCAATTGCGATTACACACGTTGACCTTCTTCTCAATTAGATTTCGGTTAATTGTTTTTTCTGTTTTTTATGTGTGTGTAAGTATCATCATCCTAGGGGTGTGGGGGGAAGGGGTTGACAGAGAAATACAATGTAACCAATTGCATTCATTAATCAAGTGGATCATTTTTCAGGCCATTTGTTTTTGTTGGCGTTGACATAATAATGGGTTCCGCCATTAGAATCAGTTAATAATAAGTGATTATTTTACTTATTATTTTTTTAACTTTTTTTTCTTTTATTTTCGCATGACGGTTGTTTCGATTTTTTTTCAAATTTTGTTTTTTGTTCGTCTTAATTTTGATAGAAAAAAGAAAAAAAAAAAAAGAAAAAAGGAAACAAAACCCGAAAAAAATTGAAAAAAACAAAAAAGAAGAAAAATAAAGATAAAAAGAAGTAAAGAAAAATAAAAACAATAAAATAAAAAGCAAAAAAAAAGAAAAAAAGAAAAACAAATAAATAAGAAGAAAAGGAGAAAAAGTAGAAAAAAACTAGAAAAAAGAACAACAAAAAGGAAAATAAAATATTAAAAAAGGATGAAAGAAAAATAAAAAAAAGAAAAAAAAAGGAAAAATAAAAAGATAAAAAAAAGTAAAAAAATAAAAATAAAAAAATAAAAAAAGCAAAAAAAAAGAAAAACAAATAAATAAGAAGAAAAGGATAAAAAGCAGAAAAAAACTAGAAAAAAGAACAACAAAAAGGAAAATAAAAAAATAAAAAAGGATGAAAGAAAAATAAAAAAAAGAAAAAAAAAAGGAAAAATAAAAAGATAAAAAAAAGTAAAAAAATAAAAATAAAAATATAAAAAAAGCAAAAATTAAAAAAAATAAAAATACAAAATAGAAAAAAAATGAAAATAACAAAAGGTAAGAAAAGCAGAAATAAAACTAGAAAAAAGACAAAAAAAAGAAAATAAACTAATAGAAAAGAGTGAAAGAAAAAAAAACAAAAAAACAAAAAAAATTTATATAAAAAGAAAATGTTATATTATAAAAATAACCTACAATAATAATTATTATCTACACTGTTCTGTTTATACACACATTCCATTCCATTGATCAGTTTTCAGCTGTTTTATTTTTAATAATCCGCTAATTATTTTAATTACATTCATATGACTAGATTAAGCTATACACACACACACACACACACACAGACAGTGTATGGTGTGTTATACTAGACCGATTCTTAATACAACTCACAAAATGGCATTGACCAGCAGCAGCAGCAGCAGAAAATCTCATCAATTTAGAATTCATCTCTCTCGTCCTCTCTCTCTCTCTCTTTTAGCGCTTATGTTACAGTTGTTATTACAGTACAGTTAATTATGATTTCTATTTAAATATCTTGTACATAGACATAGTAATTTATGTGAGAGAATGACAGCAAAACATCAAAGAACATAAAATGATGAATAATGTTGCAGTTGGCTGTGGTGGTGGTGCATTTCAAATGGAATTTTGCCAGACAGACACTTCATATATGTAATTTTATCTTACGGCATTATTATAAATAGTGTACATTAAAAGTAGAGATGCTCTTAAAAAATAACAGGATGTCATTAATTAATTTCTTCAATGCTAGATGGCGTCCGGCCATCATTAACAATCCGTTCCGATTAAATTCGCAATGATTTAAGACTAAATGAATGCCATAATAATTAACTACTCCTGAATCCTATTGTATACGCTACAATTCCGAAACTTTGTAATTGTTTCGATAAAAATTTTTTTTTAAGCCGTGCAACATCCGCGCGGCCAAGGTCATTGAGATGAAAAATAAAATTTCTATCGCAGTTTACGGTATATCTATTTTTTTTTTTCTGATCTCTAAGAAATACTCATAATGTGTGTAAATACGATAGAATTTTATCAGAAAAATATATTTTTCCATTTGCTTTAAGTCAATATTGAAATGGGGCTTAAATTTTTCCGCTGCTGTTTTTCCAAGAACAAAATATTTATTACAGCGCTTGTTAAGTTGTTATCAATCGTGTTAAAGATACGGATTTGATTGCAAAAGTTTTTCCAATACATACGTTGTTTTAATTGTACAACAATAGTCATATGTTGTGGCATTCATTATTACTACAGCGGCCATCTATTGGCGCTAATTGAAATTAACCAAGGTTTGTTTTTTTTTTTACAAAACAATAAATGAGATTGTAAAACGGTAATAATAAATTAACTGGGTTACAAAACAGAAAATGTGTAAATTAATATTGCAAAACCACTTTTGTTTTACGTCAGCAGCACAACGTTCATTCATGTTTTTTTTTTTTTTTTCGGCGGTCGGCATAAATTGTGAAATCGAGCGTAAACTGGTTAATAAAATCAAACGGTTATTGATCTAGTGATAATCAAATATGATTTTATTAAATCGTATGGATTTTTATTGTACGGAAATATAGCAAGAGATTTCCAAATATCGAAAATCCTACTATACATACATAACTACATGTGTAAAATATGTACATTGTTAGTTTAGTACGGTCAACATATGGATAGCGAGCATTAATCGAACACTTTCAACGAAACATTCATTTTAATGATGGTTTCACAATCGTTTTTTTTTTTTTTTGTGAAAAGTGATTTACTATAAATTAAACTAGTTTAAAAAACATGAAAACTGAAAAGAGGTGTTTGGAATTTCTTATTTTTTTGATGTTCGTACAATGAAAACTCGAAATTTTCCCGTTAAAATAACTTTGACCAATACAGAGTCCGGAATCGGCATTGCACATCTATTTGTTCCGATTCTTTATCAGTTTGATATTCCACTCAATCATTTCCATTAATTGCTCTCTTTTTTGATTAATTCAATCCATTTTGTTGCTATATGTCAAGACTGTCAGGTCACAGAACTTGTGAATGATATGACAATCAAAAAGTGATTAAAATTGACAGGAAAGGATAGATAGTGATCTTAAAAGCAAAAAGACGGTGTGTATCTTAATGGATTTTCCACATTAGTTTTTCATATCGACTAGTCGAATTTCTTAAGTACAACATAACCAAAAAAAAAAAGAAAAAAATGGCGCAAACTAGTTTATTTTATTAGAAAAATCAAGTAGTACATTCACAATGAATTAATTCAGTTGTGCTGTTTCTATTATTATTCTTATTAAATTGAAATAAAATAAAATGGCGATTGGACATTGGAGACACTTTCCAAATAAATTATGGGTAAAAAAGCAAACGTATAAATTTGTATTTAATTAAATATATCTATAGCTAGATGTTAAAACTTTCAGTTTTTTTTTTAATGAAAAGCAATTTTTCTTTAATAATTAATAATTAAAACTTACCGGCCATTTTGTTTGTTTCAGAAATTAAATCAACACATCATGTTATCGGAGGCTCAATATAACCTAATTGAACCATTAGTATATACAAGTCGTATATTCGGATTGTGTCCGATTAGATTAAGAAAAACCGGGCAATTTTATCAAATGAAATATTCGCCATTTTTAATTATCTACAGTTATCTGTTCGTTGTTGTATTCGGTATGTAAAACTTTAGTATAATGCCATTTGTTTTGGATAACACAAATACAAATTTGACATTAATAAGCACTAGGTACAATAATCGGTGTCAATATGGATATCGAAGCGGGCGTTGATGCGATCCGTATGAAAAGAGGCAGATCGAAATATATTATTATATGCGATATGGCAATTGTTTTTCTTATTGCATTGTATGGTACATTATCGATACCGTTTCGTATGAAACGATTTATCAAATTGTTGAATATCTGGAGTGAAGTAAGATTGAATGCAGCGAACATACAGCGCCATCTCTGCATTACTAATGGAATCGATTGTTTTTCAGATTGATACATTCATACCGATATGCAATTATCAGAAATATAAAAAAGCTTCGATAATTTTCCTTGCAACCACACTAACAGGATTCACTATATTATTCTTGCTCGATATTCTATTCTATACATTTTCATGGAAAGTTTCCAATAATCCATTTTTATATTTAAAACACTACACCAGTTTTTTTATGCTTTATTATGTGTTGATTTTTCAAGAGATTTTCTATTGGCATTCAGTGTTTTTTATACATATACGTATCGCCATGTTGAATAAGAGTCTAATAATGGAAAAGCAATATATTGAGATGATGTTTCAGAAATTGTTCGTGTTGCCATATACGACGAATAAGGGTAGTGATAATAAGGGATTGCATCGGATGACGCAATGTGAAACGATTCGATTTTCAAAAAGTGCAGGTAAAATAATAAGGACTGAAACGAATAGAAAATCATAATAAACTAGCGCATTCGCCAAAATTTATTTTTAACAGCGCCTTCGCCATAATGTCCAGATAATAACGAAATATCAAATAACTATTTTTATTTTTCATTTGTCTTGTTGTCGCTAATTAATTTTCAATTTCAGCTGACAGAATGATTGATTTATTGAAAGTTTATGGTAAAATCCGTGAATCAGTTGAAACACTGAATGAATCAGCCTCCTATGGTGTCCTAGTAAAAAATTTTAATACTGAACAAAGTGGCTGTCAAAAAAATGAATAAGTTTTTTTTTTTTTCGTGTGTTTTTCAGTTAATAATTCTCAGTTGTTTGCTACATCTTGTCGAGACGCCATATTTCGTTTTATTGGAAATATTAAGAGAGAAAAATTGTCTTTTTCTCATATTGCAATTGTTTTGGTTAATCGCACATGTTGGTCGACTTTTGATACTCGTCGAACCGTGTCAAAAATGTCTGGATGAAGTACGTAGAGATGGTTTTCCACTCGTATAATGTATTTTATATTATATTTTTAAAATAATCGATCGATAGTCGATAAAGCTAGGTTAATTTAATATTTCAAAGTTATTCTGAACATTTTATTCAATTCACTTTAAAATATCGTAAATATAAAAGAAAAATGTGTGTGTGTACGAGTCCCATAATTTTCATATTTAAAAATTTTCAAGTAATCTTACGGTCCAGTTAAAAAAAAAATGTAAATGAATATCATTAATTATGAATATTCTTAAAATTCAGAAATCGATATACCGCGCGCATCCCTAGTCTATACACTACGAGTACTCTAGTTTTCGTTCTTTTATCTATTAAGTTGAAATGTTTGGTAAATTATACGAGCGAATCCTAAATATGTAAAAATTATTAATTTCAATGTTTTATTCACTTTTTTCTTCTAGTACAAAATAACAAGCAGTTTAATATCGGAGATGGCCTTGTTAGAGTTTGATAAAGAAACAAAGAAACTGGTAATATTTGCTGCGAACTGACAACATCTAGCTACCTATATGTCATAAATATTTTAATTCTATCAATATAACCTCTATTATTCCTTCTATCTGGATACTGATTATTATTATTTTCAGTTGAAACATTTCGCTTCGCAATTTTTCTATGCGGAAATCAGTTTTAATGCTTGTGGATTTTTCACTGTTGACCGTAACCTTTTGACCTCTGTAAGTTTGACTTTTTAAATAAACCATTTCAATTTCTAATCGGAGATGCGCGGTTTGTTTTTCTAGATTTGTGGTGCAATTTCTACCTATCTAGTGATATTGTTTCAATTCAATGGAAATGAATAAAAATTCTTTTTTTTTGTTGTTGTTTCGGTAATAAATAAAATGAATTAAAAATCAGACTAAAGTCTATTATTTAATGGTTGGATTATGTTAAAATACATGGTTGGTAATTAAATTACTGATGAAAATAGATGATGGATTTTATCCACATAGACCAAAAAAAAAAAAAATCAAGTTTCGATTTTATTAAATATTTCCATCATTCCACCATCCGGTCCAATGCCCCACATTTCTGGTACATCACCAATATATTCGTTACCTTGACCTGTACTGGTACTACATGGGGCGGCAGTTCGTTTTTCACATGTAAATGATCTGGCTTTCGGCTTAAATCCAATTGGTGGTTTGATAGAAATTTGATCGCCTTGACCGTTATCAAGGTTGTCTTTGGCTTTTTGTTGTTTTAGTAAATCTTGATTGATGGTATTCGATACTGTTTGGTGGTGGTGGATGGATGATTCAGTACGTGAACAGTGTCGAATTTCTTTTAATGTGTTTTCACTCATCTTCTGTTTCTAACCTAATAACTAGATAACCACAGAAAATAGCACTGTAAACACAATTTGAGCTGCACTTTGATAGCAGATTAATTGAAATTTGCCAAACTCGAATACGTTTAAGTACTTAAATACTGTATACTGATAACCGAACGGATAAAATGATAATTCCCGATATTTTTCGTAGAAAATTCCAATTCATTTCGGTAGTTTTTTTTGTGGGTATCGAGGCGGGCATTGATAAAAATGCTTCGCCATTTCTATAAATAGATAGTCGTATTTCCTAATCGAAATCTCCCGAAAAAAAATTTCAATTAAATTGTTCAATTTCAGTTTAATTTCCATTTTGATTTCATATCTAGTTGGCAAACAGTTGATCGAATAAAATGCGCGTGGTGTATATTCGGCGGGGAGTTTTCTGAATTTGTACATTTAATAGGGCAGAACAAAAAAATTGAAATTTAAAACTATGACAAATTATTACAATGGTATTTTTATTAATGATACCATAAAACCATCAATATATTAAATTAATTATTAATATTCAAAACAAATCGAACAAAAACTCACCGAACTCCCCGCCAAATATACACTTTCGAATGGCATATTTGGCGGGGAGTTTTCTGCATAATTCGGCGGTGAATCTGTTTGTACATTTACTAGGGCTGAAAAGAAAATTAAAATTAAAAATTATAACAAATTATTATTATTAATGATACCATAAAACCATCAATATATTAAATTAATTATTAATAACCAAACAAAATCGAACAAAAACTCACCGAACTCTCCGCCAACTATACACTTTCGAATGGCATATTTGGCGGGGAGTTTTCTGTATAATTCGGCGGTGAATCTGTTTGTACATTTTCTAGGGCTGAAAAGAAAATTAAAATTAAAAACTATAACAAATTATTATTATTAATGATACCATAATACCATAAAACTATTAATATATCATATTAATAGTGTATTAATTATTAATAACCAAACAAAATCGAACAAAAACTCACCGAACTCCCCGCCAACTATACACTATCAATAAACTGAATGCGCTTTTTACGATTTAAATAAAATGTCTCCATTTTGTATCCGAAAAAAAACAAAAAAAGAAAACATACAAAATAAATCGCTAATTAACGGCGGCTAGTGTGTTCTGATGTTTTTCTAATGTCATTTTATCATAATGGAAGTAATAAAAATTAATTGAAATAAAAATTAATTCCCATTTTCATTTTTGTGGCAGATAAAAATTTTAATTAGATGTTTACTACTTTTATAAAAATTAATGAATAATCTATTGTGCCTTTCGATAGAGAGGTAAAAAAACAGACAAATTTTGTGTCATTGTGCATTGACAGATTAATCCAGTTCGAATTGTGCTACGTCAAAATTGAAACGAAACATTTTTGTTAAACTTTAAATTCGAATTTATTGTAAATTAGACTAAATACATTCGTTTGGAATTGGACAAAATTTAATTAAAAATAATTATTAATTTAATAGTTTCAATAAATATAAAATTAAAACAAACAAAAAAAAAAAATATAGATAAATTAACAATTCAAGTTCTTATATTACGCAATTATCCATTCGATTGCACTCGCATTAATCATCAATTTGATTAATAATCATTTATTTACACCATCCACACACACACACACACCACACACAATCAGTTCAACGTCAAAATAATTCCATTAGCGATCCATCTGGTGCGATACCCCACATTTCAGGTGCATCACCAATATATTGTAGCGTAGGTGGATGACAGTTCCATTTGCTTGACATTATCAACATATTATGCCAATGTGATGGATGAACTTTAACCACTTCCTTATCTTCCTTTTAATAATATAGAAAACAATGAAATTCGTTTTGATTCGATGCAAAGTCACTTTTCGATAGATTTTGTATTTGTCGATATTGTACATTTTACAATCACTCTCCGATTATTATGCTTCAAATATCGTTGTTTTATAATACATTATTAAAAATTGATTAATATTGTAAATAAATTACTAGACACACCAATACAGATGAGCACGTACTAAGGCGATTTTTATCGATTATGCGATTCAGATTTTGATCGGATGCGATTCAATGAACGAATGGAACAACTTCGACGGGGGTTTTTATAGATTTTAAATAAAATAACGTGTGGTGTGTGTGTGTGTGTGTCTGTGTTAATTGAATGATGAATTTTTTTCACTCATTAAAAGTGAATCTTATTTATTACGTCACGACGAGATAATTAAAATTGATTGAAATGATTTTGGACAAGACAACCGATTTGTGTTGACTTTAACAAGCAAGTGAGTGTATTGCAATTCGTTATTTGTATACAGGGTGGTGGTGGATAGTTGTTTGAAATTGAGAATATATCGGTACGTGTTTCGTTTTGATTTTGTTTCAAATTTGAGCAACTTTTACTTCAATTAACTGACTCCTGCCGTTTCGTAAGATAGTCACCGGGATACTAGTTATTTGACACCCTGTATATAATTCGCATTTTATCAAAATTGCATCTGAAAATTCATGATTTTCAGATCACTTTTCGAAATTTGTTTCGTTTTTGAATTATATATTGAAAAATGATTTTAATTTTTCCCTAATTTCTCCGAAACTATCGACTATTCGGCAACGCTGTTAGCATGCTCTTAATTCTGCTTTAAGTTGGCAACTTTTACCTCAATTTACTAACCTCGTAACTCTTACCGTTTCGTGAGATAACCAACGGGACATTAGTAAATTGCCACCCTGTATATAATTCGCATTTTATCAAAATTGCATCTGAAAATGCAATTTTGATTTTCAGATCACTTTTCAAAATTTGATTCGTTTTTGAATTATATATTGAAAAATGGTTTTAATTTTTAACCTAATTTCTCCGAAACTATCGACTATTCGGCAACGCTGTTAGCATACTCTTAATTCTGCTTCAAGTGGGCAACTTTTACCTCAATTAACTAACCTCGTAACTCTTACCGTTTCGTGAGATAGCCAACGGGACACTAGTAAATTGCCACCCTGTATATAATTTGCATTTTATCAAAATTGCATCTGAAAATGCATGATTTTCAGATCACTTTTCGAAATTTGATTCGTTTTTGAATTATATATTAAAAAATGGTTTTAATTTTTCCCTAATTTCTCCGAAACTATCGACTATTCGGCAACGCTGTTAGCATGCTCTTAATTCTGCTTCAAGTTGGCAACTTTTACCTCAATTAAGTGACCTCGTAACTCTTACCGTTTCGTGAGATAACCACCGGGACACTAGTTAATTAACACCCTGTATAAAATTTGAATTTTATCAATTTAATTGCCAAATGGTGAGGTGGCTGAAATATTTTAATTTAAGAATTTTTGTGTACTAATTAATTAGCTATTAGGGTGCAGTTGTTCAAGAAAAGTATTTTATTGTTTATGTATTAAAAATCATAATGCTAAATTTAATTATTTATTTAATAAAAAAAAAAAAAACAAAACAAAATCAGCTGTCATACTCTATGCGATCTTTACGACAATTTTTCGATCAAGATCGGAAAATAAATTGAGCAAAATTATTGTATGCCAAAATCGGCCAATCTTAAATTCTAAGTTTATAACCTATAAAATTGAACACTAATAATGCCACTTGCTTGGAATTTAACCAAATTACTAGATACATGTACACTGTTGAGTGCGAGCCACTCACTCACACAAAAGTTAGGTTATGTACAACATATTTGTTTATATACTGTAACTATATCACAATGGCAAAATGTTTTTTCCTTGTTTGTTTGTTTGTTTATAAGGCCTTTATTAACCAGTATAAAATTTGAATACCGATAATGATAAAAAATAGTTTGATGAACTGATGAGCAATGTAATACCTGAAAATGGACAGATGATTAATTTGACAATAAATTCTGTGTTATGTAAATTCATTTATCGGAACTAGGGATGGGCAGAAAAATCGATTAATTGAGTGATCGATATGTAAAAAAGAACTGCTATTAATCGAATTAAACAGTTTCCATTTAATCCATTTTACCCATTAATCGATCACTGAGATTTCCGATTAATCGATAAAAATCGAATATGATGTTTTTTGTGTAATAATCGATTACTATTTTTGTGGTTCTTTGTTTTTTTTTCAATTAATTGCTATTACTAGATGATTTTATCACTGCACTACTATCGTTCACCATGCCCATCCCTATCAATCAACCAACTTACCATCGCCATTGTTTTTTAGCCACCTCCAATGAATCAATAGGATCTTTTAATAGATAGATACGTATACCTTTCAAATAATTCTTAAAATATTGTCCCCAATCTAATTGTTTTAAATCGCTAAAGAAAATCTCTCGATCTCGATCGGACATGATTTTCTGTAAATGTCGTACCCGTGTCGATTCGAAATTCCAATCACGCACAGAGAAATACGAAATGACACTGGCGTATTTGTGGATTTTACGATATGTCGTAATCAATCTGGAAAAATTATGATTTTTCGATTAAAATATTAGAGAATTTCGTCGTAACAATCTGAAATCGTTGTTTTCGATTTATTCCTGTGATTGATAATTTAGAAAATTCACTCACTTTGGCTTATGTCTACGAACCACCAATGATATATCGACAAGTAATGCGGGCAAATAATGCAATAGCGTAATTAATATCAAATAAATCGAATAGTATTTGCATAGACCGAAACTATAATACCATACAGCTTTTGTTGATGGCACTTCCATTCCATGTTTCTCGGATTGTTGCATAAATTTACCCCATGTTATCGGCTTATCTGTACTCGATTCGTAATTGTATATTGGAATTTCGAATGATTCCTTTTGTTCTTGTGCTAAAATCAACAAATTTTTTTTTTTTTGGTGGCTGTGGTCACTTTAGTGTCCGTAGTTTTTTTTTTCGGCGCTTACTTTTTCTATATTCATCAGCCACTTCCCATGCAGCAGCAATCAATGAATTCACGCACATATCAACTGGTACCAGATTCGCATTGACATTATGATCGCAATACAATATACGAATCAAACCGATACCAGCACCAGCACAAACACCAGTTGGTCCATACATATTATTAATCCATGCCTCTAATGGTTCTCGGTATGTTGAAATTACTACGAATTGAAAAAGAAAAGAAGAGAATGTTAAAGAACAACTAGATGATTTAGAAATGTTGTATACCTATGGCAGGTCTAAATATACCAACTGGCATATTATTCGATTCCTGTCTTACTAAATCCTCAGCTGTTTGTTTCGTAAATGCATAAGTATTTGGATAGTCACCTAATAGACTAGCGAAAAAAACAAAGCCCATTCTAATTAGTATATATCAATTTTTATTACATTGCGTATGTTAACGTACGTTGGTGTTATATTATTCAAAATTTTCTCTGGTACCGTTTCCGTGATTAGAATCAATTTCTGGCCATCAATTGGTGGTGAATAGATTCGTTCCTCAATTGTTTTCTGTGGACAATTGCCGAAAATGGTGGAGACGTGCATGCACACTTTCATATGTTTCATCGATTTGCATAGATGTAGTAGGTCGCGTGGTGCACGTACATTAATTGCAACAGCCGTTTTAATGCTCTCATCGAAACGAACAGTTGCGGCAACATGAAAAACTACATCGATCTATAAAAGAAAATAAATTAGAAGTTAGTTAGTTTTTAAGTGGAAATTGAAATAATCGCCCATCCCTAATAGATGAGAGATTAGTGCTAGTGGTAATAAAAAAAAATTATTATTTTGTGCATCGTACCTCATCAATTAACATCATTTTATCTTGTTCACTAATTCCCAAACCGGATAATATACAATCGCCGCTAATACCAACGACTTTATGCCGAAATTTCGGATATTGACATTTGACTTGATCGAAAATCACATCGTCAAACAATTCATCGATTCGCTGATCGATTGTTTTCCCTTTTTTACTACGCACAAGTAAATAGAGTGTGGAAATTGTTGGACAGCTACGTAATAGTTTTTCGACTAGAATCTTTCCTAAGAAAAACGAATAATAAGATGGTGAGCAAAAAAAAAACAAAATGGATTTTTAATTATTAATCAGACCTACCTAAAAATCCAGTTGAACCTGTTATTAGTATATTGGTACCATCATAGAATTGTTGAATTGGCGTTAATTCCTTCAAGTCATTATCGAACGATTCAGATACACTGTCCGTTTTCTTGAAATCTTCAATGTATAGCGACTGATTTTTGATGTGGTTTGGTGCTTGGAACGTTGCATAACCTAAAATTTGAATCTGAATGATTTCTGATATTTATCGCCCTCTGGTGGACCAAAAAAAGAAGAATTTCCGACCCACAAATATTTTGACTTTTTTTGTTAGGTTAACCAGATCTTCATATACATTAAGAAAAAATAAACAAAAAAATTGCTTTTCTCTTTTAACGTAACGGTAAATAATCATTAATATGCATATGTATTACATTGTCATAGCATAGTCGATAATGTGTCAGATTATCTATTTGCATAATACTTAAAATTAAACAACGCCAAAAAACTTAATTGGCTCTGAACCACTTTGACATACACCCATGAAAAGAATACGGTTTTTGAAGGAACACATCATAAATTGAAAAAGAATAGTCGGTACCACCCATCAACGACTGCTTAAATAATGTAAAAATTGATAAATTTAATGAGAGAAAGGCAATAGACCCGGTTCCTCCCCCACTCCCCCGCCCCTCGCCCGCCATTCATAATCGGAAAGTATTACAAAAATAGAAAGGTTAGGAATTGTTTATTTACATTATCTCGTATATGGAAATTTAATTGTGTAGGATCTAGCTAAAAGGAGGTTGTTGAGGTAATCAAAATTTATAAATAGGCAACCAGCGATGTGTCAATCTAATCAAGAAACTAATTCGCTTGCTTGCCTGTCATTTGCATAGACAATGAACATTGTTTTTGCCCAAAAAATGCCACAAACAACGAAAAAAAGTCATGTTAAATTATGCGCATAAAAAGTTACATATTAATACGTTGGATAAACAAAATTGTAGAGACATATTTACGACTGACTTGACATCAAGGCTACAAAATATGTTGTTATCTATACAAAAATAATCGCTATAAAAAAACAAACGAAAGTGGCCGGAGGAGTAGCGCTCGTTCACAAGGCAATAGGAAAATTTTGGGTAAGCAGACACGTTAACAGAAAATTTCCATATATAACTGGCTATATTAAAGTCAAACGTCAAAGGTGGTACAATGAACGATTTAATTTCTAATTGTGTGTGACGTCATAATATTATTCCACTTGCATAATGCAGTTAATCGTTTGATTTATAGATGGCACTGAACTCAATCTTGTAAATGCATAGATATCTACAGGGTGTATAGTTACTATAGGAGTCCAGGAAACCGTAACAGTTACGGGGTCGGTTGAATTAGAGAAAAGTTGTCAAATTTAAGTAGGGATAAGCAAAAAGGTCGATTAAAATTGCTCGATAATTGATAAGTTTCGTTTTTATAGAATATTTGGATGTAATATCGAATTGGTATTATCGAGTGGTACATCGTTGAATTCGTAGTGATGTGGGCTGCTAGAAAACAAGGGTCGCATTTAAAAAAAAATTTATTAAGTTGAATACCAATGTATTTTTACAATGGCTAGTATCATGACTCGATAGTGGCATAAAAATGGTGTATGTTTTGTTGGAAGAACTTTTTTCCAACTTTATTAGTTGGAATATTTATTATTTCTTAGAAACTCCAGCATATTTGGCAACGCTGTTAACATATTCTCGATTCGATTTAAAAATTTCGCAGCAACTTTTACCCCGAATTAATCGACCTCGTTACTGCGATGGCACACCCTAAAAAAAATCCACCCTGTACGAATCGTCCTCAGCAAGAAATTGCATAATGTTCATTTTAATTTAAAATCTTGTTTATAACCACCAAAAAAAAAAAAAAAAACTTATTAATTAATTAGTCCATCATAATTTTAATGAGTTCAAGAGCAACGGATCGTATCGTGTCAAAAAAAAAACAAAAAAAAAAAAAAAAAATGTTTTGAAACCACACGAAATGTAAACTTAAACTGAATAACAAAAATCAAGTCACTTATGCAACTTTCAATCGCCGCATATTGTCAAATTTGCGCGACAGTAACTTTTGTTTGTTTTACATATCTGTCCATGTGTGTGTATGTGTGTGTGTATGTGTAAATATGTAGTTAATATTCTAGTTTCGTTCTAATGATTTAATCCAAATTTAACCTGTGCGCTTTGTTAAATTTTGCCGGATTAACGAAAATGGAAGTACAATTGAACTTCTGTACGCCAATCATGGCCTACTATTTGATGAAATGTTTATTTATACATCGAAGGAATTTGATGTCAAATTCTTTTTGCAATGTTTTCGATATAAAAAAATGTTTACTTTTATTTTATTTAATTTTAAGCAATAAGTTTTTTTTTGTACTGTTGTTGTTGAAATAAAAACAAAGAAAATGCAGTTTTTCAATTTTCCAAGTTTGTTCATCGATTGAAAATCAATCGAATTACGTATTACAAATGCATAATATCTGATGATAGGAAAATATTTTTACTTAATTAAAAACGTCCATTAGATACGTGTTTCGTGTAGAAATTAATACATATATACAGGGTGGCACATTACTGGTGTCCGTAGCATAAAATTTGCATCGATAATTTTTAACTTAATCAAAAAAAGATGTTCAATTAATAAATTCATTCTGAAATTACTCAAAACTCACTTACCATAACGTTCTCCAATCATTTTCCAAAAAAAAAAATCACAAATGAAAATTCAAAAAAATGTCGCCCGTCAAAACAATCTAAATCGATTTTTCGATACACCGAATTGAAGATATCGCTATTTGTAAATAATAATCAATCTGAATGAAATGAAGTACTAACTGAAAGTACTACCTACTATAAGGTACTACTACTCTGTGTGTGTGTGTGCGGTTGGTTGCTTCTTCAACGCACCACGTCTAGTTAATAAATAAATGAAATTGTATAACGGACGTAAAACTTATAGTATAATAAGTAGAAAATATCGTTTATAATTGTTTTTTTTTTTCGTACCCACCTTTCTTGCGCTTATCATTGGTTTAATAATTAAAATTGTGCTGACTAGACATACATAATTAATTTGATGTATTAATTACATATTGATTTGTCAAAAAAAAAAAAAAAAAAGAAATAGGACCGAGAATGATTCTTCTAAATTAATTCTAATCTGTTAATTGTATTAATTACGAGTAAATAATTATGGAAAAAAATTGTTGAAAAATTCGTGGAACAGACTACCTGCTTAGCAAAAACAAAAAAAAAAACATTTGCATTGAATCTATGAAATTTTGATCAATTCGGCAACACCGTCACTATGTTTCAGCCCTAGTGCCATTGATTTTGATACTGCAAGACAGTTAATTACAATTACATAAAGAATCTTCAGATTTGGAGTTATGAATTAATTATACGAATTAAATATGAAAATTATAAAACGATCGCACGTACGGATAGATTTGCAAAGGTTGCTACGATTAATTCTGCTACATTTCCGTATGTATTATATATTGCCTAGATATATATATATAATTATTAATAATTGGAAAAGTTTTCGTTAAAAAAATATCGTTAGATAACACATTCGAGATTGTTTTACCCTTGATTCCAGGAAACGAAAACAAGAGCGAATCGAATTAAAATGGCCGGGTCGCTCAAGGTTATTATTATTGCCTATGTATACACATTACATTCACCCAAAAAATGAATAAACAGCCGTATTAATTCTACAGTAAAAACTAATGACGACAATGTGTATATATTATTCGAAAAAAATCGTATTGAATTAAATTTAAAATAAATAACCTTTAATGACGATAATGGTAAATTTATGCAACCGAAAATACTGTCGAAGTATTTTGGATAACAATATGGATAGATACTGAACGAGATGGCAATGGTTTAATGTCGTTATTACTAAAAGTTATTTAAATAAAACTATCCCTTATTAAATGAAATTCAAATAAAAATCATTTTATAATGGAAGTTATTCGGTGACTGTTATAATTCCGTTCTCGATAATGTTCGATCCTCGTCGACAGTAGTCGGAATCATTAATAACGGGACACTAGTTGCATTGCATTTAATGTCCAAATATAATAATAATAATAGATTATTTACTTTCGAAAAAAAATGGAAATAAAAATGAATCCACAATACATTGAACGAATACAAATCAGTTGGTTCTTGTGTACCCGGTACGGACGATTTATCATGATGATCATTGTATGAATACAATGATGATTATCATCACATTTTTGGATTTCCCCATCTATTACACTTTATTATTTTTGTCTAGCAACTCATCGTGTCGTTCTTCAGAAAATTCCCTAACGAAACGCCGAATCAGTGGCGTGTGTTCGATAATAATGTTATTGAAAACGTATTTTAGCTAATGATAATACACGAAAAATGACTATTACATTGTCACTAATTGTTTATTAATTGTTTCGTTGATGGGCTATTAATTGGTGGGGTTCACATTAAGTGAACGTATTCATATCGATCATGACAATAAAATCTACAAAATGCATGTAATAAATAAAACGTGTTGATCTTTTTAATTATGAAAAATTCGGTGTAATAAAATAATAATTTAATTTTCGTTTTCAGATAAGATCCAAGTAGCTGGTGACAAATTAAATCAGTTCATAAATTGACAAATTTTCCATAAAATTTTACTAGTATTCCAGGAACGAAAAATTTCAATTAAACTTCCACACAAATTAAAAGTCTCAAAATTAATTGTCTTTATCGATATTTGAAAGAAAAAGTGTGGAACTAGTTCGGCACTCTCTCATCTTAACTTTAGGCGCAGATGTGTCCCACTTTTTCTTTTTTTTTTTGTATGTGTGGCTTGTTAGATCAACAAGTGAAATGATAGAAGATAAAATGTGGGTTAGTAGCACCAAACCAATGTATAGTTTATCATAGTATGGACGGGCTGCAATAAGAAGGAGTGGACACACACTAGAAAAACAAATAAACGGACTGCCGCCAGGCGGCGCTGTGCGACCAGCTGAGACAACTGAGTTTTTAAAACCGTTGCTCTTATGAGAAAATGAAAATTTCTTATTTTTTAGGGGATAATCATAGGTTTTATGGCAGCAGATTAAAGCTATGATTACAAAAATAATTGTTAAAATTTATTTTGAAATTGTTATTAACAATTATTTAATAGTTTATATAATTTGGTTTGGAATACTATGAATTATTTTAGATAGTCAAAATTAATGTATTAAATTTGAAAACGCAACAATAACAAAAAGCCCGCCCGTCACTGACAATCACCGACCTGCAATATACACAACGCCCTCTGGTGGTCCAAAAAAAAAAAAAAATTCCGACCCACAAGTCGGAACGAGTCTACTACTCGTTATTATCGAGCTCCACAGTTGACATTTGCATAATTAAAATAACATATTCATATTCATATTGAATTATTGTCGTAAATGTGATCCAACTAAATGTTCTAATTATTTAAATTTATTACTTTTTAAATCAATTTTACATAATATTTTTCTAGTTACATTGTAAAACTTTCATTAATAATTAATTCGTCTTTTCTATTTTCTAGACGCACGATGGCGCGACACAGATTTCTATGAGAGGAAAAGGATGCAACAGTCAACGAATAGAGTGAAGATAGCTGCAATATGATTTTCATAGAAATTAAATGATTGTTTATCGATTTTTGTGATGTTAATCTTTTACATATTTCTTTCTTATTTTACAGATAAACAAAGCAACTATTAATTAACTTCCCCTATTGCAAGCCCCTAGCCTAGTTCATTCTAAATGCAGCAAACTTCTCTCTAAAAAAAAAACTATTTTCTATAAATAAATTGACAGCTTGAATTGTGATTAGTTTTTGTTAATGTTTACAATATCGCCAGTAACAGTAAAACGCCTAATTATTAAGTAAAAGGTAATAATAGAATAATATTAATTCAAAGACAACTCGATTTTTGTATTTGTATTAAATAAGTGAAAATTCGTATTATTAATTATAAATTCCACAGGGTACAATTTTCAATTGTTATTTAAATAATAGTTTATTAATTACGCACATGAATAATAAGTGCTTTCTATAATTGAATATGCATAGTATGCTCAATATGATGTAATATAAAATTTAAAACAATGTATTGTATTTACAATGTATATAAGACGCAATATTGTATAGGTATTACGAGGTGTGAAATTTGGCATTAAAAATCTGTAAAATTCTAAACATAATATTTCAGCGAAAGAATTGACATAAATTCCAAATAAATACGTATTTACAATATGACTGTTGATCGTACATACACACAGACACACACGTCATTTAGGCTGTAAATATTGATTCACTTTTTATTAGGGAAAATACATATTGATCTTGTCATCTACAATATATAATAATAATATTCACGCTCGTAAATCTTTTTCAAAATACGCACATAAATATTCACACAAAACGAATATGTAAATTGGTGATGGTAACGAATAAAAAATAAAATGTTAGGTTATAATAAAAAAAAAGAAAGTGTAAGTTGTCGAATCGTCGTACGGTTGTACTATTTATATATATTATTAATATGGTATAGTAATAGTATTATTATCAATGATACCATAAAACCATTATAATAGTTTGTTTTAATTTTTTTCCAGCCGCATTTAAATGTCCAAATTTACCGCGCCGAATATACAGGAAACTCCCCGCCAAATATACAACTCGAAAGTGTATATTTGGCGGAGAGTTCGGTGAGTTTTTGTCGAATCGTACGATTTGATTTGGTATTGTACTATTAATATGATATATTAATGGTATTATTATCAATGATACCATAAAATCATTGTAATAATTTGTTTTAATCTTTTTCCAGCCCTATTAAATGTACAAATTCATCGCGCCGCCGAATATACAGAAACTCCCCGCCAAATATACACATAGCTCAAAAAAAAAAAAACGATTATCATATAAAAATTAACTTATTTATTTTCATCACAGAAACTACGACACTAAAAGTTTTTTTTTTTTGTTTTTTTGATTATCATTTTCTGCCGATATTTGTTGTATTCCAATTGATTTCCTCAATAGTATAATTAGCTATGAATATTCATTATGTTTTCAATCCATCGTTTATAATAAGATACTTTGACATAAACTCCTGGTTTATTTGCATATCCACAACGTTGCCCCCACGACGTCAATCCATATAATGTAAAAACACCTAGCAGCAAATTGAATAATAATCAAATCAATATATTTCTATATGGATAAATTAAATTTCCCATATATTAACTATTATATTTTTAGTATATCGATCAATTTGATTGATCGTTGTAAAAATATATAATAAATAATACCGTTATGTAGACAAGCCAATGGACCACCGCTATCACCATCGCATGCATCTATGCCACCAGTTAAATCGCCAGCACAGAACATACCGGTGCCAATATTGTCACCGTAAATATGCGCCATTTTACATACATCCATTTGATGAATCGGTATCCAGGCGGCACGTAGTTTATGTGAATAAACTAGAAATTATATAGAAAAACAGTCAAGAACTGTGTAGTTTTAACAGGGACCATCAATATTATATAGTACGGTTTGATTGGCGCCTTCGCCATTTTGTCAACATTTTCTATACGCCTTCACCATTATGTCGCTATCGGCAAGGTATTTATAATAAATTTTTATATTACCCATTTTTCCAGTTTGCACCGTTCCAAATCCGGATATTGTACAATTCAATAGACCGGCATCATAATCGACATGCTCATCGGGTAAACAAATCGGCTGTATATCCTGATTCAATTTAAAACCAGCTCCTTTCAGTTTAATCAGTGCAATATCATTGCCCATTTTGTGTCCTTGTCGGAAATGCTCGTGCAAATAATATTCTTCGATAAATGCTTGTTGTTCGGTACCTGCATTTATTAAATGTTTTTCATATCGTTTGAACCGGTAAATTAGTTGTTCATACCTTCATTTTCATCCATATCATATTCGCCTGCAACTAGAACATAAGCACTTTTCGGATAACCATCCAAACAATGGGCAGCAGTTAAAATCCATTTTGATGCAATAACAACCGCTCCACACCAATGCGCCGTCTTACTTTGACTTTTTATTCTTAGCGCCGCCTTATAGAAATGAACACAAATAGAAAATGCTCTCTAGTCTAATGTCATATAGCAACACCTACTTGCCACGGATATTCACCAGGTGTGGCCACCGTACCTTGAACAACACGAAAATGCACATCACTGGAACTATCCAGAAAAATACTATCTTTTCTATATCCACATTGTGCAGGTGGTGGGTTTGATACGATTTCTGTAATTAATGAAAATGTAAAAAATATACTGACAGCGCGAGAGGAATATAAACAATTAATAACATTAGTCTCCTGAGCATGAGAGAATCGAAACGTAGTTGCGAGCACGTGGATTTTTTTGTTACCGAATTAAATTATAGGTGAAATCTTTCTGCAAATTATCTCAAAACTAATAAACAATTAATGAATCTAACCTAATTTATTACTAATTGGATTCATTATGGATTCTTCCAAAACTTTCGGATTTCTTTGAGCATCAACATCTACACTATCTGCACTTTGTTTGCTGCATCGAATTCCAACATCTTCCGAATGATCACAATTATGCTCACCCCACTCCCAATGTGTGCACTGTTCCAATGTCGTTTCGTTACCGAAACATGTCACCTGATCCAGCCAAATCGGTCCAGTACCTGAATTTATCTGCAATTACTCTCTGCCACTACTACTACTACTACTACTACTACTAATTGACAGTTAATCACAACTCACTGCTTCCAAAGTAGCCATCTTTCATCACATATCCTGATCCACCATAACCTAAATGTTTACATATAATTTTGGCGGCATCTTCATTAAAATCATCATCACAAATCGAACCCCAGATACCGTTATGTCTGACCTCCAGACGTCCCTGATTCAGAGATGATCCATTCACTAAACGGAAAGCGGTTGGCAACTGGAATTATCGATCAATTATCTCAATTATGTTTTGTATTTATTCAATTCAAAAATGGATAAAATTGATTGTTCACAATTTGCGCATGCGTACATCACAGTAATGGCTGGCCTCATCCGAATTATCGGTACAATCGAAGACACCATCGCAAACAAATGGCAAACGAACACATTCATTGCCCGTGTCACATTTCCAATAGTCCGGACTGCATGATTCTTCTTGCGTTCTACATATCACACCTGCTATCTGAAATGGCAGAGGTCAAAAAGGTCATATTTGGTGTCTACATATGTAGGCGAGGCTTTTGTCTATCTTTTTTTTTCTTTGGGGAATTTCTATACGTTTTTTCAATTTTTTTTACTTTAAACGATAGTTGTTCAAAAAAATAAACAAAATAAAAACTCGAAAAAAAAAAAATTAAAAAAAATAAAAAAAAAAAACAAAAAAAAATAAAAAACAAAAAATTGTAAAATGAAAATAAAAAAATAAAAAAATTGAAAAATAAAAGAATTTAAAAAATTAAAAAATAAATATAAAAAATTAAGTTAAATAATAAAGTATAAAATAAAATAATAAATAATAAAATACGTTTTTTCAATTTTTTTTACTTTCAACGACAGTTGTTCAAAAAAATAAACAAAATAAAAACTCGAAAAAAAAAAAATTAAAAAACAAAAAAAAATAAAAACTCGAAAAAAAAAAACAAAAAAAAATTAAAAAACAAAAAAAAATTAAAAAACAAAAAAAAATAAAAAACAAAAAATTGTAAAATGAAACTAAAAAATTAAAAAATAAAGTTTAAAAATTAAGTTAAATAATAAAGTAAAAAAAAAAAAAATAAAAAATAAAAAAAAAAAATTAAAAACACCAAATAAACTGAAACAAAGAAAGAAAGAAAAAAAAATAAAGTATAAGCGAATAAACAGCGAAACTGGAAAAAGATTCAAACAAATCGTAACAGCTGTCGTTGAAAAAAAAAAAAAAAGTTAAAATAATGCAAAAAAACTTCACAAAAACAAAAAATATGTATAGACAAGACTTATACCTCATGGTCATCGCAATTATGTATACCCCATCCAGGGAAATTGCAATGCATCAAACTCGATTCATTTCCTAAACATTCGATATCGTCCATCATATACAGGGTGTTGTTTTCCACGATATCTTTTGCATAATGGGAATTACCTTACAAAGACAATATCACACATTAATAATCTTCCAATGTTCCACTTAATTCTATGACATACCTATTACTTTGACAGCACCAAGTTCAAAACCCACTTCTTTGCACAGTACATCTGCATCGACAAGACTAAATTGATCGTCGCAAACGTAGCCGGTTTTTCCGAAAACTGCAACCAAAAATTTCAAATTGAATCGATTGAAACTTTAACGCGCGATAATCAACAGTGATAACTACCTGTTATCTCTATTCGTCCTTCATGACGTTGTTGAGCGCCTGCCAGTTTTACATCATAACCGAAATCGCTGGCTCGACAGTTTTTCTCGTCAGCTCGATCGCCGCAATCATCGAAACTATTCGAAAAGTGACAGAAAATATGGATATTTTATAAATCTCGATAGTACTTCGGATCTTACCCGTCACAAACCAGATCGGAGTTTAGACATTTGCCATTTGGGCATCTATGCATATTACTGCAATCCAATACGGTACCACGTCGCTCATAATAATCCCATGAATCTCGATTTTCGTTTAGTGCTCCCGTAGTGCCGATATTTCCATCGATTAGAAAGCAAGTTTGATCCACTCGTCTGTAAAATTGAAAAAAGATTTGGAACAATGTGCCTAGATGGTTGCCTATACACTACTACTATTTAGAAACCTGAAATTGAAGGACCGGCACTCAAATTTCTCATTGTCCATGCAAAGCAATGCGCAAGTAGATTGACTGATGTTGTTCCATCGTTGTTTCTCCAATGAGTGCAATCGAGAGTTTTTGTACAATTTGAATTCGTTCAAGTATTTCTGACAGTATTTTTCGTCTTTTCCATCTGAACAGTCCTACAGAGATTTGTACGTCAATATAACAATTTGTTAGATGACAAATACCCACCTTAGTACCATCACAAACAAAATTTTTCGCAATACAACTTTTCTTATCGCAAACGAAATCATTGCCATCACATTTACTCTTCATTTTCTTATTATTATTCAATAGATTTTCCGGAGCCAATGTTACCGGTTCACCATCTTCGTATTCAAATACATAATCAGCATTAATATCGGTACTAACCACATCTGGAAATGGTGGTGGCCATACGGCTCGTTGACTCGAACCAGAAGTAGAAGTTGTACGAGATGTGGTGGCTAATGCATAATTTCTCGTCTCTTGCGGATTGAAAATATCCACATAATCCACTGGATTGTCATTTTTATATTCGCCAGATTTTGTTCTATTGACTTTATTAATGGGTGTTACTACATATCCAGGATATGTAGTGGTACTTGAAGGGAGCCAGTAGCCATTTCCTTGTCTATGAGTTGAAGTGGATGTTTCACGATCTTGATGTTGCCATTGTGCTTGTACTTCTTCCTGACGGTTGTTGTTATTGGAATTTGGACTGGGACCACAGTGGGCTCCGTGACAGTTGCCTTGATTTCCTTATAGAATCGTAAAATTACAATTATATTAATCATCATCTATTTGATAGACAGCTTCTTACCCTGAGACTGATATGAGCCAGGGCATAGAGCCCCTATACAATTCGCAGGTTGCCACGGATTAATTGCTTGACCTCGATTAGATTGTTGACTATCTAAATTGTCAATTTGTCTAGTTACACATGACAGCTTCTCTTTACAGAATACTTTACCATAATTCAGATTATTTGGTCTTCTACCACATTGATCGCCTTGGCAATTAGTTGGAGTTCCATGTCGATTGTCACGATCGTCTGGAATTCGATGAGTTGGATATCCAAATGGCTCATAGGAATGCTGATTATTATAATCCGTAGTAGGCTGCGCTTGACTGCATTGGTATCCTTGACAGTGGTGGTTGTTTTTCTCATCTAAATGTGACAGATTTGCAAACATTTCAAACCTGATTCGAATCAGTTTCATTTACAGCGACAAGATATTTACTTTGAGCATAATTTTGCTGTTGGCCTGTATGTGAATAGCGTCCACTATTATCCGTAAAAGGATTAATGTCAGTAGTGGTAGTGTCAACCTCACCATCATCCTTACAATCAACATTATATGGCCAATCACACGTAAGAATAATAGGATTAAATAGAGTTCCTGGTGCACAGTCTTGCACATAAGTGATGCCATTGGCGCAATTTAGGAATTTTTTACAACTGTTCGGATGCTTAGTGATTCCCTGGAATCCTTCCGGACATTTTGGTGGTGTTTTCCGATTCTCTATCGGTTTGAATGGTGCTTGATAGCAATTGCCATCGCCAGCATTACATATTTTATTGTAGTTAGCAGTTTGTTGACGAGGTGGTGGTGGTGGTGGTGGTGGCTGTAGATCTCGCAGTGGAGCCGAAATACCATTTGTATGATAGGCTGATAAACATTCATTTATTGGCACATTGCATATGACATATTTGACATAATAATTATTATAAGACTGCTGACTAGATCCATAGGATGATTGATAACCGCAGGTTTGCTCATGTGGATTGCATAGAGCACCATTCGGTCCAACCATGTATGTACCCTGCTGGAAATTACTACAATCCTCAACAAGTAAATTGCATACAACATACTGAATGTAAATAACATTAGAAGCAGTGAAATGTTGTTGGAAATCAAACTGGGGACAGTTCTGATTCATTGGCTGACAAATCGATATTTTATAGTGATTCTGTTGTGAATTCAAATCAATACGATTCTTTTCGATACCACCTGTCTGTTCCCGTTGTTGATAGGATACATAATTTGTTGCAGCACTAGTTTGTGAGCTGGAAAAACACGTGGCTTGATACGGATGATTGCAAACATTCTGACCGATATCGAATAGCGTGCCAGGTGGACAGTTTTTCGGTACTGCATTACCATCATTACACTGAATAAACTTGGTGCAGTCAGTATAATTTGGTATTAGGCCAGTGAATGTTTCAGGACAATAAGCTTGTTCGAATGATTGATATTTAGCTGATGTTAGACTTCTAGCTGTTGGTCCTGTAGGGTAAGAAGGGGAATAAAGTAGCTGCAGTGTTGTTTACTTATTGATTACCAACCAGTAACACATTCGACTTTATTCGGATAATCACATTCCAACGTTTTCGGATTGAACAGTGTGCCTGGGGCGCAATTTCTTGGCCCACCTCTGCCATTCCAACAATCCAAGTATTGATTGCATGATAATTCGTAGACGAACTGTCCAGTGGAGCCTTTAGGACAACTATGGGATATAGAAAAGACTCGAATTCAATTGCCTATAAGTATGAGTAAAAATATGATTTAAGCATAAGAGACATTTCTTTTGAAATTTGCCACCTAGGATCAATATTCATGGCTTAATCATTGATGGCCATTACTAAATTTGCACCCTGTATATGTGCCAATATACTATTTGGTACACTAGCTACAAACTAAGATAGAAGTCATGTCGATTCTATTTAAATAAAAGTAAAATGAGTGCTGAAATCCTATTTAGGAATATCGAAAATTAACCGGTTGATGGTGGAAAAAGAGAGATGAAATATCCATATACAACACATAAAAAATCATTTCGATTCAGTCAATATTTACGATGAAATCAGTTACGGACATTAGTAGTGTAACACCCTGTAGATCGATCCAGTACCTGGTAAAAATTTCGATATTTTTATATTTTTCTATTCTCCTTTTATACACTGTTCGGCTATTCAACGTATCCTTTTCTATTACATTCGAATTATGCTCTTTGAGAATATTTTCAATTTTTCTCTGTTGCTCTTCTGAAATGTACACGGGATAGATTCTCAGTGAGTGGCTGTCACTTCTACAAGCAATGAAAATTATTGCAGCAGGGAAAATTGATGAAAATATCAATATTTTTATTACCCGTTCGAATTTCCTAGTAAACTGGACGTGTAGTTTTTATGATGAATAAAAACTTTACTGTAATTACTATTATAAAATGGCTGCGAATACGCTTTGTAATTTGGAAATGATTTGATTTTCATTGCAATGTTTTTATAAGGTTTTTCGTTTTCATTTTTTGGAACGTTGTAAATCTGACGAGAAAAATGAAAGAATTAAAGCGGAAAAAGCAGATCGTTTGACATATGTGATAATAAATATTTATAAATTTGATTTAATAGACTAAAACACTTACGGCTATTACGAATAAACTATTACAAATAAACAACAACAAACAATTAATACTGACACACGCCATTTTATTTTGAATCGTTCAAATTGTCTTAACGGGAAACCTTTTCTTTACGTTAAAATATTCAAATTCGATGTTCAACTGAACAATTTTGCTATAATTATCATCTTTTGTTTACGGAGAAAATTGTTATCACAAATAAAATTGGCCGGGCCGGGTCAATTAATTAATTGGATCAAAACAATATTTATCGTGTATTAAAGCGATATTTATATGGGATGTAGTGAATAATCTTATTTGTTGATTGCAGTCGGAATCCGCATTGTTTTACTATTAAATTAAACGATGGCACTACAACAAATTTATACAGCCCTATTCCATACAGCGCACTTACCTCCTACTACTATACATACACTTCGAAAAAAAGGGTGCCCTTATTTCCATGCCTCAATTCACTGAACGAAAAAGGGTCATTTACATTTTATGCGATTAATGGCAAGTGCCGCGGCACTTGTTTCATATTTAGAAGTGCATATTAGCAGCTCGGTAGTAGCCAGTCTACTTTCTACCATACGAGGTGTAAGCGCCAGTTAATTTATTGATTAATTAATATTTAACTTGGAAAATTATTAATCATTTATTTTATGATTAATTTTTGGTGATTTCACATTGTTTTTTCAATGTGTTTTGTTCAAATTGAAAAGTGCTACTTTGTGCTGTTCGAAAATTGAAATAAATTCCAGTATTGTGAAAATTTGCAGGAAAATAATGAGCAAAATGTAAGTGATCGAATTAGCATTGTAATTGAATTAATTGGCAACAGGTGCCAAACACATTAAATAATAGCTATAGTCTGTTCAATTCTCTTATCAGCAGTTTAATGTGACGTAAAAAACATATAAAATCATCTCTAATTTACAAATACCGTTTTCGATATTTATTTAAAATCCCTTTCACACAATACATGAAATGAAAGTCTTTTTGTTTTGTTGTTATTATTATTTATAACGCATCAATGATTTAACGGAAATGAAAACGAACGCAAAAAAATAGTGAGATGTACCCATAAAGTGGCCGGAATTGGCCGATGTGATAAACGGAACAATCCGCTGTCTCTATGAAATCGATCTCTATAATCCATAAGAAATGGATAAGTGGAATTTATATAGCACAACATTTCAATGGAATGAACACTGTTTCTTCGTTGCTTTGTAGAGCTGCACGAAATTGTATATATACAGGGTGTAATTCTAGTAATGGCCATAAGTGATACGACCTTGTCTATTGATACTAGGCGAATGATTTCAGATGTGTGTTTTGTATGTTTAAAACATGCCTTTTTTTAAGGATAGATAATTAAATAGACACCACATCAAACAATAAACAGACTAATATGTCATTCCAAATCACCGAAAACTTTCAAAACGAAAAGACAAAATTGCTATACCAACGTTATTCTTTTTTCACACACACACACACACACGATCAGTGGTGTCATTATAAAAATGTATCCGCCGTGACAAAAAAATAATAACAATTAGTATTATTTTGTTTAATCTAAGTGTCATCATTCGACCGATTTATGAATTAAAACCTCGAACCTCTAAAATTTCAAATGTTTATACTGAGTGAAACAACGAAATTGCAAGATAATTTATTTATTTATTATGATTCTGTGTAATTAGATCTAATTAAACCACATTCTCCTATGACTATTAGGTAATGTGAACATTACGTAATCGCTAACGATTAGAAAATGAACAGGTTTATCAAACCGCTGGTACGATATGGTTAGAATCTATGGATTATGGACAGTAGTTTTCAGAATACATTTATGTGAAAATATGTCAAATGTTTGTTTTAATGGAGTAATTTGAATTTAATAAGATTTTTATCTAATTAAGGTCAGCTAAACATACATATACTGACTATAGTTCAGAACGTATTTCTTATTTGCAATAAAATTATTCTTTCGAGGAAAATCGGTAAAAAAAAAAACAGTGGGCGTCAGTTCTATGTATCATTTCCGGTTTTTCCATGCTTTACGGTCACACGCAAAGTATTCTTTATACTTATAGACGGCTCCTAAGGGAAACTAATGGCGGCATAAAAACAATAAATAATGAACGATTTGGATCTAGAACGATACGGTTCTACTAAATGAAAACAATTTGTTGGATTGCCTCGCGCAACGAAAGTGATTTGTACTGGAATCATATTTAATCATAGATAAACCCCATTTTTGTTTCTATGTATTTAATACATCAAATTAAGCCACATAAGATGATTGTCCTTGAATTCCAGCATATAGAACTACATATGCCAGGAGGATATGAATGGTGCGAGCCAGGAACTGTTTTAATAGAATTTTTTTAACACACGATCAAGTTTTTCTAGACTTTCGTGCTAAGTTTTATCGATCTCGAGGGAGAAAGAAATAAAAAAAAAAACAGAAAATATTCTTTGACCCTTGGCTAATGGGTGGAAAAATGCAAATTTATGATTCTATAACCTAATTTCAGCTTCTGACTGTGCTCATTGGTCAGCAAATTTATTCAGATATTCATCTACTAAGTATGACCTTGTACGCAAAAAAATATTAAAATTAATTTACTTCTGCAAATATATCTGCAGTACTAGTACCACTAGCCAACTGAACTTATTTTATTGTCGTTTATAGGGAAATATATTGGATTATTTTAACCTCTATCCTCTTCATCCAAATACGAGCAGAAAAAGAAAATTGCGCCAAAGATCAATACGACATTTGCGTACGAATAGCGGATCCATTAGTAAAGGTAGTACTCTAGTTCTAACACATAAATCATTTTTTGTATTTTTTCATACTCTCAATTCTTTCATCATTAGGAAGCACATTTAGTTGTGCCAGACAATTTGGATGATATCGATCTAGTATGTCGTATATGGAATCGATTCGTTGATTGTCTACGACGTTATACGGATCATTGTTTTAACGATCTAGAAAGGCAACGTTTCAATACGGCAGTTGAAAGTCCAATAGAGAGTGTCCATCAGATGTGTATGCAACCGAATTATCAGAAAGGTAAAAAGTCGACGTGTGTGTGATGCAACCAGGCGATTTGTGATTGTCAGTTTGTCCATGGTTGAATGCATCAACAAGAAACAAATCGATTCAATTCAAAATATCTGTTCGAATTTCTTATAGAATACCTTAAACATGCACCCTGTATAAAAAGTATCATAATAGAGCGGGCACATTGCGGTCTACATTATAATTTACTTGTCGATGAAGCGGAAAAGGACAATTTTGATTCAAAGTCCACTTTATGTTGGTAAGACTGGTCAAATAGATTGTAGTATATATGCAATTGGCATTATGTGTCGGTTATTTGTAGCTCTCACGATCGATTCAGGCAGTGCGTTCAACGTGAAACAAGGAAAATGTGCGATAAGGGAGTGCGAAATGGTGCCGCAGCGAAATTTGCTATACAAATTATCGATAAGGCATTGAGATTTTTGGAAGAGCAATGCATCAATTATATGTAAGTATTATCAAAAGTAAAAATAAAAAAAATAACAAAAAAATAATAAAAATTAAAAAATTAAAAAAGTAAGAAAAAAAATAAAATAATATTGAAAACAAAGTAAAAAAGTAAAAAAACAAAAAAACAAAAAAATAAAAAAATAAAAAAATAAAAAAAATAATAAAAAAATAATAAAAATTAAAAAATTAAAAAATTAAAAAAAATAAAGAAAAATTAAAAATTAAAAAAAATTAAAAAATAAAAAATAAAAAAACAAAAAAATAAAAAAACAAAAAAATAAGAAAATAAAAAAAATAATAAAAAAATTATAAAAATAAAAGAATTAAAAAAGCAAGAAAAAAAATAAAATAATATTGAAAAAAAAGTAAAAAAATAAAAAATTAAAAAAATAAAAATTAAAAAAAATAAAAGATTAAAAAATAAAAAAATTAAAAAATAAAAATAGATAAAGAAAAATAATAAAAAAATTTAAAAATCAAAAAATATAAAAAAATAAACAAAATACAAAAAATAGAAAAAAAAATTAAAATTTTTAAAAATTAATTTAAAAATTATTATTACTTATTATTACTATTAATTAAAACATTATTAACCATTCATATTGTACCAGACCGAATTCGGGCGATTGTCAAATCCCACAAGAAATCGATCCATCAACAATATTATCGCATACACTTCGATCTGATTCGACGTCACATGTCAGTACGGCTTCAAGTGAAATTTATCCATGGAGCACGTCACAACAACAGGAAGCGAACTATAAAGAAATTTCCCCATTGCGAAGTATACCAAAAACCATTGTGACAACAACGTCGACCAACAATAATTGGTTACCATCCAGTAGTAGTACAAACAGTCCAAGTACTGTTGATAATAATTGGAGAAATTCGATTATACCAAGTAAATAGAATGATGAATAAAAATCAGTTCTACGTCTGTTAATACGTTGACACATGTCATATAGGTTCTTCAGCATTACCAGCACGAAATTTAGGCAGTAGAAATCGACCGTCATCATATGGACGATCAAAGTCATGGACAACATCATCAGAACCACCCAGCAGTTCTACTAATATCATTTGGTCATCACCTACAGATACGTCTACGAAACCAGATATTATATATCCAGATCAATTATCGACTGTAGCCAGTTGGAAGTCATTTGGTGGAGTTAATAAATATGGCGGCAGTAATTTATATGGTAAAAATCATATTTAATAAAGACCCAGTTGGATTATTTTTCGAATAAACTGTTCATTTTTAATAGAATCTATAGTGAAACAGTTTCTTTTAGGGTCCACCAGGTGGCGCCATAATACATTCTGCTTTAAATTGAATTACTTTATTTTATTATCAATTTATTAAGTACAAATATGCATTTCTTTAAATTTTCGTTTGTATTTTAATCCTTTCTAGGAAATGAAATTTCGATTTGTTTCTCAAATTTCAGATCCGTCATCATATAAATCGACAACGGAACAATCACGAACTAGTAATCCGACAATAAAATCATCATTATGGAACACACCATCAACGATCTATTCGACAACATCTGAAACATGGTATCCAGCTGCTGGCAATCAATTAACAAACGAAGTGGACGAACCGAATCAATTGGGTTTAACGAAACCACAGAATAGTAGAGCATCGCTAATGATATTCAATACACAAACTTATTGTTTATGGATTAATGTTTGGTTAGGTGTAATAATTTGGTTACAAACTTTTATCTTATAGATTTGGAAATTAATCGATTAGTTAATTGTTGTGTGCACACACTAGTCATTAGTTAATTAACTATTAAATTATTGTAAGTAATATATAAACGCTTCCATAAATTGTTAATAAATGAAATTAATTTAGTGCTTTTTATTAAATAGGTGAGGTTTTTTGTGTGTATATTTGGCGGGGAGTTCGGTGAGTTTTTGCCGAATCGTACGATTTGGTTCGGTTTGGTATTATTTACATGCATTATTAATATGATATACTAATGGTATTGTGGTATCATTGATAATAATACCATTATAACTTTTTTAACCCTATTAAATGTACAATTCGAATTCACCGCATGGAAACTTAAACGATCTGTATATTTGGCGGTAAATTTAGACATTTAATAGGGTTAAATTCGGCAAAAACTCACCGAACTCCCCGCCAAATATACCACTTTCTTTAACTTTCGATCTCATTGCAGTGGTTAAATAAATTGAAATAAAAAACAGAAAAACAAGAAAACTTTATTAATATTCATCATATATTATTTATTGTATGAATGTATAAGAAACACTGTATATTTATATAAAAATTGCAATATTTAAAATTTACAGTTTACAATGTTTTGAATTGAATGAATATCAAAATGATAAACACGAAACAGAAGAAAAGAGACAGACAGTGAAATAGATAAAATATCATTATCGAGATTTTTGTTTATCATCAATTTTGACAGCTTCCTGCATTTATATTTTGGTATATAGAAACTTATCCAATTACGGCAAAAACAATGAGATAATTATTATAAAATAAATCTAATGGAAAGGAAAAACTAGAAATTATAATAAAATTAACAGAACAAAAAAAAAAAAAATATACAGTAAACGAAACTGCAAAAAAAATTTGTTCTAAGCAAGCTGTGACTCTCACTGACACTACTCATCATTCAGCGTGAATTCCGCATTTTTAGCTCTGCTTAGATCAAATTTGTTTTACATAAATTAATTACGAGTTTGCGGCACAATTTAAACATAAACTAAATCTACTTTACGTTTAAATTGAATAAACAAACTACATATACAAGACGACATTCAAGATGTCAAAATTCTAATAGGAAAAAAGAAAAAAAAAACAACAAAATATTAACACTTATAAATCTATCTAATAATATTTATATAATTGGATCACATTAAAAACTAAAACCTTGTTCACCAAGCGAACGATACAAAAACTAATTATGTACTGATGATTCTGCGCAGTACCACCCCGAAAATTCACGGTGATGTTTGTCACGTTACTTGGTTTAGAACATGGCTGATCTCACTACGTGTGTATATTAACCAATATAATGCGTTATTCTCTGCAAAAGTATATATATATCTTTTCTATCTACACCATTTTTTTTTTTTTTTTAATATATTTCGAATTGAAATAAACTTATAATCCGAAATTGTGTAACATTTTATTAGACAGAATTTCTCTTAGCCAAAAATATATTATATTTACCTGTTACACACAATAATTTTATTATTTGATTCCATATATCTATCTACCAATAATTTTTTATACATGTAATACCAGAGAGAGAGAGAGAGAGAGAGAGAGAGAATCAAAAAGAAAAACAAATTTGTATTTATCGTAGAAAAAAAAAATTGATAAAACGTTACTCACAATCGACGTGCTCCCAATAAAATTCATCATTACCGATCAGCATTCTGATTGGCTGTAAAATTAAATGAAATAAAACTTTGAACCAATCAAAATATTTGAATTTAAAAAAATGGTGGAGGACGAATAGAACTTGTTATATGCCCCGCCCCCCGCTTATGAAATAATGATCTAGAGCACCAATTAGACGAGAGTCTTGATACGTTAGTTATTTTTTTTTTCTTGCGTTCAAAACCAACAAAAACAGCAAAAAAAAATTCCCCCATTATGAAAATTAATTAAGACATAAAATTGTGTTACTGACAAAATCAGAATTATCATCATTTTTGGTTCCACACTGTAAAAATAGAATAAATTAATAATTAATTTGTATTTGCATTGTTTATTATTTGTTCTCTCATTAATATATCAGCGTATCGGGTATTTCGCATTGTCCTATTGTTACACGATGCATCGCCATCTCGGAGATGCCGTGATAATGAACCAAGGCGCCGCCCAATACGAAAACGTGGAATATTTGATGCGAATGAAACCAGATATCGAATTTGCCTGGAAACCAACGTTCCGGTACACGTAATGCGTATAGCAATGCACCGAATATGTATAGAACCTGAAATTGATTATGTAATAATAATGATAGGTTTATTGATTGAACTATCGAGTTTTATTGTACTAACGCCCATCAGTATTAGCCAACCAAGTGATTTCTGACTGACTTTCGTAAACCATCCTTCGACAACGGCAAAATGAATTGCCGGTATAATGCCACTAAGACCAAATGTCATAAATACACCAGCTCTGAATGGTCTCCAACCCGATTCTGAGAATTTATCCCATAACGAGACCATTATACTTGTTATTCCCAATGCACAAACAACCGATAAATATATAACCTAAAAATTATAATTACAAAACAATGTTAAATTAAAAAATATATGTATAGTAAACCTTTGGTTTAAAATGACAGTAAAATCCATAATACACCCATGGCACGAAACTGCCCATAATCAGCAAAGCAATGCCACAATAATCGAGTTTCGAAAACAATTTGCCAACAAACTGCGAATGACAGCTGACCGTGTGAAATACAAATGAGAAACCAAGGCATATAATTGCACCGGCAAAAAATGCTCCAAATACAATTTTCTCTTCCAATTCAATTTCTAAATGTGGTCGCATCAAGAAAAATATCGCTATGCCTATAAAAAATACACGTCATTATGCCGGCAATTTTTATTATTATTATTATTATTAATTTATTATTACCGATAAAAGCGACACAGCCCAATAAATGCGTCCATATATTCGCTGTTTCCGTATGAATTCGAAATATACTTTTGAAACATGCCCGATAACTGGGCAGCGGTGGACGGTGTCCTCTTTGAAGAAAATCATTATCCTAGCAAGAAAAGTAAGAGATTAAAAAGTGGAATGTAACGTGGAATGATTGACCGGACCTGTAGCCAATCGGGTAGATGATGAAAATGGCATACACTCCATCCAACTGCAATCATTTTACGTACAACATGTTCGGCTTGTGTGGCAGCATTATGTGCTAGTGTTGTTATATCTAATTCATCACCTAAAACGATTTAAGAAGAATTTTGTTTTAGCAAAACATCCATACTAAGTATATGGAGGGCTGCTGTAAGAAGCAGTGAACACACAATAGAAAAACAAAAAAATTTCTGATCCACAAATATTTTGACTTTTGTTAGGTTAAGTCTACTACTCCTTGCTAAAGACCTCCATAACTAAGTATTAGGCTATTCCATTCTACATACAATAAATGTCATGTCAACCTAACCTCAAATCATCAAAAACTAAACCTTTACATTCTAATAATAATACTAATAATAAATCTATACGCATTTGTATGTCAACAAGCCATTAAAAATTTGATTTTCCCATCTAATATTCCTAAAATATTATCTAAATTGCATATGGCCAAACACACTACTCTACCTGTACCTAGGACCGCCGCTTTAAGAACATCACTCATTTCAGAATCGAGAACATGTTCATCTTCCGGCGTTGATGGCAATGGACATCCAATACATTCTTCTTCAACCTAAATCAAGAAAAAGTACGATTCGTTAATTGCAATAGAAAATTATTGATGGATCGAAGGCCCAAATCGATACAGAATAATTGTTCTGTCTGTGTGGTATTTCGCATCAAAGAACGTAGTTCATTTTGCGAGGTATTTTTTTAAATTTTAGAATCTCTTCAAGGTTATTTTAATAGTTTTCTTTCATGCGTCAACCGCCATACATTTTGAAAACGTATCGCTATCGATTATATAATTACGTATAGTTTTTATTTATCAAATGAACGTAGAATTAATGCTGGCATTAAAAATAAATGAATAAACTATACGTGTACAATTCCGACATTTAAAAAGAGTCCGTTTTAGATCGCAGTGTGCGGCGCCACGCTATGAATTTTACAATCAGCACCAAAGTTTCGATTATTTATTTTATGGCGATTAATTTTTGTTGTTCCGTACTATCTGTATCGATAATACATATAAAATGCGCAAAAAAAATTTGTGAGATACAATTTGACTTTGTTCAACCTTTGACACTGGCATTGTCCTACCAAGGTCCATTCGTTCAATAATCATACATTTTTAAAATAAACAATTAATTATCTAATTACTAACCAATGAATTAACATCATCATCTAGTAGATCCTTAATTTCCGATGCAATTGATTCGGTGTCTGGATCCCAGATTTTTCGTTTCCTCAAACTGCTATCGGTCTCGGTTAATGAATCTTCCGCATCACTATAGTACGATTGGGACATGATATTATTTTGGCCACTTTCCGGAAAAATACTAAAAGGAAAAATTGTCACATTTAAACGTTGTACTTTTAGGTAGAACAAATTCCATTTAAAATTTATTTGTTTACTGATTTTTTTTTTTTGACAGTCGAAATTTGTTTTTGTTTTGTGACAAAATGATTAATTAAAATTATTGATAATTATTACGTGCGTATAAATTCAAATGCCACAAATTAATTAGATAATTAACAAATGCTAAAAAAAAAAAGGAATCACAACTTCGAAAATATACAAATAAATCTCGAATAAATAAATAGACACGTTGATTATCTGGTGTTAATAGGATATTAAACGATTATAGAGTTAATTTATATTAGTCAGCCTTTGTTGTATCTGTAAACAATCGATCGAAGTTCCACCGAAGAAGCAACACGGCCACTAAATGCAAACATAAAAATTTGAAAGAGAAAATTGCGATTACAACAATAACAACACGAATATAAGGATATTACGTAAAAAAATATTATAGATAATTAAGTATTATTAATATATTTCCAAAACGCAAACTGACATGTTCTAATAATCAAACAAATTTCAGGTCACTCACCTTTATATAATTTGAATTGCAAACGGAGATGTTTTACTTAGTTAGAATAATCAAACTGAAAAAATACAAAACACTGAATAGAATTTAGAAAGCAATCGAAAAAAAAAAACAATTTGATAAACATATGTCTGAATGACACTTCTTGAATAATCAAAACACCAACTTTAAAATATAAAAGGAACCAGCTGACCCTGAATACTCGAATCTCATTGGTTGATTGATTCGCAGTTCATACGTCAGTTCAATCATGTAGTGTAGATTATTTAGATATGTTATGGTAGGCAACACATATTTCAATAATTTTATCAAAATGTAATAAACGGACAACAAATAGATTGGAATGGGAATTGTAATTCAGTTTCTTCCAAATTAACAAACAAGAAAAAGTTGCTAATGTGGAGATCTGTAATAAGGAGTCAACTTAACAAAAGTCAAAATATTTGTGGGTCAGAAATCTTTTTGTACACTAGAGAGCGTCGTGTATATTGTATATTTTTAAATGACAATCATTTTGTATTATATTAAAATATTCATTTTTACAATCATCATAGTTTTAATCTGCTGCCATAAAATCTATGATTTTCCCTAAAAAATAAGAAAATTTGAATTTTTCATAAAAGCAACTGTTAAACACTGTTATCTCAGTTGTTCATGCAGCGCCGCCTGCTGAATGATGTGACGGTCAAGACATGTGTCACAACCAGCTGTTTTGATGCTGAATGCATTTTGTCAATAGTACACATCACAACAACAAACAATGGCTACAGCATTATCTTATACAGGTAAACTATTGTAATCTGGAAAATTCGATTTATTACATTTACAAACAAACAGTTATTTCCGTTATCAGATTTACGTAAACAAGCACGCCAACTAGAAAACGAAATCGATTTAAAACTGGTTGCTTTCAGTAAATTAGGCGCTGGTATAAACACACCCCATAATCTACATGGTGATAATGTACCGTTACTATCTGGTGAAGACACCTTCGAAACAATGTCATTAGAAATTGAACAATTACTAAACAAAGTAGTGTTAACGACAATTTTAACAGTTAAAATTCCAATTTCAACTAGACATTTTTATTCTATATAGTTAACACATGTAAACGAAAGATTGGCAGAGCAACCAGTTGCTGGTGCGGCAATGCTTCACACAATACAACGTCATAGAGAAATACTTGCCGATTTATCACGAGATTATCGCAAAACAAATAGTCAACATGAAAGCCGTAGAGAAAGAGAGGATTTATTAAAAAATACAAATGATTCGAATACATTTCGAAATGATGGTGTCAATAATCGAAGGGATTTATATTTAAAAGAAAATCAACACATTCATAAGTAAGAAACGATAGAACGTTTCATTTAATCGTTTATTAAAATCGTTTTTTTTTTTTTCTAATTCCAGTTCGGATCATTTAATTAACGAACAAATCGCCATTGCCGTGGAAACTCGTGAGCATTTAACAACTCAAAGGCAAACATTTAAACGATTACAAACGAGATTTAATGATATCTCGAACAAGTATCCGGTGATACATAGTTTGATTAGTCGGATTAATTTAAGAAAACGACGAGATTCAATTATAATTGGACTGGTCATTGCATTTTGCACAATTTTACTATTGTGCTACATGTTTCGCTAAGAAAATGTTCATTTTTATGTGTTGAATTCAATAAAAAGAGGTCAAAAATTAGTAATAGAATATTAATAATACATATTGTTATAGATTTAATGGGTATAAAGTGAAACTTTGTATTGTCATTTTAAGAATAGTCATAAAACTTATAATTTTTTGTATAAAATTATATCTACAATTACAAAACCAAGAATAAATAAATAATTATAACGCAAAGTGCACAAATTTAAGACTTAACATTTCCAACACGTCGAGGACTTTCAATTGAAAATGGGCTGTACAATTTTGTTGGTGTTCTACCTAATAATTGTTTAGATACGGCTGTTTGTGGTGTAACAGGAACGTGTTCCGTTCGTAGACCCTCGTAGTATCTACCATGTGGTGGTCGTCTGAAACGCTGCAAATGCAAACAGATCAAGTACAGTTTTGCTTTCGAATCGTTTCGCAACTTACCCGTTGAATTCGTACAAAAAACGATTTAATTCCATTAAAGGTTTTAGATAGATTCTGTACTCCGTTTCTAATATTATTTCTCGTATTTTTCAAATCAAAAAAAGAATGATCCGTTTTGGATTCAATATTTTCTTCCAGCGGTTTAATGTTTGTTTTATTGTTGTCAATCTCTGCACATTGATATCTTAAACGTTTACGACAATTTGTGCTTTTTCTTTTCGTATCTGTTTCTATAAAAAAAAAAATTGAGTTTACAGGATTTGAAAATGTACGGATTTTTAACTAACCAGATGAGAATTGTACACGTTTAGCATCATACCAATACATAATTGCGCTCTGTCTTCGCATTTTAAATAATTAAATGTGAATTAATTAGATGTTGACAATTTAATCAATGATAATGTAAACGTACACTAATTCATAAAGAAACGACCGTTGGAAATTCGCAACCCTTTCTACAAATTTCAGTACGCATGACACCGATGCTGTCAGAAACGACACAATGGGCATTGATATTTTTAACGGCCCGAATCAAACAAGTCAATTTGGTACTAAATAAATAAAGAAGCACTAATAGTGCTTTGGACAAATATGAATCGTGATTTATGCCCTAGTTGAAAGATTAAGTATATTTATCTTCCAATAGTTATGAGAACATCTCCACAAAAATAAATTCTAGTATTCGAATTATGCAACCAACATTGACATAGGCCCCGACATCTATTATCGTACAAACATAACTTTTATAACAACAAAATGGTAGGTTATATTCCTAAAGAAATGTAAATAACTGCATTTCTTAGTTTATAATCGTGTTATTGTTTATTTTTAAAAAGTATTTCGGTTTCGGCAATGCAAAATTGTGTTCAATAATTATGTTGCCACATTTAAATAATCGTATTTATTTTCTACTGTTGCTAATTTCCACTGTAACATGTGATGTTGATCTGAAATTGGCCACAGTGAAATTGAGTGAAGATATAAACAATTTTAAATTAGAACAATTGGGTGTCTCTTTTATAGGGGTAATAAATATATTCGACTTAAAATGATAACGTAGCTTATAAATGAGTAATTTTACAGAAAATGTGTAAAAATTTCAATTATATGAAAAACTGTACAATAGCAACAAGCAAAACAGAAGAAACAATGGCGAATTTATGGAAAATAACCAATAAAATCGAAACTAAAATTAATAATATTTTCTCTGCAATGGATCAAACAGAATCTTTAATGGCGAAACATGTAGAATTGTTAAATTTTAATTTATATCCGTGTATGAATGGAACTAGTGATGAATTGAAAATGCCATTGGATACGAATAATTTTCGATATTTTGGCGCACAACATAGTGAGCAGCACTCGCAACTATAACAATTAAGATGGACTAATTACTTATTTACTTGCTTTTTAGATTTGCATCATATAAAAGAGAATGGTGTCAAGCAATTCTATTTCGTACCACTGAAACGTATAGAAAACATACAACAGTCGCCATTTTCAAAATGTACGGGAATCAATGAGGATGTTATTTGGAAAAATGTAAATTTCTTCAATAAATATACAAGAAAAAATGTTATTATTCTACTCGACCATGGAGGAAATTTGAATTTTAAACAATTACATCTAGCAAAAGAAACCGGTTAATCAAAAATGTGTAAATCACAAAAAATCAAATAATTTATCAATTATTTTCAGCCAAAACTATACTTACATACTTAACTGACAAGGATAGAGTATCATTTATATCTCTGGCATCGGAATGGTCGTTTATCGTTAGCAATCATTCACATAACACATGCAATTGCAGTGGCATCCATTATGGGAGTGGTTTACAAAATGCCACCAATCAGCATTTGTTAATGATTAGTAATTATATTGATTCGTTGGTAAAAAGTAACGGTACGTTCAGTATTTATCATATATTTGTTTACATTACACATATATTTACCTATAGTGACGTTAACCTTGAATTCAAATTCATTTTATAGGTGCTACAAATCATATTGCTGGTATTGAAAAAGCTTTCGAAATTCTAAAACAAACTATGACCATTAATCATACGAATGATACAGTAATTTTCGTTTATATTAGTTGTGATATCCGATCAGCAGGAAATGTCAGGGAAATGATCTATAGTCGGACAAGGAATTTTACTTTTCCATTTTATATGCATACGTGTGCTATTGGCGATGGTATTTAAAAACGATCTTTATTTATTAAAACTAAACAATATTGAGTATTGATCATTAATTAGCTACTTACAATTAATAATCGTTGCATCCTTAATTAAAACAGATTGTCAATTTTAGAACCAGCAGTCACTTATGAATCTAGTGACTTTCTGTCAGACATTTCGAATCGAGATTTAAACACTACATCGATAAGCAACTGTGGCTACATGTTGCACATCAATAAAACGGAAACAATACCATTTGTTGTATATAAAATATTCAGTGTTTTTATCAATAGCACAAGTGTAGATAAGCACATTTCGTTGCCGCATTGGAATACTCACAGTCAAGGTAAAATAATTGTACACGGTCGTTTTAAATATACATACTAGTTAATTTTTGTAGATTTTACAATATCCTTGACAAAAATTACCAATCTAAATCAACAATTTGTATTGTTCGGCACGGATATGTATTTCTCTAATCTAGCTGAGGATCTAGTGTATTATTCCAGCAATCAGCAATACACCTATGCATTTTTAATTGATTTAAATGGCAATGTGCTCGTTCATCCGGCCATATTGCGTCCATCAATTGTCAATCATCAATTGAAATTTGTCGATATTGAATTCTATGAGAATGTAAATGGAATAGAAGAATTAAGAACTAAATTACTTACACACTTCAACGGTTCTTATGTGACAAAAAATCTGAATGGCGAAATGGTAAGTAAAATTTAGGAATTTTACAATATAAATTGACATTTATATGACATTTACTAGATGCAGTACGTATGGCGAAGAATAATGAAATGGTACGTTGTATGCTTCGTTTTGAATAAGAATTACGACGGCTCATTTAACGTACCATATAAAGCGGTACCTAATTACTTTTCAATCAAAAATTTTTTGTATTATTACAAAACGGATGATTCGCAACCGTACAAATTCTGCAAGCACATAGATCAAATTGCAACTTTAGGTTAGTATTCTTTTTTTTTTTGCAATTTATTATTTTTTATTTACTTCTTACTCAACAGCTGTTTGTAACCAAAAAAAAAAAAAAAATTAATACATTGTTCTTCTTGTAGATGTCGCTTCATTGTACTTGAGCAGTTCGTGTTTCAATTCGCCATTTTCCGTTGCACGTACAACACAAGCAAACTTAATCGATCAAGGCTATCTGGCCTATTTGAAAGACAATACAATGCTACTAGCCAATCCCGGATTGAAGAGTCATGTTCGCGATGAAGTACTAGCTCTATCGCATATTTTAGATTATTTACGAAAGAAACATCTCTCGTCAACGACTATGTCGAAATATATTGTGCGACGTTACGTATCATCGTATAGTGGTGTTTTACAAATGTTTCCCGGCAGCATTTTACAATGGCCAGGTTTCGAAATTACGAAACGTCCATGGTTTCTACGCGCTCTACAACATCCGAATAAAGTCGTTTTTATACCACCGTATTTGGATAGAGGTGGCGCTGGTTATATTGTCACTGTAGCATATGCAACCAGTAATTTTATTAGTGCACTGGATTTAACGCACGGTTACATATTGAAAATGATACTTAAACATATGCCGTATTGTTTAAAAGAAAAAATAACCTGTTTCGTTATCGACGATCAAGGATACATTATCTATCATCCGAATTTAATGGATGTGAAAATTGGTATGACAAAACATCAAACGATTGTACCAATTGAACAACAGCATATTTTCCATAAAGAATCACTGATAGCGAACGATATGTTAATCAATCGTAAAGATTTCATAAAGAAATTGTTTTGTAATAACTTTGCAGATGGTACAATACAACGTTACTATCGATTAAATACCAGTTATCATTCGAAATCGGGTGATCATCAGCATCATCATCATCATCACGGTATCTCAGCATATAGTATTAATACAATAAACGATACGAATATTTTCATTGGTTTAATTAATGCTTCGACATCGAAAATGTCAACAACAGCAACATTATTTTGTCCATGTAACGTAATCGATCGTTTATGTTTCAATTGCAATCGAATGGAATTGAACGATTGCGAATGTCCATGCGAATGCCCATTGAAATTTGAACGAAACATAACGAATAATTCGTTATGTAAATGGTATGCCGAAGAGAAATCTTTAGATCCAGTTTTTATGTTAGTTGACGATATTAAAAATACTAGCACATTAAATGGTAATTGTTTTTCAATCGATTGCCGTGACGAAGAATCCCATCTGGATTGTTTAGGTGTAATTGGATGCGAATGGTGTCGATATGATTTAAATGGTGATTTTCTACAGCAACCATTTTGTACATCATTGGCACAATGTTATAATGGCATTTACGGTGCCAGTCCACCATATAAAAACAATTTCAGTACGTACATGTTGCCATCAAATTATTCACAATATTCTACGGTTATTGGACCAATTTTAGCATTGATATTAGCAATGATTGTTTTATTTATTATTTTATATATGTGTTGTTATCGATGGTCATCATCGAATTATTCATCAGTTGATCGTTTATATTTATCATCAAATCAAGATCAATTACGTATGATGAACGATATAAATGTAAATGAAATGTATCATCATCATACGGATTTAAGTGGTAATCGAAATGGTAAATTATTAAAAGATGATTGTTTACAACCGTTAGCCGATACATTGTCACCATATTGTGTTGTATCGAATAATTATAAAGCGAATGCAACTGCTATCGATTCAGATTATGGTTATTCAACGATGACACCGCACGATGAATCCGAACATTTATCATTAGCACCAATAGAAGTTCAATCAATTGATGATGATGATGATGATGATGATGATTTGTTGTCCGATTCATTTTCAATTTATACGAAAGGATCGACAAATAAAAAATTGTATGGTATTTCACCGATGTTGTTTCCTAAAATGCCATCACGAAATAATTGCGTTGTGGTACCTGTTACTGTACATAGAAATATCGATTAGCAGCTATAGATTAGTGTTTAAGTTTTTTGCAGTATTAATTCTTAATTAATTTTATGTTATAATTTCAAGTTTTTCCTATCGACTCCGTTTCAGGTATGATAAGATTGTAGTGCATCGAAAAAATTGAATTTTTAAACAAATTTAGTTCGACTAATGGGAAAGTATTGTGTACATAAATATATAATTAGCCTAAGGAAGTGTATCAATATAGTTTCATATCTGTTTATATATAGAATATAATATTGCTAAGCCCAGCAGTTTTTCTATGCAATAAAAGTTACAATTATTATTATTCGACAATAATTTAGACAGGAAACGGTTTTAATTAATAGTGCAGTCAAATGATGCACTCGGTGCGCCGCTAACATTTGAAATGCCGCAGTGTTAAACAATTCTTTTTTTAAATAACAGTGTTTATATTAAATAAATTAATTAAAAAATTGCTTTAAAAAAAAAAAAAGAACTCCCAGAAACTTAGAATACGGTCAATTAATAAACCCAGTGTGTACTGAGTGCAGGGCCATTCGAATACGCCATTATACTTACCCATCATGCACCTGGACGTCAAACAGGCATTAATTGACGAACTGAATTATTTATTTTTTTACTTCCTATTATTGATAGTTTTTCTTCTTTTATTCTGTTAAGTTCTATTTTATTATTGACTATTTATTTTTAAGCTACAATGATGATAACAACGTAGACTATTAGCATCAAATTTATATTAATAACGGTAATATTTTAAATAATTAATCAGCTATTGCTTAGACTAAAACATACCGTTTCGTTCTATTTTTTACAAAAGAAATTAAAACAATGCCGAAAATTTGATTTTTAATTTAATTTTTCTTTTCAATTTATCGAAATGTACTGTGGAAGCAGTTGGAATTCTATGGTCTATGGTTGGAACGACATAGGTGGGCGTGACTTTTGTAGGTCGTTCAAAATCGTTGCCGTTCGGCAGACATTTTTAATTTTTTTAATATTTGTATAATTTTTACTTAAAATTTGTTATTATTGTATTAATTTTAATATAAAATGAGAATTTTTTTACAAAGTACATAATAGTCTATATTATTTCGATGAAGTGTTAAATAGAAATTGATTATCATCAAATTGGATTGTCGATTATTCTCCATTTTGAAGTGAGTCTAATCCACGCATGCTGATCAAAATTAAACGAAATCAAGTTTTTATAAACAAATGTTTGTATCTTTATTTCTTTTAAAATATACAATATTATATAGGTATGTACAATATAAGAACTTGTCACGATTAATTATTGTGTATTTATATGTATTTTTATAACTAAAACTAACTTAATTTTTAGGCAATTATTTTCCTGTTTTTCTACTGGTCAATTGTTAAAATTAAAATCAATACACGACAGTGGACATTTTATTAATCATATGTAGGAGTGGCGACAATGAAAATATGCTTTTTTTCTGCAAAATCACTGTGATTTGTAATAATTCATTTTTCCGCTTTGATGCAAAGCGAAAATATTCATATTTGGCACCAAGTGCCACAAACAACAGAAGGCCGATAATTCAGATAACAAATAGCAATAAATGAAATTTGTAGTTTTTATTGACGGCAACATATTGAGCAAGAAATCGTCATTGTTTTGACGCCAACTATTTAATTATGATTAGTAAACTGCTGTGCGTGTGTGTGTTTTATTGGTGGTGGGCCCTCCTTAATAAAATTACTCTATTTTTTTTGAATTAATGGTGAATTGAAGATTACAATTTTTACTATACAAAATAAAAACGGTCATAACAGTATCTACACTAACAGAAATAATATCAGTATCGATCGTTTTATCTTGATACAAACAGTTACACACATATTTATTACATTAAAATTAGTTAATTTAATCTTAACAATAAATAAAAGAACCTCTCTCTTTACACTAAAAAAAGGGGGGATACATTCTTCATATTATTTTCTGGAAAAGAAAGAAAAAAATCCACACTAATTTTTATCATTTATCATCACTCTCCATACATAACAAATTAAATGAAAAAAAAATAAAATAAAATAAAATACCATTCAAATTCTTCTCTTCCTATTGATCTTTACTAAAATAAAAACTACTCATTCATTCATACTTCAAAAAGCTTTTCGTATCGGGCGGACTTCGGGCCGACCACTGTCCACCACCACCACCACCACCACCACCACCATCTTGATTATTACATGGTCCGCCTCCACCTTGATTCATCCAATTTAAAATTGACTGTCCTCCTCCTCCTTGATTACCAACTTGGCCGCCGCCACCGCCACCTTGATGATTCTGATTGTTGCCTAACGAGAAACCACCTTAAGGATATACACAGGTAATTAGTTGTTGTGTGTGCGTGTAGTTTCCTTTCGATTTGTTTTAATTATAAAAGAAAAAAGAATTCACATTCACTCGATAATCAAATTTTTTCAATTGACAGATAGACAGAATGTTTTCATCTCTCTCTCACCAATGCCAATGACAGCAGACAACAAAATGTAAGGTTAATTTTCAACACTGTATTTTATTTTCTTTTTTTTTTTTTAGTTGTGGTTAATTCGTTTTGTTTGTTAATTGCAATTTGCCTTACCACTATTATTATTTGGTCCATTATTAAAACCTTGATTAAAATTGGGCTCCGGTTGACTTTGTAAATTACCAATCAGGCCCCCCCAACCGGCCTGATTTAAAGCGGCAGCGACAAGTGCTGGATTCACCGGTATGCTATTTAAATTAAGGCCCAATCCAAGGGGATGGCATCCGCCTTGATTATTATTTTGTTGTCCTTGATTCGTTATACCTAAAGGTGATGTCGAATGAGATGCGATTTTGTTTGAATGAATGAATGAAAAAAAAAAAAAACTATTAAACAAGAAAACGATACGAAACATCCTTTTCGTATGTAAAACCAAAAAAAAAAAAAACGAGAATGATTTTTATATAATCGATTTAGGCCATGAAAGAAAAAATACAACGCAATCAATCAACAAAAAAATTTTTATTTGAAATATTCATGAAATTTTCCCTCTACACCGTACACAAAATGTGAGAGAACTAAAATTAAACTCCCTAACGATATTTCATACACACACATATATAGAGAGAGAAAAAAAAACAATTATTACATTATTATTATTATTATTATTAACCGAACAGTCATCTTCAAATCACCATTTTTTTCAAATTGAAATTTTGCGCTACTATAAAAAATGATTCTATAATAATATATATATATATATATAGGTGTCCTAATAGTTAAGCACACACAAACAAACAAAAAATTATCATTAAATAAAACTTTGACCAATGCGCACGCGCTTCTATGCAATTGGCTGCAGTTAACAAAAATTTGTATTTGGACACAGAGTGGGAGAAAGAAAAAAAAAAAAAAACCACCCAGCTCTAATTCTTTTACATACATCACCTAGGCCATTCATTCACACGACGTGTAAATTTATTGTTTTATCGCCGATTGCACTTTGTTTTTTTGCTTGCAATTAATTTGAGACGTTTTCATCTCGGCAAAATATTTCAATTATATTGTTTCATGGCTAAGGTGAATATATAAAAATCTTCCCTAAATCAATCTTACTTTATCATCATTATTACTAAATATACAATAATAAGTATGGCAGCAGCAAAAACAACATTAGAATATTAAATATTACGATTAAAATGCAACATTATTGAATAGTATAAATAAATGACCAGTTTTTTTTTTTTTAGTTAATTAAATTGTGTTAAGGGAACGATTTTTTTTTTTTTTTTTTGGCATATCTGGTATTATTGAACATGCTGGAACGGGTTCTATAGCCTACAATTGAATCGAATTATTTTTATCCAGACAAAACAATTGAGAAAGTATTCTGTGTGGTTTAATAACTACTTAAAACTGTCTTTTTTTTTTTGGGGACTGCACATTTACTTAAACCAATTGGAATAAAGGAATCGGGACTAAGAGGAAATCAACTAAAAATTTTCTAAGAAAATCTGGTTTATTACTGGTTTTATTAATTGATTATTTAAAAAAAAAAAAAAAATCACTATTTCATCCATATAGACATAGTACACATATAGATTCAACAATAAGAACAGGAAAAAAAAAAAAAATACGCTAGCCAAAACGAATTTAGTATCTCTCATTTCTGTTTCGCGGAAAATGGAAATTAAACTTACCCAAAGCTTGTAAGTTTGGCATATCTAGATTGCCACGTGGTCCACCTTGATTGCCCCATGTCCCTTGATTAATCGGACCATTGTACCTTTAATTGAATGCAAACAAACGATTTAATAATTCGATTAAAATCAAAATCGAAATCGAATCACCTTTGCTGATACATATTGCCCGGTCCATCTGAACCTATTGGTGGTCCTCGATTACTATGACTACTGCCTCGATCATAACCATGTTTTGATCGAGTTTCTGATTTCGGTGCCGCATTCGAAACATGTACGGATACACCTGAAATCGTAACACAAAAAAAAAAGAATCAACAAAATTAGTTCGTTTCATAAACGAACGTTATTTTACTTATCTCTTGTTTTTTTGCGGAATTTTCTATCCGTTTTTAATTCTTAATTAGCAGCTGTTTCGATTTTTCGATTAAAAAAATGGCGAAAGTCCAACAAAAAAAAAAAAAGATAAGTAAAATATATCAATTAAAAAAATTGATATCTACTAATTTTACCTTTAATTATATGATCCTCGCCGCATAAACTTTGCGCAACTTCAGGATCGAGAAATGTAACAAAACTAAACGCCCTAAACGGCTTCGGAATAAAAACATCGGTAACTTCGCCATATTTACCAAAATAGTCACGTAAATCTTCTGCCGTCAAATCTTCAGTACACCGTCCAATAAACACTTTACAAGGCACTTGTTGTATAAGACCTTCCTATATATGTTGATATTTTTTAAAATTAAACACACACAAACACTACTAAAAGTAGATGAATAAAAAATTACTTTCGAATTCGGCACTTTTACATCACACCATCGGCCATCGATCATGTGCCGTTGCGCGAGCACGCGCATTTGCGATTCGTACGAACCAAAACGAATGAAACCGAATCCTTTCGATTGGCCAGTTTTTGGATCTTTTTTTACCTAATTAAATATATGTTGGTAATATTTGTTTATAAAATTATCACACATAGAACAATCAGAAAGCAATCTTAGCGAAAATCAGTTTTTCTTGACGAAAACAATAACCTTGAACATTTTTCAGATGTGTGTTGGCGCCATCTTGATTTTTTTGCACATTTTTGCCACTAAATGTAGGCAACCCATTATTTATATTGACAATGAAATACTTTGTATCATTTTCGTTTAATGGTAAAATCAACTTTAAATCTCTACAATTTTAATTTCATTAATTGCTGTTAAAGAAATGACTTAGAAAACTAAAATTCATCTTTTGAAAATCTAATTTCACACATCTGAGAAACTTCAGAAGATTGACTTTTGATTGTCCTATGTTGTCTATCTCTGTCTTACTTGTGCCATAAGAACTTCACCATACGCTTCGAAATATTCACGTAAATTTTGTTCAGACGTTTTCCATGGTAATCCTAATACAATTAAATCGGTACAACGTAATTTCGTTTCCATTCGTTTAGTTTTCGCTGTTGAATTCTCCAAATTATCATCACTTTTACGTTTATTTTCTAAAAGATTCTATATTAGCAAATTTAATGATCGATAAGAATCGTTGCTACTATATGAATTTGATAATTTTCGAATGCAAATAGCTAAAAATTAGTCGGTTCCCTTCCGATAACAGTTTTATTTAAATAGTCATTTTTTATTCGATGTAGTGAGTGGAAAAGTACACATGCCAATAACTAGATAATATAAGGAAGGAAAACACACTATTTTAGCTTATTAATCTTGCTGCAACTTCTTATCATTATATTTAAATAACTACTGTTTACGTTACCTTGTCCTGTGCCTAAGTTGAAGGGCTAGTAGCTAAGAATTTTTCAAATTACTTCGAACTTAATATTTAATAAATTAATATTGGGTACAACAAACAGAAGAATTTGGGTGTGACTTTTTCCCCGTTTTTTTTTTCTGTTGTGTCTGATATAAACGAATTTCTAATAAGTATAATAAAGACAGAAAGGAAAAATAAACAAAATGATACGAATCTGTTTGCTCTCAAACATAAATACTAAAAAATTCGAATTCACGCATAATACGCACAATCTTCAATTTGTTCATCAATTCCAATCAAATTCAGCACAGCAGATTCATGAAATTATTCACTAATCACATAGAAAATATTCATTCTACATGCCCCCTCTTACATTATCATTAATTAAAATTATTAATTGTACAGATATATGAATCATATCAAAAACATACATCAAAACCTTGCTTACTAACCTTTAGGAAACACACAGTAATAAATATGCGTACCCCAACCTCCATCTGGAGGTGGATGCAGTCGACCATCGTTCAATCGCACGCCCCTCACAGACTTATTTTCAGGATTACGATATTTGAGACCCGAAGCTCCAGGATATTGGCCTGATAATGTACTCAAAAGTAGAGTACCATCATCTTCAGTTGGGAGCTCAATAGGTTCCTCACCCTCATCTTCAGCAACTTGCAGATATTCGATCGACATTCTTTCAACGCTTTCAATCACCTCAAACACACTAAATCTTAAAAAATTAAAACTAATAAAATGTGTTTTGTTTTTTTTTTTTCGGGTTTTTGGTTATTCTTGTTTCTTTAAGGGAAAAAAGATTAAAGTTAAAAGTCTAAACAAAATGGCGCATCAACGTGGAAGACGACGTTGTGGTTTATTGATTAGGGATGATAAATAAGCATCGATAGCAAAAAATTAACAGAAATAATTTAATTTAATTTAATTAAACTTAAATTAAAATTAAGGTAAACATAGATCTCCATACAATTAACATATAATTCTAGAATTCCAGATGATCCAGTTTTTCTGGACCACTTTTCTCCAATTTCCAGTTCCACCAGTTGACAGTTATTAGTGATGAGCAGATGGATGAAATAAAATCCAATCTAGCCTCACTTTTCTGTCAAATGCCAACGTAAAAATCATAATCTATTCATTATAGAAATTCAAATTTACGAATAATTATGTTTTCCAGAACGAATTCTTTAAATATAATTGATCAGTTGCAATTTGCTAAAGCCACAATCAACGACCAGATCGTTTGTCGAACTTGTCTAACACTGTTACAGGAAAATGTTGAATTTTCTTATATGGATGGTGGAAATGCCCGTATACAAAATATTGGTAGTATTATTGAATTGGTACAATTTTGTGTACCCGAAATGGTAAAAATGAGTCGGCATTTCTTCAAATCACATTGTTTATTGATCATTTTTCAGGATCTATACGTTTCTGCACGACCAGTAATATGCTATCAGTGTCTACAAACCGTAGTTCAATTGTACAATTTCAAAACTAAATGTATACACTCAGAAAACTCGATACGATCGTATTTAACTCGTAATCGTTACAATCAATCACTTCCGGTGGATTTACATAATGTTCTAATCGATGAAATACCGATTTCGTATAGGGAACGGCAAGAAACAATGGTTTTTAATTGTCCACCTGCAAATATACCACTAATCAAACAAGAAACGGATAGAATCGATAGTTGCGATAATTGTCCAGAAACGAAAAGTGAAACTGACGACCAAATGGAAGTGGATAATGATGTTGTAAATGCAAAAACACCAGAGATAAATCGTAATGCAGTTGTTGTACTAAAAGACGTATTAAAAACATTGCCGTTAAGTAACGAACAAAAGAATGGAAATTTCGTGGAAAATGATAAATTTGTGATTAAAATCGATCTTTGTCGATTACGAAAAATGAATATTGATTTTACAAAATTTAAAAAGAAAACACCCAATCTGAATGCTAGGTAACTAATTTGAAAGTGAATTTAATTACAATTTATATTAATTGTGGTTGAAATTATAAATTTCCTAGTCAATCTCCAGCATCTCGTCAAACAACTACGCCTACTACGATTCCAACACCAAATAATACCGAACAATTGCCAAATACACAGCTGGCTACCAATTCAAATCTATATGCAACCACATATACATGCAATATCTGTCTATTTAGTAGCAATAACATAAATACAATGTACAGTCATAACAGAATATGTAATTATACGAATTACTATTGTGATTACTGTAAATACACGACAACAAACAAGGAACATTTAGGTAAATTGTGATAACGAGATTGCGAGCGAATTATTACGACCCCATGACGATTTCAGATCGGCATATGACAAGTAAACATTCAAATCAATCTGGTAATCGAACCGAATTAAATGTGAATTGTGAGTCATGTTCATGTACAGAAACGGCTGGATCAAATCGATGTCATTGTCATTGTAGTGTTCATTCAAGAGGTGCACATCCTCTAGGTATATACAATATGTATGTAATATATGATTATTATAGTAATACAATCGATATATTTCAGTACGTTCAAGATCAACTGTATGTATATGTAATGATCGTTATCATTCAGCACAATGTAGATTGAATTCATATGGTTGTGTACATCGACCGAAGCCACTGGCCTGCCAATATTGTATATTTCGTTGTATTTCACCGTATCAATTCAGATGCCATCAACGACAAAAACATGCATTAGTAACTGTAGAGGTAAAACAGGAATAAAATGATAAAAAAAAACAAAAACATATGCAGATATTTGCTTTTGGATTTTGAATTTGTTTTTTTTTAATTGAATTTCAGGAAGAACCACTACATGATACTGTAGTTATGAGTGAATGAATTTAATTTAATAGGGATAGATGTATTAGATTAAATATGAATGACAAACAGTACAACGTGGTAGGTATTTTATACGAAAAATTGTTAATGTTTAATATGTGATTTTATTAGTTTAGTTTAACTGTATCAATTTTGTTGATGTAGTATGTATTATGTAAATTTAGTAACTGAATTATCGTTATCGACAGTGGGACTTTGTGTAACCAAACCATCCTGTTGATTAATTAATAAACTAAGTAATGATAATAAAGAAACCTAGTTTTTGTTTGTTTTTCACTATTTCACTTTCTCTTCCACTAACAAAGTAGTAGTCAATATAAATTTTTTGGTGGATACTAGTGACATGATGATTTCAGTTTCGCCATCTATTAAACAATAGCCAAACTGATACCGACAATCCTATATATATATTAGAAAAAAATCTTGTGAAATATCACCTGTACAATAAAAGTACATTTCCCATTTTTCCTTAGTATTTTAATAAAAAATTAATATATAAAATTTAATATTAAAAAATTGTTCACTTTTTGAATATTTTTCATAATTTTTAAGTAGCATATTTAGGCAACCCATAATTCATAGTGACAGGTGTTTTATTAGATGAATGTCATATTTACCACCATTGCATATTGATCTTAGTAATGGGTGTAAAAAATTAATTTTTAATTTTATTAATGAAAATGGGTCGAAATTCAATTGGAAAATGTTGTATTTGTTTAAAAGCTCGTGAAAATTTAAGTACATTAACTGAGACCAATGATAGAAATATTTCGTTACGTACAAAATTGGAATTCTGTATACCAGATATTGTGAGAGATTATTTTCGAATTTTTATTCGATTTTACAGTTAATTAACTTTTAGAATTGGCTAAATGATTACCTGATGTGTATACCGTGTACAGATTTATTAAATGTATCATATGTTTTTCGTGAAAACTGTTTAAAAGCGGAATTAATTCGAAAAGAAAAGCAGGAAAAAATACAAAATTTTCAAGATTTTTTAGAAGAGGATTCCGACGAATCTGCTGGTTGGTTCGAATGAAATCGTTTTGTTTATTGTTCGTCTACATTGTTTCTATATCTTTCAGATGCAAATAGCGATAATGACGAATTTAAAAAATCGATTAAAACGAAAAAAAACGACCAAACAACAAATAAACGTAAGAAATTGAATTATAAATGTCAATTTTGTGCTGATGATTTTCTGGTTAGCACAAAACTAGTTGAGCACTGTGTAAATAATCATGGTATGGATTTAAAAGATATTAAACCATTCGCATGCGATAGGTGAGATTATTTATTTCGCATTTGTTATTATTCAATTGCAACCAATAAAGGAAAAGTGTTATGTTTCTTTAGATGCCCTTTACGATTTTCGACTGCTTCCAATCTACATCAGCATATAAAATTCCATGATGGCATCAAATCGAGTATATGCACATATTGTGGTAAAGGTTTCGTAACAAAAAACGATTTAATTAATCACGAAAAGAAACATTTAAATAAACGAGAATACGAATGTGATTTGTGTGGTAAACGATTTAATACACATAAAAACGCTAGGTGGTGCTGCTGCTGCTGCTGATGTTTTCCTATTATTAAATCAAATCAATTTTATTTATTTTTTTAGATCTCATAAATTAGCTGTCCATACCGATTCAGCTAAATGGAAATATAAATGTACCGTGTGCGATAAGCCATTTCCAATAAAATCGAATTACGATAACCATTTAAGACGGCATATGGGCGACAAGCGATTCGAATGTCATTTGTGCGACAAAAAGTTTGCCAGTAAATGTGATTTGAAACGGCACGTGAAAAGCCATTCGTATGTTCGTGAACACAAGTGTTTACATTGTAAAAAAGAATATAAGGACGAACGTGTATTGAAAGTAATTGAAAGTTTTCTGTTAACACAGTAGCCAGTTTTTGATTATAGTCTACCGTCAAGTAGGCGGTGATATATAAGTTTTTAAATACAATCATCATATATATTATAGGTGCATATGGCAAAAATTCACAGTATTGGTTTGGGACAAGTGAAAATTCCAATACTAGAGAAAAAGCACGTGTGCCATCTCTGTTCGAAAGCGTATTATGGTAAAAATGCATTAACCAAACATCTGTACAGCCACTCAGGCGAGAAACCATTCGCCTGTACCATTTGCCAAAAACGATTCAATGATAAAACGTATGTTAAGCAACATATACGAAATACACATGGTGATATTGATTCAACTGTTACCAATAATTTAAGTATTAATGTAATCAATAGTAATGGTTTAGATTTAAATTGAATGTAAAAATTTTCTAGTGATTGTTATCGTAATTATTTCGGTGATTAGATGTATAGTGCAAGTCTGTGAGTGTTCAGTATTATAAATTGTAAGAAAAATTTTAAAATATTTATAAATCGATTGATATAAATACGATTTCTGTATGTCTGGTTGCCTACCTTTTATTTACCATTTCAGTGATAGTCAGCTGACTTTCCGATTAGCTCATCTATATTTTGAGGTTATATATATACTAATTTAAACAAATCAAAAGTTATTGTTATTAATGTTATTATTTAATAAATTTTAAATTAGTTTCCGCTGTAATTTTCATTTAGTCCATTTCTAGTGAATAATATGCCAAAAACGAATACAATTAAACAAGTTTGTTGTGTATGTTTAAATTATAATAAGAATAATGCCACTTTAAATAAGCTCTCGAAAAAAGATAAAAATGACCTAAATCTAGCTACTAAATTGAAGGCCTGCATCTGGGAAATTGTAAGTAAACGCCCCCCGCTTATTATTAATAATAAAATTCAATTACAGCGAGCGGATGTGTATTTTTTATTTTTTCTTTTAGGATTGGCTTGTTACTTATGTGATCTGTCAACATTGTACCGATTTATTAAATACAGCGTATAATTTCCGAGTGATTTGCATTAAATCCGAGTCGATTAGAAAAGAGTGCGAAACAATAAAAAACAAGGACGTTGAACAATCTCTAGATTTAGGTAATAAGAAATTATTAATCGATAATTTATTGTGTTTTTTCTTTTTATCATATCTATATACGTATAGGTAAAAACGAATTAATCACCGATCAGAATAAAAATGACCAAAAACCATCGGATGCCAAACGAAAAACGGCCATTGAACAAAAATTGGGTAGAAAAAAATTGAAAGCATTTTTATATACGTGCGAAGAATGTCAAAATATATTCACATCAATTGCTAAACTAGTCGATCATTGTGTTATTGAACACAATATGAATTCGAAAGATGTACGACCATTTCTATGTGAAAGGTGAGAAGGTTTTAGAGACCTAACAGTGAATATTGTTCTGAATTTTTTCTATATGTAGATGTCCAAGTAGGTTTTGTAATTCATCCAATTTATTGCAACATATCAAATATCATAATGCTGTTCGATCAAATATATGCACATATTGTGGTAAAGGTTTTATAACGAAAAACGATTTAAATATACACGAAAAACAACATTTAAATAAACGCGAATATAAATGTGATGAATGCGAGAAATGTTTTAATACACATAAAGATCTCATGTACGGTACGATATGTATTTCGATTTGGTTGCATTTAATTTAGCAAAGTTTTGTTTAAATTAACCGCCGCCCCACACTCTCTTGCCATGATACTAACAGTGGCGCCATCTAAACTAACAACCTGTAGATACTTATATACGTAAATCAATTAAATCGAATTTAATAGTAGTTTCTAATTTCTATAAACATATAATATTCAGATCACACAAATTGGTCGTACATACCGATTCAACATCATGGAAATATCGATGCGATATCTGCAATAAACCATTTCCAATTAAATCGAATTACGACAGCCATATTAGACGGCATACTGGCGACAAGAAATTCGAATGTCATTTATGTCAGAAACGATTTACGGACAAATGTGTGCTAAAACGACATATGAAAACCCATTCGAATATACGCGAATTTAAATGCAAACAATGTAATAAGGAATATAAAGATTATCGAGTTATGAAGGTAAATTATATATAAATTGTCATCCATCTTGTTTTTTCTGAAAAAAAAAAAATAAAAAAAAATTGGCTCTAAATTTGACACTTAACACTTTTTTTGTTACTTAAATAATATCTGTAGACACTTACCGAAGGCACAATTAATTTTTCATGTAAACTGGCTCATTTAATTTGATTTTCCATCAAAAATCATTAAAAATATTCCAATTCCATACATTTCATTTCAATCAAGATGGCCATGAAACTAGTAATTCATATAGCAAACACTAGTGACATCATGGCGCTGCTATAATATGCAAATCAAGTATATCTTCTCTTTCCAATGCATATAAAAAGAAAAGGAAACCATTATAAAGAATTCTATTCGCATTTTCGAGTTTGCTATTTATTTATTTTATAGATTCATATGGCAAAAGAACATGGCATTGGATTAGATGAAATCAAATTACCACTAAAAGAAAGAAAATACATTTGTCATATATGTTCGAAAGCGTATTTTGCTAAAAATAAACTAACCCGCCATCTTTATACGCATTCATGTGAGAAACCATTTAAATGCAATTTATGCGAGAAGAAATTCAACGATCAATCCTATGTGAAACAGCATATATTAAAAATGCATAAAACCGATAGCAATGAAACGAATTTCTCGAAAATGATGAATCGTCGTGATTATGGTGGATGCGCTAGAAACACAAATCAAATGAATACTTCATATAATGATGCCAATGTAAAAGAAACAGAATTAATTCAATTATATTCGCATAATGAAACGATCGATCGACCAATTATCAATTTCGATTTGAATCATTTGAAAGATACAGACAAATTGTATTCAAATGATTCGATTATATGCTGTGAAACGACATCAACAATTAATTTAATGCCGACAATATATTGAACACGACGTAGATTCATAATTTGAATGTGCGCAGTAAAAATGAAGAAAAACCAAACCTGTATATACACATACATAATAAATAAATTAATTGAACATAATAAATATATTAAAATATGCTGCAATGAAATATATTAACTGTTTTTTATATACGTATTTACAAAAATAATTTTAAATAATAATAATAGTGCTACAGTCTGTAAACAAAACAAACAACTGAAACGACTATATTTATATATATATATATATATATATATAGTATAGTATAACGGTACCCTTTTTTTTGAGCCGGGGCTTGTTCCCGTTGACAAGTCCCAAAAATAATACACGTCATCAATTCATTTTCATCCATAAGATATTATTGCGTATATGTATAAAATTGTCATAAAAATCACACTGAAGAGGTCAAGGCGAGTTTCAACGTCGTCGTCGTCGTAGAGAGAGAAAAAGACCTTTTTTGTTCTTGTTCAATTTGAATCAGATCCGGACTCTGATAGACATAAATCTTCATCCAGTGTTGTCAAATCTTGATTGTTTACTTTCGATTTCATATGTATAGATGGCGCTGGTGGTGGCCGTCGTTGTGAATCACTATCCGAATCGCTATCACTACTCGAACTGGAACTGGAAAATAATTTTATTAATATACCTAAATTAGAAATCTCAGACAATAACAAGGAGGAGGACGGGAAAGAAATAGGTATGTTGTTTACCTGTCAGTTATTGTTCCTATTCCATTTTCATTATCACTATGATGAGTATTATTGAAAAATGGCGATTTACCACCATTTTGCATATTATTATTATCACTTATTGGCAATGATGAGCTTAACATATAACTATTATTATTATTATTACTATTATGAGGTTGAGATGGCATTGGATCCGTAAAATCATCTATTCCAATCATGGGAAGACTAGCAAGTGTACTTGTACTACCAATGGAATGATTTCTAGAATTTCTACAAATAATTTTCAATTATTCGTATCGTTAAAAACTAACGATATCAAATCGATATCGTGACACTTACTCATTCATCGAGTGCGAATCTTTCGATTGTGTTTTTCCCGGACTTCGATGATGATTTGATCCACTTATTCCTGCTACTACTGTACTATTAGGTGATGGCCGACCAGGACTGACTATTGGCGGTGATGTTTTCTTCGGCATTAGACGTGTAATTGGACGATCCGCTCGACGACTACCAGATGTTACACGTGTTTTACTCGATACTCGATTGCCAGCATTGTTTATTGGCGGTGTGGCCGAACGTATTGTTAAATTATTACTACTATTGCTCGTATTTGATATAGGTGGTACTATACATTGTGGCTTGTCTATAAATAATATTTTAATAAAATAATTCTCATTATTAACAGACGAAATGGTGTTTGATTTAAGTTTACCTTGTGTCAGTTTGGTGGTCTCACTTCTCGTTTTTTTCACTTGAATATTACAAGTTAATTTCTCTAAAGTTACACCACCAGTTTTTCGATCAATTAACAAAACGCATTCTTTCGTATAAGGTCGACGTGATCCTTTAAAAATCGTTTGCGAGGTGCCAGCACCATCTGGAAAAAAAAGAAAAAAACAACCTCTCAATAGTTTCCATATGGTTGGATAATTTCTCGTTTATGCTATACCTAAATGTGGTACGCGAACGGCTACTTGATGATTATCACCAACATCCATTGTGGCTTTTTTTGTAGGATCTACAGATGCTGGCCAAAAATCATCTGAAATAAAAACGAAATCTTCTATTTTTGAAATTCTCCATGGTATTTTCAATCTATTTGAATTACATAAAACGAATTGTTAATATCTAAATTACTTACATCGAATCGTATGAAATGCTTTCGATTTTGGATTCGTAAAACTTTCACCAATTTTCAATTCACGAATTTCGTTACCTAAACCGAGTTTCTCTGCCATATTTTTTCGATTATTTTATATAATTAACGAATTGATTATTATTAATGTAATGTATTTTAAAGAAATTGATGTATTTAGTATAAATTCTCTAATTCTTTATTAAAACACGCGTGTTGAACAATTTTTATATTTAAGAGAAAATGTCTCTTCTAGAACACTTTCCAACAAGTTATAACAACCAAACCAGACATATGGTCATCTGATATCTGATCAATTTGGCATGTAACATATGACACTAGTGACAAATTTGTGCATTTGAACTACTGCATTTCGACTACCAATTTATACAACCCAAAATACATTTGTCCATTACAGTTATATATCAATATAATTCTTTAATTTATATAACTAATAAGTTCGTGTGATTCATTTCAGAATTGGCAAATTATTTTTCATAATTCCCTATTTAGTTATATGAAAGATTTTTTTCTATTAATTTTAAACCGAAATGAGGAAAGTGATCTGCCTAACATCGATAACACAGTACACTGTAATTCTATGAAATTTAATTTCATTCAAATAATTATTAACAATCAATTTGTACAAATTGATCAAAATTAAACAAAATACCATTATTTCTTTAACCCAATCAATTAAGATAATGTTTAATTTCATTATAATTACTAAAACGATCAATGAACTTTAATATTATTGGGCGTGGTGGGGATGGAAATATGAATCTTCAGTCAAAATGTCTGCCATGTTTTCTCTTTCTTTATGTTTTCTTTTTGCTATTAGCCATGAAGAATTGGTAAATTGAATGTTTCAATAATGGAAGAAACAAAAGTTATTTATCATATTGATGATGAAGAAACACCATATTTAGTCAAAATACCAATTGCACCCGATAAAGTGACGTTGGCAGATTTTAAAAATGTTTTGAATAGACCCAATTATAAGTTTTTCTTTAAGTCTGTAGATGCAGATTTTGGGTGAGAGTTTTAGCATTATTATTAGAAATATTTCCAAGTGAATATTACAAAGGCAAAACATTAACAAGCAATGTTTTTTTTTTGGGTTTTTAATTTGATATGAAACTAAACTGACGTAGAACATCATCCTACTCTTTTAAGTAAACAATCGTGTTCATTTTTTACAGAGTGGTGAAAGAGGAAATTATAGAAGACAGTGCACATCTTCCATGTTTTAATGGGAAAGTAGTTAGTTGGGTAAGTACTGACTGTACTTTGTACAACGATACAAACGATTATGTAAATGATTTTTTTTTGTTTTTTTTTTAGTTGGTATCGTCCGATGGATCGAATCAATCTGATGGTGGATCACAATGTACAGACAGTGTATCACATCAAGTTGAACCGCGTATATTACCACAACAAACAACTGATTCAATTTGTACGGATACTGAATCAATTATCAGTTCAAGACAGGGTAGAAGACATCATAAATACTCATCTAGAATTAATGGACATCTTCCAAGGTAGACTTTTTTTTGTTTTTTCAAAATCTCGTTATGACATTATTAAGTGTTTGTTTAGAGTGTATGAGACAGCTTCAATAGTTAGTTCCGATATAGAAACAACTAGTTTCCAATCGGAAACGACTGGTCGACACACAGCATTATCGGAATGTTCAAGTGTAAGTCGATTACATGTGGCCGCTGGACGGAAACGTCCCCAACGACGAAGAAAACAAAGATTACAAGTATGTAGAATTGTTTTTCTATATGTTATTAATTGCCTTTTAATGAATTATTTTCATAGGCAATGTCACGAACAAGTTCTTATTCAAGTATAACCGATTCTACAATGTCACTAAATATTATAACAGTTACATTAAATATGGATACGGTTAATTTTCTTGGTATTTCAATTGTTGGACAAAGTAATAAAGGTGGCGATGGTGGAATTTATGTCGGATCGATAATGAAAGGGTATGACATTTTTTTTATATAACGACAGCATCAAATCGAAATTTATAAATTCCTAACCGATCACGGTTTAATTTCGATTATATTTTAAGGGGTGCTGTCGCTTTAGATGGTCGAATAGAACCTGGTGATATGATACTGCAAGTAAACGATGTAAATTTTGAAAATATGTCCAACGATGAAGCTGTGAAAGTGTTACGGGAAGTGGTTCAAAAACCAGGGTAAGTTCTTTAATCAATTATTAAGGAACACCCATATAAACGTGCATTATCTATTTTAGACCAATTAAATTAGTGGTAGCTAAATGTTGGGATCCAAATCCAAAAGGTTATTTTACAATACCTAGAACGGAACCGGTACGACCTATAGATCCCGGTAAATACTATTTGTATAATAAGTACACTAACGAGACGGCAAATTTCTGAACGATAAAAAATATCTTTTTAGGTGCCTGGGTTGCACATACAGCAGCTGTTAGAGGTGACCCAGTAGCACGACCGCCAAGCAGTTCAACAGTGTCAAGTACTTCGATAGCAAGTACAATACCAGCCAACGAACGTGAGTGTCTACTAGGTTCTGGTAGGTATTTGGGCACTAGTACGCTGCTGTTGGCCATTGCATTGATTTTTTTCGCACATTAATTTTTCTATATCTTTTTATTTGCTTATGTGTTAAGCTACATGTTGCTAATAATAATAATTTTTTCATTACTAATTCTGTTAGTTGCATTTCACTATTTTAAAATTCGCGCTAATTAAATATGATAGTAGGCACAGTTGTTACCATGACAACCATGAAGTTAAAATGGCTGAACAAGAAGTTTTAACGTTCCATATTAATTTTTTGAGTAAAATTTCATTCATTCTCTAAACAGTTAGTAGTGAAAAACTATTACAAAATCCATGCTAGTGAAATGCTTTGTCAGTTTACTGTTGTAATAATCGATTTACTAACTGTATAATTCTGTTTAATGTGCTGTTTTTCTGTGTATGTTTCCAGACATTGTAGAACCATTAAATATAAATTCACCAATGGATGAAGTTGTACAGGCAATGCAACGACCAGATAGTGGTTTAGAAATACGCGATCGTATGTGGCTGAAAATAACAATTCCAAATGCATTTATCGGCACCGATATGATCGATTGGTTACTGAATCATATTGATGGTTTTCAAGAGCGACGCGATGCAAGAAAATACGCTTCGCATCTATTGAAAGCTGGCTTTATTCGACATACGGTGAATAAAATCACATTTTCGGAACAAGTAAGTTGCTTTTGTGTACATAATATTTTGTGTAATGCAATTTGTCTATTTTGTACACTTCGTTTTTAGTGTTATTATATATTTGGAGATCTTTGTGCAGCTATGAGTAATATGGCATTACAAGGTGATACTGATAGTGTTGGTCCATTACCAAATGTTCCAAATTATATGCCGTACAGTGGTACATACAATCCATTAGAATATATGCCAATGCCATTTTATAGTGAGAATACAGTGTATGGATATAACAAGGAAGAAAGTGTATTAAGTGGTAGTGGTAAGTAGTCTTTATATTTTCATAGTTAGTTTAACAAAAAAAAAAAAATAGAAAAGCCTGTGATTTATATCGATTCTCTGTACTTTGTACAAGTTTTTTTTTTTTGAAAATATATTTTACAAGTAGTGTACAAAATTGGTCTTTTTGAATAATTGTTTGTGTATCAAAACGGGGGTTATTGGTTTCTATTTCCTACAGTTGATTTAATTACATTTAAATAAATATTGTTTAAATGCATTAGGTACGTAATTAATATTAGTACAGCTGATGTATTAGAATGGGTAACTCTGTTTGTTTCAGATGTCCGTTTGATCGAATCCTCATAAAAACAGTGAATGATGATTAATTAACCGAATGTTTCTGTCTGTCTCTATTCCCTATCTATCGTTAACAGAATAACAAAACAAATAAAAAAAAAACGAATGATTCTCTGTGAAAAAGAAGTATTTATAGTTCCTCTTCTTACCTAATTATTATTAGATATGTTTATTTTTAGTTTTTTTTTTTTATGTTAACTCGCCATATTTTTAGTTTTAGAATTTATTAAGATTATTTTGTCGTATTTAATTTTACAAAAAAAACTTGAAAAATATTTTACTATGTCCCCCCTTATAAGACTTTTCTCTCTGTGCCATTGTTTTACTGCTACTTAATTTATGATTATTTATATTATTTAAGTTGGTAATTAATCGACGAATTTCATTGGCTTTTGATAATTTTAACTGCCAGATATTTTTCAAGTTTAATCGTAATTTTTTTTTTTTTTTTTATTAATTTTAGTTTGTAAATAAAATTTAGTTTTACTTAGTTTTTAGCTTTTTTATGTTTATTTTATGTATTTTTTTTTATTCCTGTCCTGTTTCTATCCCACTGTGATTTAATTGTAATTTAACGTTAAGGTGAAAAAATAACATTTAACGGCGGCTTCTTTACTTTATCGATTTCTGTAAAAGTACATTGAACGAATTTCGCCATTTTATTTATTTTATAACCACATCAAAAAAAAAAAAAAATTCGAAACACAAAATCGAATAATATTTCTTTTTAGGTGGCAGTTCGAATGGTTCCGATCCAATGAAAGATAATAATATGGCAGCTGGTCATAGTGGCAGTGCCAGTGATTCAGATTTAACGTCATTGGGACCGGCAACGCGTCAACATCAACAAGGAGTAGGAGGAGGAGGAATTAGTGGTGTTGGTGGTGGTCATCATAATCCAGTTACCGGTAACGGAAATGGTAGTAGTAATGGTTCGGAACGAAGCAGTGGTACACAAACTGGTGGTGGTGGTGGTGGTGGTAGTGGTAGTGGTGGAGGACATGGCAATGGCGGCGGAGGAGGAAATAATAAAGATATTGCCGGTAGTAGACAGTCATTTAAGATTGCAATGGGAAATCCATGCGAAATGTTTGTTGATGTGATGTAGATTTTGATTGATTTAGAATGAGCTTTGGCTACTTTTTTGTTTTGTTTTGTTTTAATGTAGAAATTACCTTTTTTTTTTTGTTATTATTCAGCCTTTTTGATTATTAATAACGATTAATTAATGTTCGATTTATTGTAAACTGAATGTTTTGGTGCTGCAAATCCACACTCGACACTGTTTTTTTTTTTTTTTTTTTGTAGTAGTAATAGTAGGGGAAAATATTAGCCGTCGTAGCACGTGATCGTAGCGTAAGTGTAATTTCACTAGGAAGCCATAATATGTACAAAAGTAGTAGTCAACTTTACGCACACCAGTTGATTTTAATGTAAATTTAAAACTTTAAAACAATGTCTTAATTAAAAAGTATATATCGAATATAGTCCAAGGCCAACTTGACGTATTTCAAATCTGTTAAATATTTGCACAATAGATGCTAGTTTTTGTATATAAACCTCTAATGATATAAATTATACATTAACAGTTGTATGATAACACAAATAAATGTCGTTGTTAACTTGTAATTGGTTTCACAAATATTGCGATATTTTGTGTGTCTGTGTGTTTTTTTGTTTAACAAAACATTTGCATGATGGCGTACTTATTATTTTTTATTAATTTTATGATTTATTTTTAATAAAATGTTTATTTTGAGTTTGTTTTCTTTCTTTTTTTTTTCTATCCTCAGTTGAGATATGAAAAATAATTTTTTTGCAAACATTTCCATAACGCGAATATTAAGATGTCATTGCTAAAACTCTCTCGACAAGAATAATCTGTCAGTTGTTTGTTGCTGGGCGCCATCTTAAAACTAAGATGGCGATCGGTTAATGGAGTGCTTTACGTATTTGAATTTTTTATTGTGTTGGCTTTAAATTTTATGTTCATTTGTGTTCTGTTTTATTTTTATTTTTTTACTAGTAAATTTAATTGGTTTATTTTTTGTTATTACTAATTCATTATTTTATTGCAGTTTTAAGTTACCTCTAAAATCTCCCCTTCGCAAGTTCAAAATTTTGCTTTTTAGAAAATTATTTAAAAAATTTAATTAAACAAATAGGTAAGTGTATTTGTATAGGTAAAAACAATGTACTGTAAAAGTATAAAGACTAGCTCATCGAGCATTACGCCTACATGAATCCATTTAATTCTAGTCTTTGAACTTTTCCAAATATTTCATTTTATTTTTTGTATTCGTCTGCTAAGCCATTCATGTGCAGCTTTTAGACTAGTATATATTTTAAGTCAATATTGAATTATGAATCGAATAATGATAATCAATCATTTTTCTAGATCAGATGGGAGTCGTAAGTTACCAGTATACACAAACATAATAAGAAGAAATTAAATGAAGCGAAAGTTATACAACACACAAAACAAAAGTATACCAAAAAAAAAAAAAACTAAATAACTAACAAGGAAACAAATCACTTTATGTTTATTGTACATTTTGATTATTATAATATTAATGTACAGCTACGATGGGGTTCGGATGGTAGTTTAATGAAATTAACTCTACCTACAGTAAAATAATAATAGCATTTATTTATTTAAGTCAAACGAAAAAGACGAGAAAATTGTTTTCAATAATTTTAGTACATTAAAAAGCATTTTTTTAGCTGTTAAATTTCATTATAACCGCATCAGTTGTTGAACATTCTATTTCGATGATTATTGAGCACAATGCGCGCGCATCACGCCTAATTTTATTCAATCAAATCGAATGTTTAACTGCATTCTATTTAGAAACGATTAATTTCTTTACACTGCCAATTCTAATTGTATCTAACTAATTGAAATATACGTAATAATTTCATTTCTGTTCGTATAAACGCGTAAATAGCTGTTGTGATATGTGATATCAGTTTGCAATGTTTTAATTTTAATTTTGGTACTCTACGTACTGTATAATTTCCTTTGCTTTCATCTATTTACAGGCGTAGGTAGATATTGAAAAAGAGAATTTATTTTAATGGAATGTATTAATTTAATTTCACGCGGTACATATTTATAGCTAATTTATAAGTAGATATTATTAATATAAGAAGTACGTACTTTATATATTAAGAACAGGGTATATGTATAATACGTTTTTTTTTTGTCGATAACAAATCAAGAATCGCCAAATTCAAAAAGCATAAAATCACACAGAACAAATGTTCTGTGATACTACTCAAACATGTTAGCCAATAATCATAGGGCACATCGTATATCTGGTTGCTGCTATGCAACCTACTGTCAGAGCTGTCTGATTTTTTTTTTTTCTTTCAAGTTTCAAGGCACTATTTTACGTACTATTGATAATTCATGTATTAAGAAATTACGTGTTTGAATCTTGTATTTTAGCAAAAAAAAAAGAAGCATTTTTTGTGTTTATTATGTGTGTATGGATAAAATAATACAGGGAAAGTCTAAAAATATAAACAATATGTGTATGTAATCGTAAAAATGTGCGAACGACGAATGCAACAAATAAAAATCAATCATAAACAAACAAAGTATTCGATAAAATGAACGTTTTTATTCATTTTTCTTTTTGTAATAAATGATTATTGATTAAGTGATTTGTATTTATGGAAATTAAATCTTTTTACACAATTTCATTTTTTTATTATGGATTTCGATATTTTGCGTTTCGTTTTTTTTATGATTATTCGCAAACTGTGAGTAATAATCTTTTTATACTTTAAATGACTGAAAATTATTTATTGCGAGGAGGAACTCGGGCTTTTATCTGAAAAAATGACAAAACAAGCATATAGCCATGGCCAACTTACAAATACATTTGAAAAACTTTCGAATTGATTAAAATGGCAGATGTGTCCGTTTCGATTGACTTCCGTGATACTATTGAACAGCAATTTGCTTTTTTGAATTCATTTTATTAGCCAAAAATGTCGATCGATTACGCTACAAAATCCATACAATCGGCAAATTTGATTTGCATTATTTTTTTTGCTGCTTCGCAAGTACAAAATACCCGGGATTCACATCACAAATCTTATGTACATGATGACTAATTGATAAAAAATAACGATTTCTTTCAATAAGGAAAACCCAGCCTGTACTGCTGAACCCGATTTAGATACAAATTAAGTATATTTTATTTAGTTTGATTTATATTGTCGGAATGAATGAACAAAGATAAGTATAAATACGCTTAAGTTTAATAATCGTATCGTAAATATTAGTTTAGAATTATATCAGTGTATTTTTATATTGCTGTAAGTATACTATAATGATATTTTATAGTTTTTTACTTAAATAACTAATTTGCATTATCGAATAATACTTAGAAAACATTAACGAAACGCCATTTTTCAAACTAAATTGAATTTTTCTATTTTTTAAAACTATTCTTACTTTAACTTATCAAATAGTTATTAGATAACAATAACTAGATAATTAAAAAGCTTTTAAGGGTAAAAAATTGCGGTTTTGCTCAAAAACATTGAAATTTAACTCAATAATAAGTAAACTATAAACCCACACCAACTGACGTTTTAGATGTATAAAGAGTTGCCTAACATGTCGTGCCTAAATGATGGGGTAATAGAACAAATTCAATTTTCAATTAAATCACACGATTTTAAATCGAATTTTTCATTTTCACATAAAGTAAATTAATTGTTTTGTAAAAAAATGTTCATTTTCAGATTATATTAACCAATGTAATAAAATTAGAGGACCCGCATTGCGTCACAACTAACAAAAAGGTTATAAAAACGAAATTGAAATGCAGTTTTTTTTTTTTAATTTTCTATTGGTTCACTTTAGATGGATTCCGATAGTGAAACTAGACAACTTACTTTCGATTCAAATGAAAACCATCAAATTTCCACCGAACCAGCGATAGAAACGGAAGACGACTTATTAGATGATGAAAAAATTGAAATTCCCGATGATAATGTAAATATTCAATTAACAACATTAATTTAATTAACTAATGATAACTTTTCTGGAAAATATCCAGACAACTTTCAGTTTTAAGAAATTGTGGGCATTTTGTGGTCCCGGTTTTCTTATGTCAATCGCATTTTTGGACCCCGGTAATATTGAAAGTGATTTACAATGTGGTACAATTGTCGAATATAAATTATTATGGGTCTTGTTATCCGCTACCGTTTTAGGATTGTTTATGCAAAGACTTTCAGCACGATTAGGTACGAAGTATCATATAAAATAAGAGCATACAGATAATCTAATATCTAGACGGCCATGGAAATTGTGCTTACAAACAATCTGTTATGCTCGCATTTTTTTTGCCATTACTAAATAAATATATGTATAATATAATGTAAATTCGAAAACAGTTTGAATTTTCAAGGTGTTGTAACTGGGCTGGATCTGGGTGAATTATGTTATCGCGAATATCTGAAATTGCCAAGAATTTGTCTATGGCTAATGATGGAAATTGCGATTATTGGCAGTGATATGCAAGAAGTTATTGGAACAGCAATTGCTATTTATTTATTATCAGATCGAAGGTAAATTATTGCAAAATTAAATAACTAAACTAGCTATAGGCAACGCAACATACACATGGCGATTGTTTTTTTTAAGTAACAATTTTTAAATTAATTATTTACTTTTCTATTGCATAGTAATATGTTAATTTTACTTGTAGCTTTTCTGGATTTCCTATACCGTTATAATTGCTTTTTTTTTTTAAATATTTTCTCTAATCTGACAGCTGCTTCGATTCGTTGCTAATCAAAAATACGACACGCTTTGAAGTAGATTCATTCAACGAATCGAAACAGCTGATAGAGATAAAGAAAATATCAAAAAGACATAATAACAGGAAAGGAAATCGAAAAAAAAACTCAAAATAAAATTAAGAATTTTTAAATAGAAAATAAGACGACACATAGGCAACTTTTTATACAATGTCATGGCAACTGCTACTATTTTTTTTTTCTATTTCAGAGTTCCACTTTGGGTTGGAGTTCTAATAACCATTCTCGATACTTTTACATTTCTTTTCATCGATAAATACGGATTGAGAAAATTAGAAGCATTTTTCGTATTTCTAATCAGCATAATGACAATTACATTTGGCTATGAATATTTCACATCGAAACCGGATACGGTTCAAGTGATGAAAGGTTTAGTTTTTCCATGGTGTCAAAATTGTGATTCACGTGCACTGTTACAAGCTGTTGGAATTATTGGTTTGGGCCGTACTTTTCTTTTTTTTTTTTTTGCATTATTAATTAATAATTTTATATATGCAGGAGCAATTATAATGCCACATAATTTCTATTTACATTCCGCATTGGTGAAATCGCGAAATGTCAATCGATTAGAAAAGGACAAAGTGACAGAAGCGAATTTTTACTATTTTGTCGAATGTTGTTTTGCGATATTTATCAGTTTAATTATAAATATATTCGTTTTATCTGTTTTCGCACATGGTTTGTATATGAAAACGAATGCCGAAGTTGTAAGTGAACATTTGCGCGTTGCAATTGTTATTTTGTAATAAAAAATTTCTACAATTTCAGCATGAATCCTGTATGAAATATCCTACAATCGATTCGTCAGTGTTTCCAGGAACTGGTCCCAATGCCAACGAATTGATAGAATCGAATATTTATAATGGTGGTGTGTTTCTTGGTTGCACTTTCGGTTTGGCCGCAATGTATATTTGGGCTATTGGTGTACTAGCTGCTGGACAAAGTTCCACAATGACTGGTTCGAATAATATCGCATTAATGACTAGAATAAATAATGAAATCATTTACAGGAACGTATGCCGGTCAATTTGTAATGGAGGGTTTTTTGAATTTGCACTGGTCCCGTTGGAAACGTGTTCTATTCACACGATCTATTGCAATTGTTCCGACATTTTTCGTTGCTTTTTTCACAACAATCGAAGATCTAACCAGTTTCAATGATATTTTAAATGTTGTGATGAGTATTCAATTACCATTCGCTACGATACCGTTAATTGCATTTACTAGTTGTAGAAAAATTATGGGTGAATTTACTAATGGATTGTATGTGTATGGTAAACCGTTGGAAATAGAGCAATTGATAATAATTCGTGTTTTAGGGGTAACAAAATGATGTCGATATCATTGAGTCTAGTTGTTGTAACGATAAATTTCTATTTAGTCGCTGGTACTATACAAAATTATAATTTACCAGCGTCCGTTCTTGGCATGATTGGTTTTATCAGTGTTTTTTATTTGTTGTTTTGCGTATACTTAATTTTCCATATGATTGCCTATATGGGAAATGGATGGATATTGAAATTCAATTTAATAAGAGAATTTGTACTGTTGCCGAATGCATTCGATTTTTCCATTCAACCATCGATTAATACTTAATTAATTAGTTTTAATTATAGCGAACAACTTTTTTATAAATAAAAAATTTTGCTTTTTTATCACATAACCTTAAAAAACAAAAAAACTATTTAATGGCAAAAAATTATACACAAAAATATTATCGTGGTTCATTCTCATATTGTTGAGCAGTACCTTTTCGACCAACTTCCGCTAATTTTACATCATTTCTTCCTAGATTCTCTTCCAGTCCTTTCCACGAGCGATCAATAAAATAGCGAGCTATTGGCAGTAAACTCGTTTTCAATTCAATCTGATCATTTTTATTTTCAGCGGCCATCGAATCAGTTGCGCTCCGTATTTTACCACTTACTAAACTAAATTCCGATAAATGATCGATAGTGATTTCCTCGAAATTATCAATATCTTTTAGATAACGATTATAATCGTATGAAAATTGTAAATGGCGAGCATTCGAATTTAATGCCATTTCCATATCGAATGGCGTCACAATCGGTCGATAAAAATCACGTTCTTCATCGTAAATTTTATTCATGGCACACGATATTATCACGTAGATATCGAACTGTAAAAAATAATCAAGATAAATTAACACTAGATCTAATTGTCTGTACGACAAATTCTATTAATCAAATTAAATAAACATACTTCTGGGAAATTAGCTAATTTCGCAACTGTCGGTTTTCCAACACTAACAATATAATACTTTTTTCCATTAGATTCAATTAATTTTTTCATTCGATCGATTATATTTAAATAGTTTTTCACTGCCAGTGTACCAATAACGATACCGATAGTGTTGGCATCTCGTATTTTTTCTGTTAAAAAACATCGACGTTTTAATATTCGACTAGGTATTTCGAACAGTTGTAATTCTGGACCGATTTCTTTCGATGTGTCGTAATAATAGAGATCAGTTACTGTACATAAAATCATATAAAAGTAATGATTAAATATTTCAATGCGTTTGCAAACTTACAATGGAAATTTATGCCAAGATTGATGAGTGTTTTCGTATTTTGACCGATGAAAATTACTTTGTCGCTTTCCATTACGAAATTATCATCGTCGATTTTGCCTATTTTGATATTTTTATTGTCGGTAAACTGAGCGCGGATTTTTTCTAAAAAAAAAACAAAATAATCATCACCATCATCATGGCCTGCTTCGATTATTTTTCATTTACCAATACAATAGAAATAGCACGTATCCACAATTAATGTAAACTGGCACTCTGATTCCTGTAACTGTTTGCAAATGCATTCTTTCAGTTTCGTAATATCGATACGATTTTTTTCGTAGATATTTAAATGTGGTATAGTGCCAATAGTTTGTGAATAACAAACTGGACCGAAATGTATAATACAATCGGCATTCACATGGGCAGCAGCTGTATAATCAATACAACAACTAAAACGAATGAAAAAGTCCTATTAATTTTTGATAATTAACTTTTTTTTATTTATCCACCTTTCGTAAGCTGTATCTCCTAATACAAATATATTTTGTTCAAGTAATTCTTGTAGTTTTAAAGCAACTTCAGTTGAATCTGAAAGTAAATGATCTGGAAATTGTAAACATACCTAAAAATAATGGTAAAAACGAAGAAAAAAAAAATAACTTTTTGTTTATATATTTATAGATTGTTACTTTTTGGAAATTATTCTTTCGTATCCAATCGCTACATTTTGCGATCTCATATATATCATTAATGTTATTTAAATCGATTTCTTTAATTTCCGACATTATTTATTCATTTACAAAAAAAAAAAACAGTTTGTAAGGTTATACAGTTCATCTGACTTTCACCTAAGATGTCAGATGTCAATGGTTGTCACATTGGGTGCGTTCAAAATTGGTCAACCGCTAACAATAAGCATACAGCTATGCTTTCCACTGCACTCGAGATGTTCGCAACCCGAAAAACAAAAAACGACCAGTGATGAAAATATCTGGCGACAATGAAACTATTGTGGCGAAGCAACAGGTATTTACGTAGTAGGCGATGGAACAAATCAGTTTATTATTCGCTGTATCTAAGGGTAAATACGTTAAAAGGGGGTGAGGTGGGTGGAAGGGGAACTGATCTCCGAACTCAATTCGGAAAAATTTAAACGATAATAGAAAAAATTGCCTCTTTCACTTGTTTTTCTTTTTCCTTTTTTTTTATATGTATCGTTGCGGGGGGTTATTTGTTTTTAACTTTTTACACACAATTAAACTGTGAATTTAGAAGAATATTTTTATGCAAATATTTATTAGGAAAATAAAATATATTTTAGCTTAAATAATTGAATGTGTAAATTGTTTACATGCTGCTTAGAATATTATATGCATATACGAATATATTCATTAGAATTAGAATAAAAAAGAAAAAATAGGTACTTTAATAAATATTATCAAAATAAGTCTGATTTTCAGAAGAAACAAAATAAAAAAAAAATGATTTTTTTCCATCAAACTAGAGAGATTTTACGTAATAAACTTTTTAATCAGAGTAGGCTAGTATAATAATAACGTGTATGTTACCTAAAAAAAGTTTTGTTTACAATCCACTTACCCGCTTGTGGGATTCTACCACCTGGAAATACAGAAGAAAAACAAAATTAATAAATTGTCATTTGAGGTGTTTTATAAGATTTGGTTTACAGTAGAGATATTTCAAATAGGGTGAAAGAAAATATTCGATTAATAAAAATAAACTGTACCTTATTATATTCATACGGATGCTCCATCCTCCGTTAATCCAGACTAAAGACATCGCGACTCGCGACACTGTTATCGCATCGAATTATAATCGCGATTACACGCACCACCACGGCATCTTTATTGTATTTTACTTTATACTATTTAAACTTATTTTAAACTTTATAGCTTGTTAAATTAAAATTCTTCGGGTCCTTTTGTTACGCGAAGAAAAAAACACTACTTGTTTTTACACAAGTCACAAATGTAACCCGGTTAATGAAGATAAAGAAATGTACCTATTTTTATGCTATAACTATTTAATAGAAAAATAAAATATATTCTGCGTATAATGCGTATATCTATCTATGTTACTACTTACAATTTGCAAGTTGCAACTGAGTGAAATTATTTTGAAACTAATTCCAAAGCATACTACGAAGAAGACCAAAAAAAAAACAACAGCTTTTTCGTTGCTGCCCTCTAGTAGCAATCAGATTAAATTCCTGATTTGAAATTTCAGTGGAATGACTGACATTTTCAACCGTTAAAATTCCATACGAAATACCTATACGTATTACGTATCTGTTTACCTCGACTATTCTTAAAAGATTTGTTTAAACTCACTTACCCCAACAGTGGGACTTTACCACCTGAAAATAAAACAAAAAAAAAATTAATAACATTGTTTATTGAGGTCGTATTTTAAAATATTTTTAACGTAGATGATGCTTCTGATGAGGTGAAAAAAATATTCGATTAAGAAAAATAAACTGTACCTTATTATTTTTTATATGGATGCCCCATCCTCCATTTATCCAGAAAACCATCGCGACACTTTTATCGAATCGAGTTAAAATCACGATTACCCGCACAACAACGAAAGAATTATTACTTTAAAATTATTCGCGCACTTGTACAATCGGGAACGAAAACCGGATTATTATTCGGCAGAATTTATCATGATTTAAAAAAAAAAAAAATTGTAACTCCGTTCCGCTTTAGATGTTAACGCCCGGAAGTCGCGAAATACACTGATTTGTAGTATCCTGTACCTGTACAAGTAGTAGGGGATAGAGCTATTCTATCTATTTATTATCCAGAAGCTAAGCTAAAGAAAAGTGCTCAGAAACGAGCTTAACGTGCAAATAATTTATATTTTTGCACAGAGTATTAAATTCTCTGATATTAACTTGATTTCATCAAAATTATACGAATTACCTATAAATTTTTAATTGGACTGTCCTCAAAAAAATTTGTTTAAACTCACTTACCCCAACAGTGGGACTTTACCACCTGGAAATCACGAAAAAAAATAAAATTAATAAATTGTTATTTGATGTCTGCTATAAGATAATTTTTAACTATAGGTATTTCTAAGGTGACAAAAAAAAAAAGTTTCTATTAATAAAAATAAACTGTACCTTATTATTTTTTATATGGATGCCCCATCCTCCATTAATCCATTAATCCAAAGAGCTATGCGTAATAATTCACAAAAAAAACACTAATCACTAATCAGCAACCACAAATGTTTATGCCCAATTAATTATGGCACTAGATAAATTTAATTTCAACTTCACCGAAAATATTTAAATTTTAATTTATAATTATTCGTAATAAATTATTAAATCGCTGTCGTATTACACGAACGACCACAAATTGTTAAAACCGAATTTATTTAAAATTATTCGCGCACTTAAACAACCCCGGCAACGAAAAACAAATTATTAAAGAAAAACAATACACCCCGCTTAAATTCTTTCTCCACTCTAAACGTTCGCTTCAGAGGGCAACGCGACACTGACTCTCTTATCAGCAACCCACCATATTTAAATGAGACAGTCTCTTTAGCAATGTTGCCAGATTGTGTGCTTTGGCACCAATACTATGAAAATTTTTTTTTAATAAATCAGACAAAATCAATGAACATGATGAAAATTTTAGTGATATATCTGTCTGTATCAAATTTTTACTAACAAGATGTCCACAAATCGAAAATGTAATAATATTATGATTTGTTTGTCAGAAGGTAAAAATTTTGAGATTTCAGATTTAAATTAAAATTAAGACGGCAACACCGTCTACAGCTCTGGTATCTCTTCGCTAAAAATGAAGATGGCGCCAGCGCAATTTTAATTTTGAGATTGGTGAGCACACATTCACTCTTCAATTTTCAATCTTAAATTTTAATTTAAATCTTAAATCTTAAATTTTAATTTAAATCTTAAATTTTAATTTAAATCTTAAATCTTAATTTTAATTTTAATTTAAATCTTAAATCTTAATTTTAATTTTAATTTAAATCTTAAATCTTAATTTTAATTTTGAAATTTAAGATTTAAAATTGAAGAGTGAATGTGTGCTCACCAATCTCAAAATTAAAATTGCGCTGGCGCCATCTTCATTTTTAGCGAAGAGATACCAGAGCTGTAGACGGTGTTGCCGTCTTAATTTTAATTTAAATCTGAAATCTCAAAATTTTTACCATCTGACAAACAAATCATAATATTATTACATTTTCGATTTGTGGACATCTTGTTAGTAAAAATTTGATACAGACAGATATAAAACTAAAAGTTTCATCATGTTCATTGATTTTGTCTGATTTATTGAAAAAAAATGTTCATAGTATTGGTGCCAAAGCACACAATCTGGCAACATTGCTAAAGAGACTGTCTCATTTAAATATGGTGGGTTGCTGATAAGAGAGTCAGTGTCGCGTTGCCCTCTGAAGCGAACGTTTAGAGTGGAGAAAGAATTTAAGCGGGGTGTATTGTTTTTCTTTAATAATTTGTTTTTCGTTGCCGGGGTTGTTTAAGTGCGCGAATAATTTTAAATAAATTCGGTTTTAACAATTTGTGGTCGTTCGTATAATACGACAGCGATTTAATAAATTCTTACGAATAATTATAAATTAAAATTTAAATATTTTCGTGAAGTTGAAATTAAATTTATCTAGTGCCATAATTAATTGGGCATAAACATTTGTGGTTGCTGATTAGTGATAAGTGTTTTTTTTGTGAATTATTACGCATAACTCTTTGGATTAATGGATTAATGGAGGATGGGGCATCCATATAAAAAATAATAAGGTACAGTTTATTTTTATTAATAGAAACTCTTTTTTTTGTCACCTTAGAAATACCTATAGTTAAAAATTATCTTATAGCAGACATCAAATAACAATTTATTAATTTTATTTTTTTTCGTGATTTCCAGGTGGTAAAGTCCCACTGTTGGGGTAAGTGAGTTTAAACAAATCTTTTTGAGGAGAGTCAAATTAAAAATTTATAGGTAATACGTATAATTTTGATGATATCAAGTTAATATCAGAGAATTTAATATTCTGTGCAAAAATATAAATTATTTGCACGTTAAGCTCGTTTCTGAGCACTTTTATTTAGCTTAGCTTCTGGATAATAAATAGATAGAATTGTTCTATCCCCTACTACTTGTACAGGTACAGGATACTACAAATCAGTGTATTTCGCGACTTCGCGGCGTTAACATCTAAAGCGGAACGGAGTTACAATTTTTTTTTTTTTTTTAAATCATGATAAATTCCGCCGAATAATAATCCGGTTTTCGTTCCCGTTTGTACAAGTGCGCGAATAATTTTAAAGTAATAATTCTTTCGTTGTTGTGCGGGTAATCGCGATTTTAACTCGATTCGATAAAAGTGTCGCGATGGTTTTCTGGATAAATGGAGGATGGGGCATCCATATAAATATAATAAGGTACAGTTTATTTTTCTTAATCGAATATTTTTTTCACCTCATCAGAAGCATCATCTACGTTAAAAATATTTTAAAATAAGACCTCAATAAACAATGTTATTAATTTTTTTTTTGTTTTATTTTCAGGTGGTAAAGTCCCACTGTTGGGGTAAGTGAGTTTAAAGAAATCTTTTAAGAACAGTCGAGGTAAACAGATACGTAATACGTATAGGTATTTCGTATGGAATTTTAACGGTTGAAAATGTCAGTCATTCCACTGAAATTTCAAATCAGGAATTTAATCTGATTGCTACTAGAGGGCAGCAACGAAAAAGCTGTTGTTTTTTTTTTGGTCTTCTTCGTAGTGTGCTTTGGAATTAGTTTCAAAATAATTTCACTCAGTTGCAACTTGCAAATTGTAAGTAGTAACATAGATAGATATACGCATTATACGCAGAATATATTTTATTTTTCTATTAAATAGTTATAGCATAAAAATAGGTATATTTCTTTATCTTCGTTAACCGGGTTACATTTGTGACTTGTGTAAAAACAAGTAGTGTTTTTTTCTTCGCGTAACAAAAGGGCCCGAAGAATTTTAATTTAACAAGCTATAAAGTTTAAATAGTATAAGGTAAAATACTATAAACATGTCGTGGTGGTGCGTGTAATCGCGATTATAATTCGATGCGATAACAGTGTCGCGAGTCGCGATGTCTTTAGTCTGGATTAATGGAGGATGGGGCATCCATATAAATATAATAAGGTACAGTTTATTTTTATTAATCGAATATATTCTTTCACCCTATTAAAAATATTTGTACTGTAAACCAAATCTTATAAAACACCTCAAATGACAATTTATTAATTTGTTTTTCTTCTGTATTTCCAGGTGGTAGAATCCCACAAGCGGGTAAGTGGATTGTAAACAAAACTTTTTTTAAGTAACATACACGTTATGTTACGTGTATGTTACCACCTATGTTATACACCTATATACTAGCCTACTAGTTTGATGGGAAAAAATATATTTCTTTTTTTATTTTGTTTCTTCTGAAAATCAGATTTATTTAGATAGTATTTATTAAAGTACCTATTTTTTCTTCTTTATGCTAATTCTAATGAATATATTCCTATATATCTATATATATATACATTCTACGCAGAATAAAACAATTTACACATTCAATTATTTAAGCTAAAATATATTTTATTTTCCTGAAAAATATTTGCATAAAAATATCCTTCTAAATTCACAGTTTAATTGTGTGTAAAAAGTTGAAAACAAATAACCCCCCGCAACGATACATATAAAAAAAATGGAAAAAGAAAAACAAGTGAAAGAGTCAATTTTTTCTATTATCGTTTAAATTTTTCCGAATTGAGTTCGGAGATCAGTTCCCCTTCCACCCACCTCACCACCTTTTAACGTATTTACCATTAGATACAGCGAATAATAAACTGATTTGTTCCATCGCCTACTACGTAAATACCTGTTGCTTCGCCACAATAGTTTCATTGTCGCCAGATATTTTCATCACTGGTCGTTTTTTGTTTTTCGGGTTGCGAACATCTAGAAGATTATATTAATTTTTAAATTAATTAATGTGATTAATTTTTTCTCGGTGAGTGGGATTTCCATTACATTTTCCTTCGCCAATTCGTCTGGATGCATTTGATTTTACATATTTGTTATTTGTAAAAAGATATGTATATTTTATTAAAGTTTCGGTTAAAATATAAACGTTAGTATAAAGTATATTTTACTTATTTTGTACTTATTTACTTATTTTACTAATAAAATAAAATAAGTATATTATTAATAATAATATTATATTTTTATGACTATGCGTTTTATATACATCGAACGTCGATTATCATCGCTCATCCCTACGTCATCACAGAATATTCAATTTTCGATTCTGTGTCATCAATATACGAAATTAATGTTCTTTTACTACCAACGAGACAAAATAATTATATCAGAAAAAGAAATATATTAATTTAATTAAATGCAAGACAAAATTATGTCGGAAGAATTGGATAGTGAATTTCCTCTTCATCATGCCATTTTTCGAAATGATTTATTAAATTTGGCGAAACTTTTAAGAAAACACAACGTAACATCGAAAGATAAACATGGTTTGTATTATTTTTCTAACTTTTCAATCATTGAAAAGATTCATATTTTTAATGTGTAGTGATTATTTTGAAGGAAATACAGCACTCCATTTAGCTGTAATGCTTGGAAGAAAAGGTTTGTATTTATTTATACAATGAATCGGATTTTTCTTATCATCATCTTCAAATCCCTATATTATAATAATTTTGTAGAATGTGTTCAACTTTTATTAAAGTACGATGCACCAGTTAAAGTGAAAAATGGTTTAGGTTGGACAGTATTAGCTGAAGCTGTTAGTTATGGAAATCGTCCTACAAGTGAGTTACTGTGATAAATAATAGATAACAAGCGATCAGTATACCTATTAAGAAATGTTGATTTGATCATCATCATCGGTACCTAATTGTTTGCTTCGACAGTTTCATCATTGGTGAGAAAATTCCGACAACAATCCAGAGAACAAATGATTCAAAGACGTCCGAATCTAGTTGCTGCATTAAATAAAATCAACGATTTTTATATGGAACTAAAATGGGATTTTCAAAGTTGGGGTGCGTCCGTATTTATTTGAGATTCTTCTTTTTTTCAATTTTTTTTTTTTTTCTGCTTTTAGTACCATTGGTGTCTAGAATATTGCCATCGGATGTCTGTAAAATATATAAATCGGGTTCTAGTATAAGATTAGATACGACTTTAGTAGATTTCTCGGATATGCGATGGGAAAGAGGTGACATATCATTTATATTCAATGGAAATGCTAAACCAAATGAAAGCTTAACCGTTCTAGATAATTTATGTAAAGTGTATCAGAAAGTTAAATACGAGGTAGTGCATCTATATATGTATAACTTTATTAATTTGTTTTTTATATTGAATAGTATAATGATAATAATTTTAGAAAGTGTATAGTTGGCGGTGAGTTTATGTCGAATTCGTTTGGTTATTAATCATAATATATTATTAATATCATAATACCATTGTAATAATTTGTTTTTAATTTTAAATTTTAATTTTTTTTAACTAGTAAATGTACAAACAAATTCACCGCGGAATATACAGAAAACTCCCCGCCGATTATACACATCGATAATTTTACGTAGTTGTTTTGGCAAAAAAGAATGGAAACCAGGATAGACCTGGTTTTAATTCTTTTTTTTTTTATTTAAATAAAGCAAAAATTCTTTTTATTAAAGAAATAAATTAAAAAACGAATTAAATTCAGGATAGAATTGCCAAAAAAAAAAACATAACCTTATTTTTACATAATTTGAAACGATGAAAACTTGCAATGAAATTTTTTTTTTTTAGGAATCTGAAATGGAAATCGAAGATGAAGTGGACCTTTTAATGTCAACCGATATTTTAGCAGCTCAAATTTCAACAAAACGAATATCGTTCACACGCGCACAAAGCGGATGGATTTTTCGAGAAGATAAAAAAGTACGAAGACACAATAGCGAAATGTGAAACAAAAAATAATGTGATGCGTTTTTTTTTTTTTGTTTTGTTTTCTAAGGAATTAGTAGCTGGACAATACGATGCCGAACTTTATACAGTTCATGGATTAACATTGGAAAGTAGAAAACGAAGGGAACATTTATCATCTGATGATTTACAAAAAAACAAAGCGATATTGGAAAGTTTCACGAAAGGTGGCAATTTGCAGAATTTAGATCAAAATGGAACTGTAAGTAAATTGTAACAATATTTATGATGCTATAAAATAGAGAGAGAGAGAGATCTATTTATTATTTTATTAATAGCCAATTAGACGAACAAGTTTAATACCACCGCCTGATAAAAATATCACATGGGAAGAATATATTAATTCGGAAGTGAATAATTATCCGCGTTTAGGACGTGAATTAGTTTATAAAGAATCATCAAAATCATTCAAAGCGACAATTGCAATGGTAAATATTTCATTGTTAATATCGAGTTGGCTATGCCATATGGTCGTCATTATGTTTTCAGAGTGGAGTTTTTCCACTATCAGTCGAAATGCTACTGAATGTATTAGAGGTGGTTGCACCATTTAAACATTTTTCTAAACTACGCGATTTCATTACATTCAAACTGCCAGCTGGTTTTCCTGTAAAAGTTGAATTGCCCATATTACCAACAGTTACAGCGAAAATAACATTCCAGGAATTCGAATTTCGTGATGATATTCCACATAGTCTGTTTCGCATACCAAACGATTACATTGAGGATCCTACACGGTAAACAATCAAACAACACATTTTACGTTGATAGTTTTTTTTTTTGTTTTTGTTTTGTAGATTTCCTGATTTATGACGTCCTGAATTGACTACGTGTTTTAAATTGCATTTCGAACCGAAACCGCAATTTCTAGCATTAGATGAACGATATCGAATGTGTTCAGATGCGAAAAATACGTCCACTACCATCACCCGTAGATTTCGATTTATGAAAGACGGCGACATGTCACAACAAAATGAGCACGAAACACCGGTTTTACTATTGGAAGTTCCAATGTTATTTACATTGGGCAGCGTATACGATGCCAGTTGTTTAGTTTATGTTGAATGAATCTGTTGCTGATATTACATAATATGTAATTGTTATATTTACGAGTAATCTAGTAGTAAAAAAAAGAAAACAGGCTTCAATGGTGAGAGCTCTTCGCATCTATCTACGAGATGCATAAATTAATGAATATTTTCGTTCGGCAGAGTATACATAGTATATGTATCTAATTAATATAGAATAGAAATACTTAAATTATATACATAATTTATTAATAGTTGCATTTTTACACTGCCGCTTCACATTTTCTTTTATCGATTTGTGATATAGTTACATAGATTCTCTAATTACTTTGCGTCTCCTATATCTATGTGTATATAAACTACTACAGGGTGATTTTTTACAAATTCTTATTAGATAAGTGAAAATTTCGTATTTGTAATTGGTATATTTAATAGGGTTAAAGAAATTGTAATTTCTTTACCACAATACAATTAATATATCATATAACCAAACCAAAGCAAATTCTAGGTTACGACAAAAACTCACCGCCAAATATCCACTGTCATCGTTTTTGATGTACACACAGCGCCATCTTGTGTGGAAAATTTCAGTTGAAACTTCTAAAAATTTCTATTTTGTTTTTTTAAAATGACCATTGTTTTATTCATTCTAAAATATTGTAAAGTACATGATCCAAAGTACCTTTATCTACAGTATTAAGTGAATGATTTAACGTATCTAATAATTTGCGAATAATAATCTCACCATCACTTTTTACGTATTTATTATTAGCAAATACTTTCGACTTATACAATTGATTAGAATTTTTATTGTAGCGATATTTAATTCATTAATTAATTAATAATAGTCAATACCTATTAGAATTTTTAGATAAAATTATGATAAATTCAAGTAGGAAAACATATCAATATTAATCTGAATTTATTTGATCGCTTTATTTATTTGCTTGTTATGTATTATAAATTAGATATGTATGTTGCAAAACAACTAGTTTGATGTATTATATATGGATTTGTTAAAGAGTTTGATAGGTGATCACGTATATCCCACATACATTATCAAATTCAATTTGCATTTTTATTTGCCACCCCGTTCAAATCATTTGAATTTATTTCAATATTATTTAAAAATACACGGCGCTATCTAATCATTAAATATAAAATAATATGAATCAATATATTACAATTCAATCTTTCAACAATGTGTACTTTTCATCAAGAGTGTGTTGGGCGGCCAAAAAAAGCACTTTTTTGATATTGTTCACAACTAAAAAAGAAAACACTTTCCAGCGTAATTATTTCATATCAGAATTTGCCAATATGCTTGTTCCATTTACATTGTAATTTCTATCCAATTAGTTCGCCATGTTTTTTTTTATCATTGCGCTACTACAACTCTACCTAATTATATATTATGATTTTGCTTTGTGATAAGAGACAAAATACTATATAATACGACGATTTACTGTATTAAAACGTTGTGGTTTATTTAAACGTAACGTAAAACTAGATCAATCTCAATCGATATGAATGGCTTCATATTTTTATTCGTTTTCATTAATTTATTACTAAAAAGTTACAATATCGATGCATTTGCTATTAATAAATTTGAACAAGTACAGATTGAAGCTGCAGCAGCAGATGATGCTACATTGAAAGCAGTTGTTGTGGTAAAGAAAATAGTTTTTTTTTTTTTTTCATCTACTCAACTAATTTTTCATATTTTTTGCTAGTTATTTAGGCATGGTGATCGATCGCCATTGTCATCATGGCCGAATGATCCGTACATAAATAACCGTACGATTTGGATAGATGGCTATGGCTATTTAAATAATGTAAGACGAAAATTAAATTCGAAAAAGGACGGCGTATGATTTTTGTTCGTTTTTTTTTTTTCCATTTTCCAGTTGGGTAAAAATCGTCATTATCGTTTAGGTGAATGGTATAGGCAACGTTATAACGATTTTCTATCATCTAGATATAATCATGAAGAGATTCATGTACGTTCAACTCAGGTTGATCGAACTCTAATGTCCGCACAATCGAATTTAGCTGGTCTCTATCCACCAATCGATGATCAGATATGGAATGAAACAATTTTATGGCAGGTATAATCTATCTATATACAAATATTATAAATATATTCCCGTCGTATTATGTATAATTGTATATTATTAAACGAGTGATGAAAATGCTATATTTTCTGCAATCGAGAGAACATGCTGTAGAAAATGTTCGCGAGATTCAGAAAACGGGTATAATACTATACTTTTTCCACGATCATCGTTATTAAAATTAAATCTAATTAGAAAAAATGTATATACAAAATAGCCAGAATTAAATTTCATAGCCAACTTGATATAAAAGTTCAATTGTATTGACTATTGAGTGTCATACAGTTTTATTGATAATACGAATTATTTCGTTAAATTTATTGTTGTATTTTACATGTTATTATTTCACTTAAAATTTTATTTTATTTAATAATTACAAAAAGTAGAAACAAACTTTACAGTAATTATAATGCAGTGGCAATTGACGATCATATGTATTTGCAGTTGCCGATGATTGTTAGGCAACCAAAAATTATATACATAATTAAACATTTATTAAAATTTTGAAAATTGAAGCAATATTTACCATTTCATGATATGTTCATGAATCATTTTTTATATTTTTGTATTTGCAATGTGTGTCAATTGTTTTTTACCTTGATAAAAAATAATTTTTGATTTTTCGCATTTAATACAATCGGTTTTGGTTTTAAAATCAAAGGAGGCGCTGCCCGGCACCTTCGTTGATTAATGTCAAATTCTGAAATCTTTTAAATGTTTAATTTTTGCTTTTAAAAAAAGACAAATGTTTATACTTTCGTGCTAAATCGTGTTTTCCCATTATTCTTTCAATAATTCAATCAGTATATTGAAAACCATATATATTTGATTACAGCCAATTCCTGTTCATACACTACCACAAAATGATGATAATATTTTGGCTACGACCAGTAGTTGTCCAAAACATAGTAGTCTACTTCAAGAACTATTCAATTCGGATGAATTTCAACAATTAAATAAACAAAATGCCGAATTATATCAAAATATATCAGATCTAACTGGATATAAAGTCGAAGATATCAATTTCAATACATTCGATACATTACAATGTACAATCGAAATTTATCGAGAATTTAATTTAACTTTACCAGAATGGACTGATGATTATTGGCCACAAATTCAAGTATTGTCAGCGTTACATTTTCAAATGGACACATATACAGAGGATTTGGCACGTTTACGATCCGGACCATTTTTCAATTATCTTTTCACCTATTTTGATTCAATTCGTAATAGTAAAGCATTCGATACTGGATTAGGTGAGAAATTGAATCCGCCACCGAAATTTTTAATGTTAAGCGGTCACGATCAGACAATTGGCGATTTAACAAATACAATGGGTGCATATCCAAATATTACACCAGAATTTGCTTCGACAGTTATTTGGGAAATATGGGAAACGAAAAACGATAACAATTTCTATATTAATATGTATTTTAAAAATAGCACTGATTTTACGCAACTGATTTTAAAGGGTTGCGAATTCAATTGTGCCATTGACAATTTCACGAGCATTTTGAAACCGATTGTTGTTGATGTCGATGAATGGAAAAAGGAATGCAATTCCAGTTGATAATAATTTTATTTGTTTTATTTCGCTTATACATTGTTTATTTTCCCCATCCTTTTTTTTTTTTTTTTCCCTGGTTTAGTATTATACATATTGTTATTTCACTTTGTTTTCCTATTTGTGAACAGTTCAATTGTACACCATATAAAATAAGTCTTATTGAGCAAATAATAATAATATCATATTTCCAGCATTTGGCATGAGAATCTTGATTCTCTTCATTTATATTTATAAAACAAACCCTGTTCAATTACTGCGCGTGCGCTAGATATAGTTCGGTTGAATCTAATTTGCGTTTACAGCTGTTCTATTCAAATTGGCGAATGTCCATTGTTGAAAAACACTATTTTTACATTTCTCCACATGCACCCCTTTCCCATTCTCCACGCCATTGCTGCTTAAACATTTTTTACTAATTGGATTGTAAATTGTACGATTTTGATATAGTATCCAATATTGTTCCCTTTTATGTCCGTGACATTCCGTCAATTGAACGTCATTTTCGTTGAAGACCTCAGCGCAAAAATTCTCCTAAAAATTAGGAACGTAATTCAATTGTTTGTGTGTCCCATTTAATAGATGTACATCTCGTATTATTATTATAATATATATAGGGAGTTTCATTTACTTTTCGTAATTCACCTTTACTGCTCAATGTGAAATATTGCGATACAGCAAGGAAATTATGGCATTGATACAGACCCAATGGACCAACTTTATCATCATTTAATTGTAAATCATCTAGACACATGTCGAATGCCGTTTTCGCTTGACCATAAGCGAAAACATTCTCATCTGGAATGAATTTTTCTGGATAAACATTATCGAGGTACCTAGGCAGAAAAAAATTCGATATATGTAAAATGTGCGGAAGAGTTTTTGCATTACACCATAAAATACCATTTAAAACTTTTGCATTTCAATTTCTGTCGCAATTGTTTTCGATGCGTCAAATCACCAACAATCGGATTATTTTCTAATGCCGGCTGATACATGAAGAATAATCGCTTATAATCATCCATCCATACATGTGCTAAACGTGCCGTATTAATTCCATGTGTATCTTTATTATCCGGAAACGAATAGGGATGGAAATCACGGAAAATGTGTCCAACACGGGAACAAGGAACCTACCAAACCAAATTAGCAATGTTAATTATTCCTAAACACCCTATTTATAAACAGTTCCCTATTCATAACGAAGTATTTCTATACAATTTCAGTTTTTTTTTTCCTTTTATATTATTATATGACACTAACATTTCTCACTTACAGTTTCCAATCGGCCGCCACACTGCCAAATTCTAAATGACATTTCTAAATTTTCACCACCCCATCCATCCATTTGTTCATCGTACGATCCAATGTCCCAAAAGAATTTCCTATCAATTGCAAACAAACCGCCGGCCATTGTTGGCGATTTTACCGGTTTCACTTTGCCTTTATCATTTGGATCTTGGATATCGATCCATGTGAAATGACCTGACCATGAAAAACCGCCCACTTGAAATGTTGAACCGCCTAAATATATAATTAATATGTTGATATAGATTTTGTAAATTATATTAATATAATTTCTCAGAGGTGTGAGGTTAGATTGCCCGCGCCATCTTCATTTTCTGCAAATTTTCCTATTAAAATTAGGCAACCGATTATTTATATCGACAATGAAATATTTTATATTACTTTTGCAATTGCTTGATGGCAAAACTAATTGCATACCTCTACAATTTCATTTTGCGATTTAGTGCTCAATAAATTGCTTAAAAACTATTTTCAAATCATTTTCCTTGTTTCAAATTTATATTTTGAAAACCTAACCTCACAAATCTGTACTTTCGGCTAATAAAATCAGCAACGACTAATTGAGTTCTAATTATTCTAAAGTAATCGGTCACTTACCATTTGTTGAATATGCCAAATTCGTTGCTTCAATAACATCAATTATGGGAACCAAAACAGCTCTATTGTCCTCTTCTATTCGTGTTAATAATGGTTCAATCCATTGTACGGTTACTTCGCAATGGGCATCTATAAATTAAAATACCAAAACACACATATATTCAATAAATGCAATATACATTTATCTTACCTAAAAAAATTAGAACATCACCTTGAGCCTCACGGGCACCTTGCAATCTCGCTCTAATCAATCCCATTCTATGATTTAATCTGATTAATTTAATATTGTAGTTTTTCAGTCTTGTCTCGATATAATATTGTAATAATCCATTTAGATTATCTAAAAAAAAATTCAATTATGTATACCGGTATATTTATATAGATCAATTTACCATCTGTACTAGAATCATCTACTAAAATAATCTCCTGCAACAAATCGCTTGGTGTTTGCAACAAAATACTCCAAACAGTTCGTAAAATAGCTGACATAAGTTCATTATAAAATATCACAATTACTGAAGCTTTAACATGCGGCGAATACATTAAATTTTTGCATCTAATTAATTAATGAATAGTTTAGAAAATTACGGTCAACAAAAAGAAAACAATCAATAAAAAAAAGTGAACGAAACGAAACCCCGCTTATCAGTTGTTCTGTTAATTTCTTACTTAGTATTTCTTGGATCTTTTAGTTTTCTATCTAGTGGTATTCGATCACTTAAAATCGTATTAAGAGCGTATTTCTTAAGTGCTTGTTCTCCATCTTTTGCATCTTTACCTTGAAGAAATGCCGCTTCACCTCCATCACCTAATCCTGAATTAAAAACAATTAGATAGAAAAATAAATTTTCTAGTTATTATTGCTCAAACCTGGGATAATTTTGCTTTCCCATTTTCTTAATTTTTCCTCGAAAATATTATCAATAGTCTTCTTGACTACATTTCTTCCTTTGTTATTATTCACTAATTCATTTGATATCATAAATTTTAAATATAAAAGTGTTAACGATATTAATAATAAGATCACGAAAGCATATTTTAAATAATGTTTTCGAAAACGAAACCGTCTCATCATTTTTCCTACTAAGGAAAAATATCAACATGCCACCACCATCACATGCCACTTAAAAAAAGAACATTCCCATAATATAATATAAATTTCATATAAATAATTTAAAATTTTAAATGTTGCTAATTAAATGGAAAGTACATTGTACATATATGATGATAATTAATTTCAAAAATTACTTAAGAAAATTACAATTTTTTAGATTGGTATTTGAAAACATTTTTCAGCAACCAATGACAATGTTTTGACAATTGACTTGACAGTGCAATTGTACTCATATACATAATACTATATATATATACTATTCAATTTATATACATAATATAATTATAATGTAATACTGTTAACTTGTTCAGTGAACTTAATCTAAAACTCTACCGTATGATAGATACCATATGCCGTGCCATAATTACTATGATTTCTGATAGAAATACAGCACAGATAACAGATATTATCTGTGATGTACAGATTTTATTTATAGCTTTAATTAGTTTAATTTTTTGCATGACATCTATTACAGATTGTGATAATGTTCATTGTGTAATGTCACAATGACATTTATAAAAGCAATTTTTCGAATTCTTTTTTAGTATGGCAACAATTTGGAAATTTTCTTTTTGTCTGTGATTAGTTTTGTAGAGATAAATTTGTATGTAATTTAACGTTTATAAATATCTGGTTTATTGCCGTATGGAAGTATGATTTAATTCGGATTTCTAAAATAGCAAATGTAAGTACGAATACTGTTCAAAGAAAACAAAAAAAAGGGAAGTTTCTTAAATCGTTTAAATCTCTTTGATTTGAATCCTTATCGTTTTGTGTTGTATAAGATTTTCAATATACGTTACGTAATCATCATATTTCGCCTATGAAGAAAACAACTTCCTACTTTTTTTAGAAGCACTAATAAGTGCAAAAAAAGTAGACGACAAATCATTAACTATTTTAATTTGATTGGTACCTAGGAAAGTAGTAGTATTTTGTAGGCCATACAATTGAATAACATTTTTTTTTTATAACGAATTATGCTGATAATGTTATCACCGTTTTACGAATAACGTAAATTGTTATTTTTAGATTATTTATCAAAAGTAAAAATTGAAGAAAGAAAAAAAAAAGAATCATGTCATCATCATCATCGTCCACATTGTTTTTGAATCCTTATCGAAACAGGCCATGGATGCGAGAAAGTGGTGCAGCAGCTGCAGCTGCTAGTGGTGGCAGTAATAAAGGAGTTAAAGGAATTATTGCCGGTTAGCTTAATAAAATCATTATGAATATTGGAAAAATATAATTCGACTTCTAAATAACTATATTTATTTCAAAGGTGGTATAACTGGTGGTATTGAAATTTGCATAACATTTCCAACTGAATATGTGAAAACGCAATTGCAACTAGATGAAAAAGGTGATTTAAAGAAATACGATGGTATCGTTGATTGTGTAAAGAAAACTGTTAAAAACCATGGTTTCTTTGGACTTTATCGTGGATTGAGCGTATTATTATATGGATCAATACCAAAAAGTGCAGTAAGGTAAGAAAATCGTTAATAGAAAGAGATACACATTCAGATCTAATTGGTCATAGCTTAAAAGCAAAAATGTTTTTAAAGATTTGGCTCATTTGAAACATTCAAAGATTTAATGCATTTACCGGACGGTTCTCTATCGCCGGGCGGTCGTTTATTATGCGGATTGGGTGCTGGCGTATGTGAGGCAATATTCGCTGTTACACCAATGGAAACTATTAAAGTTAAATTTATTAATGATCAGAGAAGTGGTAGTCCACGTTTTAAAGGATTTTTTCATGGTGTCGGAATGATAATTAGGGAACAAGGTATGTGTACAGAAATACATAAATAATGTCGTATCAAATACGTACCACTTTTTTTTAAAAGGCATTGGTGGTGTTTATAAAGGTCTAACTGCAACAATATTAAAACAGGGTTCGAATCAGGCAATTCGTTTCTTTGTTATGGAAACATTAAAAGAAATGTATAAGGGAAAGGATAAAAGTAAAACTGTACCGAAATATATGGTTGGTGCATTTGGTGCTATTGCAGGTGCGGCATCCGTTTTCGGTAATACACCATTGGATGTGGTCAAAACACGAATGCAAGGTCTCGAAGCGCACAAATATAAAAACACATTAGATTGTATGATGAAAATTTGGACAAATGAGGGACCATTCGCCTTTTATAAGGGCACCGTGCCACGATTGGGACGTGTATGTTTAGATGTAGCGATCACATTTATGATTTACGATAGTTTTATGGATTTGTTTAATAAAGTGTGGCCCTAGTATTGTATTGGACAAATACAAAATGGCATCTATTCGTCTAATGACAATTTTCTATAATCAATCGACAGGGTTTGTTTTTTTTTCTTACATATGTATATTTATACTATTATGTAACGATCCGCATTTGCTTTTCTATTCCTTTTATACGTACTTGTTTGTTTGGTTGTAGAAATTTATATCAATTTGTTGTTACCTGCGGCGCATTCCAGTTATTTGTTATTTTATATATTTATATTTTTTGGGTTTTTAATTTAAAAGGTAGGGTGTAGTGTTTTTGGAAATAAATTGTTGCAAAAGTACGGTGTAGCATTTGATTTCTTGTTGTCTATCTATAAATAAAAAAATGCGCGTAGCAACTGAATACCACGCAGGATGAAAATAAATGAAAACCGATTTGTACACATTAATCTTTTCGTAAGTGTTTATTATTGTTTTTAAACATAAAGTATATAAAGAAGTAAAACAACACCTTTGTTATTATTCTAATTGGTTTCATTTTTTTTTTCTTCAAAAATTTTTTAAAGACTGTGGTCTAATTGTAATAATTAATCTACTAAAAGTTATCTATTTAATCCACTGAATCTTTTTATTATTTTTTTTTTTTTTGCTTTTTTTTGAGTAGATAAATTTATTAACTATTTTCAATTTTGTAACAACGTCAAATTAATTCTGTAAGAGCCATTTTTAAAATGTCAACTTCATCGTCTTTTCTTTTACGTACCAAGCATCATCACTGACTGCACCCGGTGCACACTGCAATGATTGAAATACCGCGGTGTTAAACAATTCGTCGAATAATTTGTAAATAAAAGTGATCTTATATTAAGTAAATTAATTTTAGAGAATTGTTTAACACAACAACTGGCAGTAACTGAAAATATGGACAATAATAAACAAATCTCAGTGTGCACCGGCTGCATATTTCGCAAAAATCGCAGTAGGCTATCAAATTTTACATATTATATTAGAATATCATCAAATATGGCTGCATTTTTCATTTCAGTAGAAAAAATACTTTAATGAAATTAATGAGTTATAAAACGGTGCGACGTTGTTATAAAACTTTTTGATTATACACACACACACACACAACAGCAAATATTTCACATTTTCTTTTTCTATTACATATTAATAATAATAGTAGTAGTAGGTAAGTACACATTGTAATTAGACAACTATTATTTCTTTAACTTAATCATTAATAATAATAAGAATAATTATAATATAATGGTATCTTAATTTATCTATAATTTTACTCTTTTTTGTTTTGCACGTTTTTATCCAAATAGGTGTATGAAATCGTTTCAATTCAAACAAAAAAAATTGGCATTTAAAAGTAGGTTGAACAATTCAAGATTTCAAACTGATGTTGTTGCTATACGAACCTGCAGTGTTAAAAGTCAATAAATCAACGGAAACGGAAACAAACTTTGTGGTTTGCAAATAACAAATAATAATAAAAAACATCGCGCGCTCCTCATCTGAATGGAAAAATTTTGATGTGTTTTTATTTTCGTCTATAGCACGGTGTGGGCAATTGTTATTTACAATGTTGTTTTTGTGTAATAATAATAATAAATATTTATAAATATATACTTTTTTGTACGCATTAATTTGACACGCCTATACATACATAGTAATTTTATAGTATAATAGTTTTTTTTTTGTGAATAAAATTTTTAACGTTTTCAAACACCATAAAATAATAATAGATTTCCATGCAGAGATTTGCTAATCAAATACGTGTACAATACATAATATGTATTCATATCAATCTCAAATCTACTTTTATTTGCTTAATTTAAACAATTAATAAAATTATTTTCTAAATAGTTTTTACGTAGGTGAGTAATGTACAATTACAAATACATGCATTTCATTTGTTTAAAAAACTTTTGAAAAGTACAATTAATTAATCGATAATAATAATAATTAACAATAGATTAAAACGCAAAATATTCTTTTTCTTTTCTCTTTATAAATTTACGCTAATAAATAATGCTCTCTGAAGGAATAAAAATATTTATCTTGTTCTAGATAAAATTATATGTTATTAATTAATAATAATTATTATCTGTTACTGTACAATTTTTTAAAATATCGATGTGTTTAAAAAGAGAAAATAAAAATAAAGTACAATTACTGTTCATCATTCATTTGATTAATCAACAACAAATAGAAACGATAATAATAATAATAATATAATATTATTAATGGATGGCATAATTATTCGTACTTTTAAAAGTTCTATTTTTATTGATGGTGGCTGCTGCTGCTACTGCTGCTCCAAATCGGAGATCGTAAATAATAAGAAATCATCAAGCAAAGATTCGGATCAACTTGTAAAATGCCAATTTTTCAAATCGAGAGCGCCCACATCGGAATTAGTTAGAATGCCATAGATAAAATAATATAATTTTATGTGTGTTTTCACTATTGTTCCCCCTACCCCTCGACCTTTTTTTTAAACATTATTATTCTAAAAATCATTTCCTGTCTGTGATAAAAAAAAAAAAGGGAAAATACGAAAGAACGTCCAAAGATGGCGCTTGGCATCTTTCACTTTAGAAAAAAATTCTAATGAAAAATAGTTACACCCTACAGCTATTACATCAATTATGGTAAATTTGTAATAAAATACCATACATAGGTATTTGAGAAACATGCAGAAACCAGTGTGGACACTTCATAAAAATAAAAAGCGTATTTTTATGTTCACATAGAGCAGTTAATACTATTTCTTTGTTTTTTTTTTTTTTTAAATAAAAATCTTCCTATGTATAATCTGACTAGTCTACAAATTAGGTTAAAATATAAACTATGTAATAATAATAATAATAATTTTAAATACAACTAATAAAACAATACAAATAAGTGTGTTCAGAATGCAATATGATTGGCTTTTTAAGAGAATATGGAATTTTATCAGATATCTTTTCATCGATGGCTATTGAGTGGAGGAGGGGGGTCGCGATTAGCCCCCCCCCCACCGGGTTAATATACAAATTAATATATTGTTAAATTGTTAGTTTTTTCGCTATTTTGGTGAATGCGCCGCCGCAAAATTATTATGCCAATTTATGGTGTAGGTAACAATAGGAATAAGCAAATATATATATATATATAGGTATAATCTAACATGTGTTTAAAATTAACTTACAAACTTAGAAATAATAATAATAATAGTAATGATAACAGAGTGACATTTATGGGGGCACCACTGCATTGGAAAAACCACAAAAATTTTCATGTTTCAATCGGCACGAGAAATTTGCGAAAGGGACGAATGGAATTATTAATTAATTAATTTTGGAAACACAATTCGATTGATATTTGGTCTATTCTATTTAATTCTATTGATTGATGTAATCAATTTATTTTTGCATTTTCAATCAAGTCACATACTAAAAATAAAAATAATAATAAAATAAAATTTATATAGCATTTTCTTTAAATAATAGTAATAATAATAATAATAATAATATTAATGACAGATACTTAGGTAATATTGAAAAGATCACAGAATCGCAGCGCCAACTAGCGCTATATACTTGTATTATTTATACTCAAGATACAATTATTATTAAATATTCATAAATATGTTATCCAGATTTATTTCAAAGAAAAAAACAATTGAATCGAATTCTAGCGAAAATCACAAACAGCGATTCATACACGTTTAATTGAAATAAATCTAAATGGTATTGCGTAAAAATACAATTATCACAAACAACAACTAAACTTTCTGTGGTGCCCTCTAGTCTCTTATCCATTAACTCGCCATTTACATATTATGATCAAAATTAATCATCATTTGATATTAGATGAAATTGAAATATAATTATAGCGGCACACACACTCAATTAATCAATTTAAATAAATAAAGGCGGGGGCGGCCGTTATGTTTTTCATTCACAATTTTGGCACAGTAAATTTTTCAAATTGCATTTCATCACAAAAAAATTGTAATATATTTTATAAGTGTATTCAATTAGTCCACTTCAATCGTCCCCCCTTTCAACGTTTTTGTTAAATTTTTTAATACTAAAATAGCACCATTTTTCCATCACGTTTAAATTTACTAGAAATTTAATTTAATTTAATTAAAAAAAAAGAATGAAGAAATAATATACATAAATATATATAAATAGATTTATATCTCTATCTTGCACAACAGATCTTTTCGATTTAATTACTTTCAAGATAAATGAACATTTCTATCACAAAATGAGCGCACGCGCCCCTTATTTTATAATAATAATAATAATAGCCAATTCGTAATCACACACACAGTCAGACAGACTAAACTTTATTTCAATTTCATCGTGTATATTTCCGTTGTTATTGTTAATAATGATTGAAAAAAACAGTGTAAATGACTGTCTCTTTGCTCCAACTACACACACAACATAATAAACAAAGTAAAAATAAATAAATAAATTTTCAAATACATATCTTGTCAGTAACATATAATAAAGAATCTAACATATTATATTATAAGTGTTTACCATTTCTTTTAACACTGCAAAGATCAACTATAATTAATTACACGGTTTTTTTTTAATTTTATTTTATTTTTTCTTTTTTACTCCATAATATTATCGTCAATTTATGGCCCCCACACCCTAGATTTTTATTTTTTTTCAATTTTGATTTCGTATTAAGTAATTCTAAGCACCCGTCCAAGTTTTAAAATTTTTAATCGATTAAGTATAATGTAAATCTCTCTCCTTTATTTTTTTAAATATCACATACCAGTTATATCACATCTTCTATTTATTATTAAAACACATCACCCCACACATTAATAAAAAAAAAAGAAACTAATGAAAATTTAGTCAAAACTTTTAACGAATACGTACACAATTGTTTCTTTTTAATTAATTCCAATAATGAATCAAACATAAAAAAAAAAAAAAACAAATACATAGACCTTTCCAACCAATCAATTAAAGAGCAATAAATTAACGATAAAAATGTTCACCCAACATTAAAAATTTATTATTTAACAAAACTAGTAGTTAGTTTTCGCCTAGAAAAAAAAATAAATAAATAAAATAAACGGCACAAGTCGCTTACTTTAAACTTGTGCCACTATCGGATTGATGAGTACTATTTCCAACCTAAAAAAAAAAAAGAAAAAGGGCCAAATAAAATATCGGTATCAATTTTTACCTTCCTTGACGTATTTTTGCTTTTATTTTTCTATTACCAGTGGATGCGGCTGATCTTGTCCACCACCACCACCACCACCACTACCACCTCCTCCACCTGCACTACCACTTGTTTGAGAGCTGCTACCACCGCCACCGCCGCCGCCGCCGCTCGGTTTAATTTTATCGCAATAATCACCGAGAATGTCACGGAATCGTGGCCAGCACTTTTCTGGTAAAGTGATTGCTGTTCGAAAATTGGTCTTTACTTCAGATATACGCATATAGATGCCGCGACTATTTTGACCTATAAAATGTCATAACACGAAAATCATAGTTATTTATCGAAATTGATATGTTTACGTACCTATATCGAAATAGAAATTTTTACTGTCTACATGCATATGCTTCCCCTCTGGTAAATCTGGTTTATAAACATGTTCCTCGGCATTGAAATCATCTAACAGATCGGTTAATGCATCTCTAAATTCAATCATCCCTTGGGCCGGAATAGCGACCTAAAAAACAACAACAACAACAAAAAAAAAAGAAAAAGCAAATCTTTTGCTTCACACAAATTTGCACAACAACAAAAAACGAAATATTAATTGAATTACTTGCGAACGGGGTCCACCTCGTGTTATAGTTTGAGATACGCGTAAAAAACGACCTCTAGAATTCTCTTTCAAATCCAAATAGTATCGACGATGTTCCTTTACCATCATCTCCGATTTCAATTTTCCATCTTCTGGAACATTTTCAGGATTCGGTGGTCCTACAAAAAAAAAAAAAAAATGATAATAAACACACTGATTAATTCTACTACATATATATATATGAAAAAAAGAATCCTACCAAGAGACGAATAGAAATCACTAAAAGCGGAAAGATGATCTCGAAATTCGGCAGCAGTTGATAAAGCTAAAAAAATTTGTGACCGTCTACCATCAGATCCAATCTAAATTTAAAATAAATTACAGTTCAATATGGGATACATAACAAATTCTAATACATTAAATAGATCGATTGTATTTTTAATTAAACAAACCTCAGCCACTTTAATGAATCGACCTCTACGATTCTGCTTCACGTCCAAGTAAAATCGTTTACTTTGAATTTGCAACATTTTAGTAGCCAATTCTTGTTCATTGTGAGCCTGTGGACCTGAATATATCAAATAAAAATTAATACATACAAATGGCAAAGTGTGGTGTCGCAAAAAAAGAAAAAAAAACACAATTGAATATGTGTTTACATATTTTATATTTAGTGGCAAAACATTCGGTTTAACAAAATTAATGGTTTGATAACTACTAAAGAGTGAATTTTTGAAACAAAGAAGATAGGGTGAGTGCAAATAAAAATATGATAGAAACGATTTGTTTTACCTGAATCGTACTCACTTCCTTGTTCCATTCCGTGATATCCTAAAAATTATATAAAAACTAAATAAAATAAATGATTAAACTTAGGGCTGTTAAAAAGATGATCGAAATTGTTTTTAATCTAATCGTTTTTTTTTTTTTCTATATGAAATTTTTAATGTAATTATATTGATGGTGTTGGTTATTAAGGTTGAAAATCGAATAATTTGACATTCGTTCGAAAGTAGAAAGGCAACCAAATTGACGTTGGCCAAGGTCGCTTTTAGAATTGACTGTGACAATACTTTTGATATTTTGCAGGTCCCTATATTTACTATCTTCGTTTTTTTTCGGGATAGTTACTGTCACTAAATATTTAAATAGATATATAGGATTTATTTTACCTCAACAGCAATAAGCTAGTGTTCTCACTATCATAACTTATTCAAATTTTACGCAAAATCAATTAAAGTAGGTAGGTAATTTACAAAAAGAAAAAAAAATTTGTTCTTTCAATCAAAAAATCGAATTTTACGCCATCTTGTCACACTTGTCAAATCTTTGTGGAACTAGTAGTGTACTTTTTAAGCCTTAAGGCCATCTAAATAGTCCTAGTTTTTCCAATATGAATATTAGATAAAATCTGTACATAGTAATTGTATTACCATATTATGACATTTTTTCTTTAACCATATGAAAATCTACTCACTTTGCGAACTTGAACCTTCATCTCCACTACCTAAATCCGACATCGCAAACTGTACTACAATCAAACAACCGCACACTAACACACTGCCAGCTAAATACTCGATGACCTTCTATAATTTTACTTTTTTTTTCTTTTTGCTAATTTCCACCAGTGTGACCAGAGAAGGGAGAATTGCAATTTTCCTTGTGTGTGTAGTGGTGGTGGTAGAGTAGAGATGGACTGTCACCTGTCTTCTAGTATGCCAGATGAGAAAATACCACTAAAATTAAACAGAAGAAAACTGGGCGGGAAATTTGAAAATTTGGTATTTTACAAACTATTCAAATTCATATGCGCCGCTCCTTAATTAATTGAGATATAATTAAAATGCGAAATTATTTCATGTGAGTCTTTATTGATCTAATATAAAAACGTAATTTAAATAAAAAATGATTTTTATAATTTTAGTAGTTTTTTAGCTGTCCTCCATTTTCTCGTCTTCCACTAAAAAAAGAAAAAAAGAAAATCACATACCTAAATCACAAATAAACGAGATTCACTTACTTTCGTTAAACATAAACTCTTGTTGGTATTCCCTTAAAAACTGGACCGATCGTCCTTCATCGAAAAACAACTGATACGCCCTTTTTATATCTTCCACATCAACTTCATGGGCTTTTCGTTTGCGCGCAATTAAACTGGACGTCATAATCAATTGCATACCATAACGTAATGATGTTTCTTTCGATATTCTCGTTAGTACTGTTAAAGCATTATCGGACATTTGACAATCCTCCTCCTCGCAACGAATACTAAACATTTACAATCAATATTATTGAGGAGCATCATATTTTTAGTTAATAGGTTACCTTAAAATTTCCTTTAGTTCTTTCTCTTCATATGGTGTGGTTGGTATTATAATTGTACGATCTAATAAATCCAATGGGATGCCATGCGGTGATTTGTAATTTGTACCACGAATTTTCGTAATGCCACGATTCGTTGCCATAATAACAATTGGTGCCATTTCATTTTCCAATGCACGATTCAAAAATGAAAAACATTCAATGTCCAACATGTGAACTTCATCAATAAATAGAACACCGGGTATAATTTCCGCTTTGCCTTCTTCACGCCATTCGGCCACTTTTCCATTGATTTGTTCACGTACTTCCGGCTTAATTTCACCTGTATCACCTTAATCGATACGAAACAGTTCGTAACTATTCAAATATGAATGCAAAAAAATAAATAGGAAAATACTACCAGAAAATAATGCCAGAAATCCATGGGTTCGACTATTAATCACATCGACTTCATGTAACGTTACCGTGTGAACAACTTCTTTGCGTTTCTGTAATTCACCTTCTGGACATTGAACGAAACGAGTTTGTTGTCCGGTAGCATCGTAATCTCTTGCTCTAGCAAATGATCGACCCAAACGCGTAATTTTCCCTATAGAAAAAACAAACCTTTCGACTATTTATTATTTTTTGAATAAATAAAAATATATACCAGTAGCTTTATCCATAGTAATAACATCACCGCTTTGAACTTTTTCTTTTAATATACTATCAATCATTTTACCACCGAGATCGTAAACAGTTTCCATATCGGTTGTTTTTAATATTAATTTACCAACTTTAGTACCAACACCGGTCGCTGGACGTTCAATTTGCACTTCGACAACTTCCCCTTCAATTATTTCACTTTCTTCCCTAACAACAACAACAAAAAAATAATTATTAAAAATTTCAATTAGTTTCAATGAAATTTCTATTGTATCGCATTTACTTGATTCTAACGCCAATACTTTTTCGAATTGCTTGTGTAAGAGCTTCAGTTTTACTCATTTCTAATGAATAAATTTCGGAACCAGACATACTTGTAAATGGTGTATCGTAACCTAATGCAGCTGCTAATGCAATAGCTATTGCTGTTTTACCCGTACCTTGAAAATCAATATTGTATTGTTATTTCATTGTATAGGTTCCCACTTACCAGGCTGTCCAGCCAATAAAACTGCTCTACCAGCAATTCGGCCTTCTTTGACCATTTGTAATACGACGCCGGTTGCTCTTCGTGCAGCAATTTGACCAACCATACCTTGAGAAACCTAATAGAAATATATATTATAAATCTAGATAAAATATATTGTTCCAGTTCCATTGGTAGATCAAAAAAAAAAAAACACAAAATAATGGAATTTTCATATTAAAAATTGATTCTCACATGACGTGCATCCAGACTATCGTCTAAACCTAAACCACGAATATGAGAATGTGCCCCAATCCTTTCTACACGTGTTGTTTCTCGTACTTCGGCAATTTTTGCAGCAGCAGCGGTCTATTGTGTAAAAAATAAAATAAAATAACAAATGCAAAATTCATACTTTAATTTTCACATTTAGCTAATTTACTTACGGCCATTTTGTCGTTATTATTTGCAATCAAATTGATTTAAATTGAAAATGATATTGAATTGAATGGAGCGTTACTGCGATGTCAAAAAATCAACATCCGTAATTTTGTTTGTAACCATAAAAACGCAATTGTAACTTTTTTGTTGCTTTTTCACAGCCAGTATTCAGCTGGCCTGCACTCGGTGCACATCGAAATCTTTAATTGTCCATATTCTGAGTTACTGAAAGTTATCTTAAGCGATTTTTTAATTAATATAGTTACTACAAGGAATTTTATTTAAATATTATTTAAAGAATTGTTTAACACCGTGCAGTATTTCAATTCTCAGTGCGTACCGAGTACGCCATCAGCTTTTTTTCGATACATCGATGCCCATTGCCCATTCCTATTCTATAGACAGGATGATATCTGACATCAGACAGATTATCTATTCTATTCTATTCCATTGTATCGATCGATTGTTAAATTGCAAACAAAAAAATTGTGAAACGTCAGATTACAACAGAAAAACAACATATTCATTTGTTTCATTTAAATTTTTGGGTGTTTTCTTGAATCTTACGAAAGCGATGAAGTTTATGTATAAGGAAGAACATCCATTTGAGAAAAGGAAAACCGAAGGCGAGAAAATCAGACGAAAGTATCCCGATAGGGTCCCAGTAAGTTTTTCTTGAAATTTATCTATATTGTCATGTTGAAAGTAGGAACTAGGAACAAAGGGTGATGGAATTGGAATATAGTAGAAACGGAATCTTGTTTCACATTTAAATTAACTATTAATTTATTCCAGCTCATTCACGGTATTAATTAAATGAACTTAATGATTTATATTTAAAATTATGCGTTTGCTTTTCATTGTAATTTATTTTATGAGCAATTGTTTTGATTTTTGCGTTTGTCAAATGTTGTTATGGCGTCGTCAAGGTCATGGATATACATATTTTCATTTTCCATGTAGTTTTTTCATATTTATAAATTGCTGTTTCTTAATTTTAATTAATTATTATCGAAACTGCAGAACTGTTACGTCATGTACTTTCGTACCATCTGCCCCTTGTTATCTAGGTAGAGTAGACCCGATATATAATAATGACATTGGTGACATGTGTTTAGGTGATTGTTGAAAAAGCTCCAAAAGCGAAAATTGGCGATGTGGATAAAAAGAAATATTTGGTTCCTTCCGATTTAACGGTTGGCCAATTTTACTTTTTGATAAGGAAGCGAATCCATCTTCGACCCGAAGATGCTCTATTCTTTTTTGTAAATAACGTTATTCCTCCTACATCGGCTACAATGGGTTCGTTATACCAGGTAAGGGATTATAATAATGGTGCAGGGGTCTCCTAACACTTGACTGCATTCAGTGCGCAGTGACATATGAAATACTGCGCACAGGGTTAAATAATTCTTTAAATAAAAGTGTTTAAAAAAAAAAACACACTCAGTGCAGGCCATCACTGAATACACACACTATAAATAAATAATGCACGGACGAATATAAATTACATTTCAGGAACATCATGAAGAGGATTTCTTCCTTTACATAGCCTACTCTGATGAAAACGTTTATGGAAACGGTTATGAATTGTAAATTCCAATACACAATGTTGAGAAAAAACAGCAAAACTAATTTTATTAAAATTACATTTGATTGCTACTGTCAATTTAAAAAAAAAAAAATGGTCGTGTTTGACAATGTATTTATAATAAAATTAGTTCTTCAATAATAATAATAAATTTGTATTAACCAAAAGTAAATTTCGACGTATTTTTAATCGTAATACTATTTTAGAGAGGAATGTGAGCGCATCTCAAACTTTCCGACGATTGTCCAAAATAATGGATTTAGTTAGTTTTTTTTTGTGAAATTTAGACATTGAAACACATTTTGTGTTCCAATGCCAATTACTAAAGTAGGTATATTTTATTTAGTCTTAGATTGCTATTATTATTATTATTATTCTTATTTTATGCACTTGTAATTATTATAATAGATTATAGAAATAAAGTTGCCTAAGTGTATAACGGTTTTTATTTATCATTTATATACGCCGCCAATCTTTTCCTAGAACTATTACAAAATTTAATAAAATTAAAAAAAAAAAAAAGAAAAGTTATTTTTTCCAACGAAAACTTTGGCAATTTCTATCGATGGATAACAAACGACATTTCTGAATCTTAAAAGAAATAATCTCTTCATTTCGTACAATCCTACAACTTATTACATAATTATTAAATTGCATTTCTTATGCGGATTCTGCTAATTTTTCAGCTTTTTGCACAACTTCTTCAATTGGGCCTACCATATAAAATGCTACCTCTGGCAAATGATCGTAATCACCAACTAAAATTTTCTGGAATCCCTAGAAATTCAAATTGTATTTTTAATTCACATAAATTAACGCATTAATATAATAAACGTACTTTAATCGTTTCTTCGAGTGGTACCAGTTTACCAGCATGACCAGTGAAAACTTCAGCAACTTGGAACGGTTGCGATAGGAAACGTTGAATTTTTCGTGCACGTGCAACAGTCAATTTATCATCTTCAGACAATTCATCCATACCCAAAATGGCAATAATATCCTTATAGAAAAAAGTATTAATCAATCAAATAGCAATACAATGGACTTGGATTAAAAATCTACCTGTAGTGACTTGTAATCTTGTAAAATCTTTTGTACACCACGCGCAACATTGTAATGCTCTTGACCAATAATATTTGGATCCATAATACGTGATGTCGAATCTAGTGGATCTACTGCTGGATAAATACCTAAAACAAAACAAATTTTTCTATAATTAATTAAAAATTCAATTTTTGGCCACTAACTAACCCAATTCAGCAATTGCACGCGACAATACAGTAGTAGCATCTAAATGGGCAAAAGTTGTTGCAGGAGCTGGATCAGTTAAATCATCAGCTGGTACGTAAATAGCCTAGAAACGATTAGAAAATTCAATTTCGTTGAAACAGCTACAACAACTGTATTTATAGATTACCTGGACTGATGTAATTGAACCTTTCTTTGTTGTTGTAATACGTTCCTGCATACTACCCATATCAGTTGCTAATGTCGGTTGATAACCTACAGCCGATGGAATACGACCTAATAAAGCTGATACCTCGGAACCAGCTTGTGTAAATCTATTAGTAAAAAAATAAATAGTTTTGATATATATATATATATATAGACAATGTGAAGAATTGATAACTAACCTAAAAATATTATCAATAAATAATAGTACATCTTGTCCTTCCTGATCACGGAAATATTCGGCAACAGTTAATCCAGTTAGAGCGACACGAGCACGAGCGCCTGGCGGTTCATTCATTTGACCATAAACCAGTGCCACTTTTGACGTTTTGTCTTTTAACGATATTACACCAGACTCGATCATTTCATGATACAAATCATTGCCTAAATAAACAAACATTATTCATGTTTGGCGCCATGCAATTATTAATGAAATTGTACCTTCACGTGTCCTTTCTCCAACACCAGCAAATACCGAGTATCCACCATGCGCCTTAGCGACATTATTAATCAATTCCATAATCAAGACAGTTTTACCTACACCAGCTCCACCAAATAAACCAATTTTACCACCTTTAGCATAGGGTGCCAACAGGTCTACAACCTACACACACAATAAAAAAAAAGTAGGTGGCATTGAAAAAAAAAAAACAGTTAATTGTATACATACTTTGATACCGGTTACTAAAATTTCTTGTTCTACACTCATATCCACGAATTCTGGAGCTTCTGCATGAATCGGTGCCAATTTATCGGTACTAATTGGACCTCTTTCATCGATAGGCTCACCGATCACATTCATGATACGACCCAATGTTTCAGCACCTTGAATATATTTGCAATATTTCTAATTAGATGGAGGCACAATGTATATTTTTTCTACGCAACCACTTACCTACAGGTATACGAATTGGATATCCAGTATCTAGAACACCTTGTCCTCTTACAAGACCTTCGGTACCATCCATAGCAATTGTGCGTACCGTATTTTCTCCCAAATGTTGAGCAACCTATAAAATTAATGGGGATGTATACAGATACGAGCAAATAAATAATACTAGTTAAAAATGGAATGTAGTATTAGGACGACCCTATTTTTAATAAATATATAAAAATAAGAAAAGTAATCCATAATACAAATTGGGCATAATTTAGCAAGTTTTATTTAATTGATGATTTACGGGATAAATAAGAAATCACCAACCCTGAACCTTGCATTCTATGTTATGTAATAATAGTGTATCATCACAGTAAACAGACGCAACATGGCGTAAAATAAGAGTAAATCATACATACTTCAAGAACTAATCTCGGGCTTCGATTAGACACTTCCAAAGCATTGAGAATTGGTGGTAAATTGTCATCAAATTGTACATCAACAACAGCACCAATAACTGCCACAACTTTTCCTTTGGCAACACCAGCTGGTGCCGCTTTTGCAGCTAAACAGCGATCTGTAACCAGAAAAAATGATGATTGAATATTAAATACTTACATATTGTACACTTTTTTATTATTATGTTAACGCATTTTTTTTTTTTTTTTGTTCTTGAGCAAACGTTTCGAGTTTGTCGTAATCTTTTAATAATAAAATAGTAGGCTTTCAATATTTTATAGAAGCTCTATGATAAATGTTTGAACGATGGTTTTTACGTAAGATCAAAATGGCGGTGTTATGTAATTGACGATCGAAAACTGATCGCATTGAAACAATGAAAATTTCAGTAATTAAACATAAAACAATCGCTGTATTGATTCATTACTCATATTCATATTTGAATAGAATACGAAATTTGCGTTTTTAACTATACAATTTATATAATTTACTTAATTGTTCGAATTCAATTTTCGGAAACTTACTTTGCTGATTTTGGTAACATGTCACCGCTTTTAATGATTCTTGTCCAACTTTTTCAACCACATTTTTAGCAGCTAAAAGACTAGATGCAGCTCTTCCAACTACACCCAACATGGTCCACAAAAAAATTATTTCTTAATTTAAAACTTGTAGTAGAAGAAATTGGACCAACTGAGACGGGACAAATTACATGAATCGAACAAAATTGCCAATTTTATAAAAGCAATGTTGCCTATGCCGCCTACATCTGTAAAATTTTTTTTAATATTACATTTATATTATCTATTTATTTATAGTTAAACTAGTTTAATTATCTATAGTGTTAAATGTTCTTTGTCTGTAACTTAACGCTTAAATCGAACAGAAAATGAAATTCAAATTTTAACTTTTATCCAATTATTTTCAATTAGGCAACATTTATTTCCTCCTAATTTCTATCCAATCACAATTGACCAATGCCATTGATCCAAAATATCAAAATGCAATACTTTATGATACGTTAGGAATTTCAAAAAAGGAAATCCAGGAAAAAGCAGATTTTAGTCACCTGAGAAATTTTAATTTATAATTGAAACATTCATTAATTGAACCAATTACATTCTCGAATCGAAACATGAATGAAAGTTTTTGATTGGAATTACTTAATTTAATTTCATCGGATCGATTACGGAACGTACCAACAATAAAATTAAAGCGCCATTTTTAAATATCAGTCTGTAGTAAAAATCAAACATGGAGGATAAATATTTTTCATAAAAACCAATGCACACAGATATTCTGCATAGTTTAAAACCACTTTTTAATTACTAGTTGTCATCAATTAAATATTACTTAGGTGTAATATGTACAAAATTGAAATATTGATTTCTATAATTTTATAACCTGTCATTAAGGGCATTATCATGGCGTTATATTTTCAAATTAGAATTTAGAGTTTTATTGTCTATATTCGATATTAGCCTATAGTGAATTAGACTAAACGTAACATAAACAAATGGAGGAAATTAACGATAGTATTTCTGATACGGATTCAGATTGTTTGACCATCGATTTGGATGGTGAATTAATTAATAATGACCATTTTTTTCAAACAGGTTTCACTCAACAAAATGGTGGAATTAATAAGAAATTGAAAGATAGCAAAGATCAAGATTCCAATTTGTAAGTATACCATACGTACACTTATGATTTTTAATTAAATTTATCTAATTAATTGCATATATATATATATATATGCGAAGTCCTTTGTTTTAATGTCGTCGATAATGTTCAATTTTTAGATTAGAGACCATTTCAATCAAGTGTCCAGAATGCAAATACAATACATTTTCAGTAAATAAAATGCAAATTCATTCGAATAAAAAACATCCGAAATATCATAAATGTATTAAATGTCCATTTCAAACAAAACAGGAGATTATATTTACAAATCATGTCCGATGCCATGAAATACCAGGTTTGCTACTCGCTTTGCGAGCTTAAAATATACGTTTGCTAAAAATATTAATGATTTTAAGGTAAATTTAAATGCGTAAATTGTACATTTCAAACGCAGACGAAAAATATACTAATAGGACATAAAAAATTGCATAGTCGCCAGTAAGTTTCGAATTGAACGAAATAATTATTTATATATAAACAATCAGTAAATGTACATTTATATGTTTCATAGAATCAAAATGGTCGAACACTCTTCTACGCATGCGTCATGTCCATTATGCTCATTTGCCGGTACAGTTAACAGTACGATAGCACATTTTAAGAATCACGGAATACCCCATCAAATGTTAAATGACATAATTATATGTCCACTATGCGCGGTACAAAAGAAAATTGGAAGTTCATTTGGAAAACATGCACGTCGTCATATTCAATTTTCAATAAATACTAAAAGAATTGCAAAGGAAAAGATTGTTAAAACGAAAGAAAAAGTGACTAAGAAAAATATCGGGGGCAAAATGAATCAGAAAAAATATACACAGAAAAAATAAAAGCATTGACAAATGTGTCAATTAAATAATGTGCAATAATTTCAAAAGTACATACACAAATACATATTTGTGTACACACAAATACATTCAAAAGTATGAAGAGATAGCACATAGTTGGTTCGAAAAAGTGAGAAATGTGCGTGAGAACCACACATTCCACACTTTTAATTAGAATTAGATGATTTAATTTACACTGTATTCGTAATCTAAGAAATTTCAAAAGTCAATTTTATATTTTCTAGTCATTTGTGATAATGCCATATCATTTTAATACAATATTTAGTATTTTAGCATACAAAATACATTTAATTATTTATTATATAAATAATAAAGCGTCAAAATGAATGCAATCAGCCGGCATATGTTGTGTGGGTAAAAAGAATTGCAAAAGCTGAACGAACATATCGCATTACTTATCGTTTTAGTTTCAGGCAAATATCAAATAGAAAACGATTTGCTCATTTCTGTAACAATTTTGTCATATCTTTATTTTGTCCTTGAATAGTTAAATCGGCTTTGTCCACTTTGTTTGTAATATCATCAATTATATCATTGTGCTCATCAATTTCCTGACCCAATTCACTAGCTAAACCTTTCAATCTATTCGATTTGAATTAAAATAATTGTTAAAATTATGTTTATTAATTGATATTAAATCGATTTGATCTAACCTTAAAACGTTATCACACATTTCTTGTAAATTTGCATCTAATTTGGCACTGAAATCTTTACTGCCCGATTCACCACTGAAATGCTGTTCAGCTTGATAAGAATTTGAGTTATTATCATTTCTAAGTCGTCTTGTTGGATGTTCAGCGAATGGACTGTTAGTTTCAACATGTGATGTTGATTCCTTAAAAAAAACACACATTTTTAATCAATTTATCCACATATTTATGGATGAATGAATAATTGATACGACTATAAAAAACATTCCAACAATTATCGATTGCCCGTATGCCCTCACAAAGACCTCTCATAATTTATTAAATTTTGTTTCAACAAACCGGAGACGATGTGGCGGCGCCATGAACTGGTGTTGTGGAACTTTTCGAACTTTTACCAGACACATAATTTTTCAAACTACTAAATACTGATTTTATTCCATTAATATGTTTTTGCGAGAAACGCAACGTATTATTGATTTCGTCCAATTGCCGATCAGTTTTTTCCAATTTCTCCCTTTGACGCATCAATTCCTCAGCTGTTGCGATACCAATTTGTTCAGAATCCCTTAAAATATTTAAACTTTGCTGTGTACTTTGAATTGTTCGTTCCTCGATTTGCCGTTTACGATCTTGAAAGCTGCCTATCTAAAATAATAATAGGAAAATGTTTTGTTTTCTTTTTTTTATTGCTTTAATAATAAGCATGCATTTACTTGCGCATTCAAATTATATTCGGAATTGAATTCTCCTTTATCTAAATTATTGTGTTCCTGCTGGTACTTTCTCGAATTTTTAAGGAACGTTTCATCATCAACATCATCAGCAAAATTGCTATCAAATGGATTTGTGGATTTTATATTTTTGCCACTTGCCATTTCGAAATCACCTTAATCAGGTTAAAGTTTAAACTGTTTTAATGATAATTGAAGGTTACACTACACAACATTCACCAAAAAAAAAAATTATTAATTATTTCTAAAGATCACAGATAAACTGTGATTTAAACAATAAGATAAACTTCTTGTCTGTGCTACAGATCGTCGAATTGGTCACTACACTAAAGATTTCTCTAGCTAGATAGAGTATCAGTTGAAAAACAAATGAATACGTATGAACATGCACATTTATTCATTTGCACATACTCCAAAACATGTTTTGCTGGAATTTATTATTGTTTCACCTCCATTCCTACTGTAATAGGGTGCATACCCACCCAGCTGACCCAAAGATATCAGATAAGATACCTCCATCGCGCGTATCCAAAATGATTGCCAAATTGCCTACTCTTACGATTTTTGCACAATTAAATGACTGTAAGTACTATGTGCCATAATATAATGGTTCATGTGCTATATCTCAAAAAGAAATTAACTAACTAAATCAAAGTTTTATTAGCGATATGTATGTATGGCGGCCTAATCCAGAAAGGTGATGGGTGATGGGATTGCCTGGTGTGTCATATTGACATGTGACATCTTAAGATCAATTAGGTGGATATGCGACCTTTATTTTTGTATTTTTTTTACGCTGCACTGAAGAATTCATTCAGATTTATTTTTAAAATGGTTAAAGAAGAACAGAAACTTGTATTAAATATTATTGATAAAGTAGAATCTTCACGAACCACTTTACAATCATCATTCTTAAATAAAAGAAGTAAGTACCATTGATGGATTTCTAGTTACCATTCTTTTAGCGTATTCGGTCGGTCTGCACTGACTACACTCGGTGCGCACCGGGATGTGAAATACCACGGTGGTAAACAATTCTATAAATAATTTTTAAATAAAAGTGTTCATATTAAGTAAATTAATAAAACAATTACTTAAAAAGCTCCTAGTAACTCAGAATATATGGACAATTAGGAATCTCAGTGCTCACCGAGTGCAGTCAGTGCAAACTATCCGAATTAAATTGATGATCAAATTTGTATTTAATTCGAATGAATAGATAAAAACGATGATGTATACAATATAAATGATGTACAAATTAAAATTGAAGATAATGAAGAAGATGTAACAAAGGCTATCAACATCCATTCGTCGCATCAAATAATAGTTGTAAACACTAGTGGTAAGATGGCGATGACGTTAATTATAAATAATTGATTTATTTGTATCCAGTCGTGAAGGAAGAGAAAAATGAATCAATTAATGGTGAAAGAGAAGGAAATGTTAAACAGGAAAGTCCTAATACTAAATTAACTAAGAAAATGCGAAAGAAAAGGGCGCATGTAATTCAAAAACGATGCAACAGTAACAGAAATGCGACAATAGCTAAAAAAATTTTAATTGATATTGATAGTATCAATACAAGAACAAAAAGGTAAATTTGTATACTCTGCACATGTAAATATACCTAAAATTACTTGTGAATTCAATAGGAAGGTGAACGATCAAACATTATCTTGTGATCAGTGCCTTTACAGAAGTAAAATTAGAGCAAATTTTCAACGTCATCAATTACGTCATCTCGATTCTAATCAAATTAAATGGCATTTTTGTGTGATCTGTTCATATAAAACAAAATACGAAGACAATTTAAAAAGTCATAGTTTAATACATAAAAAACCGGAAGAAATTCATTATTTCCATTGTACTAGTTGTGATTTCAAGTGTTCAAGGAAACAGAATTTAAAAAATCACATTAAATCAATTCATATGGATCGTGAAAATACATATAAATGTTTCGAATGTAATTATGCGACATTTTCAAAAGAACGTCTAACTGCACATGCAAGAAATCATTCAAATGACATATTCAAATGTTCAGTATGCAATTTTATAACAAATCAAGAAAAATATTTACGTTCCCATTTCAATGGCAATCATAGTAATGATGTAGATAAACCATTTCCATGTGATACATGTTCATATAGAGGAAAGAATAAAAGGGAATTGGAACAGCATTATAATCGAATGCATAACAAAGAAAAATTGAATTCGTATCAGTAAGAATTGATTTTCTTTTTTTGCAAACTAATTTCGAATTTTATCTAGTATCATTTTGATAGATGTATTCATTGTTCATTTAGTTCGATATATAAAAAAAATATGGAATATCATTTGTTACATATGCATAAGAATTCAGAAGGATTTCAGAAATTCATTTGCCATCATTGCAATAAGGAATTTTTATATAAAAGTGGCCTGAAATTACATATTATCCGTTGTCATTTAAATCTAAATGATGAAGATTATCACAAGTAAGTTTTAACAACATTTCTGTCATGTTGTTTTTTTTATAAAGTATATTTAATTTGTTTTTATTGTTTACACACATGCATTCCGTTAGTTTGTTGGTAATGGAAACCATTACGGTAGGTGTGTAGTTAATTTCTTTAATGTGTAGTTTACAGTGCAACGGGTAGAGAGCGCCACAATTTCAATTAATTTAGGGCGAGCATACTTTCATCTTAAATCTTAAAATGAAGATTGCGCCGGTGTTATATCAATTTTTTAGGCCTATAAATATTGAGAGCGCCTGCCCAATATTTTTGAGATTTAAAATTTAAGATGAATGTGTGCTCACCGCAGAAGTAGTGAGCACTCATCAACATGGCCAGAAATAAATAGGGATTTGAACGTATAATTTTTGATTTTGTGGTTATATCTTATTTCTACAATTACTATAATTTAGTACAGTATAGTCGTAAGTGTCGAAACATTTTAGTGATAGAGTGGATATATTAGTGGAAAAATAAGAATTAAGTGAGATTCGGGGTGATTATTAGTTTTATCGGGAATTTGGTATTTCAATAAGTTTATAGTGTGTTAATTCGTTTATGACTGCCATAATAAGTGTAATTAGTATTTCAGCAATTTATTGGCATTTGTTTTTCCACATTATGACGTCACACTTCTGCGGTTTATTAAAATTACGACAATTAACAAATTCGTTTATCGAATATGGCCGAAAGTTCAGAATAATAGAAAAGTGAATGATACCCATATATTGTATTGAATTTGTAATAGATTTAAATAATCACATTACTGATAAACGATTTAAATTGTCTGGAGATGTCAAATCTGTTTTCGGCTATTTTCGTAAACCGAAGTTTTTTTTTTAACAATTGTTATCATTTTACTACGTAGATGTTTAGAATGCAGATATAAATCGAAAGATCTAAATACATTGAAAAGGCATATAAAACGTAAACATGGTTTACCAAAATTGCATTGTGATCAATGCAATTTTTCTACTAATCGTGCAGTTTCAATGGCGGCTCACGTGAAAACGCACAATTGTAAAAATGACGAGGATATATTAAAGGTAAATATTAGCATTTAGATGATTTTCTATGTTATAGTTATTATTTATTAGTGTCCCATTTGTCCATATCGAATCATTCATATGAATTCATTTTTGTATCATATGCGAACAAGTCATGAAAAGAATTTAACAAGTCAGGAAGCGTTTCAGAAATACTCATCGACACCATAGTTCCTTTAGTATGTATACATACATTAAATGTAGTGCAATTGTATAAGCTATTATATATATATATATATACTTAAGATAAATATTGTTTGTTGCTTATTTAAATAGATTAAATTTTTATGATTGTTTATTCCTACACTAGTTTTTACTATGTTTTTTTCTTGGTCATATCATCCGTCTGTTTGTTTTGTACTGATTTCGATACAGTAAATAATTCAATTGGAACACAGTGATTTTCTGAAGCTGAAAATAACGATTAGTGGCACCATCTAGATTTACATAAGCGAACTATGTATGTACCTGTCCCATATTCTTTATCTTCAAAAAACGATTTGTTATCTTCTTCTTTTTCGATTGCAGTACGATTACGTTCTCTCTGTTTACTTGCCAATTGTTTTTGTTCGAAATTAAGCAAATCGAATAAGTTTATTTTTTCATTTGTTGGTCGTGTGCCCAGTGACCATTTCAATATATTTTCCATTTTCGAATTTTCCCGAGCGATTTCCTCTTCCGTGTATCGCGGCGATTTAACTTCGTCGTCGCTATTTTCCGAATGTGATCTTTTTCGATTTTCATATAAATCTATATGGGGTTTTTATTTTGTATAGTTACAATTTGAATTCCAATCCTTATCTATTGGTAAATTGTATTTACTTTGACAGAATTCTTCGGTACGTCTAGTTAACGGTATAATAACAGTTTGTTCTCTTAGGCCAATTGTAACGGTGCCATTACTACTCAAACCAGCTGTATTCGATGGTTCGTACACATGATGTCCGAATTGTTCGATTGTACTTGTACCAGCCGAACAATTACCACCATCAATTTCCATTATGCCAATTTGAGTTGTTCGTACGTGATATGGGAAGTTTTTATTTGCAACACTTGGCATTGTTAAAATCTGAATAATCGTATTTATAGAATAACATATTTCTTAGGCAAAAAAAAAGAAACGCCACATACCAGAAACATTAAATGTCCACTAAACGCTATAAAATGTAAAACGGCACAGACAACTGACTCCCTTACCCATTTATCAATATAATTATTTGCTGAAATTATAAAAGCTGGTCCGGCTATAAAGCCGATTGTTCCAACTAAATTGAATGGATAATAAAAATTTGCCTATAAATAAAACGAATCAATCAACTGATTGCATTGCATTGCATAAATGTTTTCGTACTTTTTCTGGATATTTTTTTAATGTGGCAATAGTCGAATACATAAACATTACCCATGCAATTAATTTCAATGTTATCAGTGCGTAACCGGCAGGCGATTCGTATAAATATAATACTTCGCCTGGATCAAATACCTAAAATTGTATATTATATGTAAAGAAGAATCATTAGCGATGACAATGTGCAATAAATACCGATGCTTCATATATAAAAATCGATACATAAGTGGTTACATAAATGCACATGAATATTGTTACTTTGACAGTGCTTTTAAGTGACAATCTACCTCTGGTTACAGTATAGCCTTTTGCTAGTAGTAGAAGGACGAGAAGGAAACATGTTTCCGATGCTCCTATTAATATATTACCTGTAAAATATAAATGATTAGTATACTAGTTTCAATCAATATAATGGCGAATGCGCCATCACAAAATTCGATTTTACCAAACCGTTTAAATTTTGGCGTTTCTCTACCGGAAACGGCCATTTTCAAATAAACCATAGATAATATGAATATACCAAATAATTGCAGGACACATGATAGAGCAAATAGTTTATAGGTGGAATGTAGTAGCTGTCGCTGTTTTAATTTCGCTGAACATATAATTATTATCAAAAATAAAATCGTATAAGCAACACCGAACGCAACTAGTACCGGTAAAATATCTGAAATAGAGAGAGAGGAAACGATTTTAATCTACTCAACGAAATGATTTGATTTCTTTTTACAAAACTCATCAGCGGAAAAATGTTCATGCCAATAATCACCAGTTGCCCCATTAGTCATTAATAATTGATAATTGATATTTATGCCCTAAAATACTATACTATAATTTATAAAATAAAAGCAGAAAAAAAAATGCTTACTTTATTTCCATTATTACAATTACTGATAGCAATAAACCACCATCGTTCTCTGGCACTTCGAAATCGTCTCGAACTGTGACATTTAATTATTCTATTCTGTTGAATTGATCGTTTTGATCGCATTGGTGCAGGCGGTAGAAAAGATGAGTGTAATTGCGTTGTTTGTGTTGAAGTTTTTGGATTTTCACTTGTACTAGTAGTATCAGTAGGAAGAGTACTGTTTATAATGGTAGTAGTTTCTATTCTAGAATAATCACTGGTTTCCATATCATATTGTTGATGAATGAATGGGATTGTTGGTGTATTTCCAGTCGTTGTCGGTGTTGTCTGGTTAATTTTAACTTTACCTAAAATTATGAAACGTATCTTCAGTATTGGCATACTAAAGATATATATACAGACCTCTATTATGTTTTCTATTTCGAGTTTTCGGTGTTGGTATGTTTATAGTATATAATGGAGCTGAAGTCGATGATGGTGCGATGTTTTTATTTGGCAATTCCTTGTTATTATCAATATACTGACATTCACTGAACAAATTCGATTCGACGGTCAATTTAACAATTTGATTGCGCTGAATATTGAGAATCGATTCCCTTTCTTTGCAAGTCTGAAAATATCGAAATTCCTTTCTCCATATCATATCTAGAATCTATATTAATAAATCACATGGGCATATACTTTATTCGATTTATAAATTGCTGGCCATTGATTGTCATCATCGTAATAAAGCAATAAATGCAAATCGCCTTGATTTTCATTATATTCAATCAGATATTCGAATTGTCCATCTTCCGATAAAAAACAAAATCTGGCCAAAAACACCCAATTCTTTTGTTGATTATGTAAAAGAAAAGTCGACGATAGTTAAAAATAGTAATTAACTATTTTTTGTAGGACTGCTACTTACCTCGGACGACTTTAAAACACCTTCAATGTATTTGCCGGAACAGTAGCGATTTATTAGAAAAAACACTATTGAAAATCCTGCTAGGTTCATTTTCAATCGTACAAAGACCTATATTTAGGTATATAAATAATGCATTTTTGATAATAATTGGAAATTTAGATTGTTCATTTCTGGATTGAAAGTTTTTAAAAAGAACAATCCGTGAGTATAATCAAGGTAACTATGGAAATAGCAAACATCCTGCCATCTATGCAGAGCTACTATAATATTGGTGTTCAGAAAGTGAAATTTAATTGAAGTAATCTATATGGAAAACCAAGAAACTTTTACGATACTGCTTTAGATGGCGCTGTTAAACCAATATGTAGAAGTCTGTTTTTTATTCAATTTTCAACAATTTTTGTATTGGGTGGGGTTAACAAATTTTTTAAATAAAACTATTTTTTTTTTTTGAAGAATTTTCTAAACAACATGAAATAGTTTTATTCATTAACCTTTTATAATTTTGTAAAATAAATCGCCATAAGTACGTATTTAATTTCATATTAATTTACATGTTTGCGGTTATAAAATACTCAAGTGACAACTGAAAGGTTTACATTTTTATTGAGAAGGATTCATTTAATTTAATTTAGAGTTCAATTTAAAACTAGATATAATTAAGTATTATCGTATTTGTTTTGTTAAAGAAATAATTAAAGTGGACACAAACTTCCATCTGTGAATATGTAAAAACTATGCGAGAACTATTCGGCAGTTTTTCTGTTGTGCAAACATTACGAATAGCGAAGGTAAACGTGTGGTTTTAGTTGATTGAGACGCCATTTTGATCTGCTGTATTTAGAATTTTTTAAATTTCATTTTTTTGCTTTAAACATAAAATTAAAGCTTCCATTAGTTGAATTGCCATTATATCAATTCGATTTTCGAAATGCTTGTCCTGCATTAATCCAATCATCAAATCGACAATGCTATAGTTTAATTTATATGGATTTTGTTATCTAATTATTGTTCAGATTAGTTGAAATTTTTTGTTTGCATTCAAATTTTGTTTTGATAACATCTACAAATTAATCAGTTGAACATAAAAATAAAAACATATTTAATAGTCGATCGAAATCCATTTTACAATTTTCTATTGAATCTATAGGCAAATGAGTGTTGACCCCGTTGAGAGTCTCCTGGTTTGAAGGGTGGTAAAATCATGGCGCCAGTGCCTCGTCCGGGTAGCCTTCGAGATCCCGATATTGCGGAATTATTTTTCAAACATGATCCAGAAAAAATATTTGATGATTTACGAGAAATTGGCCATGGAAGTTTTGGAGCGGTAAGTTTTTATTAATAATTTTCTTATAGATTGATTGATTAAATACAGTTCAATTTATTTATTTCAGGTTTATTATGCTCGATGTCTTATTAGCAAAGAAATTGTTGCTATTAAGAAAATGTCATTTACTGGAAAACAGAGTCTAGAAAAATGGCAGGATATCATTAAGGAGATTAGGTAAAAAGTGAATAATCAAATTTAGTACTACTATTCAGCATTGAATAGGTTATTCATTATTAGATTTCTGAAGCAATTAAAACATCCAAATACAATAGAATATAAGGGATGCTATTTAAAGGATAGCACAGCATGGCTGGTAATGGAATATTGTTTGGGTTCCGCGTCCGATATATTGGAAGTGCATAAACGGCCGCTACGCGAAGATGAAATTTCAGCAATCTGTGAGGGTGTATTAAGGGGATTAAGTTATTTACATGAATTTGGCAGGATACATCGGTACATCGATTATTTCCTTATCTAGTTGAATTTGTTCATTTGTTTGTTTTTTTTTTCATCATTATTTTGCAGTGATGTTAAAGCTGGAAATATTCTATTAACAGAAAATGGAACGGTAAAATTGGCAGATTTTGGCAGTGCCTCAATAAAATGTCCGGCAAATTCGTTTGTTGGCACGCCATATTGGATGGCACCGGAAGTATGTTGTTAATATCATTTCGAATTTTTGCCACTAAAACTAGATCGATTTTCTTAGGTGATTTTAGCAATGGATGAAGGACAATATGATGGCAAAGTGGATGTCTGGTCATTAGGTATTACGTGTATTGAATTAGCTGAAAGAAAACCGCCATATTTCAATATGAACGCAATGTCAGCATTGTATCATATCGCACAGAATGATTCACCGATTTTAACATCAAATGAATGGACGGAAGTTTTCAAATATTTCGTTGATGCTTGTTTACAAGTAGGCCAATTTAATTTTGAAATTATTTAAAAAGTGTGTTAAATGTTTTTTATCTTTAGAAATCACCACAAATGCGACCTAGTTCACAACAATTACTATCCCATCTATTTGTAACACGACAACGATCAACGAATGTCCTAATCGATCTGATTCAAAGAACAAAAGCAGCTGTAAGAGATCTAGATAATTTGAATTATAGGAAAATGAAGAAAATCTTAATGATTGAAAATTGTGAAACTGAAAGTAATGTGGATTCATTGCCCGATGTCGATGATATGATGATAATGCAAGAAACGGAGGTGGCAGCCGGCGACAGTTCGAAAAGTAATTCAGTTACATCGGAACATTCTGTTCATTCGGTTGGCGTGTCGGCTAGTGTTAGTAGTCATTCTAGTAGTACGAATAGTTTGCCAGCAAGTATGTGATTTGTAATTTCTATATACAATATATATATATATATAGATACATTGTAATTGTATATAATTTAAATAACGAGAGCATTTTTTCTTTTCTTTTTCGGAATTTTTCTAGTGACAGAAGATCCATCATCAGGCCGACGTCATCATCATCGTCACAATCTCAATCATGCTGCCGCTGCTGTTGCATCACTAGCCAATGCCACTGAACATGCGGTTGCGTGCAGTGGTAATAATTTCGCAACAATTCGTACAACCAGTATTGTAACAAAACAACAAAAAGAGCATATGCAAGAAGAGATGCACGAACAAATGTCCGGCTATAAGCGAATGCGACGCGAACATCAAAGTGCCTTAATTAAATTAGAGGATAAATGCCGAATGGAAATGGAAAGTCATAAAAATCAATTGGATCGTGAATACGATACGTTATTAAGTAATTTTAGTAAAGAATTGGAGAAATTACAAACCAAACATCAACAGGAATTGGAAAGGAAACAGAAACAAAGTGTTGCATTAGAAAAGAAATTAATTAAAGATATTACAAGTAGACAGGATACGGATCGAAAGGCATTCGAGGCACTTAGAAAGAAAGAATATAAAGCGAATAAGGAACGATGGAAACGGGAATTGTCGCAGGACGATTCGACACCGAAACGTCAACGTGATGCCACTTTACAGTTCGTATTGTCGTTTTCGTTATTTTTAGTAGTTTTAGTTTTAATATGTTTTTGTTTTAGGACCCATAAAGATAATTTGAAACAAGTCGATGCCCAAGAAGAGCAACGATTAATTCGTGGGCAACGAGCTGAACTAGATTTAGAATTAAGGAAATTTAAAAGGAAACGTTTACTAGTTTTCCATCAATTGGAACAAGTGCGTGAATTTATCCATTTCATTGTGTGTTATGTGTTTTTCTTTCTTTTTTTTTTTATATTCTATAGGAATTACTACGGCAAGAATTATACAAAAGACAACATCAATTAGAACAAGCACACGCCACACTATTTCGACATCATGAAAAAACTCAGGAATTAGAATATCGACAACAGAAAGCTGTACATTCATTAAGAGAGGAACAATTAAAGAATCAACATGAAACTGAAGTGGCAAATCAATCGGAATATATGAATCGTACTGAACGTGAATTGCGCAAAAAACACGCACTAGAATTGAAACAACAACCGAAATCGTTGAAACAAAAAGAAATGCTGGTACGAAAACAATTCCGTGAAACGTGCAAAGTACAAACGAAACAATACAAAGCATTGAAAACGCAAATTTTAATGTCAACGCCGAAGGAACAACAAAAAACCGTTATCAAAAAATTGAAAGAGGAACAAAGAAGGAAATTGGCACTTTTAGGTGATCAATACGAACAGAGTATTGCTGAAATGTTACAAAAACAATGCATTAAATTGGATGAAAGTCAAGAAGTATAGTTTTTTTTTTTTTTTTCGATTTATTATCAAATTCACGAACTTAATACGAGTCGTTTTTTTTTTTTTTTTTCAATTTTTTTCCAGTTGCAATGCCAGCAAATGAAAGAACGTCTTCAATACGAATTGGAAATTCTAATGGCGTATCAAAGTAAAAACAAAATGCAATTTCAAGCGCAACGCGAACGAGAAAAAAGCGAATTACAAGAAAGGGTTGAAGTGCGGAAATCATTGTTGGAGAAAAAAGTATTTTTTTTTTTTTGCTTTTACTTAATTTGCATGAAATTAATTTTGATTTGTTTGTTTGTTTCGTCAAAAGATGTCGCAAGAGAATCAACGTTTCGCTGAAGAACGCGGTGAAAGAATTCGAATACTGCATGAGAGACAGGAAAGAGAATTGGAAGAGTTTGACGATGAATCTGTTAGATTAGGATTTAGGTAGGGGTGGAAATCGTAATAATAATAATAATAATAAGAATGTAATTGGAGCTTTATATTTCCCATTGACGTTTAGTGCATTGGTAATTGCTGAAATGTCATTGGCACTGGGTGACATGTCACGTGATGATTATGATGGTGAAGCCAGTTTATCGGGATCGATGCTTAGTTTAGCACATTCGAGTAGTTCAACCAGTTTTCCACCGAATTCCGTTTAAAGCACTTATTCCAGGCGATAATCCGCTTTAGCTTCTTCCGTTTTCTTCCTTTCGAATCGATTGATAATAATTTGTAATTAATTAATTAGATGATGAAAGCGGTGCCAAATTATTCCGCCATTTGTAGACGTTTTTTTTTGGATTTACAAGAGGTTCTGTCTATTTTTTGTCTATCGATATTCGAATTATATAATCTAATCATATTATGTAATAATTAATTCGGAGCCATGTAAATAAATGTCCCAAATAACGTATACACACACATTAACCGATTAATTAATTGTTTTAACTAAGGAAGTTTTAACAATGAAACTTCTCTAATGTTTTCTCTTTTAAATAATAATTTGTTGGATAAAGATCAACAAAATATATAGAAAAAAAAACAAAATACAAAAAACAAAGTCGAGACGTGTTCATTTTAACATAAATATTATACTACCCAACATTCTGTGATACATTTTTGCAATTTCAATGTTAAAACTTTGTAAATAATTTATTAGTTTTTAATTAACGATTGATTGATTTATTTAGAATATAATTACACTGTATTTTTGTTTGATCTGATTTTGCCATTTATTTTTGTTGTAAATAGTTTTATTAACTAATTATTTAAACCCCCCTCCCCCACCGTCTATTCTGCAACTGTTTGTTTGAATTTTATTTTTATTTCAATTTTTTTTTTTTTTTTTCCATGATTACACGTTAATTTAAGTAAATATTGTATGTAGTTGTCTACCAATTTATTTTTGGTATTTGTCTTATCTAAAAATACATAACGTACCCACCATAGATATAGATAGATCAAATGATGCTTTGTGTAATACTGATAAAGCAGTTAATATTTTCTGTTTGATATTAATGGCAAATATTGTTTTTATGTATTTATATACTATTGTGTCACAATTGACTTTTATTAAGATGCTTTTTTTTGTACTATACCTTTAATAGACACATTCTTTTTTTTTTTTCTTGTTTATTTATTTAGATTTACTTTTAATTATTTCGTTATTTTCGTTCAGTTTCACGTACATTGTTATATGAAATAATAATAATAATAATAATATTGATTAGAAAATGAAGTCTTAACAAATAATAATTGAAATAAAAGAATTTTGTGTTATCTTGCGTATTTTCTTTAAATACAAAAGAATTTTCGTCGTATTGTAAATTAATTCGATTTTAAAACACTATCTTCATTAGTGACATCTATTGAGGACGATAAGTTTTCTTTTAATTCGCCATAGTGACATCTAAAACCTATATTAGCATTGTTGCACTCGCTGACTATTAGATGGCAGCATATCATAATATATAGGGTTAGGTGTGAAAATGTTCAAATTTTACAAATAATTTCGAATCAAATTTATTTTCTTTGTGATATTATCATTTATAATTACTCTTTCATGGAGACTATTTAAGGCCAATATTGTCATCGTCGTCATCGGTCACTGATAGCAACTGGCACAGAATGAATAACTCTATCATTTTCATTAATAACTGGACGATTAGAAAAATTGCTTCGATTAATATTGTGCTGCATTTATTTTTCTTTTTGGCAAAGTGTGAAGATATTGAATTAGATTCGGTAGTTGTGGTAAGAACTACTTAATTATATTTAGTTTAGAGGTATTTGTAAATAACTGTATGTGCATTTTGACCAGGTTTATCGTCACGGAGACAGGACACCAATTCGACCATATGTTAACGATCCATACAGGAATCGAACATTTTGGCCAGCTGATTGGGGTATGCTAACAAATGTATGTACACAAAGATTCTAATTCCAATTTTTTATCTGTAATTCGTACTATGTGTTTGTTTTTTCTTTTCTAGACAGGTAAAATGCAACAATACGAATTGGGTAAATATTTCCGTCAGCGTTACGCTCACTTTTTACCAGAAAAATATTGTGAAAAAGATATACGTATTAAATCGACCGATGTTGATCGTACATTAATGTCGGCTGAAGCGAATTTAGCTGGCTTATTTCCACCATATCAGAATGATGATTGGAATCCGAATTTACAATGGCAACCAATACCGATTCATTCAATACCAGAAAAATTAGATGCCGTTCTGGCCGCAAAGAAACCGTGCAATAAATATGAAATGTTATTAAGTGAATTATTTCGTAATGATTATTTCCGTAATATTAGTCATGTCAATCACGATTTATATGCGTATTTAACAAAACATGCCGGTCAACCAATAACCGATTTAAAAAGTTTAGAATATTTGTATAGTACATTTAGTATTGAACGATTGTATAATTATACATTGCCCGATTGGGTGGAACAAGTTTTTCCAATCAAAATGGAATTTTCGGCATTTTTAAGTTTTGCAACGGCCACATTCACCACCGATTTGGCACGATTGAAAAGTGGTCCATTTTTTTATGAATTACTAAGCTATTTTCATAATCGTTCAATGACAACGACAAATTCTCAATATTATGCACCGAAATTTCTAATGTTTTCCGCACACGATACAACAATTGCGAATTTATTAAATTCAATTGGTGCATTTCAATTGCATTCGCCGCCATATTGTGCAACCATCTTTTTTGAATTGTATCGTCGTCGTAATCCGTTAAATCAAACATTTTTCGTAAATGTTTATTATCGAAATACAACAAATGAAATTCATAGTGTGCAAATTAATGGTTGCGAATTTAATTGCAATTTAAATAAATTCACAACGATTTTACAACAAATCGCAATTAGTCCGAAACAATGGCAAATCGAATGTAACGATAACGATAATTTCAAAATGTCGATGCGAAATTTATTTAATGGTTTCATTTTAGAAATAATTCCGAGCGTGATAATATTTCTGATATGTATTATTATTATAGTTAAACTAATTAATAAAATGTATAATAAAAATTCCAAAAATCATACAGACAGATTGTATATAAAGTTGCCTAATGATGACTGCTCATCATAATGCATAATACTTATAATAAAATGTATTTACATAAAGTGAATTAAATTATTATTACAAACAAACATATTTGTGTTGCATTCGAACTTTATTAACTATTTTAATACATACATTTACATTTACGAGTATTAGTAAGGTTATTTCGGTTCCAATTTTCTTAAACTGTTATTTAAAGCATAATCTACAAACTTATCAATTGGATGTATTATAAATGGAATGGAGATTAAACCGCACATTGTTACGAACCATTTACGTTGTGTTTTCAATAAGAAATTACTTTTTTTCATTGAATAATTGCACATCCAACATATTCTATTAATTGTAATACCCGGTATTAATACAGATGCTAAAAGTTGCCAGATTAGACAATCGAATGTTTTAAATACAACTGGCTCATTTGCCTGAAACATGAGAAAAGAATTATGCAAAACAATTATATGAAAACAATGAAAAAAGTATTATTGGTTGCATACTGATACCCATTTGTTGACATTGCATCAAAGAGATCTTTAGTTTAGATAATTACTTTAAAAGATTTAAATCCCTTGTCTCCTGTATCTGCTAATACATATACTAATGCAGTTCCGTAGGATGCGTTTACCCATTTCTTTCCAATAATCCTTCTAAAAGCTTCGCCCACTTCATTGGCATACCCTGAAAATGGTAACGATTTGATTAAATCAATTTATTATTTGTAAATATACATTAATTACCTAAATATCGTATTGGAGTATCTCTATATATATCGACTTTGTGATTTTTATTCATTTTGTTCGAGAGTTATTAGGGTAAGATGTGTTTTGTTATCGTGTTACGTAACGTAATCATATCCCATGCACATGGGCATAGGGCACATTAAATTATGCATTCAATTGCTTAATTAATCAATAGAAGAAAGCAAATTTTGCTTCCAAAGCAGCTTTACGGAGATATTTGCCAGAATAGAATTGGAAATGAAACAAATAACATTAGATATACAAAACTACACTTTTTATTTCTTTAACCTAAGCTTATACAACACAAGATACAAACACACCTGTTTATTTTCTGTATTGATTTTTTCTTTGTGCACATATTCAGTATACATGAAAAATGTTGAAAATTTCAGGAACGACTATTTAGTGGGAAAATTCATTAAAATATTTATACATATATACAAAATAAATATCTTTTGCATGCGAGTAGAAAAAATAGATGAAAACCACAAACATTAACAATGGCCTGTTGGTCTAGGGGTATGATTCTCGCTTCGGGTGCGAGAGGTCCCGGGTTCAAATCCCGGACAGGCCCAATTTTTTTTTTTTTGCGATCGAAAAATATATTTTCAGGTACATATATACACAATCGGGAGTATTACAAATAATGAGAATTTACAATGATGTTAATTTTAAGTGTAAAAAAAAGTGTTACTATAAATTATCAGCTAAGTAATGCTGCTAGTGCATCAAGAAATCTCGTTCGATTTTTCGTGGGTATTTCAAAATCTGAAAATTGCAAACTGTTTGGAAAATTGAATGTTTAAATATAATGAATCTTACATGATGTGTCGAAGTAATCAGAAGTCGCTTCATAATTCATTCGTTCAGCTGCTTGTTCGAATGCTTTGCCAAAAAAACTATTTAACAAAAAAAAAAAAAAAACTCAAATTCATTTCGAAAAAATCAGTGTATCTAATCTTACTTTCTTGGTGAGTTCTCGCATACAGGTGGAATTCCAATTAAAATACATGTGCCTTCATTTAGATCTTTCGGTGCGGAAACAATCAGTGGTAAATTTGATGCGCGTCGATTTCGCGATACTGAAACGTGCGCTTTCAATAGAAACTGTGCTAAAAGTGATAATATGTGCTGATGCGAGAACATGTGCCACTCTCTGCAACCCTAAAAGATCAAAGAAATGATTGTTTCTCAAAGTGATCACACAGAAGAGACGTATCACAGAATACATGTGAACTTTGCTACATTAAAAAACACATTTTCTCTATATGCTTGTTCTAGCTGGGCCACTATTACTCGATTACTTACTTCTTGTATAATATAATAAAGAAATGGACCAGCGGTTATCACTTGTTTCATATCCAATGCACTTTGTACAGTTTTAAATAATGTTTTACAAACAAGTTTTGCACGTTCGATCGCACCATCGATATCGACCTTTTTACGTTTAGTTAAACAATCCAATGTTAAATTAAATAGTTCCTCGGGATTCTTATTGTGCGGCTGAAATTAGGAGCGATAAGTGCAATAAGATTTAAAGTTTTTTTTTTTTTTTTTTTTTTAACGGCTTACAGATGCTTCTAGAATTGCTAGTAATGCAAATACAAAATCCGTTGCACAATAATTCAATTGATAGCCGTATTTCAATGTGAATGACGTAAATGAAATATCTTCAATATCGAATTTTGTTGCAATTTTCTCTAAGGCATCGTGGAATTCTTTTCGTAATTGCAAATCCATCGATTTGAATTGTTGTCGACTTTGTGCCAATGGCAAACTGGTTTTTGTGTGTGTGTGTGTGTATGGGATAAGTAAAAATTAGTGTCCAAACAAAACAAAGTTAAATATTTTTACCCCATTTCAGCTAATAGTTCACATATCCTTTTGTCACCTCTCAATGTCCAAAGTTTTAATTTTACAGCTGTGAAAATTGAATATTTAATACTGTTCTCAACGGTCCAATGTCGATACAATTGTAATTTTAAATCTTTTTCATATAGAATTTGTAATGATGTAACAACATCATTTTCATTTATTCGATTGTGAAGACGTTGACAATGAGCCCTTAACGAATCTAAAATACAAAAATCTCTCTCTCTCTATATATAATGCATTGGCACTACGTTACGCTACAAACCCATTTCGATAACATAATGAGCCTCCTCTATTTTACCAAGTAATAATTGTTCAGTTAATGCAACTATTGCCAGCCATAATAGTTCTTTATCATCTTTATTTAATTTCCAAGCGAATTCAAATAGATATATCGAACTCTATAAAAGTAAACAAAACAATATAGGAGAATTTATCAAAATTTCCACATTACTACGTACGGCTCGTGCGTAATAGGCAAATTGCGAATATTCGAATAATAATTTATTTCGATTTTCTTCCCATAGTCGTTTCTCTCTTCGTTTCATTAATGCATCCTCATCTAGTCGTCTTCTTTTTGTTGTTCGATTTTCTTCATTGTCTGATTGATTGCTATCATTATCATCATCATCATCATCATCACATTCTGAATCAGTCTGGAATGATAATAATCGAAATAGATTGCATCAGATAAGTTTTGATATATTGTTTTTACCTCATCTTTAAAAATATCATTAAACTGTGGCACCTGTGCATCAGTTTCAGCTGCATTTAATAATCTAACTTGACTGGTTGAATAAATATTACATACATCAATTGGCCTATGACTATCTAATATAAAAAATATCTTCTCATCTTCCGCTTCTAATTCTTCAACAATATCGATTGTTCCACCACAATTTAATAAAATAAAATATTGGACATTGTCGCAATGTTCCGAATAAACACGTTTCATATCGCGTTTGCCTTGGACAACGACAATCGTATATAAAACATTTAAATAACGAAATAGCGATTGTAGAATCTTACAGGCGCATATACTATCGATATCATAATTAACTATTACAAATACACGCTGAAAAATAAAATAAAAACAATTGAGTGAAAATTGTGTTTCAATTAAACACCAAAAATTAATTTAAACGATTTGAAACTATCGAGTATCGATAATATAATTAAATATACTTGCTTTTCCTGCTAAATAATCGTAAAATTCTTTTTTAAAATCCTCGATATACATTTTATAAATACTATTTACCAAAAGCGTATTTACATTAATTTAAAAACATTTTTATTATTTTTAATAACCTTTCTTCTTCTATAACCGCCAAAAAATATTTGAAGATTGTCATAAGTATGAAGGGCGACATAACAAGGAGCGAACACACTAGAAAAACAAAAAAAACGGGCTGCCGCCAGGTGGCGCTATGCGACCAACTGAGACCTGAGAGGCTCTCAGTGAGAGCTGAGAGCCTCAGGTTGAGACAACAGTTTTTAATAAAAACTTTTAATATTTTTGGTAAATATAAATAAACTCAACCTATATCATTATAATTATTATAAACAGAAACAACGATATTATACAAATATAAATATAAAATATAAACTTTATTTATTTTATTTATATTTGTCAATTCACAATTATCAATTGTCTTGTCACGATTACACATATTAAATGACATAAAACCATATGAATGTAAAAGAAGAAGAATGATAAAGTGACAGCTGGGAGCATGTGTGTGTAAATTCAGAAAGTTAAATTTAAATTTTATTTTGTTCATAATTCCACTGAAACTTAGTTATTTTATTTTATTCTATCATGTCGCGTCCAGAACATTTAGCACCACCTGAAATTGTAAGAAAAATCAATAATCGACTGTGAAACGAAATAATTTATTTATAAATACTTAGTTGTGTATGTTAATAGTATTATTTTGTTTTTGTAGTTTTACAACGAAAATGAGGCGAAAAAATACACAAAAAAGTAAGTGTTTATATTCTATTATTAAAGTATGATTAGATTTTCTATTCAAATTAAAACTAGTTCGCGCATTATCGAAATACAAGAACAAATGTCGGAACGAGCAATTGAACTGTTAATTCTACCAGATGATCGGCCAAGTATAATTTTGGATATCGGTTGTGGTTCAGGACTTAGTGGTGGTGTTCTTGAAGAGCATGGACATTATTGGATTGGATTCGATATATCGTCAGCGATGTTAGGTGAAAAATATGATTGCTTTTGATTATCATCATTTCACAATCAAAAAACTCCGATGATGTTGTAGGAATTGCCAAAGAACGAACAACTGATGGTGAAGGTGATTTACTTTTAGCTGATATGGGCGATGGCTGTCCATTTAGAGCAGGTAGTTTTGATGGTGCCATTTCAATATCAGCATTACAATGGCTTTGCAATATCGATAAATCGTATCATAAACCCGTTCAAAGATTATACAAGTTTTTCTCTACATTATACGCTTGTTTGGTAATTTTGATGGGAGTTGATATATTATATGCTCTATAATATTGTTGTAGAGTCGAACGGCACGAGCGGTTTTTCAATTTTATCCAGAAAATGATGAACAAATGGAACTGATTACCGCACAAGCGATGCGAGCCGGCTTTTACGGCGGTATCGTTATCGATTATCCAAATTCAACGAAAGCGAAGAAATACTTTTTAGTTTTAATGACTGGTGGCAATGCACCATTACCACAAGCTCTGGGCGTTGATAATTCAACAGAACAATGTAAACTTTCTTGTTTGTTTGTAATTATTAATAATCCGCATTAATTATTATCGGAAATTTGCATTTATTTAAGGTGTTAATTATACGAAACGTGAAAGGATGAATAGGCAAAAAAAAATGGGCAGATCGATGAAAAGTTTAAAAACATGGATATTGGAAAAGAAGGAAAGACGACGGATGCACGGCAAAAAAGTTGGAAACAATTCGAAATATACTGGAAGGAAAAGATGTGGGAAATTTTAATAAAAAAAAATTAGACACCGAGTGTTATTTATTAAAATAAACGAATGTTTTTTGTTTTTTATCATTTTTCCTCTAATTCCGTTTTACAATAATTAACAAAATATAAATAAGGAGTGATAATACCGCGATATTTTATACTAAATTATTTTCGACCTGTTCCTCTTCGGTAATATCTTTAAATTTTAAATTGCCACTTTGGAATTTTGTAACGAAATCATTGACACTTTCCAGATTGATTTCGATACCATATTCCATAATTGCATAACGTCTATTTGGTATATCGATAACAACTAATAATGGCACAACATCATCTAAACCAATTAAATCCCTTAAAATATCGGATGATTCACAATCAGCATCGGCAAATAAAAATTGTAGAAAATAATCGTCGTCGCATTGATCGCACGTTGAAAATAAACGATCTTCGAAAACTGATGAAAAATTAATATTATTGATTTTATAATAATTCGAAGCGACTGCATTCAATACTGATTCGGCAAATTGCAATTCGGTATCTTCATTGTCTGGAAAAAAAAATATATATATATCAATAGGTGTCTTTTTTTACGCATCTATCTATTTAGATTTATTATTTTACCAATAAATAACACTATTGCTGGATAATCATGTAGTTTAGTTAAAAAACGATCCGTTAACGCATTAACAGCTCGTGGTTTCCATGGGAAATTCTGAAAAAAGAAAAATCCGTTCTTATTTCCTGATTTCACATCAAAGGTGGCCGTGTCGCTGCTTACTTGAGCTAATGGATCTTCAACTAGTTCCGCTCTTGCGTCCATTGTTATAACATGTCCATTACTATCTAATAATAATAATGTTGGAATGCCACGTATTCCATATAATTGTGCCAATTCAGTACGTACTGCATTATGTTGAAATGGCACTGAAAGCCATGGCATCGATTCGATGTAATTTCTATATGATTCGATACTTCTGCATTAGAGGAAAATGTAAACGTACGTATATTTAATTATTCGCTATAGTTGAATTTAAATCAATTAATTGACCTTTTTTTTTACCTATCACTAGAAATGAAAATAATTTCAAAATTCGCTTCTTTTTTCCGTATTTGTTTATAAATCATAGCAAGCTGTGGCGTGAATGTTCGACATGGCGGACACTGAAATGACCATCGATTTTTTTTTTTTTAATATTTATTATTATTCTAATAAAAGCCATATTTTATCTATTGTGCAACATATATACCCAATTAGCTGAAAAGTAAAATCCTCTTATTCCTTCAGGTAGATCGCGATACTTTAAATTATTGTCGCTGCAGCACTGGTTGTTGATGTATGTCATTGTTGTTGTCGAATGGTGGTGTTGTTGATAGTAGGCGCCGCCTACTTGTAATATTACATCTTTTAATATCTATTATAATAGGAATATGGTAAATATTAAAATGAAAATTTAATTTTTTTTTGCAAACAAATATTTTGTACTTCATCAACTGGTCTAGGTCGCCATGGAAAATTTGTACCATTTGGATCTTCAATTAGACGTTCATGTGCCGCCACACTGACAGTTTTCCCATCTTTATCTAGTAGAATTAATGTTGGCACTCCCGATTTTATTCGATATCGTCGACTTAATTTCGTCTTTATTTATATGAAATAAAATAAATTGTTTTAAAATATCGTATCGTCTAATACGTATACTTTTAACTCACTTTTAAATTTGTTTCAATAAACGATATCGCATACCATGGCAAACCTAATAAATTCTCCCGATGACTTGATTCAAAATCACTATCGTAATTGTCATTATGTGCCCACATCACTACTTGAACGATTTCCAATTGTTTCCTTGAATTGTTCTTGCATACACCACCACCACCACCAGCAGCAGTAGCAGCAACAGCATCGGAATTATTAATATTTAATTTCTCGTATAAATCGAGTAATTTCTTTAGGAAATCGTCACTTTGCACATTTATATTCGCAAAACTGAAATAAATGCCGGTGATTTCGACATTTTTCAATATATCTCCAGTTGGTAGTAGATTGAATTCGTGATTGGTTGATGATGACGAAGTGGTGGTGGTGGTGGAGGAGGAGTTATTCGTATTCGATGAATCGCATTTAATAAGATTTTTACTAAATATGCGATCGTACCATTTTGGTTTTTCATCCATTGTATTTTACAATGCAAATTTTTACATGTAGATAAATTAGAAGGTATTCAGAGAACGAGCTGTTAGATGAAATAATAAATTGCCAGCATTCTATTTACTGTCGATATCTGGAAATTAATGGAATTTATTTTTTTTTTTGGGTTTATCTAAAATTCGAATGCATGCTTGTACGCGCGCATACACACCATATCCGTATTATTACATTCATTACATTATTGCACGTATATATATATATATATATATATAAAAGTAAAACATTATATATACATACCTATTTAATTAATTAGCATGCTCTGATGTTAATATGTTAAATATTAGATTTCGTGTTATTGTACAAAAAAACTAGAACATTTTAATGCAAATTCTTTCGACACAACAAATACAATTTGCGATTGAGAATATTAATTTGTTGACATTTATTGTATGTATAGATTATTAGCGTTTGGCGTCGGGACGCCACCACATATACAGCGGCAACGACGACAGAAAGAAATCGACTGTTTTAGTCGTGGAAAAGGCGTCGCGGCGTGCTAAAAGCACGCCACCACCAGCAGCAGCAGCAGACAACATATATAAAGTAGAAAATTAAAGGGGATGCTAAAGTAAATATAACTAAATATAAACTACCCTCCCCCCACCCGCGAATGCGTCTCTAAATTAATTAATTACACTAAGTATGTAATGATATCGTAATGAATTAAAAGTTTCGTATTTCCATTCATTATTCTTCGTATGTATAAAATGCAGCCCTTTTTGGCAGCAGCGCCAGCAGCAGCAGCAGCAATTCTAATAATTTAAATTTTTCGACGGGAAATCGATGCCGGCGCCTTTCTACTATAATAGGCTTTCGTTTCGACTGCTCTTTTTCACTTATTCACATATTTAATTTCCCATTATGTGTATCCGAGAGGATGTTGATAATTTTAAGCGTAGCCTACTAGATTTTTTTTTACGACCAATGATGTCGATATATCAATTAATACAATTATTATTTTCTTATCGTATAGGTAATAGTCTAACAACACATACATACATAGTATAAATTGTATTACAGTAAGAAGAATTATTGAGAATCAATAATTGAAATAAAATTGATTATGTACAATTCGCTATATAATTAAAAAAATTCAATAAAACTCTTCGTAAAGTACCTGTAAAGCAGATTGGAAATTATAGACCGTGTGGCCTAATGGATAAGGCGTCGGACTTCGGATCCGAAGATTGCAGGTTCGAGTCCTGTCACGGTCGAGTGAAATTTTTTTTTTTTGAAATTTATTTCCTTTTGTCTTATGCAGGCAAATTACATTTTGATGATTTTTTTTTTTTGACGTACGTACTGCTGATTGCAGTCTACTACTATATATGTATCTAGTTGGTCATAATTTAGATGCAAAAAAAGAAAATACATATACGTGAATAGAATGACAGGCGACAGGGAATTTATTATAATGATGTATTGTTACCGGAAGTATATACATTTTAAAGATGAATTCTAATTACATAACGTATATATTCGCATCAGTGTTTGTACTGCATCATAAATTTACAAAGTTTTTGACCATTTTTTTTTTGTTAAGCCAAACGCAACTGACGATGTTTTACTTTTTTGGCTGGAATAATGCCAGATGAGTATAGCGTATTCTAACCCTATTTAATTATCTAATTTATTGAAATTTGTGAAAAGAAAATTCAATTAGCAGCTGCTTGTAAAAGTGCAAGTTTTTTTTTCTTTTTGTTGGCGAATTATTTAATTGATGCAGATGTCGTATTATAATAAATAATTGGTAAGCCATCATTTATTTATTTCTATACAATAATAAATACATGTTATGTTTTCGTGATTGGATTGTTTGTTTATATACAATGTACAGTTTTCTGTTTCGAATTTAATTAAACAAAATGTTTGTTTGTTTTTATTTATCAATCAAAGAAACATCAGCTGATTATCCTTAATATAATATTATAACATTTCCTTATCATTATATGACACACTATATCAGATCCTGTACAATCAACGCGATCTCGTGCCAAAATATAAAATCAATTTAATGTCAATTGTTATCGATCCACCGCTGTAAATAACAGCAGTATTGAATTGAAATTGATAGAAAATGTAAAGGGCGTCTGCGTGATGAAACGCCACCACCGTTTCTTATACATTTCCATCCGTCCCTTGCAGCAGTTTTACTACCACCTACAACACACACACCCCTTTTGCCCCCGTTCCCAATAGTATCAAATCAATCCATTCCAGAAAGACGTCGACGTACAATTTTTGCGTATTTATTGTTAAGTGCGCGGCTATTCGATTTCCCCCCCCCGTTTTTCCATCGGTTTAAGGAGCGGGTGGGGTTCGTAAGTAAGTAGGTGTAGAACTGACTCTATCTGTCACCCTTCTATCCCTATACTATATATATATATATATGTATATGTTCCTCCCGCGCGCGCTGTACACAGTATTCACGGCTCAATAAATTAAGAAACAAATAAACAAAAAAAAAAAAATTATGTTAATTTTTCCGTTAAATTATTATTATATAAAGTATTGAAATTTGAATCTAGTGTGCGTTGCATTCAAAATGGCTACACAAAAGGTATATTGAGTAGAGATTATTCATTCAAATAGAAATGGTGCTGTTAAAGTAAGTTATAAGTATATAAAATACGAAGTATATTATATATATAGGCGTAAAAAGGGAGGGTTAAGAATGATATATATATATATATATAGAGAAAAGTAGAAAAGAACAAAAGGGAGGTGAAAATGACATTCGACATCGTCATATAGGCACAGAAATCTATATTTTAGATTTTCGATGTTAAACAGGGTTTTAATCATGCACACCACTCTCACCTCTGACTTTTCTTATGTGAAATATATGGGGTAAGTTTTTTCTAATTATATAGAAGAGAATTGTGCCAGAAATTGGCGATATAATAAATAATAGAATTTCCTTGCTCTGATAATTAGAGGTCACCACAATAACAATGTGGTAAATAGGATGATATATGGAAAATATAGAAATAGATAATTTTATTTTAATGTTTGTGTTTGGTCAAGATGGCCGATATTTTTTGTTTGGATTTTTAATCATGTTTTTTTTTAAGAGTAGATGATTTTCTATCATATTTTAATTACGCCATTTTGCCCATATACTTGTCGTATTTTGTAACTCGCTGACCTTTATTACACACACAGACACACAAATTTATATTTTCTCCTAGGTATACAACCATTAAATCACATAAACTATTCGAATACGATGAAAATCAAGTAGGCGCGCAAAGTACATTATATTATGTAATTTTGAAAATATTTTCTTTATTTCCAGGACAATTTCGATTCCTCGCCGAATTCAACATCAGTAAAAGTGATCAGTCAACAATTTAGAGATGGAAATGGCAACATTTTCATTTATATTGACAATTAACACTTAAACAATCACTTTTCGAACATTTTTAAAGAATTAAAATGGCCGGGGACCATAAGAAATGGCGAATTTACTTCTTTCAATTGAAAGCAATGCTAAAACGGAATATTTTATTAAAAAGAAGAGATAAAAGAAGAACTTTGGCGGTAATTTTATTGCTTTTCGTTCTTAGAATTTGAGCATTTTAATAACTTTTTCCTGTTTCCATTTTGCGTCGCATAGTGGACGCTGAATGATTTATTTTTCCATTTCTTCACTATTCACACACACACACACATTTGTCAAATAATACAAAAAAAAAAAAAAAACAAGAACAAAAATAGAATGACCTGGTTCATTTTCCTTAAAAAAAAAAAACAAAAAAACTGATTATTTTCCAGGAAATTCTTGTTCCTATTTACACACTGGGCGTTCTATTTCTAATCAAAATTGCCGTACCGAATCCAAATTTTCCGGAAATGAGTGTGCCACGTGGCGAGGCCCAATTAATGGCACATTTTCGCAATTTTTCCTCTAATCTCGCTGTCGTACCAAATTCGACGGAAGTTCAAGATTTTCTACGATCAGTCGACGATCTGTGGCATTTGATTAACGAAAAACAAATGCGTCGCACACCGCCAATAACATGGACAATTTATCCAACAATTGAAGATTTATTAACTGCCTATTGGCTGCAACCAAATGATATTCCTATAGCTGTAATTTTTCAAAATGATGAACCGATTAATGGACAGTTAAGGTAATATATATAACAACAGATCGTTTTATCCGTTCTTCTATATAAAGATCTATTTGAATAGGCAACCAGTTATATATATCGTGTATAACTGGTCAAATAACCAACAATTTCGTTTTGATTTTAAAAGTTGACATAACCTATTTTCCAGAATTCAGACAATAAAAAACATTCAATTTAATTAAATTTACTATTAAATATTTTCTTAGATCGAAGAATTTATAGGGTTTATATAGTAAAAAAAAAGTTCTATTGAAAAATACTTTCGATATTATTATTACAGTTATGAAATACGTACAAATCCAAATATTTTCACAATTCCATCAACAACGGAATTATACAGTTCACCAGCGTCGTGCCGTGAATATAATTCATTTTGGTCGAATGTGCCAGGTGTTCCGGCTGCTGTTTTACCAAAAGGTTTAGAAGTTGGTGAAAGTTGTCCAGTGAATCAATATTATTATTCTGGATTCCTTGCATTACAAGCGCTACTTGATTTCACAAAGATTCGAGTAATTTTTCCTTACTTTATGCGATTATGTGTATATTCGGCGGGGAGTTTTGACATTTAATAGAGTTAAAAAAAAAAAATTGAAATTAAAAATTGTAACAAATTATTATTAAATACCATTAATATATATCAGATTAATAATATATAAAAATCGTACCAAATCAAATGGTACGGATTTGGCAACAAAAACTCACCGAACTCCTCCCCGCCAAATATACACAATCATTATGTATTTTTATTTAAATCTGATTAATTTGTTTTGTACAGTTAGATGTCGGATTGGATAAGGTCGATATGCCAAATATTGAATTGGAAATGTTTCCAAAAGCTTCATACACTGGCAATTGGATGGTACTGGTACGTGTACTAATTCCACTTTATATTGTAATTGCATTATCACAGTTTATCACATATTTATTGATATTAATTGTTGGTGAGAAAGAAAAGAAAATTAAAGAAGGTATGAAACTGATGGGATTGTATGATTCGGTGTTTTGGTGAGTGGTTATTTCTTTTTCTATATCAAATACAATTTTTAATGATTGTTTTCATTCTGTTCTCCGACATTTCAGGTTGTCCTGGTTCATAATTTACGCAATTTTCGTATTATTTCTAACAGCAATTTGTTGTTCCTTATTATTCGCTTTAAATATATTTACGAATACTAGTTTTGTTATGATTTTCCTGTTGATTTTCATTTATTCGTTAAGTATAATAATGTTTGGATTTATGATTACACCATTTTTCGATAAATCGAGAGTAAGAAAAATTTTTGTGTACCATCAATAGCATATTTATAAGGCAACACTCTCTCCTTTTTTTTTTTTAGACTGCCGGCATTTTAGGCAATTTCGCCGTCACCATATTAAGTCTATTCTATTTTATACAAGTGTTCGTTCGTGATTCAAGTCCAGAAGCATTATGGATTGTATCGCTTATTAGTCCTGCCGGATTTGCACTGGCCATGGATAAAGTAATAAAGTTTTTTCAATCTAATCTTATTTGTTAAAAAATTGTTATTGATTCATTTTTCCGTTAGGCTTTATTAATGGATTTGGCTGGTAGTGGTGTAAATATTACGAATGTTTGGAATGGTCCAAATATGCCATTCGGCGGCAGTTTGATTATGATGGCCGTCGATGTTGTTCTTTATGGAATAGTAGCGTATTATTTGGACAATGTTATACCTAGTATGTCGCCCTATACTACTTTTTTCTTTGTTATTAATTCATTGTCCACGTTGTATAGGTGAATATGGTGTGAAACGGTCACCATTCTTTTGTTTCAATCCATCGTTCTGGTGCTCGAATACGTCGACAGACCATAAAGTAATATTACGACAATCGATTTAATTAGAATTGTGTAAATTTTACTATTTTTCTAAAATAGATTTTATTAACAAATGGTGAATCGATTGGTTCAGTTGGTTCGATAAATGCAACTGGTGACATTGAAGCGGTCACAACAACATCGAACGATTGTGAACCGGTGCCAAGGGAAATGAAAGGAAAGGAGGCAATTAAAATTGTCGATTTATTTAAATCGTTCCATGTACGCGGGTACCATCCAACTGATATAATAATTGAATTGTTTTTCAATATTTCTTATTCTTTATTTTATTTAGCATTTTCGCAAACCGAAAATTAATGCCATCAATGGCATAAATCTTAGTATTTATCAAGGTCATATAACGGCCATCCTAGGTCATAACGGTGCTGGTAAAACGACATTATTTAATATTCTAACTGGACTAGCGGCACCCACATCGGGAACAGCGTACATTTTTGGAAATGACGTTCGGTAAATTGCAGTGTGGAATTTTTTGTTACTTGAATTTTAAATAGAATAAATAAATATTTTGGGATTTTGTGTTAGGAATCAAAATGAAATGGATCAAATACGAAGAATGACTGGTGTATGCCCGCAACACGATATCCTTTTTGATAATTTAACGCCCAAAGAACATTTGGAATTTTTCGCTAATGTTAAAGTATGCGGCGCTACCATTATTATTATTATTATGTAATTAAATTATTCTCTATGTGTTAATAAAGGGCATATCTTCATCAAAAATTGAACAGGAGGTGACGAAAACTTTAAAAGACATCGATTTAATCGATAAAGCGAACACATTCGCTAATCATTTAAGTGGGGGTCAGAAAAGGAAACTTTCAGTGGGAATTGCGATTATCGGTGATCCAAAAGTACCTTACCTCCACTACCATTTATATTTAAAATCATAATTATTTATACTTATTATTTAGATAATTATTTTGGATGAACCGACTGCTGGTGTTGATCCATATTCAAGACGATACATGTGGAATCTGCTGCAAAATCGCAGACATGGAAAAGTCATACTGCTTACAACACATTTTATGGACGAAGCAGATATTTTGGGTAGACAATTATTGATAATAATAAAGAATTGTCTTTTTCTATGATCATATAAAAATGATTAACTTTCGTCGCTTGTGATTGAATGATTAAAAGAATAATAGGACAACATAATTTAGCACGAAAATATAAACATTTCTCTTTTTTAAAAAGCAAAAATTAAACATTTAAAAGATTTCAGAATTTGACATTAATCAACGAAGGTGCCGGGCAGCGCCTCCTTTGGTTTTAAAACCAAAACCGATTGTATTAAATGCGAAAAATCAAAATTATTTTTTATCAAGGTAAAAAATAATTGAAACACACATTGCAAATACAGAAATATAAAAAATAATTCATGAACATATCATGAAATAGTAAATATTTTTTCAATTTTAAAAATTTCAATAAATGTTTAATTATGCATATAATTTTTGGTTGCCTAACAATATGCAGCAACTGCAAATACATATGATCATCAATTGTCACTGCATTATAATTACTGTAAAGTTTTTTGCTACTTTTTGTAATTATTAACTAAAATAAAATTTCAAGTGAAATAATAACATGTAAAATACAACAATAAATTTAACGAAATAATTCGTATTATCAATAAAAATGTATGACACTCAATAGTCAATACAATTGTACTTTTATATCAAGTTGGCTATGAAATTTAATTCTGGCTATTTTGTATATATATTTTTTCTAATTAGATTTAATTTTAATAACGATGATCGTGGAAAAAGTATAGTATTATACTCATTTTCTGAATCTCTCGAACATTTTCTACAGCATGTACTCTCGATTGTAGAAAATCCTACACTTTCATCACTCATCTAATAAAATATACTATTCGATTTCTTTTAATAATTCTTTTTTCATTTTTAGCTGATCGAAAAGCTGTAGTATCAAAAGGTAGTATAAGATGTTGTGGCAGTTCATTGTTTTTAAAAAACAAGTTCGGCATTGGCTATCATTTGACTTTAGTACTTGAAGGTCAGTTAAAATTGATCATATCTAATATTTTAATACTGAATAGAATTTAATTGATTTTTAGGTAATGCTAAAGAACAAGCGATTACAAGATTAGTCAATTCGCATGTGCCGAAAGCTGAAAAGGCCCGTCGCCATGGAAGAGAGTTAAGCTTTATTCTACCACATAATGCTGTTAATAGTTTTGCAACATTATTTAGTGCCATTGAACATGAGATAAATAATAAAAATAGTAAATTAGGTAAATGCTATAACCTATTTAATAGTATTTATAGTATAGTTAATTGATCGAGTGCCATTTTGTTTTCCGTTAAAGGAATTTCCAGTTATGGTGTCTCAATGACAACACTCGAAGAAGTATTTTTGCATTTAGAGAAAAGCGACGACGAACTAGATGACGAAACGGTTGATAATTTATCAAAGAAAATTGTACGGAACCGTGCACTAAGTCGAAGTTTAAGTTTACAAAGTAAAAGTACAAGTTATCAGAGTTTACAAAATGAAGGCATCAACAATACATTATTAATTAATGGACAAGAAATGGCGAAAGGTCTTAAACAGCAATCATATTTTATTAAATAATTATTCAATTTCTACAATAATTACAGGTGGTGGTGGTGGTGGTGCAGATATAGTAACAGAAATTGGTGGTTTAGAAGTGATTTCTGAATTGAAATCACCAATTACCGGCATTGGCTTAGAGAAAATCGAATGCAAACCGAATAAATTCCAAACGACCTGTGCATTAATTAAATTGAGAACGTTACGAATGATTCGTGATTTACAGAAATTGTATTTTATGATTTTATTGCCATTGGTTTGTGCGGCATTAAGTTTATATTTTAATAATTATTTCGAGAATGTTGAAACGATGAGTAAATCGTTAGAATTGAATGCAACCACATATGGACAAATGACAACTATAGCAATATATAATGGTTCCGATAATAATATTGGTCAATTTAGAGGTGAATAACATATTAAATTATCGACTCTATATATATATATATATATATAGCGATTATTATTATTATTATTTGTTTCAGATGAATTAATTCATTTAGGTGTACGACAAGTAGATGAATACGATGGTAATTTTACATCATTATTAGATTTTGCGCCGCATTTAGCCGCTTTCAATATCAGAAAATTCAAAGATGGTGATTATAAAATTATTATTTTATATAACGATACATTTCAACATAGTTTACCAGTTACTTTAAATTTACTAAGTAACACCATTTACCAGTAAGATTTTAATTATATTTTTTTAGTATTGTATTTAAATCATTTTCGCATTCAATCGGCAAAAGAACGTATTTATCTAAAAAGTTAATAATGATTTTTTTTAAAGACTTTTAATACAATCATCACAAGAGTTGACAACAACAAACGACAAATTCAATGTTAATAAAATTAAAACAATGACGCAACCATTTCAACAAACAATGCAACCAGAAGAAGTTAATATTGGAAATACCGTTGGAACCGTTCTAGTTGGAATGGTTTTTGTTATGATTCCAGTTAGTTTGGCTGTTGATTTAGTTAGTGATAGAGAAGTATGTTTAGATAGTTGCCTATCTATTCGAACATTAAATCAGTAATCGAAAAAAATATATATGCGAATAGAATTGATTTGATATTGATTTGAAAAAGTTAATTATATTCTTTTTCTACGACCATACAAAAATAATTAACTTTCGTCACTATCTAGTCTACACGAAAATTTGATTTACGTCACGTAATGACGAAAGTAAATCATTACTAAATTAAATAGAAGCACTTACATATATATATACAATTATAATGATTGAATTATTAAAAAAATAATAGGACAACATAATTTAGCACGAAAATATAAACATTTGTCTTTTTTAAAAAGCAAAAATTACACATTTAAAAGATTTCAGAATTTGACATTAATCAACGAAGGTGCCGGGCAGCGCCTCCTTTGATTTTAAAACCAAAACCGATTGTATTAAATGGGAAAAATTAAAATTATTTTTTATTAAGTTAAAAAATAATTGAAACACGCTTTGCAAATACAAAAATATAAAAAATAATTCATGAACATATCATGAAATAGTAAATATTTCTTCAATTTTAAAAATTTCAATAAATGTTTAATTACGTATAGAATTTTTGGTTGCCTAACAATCATCGGCAACTGCAAATACATATGATCATCAATTGTCACTGCATTATAATTACTGTAAAGTTTTTTGCTACTTTTTGTAATTATTAGCTAAACTAAAATTTCAAGTGAAATAATAACATGTAAAATACAACAATAAATTTAACGAAATAATTCGTATTATCAATAAAACTGTATGACACTCAATAGTCAATACAATTGAAGTTTTATATCAAGTTGGCTATGAAATTTAATTCTGGCTATTTTGTATATACATTTTTTCTAATTAGATTTAATTTTAATAACGATGATCGTGGAAAAAGTATAGTATTATACTCGTTTTCTGAATTTCGTGAACATTTTCTGCAGCATGTTCTCTCGATTGCAGAAAATGCCATATTTTCATCACTCGTTTAATAATATTCTATGAATTCATAGAATATTGAATTAAATAGACAAATATACTATTCGCATTTATCCAATTTTTCAAAAATAATATCGGCCTGCTGCTACTATTTAGTATAATATTTATTCTTTTCTTTTTTTTTTTTCTAGTTAAAAACGAAAAATCAATTACGCGTAAATGGATTAAATACCTCCATATATTTTCTAACATATTTCCTTGTATTATTAGTAATAATGGTAATAATATGTGTCGCACTAATTATTATGATGATTGTATTTGATATACCATCACTGAGGGAATGGCCAGCAATTCTAACATTTACAATAATGATATTTTTATATTGTCCGTCATCATTACTAAGTTGTACATGTTTAAGTTATGTTTTCGATAAAACTGATTCGGCACAATCGATATTACCGAATTTAGTGACATTTGTTGGTTGGGTACCATTTGTATTTATTGTAATTTTAGATGTTATGAATATAGGTAAATTTTGTGTGTGTGTGTGTGTGTTTTTTTTTTTGGACTAATTAACTATTGATTTTATATTCTAGGTAAAAACATTGCTCTAATCCTGCATTGTATATTATCTATAACAAATACCATGTATATACCATATTCAATTATCTATCAATTGCAAAGGATTTATTTGATGTGCAATGCAAATTTGGCATGTGATAAATTAACATTGGGCAGCTATTGCACAGTTGAAATGCTAATTTTATTAATTGGTATGATTATTAATATACCGATATGGATGCTATTACTACGTATAGTTGATATTGTTAAAAATGGTGGTAAAGTTGGTGATGCATTCGATTTTTTAAAAAAACCAAAACTAAAAAATGACGCCGATATGCTCGGCAACAACACATCAGAAATGATTATTGAAACAGTTGATATAAGTGAAAATGAAGATAAAGATGTTAAAGATGAACGTGGTAAAGTGTTGAATTTAACGAAAACGCAAAACGTTAATTTACCAGTGGTTATGGTACAGGTAAGAGTAGTAAATTGATTAGAAAAGTCACAGTAGGTCGATATGTTCAATTTCAGAATCTACATAAAACATATAAATCAAAAGATAAATCACATTGTTGCATAAAATCGAATAATGAAAAGGAGAAATATAAAGTGGCAATAAAATCGTTGTCATTGGCAATTGATGCTGGTGAAGTTTTTGGTTTATTAGGTCATAATGGTGCTGGAAAAACTACTACAATGAAAATTATTACAGCCGAAGAGGCACCAACAAAGGGCAAAGTAATTATAACAAACAAACAAACTAAACTCGATAACTTCGACGAAACAACTATTTTCAGATATTTATTGGCGGACAAAATATAACGTCGAATTTAAATACGGCATTCCAATTGATGGGGTATTGTCCGCAACACGATGCCCTATGGAGAAATATTACGGTACGCGAACATTTAGAAACTTATGCAGCAATTCGTGGTGTACCACATCGTGACATTGAGAAAATTGTCAATCGATACATTAAGTATGTAATTTCAAAATCGAAATTTAATTCTCTTAATATATTTCAATTATTTTTTTTTTTCTAGTGGTTTGCAAATTCAGGATCATGCCGATAAACAAGTGAAACAATGTTCGGGTGGTACAAAACGAAAACTGAGTTTCGCAATGGCAATGGTTGGCAATCCAAAAATTGTATTATTAGATGAACCAAGTACCGGAATGGATCCGAGAAGTAAACGATTCCTATGGGATACGATATTGGCCAGTTTCCAAGTAAGTAAATCGACCCTAATTAAACTATATATATATATATATATAACATATTATTTAGGGTTCAAGAGGTGCAATCCTAACAACACACTCAATGGAGGAAGCTGATGCATTATGTTCAAGAGTTGGAATTATGGTTAAAGGTGAACTAAGGTGGGAGCATTTTAATTATTATTATTATTATATAATACTAAGAATAGTCAATTTGGCATTTCTTTCATCAAATCAACATGTTACAGATGCTTGGGTTCCACGCAACATTTAAAAAACCTTTATGGTGCTGGTTATACATTAGAAATGAAATTATCTGGTAGCGAGTCAACGCCTACTTTCGATACGGGCGATAGACATAATCAATTAAAGGAATTTGTTTTAGGTATGCGTCAATTTTGTTGTATGGTGTACAAACAAATCGAACTGTTTTTTATTTTAGATTTATTCCCTGAAGCGAATTTACAAGAAACATTTGTCGATCGTTTAGTGTTTAGTGTGCCACAGCAAAGTGTACCGAGTTTAGCGAATTGTTTTATGCAATTGGAAAAGGCGAAACAGGAATTGGACATTGAAGAATACAGTTTCAGTCAGACAACGTTGGAACAAGTTTTCTTAAAATTTGCCCAATACGATGAAGTTGGTGGTGAATAGAAAAAAAAATGGTAGAGAATTCGATCATTGTGACATCTACGAGAAACTGTACGAAACTTTTCTTTACATATTGTTGTAATATGTGTATTTTCTATTATTATTATTAATTGTATTTCAAAATGGTCGTAGAATAGATAGAATAGTTATAAATACTTAAAAGATTATTGGTATTTTATCCAATTATCACCTATACATACGTACGTATGTGTAAAATCGAGTGTGAAAAGTAAATCAAGAATTCTTTTTAATGGACTTGAAAAATATAAACGAAATACATAATATTATAGTTTAATAACAATTAATTAGTAGCTAGTTGATTAAAAACTATGAAATTAAGAGCTTTTCATTTATAAAACTTAATTTATTTAAAAACCAAAAAAAAATTAGTTCTCAAAAGGTTAATCTCGCTTGAAATTCATTGTGATATTTTTTATATAGAGTGAAATTATTGTGAATCTAAAATATTTTAGAATTAGAAAAACATTCCGTTTTTTTTTTTTTTTTAACATTAAAACTTTAAATTTATTAACGAATTTTTTGATAGATTTATTAAGCATTACGAAAAATGAGTAAATTGTGTATTAATATTAAATTATTAAATAGAAAAACAAGTCTCATTTTAATTAATCGTTTAAACTTTAGCTAATTAATTTCCTGATAGTGCACTTAAATCTATCTAAATTAACACTAGAACTGATAATTTTTTTTCTATTCTCTCTCAACAGCAACACAAAACAAACGAAACTGTACAACGCACTGCTGATCCTTTCTCTGTACTGTCCTCTCGACTATGTGAACGGAAACTTTTCAGTTTTATTAATGTTTTCTTCAGGTTCAGGCAACCACCTCTCTATTACTTAATACTAAAGTTATAATACATGTATATGTACTGTAGTAGTGGGTACGTACCTACGCGTACCCGCTATTATTACCGTACAATACAAAAACAAGTACTTTTATAAAATTGTGCACAGTCAGTCAGTCAGTCAGTCGTCGTCACACCGTCTGCGACGTTGCCGTATTGGCGCCGCCATTTTTTGCTACATGCCGCGATCGATGACGGCGCTGAATTCGTCGCGTTTACACTGTGCAATGCAATCAAATGAATAATAAGTTGCCAACTGATATATTTTACACTAGTTTTTTTTCCAATTACTGATTAATATTCCGTTTCCATTAGCGCTGATTATTGTTAACAACTAGAAAAGGTTTGTTTGTATATTTGCCATAGCCAATCTTCTAGATAATTATTATGTAGATATATGTACTGAAAGGTTGTCGGATCATCCTTTCTATTTCTATTCAATTAAAAGTCATATTGCACCGCTTGACATCTATCGATTATTATTTAAATTCTCCAAATCAGTTTACAAAAAAATAACTGATTGATTTCTAAATTAACGTTTATTTAATTATTTAAATTAATAATTATTAATATTATTATTAATTCTAATAGTCCAAATGCATTGGACAGAATGAATAAATTACAATATATTTATATATATTTGGGCTCGATACTCAATAAATACAATCGATGAATCGAGTAAATTAATTTTATATTTTCATTTGTTTCAGATTAGAACAATTCAGTAAAAACTGAACTATATCTCTATTCTATTCCTATGTATATTAACTAATACGTATGTACTTTTATAATATGGAATCGAAACGATGTTAATATTGAATTTTCTTTTGAAAATATTTCATTTCTCCTTAATATAGCACTCGTACAATACCTACCCTACTCTACCATCATACTAGGATTAATTAATGTGAGAATTTTTTTATTAAGGATTCTAATACTTTTCATGGTAAGTCCTATATAATTATATTTTAAGGACAAACAAATTTTGCCACAGTAGTATAAATAAACGTTCGATATATAGCGATCTTTACATGTACATAAGTAAATTAAATAAAATGTGAAACATTTATATCTGAACATCTTGATTTATCAAGGCGAACTAGTGCCATCATTTCGAATTATATTCGTTTCGTATATATATATATATATGTATATTTAAGCAGGCAATGACCAGTATTAGGTGTGTATCAACTTTTAAAGATCAAAGTTAATGTATATAGTTGTAGTACCGTACATAATAATGTAGGTGATACTCTATCTATGATTATAATCTAGAATCTATTTATATTTCGTATAAATATAAATTATACTAATAGCGGTGCACACTGAGATTTTTAATTATCCATATTCTGCAGTTACTGCGAGTTGTGTTCAGCCAGTTTCTAAATACATTTATAAATAAAGTCCATATTTTGATGTTCCTGATCGTACATCACGTGTTATTCAATAAATACTTGTACATAAATAGTTCAATCCTGTACCTAATAAATAATAATGTATATTTTACTTATCTTTTTTCGTGGACAGATTTTATCCTTTTTCAAGTTCTTTTTTATTTTCGCACAGCAGGTTTCATTTAAAATAAATCTTTAACAAGTTTTTTTTTTTTATTTATCGCCTTCATTTTACTTTTTTGACTTTAATGTCAATTTTTATTTATTCTATCCGCCCTCTCTAATCTTTTTTCCAAATCATCATTTACATTTCTGGTTGCATACGCGTTACTTAGAAAATTAATTACCGTTTATCGATAAACGTATCATAGTCATATGTAGATAATAGAAACACATTCGACATTAATTAAAACTAACTTTTCACACTGCAACTGAAGATTAAAAAAAAAAAAAAAACAAAATCAATGAAAAGAAAGGTCGTTTCGTAAACCTTGTCAATAAGTAATTGTCGAATGTTGTAACAACATTAAAATCTATTATGTATGTATTTCTCATGTGAATTGACCATCGTTAGATAATTTAATAGTCTATACTAATAGTCCAATATATACATATATGTATGTATTATCTATTTAAATAGTATATGTGTATGTATATGTAGATAGAAGGTCGAAGAGTGGAAACGTATTATAGAAAGTTAAATTTAAAGAATATGTAAGTGTATAAAATATTGCTATAGTTACCTCTCTATCTATTTCTATATCTACGTATACGTTTATGTATGTGTTAATCTTTTAATCAGAGTGTGCGTGTATGTTATAATAGGTATAAGCATATTATGTACTAGTTTCCTTTGATATTTTAATACTTTGATTAGAAGAATACACGAATTATATTATGTATTTATAGTTATACTATAATTATTGGCTAAAATTGTTCACTGAGTTTTTCTATTTCTATGTTAGATGGCGCTGCATGTGTTAATGTTCATTGTCAAATTTTTGGCATTTCAACAAATTTTAATAATATAACATGCAAATCGTCTTTCTTTTTAGGACAAATGTCATATCAATGCAAATCGGATTGGAAACCCTAATCAGACCCTACCTCTGATATCTACTATTATTCAGGAGGTAAAAAAAAACTGCAGTTTACTACTATCATTAAATTTAAGTGAAACCCCGCGGCCATTTTGACTGACCAGTTACGAACGATGAAGCCGTGAAAATGAAATGAAACCGACTGCAATAAATAAAATAGGAAATATGATTTGAATAAATTCAATTATATGTAATTTATTTGCAGCAAAAATGTCTTCCAGTTGTACCAGTTCAGATCGAACCAGTGGATTTAAGTTTAAAAAGTTGTCTAATTTTCCCAATTTCATCTACACACCGATTTCATAATAATAAAAATTCTTCATCGACGCTATTAGCTGAAGAATCTAGTAAGTTTATGCAAATATCGATATTCTAATTATAACAGTTGTAATTTAACAGAAATTAACAATTTCGGCAAGGGAATTATTTACCTTTACGATTATGGAATATAATCAAAATATGTTAGGTTATGTATACCGTGCGCGTTAATAAATAGTTGATAATTTAATTTTAACTTTAATTAATACTATTGTAGAATAATGTACATAGCGACTTTCTAACGGGCATAAAACCATTTCAATTATACATAAACATAATCTATACATATAGAATATTTATTTACTATAATTAGAGAATGTAAATTGCAATGCGATTACAATGAATAGAAAAGGAACTGTACGTGTGTGTTTGTGTGTGTGTGTATTTGTTGAAGATGCGCCAGGGCGTGTGATAGTTCAACATCGTGACCAAACGATCATGCACTGTTGATGGTATTATTCGCATATACTATCTGGGGCCTGACAAAATGTAACTATAGCTAATAATTCTGGTAAAAGGTAGAAATGAAAATTGTTATAACTAAGCATAAATTATTTAAACACAAAAATTAATCACTCCGCTTTTTCCACCGCACTCTAGATGTGAACCGGTCAAAATATAATCGCATATACCTTACATGAATTAATGAACAAAGAAATGCAAATATTTTCTATTATATTTCAGTTCAAGAAGTTCAATCAGTTAAATCTACAATAGCTGATAATTTCCAGTGTAGTTTAGATGAGACAAATAACAATACCGAGTAAGAATTTTAATAAATTTTTTTCTATATTTTCATAGAAAAAAATCAAGTCGCCCTCGCATTTTAATAATTATTTATCTAGATCAATGGGAATTATAAAAACAAGTAGACCATTAGAAATGAAAAGGACAACGAATAATATAAATGATAAAAACAATAACAATAATTGCAGCGATCCTAGTGAAAATAGTCCAGATGTTATAATACGAAAAAGGAAGATGCATAGATGCGATATAATCGGATGTCATAAAGTATATACGAAAAGCTCCCATTTAAAGGCCCATAAACGAACTCATACAGGTATATACAAGTACTTTTTTACTTAATTCAATCAATTCCCTACTCGTATTCTATTTTATATATATATATATATATATATCAAAGGAGAAAAACCATATCAATGCTCTTGGGACGGTTGTATATGGAAATTTGCTAGATCAGATGAATTAACTAGACATTATAGAAAACATACCGGTCATAAGCCGTTCAGTTGCAATTTGTGCCAGAGAACGTTCAGTAGATCCGATCATTTATCGCTACACATGAAAAGGCACTGAATTAAACATTTTTATGCAAAGAGAATTTGGGCATTAATTCAATTTACGATAAGTTTATTTTAATTATCATATACTGCATATTATACTATATTTAAGATCTGCAGATATTAATTAACGTTGCCAGTACCTGGGCCAGTATTTTATTATTGTTTTTTTTGTTTTGTGCAATTCTTTTTTTTATATTGTATTCTAATAGAAAAAAAATTATTAAATAAATATATTTTGTACTATCAATGTCGTATACAACTATACATACATATATTTCTGGAGCAGATACCTTGTTTTAATTATGTTAAAATAAATCAATATCTTAACGTAGTTACCTCTAGATGGCAGCACCGCCAATTTGAAAAAAAAAATTTATGCGACGTAAATTTTTAAAAATATCTTAATAAATATGTTCTTCGTTTTTGTATTCGTAATAATTTAATTCTTTTGTAACCTGATTAATTTTTCCGCTAATTGGATATTAGAATGTCGCGCTGTAGTTTACTTTGCAAATTACAGCTTGTATTGAAGCATCACTGTCATCATAACCTCACTATTTGAAAAGCTGATTTTAATATTTTTCTCGAAAATCCAAACGGCAAATATAATTTATTTTCAAAGTAATTTGTATAAAAATTGCGACACAATGTTCCTGTTTACTAAATATCTATTCAAATATTCTCCAATACTCAGTAATCCGACGATACGTAATTTTTCACATTTCGTAAATAGAGCAGTAAATCCGTCGACATTATTATCTGGAAAATGCTCCCATTTATTAACGCAATGTTGTGGTTTTAAAGTAATGGGAAAAGTTCGGCGTCGTTGTAAAGATTGTTTTCTTGTGAAACGTGAAGAACGTTGGTATGTACTATGTAAAACACATGGACGACATAAGCAAATGCAAATTGCTAAAGATCCGAAGAATACATGGATTTTATCGCATGCCACTCAATCGAAAGTTCGCCCTTGGTAGTAGACTTATTTTTGTTTATATGCATATTAATGTTATATACTTTACCTATATATATATATATTAAGAAAAATTAAATAGTTCAATTGTTTTATTGAAATTAGATTGTTATGCAGAAAATGTACGGTATGTGAAATATATATGTACACCTACATAATTACGTATGTACTATTATAACTCATCTGCTTCTTGTAAATGTTTTAGAAATCCAGTGATTGAATCGAGACATTGTTTATAACATTCCTCAAAACCATCCGATCCTGAATCCTATAAAACACAAAATCTAAGTACCATCTCCATATATCTTAATGGATTTAAATCGAATGATTAATTTACATAATATGGATCTCGGATTTGTTGTCGCTTATCACCGATTGTATTGAAATCGCCTAGAAGCAAAATTTTCGCATTCGAATTTTCCGGTTTTCGTTTCATCAATTCCGCTATATTATCATCATCCATTCCAAATATATAGTGAAATGTATGAAAATCGTCTATTTCAATCTAAACACATTAACAATATATTACAATTACACGTATACGAATTGGAACTGACCTGTCTGGCTACATTACTATAAGGAATACGATACTTTTTAAAAATATTCCTACATCTTTTATCTGGTGCGTTGCCAGTGTGCCAACCGCCAAGACCGGCACTATCAACATTAAACTTATCAGCGATACCATGTTCGTTGATAATATTATTAAATACGCCTTCGGCCATTGGCGAACGGCAAATGTTTCCTAAAAGTATTTTAATATCGATGCAGGTACAACTTGATTTCCATTTAAATATTTACCTAAACATACAAATAGTACGCCTTTTACCATTATTATCTTTTAATAATAATAATAATAATATGTATATGTGAGAGAATTCGAATCCTCGAACGAATAATTAAAATATGTATCTTCGGTTTTCTGGGTTATTGATCGATTATCTTTAATAATTTGAACTTTAACATCAGTACGATCATCTGAAAACTAAAACAGTAAGTAATTTGTTTTGTTTTTTTGTTATTTTCATATAAAACTGTGAAATAATAAATTGCACAGCACCCCGTACATTTACAATTTGATAAATTCATTTTTCATGTATATATATCGACCCTATTAAAATAATTAGCAACTTTGAACGTATCTAAATATGTTTTATCTAACACACCTGTACATATTATACCTACTGCATTTATACTATACACTCATTCCGAATTAAATAAACTTGAAAAAAAATTCACAACGGATTTTTGCCAATCGTATCGAAATTGAAAGCACAGCAAAACTATATAAGAAATCTTATATAATTATATAGCTGATTTGTTCAGTAATACATAGATTTTGTCCTGCTTTCTTTTAATTTAATGCGCTCCTGATAAAAATCAAGTTCAAATTAAATTTATTAAAAAGTACATTACATTACAACAAGCCACCATAGCCACCTATTATTTTATTCCGAGTGATTTGTCCTGTAAAAACATGACACATGTCTATTTTCTATTATTTTTTATTTGTGGCGTATTTAGTCGATTAGAACAAACGAAACCGAATATTATTGTAATTATTGGAGACGATATTGTAAGTTAACATCTATTCATTCTTATTTGTCTTAATAAATAATCAATTTCGATTTTTATTTATAGGGATGGAATGATTTTAGTTTTCACGGTTCCAATCAGATTCCAACACCGAATATCGATGCTTTAGGATACAATGGAGTGTTTTTAAATCGATTTTATACACAAGCAATATGTTCACCATCTAGAGCAGCGTTTCTAACTGGAAAATATCCTATTAAAATAGGTATTCGTTCGTAGTAGTCTATCCTACTTGTTAGATATTGTTGGTTGCCTAAACATGTTTCTAGGTTATGTACCAATTTATAACCGATTCAATATATGTATCCAAATTTTGAAAGGTAAATACCTATCTATTTATAGGATATCAAGGTGTTCCATTAAGTTGTGGTGAGGATAGACCGATACCAAACAATGTTGAAATTCTGCCACAAAAATTAAAAAAATTAGGCTACAAAACGCATCTAGTAGGCAAATGGCATCTAAGTTCAGGACGAAGAAATGATACACCAACACGACGTGGATTCGATACACATTTCGGATATTGGAATGGTTTCATTGGCTATTTTGATCATTTCGCTTACCAGTCAATGACTAATGTACCGGTACGTATGAGTAATAAATTTATAAGAAAGTTATAACGTGTTAAAAAAAATAAAACAAAAAAAATTATAAAGAAAGCAACATTTTATTTAGAATGTTACCGAATCGGAATGGTTTGGTCTTGATTTACACGATGGTTTTCAATCTCAATGGCAACATCAAGGCCAATATGCTACCGAATTATTTACAAGACAATCATTAGAAATTATTAACAAGCACAATGCAAATGAGCCGTTATTTTTAATGATTGCCCATTTAGCTGCTCATAGTGGCGCTCATGGAACGGAATTGGGAGTGCCAAATTATCTTCATACTTTAACAAATTTCTGGTATATATTCTCTCATATGAGACGGAAATATGCTGGTTAGTTATTATATAGAAGAAAATATTGTGGGGCACATATTTAATATTATTATTTTGTTTCTTTTTTTTTCCTATTATAGATATAGTTAATAGATTAGACGTATCTGTCGGACGAATTGTCAAGAAATTACAAGAAAAGGACTTATTGAAAAATTCAATTATCCTATTTTTCTCGGATAACGGTGCCCAAACAATTGGACGCTATCAAAATTTCGGATCAAATTATCCATTTAAAGGAGTATGCGCATGTTAAGTGTAATTTATATTGCTTCGATAATGCATCAAAAAATTCTTGGGTTTTAGTTAAAATTTACTCTTCTAGAAGGCGGAGTCCGAGGATCGGCAGTACTTTTTAGTCCACTATTATATAGAAAAGGATATGTTAATAATCATTTAATGCATGTCACCGATTTGTTTACAACATTTTTAAAACTTGCAGGTTAATAGTATATTTTATTAGACGAGTGATGAGAAAATGATTTTCAACGACTATTATACTATACTTTATCTACGATCATCGTTATTAAAATTAAATCTAATTAGAAAAAATATATATACAAAATAGCCAGAATTAAATTTCATAGCCAACTTGATATATAAAAGTTCAATTGTATTGACTATTGAGTGTCATACAGTTTTATTGATAATACGAATTATTTCGTTAAATTTATTGTTGTATTTTACATGTTATTATTTCACTTGAAATTTTATTTTAGTTAATAATTACAAAAAGTAGCAAAAAACTTTACAGTAATTATAATGCAGTGACAATTGATGATCATATGTATTTGCAGTTGCCGATGATTGTTAGGCAACCAAAAATTCTATACGTAATTAAACATTTATTGAAATTTTGAAAATTGAAGAAATATTTACCATTTCATGATATGTTCATGAATTATTTTTTATATTTTTCTATTTGCAATGTGTGTTTCAATTATTTTTTAGCTTGATAAAAAATAATTTTAATTTTTCGCATTTAATACAATCGGTTTTGGTTTTAAAATCAAAGGAGGCGCTGCCCGGCACCTTCGTTGATTAATGTCAAATTCTGAAATCTTTTAAATGTGTAATTTTTGCTTTTTAAAAACGACAAATGTTTATACTTTCGTGCTAAATTATGTTGTCCTAATATTCTTTTAATCATTCAATCATTATAATTATAATGTTGCAAATACAAACTGTATAAAACAGTTTGTATTTGCAATTATAGTTTAATATATATTTTTAGATGGCAAACCTGAAAATGATCTAGATGGCATTGATCAATGGCCAAGTATATCAGAAAATTCGCCATCAAATAGAAACGAGATTTTACTCAATATTGACGAAATTAACGGATATTCGGGTATCATAAGCCATTCGGGAAGATACAAGTTTTTAAATGGTAGAATTCTTTATAGAATTTCACTAGTCTCACACGTTAAACAATTCATTTATTTCACATTAGGTTCATATTCAATGGGCATTTATGATGGGGCGTATGGCGATAGTGGACGGCATTTTCTAACACCACCATATAATCCTTTAAATATTTTGAATAGTGATACGAATAAAGCGATTAATAATCTTTCAAGTACAAATCCTCTAACGGAAGAAATGATTTATAATTTAAGACAACAATTGGATATATCGTTTTGTAATCGGAAAATTCGACGCAACGATTTGCCTTGTTTAAGTAATAATAGTTTTAATCTTTTACCGACTATTATTATTTTATACATACATATTGAACTCTATGATTATAACACATATCACTTACTTATAGATGAATGCCTATTCGATTTATGGAATGATCCATGCGAAACGGAGAATTTAATTAAAACAAGACCGGAAATTGCAGTTCCACTTAGAAATAAACTTATGCAAAAATATTTATATGAATTAACGCCGCAAAGGAATCAAGCGATTAATGTAAAATCAAATCCGAAATTCTATAATAATACATGGTGTACTTGGTTAGATGATGTCGAATGTTATAAAACATAAATAGAAATAGAATAGATAATATTATTGAAAAAGAAACCCCTTGATTTAGACTAAATCAGTCTAAATTAAACACACAAGTTTTGATTGTAATCGAAATGGAATTTCGATTTTAAATACTATTTAATAAATTGTAAAAAATTTAACTAGTAACTTACTTTCACTCGTAACGTAAACAAACGTAAAATTTTAGTGCAATAGGCAAGGGCAAGCGATGCATTGTCTAGTAGTGATGCAATATCGATATCGATAATCGGTCACAAAAAAAAAAATAATTGAAAGATGTAAAATAGTTCAATTTAATTCAAATCATTCGATATTGTTAAACTTAAAAAAGTCTAATTTAAAATGAAATACTTATGTATTTATTTAATTATATGTATAGGATAGAGTTTTATAACTTACAAGATAAAGTTAATAAAGCTAGACTAGAACTAGAATTGGACAGATACATGTTCGCAACCCGAAAAACAAAAAACGACCACGGATGAAAATATCTGGCGACAATGAAACTATTGTGGCGAAGCAACAGGTATTTACGTAGTAGGCGATGGAACAAATCAGTTTATTATTCGCTGTATCTAAGGGTAAATACGTTAAAAGGGGGTGAGGTTGGTGGAAGGGGAACTGATCTCCGAACTCAATTCGGAGAAATTTAAACGATAATAGAAAAAATTGCCTCTTTCACTTGTTTTTCTTTTTCCTTTTTTTTATATGTATCGTTGCAGGGGGTTATTTGTTTTTAACTTTTTACACACAATTAAACTGTTAATTTAGAAGGATATTTTTATGCAGATATTTTATTAGGAAAATTAAATATATTTTAGCTTAAATAATTAAATGCGTAAATTGTTTACATGCTGCTTAGAATATTATATGCATATACGAATATATTCATTAGAATTAGAATAAAAAAGAAAAAATAGGTACTTTAATAAATATTATCTAAATAAATCTGATTTTCAGAAGAAACAAAATAAAAAAAAAATGATTTTTTTCCATCAAACTAGAGAGATTTTACGTAATAAACTTTTTAATCAGAGTAGGCTAGTATAATAATAACGTGTATGTTACTTAAAAAAAGTTTTGTTTACAATCCACTTACCCGCTTGTGGGATTCTACGACCTGGAAATACAGAAGAAAAACAAATTAATAAATTGTCATTTGAGGTGTTTTATAAGATTTGGTTTACAGTACAAATATTTCTAATAGGATGAAAGAATATATTCGATTAATAAAAATAAACTGTACCTTATTATTTTTTATATGGATGCCCCATCCTCCATTAATCCAGACTAAAGACATCGCGACTCGCGACACTGTTATCGCATCGAATTATAATCGCGATTACACGCACCACCACGACATGTTTATAGTATTTTACCTTATACTATTTAAACTTTGTAGCTTGTTAAATTAAAATTCTTCGGGCCCTTTTGTTACGCGAAGAAAAAAACACTACTTGTTTTTACACAAGTCACAAATGTAACCCGGTTAATGAAGATAAAGAAATGTACCTATTTTTATGCTATAACTATTTAATAGAAAAATAAAATATATTCTGCGTATAATGCGTATATCTATCTATGTTACTAGTTACAATTTGCAAGTTGCAACTGAATGAAATTATTTTGAAACTAATTCCAAAGCACACTACGAAGAAGACCAAAAAAAAAAACAACAGCTTTTTCGTTGCTGCCCTCTAGTAGCAATCAGATTAAATTCTTGTTGATTTGAAATTTCAGTGGAATGACTGACATTTTCAACCGTTAAAATAAATTCCTTACGAAATACCTATACGTATTACGTATCTGTTTACCTGGACTGTTCTTAAAAGATTTCTTTAAACTCACTTACCCCAACAGTGGGACTTTACCACCTGAAAATAAAACAAAAAAAAATTAATAACATTGTTTATTGAGGTCGTATTTTAAAATATTTTTAACGTAGATGATGCTTCTGATGAAATGAAAAAAAATATTCGATTAATAAAAATAAACTGTACCTTATTATATTTATATGGATGCCCCATCCTCCATTTATCCAGAAAACCATCGCGACACTTTTATCGAATCGAGTTAAAATCGCGATTACCCGCACAACAACGAAAGAATTATTACTTTAAAATTATTCGCGCACTTGTACAATCGGGAACGACAAACCGGATTATTATTCGGCGGAATTTATCATGATTTAAAAAAAAAAAAAAATTGTAACTCCGTTCCGCTTTAGATGTTAACGCCGCGAAGTCGCGAAATACACTGATTTGTAGTAACCTGTACCTGTACAAGTAGTAGGGGATAGAGCAATTCTATCTATTCATTATCCAGAAGCTAAGCTAAACAAAAGTACTTAGAAACGAGCTTAACGTGCAAATAATTTATATTTTTGCACATAATATTAAATTCTCTGATATTAACTTGATTTCATCAAAATTATACGAATTACCTATAAATTTTTAATTTGACTGTCCTCAAAAAAATTTGTTTAAACTAACTTACCCCAACAGTGGGACTTTACCACCTGGAAATCACGAAAAAAAATAAAATTAATAAATTGTTATTTGATGTCTGCTATAAGATAATTTTTAACTATAGGTATTTCTAAGGTGACAAAAAAAAGAGTTTCTATTAATAAAAGTAAACTGTACCTTATTATTTTTTATATGGATGCCCCATCCTCCATTAATCCATTAATCCAAAGAGCTATGCGTAATAATTCACAAAAAAAACACTAATCACTAATCAGCAACCACAAATGTTTATGCCCAATTAATTATGGCACTAGATAAATTTAATTTCAACTTCACGAAAATATTTAAATTTCAATTTATAATTATTCGTAATAAATTATTAAATCGCTGTCGTATTACACGAACGACCACAAATTGTTAAAACCGAATTTATTTAAAATTATTCGCGCACTTAAACAACCCCGGCAACGAAAAATAAATTATTAAAGAAAAACAATACACCCCGCTTAAATTCTTTCTCCTCTCTAAACATTCGCTTCGGAGGGAAACGCGACACTGACTCTGTTATCAGCAACCCACCATATTTAAATTAGACAGTCACTTTAGCAATGTTGCCAGATTGTGTGCTTTGGCACCAATACTATGAAAATTTTTTTTCAATAAATCAGACAAAATCAATGAACATGATGAAACTTTTAGTTTTATATCTGTCTGTATCAAATTTTTACTAATAAGATGTCCACAAATCGAAAATGTAATAATATTATGATTTATTTGTCAGAAGGTAAAAATTTTGAGATTTCAGATTTAAATTAAAATTAAAATTTAAGATTTAAGATTTAAATTAAAATTAAAATTAAGATTTAAGATTTAAGATTTAAATTAAAATTAAAATTTAAGATTTAAGATTTAAATTAAAATTAAAATTAAGATTTAAATTAAAATTAAAATTAAGATTTAAGATTTAAATTAAAATTAAAATTAAGATTTAAATTAAAATTAAAATTAAGATTTAAGATTTAAATTAAAATTAAAATTAAGATTTAAATTAAAATTTAAGATTGAAAATTGTAGAGTGAATGTGTGCTCACCAATCTCAAAATTAAAATTGCGCTGGCGCCATCTTCATTTTTAGCGAAGAGATACCAGAGCTGCAGACGGTGTTGCCGTCTTAATTTTAATTTAAATCTGAAATCTCAAAATTTTTACCTTCTGACAAACAAATCATAATATTATTACATTTTCGATTTGTGGACATCTTGTTAGTAAAAATTTGATACAGACAGATATAAAACTAAAAGTTTCATCATGTTCATTGATTTTGTCTGATTTATTGAAAAAAAATTTTCATAGTATTGGTGCCAAAGCACACAATCTGGCAACATTGCTAAAGAGACTGTCTCATTTAAATATGGTGGGTTGCTGATAAGAGAGTCAGTGTTGCGTTTCCCTCCGAAGCGAATGTTTAGAGAGGAGAAAGAATTTAAGCGGGGTGTATTGTTTTTCTTTAATAATTTGTTTTTCGTTGCCGGGGTTGTTTAAGTGCGCGAATAATTTTAAATAAATTCGGTTTTAACAATTTGTGGTCGTTCGTGTAATACGACAGCGATTTAATAAATTCTTACGAATAATTATAAATTAAAATTTAAATATTTTCGTGAAGTTGAAATTAAATTTATCTAGTGCCATAATTAATTGGGCATAAACATTTGTGGTTGCTGATTAGTGATAAGTGTTTTTTTTGTGAATTATTACGCATAACTCTTTGGATTAATGGATAAATGGAGGATGGGGCATCCATATAAATATAATAAGGTACAGTTTATTTTTATTAAACGAATATTTTTTTTCACCTCATCAGAAGCATCATCTACGTTAAAAATATTTTAAAATAAGACCTCAATAAACAATGTTATTAATTTTTTTTTTGTTTTATTTTCAGGTGGTAAAGTCCCACTGTTGGGGTAAGTGAGTTTAAAGAAATCTTTTAAGAACAGTCCAGGTAAACAGATACGTAATACGTATAGGTATTTCGTAAAGAATTTATTTTAACGGTTGAAAATGTCAGTCATTCGACTGAAATTTCAAATCAGGAATTTAATCTGATTGCTACTAGAGGGCAGCAACGAAAAAGCTGTTGTTTTTTTTTTGGTCTTCTTCGTAGTGTGCTTTGGAATTAGTTTCAAAATAATTTCACTCAGTTGCAACTTGCAAATTGTAAGTAGTAACATAGATAGATATACGCATTATACGCAGAATATATTTTATTTTTCTATTAAATAGTTATAGCATAAAAATAGGTATATTTCTTTATCTTCGTTAACCGGGTTACATTTGTGATTTGGTATAAAGTATGAAGCTATAAAGTTTAAACTAAGTTTTTATTTTAATTGATTTTGAGATTTAAGATGACAAAAATTTTCCATAAACATCTTACAGAATATTGTGTTTTTGGTATTCAAAAGATAGCCAAAATGACTCACTTTCAAAATTCCATAATTCGGAAATATTTTTTAAATTAAAATCCATATTTAGCGCGGCTCATTAGGCGATTATTTTTACTTGCTGTCCACGCATTCTTCAAATCCTGTTCATTTGATTTTGCTTGTTGCGCCAAATAAGTTATGTGATGTTTCCGTCTTCGTGTTGGATCAACTGGATTTTCAACGGTTGATTTTGGTGCCATTTCGGGATCTGAAAAATAGTTACGCATAAATTATACAAAACGACGATAAAGCCACGCCTGTTTAGCCATACATTTAAAAAATTAAATAATTTGAAATTTTCCTTACTAGAAAAAGAATTTTTTAAATTTTATTAAGGACTTTACAACTACCTGTTAAAGATTTTGTTAGCCAAGTTTCCTTATCCGGCAACATCTCATCTTCGTTTATATCAATTAATTTGATGTTTCCCATAGGTTTTTTACATTTTCCAGCTAATTGTTTAAATGTTTCATTGTCCAATCCATCATAGACTTTTTCTGGTTCAGGTGCCATACTTTAATCAGAAATTAACTAACTAAATCAAAGTGTGATTTATTTTATTTATGGTGTATTTTGGTGTACGTATGGCAGCCTAACTGAGCGACGTGACTACATGTCACTTATTGGAAATGTCATCTGACATCTGAGAATCAGCTAGGTGGGTATGCAACCTTATTTTATTATTTTTTTTAATAATACAATAGTTGTCTTTTAAAGCGTATTTACTAGTTACTCTAGATAAATCATGTTTATTGTAATTAAAATGGAGGAAACTGCAGTGTATGCAAATTTCTGAATATTTTCAGAAATATTCTGAATATATTCCGAACGTATTGTCGTATCACGACATATGTCATTGCATGCCAATAAACTACGGAATTTTTTTGATAAAAATAAATCTATTTATCGAAATCAAACAAACAACAAAAAAAATATATTTTTCTCCTTTATTTTTTTAAACTTATTTTTTTGTTCGTTGAAAAAAATAATACGTAGTGCAGCGAATTGTTTGTTTCAAAATTGAAGAACGTTGTTACGAACAGATTAAAATGAAAAATGTCTGAACAACAAACTGACAAATCTGTAGCAAAGGTATATTTTTAATTGTAAGAATTTACTATTAAATTAAAACGAAAGAAAGCTATTCAGTTTTTTCTAGTATTCACAATGTAATGTTGCACGTTTTCTTTTTTCAGCCTGAATTTAAAGCCGATTGGTATCAAACTCAACAAACTGTAGTTATTTCAATTTTCGCAAGGAATGTTACTAAGGATTCATTGCAAGTAGCCATTAAAGAAAATGAAATATTTGTTCAGTTTATGACGCCAACAAATATGTTTTCGCGATTGGTTTATAAATTGGCCCATTCAATTATTCCACAACAATGCACCTATAAATTAATGTCTACAAAAGTAAAACACTAATTTGCTTTGATACGATTAAATTGCACAAATACTTTAATATATATATATATATATATGTATCTATACAGATTGAAATTACATTGAAAAAAGAAGATCAAATCTATTGGACGCAATTGGAACGAAATGATGAAATAAAATGCGAGGAATCAACTGATGGTATAATAATTTTTCTGCAAAATAAATTGACACTCATTTGGAGTTTTTTATTTGCCTAGCGAAACAAACGAAAATCGGTCGAAATTGGAATCTAATTGAAAAAGAAATTGAGCAACAAGAGTCGCAGAAACCAGCAAATGAGGAAGGCCTAACTAATTTATTTAAAGATATTTATGGGAAAAGTAGTGACGAAGTTAAAAAAGCAATGAATAAAAGTTTTGTAAGTATCGAAAGATTTTCGTACGGTTTCGTTCATTTTCGATTTTGTTCGTAGTTGGAAAGTGGCGGAACTGTTTTGAGCACAAACTGGAAGGAAGTCTCTCAAAAAACCGTTGAAGTAAAACCTCCTGATGGTGTTGAATTTAAAAAATGGCACAATTAATTCACTTTTTATGTTTTTATTTGCCAGTTCGTATGTTTTTAGTTCAACTGTCTTCAATTGTCTCGTGTGTAATAATTACTATTAATCTGTTTGTGTTTCTACTAATTTAAAATCTCAATATATACTTGAATGCTGCTTGTAATTTAAATATATCATTAAATTTTTAATTCAACATTTTTTAAATTTGTAAATTTATTTTGCTATGCCTTGCCTTGCCAGTTGTCTATCTTTTATATCATGCCTATTCCATTACGTTACGCAAGTGGCGCCACATCCCTAAACCAAAATCAGATTTGAGGTTAACTATAGTTTAAATGTAATTAAATTTAAATCCGAATATTTAATTAAAATAATGCAAACAGTTCGTGGTATTAAATTAATTCGTAAATATAGTGTATTGAGTACCGTATGCAGTGCTTCTACTTCCCTACATAAAATTCCATTCAATTGTAGTATTGTAAAAAAACAATTGCATCTAAGTAGGCTGCTGCAAGCAAAAGTATTTACCGAAGTTGAAAATGCTCATAATTACAGTATGTTAGATCCTAGTATTTTTAGAAATTGTCAATTAGAACATCAATCGACAGATAATAATATAGAAAATGAGATTGTATTCAATCAATATTTGAATCAAGTATGGCGAGAGAAAAATATAACAGAAATCATAGATGGATTTAAAAATGTAAAATCGTTTTGTATTAGAAATGATATTAATGTATCGGATGTACGATTTGATAAATTAGTTGATGGTTTAATGGATAATTGCGAGAAAATTAATGAAAATCAATTAATTGATCTATTACATTGTCTAATTGATTATCCAATGTGTAGCGGTTTAAATGCACATAATTTCCATGATATTTGGAGTTGTTTGGATGACATTAGCTGTACGAAATTGTACAATAATAATTCCAATATCGAACAATTATTCGCATTAGCAGATTTATGGTATAAATGGAATATGGCAAAAGTGTCCGATTTCATTTTCATATTATTAGATCGGTTAATAAGAAAAGCCGATGCACTTAGCAAAGACCAAATTGTACGTGTTTATTTCTATTTTGCTGTGTGCCGTAAACGAAATGTTGATTTCGAATATGAGTACGCTTTACAAAATAAAATCAATGAAATGAATATTGACGAAATGGCCGTTATCGCTTCCGGTTATTTTAAATCGAAAACGAGAATTAAAACATCGATGATATGTGAGACTATGATTAAAAGTGTGATAGATAATAGTCGTGATGTCCATGAGATGGCACTGTGTTCGATAATCAAGGTATGTATACACAGACAACCCACAAAATGGCTTCCAACTTACGTTGAATTTTTGCACATGATTTGCTTTGTTTTTTTTTTTTTTTATTTTGGTGGAACTTCTAATGCTATACGTGTATAATGAATAATATTCGTATTTGTAGGCTCTACGGTACAGTCAGCATCTTGAATTAATGCCAAGAATAGCGGCCATGTTAGATAAATTAAATCCAGAATTCCATAGGATTTCCAATATTTGTTGTATTCACCTGATTCTGTTACCAACAACATATTTTTTATACCATGAAAATACTATACGGTTAGGGTTTTTCCATTTTTTTCCATCAAAAACAGAATGATTATGTAGCCAGTATTTTTTTTTTTTTGCAGAAAAACCATCGAAAAACTTCATCCAACATTATCTACATTAAGATTGAAAGATCTGGAAAGAATTCTATTTGTTTTAACAACATTTAATTTTCGCTCTTCAAACGAACCGAAATCGATATTTCAATCAATTTACGATGAATTACATAAAACTGAACGACGCGAAGAAATTGACAAATATATACATGTTTTACCTGCAGCATTAAATTATCTGAGTTTAAAAGGGATTTACTCCTATGAATTAAGTGATTATGTATTGAATAAAGATTTCTGGCAACAATTCGGTACGGTTCTCATTAATTCTAATCGATTCCGCCATTAATCGGATAATGGCGGAACGTGGTGTTGTCAGTGTCGCCATCAAACAGTTTATAGTCGAACTGATAGCCATACTGTATACTGGGTTGCATATCTTGTTAGGCTTGATTTTATCCTAGATTTTTTTTTTTTTTCTTTTTAGGTAAAACAACGAAATATTTACCAAGAGAATTACTATCGTTAGATTATTGTCTGGAAATTGATTGTAGCGAAAAAAATTACACTGGCAATCGATTGCCTACTCTATTACGAAACAAAGCGATTAAATGGCATACAGAATACACACCATTCGAACATAAATGGAAGAAAATCAGAGCAAACGATCAGTTATTTCTGGATGTTGTTGGTGCAGTGAAACATATTATAAAAACTGATGATTGTTTATATATTCATCATATCTTGCCACATTTTTCTAAAGCAGATATTGTACTATGCAAAAATGTACAGACAAATAAATTTGTTCGACCTGAAGGATTCGAAAAGTACCAGCTCGGTGACATAATGCGTCCACCATTATTAATAAATCCATTGAAATGGTATGCTATTATGATAATTGGATGGAATAATACGACTAGGAATACAATGGAACCTTTAGGTCATGTTCGAATGAAGGAGCGTCAGTTGAAAACGATTGGATATCATCCTATTTGGGTAACTTTGGGATTTTCAATGTTGTAGAATACTGTGTAAGGTAAATTATTTGTTTTAGGTTTATTGGCATGAATTTACAAAGCTAAATGAAGAAGAGAGAATAAATTATATCGAATCAAAATTAATTTAAATTCTTTTTATTTCTGTGCAAAAATAAACAATTCAAAATCGATTCTTTGTTGTTTTATAGACATTTTTATATTTTTATCGTAGTAGGCTGTTGTTTGTTTGTTTGTCATTTTTATTTTATGAGAAAAACTAATTTTTGACTTAATTTTTTCGTTTCATTAAAAATCTATTAAAATGAGTAAAAGTTTCGACAAAATATTTCGTCGAAAAGGTGAGTACATTTCGTAACTAATTTTTCAATGTTTTCTTTCTAAATTTTTAATTAATTTAATTAGAAAATATAAGTTGTCACTTACACGTCAAATAAGTATTTATGTATTTCAATTAATCGCAATGAAATTATGCTAATTAATTTTAGATAGTCTAACAAGGATAAGTAAAAATGAAAATGATCATAGTAGTAGTACTAGAGATGTATCCCATCATCAAAGATGTAAAAGTGTTTTTACCAATCCTCATTTCAATATGGAGGATAAGCCAGCAACAGTAAAAGAAATTATGAATTTGGAGGGTTCATCAAGTTGGCCTTCATTTATACATAAGCCTGTTACAGTGAAAAATTACTTTACAGAAGATTTAAAAGTAAAAAAAAAAAAAAAAAACTAGTTCAACTAAGCTTCTATAAGCGAAAATAAATAATATTTTAGGGTTCTAATTGAGCGAGACACGCGTATTAATCTTTTGAACCGTCCGCCATATTGGATACAAATCCAAAATGGCTTAATGCGAATCTTTCACCTTTTCATCATAGAATTTCTAATATTTTAGGGTTATTTTAATGAAGAAAATACAAATAATGGTGGTGGTGTTACCGTATCACCAGAAGGTGTAATAACATTACGTTTACATAATCATATTCGTGTTGATATCTCCCCAGAAAAAGCAGTCCGTGTGGCAAATACAAAAAATGGTATAATAATGGCATTGAATGCAACTGGTTCATCATCTGGATTAATACATCCAAATGGACGTGTCTATCAATATGGTTCTAGAGTTGAAATTATGGCAAATGATAATCAAGGAAATAACAAGTAAACTACATATTAGATGTACTTATTCCATGGATGCCTGATGGCATGTTTGTCATTTTAGATTTGCAAAAATGTGGTATAAAGGTGTAAGTTTCAGTAGTATGCAGTGTGCATTGATATATTTAGTCGATTCAGCTGGTACACGAACAACAACTGATTCATTTAATGATTTATCCCAACATGATTTTACGTTAAATGTCTTTTACGAGTAAGTTTTAATAGTAGTGAATTGATTCTACTTTAAACTATCGAATTTGTTCAAATTAATAAAGTGAATCACCAAATTTTGATAAGAAACCTCTATCAACGGCACTATCAACACAATTAGTAAATCAATCGGTGCGTGTATTACAAGCAACAAATTATTGGTATACTGAAGATGGTACGGAAAATTGGATTATAAATGGTGTAAGAATTTCACAAACATCTGACGGACTAGTACGGTACATATTCAATTCAATCTTTCGCTAGACGAATAGATTTAGATTAATACCGATTTATAGTATTGGACGAAATAGTAATAAATTCTCACTTCGTACATCACCAACAAATGGTTCAGCTTCAATTTCATCACCCTATATGCATTGTACCGGTTCGATGGGCCAGACACGGCATCTATTTGTACGTCGCGGTGAACGCCGTATGCATTATGATGGTGCCACATTTATTGTACGTAATGCTGGCCATTCAGCTGGATTCGATGAAACACATCAGCTGAAAGTTTATTAAAAAAAAAAAAAGACTTTGCTGAAAAAAAAAAAAGAAAAGAAATTGGAAAAGTGTGTTGGAAACTTATATTGTATAATTTTTTTACAGTAATGTGAACAGCAGATTGTATTTGTTTTTGTTTTATTGCCCGTTCGAAGTGCAACAATGGAAATAATTAAAATCTGCGGTCACTTTTAAATTAATAAAATTGATTGTTATTACGCTGTCTAGTCTCACTTTTGACCAGCTGTATTTTTTGCAAATTATTTTTAACGGCTCTCGAGGGGATGTATTCAATATCCATTATGAGGTGTATATGTATATAGATTATAAGATATAATCTATGTTAATGGGTAATATTGTTGTTTTACCTATTTGCGGGGAGTTTTTATCTTGTTTTTTTTTTTTTTTTTTTAAATTTCAAATAGATAAGACATAATTCTACGTTCTACAAATTAAATATGAATTTATTGAAGGTTACAAGCAACTGAATTGCATTAATAGGGAAAATTACTGACACGAAAATTTCTATTTAATGAAAAAAAAAAAAAAAATGTGTGTTTTTCTAGAATTCACAACGGAATTAGAGAGAAAAAAACAAAATTACGATCTCCCCATCTATCTGTTAAGCAAATAAAAATAACAGTGCGTATTTAGAGGATTACACGAATTATAAATGCGACTATAGGTATATATTTTATTACTTCGGCATCTACAGTATATATTTATCTAGTTATTAATGATTTGTTCGTTGTATTAACAGACAGACCTTGTAGTTGTAATACCCATACGAATTACTCTCGTATTTAAATTAATTATTATTATTCGAACAAAAAAAAAAAAAAATCGCTTTATTTTTTATTCGCCCCAGATTTAACCAGATTATATTGTTAATTTACACACACACACACACGCACACTCACGCGCGCAAATAATAATTTAATAAAATTAAATTAAATGAATATTGTCAATGAAGTTAAAGAAGAAATTACGTGTGACGACGACAATGCGAAATGAAGTCTCTGTAAGTATTATCTATTTATTGATAACGAACATTTTGAATCTATGATAAAAAATGATTTTGTCTAGTGTGCGCTCGTGTAATTAATTTTTATTTTAAATAAATTGCTCCATTAATGCAAACATTTTTTTACGCAATATTTGAAAAGAGATCATAAGACATCGTTAAATAGTCAGTCAGTCAGTCAGTCAATTTATTTTTAATTTAATTGGAATTGATATTCTTAATGAATCTAGTGGCGTAATACCCGTGAATTTTCAAATTAATTTGGCTATAGATATGATTTTTAAGCGACTCACGTACTCGTAATGATCGATTTCGTATTGTACCGCCTCCCCTTCCACCATCAATTAAATTACGCCACTGAATTATATCGAATTTGAAGAAAGATTTTAAATTTTAATTTTTCCGACCAGACTTTCTGTGGTTCAACACTTAATTATTTATTAATGAATTCTCCACCGTTATGATAAAATATGTATAGTACTTTAATAACAATAGCTGGTTTTTGTTTTTATTTTCCTTAGAAAACGTATCGGAAAAGAATCATTTTTATTATGATTATTGGAGTGACAATCGTTTTGTTAGTTCTAATAGGAGTTGTATCAACTAAAAGTATTAATCATAATTATTCCACTGGTGCTAAACAACTAATTATGGTCCATATTGTAAGTATATAGATTATTTGGTTTTCCTTCTAAATTAAAAGATTTTATTTTATTTACGATACGCTTAGGCAACCCAAAATACTTGCCTCAAAAAATTTTGGTTGGCAAGACTAGTGTTGTCAAATATATTAAGAAAATAACAATTTATCTTTCTGTTTAATTAATTTATTTATTTTTTAACTTTACAATTGTGATTTTAAGTTGTCTAACGTGAAAAATACAATAAAAAAAACTAGTTAGCTGCTTTCATATGTAATATTAGTTGCCTATATATCCAATCCAATACGTCAATATTACTTATTTGTTTATTTATTTTATTAATACTTATTCCTTGTTTAGGTAATGCGACATGGAATACGAACACCAGCCGATACATTTCCAACTGATCCGCACATTAACGATACATTTTATCCTACCGGATGGGGTCAAATAACCAACGTAAATATTTCTGTTGCTCATATATATTTTCAAAAAAATCATGTTTTATAAGAATTATTATTATACTTATACGAATATATATTTCTACATGCAGGAAGGCAAACAGCAACTGTACCAAGCTGGCCAATATCTACGTCAACGTTATAATAAATTTTTAGGCGATTATTATTGGCCAAATGAATATTATGCCGAATCGACCGATGTGGATCGTGCCAAAACCAGTGTACAAATGATTAATGCCGGTTTGTGGCCAGCACAATCAGAACAAATATGGACCACTGGCGTGTTATCAATGTGGCAACCGATACCGGTACATTCCGAACCACTTGATGAAGATATGGTAAACAAAAATCATCAAAATCACCGATTTGATTTGCTAATTTTAATTTTTACGATTATGATTTCCATAATCGAACAATTGTTAATATATTTATTAGTTGCTTTTAGTACGAAAACCGTGTCCAGCATATCATATTGAAAGAGATAAAATAATGGAATCGAAAATGATACAAAACGAATTGTATAAATATAAAAAATTATTTCAAGATTTAACATTATACACTGGGAAAAGTGTAAAAGATTTTGACGATGTTCAAGATGTTTTCAGTACATTAAAAGCAGAAGTATAGAAATGTAGTAAAGCAATCGAATCAAATTTAGTGTTTAATTTAAGTAATTTCAATAGGATTCGTATAATTTAACATTACCGAAATGGACCGATGATTATTATCCAGATAAATTAAATGAACCAACGATATTTAGTTATATTATTAATGCTTGGAATGATAAAATGAATCGATTTAAAGGAGGTAAAGAAAAAATTCTCTTTATTGGTTTTTGGTGGCGGCCATTTTTTTTTTTTTTGATTAGGCGTACTACTGAAAAAAATCCTTACCGATTGGCAAACAAAAATCGACAATACAATAACACCGAAAACTAGAAAACTATTTTTATATTGTGGCCACGATTCAACTGTCGTGAATTTATTAAGAACACTAAAAGTGTGGGATGCACAAATGCCCGATTATGGCATAACAATTTTATTAGAACTATTAAAAGATTGGACAACTGGAATTTATGGCATAGAAGTATGTTTTAAATAGAATTAATATCGCTATCTATAAAATAATATGGATAATATTAATTTTTAGATATATTTACGTAATTCCACAATGGAATCGCCAACGAAATTAACGGTACCCGGTTGTGCGGAATTTTGTCCCTTGAAGCAACTGCGAGAACTAACAAGAAATGTTATTCCGATTAATTGGCACGAAGAATGTAATGCGGAAGGTAGTTATGATGTGCCAGAACCTGGTGGACCTTAACTATCTCATCATAATACAGTTTTACATACAAAGAAAAAAACTTGCGACAATTTGCCAATTTTACGATAAATTCATAATAAATAGGTTTAAATAAGTGTATATTTCTCATTTCTTCTTCTTCTTCAAATACTGCTAGTAGAAAAATTACAAATAAAATAAATTAACGCAAAACAGTATTATTAAAAAGTATCACATTGTCTTTCATTTTCTTAACAATTTACAGGCGATTCATTGGTATTAATGATTGTGGATGGTGCAAATAGAATATCCGAACGTGATTTAATGAAATAAACAAATACAAATGATAAAATCATTGTAATTGAACCAATTGCAAATGTTGCATTCTCATGGCCTACTGATGGCTGTAGAAACATACGAACACGTAGCGAATACCATGATGATTCCGCCCATGAACTATATTCATTTGTTGACCAATCGTAATCTAAAATGGATGGTAGTAAATAAATCATTCTCTTTTTTTTTTTTCGTGACATACTTGGTATTATAAAAGCCGGACTGATAGCTTCGCTACGATTCACAGTCGCACGATAACAATATCGAGTATCGAAATCGTCGAGATTTTTCGACATGTTGAAGTAATTGTAAACCTAGAAATACGTCAGTATTTTTAGTATTAGTACAAAATGCGAATGATTTAAATTTACATGATTTTTATTCAAATTGGTGCAATTCGGATTCGATTCGCCTAAAATATCACCTGTAACCCATGCAAGAATACGATAAATGTAATCGGTAATGAAATTATTCACTAAATCAACACCAACGTAGAGACTTAATGGTGTTTTTGGGAATTTCTGAAACAATTTTATATTAGTATTTTCTGCGACGTATACTTCACAGAAGTAAGACTATACGTACCCCCTTTTGAATGGCACTATTAATTTTACAGTTCGGATCTTTCAAGAAACAATAAAACAGTTCATCAATCTATTGATAAAAAAATTAAAAAAAAATGCAAATGGAAAATTAACCTAAAAATTCCGAAATACATTTGTCGATGTATATATTCGGCGGGGAGTTCTCTGTATATTCGGCGGTGAATTTGTAGATTTAATAGGGTTAAGAAAACTAAAATTTTAAATTATAACAAATTATTATAATGGTAATTATTATAATCAATAATAAATATAAATAATACCAAATCAAATCCTATTCGACAAAAACTCTCCGCCAAATATACACTTTCTACATTTTTTGTTACCATTATCAAGTCGGCGGAAACATTTCCATCGTATTTCTGTCCAATAATCTCCTCATACAAGGTTTGCGCAACAACAGTCGAAATATGCCCAATAAATTGTTGCAAACTATTATTCGGTATAGTGGCGCTAGCGATACTACTATTATAATATTCATAGTGAATATTTGACGCATTATCATACAGTGAATTGTAATAATGATTAGAAAAGCGGTATTGATTATGATCTGCTATTACTAGACCGGGCAATTGTCGATTATTTCGTAAAAATGTATGTATCGATGATGGTGGTAAACTGTTTGCGAGCGGTTTTATTGTATGATTTGAATTTGCAACTAGCTTGTCGATGAACGGCTAAAAGTGTAAAAAGTACTTATTAATTTTTTGACATACTTTGAATAGATAATAATATATGTAAATAAGTTAGGTTAGGTTACATCCTAGCAAATCTTACGTTGCCATTCAAATAGTGTACGTATGTACCATCGGTTTTTGACAATTGCGATAATTCGACGAATAAACTTATATTCTCTGGATGGATAATCGGCAGAAATTCATTACCTTCCGGCAAATCAACTGGGAATTTTCCATGTTTTAAATCATATAGGAAACGTTGCGAACCGATATAATCGTATGTTTCACCATTGAACAATACAAACAGGACGTTCTTCTTAACTGGAAAAATTCGATTAATCCAGAAAAAAAAAAAAATTATTATTCTGTGATAACACCACTAACTATTATCATTCCACATGGGTAACATTTCCTTTAAAGTTTTCGCTATGGAAATTAACGAAACCATTGATGTGATTGGATTTTGTGCACCGCTGGTTTTATCGAAAAACGATGTCGTATCCATTCGTGCGGCCACAATAATATATTCGAAATCCGATAGGGGCGTGGTGGTTTTCTGTACATCATCAACGCCATCTTTGACCAATGGAAATAATGTGGCCCATACATTATAATCACCTAATGGATCACAGACACGGACTGGATTCAAATTTGATACAATATTTGAACGACTAGTAGAAACAATAAATAATCAATCAAATATTTCAGTTTCAGTCAAGAGAATTACATTTTTATTAGCCAAGTCGTGTGTTTGGTTTTTCACAAAGTGAACTGTGTGTGAGTGTTTTTTTTAATATTTTTATTCTGTGTGATGATATTAACTTACCGTAAACATGTCGGTGTATTAACACTGGCATACATAAACGAATCCAATTCAATTGAGCACAACGATCGATCCTTGTGAGTTGAAAACGAGAAATTATTGAATTTATTAAAGCAATCTTTTAGTTGCGTAACAATTGTTTGATTTTCAATATAAAATATTGGAAATGGAATGTCGGCGTACAGTAAACTGGTTCCAAATGGATTCCATCCATCACCTTGACATGTACCATTCAAATTGAAACGATTATTTGGACATTGAAAATCGTGCGAATAATATTCGACCGTTTCATTTATTAAATAGATTATCGCACCGGAAATTCGTTCCAGCGCGGCCGATTTCAGTTTGTTGATCGTATTGAAATTAAATAAACTTGTTGGAATGATTGGAATGTACGGAGCAGCAGTGCCATTTGTTAAAATAAAATCGATATCACTTGGTTTATTGCAGTAATGAATTACACCAGTTGAACCACCACGTTTAGCTAGAATTCAATCAGTATTAAAATGGGATGATGAACGAGACCGAATTTTTTAATTTATAATTTACATGAACATCCAATTTGATGGGTTGCATTTAAACGACGATAACATGCTAATGAACCTTTGATATCTTCAAACATTAACTCTTTTACTCGATCTGCATTACCTAAATATGAATTAGAATCGATAATAATAAACAAATTCAACATGGAAAATCATATTAAAAAATAAATACGTGTTGCTGTTTACTTACATCTTCCAGAAGAATTGATTAAATAAAATAGAATCACAAAAATAAATTCCTCTTTAAAAAGGGAAAACAATTGTTTGGTAATTAACATATTTTTGATTATTATTTATTGAAAATATTTTATTTGTAATGAAATCATTGTTTTTAAGATAAACACTTGTCAAAAAAGTGAGGTTCGATCTATTAATAAAATAATGGAAGTAGGGATGTAGTAGGAGGGCGAAGTTTATCGATTACAAATATTTACGTTACGTAACATTAGAATTTTGTTTTGATTGAATTGAACAGAGAATGTATTGAATTATATTAGTTTGTAAATTTGAATAGGAAATAACTTTGAGTGATTCTCATTATCCTAATAATATGGTTTTGAACATTAAAGTTCAGGTGAAGTAATTTCTTACAATTTTTGTAAAAAAATCAAACAACAACCATTTTATATATTTTTCTTTATTTTATAAATATGTATTGCGAAGGCGCCAATCTCAAAAAAAAATAACAATAGTTATTTTAACAATTATATTATTATTATGAAGATGCCTACACATTATATGATTTAACAAAAAAAAAAAAACAAAAACATTAAAGAAAAAATGAAACTTATAAACCCATACATACACGAAAAAATAAACAAATAGTGATGAAAAGAAAAACAAATTGCCAAACTCATCGCTAAATTGAGTGTTTAAAATATAACATGCGCTCTATTTATTTTTTTGTTCACACATACACGCTCTGCATCATTTAAAAAGTGTCTTTTTAAAACCGATTAATTTAAATCATTCCCTAAATAATAAATTCTAAAGAAACCGGCCGGGAATTTTTTTGTTTTTTTTTTCAATGTATTTAAACGCTAATTGTATTGTCCCAAATATTTAAGTCTCTATAAAGGTTAAAGTTCCTTATCCTAAAATTAAGTTGCAATTTATTTTTTATTGGCTTTGGAGACGATCCACCTAACAGATAAAAACAATAGTTGGTAGTTCGTCAGCCTCTATAGGTAGGTAATTAAAATATATCTAGTATATATATATATATATATATATATATATTAAAAAAGCTGTTTCTTATTTTGAATCGAAATCTAAAAGTAATTGAAATAATTTGAATAGTTTTCCTAAACGAAAATTGGGTCACTATTCAAATCTGAATAGGAATATTTTTAGGCAATAATCTATTTAGTTACTGCTAAATAATTGAAATTTCTACGAAAATAAAAATACGATTAATGTTGTCCGGCATCTATTTTCATATTATTTGTAATGTAAAAGGCTGACGATTTTCCATTTTTGCTGCTCATCTCTAATTTTTATAAACTAATAGGAGTAGTTATCGCTCGCAATGTGACATATACTTAATAGCCTACTTAATAGTAATTAATTAGTATATAATGAGCACAGTAATGATATATGGCCGTTTCTACATATTACAGCTAAATTAAATTGTTAAATATTTTTTAAAATAAATTTGTCTCTCTTTTGTTTTCCATCTTTCACCATATAATTATAAGAAAGGATGAGAATGAAATGAATGAACACAACAATTCAACAACAACAACAACAACAACAACAACAAATAATATTCTTTAGTATATTAATATTGATATACTAGAATATTTGCTTGTAAAATATTATAAAGGCAGTTTTATTGTTCCTGGATACGTATAACATACATATAAAAGTATTTATGTGTGTATCAGTGTTAGATACCACCATTTTATACATACATATACTATGTATGTATGTAAATGTAGACAAATTTATCTTAAAAGAAAAGTTACCTTGAAAAATCGAAATAGAACAAAAAAATTAATTGACTAAAAGTAACATTCATTTTTCTTTTACGTATCGATAACTTTGTTTTACTTAAAGTTCACTATTCAAATCTTTTAATTGAATCCTTTTATAAATTTGTTTTGTATAGCACTAAAAAATTAATATCGATCTATAACATAAAATTGCCATGTAATATCGATATAGTGACACATCCCCAGTTTCGTCGCATTTATCCTTGAATATATTTTAAATTGAAAATACATTTAAAGAAAATTGATTCCTCACGATTTTAACAATTAAATTAATCAATTAAATCATTTAGAAATTGATATTGTTCGCACTTTTTGTGAAACTCAAAAAAAAAAACAAATGACAGACATATTTGTCGTCGGTAAATGAAGTTCACTTAATTAATATTATTATTATTATTAAGGCAACGACGTTTTATTTTACAAGAAAACAGAGCAAAAATTTGATAAGTCTTTTTTAAATTTGTCGTATAAAATTAAACTTTTTTTATATATTATACATACAAGAAGAAACGATATATCGCCAACACTTAATATGTAAGTAAAATTAGATTATTAATATAGTAGGCCTTGCATGGAGCCAGAACAAATAAAAAACAAACAAACAAAAAAAAAGAAAGCGTCTGCTCCCGAATTCAATTATTAACAATATAAAGAATTTCTTTTTTATATAGTAAATTTCAATGTTCATAAAAAACTAACAGAATATTTAATTATTGTATACTGCAACAAACCCCACGATAAGGTAGATTGCTTAATGGTGGGGGAATTTGTTGCTGTTGGTGCTTTTTTTCTCGTGTATTTTGTTCGTTAAATTCATTTTGTAAATTTAAAAATGCTTCATTTTTCCCATATTTACTCTCGTAAATTTCAATTAATTCATCATCACATTTTATATATTTATTATTATTATCTAGTGCATTATCATGCGAATTTGAACTATTATTATTATTATTATTTTCACTTATTTTATTATTTTCCGATTTATTATCAATTAAAATTGATTCATTGTCCCAGTAATCGAGGAAATCCATTTGATCCTCATCAACTGATTGTGTTTGATCCTTTTTTGTCGAAGAAAATAATGTAAATTCATCATCATCATCATCAACGTCATTGTCACTACCGTTAAATTTGACAGTATTAAATTCTTCTTTTATCGCATGTGGACTTTTAAAAATTTCAATTTCCGGCGTATTTTCACGAGTTTTACTCAGCCATTCCTTTACCGCAACAGTTAGCTTTAGCGGATGATGATGGTTTCCAATTTCCTCATTTTCTCGTTGTTCCTCCTCCTTTTCCTTTGCCTTTACCACATTATCTGCTTCAACAATTTCATTGTCCTTTACATTCTTATCATTATCATCTTGTTCATGGATCACATGGATTTCCTTTTGTTTATCATCTAAATCTTCGATTAAAACGGTTCCTTCGCTCGTATAGGCAATGTCTGATGGATTAAAAGAACTATTTTTATTAAATTTTTTATCATCAACATCAATTACTACTTTATTATTAATAAGATTATGATTATCTTTTCTAATAATATCTGGCTCTACTACACTTACCATATTGGGTTTAAGAAACTGCCTATTACTCTGGAATATACGATTAAAATCGTGTTGTTTTGTTAAACCATTGACCACTGACGATCCTAGTTTGTCAGCGCCATCTAGCGTTTTTGTTGTCGTTGTCGTTGTTGTTGTTGTTGTTGTTATGGCCAATTCAATTGATTGAAAGAAACCATCATCTTCGGCAGGCGCTTCAATATTACTCAATTTAATGTTCTCTTTTAATGAATTGCAAATACTTTTCTGTATCAGTTCATCGAATTCGAAACGTAATTCGTCGTTTGTTTTCTCTCCATTTTTCTTTTCACTTTGCAGTAACAATGCACTTTCTAGTAGTCGATCATATGCTGTTGATTTATTAGCTGTAGCTGCAGCTACTTCACTACTATTTGATTCTCTCACATTATTCATATCACTATTATCACCATTACTATTATTATTTAGTAAATTTTTAACAATTTTCTTCTTCTTCTTTTTCGATTTCTTTTCACTTGTTTGCTCATTGATTTTTTCGCAATTATTTGTCGTTGTCGTCGTCGTTGTTGCCACTAAAACTCCATTAATTGATGCGAGCGATTTGAAATGTTCATTTTTCTTTCCAGCAGAAATTTTCTTATTTATTAACAATTCCGCTGCTGGCTTATTTTCTAATTGCCCACCACTTTGATCAATGTCCGTGATAATTACTTTTTTTGATAACGGTTTTTGATTCGATTTTCTGTTCAATTTCTTTTGAATTTTATTGTTGTCGTCGTCGTCGTCCACCACTTCATTTTCATCCAATTTGATTGATTCGTTTTCGGTTCGTGGTTGTTCGGCGATTTTATCTGTTGTAGAGGGCGCCATCTCAACAATTTCTTCTTCTTCTTGCTGTATTGCTGGCTGAATTAATTCACTTATTACTGTTTCTTCTTCTTCTTCTTCTTTTATGTCTGCTGTTGCTCCTACAGATGGAACAACATCGACTAATTGATCAACATCGTAACTTTCAAACACTTCAATTGCTTGATGATCGTCTTTTTCAATGTCATCTATTGCTGGTAAAATTGTTCCCACTACCGTTTCCATTTCCACATCAATTTCCATATTTCGATTTTTCTTTTTCTTTCTACTCGACACTGAGATCCATTGATTCAGTGGTTTTGAGATATTTTCTGACTGTTGTTGATTTTTCTCATTAACACATCTAATTGATTTATCATTGTTATTTCTCGCTTGATTCGAAACTGTTTGTAAAGTTTCAGTTTTTTGCGTTTGTTTTAACATATCAGAATAATTTCTACTTTTATTATTATTATTATTATTATCATTAGTGTTAATATTTCGACGATTATCATTCGTAGTCATCTTATTATTATTATTATTACTGATTAAATGCTTTTTCAATGTTTGCTGTTGATAACCGTTATATTTATGATATGCATTATTTGTATTCCACATTTTTCTTAGACGTTCCGGATGATTTTTATTATTCGAGCATTGCTGTTGTTTATCTATTATTTCAATATGATTATTAGCTAATCGTTCGTCATCAGTGTGACTTTGTTTTCGAATAACAACATGTTGTGAAGGCCCATCAACAGACAACGCACCACCACCACCACCATTTTCTTTTGCCAATAGTCCATTATGATTGAGCCGTTCCATTCGTTTGCCTTTCGTAAAATTCCTTTTTAATGATATCGACTTATTATTGGTAAATTTCGGAGATTCTTTTACAATGTTTCTTTTCATTATTCGATGTACAACTGCATCACCGCCATCACCATCATTTCCATTTATTCGATTCACTTTATTCTCACCACTACTACTACTATTGTTATTGTTGTTGCAATGTCCTTGTTGTTGTTTGACAGCTTCTACTTCAAGTTTCGATACAACAGTTGCGATATCTAATGTTTTATTGTGTGCAACTTGTTTCATTTCATCTGTTACTGTTGGCATTGTTGCAGTACCATTAAATTCCATCACTTCCTTTTGCTCCAGTTGCTGTTTCTCCATTACCACCACCACTGCGTTATCGATTACATGATCATTGCTTGTTGCTGCCGGTTCTATTGATTTCATTTGTTCTATTACAAATTGTGCTGTCGGCTGCATATGCGCCGCAGCAGCTGTTGTGAAGTTAACAAAATGACCAGCCGAAATCGGTGAATAGATTTTCTGTCCATGTTGTACATGATGATGAGGAATGAAATTAATTGGAAATCCTGGTGGAATAAATGCAGCAGCAGCGGCGGCATGCGGATGATGAGGTGGAGGAGTGAAATTCGCACCGCCAATATCGCCAATAGGAACTAGTGGTATTGGGATGAAATTTGGTGGCGGTGGTGGTGGTGGTGTCGGTACGGATGCTGGTAACATTTTAATATGTGCCGATGGTGGTAGTGCTGGTATCGGCTGATGATGGAAAACACGTGGAATAAATTCTTCCGCTTCAGGTTTTAAGATCGACATTGACAATATCGGAACAGTTGCTGTCAATTTCTCATTATTATCATTATTTTCAGTCTTATTATCATCATCATTATTGTCGTTTGATGTTTTAACAACAACAACAACAATTTCTTCATCGTTTTTCTTTTCTTCGGTCTTATCATTATTATTATTATTATTATTTGAACAAGTTTCCATAATTGCAGGTGTATGTGTTTCAATAGAGTTATTATGATTACTACTATTATTATTATTATTATTATTAATATTACGATTAGTGTTTATCGGTGATGTGGAAGAGGAAATTGATGAGGACGAGGATGATGAACAAGACGAGGATGAGGACGGAAGAGATGAGACTAAAGTAGTAGTAGCAGCAGCAGCAGCAGCAGTTCCAGCAGCAGATGACAGTGGTAAAGGAGGACAACTAGATAATGTGATTTTCTCATGGAGAGCATTCGAACTATCATCCGATAAATTCGAATCATCTGTTGTATTATTCTCTGATGAATCACCTGATGCTGCCGCTGACGGTGGAAGCGTTTTCGATGGATGACGTTCTCGACGTTTTTTCAATTTCTTCTGTGGTTCTACTGTTGTTTGCAGCAGTTGTACTGGTTGATGATGATGCTGATGATGATGTTCATCAGAATAATCTATATATGAAAATAGAAGACGACAAACATTTTAGTACTCAAAATTCGAATAAAAGAAATTCTTTATTTACCAGTTGTAGGAGATGTACTATTCATATAATAGCCAGGGTAAATTAAATTGTAAACGGCTGCTCCACCACCACCACCGCCACAATCTGATACACAATTAGAGGACGATGCTTCACCACCACTTTGACTCATATCTTGACTTGTACATTCTTCATTGTTTGGACTTAATGGTTCACTCTGTAAACAATAGTGAATTATTGGTTATTTTTTTTTTTGACAAACAAACTGGCTATAATAAAATAAAAGACGTTTAAATAAAGAGAGACGAGAAATATTACAGGCTTATAGTGAGCCCCTGTGATTTAATTTCGTATTTTTCCATTGCCATTAATTAATTAGAAATACGTACACGTACCACCCTATTATTATATTATAGTTAATTTAAAATAGAATGTGCAATGACTCTAGTGGAAAAAAATTTCAATTTAACTTGGATTAATTCCAAACTACCGGGGTAAGATACCTAGTATTTTGTATTCCGTCTCTCTCTCTCTCTCTGCAAGATGATAAATTTAATAGATTTTTTAAATTGTAAACTGGGAAAAATTCAGATTAAAAAAAAAAAAAATTGTCACTTCAGTCAAACAGGTCACATGGTCACTTATGTCATTAATTATTTCACTATACTAAACCAGTGACAGGTCTTTTATTATTTACTTTTGCTAAAATTATATATTTACACTGTCTGCGTCTTTCGTCACATACTTTACGCGCGCGGTTGTCTATTGCTCGACCTCTGTTCAGTTTCAGAAATTTATTTTTATCTCTTTTACTTTTCTTTTTACCGAAAACAAAAAAAAAAACCAGTCTGTCTGCTACAAAACTATAAAGGTCTACTCTGACGTCATACGCCCGTTGGCAACATTGCCACTGCATACCAATCACGAATGATATGTCAACACTTATAACCCAACTTTATTAATCGTAAAATAAATAGAGAGTAGAGAGAGAAGATGGGTAGTTAGTTGATGGACATCTCTACAACAATGTTTTTTTCAAGATAAATTGATAATGTATCAAAAAATAAATTAGTTGTCATGTTAAAATTGTTGTTCATTATGTAGCTGTACGATTAAGACCTCGTCTCAAATAGTTTATAGTACATTACACTACTTTTTTCCTGATGCGCTAAATCTAATTCTAAAGGCACCAAAAAAAAACACACACAAATCTATAAATACAATGAAGGAGTAGGTATAATATGAAATGATTGGTGCCACTATAGTCACACACACACACACACACACGTATGCAAATTTCAAATCCTTGGTGTCTGTGCCAAAGCCATTTAGTCAAGTAGGCTATGGAGGCAACATTATTATATTAGATATATGTATACTAGTAGAAAATAAAAAGATTGAATGCATCTTATAAATAAATATTGTCTATTTGTGCAAAAAGATGCCGACTAGCAAGCATCAGGAATGAAACCTGCATCTCACTTCCTGGATTAGTTTTTCACATCGAAAGAAAACAATTTTGAATCGATTGCAAGCACAGTTTACAGTTTGACTGTGATATAGAACAATAAATTTGCATTGAAACGTAAAAACTCGTTATTATATTGACAAAATTAGAATGATAAGTTAATAAGTAATCAGAGAATTTCACAATATTTCATAATAATAATAATTAACCCACATTTTGAATTTTGAAAGATCAATTTGCCAACAATGATTATTGATAAAAATGAACTTTATACGAAACATTTATCGCTTTTTTTTTGGAAATTATCGTAACGAATTTTCGACCGATGGACAGGGATTGAATTTTTAGATCCTTGCTGACGTCGATCGGCGGTGACTAGATCGTGTCGTATCGTATTGATATTTTTTGTGACCCTGATGACTGATCTTATAATAAACCATCTACTAGTATAGTAGTCGAGAAACGTCACGATAAATTTTCAATTTTGTCATTACTAGCACAAGAATTTATTATATTATATCCTCTAATATATTATTTACATAGTGCATTTACAAACATCGAATTGCATCTCTAGATATGTTTACATAACCTTAAACTTACCAATGATTCTGTACTGTAGCGTTTCGCTTTATTATTCGAAAATTCTTGATAATATGTTGGTGGATTAAATAACATTAATGGATATGGTTCGAAACCTGAAAAATACAACAAAAAAAAACAAAAATTATATATATCTTTTATTTATAGTAATTATTAAAATGTTGCTAATTTTAATTTTAAGCGAAAAATTATTCGTATCATTTAATCCCGCATACATACATACAAATGTGTATACAGCTTTGTATCAATTTTAAATATCAGAAGAGGATGTCAAGGATTAAAATAAATCAATGATAAATAAATAATTTATTATATTTGTGTATGTATTTCGATCATATAGACAGAAGTCAAAGTCTCTACTAGCAATATAACGATAATAATTTTTGATTAATAGATTTTTAATTCAAGTAATATTAAAAAAGACAAACTTACTATTAACATAATAAATTCCATTTTGATCAACAAATCCATTTGGAAATACAAATTGAGATTCATAATCCAAATCTGGAAAGGAAACCATTTCATTTTATTCAATTAATATGTTTCAATGTTAGATGGCGCCAGCCAATATAAACTGTCTCATATAGCGAGTGCGTGTAATGCTAGTTGCCTAGTATTGGTTGGTATATTGTTATTTATTTATCGTTTTCTTTACCTGATGTTGATTGATGATCGGGTGTACCATTTTCCGTTGAGTAACCAGTTGATATTGTTGAATTACCGGTTGACGTTTGTGTTTGGTAATTTTTCGGTTTATTCAAGTAACCCTTTTTGAATAGAACATCCTGTCTAGGGGTAGTGATTCGTGTATATTCATCTGTTAAAATCGATACATAATCGTCATTTTTCAATAAATATAAAATCAATTCAATATATTTTTATTATTTGCTTAACGACAAATTATTCATTGCTTTGTATTGTACAAGGCAAACATTAAAAATATATGTATGTACAATTGAAAAATTTCCAATAATAATAATAATAATAATGATAACCCCTTAAGTGCTCCGTAATGGGGAGCATGTACTATATATATATATATATTACATAGCACATAGACTAATCAGAGGTGGTTGCGATAGCGGCGGCGAGGGCGGAGGTGAATTTATTTATCGCAACACAAAATGTGAAAAAAAAAAAAAAATTATTAATAATAATAGAAATTTTCCTTGCCTGGAGGCTGTTTCTATTTTACTATTTAATCAAATATACATAATTAATTTTTGTGAAAAATCAAAGTGCTGCTGCTGCCATATCTAAACTAAAGTTCAACGATAACAATTATTATTATTATTATTATTATTGATTAATTTATTTATATATGTAAATTTCACGAAGCGCGCGAGAATAAGAGATGTTTTCCATCTTAAAATTAGATAGCAATAGAAATTATTCAATTGTTTTCTGTTTTCGATTGTCTGAATTTGACATTGCACATTTTTTGCCATAGCCCAAAAAAAAAAAATAGAAACACCCTGTACATAAAAATTGGAGTAGGTTTAATTTTGATAAATTGAAAATATTTTTGAGAGTATTGATCCTTATATCATCCTTCTCCCCATCCGCCACCCACCCCGCACCGATCAGTCGCTCAACAAAAATGAAAACGATATTTTTTTTAATGTCGGGGAATTTAAAATTAACCAGTTTTTTTTATTACTATTATTATAGCAAAAACAAATAAATCGTTCATTTTTTAACTATTTTATTTTATTAATTCTATTCTCTCTCTGTCGGATTTTTTTTTGTTTTGTTTTTTGTAAAGGTGTCGCTTTTAAAAAAAGAAGCAATACGATATTTTTAGTTGATCAAGACCATCAAAGATTTCCTAGGATCGCTAATTAATTAATTAACGCACATCTCCCGCCCTTATAGCAGAATGTTTACAACAATTAACTGGTCCCGTGCAAATCGTAAACAACAACATTCGATATTAATTTTTTTCGTGCCCCATCCGAAAAGAAGACATACAATCCATTTTTATATGTCTATTCCAAATTTAATTAGTACGAGACGAGAATCAAATCAACACGTTTAACGTGTTAAATATTTAAATAAACAACATTTTCCTCTAGTCGTACTACTCACTTTACTATACTAGTTATCATTGATTTTAGGGGGGGGGGCAGGACTTGTGCTTTTTTATTTAAAAAACCAATTAGACACTTTTCCACATAATATCTACTAAAATTCTATTCGTATTCGTACCTTCATTAAAAGTGATTTTATTTTCACTAGTTGTACTACTTGACCGAGTACTTTTCGATGCTATACTACTATCAGCGCCACCACCACCACCACCATATTGAAATAACAGCCTTCTAGATGATGGTGTCGATGATTGACTAGAATATGAATATTTGGAATGGTACCCGTTCGTTCGATAGTTATTATTATTATTATTATTATGATGATGAGCAGAAGAAGTACGATTATTATTATTTAATGAATTGGATTCTTCGCTGTCACTGTTGTGATCATCTGGAAAAAAATAAAATAAAATTGAACAACATAATAATTCACATGGTTATGACTATTTCTAAGGTTTTATTACATTATTTTTTTTTCTTTTGCCACATACGAGAATAGAACTAAAAATCACGTGCCAGCTAAAAAAAATTTTTCCAAAATAGAAAATTAATGAATGTCTCTTTTTGTCAGGGCACGTGACAACAAACAATTTTTAACACACACACACGTTATTTTAAATAAATAGGTAAAAAGGAACGAGAGAGAAAAAAAAACTGAATACGCCATAAATAACTTTTTCTAGATGTTTTGGGCAACAAAAAAAAAAAAAAAGCGAGATCATAAGACGAGAACGACGTCGTCGTCGCCGGCGTCCAAATTAAACGGACGTCAAATAAATGACAAAAAAAAAAAAACCATGTGATTTTGTGGCACACACACACACACACAAACAGTGGCTCCTTATCCTTAATTCACCTACCACTTGATTGTTGTAATTGATCCAGTGTAGAAATGATAAAAATAAACATAGTTCACATTTATTGATTTTTTCTTATAATATTTCTTACCTTATTAGTTATTATTATTATTATTATAATTAGCTGGCTAGTTGCCCTTTTATTTTCGTTCAAAGGGACCGAGATTCATTTGTTTTTTTTTTATTGCCGAGGCGAATGAACTTGAACGGAAGGGAATCAATATCAGTAACTACCCTACCACCACCACCACCACCACCACTACCTCCTACCCCAAAATGAATAGTTTTCAAAGTGAACCACCCGCGTCCAATTTATACATGTATTACATAAAGAAATATTTTTATTGTTTATAATAGAATAGATTTGACAATGTACATGTAATAAAAATTCGAGGTTATGTTCATAACTTTTCTTATTTTTTCGTTTTTTCAACCAATTTTTTTGGAAAATAATTTAACGATTTGTGCTTTATTTAACAAAAACAAAAACCTTTTTCTATAAAGAAACGTGTACTAAAAATACACAAGAAAAGTTTGGCCAAATAGAATTTCATTTCATTTTATCAAGAGTGCCGTGCCGTGCCGTGCGGTGGATTTATTTTTGGGACGAGAATTAATTCACCGATGATTTAATTATATTGCGGCTTCATTAAATTAAAGGAAATATTTTGAAATGAATGTTGATATAGTAAAGTACTACGAGGTACTATACTTTTAGTATCATAATAATAACGATAAATAGAATAAGATGGTTGAGGGTATAACTAGTTGCCTAATTGCAACTATTGCTTTAATATTTATATGAATCTATTGGCCGGCAGACTTTTTTTTTTTCTTATTAGTACAGTACTCATTTACACAATACGTAGATATGTAAAAAAATAAAAATTGATGATGAGAAAAAAGTGACTTTGGGTGGATTCCAGTTGAATTTGGTATACTAATAATAATTTTACGTTCTTAATCAATTAATTAGGCAGTCAATTTGTGAACTTTTTGGATTTTCACAAAATCATTCAAATTAATATCAATTGATTGCCACCCTGTACATAATAATATCCAAAATGAAAACTAGAGCAAAAAATTATAACTATACACACACACACACACACAGTGAAATATCGATTCACAAAAGTATTTGATGGCAAGAGGAAAGAAGAAGGAAGTCATGTCATGTCATGGCATACTAGATTCTAAGCAAAATTGCAATCTCAAAATAATCTATACATAATAACTACATATTATATTAGGTATATAATATACGTATAAATAAATAGTACATATGTGATGAACAAATGACGCATGAAATGTCATTTTCTCTCTCTCTCTCGCTCGCTCGCTCTCTCATTCTTTGTCTGCCCTTAATTTTGTATCATGGCACACTATTCGATTTATACTAGTAAATACTAAGTTTACTAATAAAAAATGTTAATTGACATTTAATAGCATCGAAACAACAACAGTACATGTATAAATAAATAAATATAATTAATTATATATTATATATATGTGTATGATGTCCTATTAGCCAGTTCACACACACACAATCAAATCAAGTCTAGGGCCTTCTTCTTCTTACTTACTACTAGCGCTTCGGTTTCATAATTTTTTCTCGAATTTTCGTATCGAAGCAGGCGATGGTGCATTGGCATCGAATTGTCGTCGTCTTCGTCGTCGTCGAATTTATTTTATTTACACGAATGAAAGGAAATGCGATTTTTAAAAACTTTGAAATTAAATTATCATTACAATTCTTATTTATTATTAACAATATATATATATATTACATAGTTGTAATTAATGAAAAATTACATCTGTGCTGTGTGTGTGTGTGTGTGTGTCATCGTCTGTCTCTACGAAAACGAATCGCGTAGAGCAGATTCGAACCGAACGCGCATGCAGCGTGAAGAAAATGACAAATTATCCGTGTACGCGCGTAAGAGGGAGAGAGAAAGAGAGAGAGATAATACATTTTTTTTGTTTGCAGAATGAAAATGTTGGCGATGACATTTGCCAACATATTTTTCTTAACCTAAAGATAGTTTTTCATAAATACATACATAAGTAATTTGTACATCTCTCTCTCTCTCTCTCTATGTCCGTGTGTGTGTGTGTGTGTAGACGATAAAAAAAAAAAAGTGCAAAATAACAATATGTAATGCTTAGTTATAGTTTAATTTAATTAATTTCTCTATTGTATTGAAATTGGCAATTGCCAGAATTGAACGAAAAGTTTAGAATGTGCCGCCTTCGTGTTAACCATTCTAAACGGTTCGAAATATCGAAAAAGAGATATTACGATATTAGATTGAAAATTGAAATGCAAATAAACAACAGTATCAGTTAAACGAAGTTCATTTAGGCGATTAAAAATTCTAAGCAGCGAAAACATCAATCGTCGTAAATCGACTGATAACACAAACAAAAAAAAAAAAAGAAGCAGGAGCCGCCGCCGCCTCCGGCGCAAAATGAACCGCCCGAAAATAGAATAATATTTAATTAAATCGAATAACATATTAATTAATGTTTAGATCAATTTTTTTATTGTTTAACGGACGAAATAAAAAAAAAAAAGAGAGAGAGAGAGAGAGAATTTCCCAATTGATGTTTTCATTCAATTGAATCTTTAATATTTCGCCGCACTTTAGATAATAATCATTTGTAGTACGTAAATGCCTCCTCATAAAGTCGAAATAATTTAAAAAGAGTGTTACGCAATCATTTTTTTTCTCATTTCCAGATTTAATTCAATTGATTAGTGATTAACGCAAGTTCTACGGCTATATTTACGAAAAACAAAAAAGATGGTAAAATGGATTTTTCCATTGTTTAAAAAGTCGCGACATTTTGGTTTCCCTGTTTGTTCTGTCTGTCTAAGGATGCTGAGCACTCCACTAATTAGTTTCACTTATACATTTATATTGTATAATTTTAGTGTAAGAAGAAACTTTATTTTTATCATTATAGAAAATCCGTCTCCTTGCCACGGGTTCGAAAAAAAAAAAAAAAAATCAAAAATTAAAAATAAATAATACGATTAGGAGATGCTTAATTTTAGTTGACTTATTGCGCAAAAGGTCTCCACACACAGAACAACAACTGTTTCGACCATAATTAACTAAAAAAAAAACATTAAGGAAAATGACATATTGTGTCTGTCATAGTTTAAACTGAGGAGGTCTCTTTTTTTTTTTTTTGAGATAATAAAAGTGACAGATAAGAAAAACGACTTTTTTTTTTTAAGAAACCAGATGTGTTTTCAGTCTTAGTAATGTATAGTTGAGTTTTCGTTATTTGGCATTTTATTGTAATTTTTATATAATACATCCATGGTTTAAATTGGACGTAGGATGGCAAATTGTTTTTTTGTCACTTGACAGCAGCTCGATTTTTACATAGAAAATGATCAGTTGATTCGATTTGATAAGCCACATTTGATCGCTTTCCGAGCCACACTGATTTGCCAAATACATATAATTCGACTTTAGCTACTGCAATAACCGTCACTGTACATATTATGTCATCGCATCCATCAAATAAAGATATTATTTTTTCGATAAATAAATATTTAATATCGAAAAACTATACAAATAAGAAGAGGAATTCGGCAGAAATCTGTTCATGAATTGCAAAAAATTGAAATGTATTTTTCGTTTTTTTTTTTGGTTTCCAAAACATCATTTTGACAGAATTAATTATCTATATATACATACAATGTACGACGACATTTTGGATAGTGAAAAATATGCGGAAAAATTACACAAAACTCCCGCAACAAACAAAATACTGAACTGTCCAAAAAGCTAGTGGGCGTAGGAAAGTAACAAAAAATGAAAGTTGGAAAATGTATTCAAACAGGTAAAATTAGAGCTGTCGCGCTGCTGGAAAACTGTCAGTTTTAACAAGTTTAAGAAAAGAAAATGTTCCACAACAAAAATACGTTTTGTTGCAATAAAAAAAAACGTTTTTTTTTTTTTTTTGATGAGTTTGACAATGGTCACAGCGAAAGTGGTGTCACGCACAACGAATTATGACAATTATTATTATTATTATTATGAAATATGGATGTATTGAATGCAATTTTGATATGACAATAATTAAAAAAATTACTCGTTTTATGCAATAAATAATAAGCGTCCGTCCGTGCGTGCGTCCGTGCGCGCTCGATATACAAAAAAAAAACATTTATTTTTTTTTTTTCTTCCATATCAAATAATAAAAGACCGAACAAACAAAAATAATAGTAGATGATGATAAGAGTCGCTTTAATTTTATTTACACACTTCAAAAACAAGATTTTCGTTATCACAATGTCAACAACATTTTACGATGTTGATGAGAAGCTCAAATAATATAAATTTTTTCCAAAATTCAACTTAATTACATAAATACACATTTACGGCAAATTTAAATTTAAAGAAAAAAAAAAAAAAGAAGCGATTTTCTTGTTTTTCCTTCAATTTTCTCCAAAGTACTAAACTTTGGACTGACTATAGCAATAAATAATTATTATATTTATATGATTTAATTCGCGGCCCGCTTTAATTAATTCGATTAAAATATAAACAATTATTATTGTTGTTTTGTTGCATCTCTCTCTCTCTCTCTCTCTATTCTTATAATAGTTATTTAACCATCTAATTTTATAGCCAAAAAAAATGTGTTAATTTCCACAATTCAATTCCGCAACAGGAGCAAACAACATAGTCAGTGGCGCAGACTAATTAACTACTTAGGAACAGTGGCGCCACTATGCATATATTTGACAATTGTCAACAACAGTTACAGTATAGTAGTAGGCCATGGAATATAACAATTCTGCATCTATTTCATAATATATTTATTTGTTTCGTACATGTACTACATACATAATCCCAGTTGGCCTAGGTTTTGATTGTGATTATCAAATCACAGCCGTTGACAACAACAAATCTAAATGTCAATTTGTATCTATACTATAAGAAAATCGGTGCTTTTTCGCGTATAGCGATTTGGAGAAGCGTCGCGTAATAAAAAAATGTGCCCTATAAATCAAAGCCAAAAGTGAAATGACAATGTGCCAAAAGTTCATTATATTAATAAAGAATAGAAACAATAAAAAAAAAAAAAAAGAACATCCATCCAGCTATTTATAGGATGCGAGATTGAAAATATAGATTTTCTAAAGGACATTGATTTATATTTATTTAATAATTATACATAATTATAAGCTCATTATGTAACTTATCCATCTATACATACATACCAAGCACTATTATTATTATTATTATTATTGCTGCTATTCAATGCGCATGCTCCATACAATTTCAAATATTAAGTAGTAGAGAACTTTTTCACTTTTTGTACGATATAAACTTATTATTAATTAAAAAAAAAAAAGAAACAAGGGATTAAAACAAAAATAGAGAGAGAGAGAAATCGATTAAACTAAGAAATTTCCGCGTATTGCAGCAAAAATTGTTCTCCTGTGTGATCTTTTGATAAACGGAAAATTTTCGAATCGATTTTTTCGAGTGCGGCATTTCCGAATTGAAAGTTGCATTTTGTGCAGCACCAGCAAGTGATATAAAATGCGAGATAATTTTTAATTTAAAAGGTAAACTGAATACTTACCAACAATATCGAGAGTTCTCCATCGAGTTTTTCTTGCCTTTTTTCCCATTTTCCTATTTCAATCCACTACTAGGCACCACCAGCACCAATTTTTTTCTTTTGCATCAGCAGCCACTTTTCGCGTTTTTATTCTTATTTTATTTTATTTTTTTTTTCTTTAAATAAACAAAAGTCTTTCTAAGGTAGATTTTTTGTTTTATTTGTTTTTTTTTTTTTAGCGAAGCCTACTGAGATTTGAAACACAAAATTTCTTCTTCTTATTTTTATCGTAAAATTGATCAAAAGAGAAGTTTATTCGAATTGATTATGCCCAAAAAATTATCGTTCCAGTCCCGCGTCTTAATTAGAATTTTAAATTATCACTTAATCACATATCACACGACGATTTTCTTTCTTGTAAATATTTATTTATTGTATGGACGGTGGCCTATCTTCACAGATACATTGATCGAAATTTATTTATGAAAAGCAGTTAGTAGCGGCATGTTACGTAAGAGAATGATGTTTTCGTCGTTTTTTATTGAGCAAAGTACTTAGTATGTTATAATAATAATAATAATAATAATGAACGACTACAACAATAACAACATTATCGGTTAAAGAAAAACGGTAAAATGGATCAAGTAAAACACATCCATTCCTCTTCGATAAGCACTTAGATAGTTTCCTATCCTAGATCGGTTGAAATCGTATAGTTTCGGTATAGTGACGATTCCGTTCCTAATCCTATCGTCGTTACTATGTGAGAAAACACTACTCTCCTTCTCTTTCTCTCATCGGTATTATGAACGATACGGGAAGTGTGCGCAGTAAAATGGTGGGGAAAGATAAAAAGAACATTTCGTACAATATTATTATATCCTTCTCTCAAATCCTTTTTCAGCAGGATAGTTTTATTCTCTGCTCTACTAAAAGATTTATTTTTTGCGCCACAGTCGATTATAATAAACTTTTAATTCTACGTGCGTATGTGTGCGTATAATTTAAATGCAAATAATAATTGAAAGGTTTTCAAGGTTGTTGTTCTTTCTTTTTTTTTTTTTTTTGGCTTTTTAAAATAGAACGAGATCAAAAATAAATCAGTTAAATTAACATTCAAATTGTTGTTCTAAGTTTATTTTTAATTTCAATTCAACATTCAACCATTATTATTAGTTTCTAATCATCCTTGAAGTGTTTTTTTTTTTTTTCCGCTATCTTTTTTTAATTCACGCAACAATGTATTGTTCATTTGTTAATTAATTACATTACATATGATGAATTCGATTATTATTAATGATTCTAAAGGCAGCATTTGATAAATTTAATTGCATTGATTAATTGAAATTTTCAAAGAATATATTTAATAATTAATCGTATACATAACCTAGCATATTGATTTTTAATTTCCTTATTATTGCAGATAGGACTAAGAAAAATGAATTTTATCGAATCGGATAGTGAAGATGAATTACCGCCAGGATGGGAGGAAAGGGTAGAGAAAGAGAGAGAGAGAGAGAGAGATAGATAGATAGATAACAAATTAACCTAAAAATAGACGGTATGGATTTATATTCGCATTTGCAGGTAACGCTGGACGGTTCCGTTTATTATGCAAATCATTCGAATAAGAATACACAATGGACGCATCCAAGAACTGGCAAAAAGAAACGTGTATCTGGTAAATTGCCATTTGGATGGGACAGGTAAGAGTTTAAATTACTTTATAAATTGATCAATCAAGTAGGCTATGATTGTTCTTGACAGAGTTGTAACTGATAGTGGTCAAGTACTTTATGTAAATCACGATACACAGAATACAACTTATACAGATCCACGTTTAGCATTTGCTGAGGAAGAGGAAAAGGAACCAATTACCGAATTCCGACAGCGATTCGATGGAACTAGTACTGCACTACAAGTATATGCCAAAATTCTCATTTTTAGCCCTAATCTTTCCATTAGAATTTTAATGATTTCACTTGATTTCTTTTTCAGGTATTACACGGTAGAGATTTAAGAGGTAAAGTTGCACTTATAACCGGTGCAAATTCCGGTATCGGTTACGAAACAGCGAGATCATTAGCGAAACATGGTTGCACCATTATTTTCGCTTGTCGCAATATATCAGCAGCGGAAAAATCTATTGAAACGATTCAATTCAATGAAAAATTGAATATTATCGATAATTGTTTTCCAATACAATTAGATTTATCATCATTAATATCAGGTTCGATATGATTCGGCAATAATTAATCAGCAGAAAATGCAACTTTCATATTTTAATTATATAGTTATTCATTTCGCTAATAAAATTAAAAGTAAATTCTGCCAGTTGGACATGCTGATATTAAATGCTGCCGTATTCGATCCACCATTTAGTAAAACACTCGATGGTTTCGAATTGACATTCCAAATTAATCATTTATCGCATTTTTATCTAACTTTATTATTGGAACCATTGTTTGTTGAAGGAACAAGAATTGTTATTGTCAGTTCTGAATCACATAGGTATAATAGAAATTCCGCCGTTATACACATTGAGTGATTGAAAATTATTTCTAGATTTTCAAATTTAACGATAAATAATTTGGATCCATTGAAATTGTCACCGGAAACATGGAGTCATTATTGGGGCCTAATGGCCTATAATAATTCGAAGCTTTGCAATATATTATTTGCTAAACAATTAGCTAAACATTTCCAATGTAAAGGCGTATCAGTTTTTAGGTTAGAATTGTTATTTATACACAGAAAATTACTCTTGACTTGATATGATCAAGTTGGCTGTGGTTCTATTATTTCATATTCGTAGTTTTATAGTTGATAATTTTCAGTTTGCATCCAGGTAATATGATATCATCGAATCTGAGTCGATATTGGTGGTTTTATCGTTTATTATTCGCATTGGTTCGGCCATTTACCAAAAGTTTACAACAGGCAGCGGCGACTAGTGTTTATTGTGCTGCCACACCGGAATTATATGGTTTAACAGGTATTATTATCTATTTGTAAATAAATAGTAGTACTGTTAGATACCGGTTGGTTTGGTTTTTTTTTTTTTGTTTGTAGGCATCTATTTCAACAATTGTTGTCCGTGCCAGGAAAGTGATACGGCGAAAAATGTCGATTTAGCCGCCTTACTATGGAATACCAGTATTGAAATGATTGAAATTGCTCTAGGTGCGCATGCGCCCGGTTTAAATGGACGAAAATTACCGGACGCCATTTGTCGGAATTATGCTGGCAAAAATGAGGAAGTGTAAAATAAAAGATAGTTTTTTGTTGTATTAGCTGTTGTTTTATTTATTAGTTTGTTTTCGTTGACAGTCTTTAACACATGTGGTTGTATAAGGAAAAATAAGCTGCATATGAATTTTCCGTTCAATTTTTATAATGGAATATGTAAACAATTTCTTCCATCCAAAAAAGTTACACAAATAAAATTATTGGCAAGACATATAATAATAATAATAATAAATAGTACATATTAGAATTGTTAATTACCTATTCTATGTACACAATGTGGCAGTACTGCATAAACATGGAAAACTATAGGGGCGAAAAGTTTAAAATCTTCACCAAAATATTTTAAAGACTAGAAATCTGAAAGTAATAAAATGGCTGCGCGTTTTATAACCTCAAAAAAAAAAAAAATTGAACCCTTGCAAACAAATTAAAATCTAAAATAAACTATAGGTAGGTAATTTATGGAATTCAAAAATAAACTAATTTATATTTAGAATCAGAAAGAATTAAATCTAATCTCTACCAGTACTATTATAGATTGTGAAGGAAACTTTTTACAGAAAAGAAACAACGCAGAGCGGAGAATAACAATTTTCCTTGTTCTAAAAATACAAAAAACTTCTTTTCTATGTTCATTAATTAGTTTTCTAATCTTTCAAAATGTTAAAAGTTCTATAGAGATTCTCCTTAATTATTTCAAATTTACCTACTATACTAATAAAAAGTTTTATTAGAAATTGTTGGCAACGAATCCGTCCCGGAATCCCGGTATATGTTGTTTCACAATATATCTGTAGATATTAATATATTTTTTAAATTAATTTATTATTTAAATTTAACAAACTAAAACAATACAAATATATTTCGAGAGCATTTAAAAATCCTAGAAAATAATAATTTAAAATGTATATATAAATATCGCTTAAATGGGCCTCAATATGAGACAAAATAATCTAATAGATTTTTTGTTTTTTTGTACATTGGCGTATTGTACGTGTAGTTCTAGTTATAAATTGGCAGTTTATAAATAATAATAATAATAATAATACCACTTTGGAGGATGATTTTACTAAAATTAGTAAAATGCAAAAAACCTTAAAATAATCACAGAAAAATATACACAGTACATGTAAATCTTTATATAGCAACAAAAAAAAGTGGAAGGGAACGGGGGAAGAAAACGAACGAAAAACAATAATAATAATAATACTATCTATCTATTTAGTATCTTCTTTCAATTCGAACCGAAACAGGAGATCGTGAATTTGTCTTCTTTTTCTAATCATCGCATTACGTACAATTTTCAACACAGTACAGTTTCACTGTATTCAAATTAATGGCTGCACGCGAACATAACGTTGAATTTTCTCCTACTTTTTATTCTGTGACACAGACACAGAGAACAAACTAAACTAAGTGATTTCAACCAATAGTCCATATGTTCGATCGGGAAAACATTTTCCACAATAACCGCCACATTTACCTTGAACAGTTGTTGCCTGTACACAACAAAAGGTGCTAGTTAATCTTTAATTGTTTATTTATATCTTTTATATTACTCACTGTTTTCTGAATCTCCATCGATGCCATCGTTCCCGTTTTATCCCATCGAACATAATTTGACAGTTTAAACGATGTATAGGTTAAATCGATTGAAAATCGACCTTGTGCACATCCATTACTACTACTATAACAATCGCCCGATTCTCCATATGGTATACGGGTACCTTTCAATTGTTTCGAAAATGTGAAATCGTCATTGACAATTTTCATTGTTGTTATATTTAAACGAACTTTCCAGAATTTCGTGAATCCATGTCGATCCGAACTGATTTGATCGCAATTACAATTGTCACGACGCCCGCCATCGTACGGACACGATTGTAAATCCATCAGTCTAAATCAAAATGGAAACGAGACAAGATTATTTTGTTGTTGTTGTTGTTGTTGAAAATTGAAAATCAAATAAAATCTAGCGCTTTGATTAGATAAACAATTTGTTTGTAGATAACGAGCGGATCAACCAGGATCAAGTCTCTCTCTTTCTCTATCTAGCTAGATAAAACAGGTATGATTTATTTTACCTTTTATCATAAAATTCAGCATAATTCTCTTTATCCGGATGTAAACTAATATATTCCTGTGGATCGGTTGTATCCATTTTATAGCAATAAATCAGAGCAGTTCGACCATTAATCGATATTACATAGTCTTTATTTTCTTTCGTTTTCATTGCATACTTGATTTCGTTGCAGCTGTTGTAAATACCTGTAGTGTTTCACATAAAAACATGATTAACATAACCTCACAATTTCGAAATATAAAATTATTATTATTATATTGTTTGTAATCATCTTACATTTCCATTGATTACATTTTCGTTTTCTTGACGGTCGCAATTTCTTTGAACAGTACTGTTTCGGTACTTTCGCTTTCGTTTTCGCATTTACACAATACAAATTCCGTATTTGTTTACCTTTTTTACCGCAACTATGACTACACTGTAATTTAATAACAAAATTAATGCACTATTTCCATGGCCTACTGCACCACTTAGTTGGATTCGAGGTACGTACCTGTTTCCATTCATCAGTTTCCCAAATATACTGGTCACCACAATTACTCAGTAAACATCGTGCAGTACTGGCCGGCTTATGGTGCATCATACAATAATTCTTATGTAAAATACGATGACGTGTCTCTGGCAATGGTACCGGATCAACTATACCACCTTGATGGACTTTATGACATGTTACATTACGTCTTTTAATGCCGTAATCGCATGTCGATGAACACTGATCGTCGGCCGGGAGGAGAAAAAAAGTGTAATGTAAGTCGAAAATTTTTAATCTATATATAGTACCATTCATAAAACTTATAGTATAGGTACAATGTACACATATAAAGCAAAATAACATTGAGCAATGTACACACAAATATTAATTAATTTAATGCAAAATTAGTTTGATTTTCTTGTTATTAAACGAGATGCAATGTTCCAATCGCTATAGCCGATATATCAGTTATGATCGATTCGAAAATTAGATGATTATAGCTGTTAACCGTTATATTGTTAAAAACGATGTAATTTTCAATAATAAACAATTTAAAACCATATCGTTATAACCGGTATGTTGTTTATAGCATATCGTTATAACCGATGCATAGTAAAAATGATGTATTTTTCAATAATAAACAATTTAAACATATATCATTATAACCGGTATATCGTTTATAGCATATCGTTATATCCGATGTATCGTTTTAAAACTATTAGACCACATTCGTAAAGCATTACTAGATATTAATTATTTGCTGATGCGCATCAGCAATGGACATGAATGACACAGATGACAAACCAAAGAAAAAAACAAAAAAAAAAATGATTGCATTTCCATTAGTAAACAATTAGTTACGATTATATCAGAAAAAAAAAATAGTGACAGATGATTGACTTACAGTGGACCAATGTCCTTCGATCCACGCATATTTGCATTTAAATCGTTCACACGATTTCGATATTTCCGGTTTGCGTTTATGTTTGCATAAAGAATCAACTACAACGATGTCATTTAATGTATCCTCACAATCGATTGTTCTTCTACGTGTGCCTTTGCCACAATTTGCCGTACACTAAGATATTATATGTATGCATATATATATATTATTAGGTTATAGGAACATTGAAAATTGTCAAATCAATGTTGACTTGACAGTATAAAAACTGACAAATAAAAATAAATATAATCGATAAGAAAATCTCGAGAAAATGTAATTTACTTTACGGAAATTTTGAGGTTAAATTGCAATTGTAGTCGAAATAATAAACCATGATATATAACCGGTTGCATAATAATGTTATCGAAATCTATCTTTGACATTTTGTTTTTTTACCTGTTTCCATGGACCGATTTTCCATCGATATCGTTTATCTCGATTCTCTTTCGTATCGAAATACGTATTCGGTATTGTATTGATCGCATGCGGACATTCCTCTAATTTACATTTATTCGAATTTGTTGGTTTCTTCTTTGAATCGCAACGATGATCGTCTTGAGCATTCACTAAATAAAAGTACATGAAAAAAAAAAAAAAGAAAAAAGCAAAAAATTTTTTTGCGTTTGTTTCAAACCAAAACCAAACACTTGTATAAACTATAAGTAGGTACTGCTAAATTTACATTTACATAATCTTTTTTACGTACTTGCATGATCCATACATTTAACTAAACGATGTCGTTCGCATTTCAAATCGCAATTCGTACCCCATGCACCGGTTATCCATTTTAAACATGCCCGCTCATTGCATCGTATCAAATTTTGTGGCTTTTGATTTGGATCGCATTTCGATGGATTCTCTTGTCCGAAATCATTGCGACAATGAAATATTTGCATACTAGTACCACCACCACATGTCTCTGAACACTAAAAATATCCACGAAACATTAAGTTGAAAACCATATCGTTCTAATCGACGTATTATTTATAAACACATTCATTTTATTCTGATCAGTATATCGCTATAGCCGGTGTATCGCTTATAGCGACATCGTTATAACCGAAACCTAGTTTAAAATATTCTACATCGCCAAATATGTCGATTTAGACTATATCGTTATAACCGGTACACGGTTTACAATATATCGTTATAACCGAAACCCAGTTTAAAATATTCTACATCGCCAAATCTGTCGATTTAGACTATATCGTTATAACCGGTACACTGTTTACAATATATCGTTATAACCGAAACCCAGTTTAAAATATTCTAAATCGCCAAATATGTCGATTTAGACTATATCGTTATAACCGGTTTGTGGATTATTTTACTAATTTTTCATACCGCACTCCAATTTCCTGCACGCCATTGAAATATTCTGTAAGAATAGTCATTATTCTTTTGCTCAGGTTGGTTATTATATCGTTGATTGTACGAAGGTGTAATCTGTGAAATTCGAAATACATACAAAAAAAACCTACACGATGAGTATAAACAGGTGACATAAAAATGTCACTTACATTGTCGCATTGTCGAAAACATTTTCTCGTATCTTCTCTTTGGATTCGTATCCGTCTACAATACATTTGATCTAATATTTCTTCACTATCGAATTTTTTACACACATATCTTCGTCGTTCCACACCCTCACCGCATGTCACCGAACATGGTAGAAAACTATCTTCGGCCACCCATCGGCCGCACGAATGTTCATTACACGATTTTGTCGATGATGGTTTCACATTCGGATCACAGAAGATGGCATTGATAATTTGACCACCCAGTACACAGTAGTATGTTACATTTTGATAACCGCCACCACATGGTACTGAACACTATTTTTATAGAAATTGATTGAGTTTTTTGGAGATTACCATACACAGTGTAGACAGTTGGTGCACTATATTATATACTTACTGGCGATGTATCGGCAACAGTCCAAACTGGGCATTTCTGCATATTGCATTTCTGTTCGATAATTTTCTCGACATTTGCACAATGAAAATCATCGATTGGACTATTGATTTCGTTAACGCATTTCGCTGAACGTCTTTGGGTACCACCTCCACACGTTTTCGAACACTTAAATATATATATATGTATGTATGTAGTTTTGATTTTTAAAATCTACACTCCTTAATTACCTCTGACCAATCAGAATAATCCCAGCGTGTTGTATTACATGGATTATAACATTCCTCACGACTAATCGGTTTCGGTAGGACATTACAATGATTCTCATTGACAAATTCACCATATGGTTTTGATTTCGATATTTTCGTACAGTTATAATAAATATCGCGGTATCTAAATGTAAATAATTTAGTACGACGGTTTTTTTTTTTACCAGTAATTGCAATAAGAATGAAGTGGAAAGAGCATGCGCGCCACAACGTCCATCGATCAGTACACTTTCCACTTCGTAGCAGTAACTCTGCACAACTATTATATATATATATATATACTATACCCTGTTCCACAATGCGGTGTACAAGCACTCTTCGATTGTATCTGCCAATTCAAATAGCAGTCCATATTGCACATTTTCATTTTATTGTACGTTTCCAATTCGTTGCGATCGCAATAATTTCCAGAGACTTTCTTTTGACTTGCCAAATTGACACAGACTGGTGACAGTGTTTGTGTACCATTACATATCGAATTACATTTGGTGTATTGATTATGGGGTAGATACCAACCGTACCTGGATAGATGTTTTACACTGTATGCATCATCAGTGCATCAGTGAGGACACAGATTTATAATTAGTGAGATTGGATTAGTTTTGTTAAGAAAAAAACAAAAAAAAAAAAAATATGCACGTGCTGAATGTGGGTTTTTTTTTTTTTTTTTTTTTTTTTAGGGGAAAATACATGCGCTTGTGTGTGTTTGTGTAATTATTAATAATGATAAGATTATTAGATTAATTAGTAGACAAAAAAAATCAGGTATTTTTCGATACAAATCGCTGATCAGTAAAAATTTGTTTTAATTAAATTTAATCCATCAAGTACCACCATTTTAATTAGAGAATTATTGCCAATTTTAAGTTTGTTTTTTTTTTAATAATTTTAAACATCAAAAGCATCGTCTTTTTTTTTTTTTCGCTTTCTTGTCAAATACCTGCTAATATTCAGTGCGGTACCACTACTGGTACCACGCAGATGATTTGAGAATCTTGTAGGAACATGAGGAGGCCTAATAATAATTTATTTTTCAAAAAAAAAAAAAATTATGCATGCGTTGAAAAACTCCAATTTATACAGGGTGTAAAACAACCTATGTCCGCGCCAACACAATCTACGCTACATGCAGAATTTTTCCTCGACATCAATAAAATACAGCCCTTTCGAATAGAAATTGGAGTTTTCACCTCTCTCTCTCTCTCTCTCTCTCTCTCTCTAGAGTAGAGTTTTAGCATCGTTACACAATAAACTTACTTCGGCGCATCATTTTTACTAATTAAATATTGATACAATATATTTGGCGGCGATAAATTCTTTATCGATAGAACTTCGACAATCAATGCTTTCGGCAATTTCTGGTTTCGCAATGTTGTCACCTCCTCAACTTGTGCCGTACTACCGCTATATTTCATTGTGACTTGTCCAAATTGAATTTCAATTTCTTGTAGCATTAACATGTGCTGTCCGTTCAGTATGTAATTGTTTGTTTCGCCATCGCGAAGCGCTATTTAATAAAATCCAATGGTGAATTAATGGATATGGCGGGGGGGGGGGGGGGAGGTGGAATAAATATTTTTTACCCAAAAAATTATCATCTTCCGCATAGCTGTATTGACGTATAATAATATTCGAGCTGCCCTTCGGTATCAGGACGACACGATTATAACTGACTTGATCGGCTGTTTTATTGTAGGTGCCAGTAATCTCTTGACAGGTACTATTATCACCTCCACACACTCCACATTCATCTAGTATATGCACAAAGAATATATATATATATATATAAAGATAGATAGATAGATGGAAAATATGTTGTATGGCCCACCTAAAACAGCTTTTGAATCCAATTTATTGTCACAGCCTCCTGGTAGGCACATACCATTAATGCAAATATCAAAACCTGATTTTCCGCATTTAGTACCATCGGCCACTTTATCTTTTAACGCATAATAGGCTGAAGATTGTTGCGGTTTACAATAGAGACGACAATAATCGTCTGGACGTTCTGCGGAACCTTTAAAATATATATATATATATATACACACACACATATATAGATGTCACAATTTAATGGGGCATTTTATTGATCGAAAAGATTATTTTTGTTTTTTGTAATAATAATTTTACCCATGCCGTATTTAGCCACCCATTTGACATCCTCATTTAAATTTGGTAAGTTTCTCGTTTTGCCATTGAAGAAGGCGCATTGTTCCGCTCTGAAAAATTTAACATAACAACAAAGAGAGTTTGCTTGTTTATGAGATAAATGGGTGTGCGCACACACGCACAAATGTATCTATCTTTTTTCTTACCTAAAATCAATTTCACTCTCATCACACTCATTCGTATTACACGATGAATACTGAACACTTTTCCCCGTACAATAGTTGCCACCATTTTCCGGTTTCGGTGAATCACAGACCCGTATCGATTTCATTATACCACCACCACATGGCCGACTACAAATACCCCAACTGGCGCAAAAAAAAAAAACAACCGAAAAAATGATCGAGATACATTCGAAAATGAATGTAAGTTTACTTACGGTTGCCATTCACCCCAACCGCCATCAATTGGAAAAAATTGACTTCTGTCATCTTCAATACATTCTCTTTTATAACACCAACTGAAAAATTAGGAATATTCGTTGGATAATAATTCTGAAACAATTTTTGTAGGTTTTTGAATTGTTTTTTCTTTTTTAAAACAAAAAATTTTGATTTTCCTTGAGTAAATGCAGAACAAACTGTTTTTTTTTTTTTTTCTATTTTACGTTCAATACGAAAAAATGTTTTTTACCTGTATGGTCCACATTTAGTACCTTCAGCCCATGGTGAGAATTGACTATGGCAACTACCTTTCGAATCCCTACACCACAAATGACCACACAATTTCTATTAAAAGCAAAACAAATTTTTATTTAATTTCGCCCTCGCATCTGGTCAAATTAACCAAACCAAACCATCGTTACGTTAACGTACATTAAATGGTGCAATGCACATTGTAAATTCCGGTCCATATTCCAATTCGCATTGTTTATCAACTTCGAAAATATCACCGGGTAACATCTGTGAATAATTCGATGAAATCTCATTGATTGACGGCTGTTTCAGTAAGCATTTTGATTTCGATGAACTGATAATAAAATAAAAAAATTAAAACTGATTCGTTTGTTTTTTTTTTTTCTAATTTTGATCGCATTTGACATTATGTCGTTATAACCGGTTTTCGATTATTTATTATATCGTTATAACCGAAACGTGACTTAAAACATTCTATTTTGTTTAATACACCATTCTAAACTAATATAGCGTTATAACCGGTCAACCGCTTATAGCGACATATCTATAATCGAAATATTGTTATAACCGGTTTCGTATTTCATTTACTCTAAAAATTCGGTGGCATAGTATTTCGAGCATGCCGACCACATGTACGGCTTCGAATCATTTCTAGTTGTTCTACTCATAATATTATTCGTCTTTGATCCATTATTATGCGATTCACATTTACTGTCATCATCGTGCAACATACTACGAAATATAATCGATAAATATCGTATCGTATCGTATTATATTGTATTGTATGTACCTCATTGTATGTCCAAATTCATGGGCAATTGTATACGATGTCGATAGGCCCTTATCTCGAACAATTGTACAGCCGGATGATCGACACATCGAATCAACTTCAGCCACGCCCAGTGTTGTACACGATGTTGAGTTTTTGCAAATTGCCCGCCTATAAAACGAAACAAATTCACGAAATTAGATGACACTAGGCAAAAAAAAAAATAATGTGAGGAGGACCTTGTCAATAGTAGTGCAACATCGTGTGACGTATCGTGAATGTGTTGTTGTTTCCAGCGACAAAACTCCTGTAGCATATCTATACACAAAAAACGAAATTAAGTTAGGTTATTGTATCGATTGATTTTGGCGAAAAAGACTTTCACCTTGTGAAAGTGAATGTGAAAAACTATCGACCGGATTAAGGATTCGTATATGAACAACGGCCACATTGATTGCATTCCCAATTGATGGTTCCTTAAATAAGAGCGCCACCTGCAAAAATACACACATTTTCAATTAATCGAAATTTTCATTATGATTCGCGGTAGTGTGAGTAGTACATGAGCCATTAGAATTAAAATGTATTTGATTAGATCCTCGTAGGTTTTATGATAATCGAGCATAGTACCATCGGCCACAACAAGTACTTTAACAAAATATTCATTGCTCCGTTTCGAAAATATGCTGTTCTTCATTTGGTGTTCGGTGACGACAGTGTTGCGCGTCAATCTCGTTCTTATTTCCGGATAATCCTCATTATTATTATTATCATTTGGTTTCATCATCATTGCCGATGATGATGATGATGAAATTAGATTTAAACTGTCATAGATTAGATCCTCGTCGAAATTAATCGATGATGATGATCGTTTACGACGTCGTCGTCGTATTCTATTTTGATTGTATGATGATGAGGAATGAATAATTTCTTCAGGAAAATCATCTTCAATAATTAATTGGCTACCTATACAAAACAAAACAATCAATTAACATCGTGCTGAAACACCCTGTATACGCGTAGCATATACAATATGACATTTAGTTAGGAAATACTAGTTGGCTTGTTATCGTGACGCTGTAGGCTAAACACCTGGTACTACTATTGGTAGTAGTACCAAATAGGATTCATTATTATCTCGTATAAAGAATAATAAACATTTTTGTCTTTGACATATTCGCAAATTCTCATCACTTTTCTCTTTTTCGTTTTTTTTTTTTGTATAGAGAGAAAATAGATTTTAATCAAAGAGTGCTTTGACTTTTACAGATTATCTATCAATCTGCGATCTCTCTTGAACATTACTGGTCGTGTACCGTGTGCCAAGCTAGACTGCTTGGCACCTTTTTTTTTGTTTTTTTTTTTATTGTAAATAAAAACATGGACGATGTCAAGTACCGGTTTATTCGAAAGTACAATTCAGGTGTTTATTTATTGCACCTATATATGTTTAGTTTTCTTTTAATGAATTGATTTTATGAATGAACAGTTAAAAAAATATTCAAAGAGGAACCTAATTACGCGCTCCTTTTCATCTGTTCACACACAGAGATGGCGCCAGCTACAGAGTCAAGACAGCCAATCATCTAATTCGATTTTACTTACCATTTTCATGTTTAGCAACAAGTACATCGAATGATTTTCCCATAATAACATTATTATTATTATTATTATTATTACTAGTTGGTATATCGTTGCTATAATCACGATCATCAATCAAATGTTTTGATTTCTTGATACGATGCAAAATCGTATCCAATGAGCCAATTGTAAAATTCTCAGCCGGTTCAATAAAATAAATTGCTAACGATGATTTTATGTAACCAGTCTGCAAAATGGAAAATTCGAATAAAATAAAGTGCCGGCTCTTCTCACTAGGTGATAATCTACTATAAATAGCACATTTTCATCGGGCCGTATATGTAGAATGGTAAACGTATATTTTAGGTTATAAAATATGAAATAATGCGATTTATTATTATTATTATTATTATAGATTCATATCATCACACCATCATCATCGTGACACCTCCCCCAATAAATTTATTTAAACAAATTAGCTGCCTGCAGCAGCACAACATTTCATTCTGTCCGAATTATCATTATTATTATTATTATTATTGCATATGAGAAGAAAAATCTAGAGATAATTTATTTATTGATGCCTTTAAGTCAAAAAAAAAAAAAAACACCCACTGCGCGCGCTATACCAGAACACTGTTATTATTATTACTATTATTTTTTTGCACATGAAACTCTTCCGTGTGTTGCAGGAAAAGTGACCTCTGATCAGATAAGGGAAAACCAATTTTTCCCTGTAGCAGTTTTTTTCAAGCTCTCTCTCTCTTTCCGACAGTTTCTCTTTTTTTAATACAAGATGGCCACGCTTAATATACAGGGTGTATTTTTTTGTAGTTGCAGCCAAATTTCTCGGAAACGATCGAATATTTGGCAACGCTGTTCGCATATTTTTAACTTTGTTGAAATTTAGCTAGTTTCGTCTCATTTGAAATCGTTCACGTAACTGGCGCGCCGACGACTAGCAGTAATGCCCCCCCCCCCCCCCCACACACTAAAATTACACCCTGTATAATCGACACTGAAAATTCTTTCATAATAATATATAATTTGTGAAATTTTTTTGGTTAAAAAAATGTTTATTTCAATTTCAAATTGAACAAAGTCTTTGTCTGTTGTGTTGCCGCGATTCGTATTGTTTCACAAGACTGATTTTGATTGACATCTGTCGATATCACCCATTTTTCCAAATACGGAAATTTTTCGTTTTCTTCTTTTTTTTTTTTTTTTTTTTTGTTTTGTTTATTTTCTGAAACGCATTGAAAAAGGCCCGTCGGGCCGAATTTTTATTGTAGCTTATTATCAAAAATTATCACGTTGGTACCAAATCATGTACGTGTAGAAAATACTAATTATAATTATGTATGTAGAGGCTTGTCTCTTTTTGGTATGGTATAGGTTAGGTGGACATTTTCAAAATTTTGAGTACTTATAGAGAAATCAATATGTTTTTTTTTTTTTGTTTAACAATTTTTTAAATTAACAAAATTCATGCGTTTTGTTTCACGCGTACGAAAAACAAAAATTCTTGGCAAAATCTTCATTAATAAAGGAAAATAGAACGAATATAATTGAAAACCAAGTAGCCTATGGAATCATGAAAATAGACAGATCTACGTAATGAGAATAAACAGTTGCATAGTCCCGCCCGCCGTCCAGTTAATACACTGCACAACTATGCGGAATTATATAATAATTATCGTATTTGTTGATCTCTAGTTATTTATATTTTACGCATCCACTTTTCATTAATCATTTAAAAAACAACATTGAGGTTATGCTGCTATATAGGAAAAAAAAACAAAACAAGTTCACTTCGAAGAGGAAGAAAATTTAACACGCTATTTTATCATTAATATACATATGTATATGTATTGTAAATAGTATAAATATTACAAAATGTACGTGATTTTTAATAATAATAATAATAATTATAATCTAAAGTTTGGAATAGAAGAAAAAAAAAAGTATGGCCAACGTGATGTTTTCTACGGAAACATTTTGCCAAGTTGCGCTTGGCAAGGGTTGTTTCGATTGGACTGATATCGATGCTCCTCCCATTTCTTACAGGCCACGCCCACTTTAAGATCGAAATACCCCAAACAAATCTCTATTGATTGATTGATTATTTGCCTTATTGACCTATATATTTCCTTCGTGGAATCGGAACAGATGTTTAATGTTCAAAAATCATGGATTTTCGACCTAATTAATAATTTATATACCTACAACATTAAAGGCTATTTTTTTTTTTTTTTTTTCTCAATTATTTAATGTAATTATAAACGCATCAGTAATTATAAACAAAATTTTGACGTATTGTTTTTGTGCGAGGCGAATCGATCGAAGTTTAATTATAAATTCGACTTTACGTGATGGAGATGCAACCTTATATGTACTGTCATCATATAATCATGGCCTACCTGGATAGAAAACAAAAGCAAAATACATTGCAAAGTGAATTTAATAATTAATTGGATATATTAACAGTTTTTTTTTTATTTCATTTCTTTTGAAAAAAAAAAACAAAATGAAAATTAAATATTTATCCATTTCTTTTGGTGTGAAAAATTGTTCGTTTGAAAATAAACTATTAAATAATGATGGCGCCTAATCATTCTGTAAGTATAGATTGTATAAAATTTACTATATTAAATTTTTCAATTACTATAATCAGTAAGTATAGATTTAGATCTGATGCAGCAGCAGCAGCAGTTGATGAATCATTTTCTAATAAAATAATTTATTATGATTTCGCACACACGCATTTCATTTCAATAATAATATTTAGCATTATTATTATTATTATTAATGTTATTACGGACGGGTTCAATTTTGTGCATGCACAAATTCGACTGGAGCCAATTAATTTTTTTTTGTTTTTCTGGAATTAAATGCATTGAGTTTTGGAACATAAAAAAAACTGGTTAATTTCGTGATCAAATATAATAAATCAAATTACCACTGTGTGTGTGTGTGTGAAGATAGGTGCATTGCATATATTATAAATAAATAAATAGGGAGGAAAAAAGAGGAGCAGAATAATAGCGGACCGGTAATACAAGCCAGCGCCGCTGTGTATTGTGAGTTGCCTGCCTGCCTGCCCGCCCGTCAGACGCAATTTTTTCTGTTTTATGCTCTGCACGCACTGCAGCGCTCTGCTTTTTTTTTTTTGTTTTTCGACTTGTCACATCCGTCAAGAATTTCTGGAGGGCAAAAAGAAAAATGATTGTTGTTTTTTTCAATGCAAAATCTACATATTTTAATTATTTTCTTGAAATTACAGGCGGATGACATTCAGTTGAATTTAAAAAGGAAAATAATTGACCTTTCAAGGTAAAAAATTGCAATTTTCATTGTTCAAAAAATGATTACTCGACATGAAAAAGAAAAGCGAAACATAAAATTAATAATCGAACCAGAGTCGAGTACCAGGAACTAGTTGATATACATAAGTATACAATTACTATTAAATAATAATTAATAATTATTTGTAGAGGACATTGTCCTGACTCTTGCAGCATACAAAACAAACAAAAAAAAAACTTACCATTCCATGGCATAAATCAACGGCAACCGTTGAATCCTTATCATTTCGTAATTTGCCAGTATAAAAACATCCATTCAATTTTGTATTGTGTTTTATAGTTTGTGCACGATTTTGATCATGATGTACAATCTGAAAATTAAATAATAATAAAAAAAAGAAAAAGAAAAAAAGCTAAGTAAAACAATTGCATTTCCTTTGATCGTGGAATCGTATATTTCCAAAAGATTTGCGCGGCGCTTACATGTAAATCGGGTCCAATAAACTTATCATCATTTTCCAATTCCAATATTAATTTCTCGCCAAATGCATCGATTTCATATTTCGGATGTGGATCCCATATTTCAGCAGTTTTATGCCGAAAATGGCCGCTATGATGTCGTATCATTGGCAGCGGTTTAACTGTATGGAATTAGACAAATTCAAATTAAAAGAAAAAAAAGTAAACCATCTGTTTATTTAATCTGTTTCTCTGCGTGCGTGCGTGTGTGTGTGTATTTTCTAATTAGTCTAGTTAGCTCTTAAATTAAGTGTACCATCAGGAGGTATAAGTAGAACTTTCCGTCTCTCTCTCTCTCTCTCTTTAGCAATAATTAGATTAAAAGTAACTATAGAAAAATCAATTAGGATTATTGACATTTATATGTTTGTTTGCTATGTGATTTATTATGTCTCGTGTTGTACTATTATTATTATTATTATTATTATAATCAATTCCTCTATACATATACATATACAAAATTAGAAAATTGAAATTTGCCAAGCCGCAAATGAATATTGGGAATTTTTCAAAGAAGAAAATCCATTGTACTGTCACCTGTGGCATTCCGTGTGGGTTCACCGAATTTATTTAAATCATAAACAACTTTTTGATCATCCGGATTGATTTTTAATGGTTTCACAAACACTTCTTCACTGTCCAAATCGTCTAGATGCGTTCGCTGAATGAAATCTATAAAAATAACAATAAAAAACTATTAATAATAATTACTATATGAAACGTATAGAATATATATATATATATATATCAAAATAACAATTATTTCTAAGGCTACAGCTATTTCTATTCGTTATAATAAATAATTTTCAAATCAATTTGTAATCTACGATTAGTTTTTTTGATTAGTATAGTATAATTATTGTTTCTTTTTTAATATTTCATCGCACGAGGTCAATGATTTTAACACTTTTTTTTTCGTTTCTTGTAATCGCCGGTTTTTCAATATAAAAAATTCCTAACGTCCAAAGAATGCACATAACATAATCGATTTATTTATCTAGTAGCCGTGGCTCGATGGATGGTTGGATGGATCGGCGCACAAGGTAAATATGTATTGTGTGTTGTCTATCTACTTTATGAATTTGTAATATATATATGTTGTATTTTGTTTTATATTTTGTATACATATAAAATACTGTATTTTTCCATTATTCCTATTAAATTCACATATTTGATGTTCCTTATGTTCTATTAATATAGCCAAACGTAAAAATGGAAAATTTCCGGTTGCCTATACACTGTCCATCCATCTATCCGTATTGAGACGAGGATTTTAATAAAATGATGATGTGTGGTTGGATTATGTTCGGGATTTTTTGTTATTTATTATGCAAATGTGCAGTTTAATTTATAGTTTTTTTTTTATATATTTATAAACAAATACAAAAAGAAAAAGGGCAAAAATGTAGTTTTGGCCTTCAACAGTCATTTTAAAATACTACTACCGTATTCAGATGAGTATCTCACTTTTTTCTTTTTTTTTTACTTATTATTATTATTATACATATGTATGGTGGTGTGTTAATTTTTTCTTTATAACCTTCTTTTCTTTTTGCTTTTAAATTGTGTACGTACTATTCGAATAGCACTCGGAATTTCAATTTGCTCAAAAAAAAAAAAATTGTTTAATTAATTAAATAAAGTATTCGCATTTAATTGTTTTGTTTATTATAATATAAGTAATCTTCAAGATTCTATTGTTTAAAAATGAATTTACTTCGTTTGATTGCAAACATATTAATTAACTCTTTCTCTCTCTCTCTCTCTCTCTCTGCTATTCAAGTTAAGTTTTATTCATTTCATTAATTGCTTTCCTTAATATATGCATTTAATTAATCTGTGTCTGTAGTAATAAGAATCTAAATTAATGGAAAATTGATGTAATTGATTACTATTAATTACATATCTATTAGTTTTGTCATTTGTTTTTCGTTTTTCTTTTCATTATTTTATACTGCGCAGAATCAGTATAAAAGTAGATAACAAGGCAAGGCTTGATTTAATTTTACGATCGAGTTTGGATTTGAGTAGGGTTTTGGGACAGGCCATTAAAAGCAAAAAAAAAATAAAAAAACCCCGAGAAAATAATCAAAACCTTTTTCTTGGACCATGTCAAATAAAAATATTTATTCAAAAAAAAATCAGCATAATAAGAATTCTACGAAAATGAAAAATTTTATGTCACTTATTATTATCATAGTGTGACATATTATGTCAATCCGTCTCGCCAGGAAAAAAGAAGAACATGATGCCACAGGTATTTTTAAGACAAACCTCTACGATTAACTGTCAAGTTTTTGACAGATGGCCAACCCGCCCACCACCCATAGCCGATTTAAATATTTCACTATTCGATAGTTTGTCTGTTAATTCTGCATGTTTCGTATAACGTTGCAAAATCATCAATATTGTCATACATAAAAATTTCTGTACCATTCTTATTAATATTTATTTATTTATTTATCTGCACATTTCAATTTATTCGATGCGAAACAATTTCCTTGTTTAAATTTCGATGAAAGAATATGGAGAAAATGTTGAGGTTATGTTTTCGCTATCTATTAATTTCATCTTTTATTTTGATTGGTAATAGGAGGTAAATTATTCATTGCTATCATCATCATATAAATAAATATTAAAAAATATTTCGCATTCATCAAAAATTAAAAAGACGCTGCTGCTGCTGCAGCTGTCTATGCTCCTCGTTTTATTATTACTCTCTCTCTCTCTCTCTCTCTCTCTTTCTGTCATATGTACATGTATTTTACGGTAATTATTTTAATTAATAAAATTTGTCTTCAACTCCATTTTATGATTTATCATCATGAAATGAAACAATTGGCAGAATTAATTAACAGTTTTTATTGTTCATTAGGAGAAGCATTTGCATATAATAAGTACAATATGTATAAACTAATGTACTGGTTCTATAATTTGTTATTCTAATTCACTCATAATCATAATAATAATAATAATTGTGGGAATAATATTCTTATGGTATAGTAGATACCCGTAGGTTGTGTTTAATTCGAAATTAATTAGAAGGAAACTATTAATTAAATCCCGTTTTTTTTTTTTTAATTCGACCGCCTCCTACTCCCAATGATTTATTATGAAAGTGTATATTTGGCGGAGAGTTCGGTGAGTTTCCATCGAATCGTGTAGGATTCGGTTTGGTTTGGTTTGGTACTATTTATTATATATTATTAATATGATAAATTAATAGTGTTATGGTATCATTGATAATAATTACCATCATAATAATTTGGTATAATTTTAAATTTAAATATTTTTAATCTTATTAAATGGCCAAATTCACCGCCGAATATACAAACAACTCCCCGCCGAATATACAACTCGAAAGTGTATAATTGGCGGGGAGTTCGGTGAGTTTTTGTTGTCGAATCGTTAGATTCGGTTTGTTATTATTTATATATATTATTAATATGATATATTAATGATATTATGGTATCATTATTGATAATAATATCATTATAATTTAAAATTTTAATTTTTTTCACCCTATTAATTTAAATATACAAATTCACTGCCGAATATACACATCGATTTATTATGCTTAGCTTTTTCGAGGTTATACTAGAGAGCATCTGCGTATATAGTAGGTACTTAATAATTTGGCAAATAAATCTATCGTGAAGAAATAATCAGTATAAAATCGAAAAGAAAAATGATTCATCGTGCCGACAAAGAAAAAAATTATTATTATAATTTTTTTTTTTGGAAAATCTGGAAAATAAAATTTTCCGGACGGGAATAATTCCTGCTGTTAAACTTACTCTATACTACATTAAATAGTATAGTAGTACCTAATACAAATAAATTTGTTGCAGTACATTTGTTTTCTGTAGCACTGGAAAATTGCCAAATTTTCTCAGCCTCAGGAAAATTTTATTGATAAAAAAAAAATAATAAAACTGTTCAAAATCAATCATTGAAATCGACAAGAAAGAAATCGATTTGAATCCATTCTCCTTTTATTATTATTATTATTATTATTAATCATATCTAGAGCAATAATCAATATGCGTAGATCGCCTACTAAAATAATAAATCAATACACGTGGAGGTCATTACCATATACACACACACACACACACACACATATACACAGATACTACTTAGATTGATTTTCTAATAATAATAATAATAATAATAAGGATGATGAACGCAAATGGCAAACAGCACAGACAAAGCTAGGAAAATGAGAAAAATGGAAATTTAGTAAATTTATAAAACAAAATCTGTCAGAGTTCTGAACTTGTCAGTTTTTGATCGTAAACACGTCAGACAACAACTGCTGTATCTAATCGGATGATGACGTCACTGGCAAAAAAATATATGGATGTATTACTGGTTGCATGACTTGCTGGCCATTGGTATTTTTTTTTTATTTTAATTTCGCAAATTGCTACAGCGATTTATTCACATCTGGATAGATCTGGAATAATAATAATAATAATAATAATGAAACTGTACAACTATTGAACTGTAATTGCTGCTGCTGCTGGATGGATGGATGGATGATGTTTCCTTATAGCGGCACCGACCTTGGGAAACTTATATTCATGTGTGTGGTGTAGTTGTAAAAATTTGTAGAGGTAAGTAGCCAAAAATAAAAGTCTAACTAAAATAATCAAAACGAAAACTCTCTCTCTCTCTCTCTCTCTCGTTCATTGCGTCTAGTCTGTAGTAGTATACATACATATACGTAACTGACCGTATGTAGTAGACAAATAATTTGATTTTCGTAATACAGTCGATTAATAATTAATTTAATATTTAAATAATTCAATGCAATGTACTTTTTCTAGTATCGATGATTTTTGAATGACACATAACCTGAATTCTTCTATAGTATAGTTCAAGTGCTTTTATTACTATTATTATTATTATTATTAGGTTAGAAATCGCGTTTTTATGAACTACTACTGCAATTTAATTAATTTCTATTATTACGAAATACATGCCGATTAAATGTTTATTTAATTTGACTGTTATTGAACAACATTGTGAAATATAAAAATTATTAGGTTACAGTAGGTAATAAGTGTGGATTTCAATTAAATTTTCCGTATTATCTACATACACAGATTTTCCTACAACTGTTTGTTAACACCCTGTAGTATACTCATTGTATACTACAGCCACCTTGATTAATTGCAATTGTATTCTGATATAGATAGATATTTTAGGTAGGTCTCTCAGAGGTATTATTATTTCTGGAACATATATTATTAACTATGAGTGTGGGTACTTGAATAAAATAAAAAGGCCTTGATATATTAGTGGTATACAATTGTAAAGTCATTCCATCAGCAGCAGCCAACTAGATCATCAGTCAATAATTACCAAATCTGATATACTTACAGTGAAATGATGTCATTTTTTCAATTAAATGTCTCATAAAAATATCTTTATAATAAGTACTAATAAAATCTTTTTTTATTTTTTTTTCATCTATTATACTAGATACATATTAATTTCCATGTAATATGACAAAATAATATCGAGATCGCAATTAAACGAAAATGGGTTAATTATTTTATTAATATAATTATGTAAATGCCACGCCGCCACTGTCTATTTGTACATTTCTATCTTGAAATGAAAATTAACTTGTAAAAGAAATAAATCGTAATCAAGTAGTCGTCGATAATTGGGATGCTAATTTTTTTAGACATTCAGAGTACTAAACTGAACGATGCAATAATAAAATAATTTCATTCAACAATGACATACCGATTTGTTATATGTACTATGTATCAGTATAATAAATATTAAGTACATAAAATGTATATAAATCAATCCCATTCTTTATTGTATGTACATACATATGTCTATGTCTATCTATCTATAATAATAACATTACGAGATTTATTTATCATTAGCTCACGATTCCGATTTTATTTCATTAGAAACGATAAATTATTATTTATTAATCGACAAAAGAATGTCTATTTTATATTTGTACATATGTATGTATGTAAATGTATTGCTAATTGCCAACAATTCTCTGTAGTACCGCTTGCATCGTATAGATGGCGCACAAAAACATTTGACAATGCATCGTTCAGGTTATAATCGCATCAAAAAAGTGATCAACCCGGCAACGAATTATAATAATATCAATTGAAAAATGATTATTAATGTAATTTATACACGTCTAATAGTAATTAATGTAACAAGAAAATTATAGTGCATATATACACGCTAGCCATTACGCAATCGAATTTATATACGTATTGCAATGATGTGTGTACATTTGAAAAGGTAAGTAAGCACTTTGTGTGTGTGTATTGAATCTAATCCTAATTATATGGGGGAGAAAAAAAACCTCGGAATATAAATAGAGAGAGTGAGAGTTTATTTATTTACTATATATAAAAAGATAATTGGTAAATATTTACACACATTTCGAATTGATGTGTGTACGTACACATTCACATCGTCGTATTAGATTGAGGTTAGATTCGTTTTTCTTGTTGTCAAGAAAATGCACCATCCATTATGTTATTTGATTTTTCAAAAGGTTAGTAATATTCGTATTTTTTTTGTTTCTCCGAATGCAACCACACACATATCTCATTATTATTACTATATGAGATGTGCATAAAAGTTCTGCAGCAACATTCCTTCCGTGTTTTACCGTGTTTTGTCGAAACACGGTAAACTACTGCCTGTTTAGTGTACATCATAAGTAACCGTCACATTCTTCTTTTACTTTGTTGCCAATAAGAAGAAGACAAAGACCACTACTACTACTAGTAGTAGTATGTATGTATAGTAATAATTAATCAAGTAGGCTATGCTTGTGAAGATTTGATTGTTAATTAACAAAATACTTATTGTACATAATCCGATGTCTTTGTCAAATTGAGAATTAGATTTTATATATACATAATCTATATAGTATAGTATATAGGCATGTAGATGGTCGTGACCTTTTCCTTTGACACGGAGGGCCTTCACAAGGACATTGACCGATTCTAATAATGACTGAAGAGTGAGAGAGAGAGAGAGAGAGGGATCGGATGAGGAGGAGGTGATGTCGATATATACATATTGTATTGGTGTATTATTATTATTATTATTATTTCTTTCAGATGTTGTTGTTGGGACATTTTTTTTTTTTTTCTAAATATTTTGTCACATATTATTTCAGTATACAGGGTGATTGTATACGGTATGGTCGTGACTTTTTACTATAATGATTTAATTCGGCAAATACGATATAGAAGATTATCGTAGTTTTTTTTTTTGAAAAGGCGACACTTTTTTAGAGTTGCGCCATTTTGCAGGCTTTTAAATTTTTTTTAAAGCATTTCTTATAATTCCTTAATACGGTGGTGATGGTTACATCTGTACGTCGCGCGCGAGCGTGTGGAACCTTCGAATAATTATTTAAATAATTGATTAAGATGTTTTGTTTATTTTTTCGGCTAGAGGCGATCTGTTTTTGGGTAGTAGTGTACCTATATCTAGTTGGCTGTGGTAGGTGTATGTGTGTAAAAAAAATATTTTGCATAATAAATGATAAAATTGCAATAAATTCAAAGTGACGGAAATATCCTTGGATTTTATTTTATTCAAAATTCATATGTGTGTGTGTGGTACCTGATTTCTCTCGTTTCCAGTACCCACGACCATTTTTTTTCCATCTCTATTTTATTTCATTAATAATAAATAATGTGCATTCAAACGCAAAAAAGATACAGAGGTGGTAGATTTATGTTTCTTGTCGAAAATTTGCAAAAAAAAAGAAACAGATTTTCATTTTTTTTTTTTTTTTAGATTAAAAAAAATACGCTTCGAATTTATTCGCTTGATGAAAATTTTATATTTTGTTTATTAAAAAAAATGACTGTGTAATGAGTCAGTGTAGTTTCAGTTGTCTGGTGGGGCGACAGCCAGGTGTGGCCCGAATATCAAAATTATCTTAGGTTAGGAATATGTATTTTTTTGCGGTTCTATAATAAATATTTAGAGGAAAATTGGTTACGTTTCTGGCTCGATCAACTCAAACATATAAATAATCTCTATAAGTATAATGGAGGTGGATAATTCTGCAACCCACGACTCATCATCTCATAATCAAATTGATTAAATTACGAAATTCAAATTTTATCTACTTTCACCTGTTCTTTTTTTGTCTCCCCCCCGCCCCCTTTGATTTATTATTAATTCAAAATAATTATCTATTATATTAATAAGGATTTTGAAATATTATATAGTCATCATTAGGTTGTGTGGAATAAGTTGTAGGCGGTTTGAATATGGTGGCATAATCAATTTATCAATGATAAAAATCTCCTTGAATGCAATCGTTAATTAATGATAGACGTTTTTGGTTATAGGGCGGGGAGTTGAAATAAAAATGTGTGGCCAACGTTGTACAACACCCTGTATATAAAAATTATAAATGTGCTAATGTTCGAAACAAAGCAAAAAAAAAATGTGTTTTTTTTTTGTTTTGGTTTGGTTTGCAACAAGTACGCGTCATACGTCACCTACGCAGAATAAAAATAAAAACATTTGCCAAAACACTTTGATATTTTAAAATTAGAACAAAAAAAAATCAATTTACATTGTTTTGCAAATATCTTCAAACAAAACAATTAGTTTATTTAAAAATGAATTAGCCAGTGGCGTGGCGCGCTGGTTATACAGGGGGTGCGATATGTATGCTGTATGCTGCAGCCGTCACTGGTATATAGCTAGATCATTAATCAGAAAGCCCAGTCGTCAACGGGTGAATAACATTTTTTTTTTTCTATTTAAAAATTTGAACCGTGACACTGGCTGACCACTTATGTTCTATTTTTTTTTTTGTCTTTTTCAATCTATTTTTGTTGTTTTACTAAAATAGATAATGATCTCCTTGTAATTTAATTATTAGATATGTACTTGTTTTGTTTCGTATTGGGAGCACAACTGCTGCTGCTGCTGCTGCTGCTCGTGGATTTAGTTATTATTATTATTATTATTATTAGTACTTATTAGGAAAATTAAATTCGCACCACTTAAAGCGATTATTATAATAAAAATGATACAAAAAACAGATTCTGTTTTCGACAAGGGCGTGTCTGGATTTCATCTAGTCTAGTTAATCGTTAAGTTTCAACAAAGAAAATGTGTAGTCAATTTTCTTGACAAAACATGTCCTTTTCCCCATTTCTTTTTTTTTTTCAATAATCAGTAAAATTTTATACAGGGTGTTGCCGACCCTCTGCCAAAAATTGTGTGTCGCAAAAAGATCAAAACACACTGGTTAAATTATGCAGAAATAGCAAATTTATTACCAAACACACTCAATGAGTTGAATTGAAATCTGTCAATGTCACTTACCTTTTCTATACTGATTATTATTATTAAAATTATTTCGTTGATTCTCACTATGATCACCACCTATTATTGTTCTATTAACAATTTTACTACTGTCACTAATGTCACCACCGTCATATTGTCGTCGCCGCTGCTCCAAATGTCTATCGAATGCACCCTGACTGAATTGCACCCATACAACCACAACAAGTGTACATAGAAATACAATGGCGCCCAATACTAGGGCGGAGGTACAACGTCGTTTGTTCATATTTTTCTCTCTTTTTTGTTTTTTTGTGGGAGGTGGGGGAAAATGTGAAAAGAGACTGCTGCGATTCGATTTCAGTATCTGCTGAAACAAAGAAAAATTCGAATTAATAATAATAATAATAATAAAAACCATTTGAAAATCTTGTAATTCAGTGACCTGAACCCGGACGAAGTCGGGTACTGTCTATGGTCTTTTTCACGCAAAGATGAAACCGAATTTGAACAATACAACCGAACCCAAGAATGAATAATAATCACCCTAATAATTTGTTTGCTTAATGCCCCATTGTTTAATTTTCAATGCAACCATATGCATGGTTGCATTCTTCGATTATTTATTTATGTTTGGGCCCCGCCCCCCACAGGTTGCGTATATGATGCTATGGTTCATTGCACAGTGTGTGCGCGCGCGCGCGCTAATGGCAAAACATGGATTCATGGAAATGGAATTTTAAGTAAGTAGATGTTGGGTGTTTTTTTTTCTCTTCTTTTTTATGTGTATAATGAATAAAAAGCCACTCTAATCAGTCAATCATATTTTTGAGGTTCATGCCAGTCGAAATGATCAGCATAATCTGATTTATTCTTTCGTCTTCTTCTTTTCCAGTGAAATTGAATCGTGTATAAATATATAATTGATATATCAATATAACCTAACATGGTCGTGATGAAACTTTTTTTTTTTATTTAAAGTGTTAATTTATTCATTATTTATAAATGTAATATTAAACATTCATAATTAAGTTTCTCGTTAATATATATAAAAAAAAAATCACTATGTCTGTCTTGAAATAGCATTTTGCTGCGAGAATATTAATTACCTTATTATTATTATTATTATTATTATATTGGATATTTACCTGTTAATTTCATCCATAAATGATTGAAAACACCGAACTGATCCAATCAGACAATGAAATGACAACATTGTCACTTGATTAAAATCTGAAAGAATAAAAAAAAAAAAAGAAAAAGTAAGTACGACGCCACTGTTTTTCTTGAGTAGAATGAATAAGTACATGATAAAATCCGTTTTTGGAAAAGAAATTATGTACATTGATGCCTAAAGTCATCTTGCCAAAAAAAAAAAACAAGAGAGAGAAGAAAATTCACCACGCGCTTGAACAGCCAACTTGATGACAGTCTAATGACATATTGTAGTGCCCATTTATTTATACATATGGCCGATTAAATTAAACAAAAACTGCCTGCGTACGAGCGCGCATTAATTAGACAATTATTTATCATCTGATCATGCTGGTATCCGCAACATAACCTATAAGTATTAATAATATGAAAAAAAGATAATTTATTGTGCTGCTGAAAATTTGTTTAGATGTTGTGCATTTTTAATGAATATTTCAATTTTGTTGAATTTTTTCAATTCATGGCCTACTAGGATTACTAACGTAACGTAACGTAACGATTCCCAAATAGACTACACGAATTCCATTGAAATGTCACAAATGAAGAAGAAGAGACGATTTCATCGGTTCATTTCGTCGTCGTCGTCGTCGTACATGACCTTGACCGGCCTTATTTACGCACATTATTTTTTGCTTGCTTTTACGTACGCGTTTATTTAATTAACTGTTGCGAATTTGTTTCAGTAGTCTAGCAGCAGTGTTTTTAATTATTACATTTTAAATTCATCCAACATATAGATAGACAGTTTTTTATAATTACGATAGTACTCTAGTACCACTACTATGTATGTTACTATGTAGTAATAATAATAAAAGAAGAAGAAGAGAAGAAGAAGAAAATAACACGTATGGATGGATTCTGTTATGTGTATATTTTTATTAAACAATCAATAAATTTGTTCTTTAAATAATCGTTATTTTTATTTATTTATTTATGATAATAATAATAGTAGTAGTAGTGCATTCATAGATCACTTGATCGAATGAATTATTTGACCATCTGGTTTTCGGCTTGTGTGTATGTGTGTGTGCGTTTGGACCGTACCAAACAAAAATAGACGTACTATTTCACAATATGCGGATAGTTGAAATCGAAATAAATTTCAACAAATTATTTGCATTTCCTTAATCCAACTTGAAATTTATTATAATGTATATCTCTCTCTCTCTCTCTCTCTCTCTTACTTTTTGTTTGTTTAGGTTAAATGCGGCTTCCGTGTTTTTTTTTTTTTTTTCTGTGTGTATAAATACGCGCCTATTTCTATTTCCGATAACGATGTATCGATATTTTTACTATTTATTATTAATTGGAAAAGAATTGTGCGTTTTCGATTGTTAATTTTATTATTAGTGCAAATAAGCAAAGTAAATTCTAACCAATATGTATTGTGCTGTGTGAGCGACACACAGAGAGAGAGAGAGAGAGAGAGAGACAGCAACTGATCGTATACGGCGATTAAAAACAAGGTTTTCAGTGTTCCGCAATCTTTGATTTCAAATTGAAAGATAAAATGTAAATATTTGGACTTATGGAAATGCTGGTTTTTTGTTTTCTGTTCTTTTTAGATGGGTATATAGACCCCCTCTCCCCGCCATCATCAAGGCACAAGGATCTTGGCGAAAAACCTAATAAAATAATTAATTGATCAGATTTAATTTCGTATAAGCGAATTTTTGTCACTTATCACATTTAATGGCCGACGAAAGGTTATCGAATTGTTTATGATAATTTTATCGCAATTTCAATGAGAATAGGATGTATAAAAAGAGACTGGCATCGGCCAGTGATAAGGGAAAATCATTTTTTGTCTCACAATTCATTCAGGGTTCGATATTAATAATTTTAAAAAAAAATTTAAAATTTTTGTTGATTTTTAAGTAAAGAAATGTATTGTAATTAATAATAATTTATGAAATTGTGTGTGTGTGTGTATTTTTATTTTTTTGCTGACCCAGGCAGGTTTTTGAACCAATGACATAATATACATATACATATAAATAATTCTAGTCAATCAAATAGTGTAGAACGCTAGATAATTAAATATTGACCGGTGCTACTGCAAAACAGACGAGATTTTTGACAAAACATTGACATTTCGAAACGAACAGAATCGGTCCGTTCGGTTCTTCTATCGAAATGCCAATTAAGTCATTGCTGTGGTGCACACGTCGTTGTCAAACGTTGTCGTCGATTTCCACTTGGAACTAGAAAGTCGTGTTGCGATCGATATGATTGATTGAAAAAAAAAAAAAAAAGGTGTTAGTGTATATTATAAATCTGTACGGTTTTGTTTATAGTACGCGATTTTTGATTGAAATTATAGTAGAATTAAACATCCAAAAATTTTAATATTATGCAAGGACGCCTATTTTTAAATCAATATAAATTTTAAATTAGACATCGTAAAAGCGATGAGTTGGTAGAAAATAAATTCTACACGAGTCTAATTTCTATTTCTTTTTTTTTTCAAACTCATTTTTATAGTAGTTTTAAATTATTCAATCGCGTTCGTCCAAATTCTTCTTTTTACCTTTTATCTTTTTGTATAGCCATAAAAAACAAAGTAGTTTCTTATTTGAAAGTTTCAGATTCAAACCCAACGGGCAGTTTAAACAAATTTAAGGGTGCGATTAGATCCACTAAAAAAAAAAAAACGAAAACACCGGCCGGCAAAAAAAAAATTGACGTAGTTCTCCCGAAACCAACTTTACGACGACGACAATTCTCGTGTTCACACTAAAACCAACAACCGCACAATGCGCTCGCGGACTACTACTACTACGACTGCTGGTCAACGTTTATGTGGTGTGTGTGGAGAATCCGTTCGTCACGAATTGATGATGATTAGGTTTGTTGTCTGTTCTCTTCTTCTTCTTAGTTAGTTAGTAGAGGATCGTTGTAATGATGATGGTAGTGGTGGTGGAAGGTAAGAGGTGATCCACCTCCAGTACGATTGCTTTTTTTTTTTGCTATCTGGAAAGTTTATTTTTGTGGGAGTTGAACGGGAAATAAAAAAACGAAAAAATGATGCCAATGATTGTTTTTATTAAAAATAATAAAAATGGAATAGAAATAATTAAAATATACGTTGCACATCACAGTGATTATAACCTGCGCAATAAATACGAATCAGATTCGCTCCGGCGGACGTGTCACACTTGGAACGAACCTAGTATAATATAATATAATATAAAAATAATTGCTTTTTTTTTACAAAAATATGAGACAATTTTTTTGTTTGTATGCAAATACATATGGCGTTCGTAATAAAAAATTTTGTAATTAAATCAATCGATATAAATCTATTAGTACCATATTAATATGTTTTCTATATTTACGTATACTTAACTAATATACACAAAGGCGTACGTATCTACGCCTAGAATACAACGGGGGGACATAACACAAAATATTGCACGCACAATTTAAAATAATACAAAAAAAGAAAAAGAAGAATTTTTACGTCACGTCAACTCTTCTCATTTTTCAAGCGCAATTCTCACCAATATTACAAGCAACAACAGTGACATGATCCAATTTTCCCGGTAAATTTTGTATTTTATCCAATATACGTTTCCTTCGCAATTTCTTTTCGTGATTCGTCAATTCAATCAGTACATTGGCTCGATTATCAAAATACAAATCGGGATCCTCTAATGTTTTTCGTTTAGCCGATGTGATGCTCATTGTGAAACTGATTAGATTTTCGCATAGTTTCTGAGCAGTTGTTATCGGTCGTTCGTGACCCGAAATGCCATTTTTTAATATGTCATCCATTAGCAATAGTTGCAGTTCGTAACGTTGAATTGGTGTGACAAATGGAATGCCATCGTCGTTACGTAAAACGTCCGTGTAATGTTTATTATTATTATTATGATTATGAAAATATGTTGATGGCATTCGTAGATCGATTGATGTTTTCGATTTTAAAAATTTATAACCGGCTAATGAGGAAGATTTTGTTACACTAGAAGAAGTGGAGGTAGATGGAGACGATGATGAACTGTTGTATTTTTGACTAGAAACCTGTTTCCGTAAACTACTCGCTTTATTCTCAACGACAAATGTCTTTTTCGAATCGCTTCGTTTCTTCTCAATTGACATTTGAATTTTATTTGGAACGTCCGAATTTTGTGATGATGATGATGATGAATTTGTACTCGATACGGATCCGAAATGCGATTTACTTTTACGCGGCGGTTTAATTGGCGGTTTCTGTTGCATTGATTGATGTGTAGATGGCGCTGTAGCCGGACCAACAGTATTGTCAACCACCGATACATCGGCGCCATTTTTATTATCTGCTGTACATGGAATGTTTTGTTTTGTCAACGTTTTCACTTGTTGTGTTGATTTTTTATTAGTTTTCTCTTTCTGATCTGAATTGACGGTGAATTTACACACATTCGGATCGAAATTATCAGTTAAACCATCGCTGGCAATTAGTATTATATCACCTTTACTAATTCTTGTTATTGACAATGTTAAATTACTCAATTCTGGATTGGTACCATCAACTGGACCTAGAGCACCTAATGCATCACGCATATCACGATTACTGTTCACATCGTGGGAACCTACAATATACAAGTGAAGGTAAATCAATTTGCGTCTGAATGTCCATGAAATTCTCGTCTATTATCAATTTTTCTGACCTTTTGTCAATTCTCTCATTCCATATTTCTGTGAATAAACATACGCCAAAGTGTCACCAACATTACAAACACAACACACGTAATCTGTATTACTTATTTTGACCAGTTCGCCATTTTCATTCTTTTTATATAGTTTGTGTTTTAGTGGCAAAACAACTGCAACTGTTAGAGTCGTTAACATACCCTATGAATTATATTATAGACAAATAATATTGATTAATTACAATTGATTGGTGAGATTGATCTACCTTATTTTCTAAAATGAGATCGTGTGCACAACCGAACGCTCTTAATAAACATATAAAAACGTCCTTTGTATTTTGAATTAAATTATGATTTAATGATGATGATTGAATATCGTCTTCAGTCTTTTCATTAAGAATATCAAATGGTTGCACGTCATTAAAAATTGTTTTATTTAAATAATAGAGTGAAGCGTGAACGGCACATTTCGCTGCTATACTCGCTTTTTCCCCTTTAAAAATAAATAATGAAAATTAAAAAACGAGAAGAGGAGGAACAAGTTTTAATATAAATTGTTTCGCCCCCGTACCCCAATTCACACCGTCAGCCACTGCCATTATTGCCGAATCATTACGTACAATAATACCAAAACAATCAGCAATTGGATCGCCATTTTTCAATTTGGTCACTTGATTCTGATCGTATAAACTGTCCGAAATTCCATAAATGTATTCAGATTTTCGATTCCATTCAGTTGGTAGCATTGAATCGGAAGTGTTTACGTCTAAATTGAATTTAAGAAAAAAAAAAATGTTTCAGCAATCAAATAAAATCTCAAAAAGAAAAATTAAAATTAAAGCCAAAAAACAATCACAAGGCCAACTTGTGCACATTTTATTGCCATTAATAGGTTAATTTCATATAACAACTAAATAGGAGGTTAGTAAATTATTAATAACCGCAAATAGGGATGAAACATGAAAAATGCATAGCTAAAATCTACGGTGCGTACAGGTGCAAGGAAAAATACACATAAATTGCAAAATAATAGCTCTATTTTGTTAGAACTAAACGAAAATTAACAAAGTATCAAAAAAAAAGGTCCATGCGTGATTATTATTATTAGTATTATTTTTCTATAAACCTTTGCTCGATTGTTCTTGTTGCTGTTGAATTCGTTGAATTTGAATAATTTTCCCTTTTTTCTTATTGTGATGATGGCGATGATGATGAAATGGATTTCCCTCACTTTTCGATTTTGTTAACGAATACGCATTATTATTATTATTATTATTTTTTTTTATCGGTGTTTGTGATTTATCTGTATTTTTACATGTTTTATTAATTCTACTCGTTTTATTAGTAAAATCGTTTCTGTCTTCTGCCACCTTATTAATTACATTCTCTTTCGCTAGCACTTTCTTACCATCACCTGAATTAGCATCGTCATTATTATTGCAGCATTCTTCTTCTTTTACTTCTTCTTCTTTTTTATGAACATCATTTTCACAAATTTCTTTGTTTACCACATTATTATCACAACCTAGTAAATTATTATAAAATTCCTTATCGATTATTTTCGTTTTCTCAATTTCAATTATTCCTTCTCCTCCTACGTCACCACCACCACCACCACTACCTCCACCAAAATCCGATATACTTCCTAAACTTAAACTTTTACTATGACGTTTCGGTTTATTTGTAACACAATATTCATTGCCAGCAACTTTTATTATCATTGTTGTATTATCAATTGGTTGGCCATGAATTTGTTGTTTCGGCGATTTTAATTGATTATGAATTGAAGATGAAGAAGATACTAAAAGATATGATCAAAATGATAGTCTAAAATGAGTTCTCATATTTATAATTAATTAATTTTAGAGTAGATAAGCAAATGGATTATTAATTAATGAATAGAGAAAATCACACAAAATGATCGTAATTTTACCAATTTCCTCATCGTTTTCTGGTGTATCAATAAAATCAATATCATCGTCCGGTACAGATAAATGTTTTTCAGTTCGTTTAATTGTTGTTAGACCGCCATTCGGTCCTGAATAGCAACCGGTAATTGTACTCGGACCACACTGATATTTTGCCAATTCATAATTTGGTAAATCAGTTGGTATTTTACCATAAACTATCGATGGACCATCACATATTCCAATATGACTATAAGAAAAAAAGTGGGCCAATTCGTATGTAATTGACAAAATGATGAATTGCAAAAGGAAATTTACCCTTGTAAGTATTTCGTAACAAATGCATTTTCATTGATGTTGTTTCGTTTATTATTATTACGTGGTTCATTATGGAAACTGAGTTGTCTAAAATAACTGCTGACGCGTTTTCTGAGCGAAGGCATTGTTTTTTTTTATTGAAGAATTTTATTAAAAATCTACATTTATAGAAAAAAAAAACAACAAATCAAATTATTGGACACTACAAACATAACCTCACCTCGTTTAATTGTAGTACCCGATGAAAGTTGAGATTGTTTTATTATCGAAAATAAACAAGTACTACACTACTACATATTAGATACCGTCTTTTCAATTAATAAATAAATGATATGCATTGTACTACTGATAATTTATAATAAGTTTGTTCGAAAAATGTTGATTATTTTGGTCACACCTACACTCATGCCCAAAGGACATTTTCTTCTTCTTTTCGATATTTTATTTTTATGCAACCAAACATACACTGGCTCAATATGTCTTAGCGTTTATTTCAATTCAAATAAAATTTTTACATACAAAACAACATTAATATAAAAATATAATAAATCCGTATAAAGATATTGTTAATTACTAGTTTAAATCAATGAATTGCGCAATAATTATCATTACTAAATTTAATTCTCTTCACTTATAATATTACATATTGCTTCTTTCTCTATCCATTCGAAATGCCATTCCAGATGACAAAATGGGCGATCCTTTCCTATGAATAGAATCAAAAGTGTAACTGTTGATTGCCGGCTTTCTTAATCGTTTTAATCGTCTCACGTTACAGTCCCCCGTTAGTAACTTACAAAGACTACTATGTGGACTAGTGGATGATGCCGATGATGCCGCTTCTGATGATATTAAACTATTACGTCTTGGTGTTAATTGTGTTTGGTGTAGTAGCGATCGACGTGGTGCTGGACGTAATTTAACTTGTTCTAGAATATCTAATGGAACAGTGGCTGTTGCTGTCGCTGCTGCTGATGCGGGTGTGGGCGTACGTCGATATCGGTTTAATGGTGTGGTAGATCGGTCCTGGATTTTTAACAAAAAAGAAAAAAATTACGTATACAAAGAATATTTTTTTATTATTCTTTCTTACCGATGCTTTTCTTAATTTCACTTTTAATATATCATCTAAAGTAATAAGAGGTCTACTCTTATTTTCCGATGCCGTTCCTTTGATTGGTTTCTTTGTTGATAATGGAAATTTGGGAGTGCTCGATGGTGTCATCATTAACGGTAGAAGAGGTGCAAGTGGTAGAGGTGGTGGTGGCGGTGGCGGCGGCGGAGGTGGCGGTGCAGGAGGATGTAGCTGCGATTGAATATAATTCGGTGGTAAGGATAATGAAGAAGGTGTTTCACAAACTGCATCGCCGCCTTTGAAATAGTGCTGGAATTGGTCACGTAATGATGTCAGTTCGGCACGTAGCTGAGTGGTCTCAGCTAATTGCTGTTTTATCTGATTGTGAATAATTCAGATTATTTCAAAAAATAAATTCCATATAGTTTATAATTCTACTACTACCGTTGTCAGGTCATCACGTAAATTTTTGACACTGTCCTCACGAGCTCTCTCATTATCATAAATCTGCTCAATTTGCCCTTTTAACGTGACAATTTCATTATTCAATGTACTTATTTTACATGTTAATTTTTCAACATAAATTTTATAATTGTCACACTTATTGCAATGATCCTCATCATCAGATTGGCCCAGCATGGAATTGTCTTTTTCTATTTTACAAAAGTAATTCATGCCCTGCAAATGTTATTTATTTCAAGTAAAATATTAAATTAATAGATAGATGGCACAGTTTTAAAGAAAAACTAACATTTCTAATTTGGATACCCAATTGACTGCAAACTTTCAACATGTGAAAACTCCATTTTATTGATGTTCTACTGCATCTGCAAACGGTTAATGAAAACCAAACTGTATTGACAGTTTGAATGTAAAATAAAAAGAAATAGAGACAAACAAACAGTGCACTTTCTTTATCATAGTGTACACTACGTCACCATGTGTATTGTAAGTTGCCTATATGTGTTGCGATAAAATTTACCTTTTTAAATTATTCATAAAGTGATGATAAAATTTTAAATTCGAATTCGAATTTGCGTTATTACAAGATGACAGTTCCAACGATTTTATACTTGTATTTAATTTCGCATAAGAAATATTTTTATTTTGATTTTTTGACATATTATTATTATTATTCAATGAAATGTTACTTTTCGGCGTCGTTCTACAAAAGCAAAAATCAATTGAAAAAAAAAAACTCAACTGCGAGTGCGAAAGTTTTACTTGTTGTGAATTTTATTCTTTATCACCATTTTCCTTTTATTACTCGCCAATAATTTGATACTGTTTGTTTTATCTTTGCTAATCACTTTGTCAGGTGGTGGAGTGTTGAAATTGACATTTGAACGTGAATCGATATCGACACTATTGTCTAGTTTAATTGTTGATCTAAAAATTGAATTAATCGATATATTTGGATATTAGAGAATTTTAATGGAAGTCCATCTTTACTTTGAAGTATTCAGCCATTCTACATTAGCTGTATCGTCAGTTTTTCGTCCACTTGTTGTTTTTCTTTGAACAAAATATTTATCAATAGTATTCGTTGCTGATGGGTGGGGGGTAGTTGTCGAATGCACTATAGCTTCAATTGTTTCTTTTATAATAGTTTCTTTTAAATAATTGTACATCAATGCAGACTGATTGCTGCCATTGATTTCTTTATAATTTGTCGTAATTTCATTTATTGGCGTCGAGCTGTTCTCTTGATGTTTATGAAATTGTTGCGGTGAGAAAAATGTATTGTCTTCGAAATCCTACGAATCAATTTTGATTTTAGATTAATATCTTGTTATTTTATTCCTGTACCTTTTTCCATTTTACTTGCTGCTTGGACAGTTCCAAACTAATTAAATGTTTATCTTTTAAATACGGATTCAATACAATTTCATCTGTTGGATGGAAATTTGTCGCTATCGACGGTTTATTTTTATCATTTTCCAGTATTTGCGATCTGTTACTGTCGTCATCTGGTTGTAAAATCAATTTCTGACTGTTTTTCGGTGTCTCGAATCCATTATCGATCGTCGATTTAATATTTTCCGAAAATACTATCGAATGTTCTATAAGTAACGTACAAAAATCTCTCGATTAATATTAGACTAATTAAAGTGTTGATTGCTATTGATTTCACACCTTGATTTTCATCATCAATTAAACAAATATCACTATCATGTCGTCCAGCCGTTATACTACCTGTAGCATTATCAAATAGCGATTTCAGATTCATTGTGTGTAAACTGTTATTCAATTTGGTCAAATTACGTTTTCTAATTACACTGCTCATATTGTTCGACTGTGGAATTATTGGTGTACAATTACTATTACCACCACCACCACCACCACCAAATAAATCGATTCTGGTATCATGAAATCGACTCTTCTGAACATTAGTTTGGCTAGACTAAAAAAAGAGAACAAATCCGATATAAATCTATCGATTGAATCCTATTGGACGGGGCTTACTTTTCTACTGTACAGATTAACAGGTGGTGTAGTATCTAATTCGAAAGAATCCTTTTGTTTTAATTTCGAACTTCCTACTGGTCGTACAGGTGTTGAATAATCCACCGATGGATTATGAATGGTTTGATGAATTGTGGAGGATGATGGTGGTGACCATTTTTGTTGCTGTGGTCGGGTGGTAGTTTCAATGCGTTTCTTATTTTTACTTTTTCTAGTTCGTTTTTTACGTGCCATCGTATAAAAAACTTTTATGAGATTCGTTTACTTATTAATCACAGAAATGTTAAGAATTTGTTGAAAAAAACACGATTTTTTAACCGTTCAAGTTCAAATATTTTCGGTTAAAAAACAAATTTCGAATATGTCATTTGTTGAAATGTCGTGACAGAATTCTACGGCGCCGTCCAGTAAAAAGAAGAAGAAAATGGACATACGTTTTTTATTCGGTCCAAAATGGATATTTTAGAGCGCAATATTTCATCTAGAAAACTTTGCTACAACAACGCACACACTACCAACTCAAATAACTGTTTAATATATTTTTCCAGACAATCACCATTTGGCCAATTTCTAGTAGCATTCACCACTGGCAGCAATGCAAATGAATTATGCTATTTGAAATTTTTTGACACCGATCAAAATCAATGTGTAGAAAATCTTAGAAAACTGTTTCCGAAATTTTCACTTAAAGAAAATTTGAATTTTGTGCCCGCCGACAATGAATTACAATTGCTATTAAAAGGCACCGAATTTCAAGTAGCCGTTTGGAATGAGTTGCTCAATATTAAAAAAGGGTAAAAAATCGTAATCGTCTACTTGATTAAATCGATAATTCAAAATGAATTCTTTTTAGGACTACTGTTAGTTATGAATATGTAGCAAATGCTATTGGTAAACCAAAGTCTGTACGGGCTGTTGCAAATGCAATTGGTAAAAATCCCATTTCGTATTTGATTCCATGCCATCGTGTGATAAGGAAAAATGCAACAATTGGCGGCTATCAAAGCGGCTTAGAAAGGAAAATTCGAATGCTGCGATATGAAGGAATCGATCAATTTTAATTGATCAAATCATCGACAATTGATGACTTCAATTGATTTTTTATTTACAAATTGTTTATTACAAATACATATATATTGAAAATCAATTATTATTATTAAATCTAATTAGTAGTATTATTATTATTACATTGGTACAATTTGTTATTATTTATTTTATTAATTTTATTCATTTATTGTTTTTTAATTTATTATTTTACAAACGTCGTGGTCCATTCTACTATCACAGATTAAAAAAATTATCTATTTGAAAGAATAATAAAAATCGAGAGCTCAAATCGAAGAAGGTATTTTCCAGGTAATTCCAACTCTCCGATTTAATTTAATACAAAAAATAAAAGTACGACGAGTTACATACGTGTCAAATTGAATATAAAAAAAAAAAAACAACAGAGCAACTTAATAAAAACGATAGCATGATCAAAATGAGATCAAAATCAGAAGAAATGAATAGATCCGATTATATTAAAACATTGATTCATTATTGTTACTTAATTATGATAAAAAAAAAAGTGAGAAATTATATAAACTAAAGATCTACTTAAAGTTTTCGACCATTCAATCTTATTTATTTAATTATTATTATTTTTTTATTAATTTAATTCTGTACCTGCGCAATAGTTTCTTCAGCTAAAAGAAAATAACAAATATATATATATATAAGTATGTATAGATATTCGAAAACTATCTATAATTACATGAATTAGTAATACATAATATGGTACCATAATGTACAACCGCAACTATTTACATTATACCTTGGAAATGATTATACATTCTATAGAAGTATAGAAACAGTTTTGTTTTTGTTTGTTTTTTTTTCTGTGTGAGAGACTGACTACGAATGATAAGATAAGATAAAACGTTGAATTTTGCCGAAGCGTTTCATTCCTGATTACTAGTTAGGTACTACTACTGCACATACTAGATAGGAGGTACAATATAAATATTTCTTTTTTTTTTTTATATATATATATATATATATTGCACAATAAACTTCATAGACATTTCCTCTAATCACTTTTGTACTGCTGATTTTCTCATTGGTTTTATATAAAGGTACTACTAGGAGCAGTGGCGTAGATCGCGATCACAAATTATTATTACTACTATTAATTAATTTTGATTTCAATTGAATTTTGCCAAAAAAAAAAAAATTAAATAAACAATCGGTCATCCATGCAGATGGTATTGCCCCAAAAATTAAAGAATAATAGGAATGGGATTGGACCAATTGCATGGATCGAATTATTCCATCCTATATGTTTTGTTTTCAATTAGTCGTCGTATTGGGATATTGAAACATTGTTCCATGTGTATAACCGGCCGATCTGACAGCTGGCCGTGGCGGTAACTGTGGTGTCACCTGTCCTGAACTCGATTCACTACTTGATCCGTAACGTGGCGAAATTGTCGGTGGTTTGGCAGGTGTCGCCGGTGGAATACTGTAGTATTTATTTATCGAAGGAGGACGGAGAGGGGTGGGGTGGGAGTAAAGAATTCGTTTTATTCAATATAATCAATTAATATCATTTGCATCATATACATACTTGATACCACCATTGGCATGGGGCGGTGTCGAATTTATTGTTGTTGATAATGATGACGATGACAAAAGTGGTTCCCGTGGCGTACGTGGTGCATTAATATGAGCGTGCCGTCGCATATGTAATTGAGAAGCATTCGTTGGCCGCAACGGTAATGTACATCCACCGCCGCTTGTTCCACCAGCTAAAAATAAAAGTGACGGATGGTGACTGGGCAACGTATGAAATACACCACCAATAAATGATGTGTTTGGTGATGTTCCCGGTTCACGGCGTGGCGGCAATGGTGGCGGTGATTGATCTTTTGGTGGCAGCGGTGGTGCGGATGTCGATTGTTTTGTCTAAAAATGCAAATAAAATTTATTATTTTAATATATATATATATATATGAAAAAAAAGATAATAATAATAAGTTAGGTTAGATAACAATTGCCTACGTACTAGTAGTAGTCTGACATTTTTGTTGATTCTCACCTGCATAGGTGAAGATACTTCCGAACTATCTTTCCTTTTCCGTGGTGGTAATGGTGGTGGTGGTGGTGGAGGCGGTGTAACCGTTAATCGGGGACTTGTCGCTTCACCACCCGATACAGCTGTTGCGACTGATGTCAATGATGAGGCCATTGATGACGATGACAGGTATGGTGTTGGAGGTAAGGGTGATGTCGGTGTGCGTGGTGGTGCTCCCGGACTGTTTGGTGCACCACCAGATGAACTGGTTGAATGCATTGTATGACGATATGGTCTATAACAGAGGAAATATGTGTTTACATACAGCCAAAATGAAAATTGAAAAAAAAAAAAACATAAGTTAGGTTAGGTTTCAGCGAATAGAAATCTTATAGATAACGTACAAATGCGATTGAATGCTGATGCCACTATCCGATGACCTTGGATGTCGATAGGACGTAGTCGAGGCCACTGAACTGACACTTGAACTTCGATTATGTGTCAACCATGTCATTAGACTTTGAGAGGCTGGTGAATTTGGGCTCAATGTCGGACTGTTTTGACCTGTGCCAATTTGTACCTGATCAAATAGAAAATGATTGATTGAAGTCAAATTTCATCTTAAATCAACAACAAACGGATTGTGTTCGATTACTTGTGCAAATACAGCACTGTCACTGTCGCTATTACTACTTTTCAATGAGTCCTCATTCACGGTCATCGTTGAGCTCATTGTACTCATAGCACTTGCTATTACAGAACCAGTACTACGTTTTGGCTGAATTCGAGAAAAATAGATAATGTAAATAAAGTAGAAAAACAAAAAACACCATGTCTCTCCTTATTTATTCGTACCTTAATTCCTGGACTTTTCAAACTTAAATTCGGCCATTTTCTTGGAAACTTTGGTAATTGTTTGCATCCTCTCGGTTCAATTTCCATTGATTTTTCATACAGATAATTTTGTATATCCGTATCGGGCATATCGCCAAAAGGATTTAAATTTTCCAAGAAATTCTATAGAAAAAATAAAAATTAATTCGAGGTCACATTCAGAACGAGCAATTTTTGCATTCACTTTACCCGAATCAACACCTCAACTCTAAAACAGTACGGCTGATTTTGATACTGTTGAATTTCACTTGTAATTTCCGCTACTTTTCGCCGTTTAAAGAAATTGATCAGTTCAGTATTCGGGAGATAGTCCGAATTACCCTCTTCGATATGTAAAATGTTTGATAAATACATGCCTAACAAAACAATACAATTCCAAAAGTAAGAAACTGAGTAACATTTTTTATATCTTTTCTTTTTTACCTAAAAATGGCACACACGGTGGATTAATCGATCGCAGCTTTTCTTGGTATTTCTTAAAATGATCATCCACTTTACACTCATCCAATACTTTACGGTATTGTTGGGAAATCGACTAAAAAATTACAAATCTATGCGAAAACTCCTACGCAAAAAAAAAAAATTGATTCTAGTTTACCTGAAATGTGAATTTCAAACGATGCACCGCTGCCGATTGCGTAGCTGAACTAATTGCTAGTACACCATTGAAATTATTCATTTCATTTAAAGCGATCATTATTTCGCAAATACGATTTACAACGGCTACACGTTCTTCCAGATTTTCAGTGTCTACTATGTTTTTTTCCAACCATCTTGTGAACTAATTGTCAAAGTTATTATGAAATGAATGTTAAAAAAAAAAAAAAAAGAAAATCAGATCGTAACTATTTTTGACTATCCAAAATAATTTATTTTGTATTAAAACTTACATTTGTTGTATGTTTAATCATTTTCAATAAATTCGGACTCGTAATGTCTTTGTTCTTTTTTGTCCAAACTGTTCCAACTAATTCACTAGGTTTTATTAATCTTGAAATAAAAATAACATTAACAATTCAAACTAATTAAAATTATAAATAAAATAAACGAATCAAATATGTACAAAAATTATTATCGAAAATAGAGTCAGAAAAGTTAGGTTAAGGTTAATTTTCTTAACATTTTTTTCCGTTCCGAAATTTCTAGAGTTAAACTACAATTAAACGTACCTGTACAAGTCGAATTCTATAATTGTTAATTGCCTGGCAATTTCCAATGGATGCAACGTTAAAATACTGAATTCATCTTCGCGCACATTTACAATATGCCATTCGATTTGCGGTGGTATTTCGACAAAAGCGACATTATGTCTTTGATTATCGTTTTCTTTCTAATTAATCAAAAAGCGATTGAAAGAAATTAATTAAATACACACGAGCAAAACTTTGAAAAACTCTCATACTTTTCTTTTGATTGTTTTCTTAACACTTTCCACCCATTTTTTCATATTTTGTGCAGCGACAGATTCGAGAAAATCTTCTAATTTCGCTAATAGTTCTGGATCTCTTTCGAAATCGTAGAAATGTTGATCGACCCAATGCCGTAGAACATTTAATACCCTATCGAATGTGATTTTTAATTAGTCAACAATTGGCCATTTTAAAATCGCGCCTACCTGAATTGTATTGGCTGACAATATTCTTTTTTATATTTTTTCCAATCTTCTCTTTGATTGCTCTTCTGAAATTTGTCTGTATCATTCAAATCTTGTTCATATACTTTTGATGGGTCCGGTATGTGAAATCTACATGAAAAAGTACAGAGGAAATAATCAATTTAATTTACTAAATCGTCTAAAATGAATTGATCACCTACCTTTCTATTAATAAATCTAGTAAATTATTTGGTGAACAGAAACTTCGGAAAGTTGTTAGAAATGTTTTAACAAATTTCGGATCCGCATAAATATGATATGTGAGCCGTTCAACTAGTTTATATAAAGTAGCACCCTAAAAATGCAAAAAAGCATAATTATCCTACGAGGTGGATGCTCGTTCAAAAACGATTTACTTTTATCAGTGGCACACCGCCGCCATTCTCCCTTTGCTCTAAAATTATATTTTCCGAACTATCCGGTTCGGCAAATTTGTATAGTTCCGGTGGTGGTAACTTTAATGGATGCTGTTGCTCTATTCTAGCCAATATACTATCTAATACACGTTCTAACATCGATCTACAATCAATCACAATAACAAACACGCGTAATAATAAAATAACATCAATTTCAACCTATTATTTAACATAACTAAATCGGCCATCCATGAATTCTTCTCATCAACAGTTTTTGCACATAAAATAACACTAGGCATCTGTCTAGGAACAATTTCAAATGCAAATTTCACTTCCTCCGTGTCCTCATGGTCTTTAATTTCAACCTAAAAGAAAATCAAATCAATTTAAGAATTCGAAGAATGGATACTTTTGCAATTTCATTTTACTTTTCGCATGAAAAAACGTTCTTTTAATTTAAATTCCGGATGTGAGGTATGATGAATTGAACTTTGTCGTCTAGATGATGACGACGATTTACATAAAACCATTAAACCATCGAATAGAAAAACACGGCGCTCGGTTAAACGTTTTTGATTGATTTTGATTAATGTGTCTTCTGTGGATTAAAAATCGAATAAATACGCTGCTAGCTATATTCATATTTCCGATTACGTTACCTCGAATAAACTCATTACAACATTGGCCTAGATCCTTTGAATCCCAGTTTTCCACAACTTTTTCTAATTCTTGGATTTTTTGTATTGCCGCCGATCGTCGCATTTTAATTTGATTTAATGTACCACAACTTCTCGGCACCATTTGCGATGGTACGCAATGAGCTGTGTGAATTAAACAATCTTAGATTTTACGAATTTTAACTGGCTAATTATTAATTTTTTACTTAGTTCATCTCGCAATGGTTTCAACATGCCTTCAACTTCTGTTAACATTTCCTTATCTTCTGGCGCCGGTGATAAACCTATTAATAATCTAAAAAAAAAACATAATAAAATCCCGATAAACCGATTTCATTTCACATAAACCATTCGCAATTTACCTAATGAAATCCATATACGAAAAAAAATGCCAAATAGGATATGTTAACAATGCAGGTAAATAATACTTTAGTGCTAAATGCATTCCATGGCCAGCTGTATGTAGGGTTGCCTGCTGCTTGCACAACAGCTCCAATAGCGTTTGACGGCAAATTGGTGAAGTGACATCGCGGCCATATTTGCAATAGACATCGAACTCTTTCGCTTCCGCTAGTTCTTTTTTTTTTTTTTTTGTTTTTTTTTACAAATAAAATTAATTTATATTTACGAAATAAGTGATAAATTAAAAAAAATAATATTAGTGCGTATTGATATTAATTTAATTAGAAAATAGTGAATTAGTGATTACCTTCAAAACAACTACCAATATACGGTGCTTTATATTCCGGGGCCATTTCCATTACATCTTCCAGACTGCCGGTTAGTGTGTAGGTGACTTCGTAGATATCAGAAATATTTGAGAAAATTAGTTCAATATCTTTTGGATCGGAGGTAAGTTTTTTAATTTCTTCCCTACAATTATAATTAGTAACAATTAGCCACGCAAGATATGACGCGTTAAAACAATTTTCAAATTGTAACGTTTTTCCTTTTTTTGTTCCGCCATTTTGTATTTCTACATAAAATATTATTGTAATACTTACTTGAATACTTTAATTATCATATGAATATCTTTTAAATACGCTTTTTCCGATGCAATTAATTCGCGAACAGCTTCTTCATATGTTGAACTTGTACGTGGTGCAGCTGAAACAAGGATTTCATTCATACGCTCCGACACGTTATTGCTATTGCCCTCTTCCTGATAGAACATATCGGTGAGTGCCTAAAAATGGAGTGCCATACTATTCAATTTCGTGGCATATAAATGTGATGATGCGATGAAATGAACAAGAAGAAAAACTAATTTTGATGATAATCTATTATGATGGGCACAGAATAATACACACAGAAATATTTTGGAAATAATAAAAAAAAAAAAAAATCGAAATATCTCGGCAACTTCTGTACTATTAGTATTCTGTGATTATCATTGTGGTGGCAGTGGTAGTGGTGATGGTGAGGTGTAATTATTATGATTAGGCGAATTTTAATTCTCCTGTAGAATTTGCTATCTAAAAATATGACTTGTTCAATGGTGCATTTGTGCTGTGTGGAGATTTTGTCATCAAACAATAAAAAGGAAAAGAAAAATCGTGGTTTTGGTTGAAAAAAAAAGTTTATTTTGTGCTGTTTAAGTGTGGTGCAATTGAAAAAAACTATCAATAAGGCAAGCAAGCAACTGAAGAAGCTAGAAAAAGTAGAAGAAGAAATGGAGAAACAGAGAAAAGAAGAGAACACGATCGAGATTCACTACGATAAAGAATATAGAGAAAAATTCAAATATCTACAATAAAAGATAAGAAAAAATTCATTTGAGCCCCAATAATTATCGTTGACATTATTGAATGCCTATAATTAATCATTTAATTAACCACCTTCATGCATTTATACATAAAATATTCCGTTATTATTAAACAAAAAAACAAAAGTAAAAAAAAAAATGATAACCGCTACGTACCATGAGTGTGGGCTTGTGGCGCAGCGTGTAAAGCAAAAAAAGAAGCAAATTCTTATAGCATCTAGAATTAAAACTATTTAGCCTAAATTTAATAAATATTTAGTCCAGATATATAAGTTATTTCGCTTAGAAATTAACTTCTAAACACTTTATTAATTTTTTCATTTGTAATTCATTAAAATTTTCAATTCTATATTTATTGAAACTAACCAAAATGTACCTAATTTGAATAGAGATAATTTTAATCTAACACTAATCCTACCTTATCGACTTTCATAGATATTTGAACATCTTGAAATGTTATTTCAACATGTTTTATATTCTTTGCATAATTTCCAACTAATTTCAATATATCGGCTGATATATATTCCAAAACGGCGACTAGAAACAATGATACAGTTGAATCGACTTTGTACGCTAATAATTCCTAAAAAGAAACCCACTTCCGTTTAACGTCCCTATTAATTAACATTAATTTTTTACTTTTTGCATAAGATTATGGATTTTATCAACTGGAAGTAATAAAACGGATTTTTTCTTTCCTCTTTCCAATGCCTCCTGCGCTTCTTTTAATGCCCACTTATCGATAGGTGTTGGAAATGTGTTTTGCACTCTCGATTCAACATCCTGAAAATGTTTTTTTTGTATTTACTTTTCCGTAATAGAAAAAAAGCATTTGTTTTTTTTTTTTTGTACTTGTACTGTATGTGGACTGGGTTTTGCACATAGCATACCCAACAATTTGATACATAAACATTCGACATATTCTAGTGCATCGTCTTGTGCACCTAACGATGGATGCACTTGTTCCAGCACCTGAAATATAAATAAATTCCATTGTTCGATGGATTTTGTGCTCCACCCCAACACGGTCGAGACGGGGCATTCCCTAATCTCATCCGAATTAAGAGATGCTCAAAATGAGTATTTTAATACCTTTTTCAATGCGGAAGTTAAAACGCCCTTCCATTTAGACGAATTCTCATTAAAATCATAATCCAAACCAATGATTTTTTCCATTTTGTACTTCATTGTGACATTTGTAAACAAACACTCGTTTTTTTTTTCACATAAAATAAAACGCCATTATTGTCTTTATTAATATAGTTATATGTAGAAATAATATTTTATAAAAACCAAGATATAATCAACAACAATATCACAATAATATCAACGATAACAATAATTAAAAAGACCCATAATAATAAACAATAAAGCAACACTCCCGTGTCCCGTTGCATTACTTAAATACACACAAAATTAACATACATTTTGCTTAATGCTAATTAATACACTCTGTAAAATATTTTTTAAAAAAATCAATGGTTCTTTTTCTTTTGACTATTCGTTTTTTTTTTTTTTTTGTAATGCTACTTGTAAAAAAATAATATAAAATGGGACCAATTCAAGCTGTCAATGTCAACAAAAATATTGACAGATTGACAAGATGCAAATGGGTGGCTCCATCGTTACGCAATCGATTAAAATCGCGATGCGATGTTTGTTACATAAATCGATGTGTGGTAATGAGGAGACTGGTTAGATGGCGCTGTAACGCACAAATTGCGACATAGTTTCGAATTATTATTGGGATTCGATTAGGTGCTAATTGATTTTAATTTATTAGTCCAATAAGTGTGTGTAGAATAATAAATTAACAATATAGTTTCAGAAATAATTTATTTAAATAGAAATAAATAATGTGTAATAACAATTAAAAGTAAAAAATATACAAAAATATACAATAATAATAATAATAATAGTAAAGGGTCCACCCGCAAAAATTCAATACTGAAATTGAATTAGGGGTGAGTTTTTAGGAACATAGCGAAATACATATTGTTCTTTGTTTTTTTTTAAATAAACTTAACATATAAATTCAACTAATTAATATTTAATTTAATAAATAAAGCTAAATTTGATATGCTCTCATTAAGTTTTGTTTGATTAATTCATAAATTCGCACTTTCATTCTAAAACAAACTGAAATTTACAATGTCGTTTCATTTTTATCATCGTTTCAATGATATTTGAACTTATCATTTATAAAGAAATTAATTTTTAAGAACAATTATAATCATATATTTTAGGACTAGATGTATTTTGACTAAATTTTTTATTTTATATACTAAAAGTAATACTGACTAATAAAATTAGGAAGATTATACAGGGTGTTTCAGAGATAGTGGCAAAAATTCTACCATCTACATAGAGTGGAATCAAATCTGAATTAAAGCTTCGGATTGATAATATGAACTCTCGTTTACATATACAGTACCACCCTGTATATGTTTGCTCTACATACTACATTTATAATAATTAAAAAGAAATTACATTTTTTTTTTTTTTTTTCGCCAACAATCACTATTAAATTATCCTATAATATTTTTATCCATTTAAATAAATATAGGATGAAGACAATAAAAAAGAATTAAAATAAATAGCATAAAAGAGAGAAGGTTGCGCGTTATCTTTTTTATCTGTTATTAAGGAATAGAACATTGTTATCACCATAGGTATCTTGATCGATAATACCATTGTCACCTTGATCCTCTTCTTCTGATTGATTGAATAATTTTTCCAAAAATCGTGATTGAGAACGTCGTTTACGACCACTGAAACAATAAGCAAAAATAAATTCGAGTTTTTCGATTGATTTGTAGAGGAAAATTTTAATTTTGCCAATTTTCTTTTCCATCAGATTTTTTTGACTGACTGATTGGTCAAGGATCGAATAATTAACGTAAGAAGCGCTTATTTATTTTTATAGTTTTTTGATTTTTTCAAATGTTATCGACGAACTGTAGTGTATTTTGTAATAGAACTGTCAAGGTTATCATCATCATCCTTCATTTAATATTCGCAAAATGGAATAATTTCATATCAATTTCATTCAAATACACACACACAAACATACACATGCCCACGTCATTGTAGTAGATTCAGATTTTGTTCAATGGTGATGAATTTACAATAATTAAGTGATTAATTAATTAATTAACGAATTAATGGCAGATGAATAACCTCTTCTTTTTTGTTAATGAAATATATGCGGGGCGGGGGGGGGGGGGGAGCGTTTAAATGATGTTCTATCGATTATATACGAATAATATCTATTTAGTGTTACTGTGTATAAATCTAATAATTTGCTATTATTACACACTTCAAAGATGTGCAAATAATAAATATTTATATTAATAATGTAAATAAACAGATGGAATTTCAAAACTCTAACAAAAATTGTAATAATAGTCGACATCATCACCTCATTTTGATATTTTATTCGAAATATTATTGAAATTAGTTTAATTATGTAATTCTCACTATTTATAGTTGTTCGATGTCGAAAATTTACAGGACGCAAACAATTTGTTGTACAGCTACACTCGAACACCCTGTATAGTACGTATATATATATATATATATATATATATACTATATGTTTTGTTGAAAGTGTTTAATTTCTTTGAATGATAATGAAATTCAAAATTATGGATTTATTATTATTATTATTATGATTAGGCAATGAAACTTGTCACTATCTGTATGTTTTCATTTTTTTTTTTTTCGTTATTAATTTTTTTGCATTTGTTTTTATTGTTTTTTTGTTTGTTGTCATAATATTTGTAAATACGATGTACTTTTACGAAGTAAAAATCCTCTTTTTTTTTAGCCGCGAGAAATGATTCGCGTAGCTTCTGTGTGCGTATAGAATTGACGCGCGCAAATTACTACGTTTTTTTGTCATTTTCTATAATGACAGATGGGACAATGTATAAATCGCATTTATTACTAATCTGTACTTACATATAATCCAGATTTCGTCCGAATCCAATGGGCAATGTGATGGCGATTCCATTAAATTTATTCAGTGCCACTTTCGTTTCTAGATTCGTTATATGGGTGTCAGATACTCTTTTTACACTGTGAACAAGAAAAGATAGTTTATTGATTCAGTTAAGTGAATCAGAATGAATCATTATACATGTACATATGATACACCTTTTATTTAGAAAGGTAATTTGAACCGGACCCAGAGGTGTTTTATTGGTTGTCAGCCTGTACATTTTGCAGTTGTTCAATGATAAATTTTTAATTGTATTTCGTTTGTTTAGATATAGAAAATCTTTCAATTCTAATTTGTCATTTTAAAGTCCTTTGATTCGACCACCACCACCAGTGGCAAAACTTGTAGAAAAAAGAAAATCCCTTGACAGCGACAGAGGGAGAGAGAAAGAGCATTATTATTATTATTAGATTTGAAAGTGAAGTCATTGTAATTTGTCCTCAGGACAGGATAATAAACAACGTATATTAAAAATTATGTGGTGGTGGTGGTGGCTTACGTCAATAAACAAACCAAAAAAAGAAAAAAAATTAAAAGGAACAGCAACTTTATAATTCATAAAAAAGTTGTAAAGTTTGTTGTTTATTTTTTTACGCACCACCCGGTTTCAATATATTGTCATCATCAGTGTCAAAGTCAATAATGAGAAAATTACCTAATTCCTTCCACAACATGAATTTTGCCATTCATTTTCGCGTTCGCGCTGGTGATAAAAAAATTTTATCATTAAGTTAGGCATTGGAGAAAGGAAAACTTTCATTTTCCACATGGAAAATTTCTAATTAACTTTTATTTTTCAATTGTCAGTGGTTGAGGTGGAGGATGATGCATTTTTTATTTTTTCATTTTTTTATATTCGAAATTGAGAAATGAAAGAAAAGGACGAAGTCAATGTGGAATCAAGTAAGCTTTGGAATGGATCCAATGCCATTATAATTAATCTTTGATATATTCATATAACTGAAAGTATTTCTTTTAATAGTCAACGTTTCGATTCGTAATGAAATTCTTCATCAGGTTCACAAATGTGAACTGTTCACATTTGTCCTTGTAGAATACACAAAGTACAGTACTCGGTATTTAATCTTGCTTATTCGATAAAGGTTGAAGGATTTTAAAAATCATCACAAAAAAAAAGAAAAAAGAATTCATTCTCAACTCCTTTTTACTATGTAGTAGAGTAGTGTAATAAATTTAAGGTTAAATGTCATATGAAATTGGACCATTTTATCACAGTGTAAACTGTGACTGTGTGTGGATATTTATATACATGTACAAATCAAAATGGTTTGGTTTTGGTTGTATTCTTCTCACAGAAGAATTTCATCAGAATTTCATCAGACTACATTTTCTAATCGTGTTATCAAATTAATATGTAATGAATTATTATTATTATTATTATTATTGATAATAAAGATGGTTTTACGTTTTTCGTTTCGTACTGAATTTTAAAGTTAATCTGCTTATTATTATTATTATTATTATAAGAGAAATAACCAGTTTGAACCCCATCAATTTTGATGGCTTCTTAAATTAATTTGTTATTTATTAATTACATATTAATTTGGAATTATTAATATACATATGGCAATGGGCGAGGAGATTGGAGGGTGGGCCGGATACAATTTTCTGGGCTGGACAATTCGATTTTTTTAAATCGAAAATTTTTGTGTAAACGTCTTTTTTGAAAAATGTCATTTTCCAGCTCCGCTTTTGACAATCAGATGAAATTGACAGAGAAATTTTTTGGTCTTTTTTCTCATTGCTTATTTATAATTAATTATTTCTGTCTCTTCCTTTATTGGAAGTTATTTGGATAGTTATTAGAAACTTTCCAAAAAAAAACAAACTGAAAAGTGTAATGTAACTACACACTATACAGGGTGTTAAACTATTATTAATTATTAAATGTATGGAATTTACTTACCGATGTTTAAATAGCGCCTTGGCATGAACACCACCTGAATGCTGCTGTTCCAAGCCCACTACGATCAAAAGTAAACTAATCAACAATTTGATTAGGACAATATCCATTTTCCAACCCGCTCACGAAAATTAAATTGACTTTGTTTTTTTCTTGAAGGAAAAAAAACAAAAAAAATGATTTCAACACTTTTCCAGCAACAGAATTCGAGCAAAAATTTCAGTTATTTTTAACAAAAATTAAAAAAAGAAAATGTTTTCTTTTTGCGAAATTAATAAATTTTTCAAAATTTTCTTCGTCTTCTTTTTGTTCTGTCGTCGTTCGTCGTTCGTTTCGGTTATTCGAATGATTCGATTTTGCCACCTCCATTTGTATTTATATGTGTGCATTTTTTCGGGTTTTTTTCTTTTTTTTTTTTTTTTGATTCGCCTGTGCGAAAATGTAGGTACTGTTGATACACGATAATGATAATCATAATGATGATGATGATGACGAGATTGATACGAGGATACCAAATGATTGCATAAGAATTTTACAGGATAAATTCAAATAAATTTGAAGAAAATCACATAGCAAAATGACCAATTCAATCCCTATAATATATACAGGGTGTTAATTTTTGAATTTTATTCCATTTGAAAGGCCACACTGTATGCATCACGTGATGAATGATTCAATTATACGATCATATACTAATAGACGTAGTTCGATTATGATTCATTTTATGATTTTATGGCATTATTATTAGTTTGATATTGTTTGTCTATGAGTGACGTCACACAAAGTTCGATTTATTTATTAGCGGGCCTTTACACTCGTTACACGACATGACTATAATGACATTATAGTCCTATGGCGGCGGAAATGATTGCAGATAAGCAATTTTTCCGAATGCATCTGAGGGGGGGGGGGGTGGGAGGACGTCACATGCAACATGACGTGCCCATCACGTTTCATAGAATTGGAGAATAATAATAAAAATCGTAAAGTATTGAAACAAATCATATAAAGCTGGCGGCGCCATAAAGTTAAGCCGTGTTCACACTATCATTTGAAATGATAAGATTAGCTGGTACGTGCAAAGTTCAATTTAGGCAATAAAAACACACACACACACACACATTGTATGCCGAAATACTTAACGAGATGATAAACCTCGTTGTTATCGAGTGGCAGTGTGAACTTTGCCTTAGGTTTTTTTTTTTGCCATTAAAAATATTAAAATTATAAACGTATAACAAACTAATTTACTAAATCTTTAATTAGTAAAAATATGTCCAGATCGAATAATTGTAATTATCCATATTAGGGCACGTTCACATTGACAATTCTAATACGGCTAATGTGTGAACTATGCTATAGATAGATTTACTAGATTTTTTTTTTTAAATAAATAAATAAATAAATCGACAAGTAAAATAAAATCATCAAAGTTAAATTTACGCTTTAATTTTTTCTGTTTATTTGATTTATTATTCGACTATATTGAAATTGATTTCTCTAGATTTTTCGCACCCCACGTACGTAAACTATTTAGTATAGTTGAGTTTGTTGTAGTTGAAAATGGCAATGGTGTGTATTTAGGTAGGTGTGACGTCAACATTTCGCCTAGACTTTGAATTAGATTGGCATGCGAAATTTTCGTATTAAAAACTACAAATGTTAACTTTTATTCAAATTTAGGCTAGAATTATATTTGCTCATTAAATTAGCGTTAGTAAATTCCAAATAAATATAATTTTACTGTACATCTATAATGCTCATGATGACGTTGAACAAACACAACAGTCACACACACACGTACATATTTCTTTCCCATAATAATTTCTCTTAAAATAACAATATAAGCAGGATCTGAAATACAAATAATTACGTATATTTTGGGAATTCCTGGAATTTTCCGAAATAAGAAATTGGAAAATTATCGAGAATTAATTAAATATAATTATAATTTATAGGTACGTAATTTTTATCCCTGACGAAAAGTCTAATTGAAGGGAAACGTTTTCAGAAAAAAAAAAAAAAAAAAATAAAATTAATCTAGGAATGTTTCAAGTATTCACATTGATTGGACCACCAGTGGAATCTGTCGGATGTGTGTGCATGATAATCAGTAGCGTACCTAATGATAATTTAATCCTTCTCGAAAATAAATTAAATTGATATATAAGAAAAACATGTTTCTTTATCATTGGCACGTGAATATTTGTAGTACCTGAACATATACTCTCAATAATACGATAGATAATCATAATGCATATGTAAAAAATAGATGGTAATTAATTGAATTGAATTAAATAGAAATAGGATGGCCCCTGGCCCGCTGATCAACCTGCTCCAGCCTATACAAACGCTGAAGATAGTAAGATAATAACGGGAATCTGGATATGATGGGATTTGTTTATTCCGTTATTGTTATTAATTAAAACTATATATATATGCGGAATTAATTTTGTGAAAGGTATTATAATGTCATAATTCTATATTGGGGAGCTTGAAATTGATGGATATAGTAATGATACTATATCAAGAGTGCGCTGATGTTGCATTTGCAACACTTGTCCGATATTAAAAAAGAAAAAAAAAACACAAAATAAGTACATAAATCTTTTAATTTCGAAAATAATATGCTTAATTAAAAGGTATCATCTGATCACGTAAAATAAATATTTATTCGATTCGAATCCCCGTTCCCTCAACACCTCCAAAATAGCGCATCTATAATTAAATTATTTTATTTACAGATAAAAGCGTGCGCGCCTTTTTTATCCCTACCATTATTATTATTAAATATTATCGCAGTTGATCAAATTCATCATGTTTTTTGATATTGAAATCCTTGAATCGCGATGATTATGTACTTTGTAATCTACTATACACGTACTTACAAAAAAAAAGCAACAACAACGAAAAAGAAAATAAGATAAATGTACATTGTTCTATGGAATTTGGCCCATTGAAATGCACTATCAACTCTTTTCTAGACGCCTAGACTTATTGGAATTTCGCCACGAAAAACTTTCGTTTTAAACGGGGGGGAAAAAAATATGCAAATTATGAAACACCCTGTGCGCGCTATTCATTCATCGTTATCATTCGTTTCGTCAAATGTTTTATCGTTATTTTTCGTAGAAAATTATGGACCTCAAACCTCCCCCACACACATACACTTGTACTGTATTGTAATGTTATTATGTGTCATATTGTAATTTGATTGGCTAGAACCAATCGACCAGCCTCTCTTGGATCGATCAAACAACAATAATAATCTTCATTATTTACACAACAAAGAAAAAAAACAATGATAAAATTCACATTAGAATAAAATAATTAGTTAGTGGTGTTAAAATAACAATAATAATAATAATTTGACAATATAAATAGAGAGAATCATTCACGGTTTTTCTATATTATGTCCCATCAGGGCGGTAGTGCTCTGATACGAAATGGTTCAATTCAGTTGAATATAGAAAAAATAATTGTTTTCATTAGGAAATGAAATAACCTGTCGAGCGAGTGGTAATATAGCGAAACTGTTTGGGAAATTAATTTGAATAATATTGACAATGGAACGTGTTTTTTTTTTTCTTGTTATGAATGTGGTAAGATTTTGTATCTTAACTCGAAATGTGTTAATAACAGCATCATCATCGAAACATGGCCGGTATCTGTACCGTACAAAAATAGTATTCTTATCTTTTAGCAATACGAGTTTAATATATATTTTAATGATAGGTAATAATAAAAGGTCAGAAGTACTAAACGACGACATAGTTTCAATTTTTGGCGCCAACGAATCGATGAATGGAAGCATTTTTATTTATTTTAATTTTAATTTTAATAAATTTATACGAACTTTACGAATTGAATTGTTTATTGCGAAATAGATTAAAAAAAAAAAAATGGAGAAATGATAAGAGGCCATTTCTTAGTCAAAAGCACAATTGAAAAATGAGATTGAAATTCGTTGTAGTTTGTGAGCAGCATAATTTTAATTTATTAATGCATTGTATTGGCTGCATTCAGTGCGCGCACTGAGATTTGAAATAATTTTTTAGTTAAAATGTTGAGTATAAAAATTGCTTAAAAAAAAAAATCTCCCAGTAACTATCTCAGAATATGCTATTAGTCATAGCTCGGAATCTAAAATATTTATAAAATGTGCGAGTACTCTTTATGAACAATTGAAATATTTCAATTATCTGCACTCATTGAAAATTGAAACATTTTAGTCAATATCAGAACCGGCTAAAGAAATAAGATAAGAATTAAGATAAAAGGTTTTAAAAATTTCAATTTCAATTTCAGCTTTGAATGGAAATAAATAAATAAAAACATTATTCTTTTAAAACTGAACCATTTTCTACTAGGTATATTAGAATCTGACAGGTTTCAACTTTATTCCTATCTTTTTCTTTTTCTAAATTATGCTGCAACTAATTTCTATCAATTTTCCAATTAACTATCAAGTATTATAGATAATAATAATAATATAGATTATTAGAGCAAACCAATATCGGAAGGTATTGATTATAGTAGTCAAAATAAAAAAATTAAAAAAAAAAATCAACCCCACGACCTTCTCACGATGATATTAATGGTTGAAGAATTTCATCAGCATTTCTTAATTATGATGACTATGTACTATATATATATATATATATATCACACAATTTCCAGACGTTTGATTCGGATTTTTGTGATTTTTTTTTTTATCATTTGAAATTAAAATTATACGAATTTTGCGTTTTTTTTTTTTTTTTTTATTAAGTATTTTCGGATTGAAAAACGAAAAAATTGATAGTAATTAATTAATTGATTGATATGATTGAAAATAATAATTATTATTCTACTGCGTCTCAAATAAAATGCAAATTTCAACATTTTTTTTTTTTTTTTTTTTTGATGCTCATTCAAATCTGCTGATTTTTTATTCGAGCATATTTGATGTGGCAAATAAATTGACAAATTCAGTTCTCCATCGGCTATTACGATTTATACGAAATGCCGCTTCTGAGCCTTTTTATTCTGTGCTAAACAAAATTGTTTCTCTTTTATTTTTTTTGCCTGCATTTCTCATGTTTGCTCTATTTCTTGTTGTATTGTACGTCCATGACGGTTAGTATACACATTCTTTTTCTAGCCAAATCTTATTTAGCGGATAATTTGTCTTCCGAAAAGCACCAGATTCTGATGCTACTTTCTTTCTTTCTACGCCTACTGCGCTATAAAATATCATGTACATGACTTGCTTCATGTTCCCATTTCCAAAGCATATTGTGTTTATAGTATGTGTTATTAATAAAATATAGTTTCTCATCATTTTTCATATTTATTTTCCATATAAAAAGGCGATTTTCATTTAATTTAAAACGACTTTATTCACTTTTAAAAGAAATTTTTTACAGGAAATTATGGGATGAAAATTTTGAAAAAATCCGTGTTTATAATATAGTAGAACATATTTTCAAATAATACTATATAGATTGTTCAGAACAGTGGCGTAGCATCTTCAATATAAATTACGAAAAAGAAAAAAAAAAATTGTCCAAAAATATCATTTTATTTTATCAACAATTGATTAAATATTTCGCATTAATTTAAAATTTATTCAAACGAATTTACAAACAGTATGTGTGTGTGTGTGAGAGAGAGAGAGAGAGAGAGTCTCTTCAGTACGTTGACATATGACATAAGTTTAAAGTTCAGCATTTAGGTAGCGAAATTTCATTAATTACTTTTAATCATTGAATAAGTAATAATAATTAATATTTATTTTCGGCTCTTTGATAACCGAAAATGAATCGTAATGAAAAAGTCAGGCTCGAAAATTTCCAATAAAACCTAGAAAAATTTTACATAAACAGGAAAAAGAAATCCATTTATACTACGAGTAGATCAAAAGGGCGAGATTCCTTTGATGTTGGTTTGGTTTGGTTTGGTTTGGTTTGGCCGCGGGAAAATGGATTTTTCCCATATAGAATAAATCAAAAGAATAGCAAATAAATAATTTATTTATTTAATATCTAGCTGGTCTGTTTCTATTTTTTTTTTTTTTTGGTTTGGTTTGGTTTTCAAATCAAATTTAAAATGATAATCCACTTTGTATATGCGCCCACAAATATAATACGTATACAGGGGGATGATGGTGGTGGTGAAATGGTAAAGGGAACAACATGTCTTGGAAACATGATTATTCCATTTTGGTTTATTATCAAAATACATCTGTTTTATTGTTGTTGTTGTTGTAATTAATGAAAATTCGCAAAATTTTAACGATTGTTGTTGATAATTGTTGTCCATAGAGTGAGATATCGTAAATGAATTTTCGCAGCTGAGTTCCATAAAATGGAGATTAATATAATCTTCACCATATGACATTTGATTGATTTTTTCTTTTTTAATTAAATCAATTTTCCGGGAAATGTAATTCATATAGCACAAATGAAATCACATGGAATTATAAATATAGTCAAATTATATTTATTTCGAAATACAGCAATTGCATGGAATTCGTCCGTGTTTTCAGTTATTCAATTCGATTTAAGAAAATCTATGACATATTAATTTTCAAATAAGAAAAACTCAACTATATGTACATATTTTCGTTTAGTAATATCACTAATATTATTAATAATAATAATAATAATAATAATCAATCGACTGGTCCCTAATGCACCTAGCCTCTGAACGCAGAACTTTTCCATTTAACCAGATTTCCCAATGGATTCTTATACAGTATGTGGTCATTTTCATTTGATTTGTTTTGAAAAATCATTCCCATTTCTATGTTATATCGTATTGTATATGTATTTGCACCTACTGCACAAAGAAAATTAATTAGACCCTCACATACAGAGACACAGTCTACGACAGTTGAGTGACTTGACGTCACCATAAAACAATAAAGGTTGCAATTGGACTGATTTAAAAGTGCCCGCCAAATATATATCGTAGCGAGCGTAGAAAAAATTATAAAAAATGGCCCGCCAGTATAGGGCGGGCAGGGAGGTACCGGGGAATTCTGGTATAAAAAAAGACAATTTCTTATTTCTAAGTTGTTTCTTCTAGTTCAATTACTTTATTATTATTATTATTATTATTGTCTACAATAATAATTTCACAGCAGCAACACTGACATTTAGGTACTAAAAAGCAGTGACATTTCAGTTTGGTGCATCGACAAAAATCCTAAAGAAAAATGTACTTGTGGATTTTATTCAATTTTTTGTTTTTTTATTTAAAAAAAATCCTTACATAAATCGAATGTTTTTTGCGTTGACAACAAAACAAACTGGATGCAGATTGATTCAATCCACATTTTTCGCATATTGAACGGCGACAATTTGTACAGGTGCAGGCGGTGAACGACGTACAATGTAGAATTTGTCCAGAAAATGGACAATAGAGCTTCTGGAGAATGTACTGATGCAGAACATATACTAAAAATTGTGGTATTATAAATAAGAAATAGATAAAAAATCGCATCAGTTCAAAATTACTTACAAATCCCTAAAAATAATAGATAAATTAATATTCCAAATAGGACAATTTCGGACTTATTCAAGCCGTAAATTAGTTTCTCATCTTCAAATGCAGAAGGCATGACATGAGTTGTTGTCAAAAATTCTCAAATGAATTGTGACAGTATCGTTGACGTTGTTATGCAACCGATGTTAAACAACAACAAAATCACATCCAGGCAACCAACCGTTCAAATAAAACGCTTGTTCATTTTTTTTTTTTGTTTTACGTATTAGTCGTTTTTATTATTATTATTATTATTATTAATACAAAAACATTCTATAACAACAAGAAATGAATAAAATGTATCTATAAATTAAAATTAGTTAGTTCAAATAAAATATACAATGCAATAAATGATTGTTAAGGAAAAATTAAGGGCAATATATATATATGTATATAAAGAAACAATAATCGCTAATATACAAATATGAAAAAAGGAAAAATGGACCAAGAACGGACCACGCGTCACGTGACAAACTGATAAGAAGCTCTGCAGTTTTGGTTTGCGCACTCAAATTATAGAAGCCGCTATTAATTAATTGTTATTTTTTTTTTTAATTAGTAATTTCTCTAGCTCTTTATCAATATCTAAATATTTATAAAAAATATAATTTTCAATCTAATTTTTCATATATCAAAAATGGAATGTTTTCATTGCCGAAAAACAAATATATTGAGCTTCTTCCTATACTATATCAGTCCATGTATACTAGGTACCTCTATTCCGATTTTGATGAGGTCATTTAAATTAGCTAAATTGACCATCAGATAGATTAAAATCATTTAACAATACAATACGATTTGTTAAGTTTATTTGGAGTTGATTCGTTTCGAAAAGGGCAGGTAGTGAAAGCTCCGCCTTCTACTACGTTGTTGGTTGATGAGGGCGGAGTCGGTTTATATACTCTAGTATAGAAAGAATACAGAGTCAAAACGTCCATAATGAAAAAAACAACCGGGGAGGAGCTAATTGAATTTGAATTGACAAATTTGTACATCATATTTGACACTTTGCTTAGATGTAAATGAGTGGGGAAGGGGAAAATCTTCTTTCTAGAGATCGTTGTATTCTGTCTGTAGCATTGACATTCACTTGATTGCCCCCCCATTTTTAAACGAATCAAATATAAATAATGTTAATTAGGTAATTAATTAATGAATGTTAAAATTCCATCTAGCAACAGAAAAAAAAAACTATCTATCTCTCTCAAAGAAGCACCCTAGCACCATCTACATTAACGTTATATACTTATTATATGTATTGATTGGGCGCTCTATGGTACTCCTTATCACTAATCATTTTAGGCCTTAAATAATACAGGTGCCGGTATTCGAGATATGTTACTCGTTCCATTTCCCTGTCGTATTTCCTTTCGTGGACTTCTGAATGACATTCGTTCCTTGTGACGTGCAAGTGGGCTTGTAGTGGTGGTGGTGGTGGTGGTGGTAGAGCCACCGCTATAACTTTCATCGCCATTAAGTGTTGTGGTACTACCATATTTACGTAGTAACTCTTGAACCTGTTGCAAGTGAATACGATTGTTAAAATTGGTACTAGAAAAAATAGTGTATTGCACACAGACACACAAAACAAAAATAGAAATAAATGGTGGCTGATGAAATTGATGGCAAAAAAAAAAGACATAACGGTGCATGATCTTGTACTTGTTCTACCATGCAGTACTGCCAGAATAAAAAAAAAAAAAAAATAGAACGAAAAAACAAACATCAAAAATTGAAATTTTTAATTTTGTCCATACTTGTTCGATTCGTATTGTTTTTTGGCTTGCCGATCTTTGTAGTTTAGCTGTCTGCACATGTATATATATATATATACCAATCAGAATTTAGTTGAAAATATAGTCAGTCAGTACTACAAATAGTACTAAGTATACTAACAACAATTTAAACTTTCGTTGCAGTTGTCTGTATATTTACAGAGCATCGCTCACATTTCATTTATACACAGATAAATGAGTTAGTATAGAAAATATATAGTACTACATACAGTACTATACTATAGGAGCATTTATCCCGTACAGTATCCGGTACGGTACTACTTACATGTAAAACTGCTTGATTATCATCATTTGCTTGTTTCACAGCCATTAATAATTCCCGTTTTAAACTGCATTGATGATTTGGTGATGTGTTAGCTGACAATGATTGTTTCCGATGATGATCGTTGACAGCTGACATACTTCGTCTTCCTACAAAATTAAACTCAAAGTAGTAAATACAGCACGAATGAAATTTTTTTTTTCGCAATACCAGCTAAATTTCTCTGGAACGGTGATACAAATAAATCGGTACTATTTGTTCGGGCATTAAAACCACCACCACATCCTCCTCTACTTCTTGGTGTACTCCAATTATTAATTTTACTATCTGGTTTTTTTGTTGTTGGAGTACTATTAGTGGTTGATAATGATGATGACGTTCTTTTACTATTAGGACTGCCCTGACGTACTGATGACATAAGAACTTTATCAGTACTAGAAGTTCTATGTAGAGATTGCCGATGATCATCGCTTAGTGATCGTTCTTTTAGTTTTTTTGTAGATGAACCTGTGAAACGTGAAAAATGAATGGTAGTACCAAACTGTTTTCAAATACTACTAAGTATAGTTGAATGTAATAAATATAATTTAAGTTCAATAACAATGTTATTTGATACTACTTATATTTGTAGTACTACTTATAGTACCAGTGGTACTATATATACCAGTGGTACTATAAGTAGTACCACCACTAACTTATCGTATACTATCAAATTCACTAATGCTAATTATTACTGCGCTTGTAGTACGTTCTCTGGTACTACCTGTAGTATGTTATATGATTAATACAAAGTACCGATCGTTTTTTTTTTTTTTTTTTTTTTACCTAAATTTTGACTAGGTTTCTGATAATTTAAAACGGTTTTCTCACTATCAGTTTCCTCTGTTGTTGGTGAAACCGAAATTGAACGAATTGGACTTTTCCTCGACAATTTTCCATTTTCATTTTCGTAAATAATTTTCGAAAAACTCGTTTTTCTTAATCCGATATCATTCAATTCATCTTCAGTATCTAACGGTTGATGTTCTGTAAAATTAATTGTTTTTTTTTGTTTTTCTGCTTAGAGCTCTGATATACGTGGTAGTACGTACCATTTTCTTCAACATCCTCACACGAATTCTGACTATACATCGATGAACGTTTCTTATTATTTTTATCTTGTATAACAATGCCAAGACTTCTATAGCCTTCATCTGACATTTGCGATGACGTATCACTATGATTGTCACTACTTTGCGATTCATTATTCACATGAAGTACTGCCTCTGATTTCATTATCTGCTAAATAATTTTGATTTGATTAATGATATGAATCGTTCGATGTGACAGCCGTAACCATCAATTTTATTAATGAATTGATTTATTCTATTGTAGATAGTATACAGGGTGTTTCTATAACGGCTGGTGGTAAAATAGTTATGTTTTACCTTATTATGTTCATTTGGATTGATTTGTATACTGGCAACATGTTTATTATTAGTTGATTTCGGTGATGTTGGAATATATGGTAGACTTTGTGGTCCAGATGATGATGGTAGCGGTGGTGGTGGTGGTGGTGGTGGTGGTACTATTGAATTCATTTTTATCGAAGATGAATGTTGAGAACTTTTATGATTGGCAGTAGTTGACAATTTGGTAACATGTGACGATATGTAATTTGGTGTTGGACTTCGAGATCTTAAAATTGAAATTAATTTTTAAAACACACACTGGCGCTATTATATGCAATTCTAACCTATTAGATGTTGGTGGTGCTAGACATTTTCTTGGATTTGGACTGATTGATCGGCGACTATCAAAACCACTATATAAATAGGATGATGGTGATCTGGATCGGGAACGGTTCAGTGTATTCATTGGTGGTCCTAAACTATGCATTCCATTGATGCCACTGGTACCAGCGGTACTACTTCCATTCAAATTGGCTGGAAGCGAAGCTGGTGATGCAGCCGATCTATAAAAATGTATTTAATAATAATAATAATAATAAACAAAAGAAAAACTTTTGTTTTTGTTTAATTGTCATTAGCATATAATTAATTAATTAATTAAACAAAACTAAATAAATATTGAACTGATAAAGTTGAAAATACGCAGATAAAGATGATGATATCATAATAATAAGAATAATAAAAAGTACCTGTCGTAATACACTTGAGCTCCATGTAAATCGGATGCCTTTCCTGATGGTACCAGTCGAGCGCCTTGCGTGGGTCGATGCTGTCCACGGCAACGGCACGGATCATGTTTATCTAAATAATGGGCCAATGTGTCCCAGCCACCGCCAACACGTACCATCACATGTTTTCGTAAAATCTAAAATTGTTTTATCGAATAAACATAGTGATTGATATAGTGGTACTATACTATAGTAGGAGAGTACTAAAATTGAATAGATATATAAATTAATATCGAAATTTCAAATCGATTTAGATATCGATTTTTCAATTGAGTCACCTGTCCAAATTAACACCCTGTAGTTATTGTTCTAATAAGACAATTGTTATTATTATTATGTGTCTTTTTTTTGAAATGAGTAGATTTCACTACATTAAAAGAAAACAAAGAAAAGAAAAAACGTGGAATCAAAAGCAAATTGGTTGCGACAACAATAGAAGAATAAAGCATGACATCCACGTATCTATATTAGATGGAGGTACATCTGAATCCACTTCTATTATTCTTATTTAAATTCTATATTTGAAATTCTAGTATGTGCAGAAGGCCTATTTTGAATAGATAATTGATCGCTTTGTGTACATAGCAATCTTACTCAGTTTTCCATTATTATTATTATTATTCTTGTTGTTGTTGGATATGATGTAAAATTATCTTTATTTGACCGTTACCGTTTGCGTTTGGAGAGGGGTGGGGATATATATATGGAAATTAAATAGAAAGAAAAACAAGCGCAACCTGTTTTGAATAATAATAATAATAAAAAAAAAAAGTTAAATAAAGGAAATTGTCCACTTACACGAACAAAAATCAAAACTTTCGTATCGCCAATGCGATATTTCCCTTCGGACACACGAATCATTGGAAATTGTGTGGGACATGTACATTGGGCGACTAGATCACGTACCTGAAAATGGAAAAATTCAAATTAACAATTTTTTTGTTAGCGTCAAAAGTGACATAAATCTGCATTGCGGTGTACTGGATAGACTCTCTTTTATTTGTTCTTTCTCTCTCTCTCTGTCGTTGCGTTTCAACATTCGCTTATTGAAATAAAATCGATCCAGACAATTGCTGCTGCTGCTGGTGGTGGTGGTGGTGACTTAAAGTCTATATCAAATAAAACCGCTAGTCTGACCGGGGTGGAGGGAAGGAATAAGTAATATTTTTCATTTAAAAAGGTGAAGAAGGGAAGTGTTAGCTAGACTACTTTGAGTGAATAGTCACTTTTTCTCTACGATCATTTTTATTATAGCTATGAATTGGCATCGATTATGAATCCACCCTGTATAACGAGAAATTGCTTATTTTTACTTTCAACTTATTATCATCACTAATCAGTTGCAATTTTGCCGCATGGCGATTTTCGATTCAGTATTTTATAATCAAAAAAAAAAAAAACTTATAATAATAATAATAATAGTAAAAGGAATAATAATAATTCCATGGCGTGGGCATTGGAATCAGGACAATCGCGACTTATTAAGTAGTACTCGTAGTATATTAAGTAAATATGCTAGAATGTGCCATACCATATACAGGATGATTTATTCATATTTTTGCATTAGCAACAACTTTACGATTAGATCAGAATGAGGAAAATAAGATCTTAAATTACTTCCTTGCGAACGTATAAAAAGAATGCATAAAATAAAGTTGCATCAGTTTTTTTTTTTCGTAGATAACAATATGTGTACACCTTGCTGTGTCGCCCTGTATAGTTATACATTTTTCAAAACACAACCTTGTAATGCCCATATCAAAATAGACGACAGGTTACCACCACCACCACCACTACAACATACATATACAGTATTACAAAAGAAATAAAAACTTGATGGTGGTGGTGGCCCACGCGAGAAATTCTTTTACAAACAAATTAGTTTGTTAATGCCATTAGGCATATGTATTCAAATATCGAGTTTTTTTTTTTTTAATGTTATGTATGTAGGTATATCTCTGTTGAATTAGTTGGCCAGGCCTGCACAGAATACATACAGCACAGAAGGAACGTTTGTTTACGAAGTTTTTCTCTTTTGCATTCGAGCAGAATTTTATTAGTATAAAATTGTCAGTTGATACATGTGTCAAAGTGACAGATGGTCATGTCAACCATGGTAGCTTTGAATATTATGAAACGACTCGGTTTTATTTGATAATTTGTCTCTTGTCAATTGTCAATTTAAATTTAGCTCCTCCTCCTCCTCCTATCTGAACCTGATTCGTATTATTTCGTCGATCAAACAAAAACGGGAAGTTGATGCGAACTGTTCTTTCTAGATTGCTGTATTCTATGATTCTATTAAATCGGAATTATATGGTGGTGGAATAGTATGTGCGCGCGGACCTTTATTTTTTTCTAGTATTAATTAAATCGATATTTATTGAATAATTGTATCAGTTTTTTTTTTTTTTTTGGTGTTGCGGAACAACCACCACATTATTTATTATTATTATTATTATTTAATCGCCCACCACCACTATATAGAATTTCAATATATAAACGTTACACGCTGATGGTAATCGCAAATTGTTTTGTGGTTTTACATGATTTTTCTTCAAGGTTTTTCCAACTACTTGTCGTATTTTTATCATTCTGATAAATTGAAATTTTATTTTATACGAAAATGATTGGAAAAAGAAACGTTTACTATCTGATTAATAGAATGTCTATAGTCTAAAGGTTAGCGCACACCATCTGTCAGCCGAAAACCAGAAACGATGGTATATGAATTAAAACTTGGAAAAAAAAAATCGATCATTTAAATTTAATTATTCTATTCAAATAGTAAAATTTCGCAAATTATTTGCATATTACAAATAATAATATTTATTTCGAATTATTCACCACGATCGGCCTACGAAAAATACATTAACTATTTTAACTATTCAAATTACATAAGGTCGTTTTAATAAAAAAAAAAAAAAAAAAAAAACTGATAGAATACTTTTTAATATACCCACGTAAGTATATTAAAGAATAAATAGAAAAATGCATAATTTATTAACTACATATAATATAAAACGACCTCAATTAGATGGGGTGGTGGGTGATGAAGGGGTTGCATCCATAGAAATGCCAACTAAAGCATTTCTTTCTGTCTCTTATGTCAATATTTATCTTTGGTTATGTTACTGGCTTATGTGTTAAAAGCCTATAGTCTAAAGGATTTACATCTGTGTATAGGGTTTCGTGCTGTTTAGGGTGACAGATGACATAATTATAATATGTATTAAATGTTGCATAATCGTAATAATACGATATTATTATTAGAGAAAAGAAAAATTGGATTGAAATGGGTTATTGTGATAGCAGCGTTCGGTTTATGCAACCGAACATACACAACTGTGTGTATATATCGTTACATCATCAGATTTTGTATTGAAGTGTTAATTTGACGAGCAGGAAACTGATCTTTTTTTAAGACGGGTAATTAAATAAATATTAATTATTTCGAGACAGATTTTTCTCTCATTAATTAAATAGTACTTTCAGTACCCGTCATACTGGATATGAATATCGCTATTGTGTTTGGCCATAGAAATTAAAGAAAGATGAATTCGAATTTAATGAATGTGCGGTTGAACTATCCGGCTACATTATTATTATTATTATTATTATAACTACAAGTACATGTACAATTTTTACATAATAACAACGATTATTATCAGTATAATGCCGTAATTGGTAATTTTTTCTTCATCTTTTGCCGAGATACGTACGTACCTGTGATGAAGTACCCGAAAATTAACTATTCATATTCATATAAGTACGTGTATGGTATACATACATAGATACTACCACCCCCAAATACGGTAGTACTAGTTAATTGCGCGTATAAACTTTTCCGCATTGTGTACGTAGTACTAGTGTGCCATAAGAGACGTAGCGATATTTTCCCATTAATTAATATCGATTAATTAGTGGTAAATCATCATCATCGATAGGTAAACATGCGCTGCGTGCAGTTGCCTAATTTGGAATTTTCTTTTTGAAATTTTTAACGATGCTCACGAACGAATATTATATATATATATATATATAGTGAAAGTATTGTATATGTAATATTGATATTTATAGAGGAGTTATTATTTAAATTTCAAATTGTTCTTATATTGGTACTTGTCCGACATACAATCACATAAGAAAGAACAAAGAAAGGAGGAAAACCCTTATGCAGGTACTCTTCTATTATTATTATTATTATTATTCTACTTACCATTTCATCAAGACTTTTCAAATCATTAGTAACAATTTGCGGTATCGGTCCGTACATCATTACAGGCTCCTCTTCTTCAAATTCACTATCACTATCATCATCATCATCATCATCGTTTGTATTATTATTATTACTGCCATTATTATTATTATTATTATTATTACTACTATTCGGTTCATTATTAGATGAATCAAGATTGAATCCGAATTTCTTTTGATCGGCAGCAATTTCACGATCAATTTGCCGTTCCATTTGAACAAGCATTGGTGCCAACATACCAAATCTATATAATATGTAATTTATATATATATGAAAGTGAGAAGAAAAATGCATTTTTTTTTTTTTATGGCAAAACTTACTTCGCTCCACGTCTGGCCACTTCTAATAGACATAGAATGACGTGTTTCTCGTTTTTTCGCATAATCAAATCGTCCGATTCGAATAGTAAACATTCCAATATCTTCAATGAGTATCGACACCATTTTATGAAATTACTTAAATTATCCCTGTAAAAAAAATTTCAGTGCGCTCTATCGAGTAAGATAACAAAAACAGATCGTGATGATTTTTTGATGATGAGGTTCAAGAAATAGAAATTTTATCATTATGTCAATGATGTACCACCCTGTATACGACAAGTTTCACTCATTCATTCATTCATTTATTCGTTATTATATTACATCAGCAGCAGCAGGCAGCGACTTGATGATATGTTTATGTATAGAGTTCTGCTTTTGAATTTTAATTAAGTATAAAATAAAAGCAGCAGCAGCAGCAAAAGATGAAAAAGACCAAGAAGAAGAAGAAGAAGAAATATAGCAAGCAATAATAAGCTACATGGTCCGTTCTGTTGTTAACCTTGAAACGAGTTTATGAATTTTTATTTTTCATTCGGTTTTTTACTCCTCCATTTTTTTTTTGCGTTTCTTTTTCTTATGATTTAATTGTTCAATTATTTCGGTTTTTGTTTCCCTGTCTGTTTCATATTGACTAATAAGCGATAATTTTTTATTTAATAAACAAAGCGGAAAAGTGACAGCTCCTATTTTATTATTATTATTATTAACAACTGTACAGTTTAAACACACAGTAAATAATTGTGTGTGAGCATAACTGCCAATATGCTATTAAAGTTTCTTCTTCTTTTTCTTCGTTCACTTTTTTCTTTTATCATCATCAAGTTGCTGCGCAGCAAATTAATATTTTCTTCTGTGATGTTAATCAAGTTACACATGACAGGTGGTTTAATTAGTTTGCTGATTTTCATGGCGTTTGTTTTTTTTTTTTCTTTCTTTTTGTATATCGAATCATTTACGGCAATATGACAGCGGTAGCGGCGCAGCCATATTGATGTATGTAGAGTTGCCTATTTATAGTGGAGTCGCTTGTCGTGTATGTGCATATGGTTAATTCTGTATTGTACTGTTTAAAATTAAACGAAACGCCACCACCCTCTCTCTCTCTCACTCACTCTTTAATCATCATGCTAATAATAAATAGGTAGTTTTTTTTTTTTTTTTCTTTTTCTATGTGGCTAAATGTAAATATAGAAATAGTATCTATAGCCTTCATTCTATCTTTGTTTATTCACTAACAAATGTGACTTACCTAGCGAAAAATGTGCCCGGTTTCGCTGTAATAAAATATTTCACATCGGGAATGGTGATTAGGAGTTGGGCCTGTCCCAGGGAACCAGTTGCAGATCTAAATAGATGAATTGAAAATGAAGAAATTGAAAAATTGAATTTTTTTGATTCGATTCAAAAATAATATTAAAATAAATCCAAATTGCTGTCATTCATATTGGGGGGGGGGGGGGAGTGAGTAGGATAATTTCGCAGTTCTCACCCACAAAATGGCGGTTATAAAATTTAAAAAAAAAAAAAAAATGTAGTCGAATTAACAGCATCGAGAATGTTTTTTTTTCTTTCATTATTTTTATTATTATTGTGATTGATCATCAACAATTAATTTTACACTAATTATCTTATGTATATAGTAATTGCTATTATACAATGAAACGATCAAATTTTATAATAATAATAATAGTAAAATATGTAATTAAAAAACTTAAAAAATTTTGCGATTGTTTAACATCGGATTAGAATCGAATAAAAAAAGTGTTGATAACATTAAAAAAACGAACATAAAATAAAACGATTAACTGATACGTAGCTCAGCTTATCCCCCCCCCCCCCCCCCGTCTCCGCATCAATCACTTACCTCATCATGACTTTTTTCGCTTGTTTTTTCTCCACATATTCGGCCGCCTGTTCTTTGACCGCGTTCGCATGCTGAAATTTGATAGAAAAAAATTGAAAAAATTAGAGACAAAAAGAAATACATAATGGAAATATGTCCATCCATGGATTGTATCCCTCTACCCTCCCCCTGGTTAAGTTAAACTCGACAACTTTCAATAAAACTTGTAATGGTAAGATTTTCCCTAGTAGTTTCACAATTTCGACGGTTTTGAATTGTAAAAGAAATTAAACAGACAAAGACAGAGAGAGAGAGAGAGAGAGATGAATATCATCTGTATCAATTCATAATAATAATAATAATAATAAATATAATACTTCTGATGAAATGTGGTAGGCGCCGGACCCGGTTCGTTTTTTCTCTTCCTTATATGGATTTCCTTGAACGACCTTGCCGTGTATCTGTGTATATGTGTACAGTACTACTGACACATGTATATCTTTAATAATAAGTAGTAGTACCTTAATAAAATATATTGTACTTGACTGGCTAAGGTCAGAGAGAAGAGAAGAATCAGATTATTTGTCCAATCAATAAATAATTCAGTGTCAAGGCAATCTCTCTCTCTCTCTCTCTCTCTCTCTCTCTATTTTATACATATTCTATGATAGAATATACTATATATATATATATATATATTATGTGTATGCGTACATACTATTAAATTGACGTTGTCTATGATTAATTTTTGTACAAATATGGATTTGTTTTAACAAACGTAAACGTCGGGTGGATTCGACAAGGCGAAACAGCGAAAGAGAGAGAGTGAGAGAGATAGTTTCCCATTCACATGCCGCTACTTCCTCATTTTTGCCAATCAATTATTATTATTATTATTGCTATAGCGCCATTTATGGATAAATATAATTTTACAAACAATTTAACTATCCCATATAGTACTTATATTTATTTATTATTCAAGGGGGAGGGGGAGGGGGGGCGGGGGATAATTTTCTATTACGAAATCCTAATTTTTCCGTACTTATATCTGTATGTAGAAATTGACATTTTACAATCGGGAAATTGAAGGTTATATTCAAACATCTCTTCCTTTTACGATAATAATAATAATAATAATAAAGAATATCCGTGTTGCGAATTGAAGTAATCCATGTGAACTTTCCGTATGGTTTCCTTATTGTGACCACAGAATAACAATAAAATATTTTATTATTCTATTAATTATTATTATTATTATTATACTATTTGCAATTCGATGCTTCTTCTTCGTTTTCCTTTAAATTCTATTGAAATGATGTGAAAATTCTGATCGTCACAGAATAAATGCGCATTCTGTTTCTTATGAATTTGAACGATACGCGTCGCCGCCGCCACTGCAAAGGACGTCAATTAAAATTAAATGCAAAACGATTATATCCTGTCACTCTTTTTTATCAACTATACACACACATGCTTGTTTAATATTAATAATAATAATAATAATAATAATAAATGCAATTGAGTCCGTGCTGATGCATATTATTATTATTATTATTACAAAGTGAGTATAAACATACACATACATTGAGTGGATAACTGCTTAATTATTATTAAATTTATATTTCGATGATAGTATATTATTAGAGTGGGTAGATGTGCAATGCGGATTCTGAACCGAAAATTTGGAAATTTTATAATCAGTATAGCTCATGTAAAACTCTATTGAATTCTATACAGTTTCAACTTTTTTTTTGTTTTTTTTTCGTCCAGAACTTGCATTGTACATCTACTTTTCGATTTTTTCCTTCGTTCTGCTGTTGTTTTTTTCATTTATTTAATGAAAAAATCAATAAAATTTATATTCACTCACACACAACTGTCAACCAACAAAAAGAGAGAGAAAAATCAGGGTGTGAACCAGTTCGAATCGTAGGTGCAAAAATTACGCGTCAATGAACGCATTAAGTCCTTCTAGAAGCAAAAAAACTAGAAGAAGATTCATCATTAATTATGTGGGTTTTCATATTTCTTCATGTCAAAAAAAAAAAGATGGAAGATTAAAAAAAAATAGAATTGATTATCAACATAATAAAAAACGATGTTATGTAAGTTGTAAGCGTGAAAATCCCGATTTTTCTTTGTCTTGTCTTGACATCAAGTAATAATAATGATACTCCAGTGACAACACACTGAATGACAACTGTGATGACATCATCAGCTGCGTGTGTATGAGAAAATAGAGATTTGGGCACGTCGTTGGCCTAAAGTGGCATTTTGGTTGGCCTGAACTCAAAAATAAATCAATCAATTCTAATTAAAGTACCTACTTATGTTATGATGTTCTGTTTTGTATAGTAACATACAAGTACCTACAAATAATTAAGTTTATTTTATAAATAAAACCCTATATGATTCAATTCGGTATTTTTACCTCTCTCTCTCGACAACACTAAATAAATAAAAGACAAATAAGAGAGAGAGAGAGAGAGAGTATGACTGACAGGATATGAATTCATTACTATCAAATATAAAAGTACGATTTTTAGTAGAATTCCCAAATAAATATTATTATAACTCATCGTAATAGTGAGGTAATTATTCAGAGTAGTAAAAACCATAAAATGCTGATAAGATTTCGGTTAAAAAAAAAACAAAAAAAAAGAATTGATAAATCATATTGTATTTTTGGAAAATTGTATTGTATACAGGGTGATCGAAGGGAGGTGTAAAAAATTATTGTGATTTCCGAATAGTTCGTGCAGCGCATCATATTCTTTTCTATGTATATGGTCAGTGAGCTAAATTTTATTGATCTGTCATTTTACCAAAGCCCACTGTGTGCTGTTAACAATTTCTATTACATACTTCATTAAAAAAGAAAAAAAATAGTAATTTTTCATTATTCTTGTTCTATTTCTTTATTGTTCTTTTTATAATTACCAATTTAAACAATCGAATTGGCATGAGAAGGAAAAAAAAATTCAAAAGTGGTAGGCGTATAATTATTTCATTCGATTCAGATCGATTTTCTTTTATATATACTCAATTCGAAATCGAACTAGGCCTGTTTGCTATTCAACAATAATAATAATAATAGATAGTACCATATCTGATACTAGTCCAGCACTAGAATTCAGCCTGCAGCAGTAATTTTCTATCAGATTAAATCTGATTTGCTTTACAACAATTGCTCTGGTTGCCTGAATCAATGGAGTCCATTATTATTATTATATTGTTGTTAATATAAAAGTATATGTAATATCAATACAGGGACGTCCATCTTTGAAATGATGGTAAAATCAAAGATTTGTTATTTGAAGACAAAGTTGTAAACATTAAATTACGTATTTGTTTTAAAAGCTAAACAATACACCACGTCCATAATGACAAAATCATCATCAGGATCACGATGACGTATAAAAAAAAACCGTTCCTATTCTGACTCGGACTGATTGATTGTTTTGATGCCTAAATGGGGCGAGTATTGAATTGAGCTCCCTTTCAATTTCGTAATAAATACATAATAGGTATACTAAGCAAAATAATAACAATGGCGATTATTTTCTATAAGTGGATATGAGTTGTGTCTTTGTTTGCCTTTTCAATTAGTTTTTATTTGCTTCTTTTTTATAATATGAATAGTGGACACCCTGTATACATGGAAAGTATCACTGACCAATTGGATTAATAATATTTGTGAAAATAGCAAGTTATTTATATGGATTGGCATATTTTTTCTACGGCCCTCGTACAATTTAAATGCCACTTATCTTTCTATTTTTTTTTTTTTTTTTTTTAGGTAAATAACTGTCCTATATACTGTACATGTACATAACATTGAATATAGATAATCAATAATTCAAAAAACGTGCAAAATTTTATCAAGATTCCTCGCTCTGTCTTTCACACAGCGATAAACTAGAGAGAGAAAAAAGAAAAAAAAAGAAAACCATAGAAAATATGCCGTTAACTGACACCGTAATAATTGCGCAAAACTATATATAGTCTTATTATAATAATGCATTTATCTTCTGGCAACAATCTACGTACATGTGTATGTACAGGGTAATTTTATTTTGTTTTATTTTCAATAATAATAATAATAGATAAAGATATTGCCTATTCGATATACATGTAAATTATTAAAAAGTGGCAGAGAATAAAAAAAAAATAATTTAATGACAACGTGTCTACACCACCCTGTATACTGAGATCAATTTTTTTGAATCCGTACAGCATATATGATCAATACGGATTATTAATTGATCCCCGGAACTGAATAAAAACCAGATGCAACACCAGTGAAGAAAACAAGGAAATTATTGTCAATCGAAAAAAAAAAAAGTTTAAACAAATTAATCTGTTGACAACACTCGCACTAATAATAATAATAATAATAATAATATTCTAATGTGAATTCCACAACATACAGATTAATTAGTTGCCTATATAGACGCAATGACATTTACTGTGTGCATGTGTACAGTACACGTACACAGGACCGGACTGAAAATTAAAATATATTTCTTGACCTTTTCTCAGTTTTTCAATTGTAAAACAAAACTGAGTCATCATCAGTATTTCTGATGGTAAAAATAATTAGGTCAAATGTGCCGTGCCGTGCATTTAGTTACAGGTTCTCGATTAAGCTTGGTTTTTTTCTTTTTCTTTTTTTTTTTGGTTTGTTATTTGAACACTCGAAAAACTGTCACGAGGCTGCTGCTGCTGCTGCATACGCGAAAAATATCTTGAAAAAATCCTTGATAGTTTCTTTTTTGTTTTTTTGTTTAATAATATAATTTCATCAAATCAACAATAATAATAATAATAATAATAATAATAATAATAATAAAGGTGTACAATAAGGAAAAAATCAATTTTCTTTCTCGCCCCAAATCAGCCTTTGCATTGACGTTACTTTAAATGGTCATAAAACAGCATTTTATTATCTGTCTAGTACTACTACTTTATGTAGTAGGCCATGAAAGGACAAATAGTTTTTTGCTTTTGCTTTTCTCTCTCTCTCTCGTGTGTAATGATGATTGTGATTCCAAAACAGAACCGGATTTGTAAAGATAACAAAAAGTTTCCATTGACGTTGGACGAACGTCAAAATGATAATAAAATTTTTAGGCCATTCGCCTAAGGAGAATCGTGCCGTCAAAAACGATATGATAAAGAATAATAGAGAACTCGTAACGACGTGGGGGGGGGGGGGGGGGACAAAGAGGACAAAGGTTAACAATCACACATATGTTTTACACATGAATTTTCTGTTTATTTTCCTGCCTTCTTGTTTGTTGTGTGCGATTAGAATAGACGTGACCGTGTGTATTATCTAATATCTGACACTTTTCCTACTTTTTAGTAGTATCATTAATGAATATAATACTGTTATAGATGTACCTAACGGATTCCGGACAGAAAGTGGAATTCATCACCAGTGAAATTGTAGGCTGGTTATCTCGAGTATATTTTGATTTAGAATCTGATTTGCACATCTACCACATGTCCATATGTGGTTTTACTTATTTCGTTGTTTTTTTTTTATTATTTTTATTATTGTCAAGGGTGACCATGGTCAGTTTTTCTTTACGAACAAGTACATTAGTGTAGTGGAAAAGTGTTGTCAGCAACCACCATGGTCAAATTACCAAATATAGAAGGAAGTCAATCAGCTAGATCAGCAGCAGCAGCAACAAAAATATGGCTACCTTGACACGCACCCGCAGCGCGCACTTTTTTTTTTTATGAATTGACACCTCCGCGGTCACTTGTTTTTTTTTTGAATTTTTTGCTGTTGTTTTTTATTAGCAACAACTTTTTTTTTTTTTTTTTTGTGAATCATTCATGAGCGATGGATGACTCGTTGCTTTTCTTTTTTGTGGAATTGCAAAGAAATTCATAGCCTACTTTTTATTGATTGTATTTGAGCAGTTTTCTTTGTAATTTGTGTATTAGAAAAACAAAACACAATAAAATTGGGTGGGGGTGGGGGGGTAGAGAGAGGGTAATAGTACTCTGTTGTACCACACACATTGAGTACCGATTTTAACCATATTAGTATAGTACTACCGGTTTCGCTATCTCTCTCTCTCTCTATTTTCTATTAACGAATTATTACGGCAGTCGCTTAGCAGTCACGAATTTCCCCATGTATAGAAAATACACACACACATAAGCATTATGTTTTATCTCAATCTATCTATTTCTACTATGTATGTACAACCTAACCTCCAAGCAAACAATAATATCGTCAAACAGAGAGAGAGAGAGAGAGAAACTCTTTTACCATATATGAACTTATTTGATGTTTGTTGTGTGAACCGTCATAAGAACGAATTTGTATTGTTTAGCTGGTTTGGTACTATATACTTAGTACTATCGATATTAAGAAGTAGTACCCCAGTACTCTCGTAAGTAGTACTGGTATGTATGTATTAGGTGGCTGCCAATTTATTTATTATGCCGAAGATATAAGGAAGGACATTTCATTCGATTCGAACTGAATATTCTAAATTGAAACTGTTATTATTATTATTATTATTTAGTATAGCTTAATTATAGGTTAAGTATTTGAAAATATATTATTTACGCTTCTAATTTCAAGTTTCATTGATTGAAAGTCATTGTTTTATTGGTCGAATAATTTATTGAATTTATAGTATGTATACGAGGGAGGTTCATTATTTAACTGTTGTATTTTAATATAGGACAGCGATGCAAAAAAGCAGAAATGTCGAAAAAAACTTTTTATTGTTATTCAATTTCTATAGTTGAAAAATATTAATAGATTTTCTCTATTAACTCTACTGGTTAGAGAGGTACTCTTTAATAGGTACTTTAGTTTAATCTAAATCCCCTTTTTCTAAATATGACGACATTCCTATTATAATATGACAGTTATTATCTCAAGAGCGCAAATAAGTACATATGTATAATAATAATAATAATAATAATTAATCTCTCTCTATTGTCATTTTATGTACAATTAATAAAATCTTAATAGTTTTGTTTTTTTTTTCAAAAATACACATTTGTTTTTATTGAAACAACAAAGAAAAAAGAAAATTGTGCGCAATTGACAGAATACAACATCGGTATAAACATCATATTTGTCATCATCATCATCATTATTATCTCCTACGCCTTCTTGATACTTTTTCTATTATATTATATTACATATATGCATGCATTGATTCTGTTTGTAAATCTATTAAGAAAACACGACAACGAGTCTCTACTTTCACTGACTGACTGACTGACTGACTGATGAAGGAAGATTCAATTAAGAATAATTAAAATGAACGACCTTGATTTTTACGTATACTACGTATAGTATACGAGAAAAGAAAGATGTCGTCAACAATTGTCGATATATTTTCAAATAAAGAATCTAGTATAAGTAATAAATTGTCGAAGGTTATTTCGACAACGCGCACATGGATATGTCAAAACTGACTTTGACATTTCGCGTCTCCGACATCCGACGTCGGATCATTTCCTAATTTTCTCTTTTTTGATTTCCTTGAATTGAATTTTAAATCAAGTGTAGAATGAAATGAATTATTTAACCTCCGTAAAGGTTATGCGTTATGTATGTATGTATTATTATTATATATATCTGAACTGATGATGTGTCATTATGAATAGTGTGCACTTGACCTTATCTATCCATACGTTGATATTGATGTTTCAAAATATCAGAAAATTATTTATAGAATAGACCATCTGTTTAGAACCTAACCTTATTTTCGATTTTCACAAATGCATCGCATTAACAATTCGAATACTTTAAGTAGATAAAAAGAAAAAGGGGATGACAAATATAGTGGTGAAAAAGGGTTAGGAGTAAGTCTCTTAATTGTGTGGTGGTGGTGGTCGTAAATTAGTCATGACTCATATTCACTGCAAAATCCGGTGGGACTTTGCTGCCTATTTATCTATCTGTGTATGTAAATAATGTGTTTGCACTATATATCTATAAGTATACGTTTTCAAATATAGTACCTACGTACGAATACATGAAGAAACGAAGGAAAATCTCTCTCTCTCTCTCTCTATAAGCGAACGATAAATTTTTACATATTTGGAAACGAAATAAAATAAATTGAATGGACAGATGTAGGAACATGTCAAAGTTGGCTATGGATATTATATGTAATTATACCTATATGGAGTACTGTAAGAAAGGAGTCGACCTAAAAAAAAGAGTCAAAAGAAATATTTACGTAACTGGAAAAGTTTTTGCGCACGTCACTGATCGTAAAATTAATAAAATGGGGCAAAGAAAAATACTCATTATTCCGATTATCATAATTTTAATTTGCTGCCTAAAAAAAAATAAGAAAATTTCAATTGCTCATAAAAGAGTAACGGTTAAAAAATTAGTCCTCCATATATGTTATACTTTAAGGTGAACGATGATCAAAGCCAACTTCGATTAATATACATACATAATCGATAATATTATTTTCTCGTTCAAACAATTAATTCGTTTTCCCTAATTGCAATTCTTGATTATAACATTATAAACAGCGATTAGTCAAATAATAATTAATTGCGGTTTTTAATCATTTTTTTTGATGTCAAATGTTAAATGACAACATGTACATATAGTTTACGATTCCAAAGCCAACTCGATCAGTATGCTGCAATTTAAATATGTATTTTATGATGTCATTATTTACTATTTGATAATCGAATATTTTTGTCTTTTGATGATTTAATAAATCCTTTTTATTATTCATTTTAATTTAGTTGTAGTGTTTTGAAATTACAAAAACAAAAAAAAAATCCCCTTAAATGTCATCTGAGCTTAACGCACTGTCTGGCATACATGTACGTATATATTCGGTTGCCTACGTGCCTACCATACTATAAATCGATATGATCAAGTATGCCGATTGTAGAGAGATGTACTTTGAACTACTTAGAAGTAGTAGATACAATTTGGATAAGAATTATAATAAATATTAACAGAATGGCATTGTAATTATTGTTTTTCACGTAATCAAATCAATTAAAATAGAAAAGAAAGAAAACAAAAAAAAAACTCTTTCATATTCAGATGCAAATTTGATTATTTTAATCGTATGCTCACACCTTTTTTTTTTTATTATTTTGATCGTACCAACGAAGAACTAGTATTTAAGTATACTAGTACCTATTGTCATGATGAAGAGCTAATAATAATTAATTAATAATAATTATTTCAACATGGTATCGATTGAGAAGATGGCCTTGGATGTCATTATTGTCGTATTTATAATACGATTATTATTATTATTATTATTATTATTGTCCGTTGATCTTTTTCTGTGACAAACGGACAAGTTGAGTTTAGATTTATCGCCACTTTTTGCTAACAACCCAAAAAAAAAAAAAAAAACGACGATATTTTTAATTAAATTAATCGCAAGCGACGAATATTAAATTTTATTCCAATCACAAAGCATTTTGAAACCAATTAATTAATCAGTTGAATAATCATAATGAATATAGACCAAGTGACGCCAGTTTTTTTTTTTCCCAACGTTAAGGTGCGTCCAGACGCAGAAAAAAAAAATGGAAACTGTAATGAATGGGACAAAATATGAGTGTGTGGACACACCTTTGAGTATATACATATACATTGACTTAATGTCATTATAATATAACGTCAATCGTTTCCCAATTAAACTTAATAATATACATAAAAATAAGTATTTAAATTAAACTGTATCGAAAACGTAAACAATTATGTAAATAGAAACACACATTATACGTACGTACATATATTAATTAATTAATTAATTGCCATTGGCGTAGATGGAGTTTTTTTCTTTTGCTTACCTCGCACAGTGCCACACCAGTTTCTAATTTCTCCATGAAATTATCGACATTAATATTTAAATGTGGATACATTGTTTGTAGCCATTCGGCTAGATCTTCTTTCATTGCATACAAATATTCTTCGCTCGATTTAAATGGACGAAATGGTCGCGATTCCAATAGGACCGATGTTGTTGTTGTTGTTGTTGGGGACGACATTTTTCTTTCTTTCTTCCTTGTTTTTTTGTTTTTTAATGAATTAATTTAATTTAATTTGTAATTAAACAATTCGTTGTTGAACTGTGAGTGGCGGTAGCAGCGGAATTGCTCATTGTTTTCTGAAAATGAACGAAATCAATAATTTTAAGTGGTGTGGAAAATGAAAATTTCTCCTCACCTACCCCAAGAATCTTAACATTTTCTATATATATCGAGTTGTTCCAAACACAAAACAAAACAAAACAACAAAAAACGTTCCGGAAACGGAAACAACAAAAGCACTATTATCGACTTCTCTAGCTGTATATTTAATTATTAATTATTTATTAATAGATTAAGTACTGACACACCGATCACAAAATACAAATAATAAAATAGAGAACCCCACAACACACGTCGTCAAAAAAAAGAAAAGAAAGAACTAAAAACAACTAGAAGTGAACCGTACCGTTGGATATCATCTATGAAAGTAAATATAGTTGGTACTGTAAGTTGGGTAGATAGGTAGGTAGTACCTCTAGAACTGCCTGGCTGTTTTTAAAACAAATGATAATCAACCAACTGACTAAGCAAGTAAGTGAGTGAGTGAGTACTATAAGGATATATGTCTACATACATATAAGTAAAATGTGCGCTTTACCCCCCTTAATAATCTCTGTGTGTGTGTGTGTGTGTGTGGAACTTTTTTAGTTTAATCAGCCTCGGATTGTGTCGCGTTGTTGGGATTTAGATTAATTTTTCTATTTATTTTAGGTTTAGTAAATGTGTACTTTTATATAGGGATAGAGATAAAGGATGAATTTAGAGGCCCTAATTAGGAGAGTTATGATTTAATTAAAAAACAAAAAATTGCAAAAATAACATCTACTAAAATCTTATTGAAGTATCAAAGAAACTTGTTTACAACCGTAAATAACAACAGAAAAAAAAAAAAAACATAAATTGATTTATTTTTAAACAAATTGTTTCAGCGCATTCGCCAATTTCTTGTATGCGCAGAATTGACGAAGGCGCTGAACACTACAATTATCGATTACTCAATAAAAATATTCTACATACCCGTTATTTAACAACAATTTATTTCACAAAAAAAAAACCCGCATTTTATTTTGTTGCTGTAATTAGATCCGATAAACTGTGACGACGTCGCGACGCCTCTACAATCAATGGCATCGCGACGGCAATGCCAGTGGTCTTTATATCGTCTACTATACTGTAGTATGATGATGATGGTATGGGGAGAAATCTATGGATGGGGTTGGTTTTTTGTTCTTTTTTTTTTGTACAGCGGTGTTGCCGTTGTTAATAAATTTTAATTGTCTTAGAATTCGAGCGATTTTTCAATTTCACTTTTCTGCTATTGTTTTTATTCTCTACATTTAGTTGTAATTCAAACATTTCATAATTCCATTTTTCGATGATGGATGAATGATGAGGTTCAAAAAGCAATGTCGCAATGAAAAAAAAAATAATTATATAATAATATTTTTGGTTTCGTTACGTTTACCTAGATTGGTAAGTAGGTAAAATATACACTGCTTTACAGAAACAGCAACACGCGAATATAATATAAAGCATTTAGAAGAAATTGTACAGTGTATATTTACATAATATTTTTCATCATACACGTACGTAGGTATAGAATATAGTATCTAGTTAGTGTAGACGAAGAAATGAACGAAAAGAAAGTAGTTCAATGTCTTTCTTGATATAAGAAATACAAAAAAACGCGAGACAATGTATGTTGTATATGTCTATACATATAAGATGGATATGAAAATGAATGATATTCTCGTTTGTAAATAATAAAAATGGCTGATGGCATCAGAGAATTCTTCCTAGAATAATTTCACGTTATGTTAAAAAACAAATTTAGTTTTATAATAATTTGTGAAATCAAAATGCAAAATGAACAATTTCGAAAATTATGAGGATATATAAAAATTTAATTAGTGGAATTTAAATTGTCGAAAATTAAAAAAAAAAAGATTTGTTGATGTGTCCCTTTTTTGGAAATTTTTTTTTTAATTTCCTAATTTTGTCTAATTTAACACGTTTTTTTACATTGCTTTAAATTTACAATATTTAAATAATTTTTCTAATAATAATTAGAAAAAAACGTATCTCGTTTTTTAAGGAAAAAATGGAAATTAAAGTATTAACAATCAAGCAGCAGAACGTTTTGGTTTGTCGATTTATATAAAAAAAAAAAACAAAGAGAGATAATTCGACAGTTCAATACTTGTCAATGTCAACCTGTTTGTATAGGAAATAGTGTAATAATCATATTATCATATAAATATTAATTAGAAAAAGTATTTATGTGCATGTGCGTTCGTACGTTCATTACAATGTATATATATATATATATATGTCCTGTCCATCAATAAACTAATTACTGCCATTTAATATTTAATAATAAATGAACGTTTCATGATTATGTATAAATTTGATTATTTCGATAAATTTTGCGAATTTTATTTGTTGGAATTGCCTTTGTTCGATGATGACGCTATTTAATTTATTGGTGGTTTTTTTTTTTGTGGAGGCTCAAAGTATATATTAATTAATTATTATTATACGAGTTTCTGGTTATTATTTCAACCATTTAGTGGAAGAGAACCAACAAGAAAAACGTACAAAAAAGCGAAAGTGTCACGGATAAAAATATTATTTAATTTTTCATACGCAAGTGTACTCTACTAGTACCACTACTACTTGCCAGCTGTTTGGTGTGTGTTCGTACTGTGGGGTTTTACCAGAATTGTACCAGAACCAGTTAGTAAAGCGCGAAATCAAGTACTAGCAGCAGCAGCAGCAGCAGCAGCAGTGTCAACGTGTAATTTTTAGTTAGTGATTTCAAAACAAAAACTGTTTGTTAATGTACAAATGATATTGAACATTCATTAGTTAATTAATGTTGAAAAATTATATCGATAATAGTGAATTATTAGTAAATAAATAACTAGTAGGTTGTAAGAATTCGAATCCGAAAAACACATCTACGTAAGTAGACATAATTGTGCTATTTATGCTTATAATTTATTGTAATTGAAAAATTGTTTGTTTATTTTTTTCACTATTTTTCAATAAGCATAAATAAAACCATCAACACCAGCAGCACCACTACCAGATCTATTCGTTTTTCTTTCAGCGCCATCTAAACATCGATACAAGAATCATCATTATGCAGACAACGGATATGCTGCCCTATCCAAATCGTGTAGCCGATTTTTATACGGGAAAAACGATTTTCCTTAGTGGCGGCACTGGATTTATGGGTAAAGTTTTAATTGAGAAATTATTAAGATCGTGCAGCGGTATAAAGAAAATCATTCTAATGGTACGCAGTAAAAAGGATAAATATCCAAATGAACGTGTCAAGGAAATTGTTTCGGGACCGGTAAGTGGTGGATACACTATTCACATATTTAAATAGTTGTTTTAGTGTTTAAGCAAATATCGTTAGTTAGTTAGTTGGGAAATACCAATTCGAAATGAAAAGAGAGAAAGATGAAGTATAAAATACACATTGTAACATATTTTATTGACAAATGTTTTATCGCTTTTGTTTAATTACCAGCTACAAATTACCTATGCCCAGTACAATGTACTGTTGATAAAAGAGTACATTGTACAATTCGATTTTTACATAGAAAAAAAAAAAGAGTTACGAAATAACTCAGTAGAAAGCTGCCGCTGCTGCTGCTGCTGCTACTAAAAATATTATTAAGAAACATTTCTTGTCAAGACAATTTAATGATAATTATTTGACGAAGTCACAATGGAAATTCAATTATTTCCCATATTCAATAATTGACTAGACGGCAACACTGTTCCTACCTCATTAATATCTGTTGTCCCTTTTTTTTTTTTTTTGCAGTTATTCGACATGCTAAAACAACAACAAGGTGAAAAAATCCTAGAGAAAATCGCACTGGTCGAAGGCGATCTTTTACTGCCCAATTTAGGTATTGCCCCTATTGATCGGGAAATGGTTGCAAATGAAGTGGATATCATTTTCCATTGTGCGGCAACAATACGATTCGATGTACCATTGAAAGATGCCGTTTTGTTGAATGTACGCGGCACGAAATTCATGTTGGATTTGGCGAAGGAATGTCGAAAACTAGTGGTAAAAATCATTTTGGGTTTTTCAATAGATTTTTGTTGCGCGGCAAATAAACATTGTCCATTTTTTTATATATATTTCTAGTGTTTTGCACACATGTCCACTGCCTATTGTCATTTAAATGAGAAAATCCTATACGAGAAACCGTATCCACCGCCAACTGATCCACATAATATGATTAAAGCAGCTGAATGGCTCGATGTCGATAATATGGAATTAATTGCACCAAAGTATGTATGCACACATTGTCTTAAAATAGATAGAAATGTTGAACGCCATGTTTAACCTTGAAACTAAAACGGATAGAAAGCAAATAAACACATTAAAAATGTCAAATTATTTGATTAGGTAACTGATGATGATTACATCTTGGACGATTGATTTTTAATGTGTTTATTTGTTATAGGTTTTATAGGTCTTAATCAATTTCCGTTTCGTCTTTTACAGTTTGTTTTTCGCATTATCTAATTTTTAAATAATTGAATAATTTTTGTTATTGAAACGTCTAATTTGACACATTTACTTATGATTAGTTGTAGTGCAGTAACGTGTAAAGTTTGCATTAGATATAAATATAATGATTTTCGATTTGTTTTTAGATTATTAGGTGACATTCCGAATACGTATGCATTCACAAAGGCATTGGGCGAAAGTTTAGTAACAGAACAACATGGTAAATTACCAGTGGTAATATTACGACCATCAATTGGTACGAATTTAATCTGGCCCGTTAAAGTGACATGTACTTTATTTCATTTGGTTTTGTTTTGTTTTACAGTTATACCGATATGGAAGGAACCACTACCAGGTTGGACGGATAATATTAATGGTCCAACTGGCTTACTAATTGCTGCTGGTAAAGGTGTTTTACGCACAATGTACATTAAAGAGGACAGTTACGCCGATTATTTGCCAGTTGATATTGCAATCAATTGTGCCATTTTGGTTGTGTATGATAATATTGTAAACAAGTATAACAATTTATTTACTTTTTTTGATTAATTCGTTAATTTCCTGCGTATTCTTTAATCAAATAATGTTCTCGTCTTGTAGTGGCAACAGATGGATTTATAATCTAACAAGTTCGGGAGAGCATAAAGTGACAATGGAACAAATTATTAATATTGGCAGGAAAGTAAGTCTTTATTTTTTTCTGATAAGAAAATGCCAGTTATAAATAACCGAAATCGAGGGAAAAGCACCCCACTTTGAGCGCCAAAAATTTATAACATAAATAAAAATTCATTTCGAACGTCACAATTTTAACATAACCGGTTATTTTGTGGTTATCAGGTGGTAGAAACAACAACTCCATTTAATGGTGTTGCATGGTATCCAGGCGGTTCGATGAAACGTTCCCGAATTGTGCATTTAATTTGCGTGTTCCTGTTTCATTTATTGCCAGCACTATTTGTCGATGCTTTATTGATAATATTAGGTTACAAGCCAGTGTATGTAAATAAGCATCTTTTAACAATAATCTGTTGCTTGACTTTATTTGTTTTTTTTATAAGTTTAATGCACGTTCAGAAACGTATCTGGAAAGGATTCGAAGTGTTCGAGTACTATGCAAATCATCAATGGGATTTCAATAATGACAAATCACTAGATGCTAGGAAAATATTGAATCCAACAGAACGGGAAGTGTTCAAATGCGACGGTGACGATATCGATTATTATGAATATTTCTCGATTTGTACACATGCCGCTCGATTATATATTTTGAAAGAAACGGATGATACATTACCGGCAGCCAGAAGGCATATGAAAGTGTAAGTGTATATACATACATAAAATAGATTGTATACGTTACAAATTCGAGTTTGTATTTGTTTTTTTTTCACAGAATGTGGGCAGTGGACAAACTAGTGAAATTGACCTTTTGGTTCGTCGTTTTTTATTACTTCTATAAAATTTTGTTGATGCCATTAATTGCGCAACATATGCTTAATTAAATAAATAAAATATTAATTAATTGTTAACAATAAATAAAGAATTATGCTGTGTAAACATGTATATTTTATTGGATGACATAAAATTACATCGAAATAATCTAAATGATCTTTTCTACTGAAAAATATTATTTATTCTGCTCACTTTTCGGCTGTGTGATGATCTATGTAGCCTTTGCTGCCTCATTGCCTATCGTCTTCTTCGAATTCTTTTCTCTCGCATAATCGACGGCATCACCACCATAAATTGAACAGCCATGATTTCTTAAATAAGTTTTCGCCGAATAAATCAATAGAATAGTTTGAAAGAATATATTGAATATCATTAGAAACAGTAATATTACTGTGTAAATGTAAAGTACACGCATATTTTAACAGTAATTAATTCAATAATTAATAAGTTGACAATTTGAAAAAGGGCTATACTGTCGCGTGACATTTTCAATGGATGTATGTATGGTTGTAGACTTATAGATTATAATATGGCGAATGCGCTGCACTACAACGTTAGAAATTTTGCATAACAAAAATGATAGTTTATATTGAATTGTCTCGATATGGTTAATTTGTTGCATATAATTACTTTTGTTCACTATTCGCACTTAATTGAATCAACTATTTCCGCTAATTAAATGAAAATTTATGTGAATGCAAATTTTGCTGAACATGTATATTAATTAATAACTAATTAGTACATAATTACTCTAACGTACGCTTACTTTAATTTACATTTCGTTAATCAATTTAAAATCTTATCAATTATTTTCCTATATACATCACTTACATTGCTAAAATTATATTACAAAATAACAATTACCCTTTTTCTTTTTTAGAAACTCTCTTTTTAATTTAATTTAATTAAAAAAAGAAAAATTAAAAGGGCAACTGATTTTCTTTGGCACATACCTTCAACATTGGAGAATGGGAAAATTAAAAATAATCAACGAAAAATTAAAATTAACCACAAACAAAGTTAGGTTATGTACAATAGTAATAGTAGTAATGGCGAATTCCATAGATAGGCAAAAAGTTTAGAAAAAACTAGTTTCGCACTGCAACAACAACAACAATTAAAAATCGTAATGAATAGAAGAAATTGAAATTGTATTAGAGTGTACTAAATTCCTGAAAATTAAACTAATAATGTTTACAAGGAATATATATATATATTTTAAAAGTAAATTTATTGTTACAGTGCGGAACTAGTTCCACACTTTTTATTCACCATAATAGTATTCTTAAATAGTGAATTGGATTCTAGATCTAATTAATTGTTTATCTAAAAGATATAAGTTTAGAGAATATACTATATATATATACAGGGTGTAGCCGGTAAGTAGTAGTTTTGCGTAATATAAACTAATACGGCAATCAATTTAAATGTTAACCTAAAAATTTATTAAGTTTATAATTTTTTTATGTGATCGCGAATAATATTTACAGAATCTCGATCACATTTACGTCTTAAAATTAGTTCTATTCTACGTCACTAGTTGACTGTTTTCTAGTTTTGGAAAAATTGCAATTTTTCCTCGCTTGAAATTGCATTCATATAAATTCTCATTATATGGATTTATCAGAACAGTAGCGTAACACGTAAATATTGAAATATTTTTACATTTTAACATCAAAAGCATGAATTAACTAACGAATTCTCTTCTAATAACTACAATAGACTTATTTTTATAATACTATATATATATTTATCTGAAAGCTAAAAGTATTTCAATAAATTACCAACAATCTCTGATCTCTCTAAATTAGAAAATAAACGATGTTTATTTCTTTATAAATATAAATAAATTCTGTCTTTTATAGTACATTATTTTTAACGTTTCCTACCCTGTTCCCCACTATACCTTAGCAACCAGTGCTGTCAATATCGACTCTCACACACACAGAATAACTATTCGGTGTGTTATATTTTTATTTGCAACTCACTGCTTCAAAATGGAAACTTTTTGAAACAGTGAGTCACACGGACGACATTAGAAAAACTACACAATATTAGTACTGTACAGTACTACTACAAATATTTAGTTTATTTATAGATGCAACATATAGCTTTTATCTAAGCGGGCTGGTCGTCTAGGAAATTTCAGTTTCCTTGCCCGGCAACATGATGTCTTTTATGATATTCATAATGATTTAAAAACCATTCATAAATTGAACAAATCAAATAGCTGCCAACAATACATGAACCAATAATGCCAATATAATTAGCAAATGTGAAAGAAGTACCTTTCACTATATATAAAAACATATCGATATACGGTGCAATTGTTATCGATCCCAATATTTGACGTTTCAATTTTCCACATGCAATTAAATCGTACGTTTGCCATTTCGATGGTAAAAAATATGTGGCAATTAGTACTAATGTTTCGTAAAAAACAATAAATCGAAACCATTGTCCGAGCATTGCATATTTCATTGTAAATGTTGTTATCGAGGTCCATGAGCCAATTATCAATATAGCAACATTCGGATCGAATCGAGTATAACGTTCATCATTTGGATAGAATATACCAATATTACGATAGGTACTGATTGCCTCCTCTTTTTCACGCCAACGATCCTGTAGGAACTGGACGAGTCCTTCCATTGTTTGTGGCAGATCCTTTACAGGATATCTAAACGAAAAATATTCCGAATTAATAGTATGTATTCATATACGTATGACATATGAAATTGTTACCGTTTGAAATGCACCAGTGCACTTGACGGTACACCACTCGTCACAAATAATTCGAATTCATTTTGTGGATAGTTTTCCGGATAAATTATTGTCACATCGTAAACTGCATCGATGCATCGATTTTTAATCATTTCACATACCATATAAGCGAAACCGGTTGTACGTGGATGGAGTACATGTTCATATTTCTATTAGAGTTAAAATTATTGATATGGAGACGACCACCAGTACACATCAATTTACCTGTAATTGATTCGCTTCCGCATATCGATCGCTAATCGCTTTTGTTTGCGCTGTGAAATCGGTACCTTCAGGAAACATTATCATAATATGTTTATAATTTGTTTTCGTTACATGTGCCACGTAATCGTTGATTATTTGTTTATCTTTTTCCCAATTGCGATGAATGAATAAGTAGGATGAGAGTTGCATCAGCCAACCTATATGTAATATAGTAATTAAATTTGAAGTATTTGATATATATAGCCGGGATGTTTAGTTGAGAATTTGTTCTGCAACTCTATATATTAGAAATTAGTTATAAAATGTATCTTATGGATCATAGGATAGCAACTGCCTTTAAAGTTCCAACGAATATTCAATAGTTTTTATAATATCAACTTGGACGCCATTATTTTTACACTCTGTATAGTGCAAAATATTCTTAGAACATGTGCCTATAAAATTTTCATCTATCTTTAACATTTTATCTATTATTAACTATGGACAACACTATTTTTCCACTCTGTATAGTAAACAAAAAAAATTTACCTAAACCTGGTACAAGTTTAATAGAATTTTTCAGCATAAATTTCGTGGATAAACGAAACTTTTCAGCACTATCCGGTATCGTTGCATACCATACAGCTGGCCATAAAAAATTCCAATCAACTCTAGTACGATGATTCGATATTAAAACAACTGTTTCATCGATTCGAATCGAATCGCCAGATACATCCATAGGAAAATGCAGTCCCATATAAACCAGTGTCTAAAAATAATATGGCGACGGCGGCGACATGTTAAAACAATGAACGACAGAGGTCACTCTCTCTCACTGTCTATCTGTGACTGCCTAAAATTAGGTACATACCGTTATGTGGAATTGCCAAAAAGTTAGTACACAATCTGTGAATAATCGATACAATTTCGGACGTATAAACATAAGTGGAAACAGTGTACAGAAATATAGAAAATATCCTAGAAATCGAATAAATTCAAATTTAGTTAAATGTAAACAAAATGGCGGCGGCGGCTGCTATAAGGCGTCATTACCTGATAGGGCCGATGTTAACCACATTATTGTAAACATACAACTACGACATGCCCTTTTGCACATGATGATGATGATGATGATCTGGAATCGAATCAAATCAGTTTATAAATGAAAACCGTTCTATTTACTTACTTACTTTAAGTTATCAAAATGAATGTAGAAAAACAAGAGATAAACAACTGGATCCTGGTATTGAGCAACAGCAGCACAATAGAGGAGCAAAGAAATTCGTATCTACACCACCACATCCACCACCACCACCACCACTACACTACTACTACTACTACTACTAATAATTAATATGCGCCGTTCTCTCCCTTTTTGCAAGATGCGATCAATAAAAGATTTTCTTTATCCAGCAGCAGCAGCAGCAGCCAGCATCCCAACCAATCTCTGCTACAGCTACTGGACCGTGGAAAAGCCACTCGCGCGCCTCAAGTTTGTTTACGTGATTCTATACTGGCCAGTATTGATAAATGGAATCGAAGATGGTATGGTAATGATGGTGGAACACCAAAAGAAAAGTAATGCGTTGCTCTTAAGTTGAAGATGATGACGTTATTTTGACAGTTGCTATGGAAACAATGAATTTTATTTTTTTGATTATATGGCGAATGCGCTGATTTCAAATTGTTGTAATTCGGTTCTAATACGATTTGCAGACATCGGAGAGGATTAAAATGAGGGAATTGTAACTCATCATGGGATTATCGATGGGTTTTTCGAAGTTACGCAATATTACAGAGACAGTGACATGGTTCTTGATATTATGGCGAAGGCACCTTTTTTTGGAAATCAGAAAATTTTCATTTAATAGAAATGTAAAATATAACATTGAATAAAATATCTTACCAATTTGATTACACTAATAAGGGAAAATAACTAGAATCACAATTAAAACGAAATATTTTAAACATAAAAACTCGGTAATTGCCATCGCGAATTTAAAATAAATTTCATAAACATATTCAACTTTTATCTTAACAAAGTTAATTGTTTAGATGCTATACTAAAACACTGACAAGAAAATACAATTAAAATTGATCGCTTACAGGATCCTCAAGCAGAGGCAAAAAGAAAATAAATATGTGTAAAAATAAAAATAAATGCAAATAGATAATTTCAAAGGTTTGAGAAACCATAGAAAGGATATCCGGATCTGGTACAATGTGTGTTGTTTTTTTTTAATTAAATTAATTCTTAATTGTATGTATTTTGTGTGTGTGTGTGTGTGCTTATTTGATAATGTAATCAATTTGGAATTAATTTTAATCAATACGAATTAAAATGTCAATTTATTCAATTAAGGGAAAATCAATGAAACACAAATTTTATAGTTAGTGAATTTGAACTGTATTGTTAAATATTTATTAATTAATTACTGTGCTTTTTTATACTATATAGACTAGCTGCTTTATAAATACGAGTACAACAACCACAACAGCAAACAAACGAGAGCGATATTTGTGAAAACATGTAAATAATACAATCTAAAAAAGAAAGAAACAGAACATTAATCTAACAAGTTCATTTCTCATACACCAAAACTATTTCGTACTTTCGTAAAAACTTTCTGGCATCTGGAATTGTATCGGGATTTTCACCTACGCAATATTTTCTAGCACCTAAAATATAACTTTTTATATATTCATCGTTTACAACTTGTCCATTATCAAGATAATAAGTGTCACGATCTTTGGCCGATAATCCATTGTGAAGATTTACAATTTTTTCATTATAAAAATACCAGGGCCGTGTCGTATAGTATTGTAATACTTTCAAGCCGTGACTGATGCGTTTCTGAGCACGTACTAAACTAAAAAAAATGAATTCTAATTAACTTAATGAACATGATCATATGAATATTTCCATCCTACAATGGCTTATTATTTGTCAAATACATTAAACAATCGACAATATACGCTGGTATTGTGTGTATAAGAAATGCTGAAACGGCATAGGTTAGATAATTCGATTTAAATGAACCGCCCGGATACCATAATGCCACACTAAATGGATAATCGTCAATTAGTTTCCTACCGGAATCCAATACTTCACCCCAACTTTTTGAATTCTCCTATATTCATTCACAAAACCAAAAAAATCGTTAAATTATTATTGCATTTCTATTCAATTATTATTAAATTTAATCGTAGTGTGGCGCCATCTTACATGATTTACTGTTACATTATAAACTTGAACATCATCATTACAAGTTTGCCCTGTCATTCCATTACTAATCATCTTCTTGATCCCAGTTTGCCATGCAATCAATATCAAACTATTTACACTTATATCGACTGGCACAATATCGGCAACTAAATTTGCATTACAATGCATTGTACGTATTACACCTTTACCAGCACCAATTAGTAAACCAGTTGGACCATTTAAATTATCTACCCATCCAGGTAATGGTTCCTTCCATGCAGCGGTCACTGTGTGTAGAACAAAACAATCAAGTAGACTATGGATTATTATTGGTTAAATAGGCGAGTTGTTTGCAGTGGCTATGAATATTATTATAATTTTAGACAAATTAGAAAATGTATTAATGAATTTTCCAAATATATTTAATTTAAACTAATTAAGGATTATAAAAATAAATAGAATAAAATTGGGCGTGACTTGAATTGAAGTATGTCGGTTTCATATTTATTCTAGTGTGCCATGTTTTTTTTTCAAAATCTTTTAATGAATATCGAAAATTTCAGTGTAAATTAGCAGTAAACATTAATCAAAATGCGATAATTAGAAGAACATATACAATAATAATGCTAACAAAAGAAAATTGGCGATAAGAATTCTAGATGGTATATTGTATTTGCTTTTCTAATCAAGTGTGCCATGAAAACAAACGCCATATGGATAGGTATTTTTTTTAATATATTTATTTAAAAAAATGTATATTTTGAATATTGATTAATATTACCAATTGATGGTCGACAAATTGCAATTGGAAATTTGATTTTATATTCGCTGACAAGTTGTTCGGTAAGGCATTTTGTATAGGCATACGTATTTGGTAGATTTCCAATTAATTTCGATGTGAAACTGTTTAGTAGCGATTCATCCATCCATTTGACTAATTCGAGGATATGACTATATAAAACAATAGCTGATGGTAAGTTCTATATTAATTGATTATATTATTATAGTGCAATCGTGATTTACCGGGGATTATGAGGAGCAGCGTACAATTTCTCTTCGAGTTTAATTTGATCGCAGTGACAGTACGATGTGGAAACATGAACGAAAACTTTTAATTTCTTAATTGTACATGCCAATTCTAAGATGTTCAATGTACCACCTAATAGAGTAAATAATTACTACTGATTGATGATTTTTCTCTCACATAAAATTATTTTTATGAACATACCAACATTAAGAAGTGTAGCAGATTTTAATGGTTGATCAAAACGAACATTGGCTGCCATATGGAAGATTAATGTAACATTTTCACGAAGTAAATGCAGATCTTGTTCAGATACATTTAAATTCTTATACGAAATATCACCATTGATACAATGGATTTTGTTGAGCAATTGTTCACCATTCGATTGAGATTGAAGTTTCTCAAAGACCTTTCGAAAAATACGCGTTAGTTATGGTTATATAATATAATATTAAGTAGTACATTGTAAATTTGTAATTAATTATTATAGGTGTTATATGGTTTTGATTTGTTGATGGTAAAAATACTGACCGGACAATTTAAGAAATCCACTAGTCGTTCGATGCAATCCTTTCCTTTTTTACTTCGTATTAATACGTAAATTGTTGAAATATTTAAACAGGTCCTCAATAGTTTTTCGACTAAAACTTTACCCATAAAACCAGTTGCTCCAGTTATTAAAATCGTTTGGCCAGCATACCATTTTGGTATATTGGATTCACCAAATTTCTCATCCATATTATATGTATTGCTAATCTGTGATTTATTAAAATAAGACTAATTGAATGCCGAAAATATTTGAACAATCAATAAAATTTCATTAGCATTTTGGTTGGTGATGGTAATTTTTTGGTAAATAATACACCCATCTGCGTCACAAATATTTTTAATTCAATTTTAATATTCCAATGGATAAACAATAAACGTGAAAATTATTCAAATTTTTTTAATCTTTTCAACAATAACAAAAATGTCGAAAAAAAAAAAATGGAAATCCCAATTGATTATTGAAATATGACAATTTCGATGCATTAAAAACAAATTAAAATTATCGCTGATGATTGTGAAACTCCACAAAAGATTGTCTGTAAATCAATTATCTCATTTGTTCATTTATTCTTATCATTTTTAACAAATGCGTCTACGAGCATATTGGAATATTTTCCATTTTTTTTTTTTGTTAAAAATCATGCGATGATTTTTCATAATATATACGTTATTATAATTTAATATTTAATTGAAAATTTATGATTTTCTTGTACGTAGCGCACTTATCCTCCGATGCTCAAAGCGAAGTATTTGTTTTCTTTTACCTTGAATATTTTACTATAATAATTAATATTAAATATTTGCTTTGTGGCCGTTGTAAAAACGTACAACCCAAAACAAAACAACTTATTTATTTCGTCTAAATTTTTGTTTAATTTCCAAATTTTCAATTGAAAATATTTCAGTTGTACCTCGAACAAAGCAAAAATATTGATTTCCCAAAAAAAATTACCGATTCATTAATGAACAATCAGATATAAATAATAATAACAAAATCAAAGCCATCCTACCTGCTACCCAATTTAACAATAACAATAATTCACAATTAAATTAAATTAAATTGAACGGCAAAAAGTGAAAGTGATTGTTTTTTTGTATTCTCAAAAATCTCACTGCAACAGAATCGCAGACTGATTAATTTACTTGCATAATGTGTAAATGTATATATATTCAGTACCATTATAGTAGGGTAGGTACTTGTTATAGGTAAATACATAAAATAATAGTGGGGAAGCTGAGTTCTTTTATTTATTATTATTTTATTACATCATATCTTCTTTGGCGCTTTTTATTATATGTTACGTGACGTGGATATTACTAAATAATTGGCCCGCTTTGATATTTTGTTAGATTAATTTAAGAAATTTGCCATTTTTCGTAAATATCAACTGCAAGAACATAAATTAGAAATGTTTATTAGATCATTAATGTAGGCAACCATTTATAGTGATTATTATTACGTGTATCGTAGGTTGCCTATACTTGTATTTCGAAACTGATTTCTATTCCACTAATTACAATAATTATCTATAAATAATCTATTAATAAACAAGAAGTAGATAACATTATTGGCCAAAATGTCCAAATTTAAAATTTTAATTTTTATATCATCATTTCAAAATCTTCGTCCATTCATAAACTAACCTAGAAATGTCATACGAGAGTTTATTTGGTTAATTTATTTTATCTGAACGATTGAAATCTTAAAATCATTTTATTTTATTACAAAATAATGGCAACATTAGGTCCAAAAAGTAAGCAATAAGAATGCAATTCATATTAGATAATTTAAATTTTACTGTTTGAATTAGGTTGGAATTATCTTGCAGGAGAAACGGAGGACCAACAAAAATTACGTTTTCAAATTGAATTAGAATTCGTCCAATGTTTAGGGAATCCAAATTATTTGAATTGTAAGTGATTAAATAATGCTATGGGTATAGAAATATATGTATGTACCATGTGGTCAATTCACACTTTTTTTTTTGCAGTTTTGGCTCAACGAGGTTATTTTAAAGACTCCACATTCATCAATTACTTAAAATATTTATTATATTGGAAAGAACCAGATTATGCGAAATATCTAAAATATCCAATGTGTTTATATTTCCTCGATTTGTTGCAATATGAACATTTTCGCAGGGAACTGGTCAATATACACTGTACGAAATTCATCGATGATCAAGCAATTTTATTATGGCAACATTATACTAGACGTCGAAATAAACTAACAAGTATGCCACTAGCGAATGGTATTAATAGTAATTCGGAACATAGTAATACATTACCACAAATAACTACGCAACAAAATGGCCATATCAATTCGAAATAATAGGCGGCTTTTCAAATTTGGCAATTTTATATATTAATTAATTTAATGAAAACTGTTTGTAATAAGTGAGATTTCATGTAAATAATTACTCTATTTTGTATCAAAATAATAACATGATAATTATGATAATATTTTAGTTTTTATACAACCAGACATACACCATCGATTTCCAACTTTATTTAGTCCGTTTTTATAGCCCTAGTAATTTAAATTTTATAACGAAAAAAGCAAAAACGACATGACTATGTCCTACTTACAGTAGGTAACCCACATAAATTGGTTTATGTTTATACTATAACGGTACCTTTATTTAAATTCAACACACTAACAATCTATGTACATTTATTTAATTATAAGTGACTTTCTTTTACACTATCTAGTTTTAAATTTTGCCTTAAAACCCAAATAAGTCCCTGTATGTCACAGTCTATGCAAACAATTTGAAAATCGAATTTATGTATCGACATTTTAAAATGGTGGCCTCAAATATAGAAGAAGAAATAAGCAAAATATGAATAGAAATGAGTGAATAAGTAGTGGTAATAAATTAAATATTAAAATATAAATCATACAACACAATAAATGCTGATAGTTAATTAATTTGTTCTCGTCATTAAACAATCATGCGTGCAAATTGCAAATTGTTAATAATTTTAACGCTATTCATTTTATCACTTTTAATTACGAATATCGACGGTGCACGTAGAAAAAAGCAAAAGAAAGGAAATGTTTTGCGACAATCGGAAACCAATGCTGTAAATTTTATAAGGTATGTTTTTCGTTTTCTACATTTTAAATTTTAATCACCATTTTGAATTGAAATGATATTTTTCTACTAGACTGGCTGTGATGCGATTAATTTATGGTGTAGCCACTCGTGTAGGTTTTGGCGAACAGATATCAGAAGCATTAAATGGGGCATTCATTCCACCTGGTGTCGATCCAGATTATGATGATTATGGTGGTGGTGGTGGTTTTTTTGGTTCCGATGATGATGATTATTAGTAGTTAAACATAAACAATCAGGATAAAATATATTTATTTATTGACGTGTTTTAAGTAATTTATTTATTTATTTAATTAATTATATATGTATGTGTGAGAAGCGTTTCGGCAGGACTGTATAAGAGAAGTATTTAATTTTAAATAGAAATAAATGAAAATTTAAATTAACGTTTGTTTTTGAATCAAATATTTGACGTTGCAAAAAAAAAAAATGATCGTCGTTTTATTAATTTATTTCTGGCTCTAGCTACGTAATATGCCTTGTTTGTTTCAGGTATCGCATGTCATTCAACAAGTCGTTGAATGACGTAAAAAAGACGTTTGTCACTATTGTCAAAAACGATTGTAAAGCATTTTTGATTAATTTTTGGAGTTATGTTGCTTTTTTTTGTTAAATTAATATAAATTTCAAGTGATAAATAGCAAGTTGTTGCTATATATTTAACATTACGGTCTAAGTGTCTTAAAAGCTTTTAGTGCTTTTAAATTTTATTTAGTGTTCCTCTTTGAGACTTTATTAAGAAAAAAAAGACAACACAAAATGGCAGCTACACGAAGGTTACAAAAGGTGATTGATTTGAAATATGTGCTTTTCCTGTTTAAATTTTTTTTTCAGACTCGTCTAATTATAATTCATATGCTTTTTTTATAACGTGTTCCTTATCGAATTTTTTTTAATTAAGTTCAAAACAGAAAGAAAGTATATCCGTTTTATTTTTTTGTAAATCGTAGGAATTAGGCGATATTAGAAATTCTGGTTTGAAATCATTTCGAGATATTCAAGTAGATGAAAGCAATATTCTAACATGGCAAGGTCTTATAGTACCAGTAAGTATATAGTAACACGGCTTTGTCTCCCTTTTTTTTTTTTTCTTTTTTGTTATTCATTCAAGCTCTGCTATTTTAGGATAGTCCCCCCTACAACAAAGGAGCTTTTAAAATAGAAATAAATTTCCCAGCTGAATATCCATTTAAGCCACCAAAAATAAATTTTAAAACGAAAATTTACCATCCGAACATTGATGAAAAAGGGCAAGTTTGTTTACCAATAATTAGTGCAGAAAATTGGAAACCCGCTACGAAAACTGATCAAGGTAAAAATAACTGGCAAATAATTAAATAAACCACGACGCGAGAATAATACATTTGTTTAAATAAAACTTTGTAGTTATTCAAGCGCTAGTAGCTTTAGTTAATGAACCGGAACCGGAACATCCACTTAGAGCGGATCTGGCCGAAGAATATCTAAAAGATAAGAAAAAATTCACTAAAAACGCCGAAGAATATACGAAAAAACACAGCGAGAAGAGACCAGCTGACTAAAAATTTAGATACCGATAATTGATTGAAAGTTTATATATTAAATTAATAAATATTGACACTCGCCTCGTATTCTACAAAAATAATTGCGTCAGATTAATAATTAGAATGAAATTTACTGTAAATATAAGTTTTCTCTCTCTGGTTATAATTCTCCTGTATCTGAAATTATCTACTTATTTTTTTTGGTTCACTTGTTTTCCATTAAATTTTTTTCTTAACCCTTTCTCATTATTAATCTAACAAGAAAAAAAAACACATATTTGTTCTACATCCGCATTTGTTTATCAGTTTAATGAGATTAGAACTGAAAAGAATTTTGAATTTATATTCTTAAAAAACAATGTAAGCAATTTGATATTCTTAATTTTTCTTTTCAAAGGTTACTGTATTTTGACGGAATAATATGAATAATTGTTTTTCTTTTCTCAAGAAATGTATTAGCAGTCGCATTTGATTGTTTAAATAAAAACAATTTAATTTTTTTTTTTTTTGGTTGTATGAATGACATTAAATAGATGTCAGAAGTCACTGTGTATAAGCAGTTGCCTATACGCATAGAGCACAGACACAGTTTATCTGTGGCACAGAGGGTGACGATAAATAAATAAAACGACTTTTAATATATGAAAAAATATAATATATATGTATAAGCAAATATTAAAACAAAAAACTTCCTCTTATATCATCTAATAATTACAATCCTAATTCTTTAACAAGATTTCCACAAATTACCAAGCGCTGTATTTCGGATGTGCCCTCATAGATTTCCGTTATTCTTGCATCTCGATAATGTCTTTCAGCGGGCATATCACTAACATATCCCATACCACCTAGAATTTGAATACATTGATGGCTGGCGTAGGTGGCCGCTTCACTAGCTGCCAATTTCGCCATTGCCGCTTCTTTCGTATAAGGTTTATCGTTATCTTTTAGCCAAGCTGCACGCCATGTCAGTAATCTTGCTGATTCAATTTTCAGTGCCATATCGGCTAATTTTTGCTGAATTACTTGATGCTAAAGAAGAAAATATGGAAATTAAAGACTGTAACTCTAGTATGCTTCATATTATCGATTAATGTATTGATGGTTGCCTACTTAAAACCTATCAATTACTTTAAGTATTGCTTTTCCAAATGTTAAACGCTTCGAAGCATAATCAGCTGCAACTTCTAGTGATGCTTGTGCAATACCTAATGCTTGTCCAGCAATACCAATTCGACCAGCATCCAATCCCATCATAGCAATCTGCAAAAAAGATACAATTTTTTCTTGTTAAGTAGGTACTAAAATTTAACGGAAATGTTTTTCGATAATTACTTTAAAACCAAATCCTAATTCCCCTAGTAGATTCTCTCTAGGCACTTTACAATTCTCAAACATTAATGCACACGTGGATGATCCTTTAATTCCTAGTTTATCTTCTTTTTTGCCTAGTTCGAGTCCATCAACTGGTTTTGGTATTAAAATGGCCGATATACCTATTAATGAAATCAGAAAGAATGTTATTCTATTGATTATTAAAGGTAATACAACGAGAATTGTTATCTATTGATAATTTTTAAATATAGAATAATAAATATTAAATTTTCAACTGAAAATCAGAATGTTAGGTTAAGGCTATCAAATTGCATCAGCTACCCCATAATTTTTCATTATCAATTTTCTGCTGCTGCTGCTGCCGCTGCTGATTAAAAATTAAATTAAACAGTTGCGATTCTGTACATATATCTATTCGTTGGTTCGGTATTTGCCTTTATGTTTCAAACTTTTATCGGTCGTTGCAAAAACAACACCAGCTTCACTTTCATATCCATTGGTAATCCATGTTTTTGTACCATTCAGAATGAAATGGTCTCCATCTAATTTTGCTGTAGTTGAAGCGGCACCAGCATCTGAACCATTACCAGGTTCTGATAAAGCGAAACAACCGACCTGGAAACAAAAAACATTGTTATTTCATTTAAACACAAAAGTATAATGAACTGAAACACTTTATCGCCGGATGTGAAAGGTGGTAACCATTTTTCTTTCTGCTCTTTACTACCCCATTTCAATAACGGTCCCATATATAAGGAATTATTCACTGACATTATAACACCACATGTTGCACACCTTTAAAATTTTCAAACCATTAAAACATCACAATTCTAAAATACTATAAAAACTAACCCTCGAGATATTTCCTCCATTGCAATAGCATAAGCGATATAATCCAATCCGCTTCCACCATATTCTTCAGGTGCAACAATTGCCATCAGTCCTAATTCGCCCATTTTTTTAATTTGCTCCTTTGGATATAAATGTTCACGATCAATTTTACTAGCAATCGGTTTTAGTTCACCATCGGCAAAATCGCGTACGGTTTTTTGTAGCATTTGATGGGTTTCTGGTAGGGCGGCTAATGACGCTATACCGCGATTCGTTTTTATAAGGGCGTTGGCTGGAATTTAAAAAGGATATATTTCATTTATTTATTAGAATCGAATAATTGCCTTACTAAAATTGAAGCTTAGCTTTAAAACAGCCATTTTGTTGTTTGTATTAGAAGATTAAAAATGAAACTGATCAGAGATAGCCGGTGTTATTTATATAATATTGGATATCGGATATATTGTTTATTTGAACTTTGAGTCGCAAAAATATTTTACATACAATATGCTTATTTCCATTTATTGTTTTTTTTTTTTTTTACTCAACTGTGTACAATTTTGAATTTAGGATCAATCTTAATTTGATAAGTCAAACACAATAGGTATGTAAATATTGTAAATGTAAAATGTAAAAGATCCTAAATCGTAATCATTTAAATTAAATGATTTAATTTTAATTTCTGAATTTTCCGATCCAATTTGTTTTTCAAAATTTAATTTAAATTTTAAAATTTTATCAAAGCGCCAATATTGATGAAAGAAGAAAAGTCACGTACCAAAAGTTAACCTCACTTCGAGGTCTAACATTTTAAATTTAAAATCAAACTGTTTTTATCAATTATACAGCAGCAATTATAAATTAAATTAGTTAGTAATTAAAAAAAATCAACTGACCATCAATTTTATTATGTCACTTCTAACAAACATTTCGAATAAACTCATTAAAACTCCATTTCCCCATTTACTTCAAACAAGATTTTCCAGTACTGCTCTAACTAGTCCAATTGCAAAAGAAAGTGTAATATTTACAAATAGGAACCCGCGTAATTTAGAAAAAATGCGTATCGGTTATAAACCAGATGGATATCATTTAGAAAAGTATGGGAAATGTTTCTGGTACAAGTAAGTAATTTAGTTTTCAAAATTGTTGAGTCGTTATGGCGAAATTTTATTGTTTTAAGATTAAAATTGACTGTATCGAATCGGCATGTTACCGCTGTAGCGTATCATTATGAAAATGGCGAAGTGATAAAAGCCTGCACATCGGAATGGTGTATAAAAAAACATTTATTTCGAAGTAATGATTCATCCGCTTATATCAATTTAGGAAGGGTAAATTTGCGTATAGGCCGATTACGAGACATTATACTTAACTTTACGTTCTAGATATTTGCATATAGATGCCTGCAATCTGGTTTAAATGAAATTTGTAACGATATTAAATCGACAAATGCAAATGGTAAAATTGCATTACTTTTAAAAGCAATAGAAGATGGTGGTGTACGATTAGATGAATCGCCACAATTTAAAAAAGCCCATCCGTGGGATTGGAAACGGCAGGAAAAACCATGGGAAGTGCACGAATAATACATAACGTTTTATTATTAATTTATTATTACATACTGTGTACTATACTACAAATTAACATTATTACTAGTAAATTGTTTACTGTTCGTATTTGCTTTTAATATGTTTCCACAATTTCTGGAAATTAACAAAACAATAATAGAACATTTATATTAAAACAAATTGAAACTTATGTAATACGTACACCTTCATTGTATCGCTCAAAAGTTGTGTCCGCTACTAAATCAAAGGTTCTTTCGAAGAAAAATGCACCAGCTATCAGCGTTAGTGCGAATGTGGAACTTCTTTTGAATAGTGTGTTGTAAATTGTATTTTGAATAGACATGGTTTTTTTCGACAAACAAATTAAATTTCTTGCTGGAAAATTCTATTTGGGAAATAGGAAAACAGATTTGACATATGTGAAACGAAATTATTTGGTAGATTGACATTGACATTTTATGATTCGATGCCAGAGATTGAGGAAAGAAGACTGTTAGTTTTAGTCAACATAACCAATAATTTAACGAATAAATACATAAATATATTTTCCACTTCTACATAAAATGGAAAAGCATAAAAGATGTAACAGTAAGATTTTTAATAATATTTAACACAATACTATACAATTAATTCCATATTATTTTGTATCAGATTCATTAACATCGCAATTACCACCGAAAATCTTAAAAGGTTCCAAATTATCCGAACAGCAATCAAATACGTAAGAAATTTGAATTTTTACCTTTTCCTGCATTGATTTTCATTTCTAGTTATGTTCGTCGATTAGTAAAAGAACTTATTCCACAGCATGATAGCCAAAAAATGACTTCAGCCGATTTTAAATGGCGTTTTTTATTAGATCGATTTCCACCGATGAGTAGGAGGAGCAGTGAAAAACCAAAGAAAGACTTTCTATCTCGAAAACAACGACGAGAATTGAATCTGTTAAAATTACCCAAAGTAATTACATTGAATTTGAGTTTAAGAACGCACTTTTGTGCTGTACAACGAACGATAACAGCAGTTTATTTTTAGGATGGCTGGAATTATAACGCACTGGAACCTATACGTAATTTATGGAGAGAATATATGACGAAAAACTTGAGTTTATTTAATAAGGCACCGTCTCATATGGATAAATCGTGGAATAATTTCAGGCAAGTCGTTTAATTCGCTTCTAAAACCATTCAGATCTTATCTATTATTTTATTTATTTATTCAGTGTAATCGCATCCAAATCGGAAATGATTGGAGCCGATTTGAAAGTAATCCGTTCAAAAGTGCCAAGTCTAGTTGGTGCATCCGGTACTGTTGTACTTGAAACGAAAATGACCTTTCAATTAGTTACTACGAAATCGAAATTAATAAGTAAGTTTCATATGTGTACGTTCTTTACCATTATGTTTTTATTTTTATTTCTATTGTTTTCTAGCTATTTTAAAGGAAACATCTGTATTTGAATTTTGTGTAAATAATATAAAATTTACATTTTTTGGAAAACATTTAACAACACGACCGGCTGAACGAAGTACGAAGAAAATTAAAAATTATATACACCTGGATTTATAGAGAAACAATCGCCGTGAGTAACAACAATAAAATGGAACTGCTCATGAACATTTTTTGCCAACTGAAAATAACAATTTTAACACTTAAATTATGTATTTTATTGTTACTTTTTGACCGTCGACTTTTCAATAATTAACGAAATTCGAATAATCTTCTGCAGGCTCCTCGTTTTTCTGTTGATCAGCAGCAAGTTGTGCATGCTGATTAGCAATTTGCTGAAACAATGCCAAATGCTGATTGCGAGCTGCTTGAACTGCATACGTTTCTACTGGCTGCTGAGCGCCGATATCCTTTTAATAAATGGAAATATTTGTACTTTACACGCAAACTATACGTGCAATTTATATTCATTACCTGATGCGAATCAGCGATACTTGCAAACTGTTGTAAATGTTTCGCTTTGGCTGCCGCAACTACTGGCGTATCGTTTGGTAGCGATGGTGGATTTTGATTTAGTATCGGATGAAAACCATTTCTATCCGCTATATAATCAACTTTACGTATTTGATGGGTTGGATCGACATAAGAATACGATCCTGCAATTATAATTCAATGATAAAATTCCGCTTAATTACGATATAATTAATAATAATTACCTTGTACAACACCAGATCCATCCGATACTTCTGAATGTGTTCGATCTATATGACCGGGAAAACGTCCTGCAGCATATCCAAATGCATATGGTTTTGGTGGTGGTGGTGGTGGTAGATTGGCAACTTCTTCATCATCATCACCATGTACATTAGAAATAACAAATGCAACGAACAAACAAAAGACAATCTAAAAATAACAAATTAGATTCGTAATAAAATTGAATAGTAATAAACTCACATTTTTCATTATGTTTTTATCAATTCAATTGCGAAATAGTTTTCATTAAACGAATGTATGTTCGCTTTTAGTTTATGATGAAAAGAAAAAAGTGAAAGTTTGATGTTTTTGTGGGGGACAGAAATTGTCTGCGCATTTTGCCGAAAGCGAAAGATGTTCTTTAATTAATTACTCTACGATTTACAATTTATTTAGATTTTACAAATAAATAAAACGCTCGATTTGTGGAAATTCATTATAAAATGAATTGCTATTGAAAAATACAATCATTTTAAAGGGTTTTTTTCATTATATATTTACATAGTTTTTGGCACACTCTGTACATTGTTTTTAGATTGTTTCATTCTAAGCATGACTTGTTTAACAAGTTTTTATTTTTTTTTTGAGAGGCGACACCTTGAACAAACGATTACCTCATTTTTATTACGTTTTTCGCATTAATTTTATTTCATATTTATTAGAAATTTATTTAAATTTTAGACACAACTACAAAATTAATAATAATCATGATTCTAACATGTCTAATAAATCACTGTCCATATTTTCCGGTACAACTTTTGCCACTTTACGTAATTCTTTTACTAATGTTCTTGGACATTGCATTTCGGTCCAACTAATTGGTACCATCGGATATCCGTATTCACTATGCGCTGTTACCACGCCCAATTCATTTTCCGCTGTACTTAGTTGATAGTGTTTTGTTTCGTTCATTGGCAACTAGAAAATGGGGGAAAAAAAAAAAAACATTTTTTGTTCAAGTTGGTTTCAAATCAACGAAAATGATGGATTTTACCACACGAGCTAAAATTATATCTCCCGGTCGGAAACTTTTATAAATTTCCACTTTGTCTTTTTCTTTTGCCCGTACAAACTCACGTCTAATAATTCCTTTAAATGGATTCTCTAAAATATTGTTACCAACACATTTTATAAAACAAGTGGCATACTGCTGTGTTATCATATGTATCTGGAAATGTTATTGTTTTGATTGGATTATTATACTTATTGGAATAATGTTGCCAATTACTTGAGCTGTAACTACATCGCCTGGTGTTGGAATTGATACCGGTTGTGTTAGGCTTCGTACTTCAATTACTTTTAAACCATCTTTTTCGATTACATCAACGGTACCTAATAGTTTCGAATAAATGTACCCTTGAAATTCGTATGTTCCTTGACCTGATGCATATGATTCATTAGATATTGATAGTCTTTGTCCCGGAATACTAATAGGGCGGTTTTCACTCATTTTTGTAAATTTTAACGTATACAAATTGGAAATTTAAATCAAGGTAAATAGTTTGTATTGTAACCTCACTTTTTCTTCTGTTTGCTCAAAACTGTCAAAATCAATCGTAACTTGATGAAAATTGATATTAATGAAATTGCGTTAATTTCTATGCTTATACTCATAATATAAATAAGCCAAACTCAAAAACAGTACAAAATTCGGGAAAACATTTTTTTGTTCAACTGTTCTACTTCTTTTATATTTACTAGGTTTCTGCTCATCGTGCAGGTTAGTTCTTCATTCTTCTTCACTTGTATCTTGTGTGGCATTTGCTTCAGACACTGCCAGCTGAGACGAACGATGTTAATAATTCAAAAAATTAACATATGAAATGCAGTATTAAAATTGTAAATAGTAAATTACAAAATTAATTATATTTAAATAATCTCCGGCCGCTGATAAGCTCCGTACCAACATTATCTATAAGTATTTAATTCATGCAAGATTAATCTGCGTTTTTTTTTTTTTTTAAATCTAAAAAACTGTCGTCGTGGTGCGTCTTCGACGTATTCTATTTTAATCGTTATTCAACAATACAATTCCTCTGAAAAAATTCAAATTGAAGCCTTTCCGAAATCGTTATCATTCAATTCTACTAGAAACTACTCAATTCAATGGCTACAGTTGAGAAAATAGTATTGGTAACAGGTGGGACAGGTCTAGTAGGCAAAGCGATAAAATTTGTTATTGAAAATGAGAAACCACTAGATGAAAAATGGATTTTTGTTGGAAGTAAAGATGCCAACCTTTGGTAAATTGTGCACAATTATTTATTATCAAGTACAATCCTAATATGATAACATTGTCGTAGTGATTATAATGCAACGAAAGAATTGTTCAATAAACATTCACCGACCCATGTAATTCACTTGGCTGCAATGGTTGGAGGGCTATTTCATAATATGTCTCATAATTTGGATTTTTTCGTAAGTTCCGTAAGATTACTAAATCTAATTAATTCAATCATAGAATAACAATAATAAAGATATGCGATTCAATAAATGTTAGGTTAGACTGTTAATCCTCCATTATATTATTCAGCTTTTTTCTTTTGTAGAGAAATAATATGCTGATAAATGATAATGTTCTACGTGTAAGTTATGAAACTGGTGTTAAAAAAGTCGTATCGTGTTTATCGACATGTATTTTCCCTGATAAAACGTCATATCCAATCGATGAAACAATGGTGAATAAATAATAAATAGGAAGGGTTGCCTGTCTCTACTATATTTGAATCTTTTAAAACAGGTCCACAATGGTCCACCGCATTCATCGAATTTCGGTTACAGTTATGCAAAACGAATGATTGACATAATGAATCGTGGCTATAAAGAACAACATGGCTGCACATTCACTTCAGTTGTGCCATGTAATGTTTTTGGACCGTACGATAATTACAATGCGGAATCGAGTCATGTAATTCCAGGTTTAATTCGAAAATTGTATGATATAATAGAGAAAGGTGGGTGTTGTCCGTTTTTTGCAGTCTAATATTTAATTTAAAAAAGCTATTATTTTTTATTCAGATGGTAAAGTTTTTACTGTAATGGGCACTGGAAAACCATTAAGGCAATTTATCTATTCAAGAGATTTAGCGAAATTATTCGTATGGGTATTAAGGGAATATAACGAAGTTGATCCAATAATTCTATCAGGTGACGCTTTTGAAATTTAATCGAAAATAAACAATATCTGTACTTTGCAATTTTTCAGTTGATGCTAGCGCTGAAGTTTCAATAAAACAATTAGCCGAGGAACTGGTAAAAGCGTATAATTTCAAAGGTAGTATCGAATTTGATACAACAAAATCTGATGGACAATATAAGAAAACGGCTTCGAATGAGAAATTACGAAAATATTTACCAGATTTTCAATTTACACCATTTTCTGAAGCTGTTCAAGCTAGTGTCGATTGGTATAAAGAAAACCGTAATATTGTAAGGATTTAATTAATAAAATTATAGGAAACAATAAAATATTATATGTACAAAGTACAATTACAAAATGGAATGTTGCTAATGTTGCTTTTCTTTTTTTTTATCTAGAATTAAGCCCTTATTAAATATTGTATTTTTATTACTACGTTAGATTTACACAAACGTTTCGAATAGATCGACTAATTTTTTAATTTCCTTAATTCGAGCTGCTTGACATTCGATTCCTTTCATTCCTTGAGCGGCTTCCTCAACTTTTGACATTAACGTGTACATACTTTTTATATTACCATCGATGGCATCCGATATTTTCGTAACAGCATTTTTATAAACATCAACATTATCAGCTGTAATTGATGAGATCGAATGTAAAATGCCACTTAAATTCTCAATTAAATTATCAATAGATGTGGCCATACGTTGCGCTTCGCATTCCAAATCGTTTAAAAATGATGTTTCTATTAAATTGTTTGATGATGATAGTTGTGGATCTAATAATTGCCGATACAATGTACTATTTGGTGTATTATTCAGTGAACCACCACCAGCATTATTGCTTATATTCGGAATTTTTGTTAATTTCGAAACTGGACTAGATAATTTAATTTTCGTTTCAACATTTTCGGCAACGAAATGCGTCATATTGCCTTCAACACTAACAGTACCATCTAAATCTAATAGACCCATTGGTGGTAAGGTACTTGTATACCTAGATCCTGTCGATTGTTCGCACTGTAACGTGTCCGGTCTTTGAATAGCTGTGATATTTAATTTCGTATCAAAATCATCTAAATTCAATGGATTTGAATTATCTGGACTGAAATTCGATTTGAACGATATTTCACTGTATGATTGAGTCATGTGTTGAGATACTTCATCGTCCTCCATCTCGATCATGGGTTCGTTTTTGCTGGTAGGTTCTTGGGATTCTAATTTCAACGTTTTTTTCGTTTCCATTTTAATAATTATATATGCCTAGCCTACTATGTATATTTATTTGTATTATTGGATTGTCTAAATGATTTTCAATTAATAAATATTACCGAGAATTTGACAATAGACGTAAATACATTGTTTCTATAAACAATTAAAGCAATGTTTGTTTTAATTAAATAAAGATTAAATGAAAGGATCATCAATAAGTTTAAAACTTTCTAAATAAATAATCTAGGTTATAAGTTAAATTCTTCTTCTTTTTATTTCTATCGTCATTACATTACATACATGTCATAATCCTCCTTTAAAAAATCGTTACATTTTATAATATCGATTTTCATCGCTCATCCATACTTCTAATAACAAGCTGACGTTTTTCATTCACGACTGTCATTTGTTTCTTCATGGAAATTTGCCGAATTTAACACGTGCAAGTATTAGAAATTTCGCTTAAAACTGTGTAAAAAACATTGAAAATGTAAGTTTTACTATCGTTTTATTTCATTAATTTATCAGTTTGTTATTTGTAATAGAGAATAAATGTAATTTTTCCCCTTCCTTTTTATTTATCTATCTAGATGCCTCTAGCAATAGATTTACTTCATCCAAGCGCGGAGAATCAGCGAAAAGCTCATAAGAAAAAACGTTTAGTACAGCATCCAAATAGTTATTTTATGGATGTGAAATGTCCCGGTTGCTATGCAATTTCCACAATTTTTTCACATGCACAGAGTGCCGTACCGTGCAAGGGCTGTTCAACGATTTTATGTACATCAACTGGCGGTAAGGCACGACTCACGGAAGGATGCAGTTTCAGGCGAAAACAACATTAAATAAAAATTGATTGATTTATTTATTCTAACATATATGTTTATGTATTATAAGCCTGAATAAATTTTTTTCAATTCAATTAATTTGCGTTTATTAAATTAATCAAACAAATAGTGGAATGATTCATTTTGAAATACGTTAATACATTCGTTTTTGTTTTTTTTTATTAAATACATACATTTCTTTATATTTGCTTTAATAAAACTATTTCTAATCGATTTACACTTAATTCTTGCAAATTGCATCATATGCTTGAAATACGTATGGAGCAACTTCAACTAATCGTGATTTCAAACTTAATGTACCCAATGTTAATAAACCGGGTTGTAATTTCAATTCGAGTAGTACCCAAATGTTATTGGTAAGTTTCAATGATTGATACAACATATCTTGTCCTTCAACGTTACGTTTTGCAATTGTGAAAATGTTATTTTGGGTCATTTTACTTGAAATAGTATCCGCATTACCTTTGACATCTTGAATTGTGTACTGCACCTGTCACATAATAACAATTATTATAAACATTTTGTTTGATTGACATTGATTCGCACCTCATTTGCGGCTGGAATATCACGCCAAGTTGTTAAAAAGACTCGTTTATCCAAAGTGCCATCTTCAACGAATAGAATTTGAATTGGTATTTGACATGCATAGTAAAATACGTCAACGTTGTTTTTTATTGCCACCTAAAATTATTTAATCAGCAATGGCGTCTCGTCGAATAACATGAAATTTAAACAATTAAATTCAACTTTGATACCTGCAATGTTGTAAGTGGCTCCATTTTCTGTACAGGACCACTAGTACCCAACGACACACTATACTCTAGACTTTGTCCCGGTTGTAAAGCGGTAATATTTAATGGTATTGATGGTACTAATCCGAAACTATTTTTATTGAATTGAATAGCAAAACCGGTCATTGCCTTTGATAACAAAAAAAAAGAAAGAGAAATTAAAAGTTCAAGAGCCACCAAAGAACGGACTTGCGCCTCGTACCTGCATAGCTTTATTACTCAAAGTCATTTCCATATAAGCTTGTCCTGAACGCCTCGAGAACGTACCTTGAACCTCTAGACCTTTACCTTTGTCGGCCGGCAACCAAATAGCCTACGCAAAAAAAAAATTAGAAAATTAAAAATAAATTCGTTCTTTAAGCGCTGACGCGAATTTAGATTTGCTACTTTTGCCGGTGTGTACATTGTCGGTAACGTTGTAATACCAAATATATCACCAAGAAGACCAGTGGTTGATGGGGCCGCTCCACCGCCGCTCACATCTTGACTGCTACCACCACCACCACTTCCTAACTATAAAAACAACAAAAATCACATTCGATTTTCGTACTCTTTTCAAGATTCAACACACCAAAATATCTAAACCGCCACCAAGCAAATCAACATTGCTTGTAGATGATGGGGCCATTGTTGATGTCGATGTGGCGCCGCCACCTGCTGCCGGAATTGCCGGCCCACCCAAATCCATTGATAGCAAATCACCGATAAGACTTTCTTGATTTGGTATAACAGTCGGTTCAGATGCTTGTTGTATCTCATCGGAACCTTGACGTGCTGGCAATGTTTTTCTTATACCTTACAAGAAAATTACAATTTTCTCGCCGCCATTTTGCTTGATTAAATAAATGAATGAATTGTATTAGTTGTACCTGCACTACGACCTTCAACAAATGCAGTTGGTGGTTTATGATAGACACTTGCCAATGATGATATATGACAAATAAGTTCATCCAATAGTGTCGGTTCCAGTAAATCCGTTTCTTCCGAAATTAATGGCTTATCCGCTAGTACAACTTCTTTAGCAGCTGCTGGATCGGTACTTAGTAATCTTAGACAATAAATAATATTGAAACAACGGCTAATGAATATCAATCGTGCATTTACCGCCAATAAATGAATCCTCGATCCCTTAAATCGGGATTATCTGAATCTTGTGTGGCCAAACTTAACACATGCTGCACTAAACTTTGTGTGTGCTGTGGACGTTTTAGAAATAGTTTAACAACTGCTGTTAACAGTTGAAGTTGCACTTGAGAGTTTTCATCTGCAAATCCTGTGCAAGAAGTGGAAATTATCATATATGGAAACATAATATTGGAAAAATACACTCGAATGTAAATCACCTTCCAAGAAACTGTCCAGTAGTTCATCAGCGTTATCAATTCTTTCAGCATATTCACCAATAATCCATACCATGCTGGCCCTCGCCTCAGGCTCATCTAATGTATCCAAATTTTCGCATAGAGTGCTAATAATACTTTCGTATTTATTCGGATATTTCCTAAAATTTTTAATAATAACTGGTTGCATATATTTCTTCTTTAAATAGAAGAAGAAAAATGTACCTAACCTAATTGGTTAGTATGTATGTTCAATTAGGTTAATCGAATCCTGGGAGTGGTTTAATTAAATAAATACATTAAATTTAATAATCAGCATCGATAAATAATAGCAAAAATATTATGCCGTCGTCATCACACACAATGCCACTATCGAAAATGGATGACACCCTATTTGAGGAACGTTTAAATGCGTTCAATCCAGAACCATTAATTAAACACGAACGTAATACGACGAAAAGTAAAAAAGATATTGAAATGCCATGGATTCGACCTGATGGAAATAAAATCGATTTGGCCAAAACCAATTTCCTGAACGTATTAAACAACGAAGATATTAAGAGAAATGCGGAAAAGATTATTAGAAAATATGGTGTCGGTACTTGTGGTCCTAGAGCGTTTTATGGTAAGAATTTTATTTTTTATATAATATTGGCAATTATATTTCTTTACTTTATTGTAAAATCAGGTACGACGGATTTGCACGTACAACTTGAAGAGCAAATAGCGACATTTTTCGGAACTGACGAAGCAATTGTCTATTCAAATGGCTATATGGCAATTGCCAGTGCCATTGCAGCATATTGTAGACGAAACGATGTAATATTTACACATGCCGATTGTAATATTGCCATTAAACAAGGCATACAAATGGCTAGAAGCAAAGTAACAAGAATCGTCACCAATTAATTTCAATTTCCTGTACAGTATTTCGTTTTTTAGATATTTTACTTTGATCATCAAAATCTTCAATCGTTTGCCGAACAAATTGCTAAAGTAAAAGAAATGGAAAATGATCATAAACATGTTCAACGCAAATTTCTAATCGTTGAAGGTGTTTCATGGAAAACGGGCAAACTATTAAAATTACCCGATTTCATTAAACTAGCCGAAGAAAATAAAATACGAATATTCCTGGAAGAGTCCTATGCAATTGGTGTGTATGGTAGACGAGGTCGTGGCCTGTTGGAATATTTCGATATCGAACCATTTAAAGTCGATCTAATCATATCGAAATTGGAAACAGCTATTGGTTCGAATGGTGGATTTTGCGCTGGTAAAAATTACAATTTCTATAAAATTATTCGTAAATCGCAAGAGCCATTTTATAGTACGAAATACGATAAATTCGTAGCAGCTCATCTGAAATTTTAATACAATTAGTTATTCTGTGGCAAACTCGAACATTTTTCTTTTCAGGTTCCCATTTGGCCATAGAACATCAACGTTTATCAGGTAGTGGCTACATATTTTCAGCCTCCCTTCCCACCTACCTAGTTAACGCCTGTATTGAATCATTTAAATTAATCAGTGAAGATTTAATTGACGATATACAAACGTTAACAGCCGATTTTCATGACGGCCTATTAAAATTGGGTTATAATGTTCAAAGTCATCAGTTATCAGCAATGAAAGTTTTCAATGTAAAAGAAGACAATGATAATCTTAGAAGAATTAAAGAGAGTAAAGTTGCAAAGTATTGTAGTGATAATGGGATATATTTAATTCTAGAAGAATATGGTTTAATTGTTAATCTTAATGTGGCATTGTTACGTGATTCGGAAAAGTATGATAAAATCAAGCAGGTCTTACGTAATGCCATCCAATAGTGTAATGTTTTTTCGATAATAAATTTTTATTTCTGTTTTACCTGAAGATATCCTTAATCACAACAATCGCTTCCTGCACCACATAATTCACTTTTGTCTGAATTAGATCTAATAGTGTTGATACACAACGTTCAGCTGACGGTTCCACTTTGATCGCACAACGACCAATTGCGCGTACCGCTTTTCTTACGAAATCTACATCAACCTAAGACCATCACACAGAATAGTAATCAACTAATCTACGTCTTAAACATATTTATAAAAAAAAAACTCTCCGTTTTGCAAACAAAACGAAACTTGAATTTTCAAAAAGTAGGGTTAGGTTAACTGTACATACAGTTAACTGCTCGCAGAAAACTGAGGCAAAAACAAAATTGAAACTTATAATTATTTCGTAATATTAACGTACCTCAGTGGCGTACTCTTTCAATTCACTCAACACCTGTGCGATATTAACCTGCGACGCTAAACGGATCATTATATCCAATTTTTCCAGTTTCACATAAATCGGATCGTTGTATTTCACGAAAAATACCTGCGCGCAAAATAATATTATCGCTAAAATATCGATGCGACTATTATTAACTTACTTTCATTTCATGTTTTAGTATGTCCGGTTTCTTTTGAACGATCAAATTGATATTTCTCAATGCCACATATTGTACCTGTTGGACAATATCAAATTAATTTATTAAATCGAAATAGAGAATACGAGTGTTCTACTCACCTCCGGCTCCGAACTAAGTAGTGTTACCAGTGGCGGTGCCAATTTCTTACTTAAAGTACTACAAAAATCAACATCTCCCTGAAAACACAACACGAATCACCGAGAAGTGCAAATTTTCTTAAAATCAAATTACACAATATACATTACTTGTAAAATTTCCATCATTTTAATTAATACTTTAACAGCTGATAGAACAACAGCAGCATTTGCATGGGCCAAACGTGGTGTAATACGTTCACATATACTTTGCGCTTCCCTTTCATCTTTCGGCACATAATTCGATAACGAATCCAATATAAACACTTGACCCCATTCGGTGCATTCATTCAATGCGGTTAGTAATTTATTTATTGTTGCTGTACTGAGTTCGACGAGCGGTTGTCCAGTTGGACTGCTCTCATTAATTTCGGATAATGCTGCAACAGCATTGGCAACAACCATTGGATTCGAATCACTTAACAATTCTTTTAGTTGTTCTAAAAATCCTTGATCCTCAACCAAACCTAGAGAATATAATCATGGAATGACTGTGCGGCCACTAGCCTAATGTAACATCATGGAATTGTGCAATATCCTACCTGAAGAAATATCATATAATTTAGCTACGCAAACGGCAGCAGTTTTTCGTACATACGGATCTTCATCTTTTAAACATTTACGTAATGGTTCACATAGATATTCGGTAATTTTATCCACACGAATACATCCCATTGTTCTTACGGCTAGTGCACGTATTAGTGGATTTGGATCTTCACAATCCTATGGAAAATATTCAATAAATTGATGTGAACGTAGAATAACAATTTACAGAAGTTCGACTTCATTGTGGTAGAGTAAAGATTTTCTTAATTGTGGCCAACAAGAAATTCTTAACCTCGACCCTTCTGTATATATTGTTATTATGTGTTATAAACACAGATTTTTGCTACAACCAGACAGTTCATACTTTAACAAATGTATTGACTGCCATTATAGCCATATCGGGCTGTGATTTTGCGTAATTCATTAAATACAAATAAACCAATTTCTTCAATTCCAAATTATCAGTTTGCATACAATTCACTACGTCTGGAAATAGTGCGGAAACATCTTTGCCAACCGTCATGGACGCAATCACCTAGAAATTGATCGATCGATAGATTGATCTATTTAATTAATTAAACCAACACATGTAAATTGTATCTATATACCTTTTTTACAGCTTCCTTTTTCTTTTCTTTCTTATCATTATTCAATTCGGATTTCAATTCGAATATTTCCCCTTTTTTCGTTGTAGTAAAATACTTTGAATCCGTCATATTGAATTACTACAATTAAAACGAGTAATTATTAATGACATTCGTTATAATATTGAGGTTGTTGACTATTGGATAAATAGGTATATTGTTTAAATGTGAATGTGACCTAAAAATTACCTTTTCTCTTTTATTTAAACTAAATATTTTCAATACAAATGGAAATGAAAACACCCCTTTCGGATAATATCAATAGAATAGAAAATGACTGTGACGTAGTTGACATAAAGATTGAGATGATGCCATAGCGCTTTGATGTGTAAAAGAAGAAGAAAAAAATCGAAAATAAATTATTTTCCTTAAATAATAACAAAAACATAAAATAAAAACTTTTCATTTTCAAAAGTGTTCTTAATTATACACAATACATATACAGCAATAAATTAGAATGTAATAGATAACATAGTAGTTAATTTGAAATAAATTTTGCGTGCAACAAATTACGGAACATGCAACTTATTGACATTAATTTGACACTTACCGACCACTTTTCATTTGTTTATATTATTATTCTATTGCAAACAGAAAATACACTATAGTAGTTCTATACATACATAATTTGTTTAAATATAAATCGTTATACATTGAAAATAAATCAAAAACAAACATGTTTAAATTGTTAATATAAAAATGGGTGCAAAGGACTCGAAACGAGCATGTTTAAGCTACGAAGATGCGGTCAAACGCAGTAAGTACCAAAGGAAATATTCTAGGAATTTTTTAATTATTATTAAAGCTTTTTTTTTTTTTTTTTAAATACTTATCACATGATGATTGTTGTTTAGTTAGTGAGCAGTAGTACTCTCAAGTATATAATTATGATTATGTATTATTACTATATGATAGAATGTTTGAATAGAATTTAAATGGCCCAGGGCGCCATAGAGAAATTATTCTTATTATTATTATTATTATTATTATTGTTAGTGCGAATTGGAAAATTACATTGCATCCGATTTTTATTTATAAATTTTTTCTCATAAGCACGGATATTAATAATTAACTTTTAAATTAACAAACGACGACGACGACAAAATTTATTATTTAAGTAGTTATTTCCATCATTTTATTCTTATTATTATTATTGTATATTCGGTAATAGAATTTGAACTAGATGTTGCCTGATATAAAAATTAAATGTTTTTTTTTTTCTTTTTATTTAATTCCAATTCATGTTGATCTACTCTAGGGTTATTTTGTATGTAATTTATTGCTATGTAGCTGCCATTCATTTATTATTATTATTATATGCATACGTTGCATAATGTGTAATTTAATAATATAATGTTAATTGTTTTATTTATGTGCATTTTGCTTTAAAAACAAATAGTAGTACATAAAAACAATTAGAAAATGATTGATTTTAATATCGTGTGTGTTGAAAATTGCATTCTGTACATTTGATATACAGTACATAATTAGGGTGCGTCCAGACAGACCACCGGCTGTCAAAATTTACACAACGGCTCCTTGACCTATGTACATAATAGAACAAACTCGAAAAATTCTTTTCAGAATATGAGGTGTTCATCACAAGGTTATCGCGTATAATCAAACTGTGACTTCTCTGCGTTTGTGTACTGTATGGACGCACCTTAATATACTTTGCACTCACAGGAGATTGTAACAGATAATTGTAATTAAATTATAAAAAATACCTAGTCAGTCTTCAGTTCAAAGGTTGTTTGTTCAAGTCCGTACTGATTTTGTAGCAATGATTTTTCGTTTTCTATAGAATGTATGTGGAGTGGACAGATAGATAAAAGTGTAAATAATATAATAATAGATATTGTGCTTTGTGCAATTGTTTAATTTTTGAATTTTGTCGATATTTTATTTTTTCCTACATGGAAAGGGAATTCATTATGTGATTAATGTCATTTTTACCTTGATGACTGCCACCTATTATTTTGCTCTATACCTATTATCCAATAGGCTCTATTTACATATGTAATGGTGGTTGCCGTTAATCGATCTCGTCCTGAATTACATCAATTGATAATAATTATCATTTCTAATCAATATTTAATTAATTAATTAATTTATTGTTGTAAAGCTATCCATGGGAATTTTGTCATTCATTTGTCTATTAATGAATCATAAATTAAGTACACATGTACATAATTATTATTGATTAGAATTGATTCTTTGTTCTGTGATTTTCCATTTGATTTTTTTTTTTTGTTTTTTTTTAGTGTCCGATGCGGAATTCAAACGTTGCTGTGAGGCATTTAAACGTTTTACAAATGGCGGCAATATATTGGGACAAACGGCATTCGCTCAATACGTATTGGGCGATGGGGTGCCAACGGAAATTATTGAGAAATTGTATATGGCCTGCGGCGGCAGTGCACGTGGCATTGGATTGCGTGATTTGATTTGCGGTTTGGTATTGTTAACGAAGGGAACGCAAGATGAGAAAATCAAGTGAGCGCTTTGCACGTTTTAATTCTTATTAAATTAAATAATAAATAAATAGTATGTACATTAATTATGATACAAATGAGAAAATAATGTGGAAATGTTGAGCGGAGTATTTATTTCACAGTTTCATTTCTTGTACATTATTATTCTGTGACCAGAATTTTTTTTTTTTTTTGTGATTCTAACCTAAATTCTAGATTTCTATGGACACTTTATTGTAACGATTCCGGTACATATATTGCACGTAACGACTTTAATACAGCATTACAAATTGAGGGTGTTCTACCACCACCGCCGCAATCACCACTATCATCATCATCATCATCGTCAGTGGTGACTAGTGGATTGAAAGCGTCACAGAATACAACATGGGATCGTACATTAATATCATTATTCGGTGTTGGTCAAGATCGTGTAGAATTTGAAGATTTTAAAGCATGGATTAAATATAATAAAGAAGCGACAATATTGTCGAAATGGTATCTAGCCGATATGTCAGAATACAACACACAGAATTCATATTGTTCTTTGTTTTTTTCTTTTATGCCAGGCTACTATCAAATTCATGTGTTTCTTTAAGTTCCGAATTGGAAACGCCAACGTTTTATCAAACTTTGGCCGGTGTAACACATTTAGAGGAACAAGATATTTGCGAATTGGAGAAATGTTTTTGGACAATACAAAGTGCTTCGATTACTGGCCATTTAGATTTCAATTGTTTGGTATCGTTGGTCTGTCCACCTGTACCGGCTAAAGCTTGTCGAGGGTAAATATCAGTTCTAAGCATATAGAATGGAAAAGAAAGTGTATATTTGGCGGAGAGTTCGGTGAGTTTTTGTTTTCGAATCGTATAGGATTTGATTTGGTTTGGTACTATTTATTATATATTATTAATATGATAAATTAATAGTTTTATGGTATCATTGATAATAATTACCCTCATAATAATTTGGTATAATTTTAAATTTAAATATTTTTAATCTTATTAAATGTCCAAATTCACCGCCGAATATACAACTCGAAAGTGTATAATTGGCGGAGAGTTCGGTGAGTTTTTGTTTTCGAATCGTATAGGATTTGATTTGGTTTGGTATTATTTATATATGTTATTAATATGATTTATTAATGGTATCATTGATGATAATACCATTATAGTAATTTGTTCAAATTTTTTTTTAACCCTATTAAATGTGCAAACTCCCCGCTGAATATATACATCGCATAGAAAATGGACGCCATTTTTAGGTTATGAAGTACTGATAATTAAAATTAAAAAAAATGTCTATGGTTGAAATTTCAATTTTGCTCGATATTAAATTAATTTCTATAATTTATTTATAGATTGTTCTATGCATTAGATGTTAATCAAGATGAACATATTGATTTTAAAGAATTATGTTGTGGCATATCAGCAGCATGCCGTGGACCAATGGTGGAACGAATGAAATGTAAACAAATACTTTTTCATTTTATATGTATAGCGAGAAAAAAAACAACAACAATGGAACAAATTGGTTCAATTTCTTTTTCAGTTTGTTTCAAAATATTCGATATGGATCGTGATTTATATTTAAATGCTGAAGAATTAGACAATATGAAACAAATATTGCAATTTATTGCAAATGAAAATCATTTGACGTACGCACCACATTATTTCATTCATCATGAATCGAATTACAATCAGCATCATCATTATCATCATAATAGTAATTATCAACACCAGAATAATTTACTAATAAATCATGATCCAACACATAATAAAGCATTAGAATCTCTATCGCATAAAGTAAGTATGTTTGATGTATTCTGTGCCACAGAATGTCCAAAAGTATACACACACACACACAAAACTCGCTATATGTTTCTTTTTTTCTTAACAGTTGGATCAAAACAATGGTTTATCACTGGAAGATTATCTTGTTTGGTCTGTAGAAGATAATAGTTTACTAGCACCATTACTGGAATTATTATTTCAAGTTTGTCATGTATCGTTAGGTTTACGGCCCCATTGTAAACATAATGAATATGAAATCGGTAATTTAATTGAATCGATAATAAATTTTTATCAATATTTTTTGAAAATTTCCATCGTTTCAATTCTATTGTGTGTGTGTGCTTCTTTTTTTTTTTTAGTAATGGGCTGGTTAGAACGTGAAGAACGTCGTGGCTATCATGTTGGACAATTTTGGTATTTAGTTTCAACGGAATGGTGGCAACAGTGGACACAATACACATCAGCACCAAGGTAAATAATAATGCCCTAATATTAGCTATCAAATTATAATGTCTAACTGAATTAGAACACTTGTTATTCAATAATTCTCATTTCTGAAAATTAGAACAAATTCGGATCATTGTCAGTGCCGTATCGAAAACAAATCAATGATTGAAGAAGGAATTGTATGTGATGAAAGTTTAATAAGCAGCACAACGGACAACAACGAATTTAATTCAAATAGTATGGATTCAATGGGTGATTTATTTAGTAATAGAGGCGATAGGTTCGTTAAAATGCAGTGGTTGATTAATACCTGTGCGTGTGTGTGTGTGATTTTTTGTTTTTATAGTTGTAGTATTGCATCGAGTTCAGGTGTATCGAGCAGTTCAGGAACAGCAGCAATGGCGATGGCGGCGGCGGCTGCATCAAGAAAAGGCATTGGTGCTCCCGGTCCAATTGATAATAGTAATCTGGTAACAGAAAGTGGATTTAAAGTACCTACACTAACAGGAGAAGGTAAGAATGCGAATTATCGAATTTTTTTGCTCTGGCAACAGCTGCCTGATGATACTAGTATTATTTCTCGTTTTAAATAATTAATAATTATTTCCAAAATACAGGGGGTCGTTTGAAACGTGACACACCATTAGTGGAACATCGTGATTTCGAATTGATACCGGACTCATTATGGAAAGCATTATCAATGTGGTACGGTGGTCCATTGCCATTACCAAGACAGGTACATTATTCCACGATACTCGTCTTTCTCATTCTATCAATACACATGTAATTTCTAATAGGTTATTAAACCACCTGGTAGATCAGAAGTTGAATTGGAATTGTATCCATTAAATTTGAAAATATTAAGACATCAAGTTCAACAGCCAATTAATACTACATCTTGGGGAAGTGTTGTAGGAGGGTGAGTGTTATGCTTGAGTAGGCGGGTTTAGTAAAATATCGAAAACGTGCATTCGCCAAAAAAGTGAATTGGCGCATTCGCCAAAATTCCAACAAGCGCATTCACCATTATTACTATACAATCGTATAATATTCTAGTTATGGAGTTTTAACAACAGCTGGTTTGTCTTCAACAACTTCATCGTCGGTTCATAGTAGTTCAATACGTCGTACATTATCACATGTCGCAACATTTTCACGTTTAGCAACAATACAACAAGTAACCGATTTTCTATGCGAACATCTCGGTATTAAAATCGAAGATGCACGTTTATGGCTATTAAGAGATTATCAACAGCCGTTTTTACTTGAAGATGAACGAGCGTCGTTACAGGATTTGGGAATTAAGTATGTTGATCAATAATAATGAGAGAGAAAAATTATATAATGGATTTTTCAGAGATGCTGATCAAATTCTATTGGAAATTCGAAATAAGGATTTAACATGGCCCGAAGAATTAGGTCAATTGGCTGCTAATGGTGGTAATGAAACAGTATTAGTTGAGCGAAGGCCAACAATTTGTTTACCACCAGGTGAAATTATATAGAAATGAACGTCTCTAGAATATTATCTTGTAATATAAATATTTTCAGGTGCTACTGGTCTTCATAATCTTGGCAATACATGTTTTATGAATGCAGCTGTACAAGCCGTATCGAATACCCGCCCATTAACAATGTATTTTCAACAAGATAATCAATTATCAGAATTGAATTGTAATAACCCTCATAGTACTAAAGGAGTAGTAGCTCGAAGATATTCTGAACTTTGTAGGTAAGTGAATAGAATCAAAATCTGAAACTGGACTATGGACAGCGCATCCACCAAAAATTTGAAAATATATATTTTTTATTGTTTCAACAGAGAATTATGGGCTGGATCAACACGTAGTGTAGCTCCATTAAAATTACGTTACTGCGTAACAAAATTTGCGCATCATTTAAGTGGTGGTGGTCAACAAGATGCACAGGTACCACATTTATGCAAAAAAAATATATATATATTAAATTCTTTTGTTATTTAGGAACTGTTAGCTTGGTTATTGGATGCATTACATGAAGATTTAAATCGAGTACCAAAGAAGCAATACATTGAATTGAAAGATAGTGATGGAAGGCCGGATGAGGTTGTGGCCGATGAAGCGTGGCAATATCATTTGAAAAGAGAAAATTCCATTATTACGGATTTGTTTCATGGTCAACTGAAAAGCAAAGTACGATATATAATAATTGATAAATGTGCATATTATTAATTATTGAATTTAGGTTACTTGTAAAACTTGTGGACATGAATCGGTTAAGTTTGATCCATTCGATCATCTCAGTTTGCCATTACCAATGGAAAGTTATACATTATGTGAAATTCTAGGTATACTAATTATACTATAACATAATTACTTGTAATTTAACTTTGATTTTTATTTAGTGGTTCAATTAAATGGCGAATGTCCCGTTAAATACGGTTTACGTTTGAATTCAGAAGCGAAATACGGTGAAGTGAAAGAACATTTAAGTAGACTACGTCAGGTTGATGCGAGTCGTTTAATATTAGCCGAAGTGGCAAATTGTCAAATTCGTTCATTATTACCCGATGAAAATAAATTAAATCCATCAACAGCATGCGAATTATTTGCTTATGAATTGGCTCACAGTTCTAATAATAAAAATGGCGGCGAACCAGAAAAAACGGAAGCGAATGACAATGGTGAAGTGCCAGTAATTGAACAAGAAGAAGATGATAATGACATTGAAACAGGTAAAAAACAAAAATAACAGTAGGCTTTGGATATTTTTTTTTTCTTCAACAAAATGGTTGCTCCGCATGTTAAATTTTGATCTTTTTAATAATTAATTTATCCTTTTTATTGTATGACTGTAGAAGTATCGACAACAGCTGGTACTGAAAGTCCATTGGCCCACAGTCCAGAGGTAAGAAGTGGTTCGGCCATTTGCATGCCCAACATTCTATGCTTTAAGGTATGCACCGCCTAGGCGTAGAATTTAGTTAGAATTAGTTAGTTAGTTAGCTAGTTAATTTACCTTAGTTTTTATTGTAATAATAATAATATATAAAATATTGTACATACCCTATCTATGTATTTGGATTGTCTTTTGTAAATTTGTGTATAGAATTTTGGGTGTGTTTTATTTGTTAGATTGTATTTGGATTGGGAATAGTTAATATATCTAATATTGAATAATGAAAATGTATTTATTTTTCAGACCAAAAAGGAGACGTCGCTTAGCAAAATCATTCCATTTAAAAGTTCCACAATTTCGATGCATTCCAATCGATCATCAAATTCATCAGGTAGAACAAATTATTTTCTACGCTTGCGAAAGTCGCGTATATAAATTCGATTGTCGTTTTTTTTTTTAGGTGTCTTTGATTATTCCTCATCGTCGTCATCAATTAAACGTCGAACGACATCATCATCGTCTCCGTCATATTTAACAGCTGTACATCGTAAATGGGTACGACAAGAGACCTATTTCCTTTCGGAACAGAAAAGTAAACCGAATTTATTCGGTATGCCACTGCTATTGGGTTATAATGGAAATAGTACATGTCGTAATTTATACGATTTAGTTTGGGATCAAGTTACAAGATTATTAAGTCCATTACCACAAAGTGATCAAACTAATCATGCAACAGATTGGTAAATGTATAATTATAAAAGAAAAAAATATTTTTATAGTAAAATCGCACATTTTGAACTAATTTGTTTTATGTGTGTACTTTTTAGTGATGATTCATTAGGTTATGAATTTCCATTTACACTGAAAACAGTTTTATCCGGCGGCCAGATATGTGCAATATGTCATTGGACGAAATTCTGTCGCGGCTGTCCATTACCATGTTCAGATGATTTATTAGTAAATAGATACGGTGTATTAAGTAAAGGTCAACGATTACATATTGCAATTGATTGGGATCCAACTGCGTTGCATTTACGTTATCAAAGTAGTCGAGAAAAGGTTTGTAAAAAAAAAAAACATTATTGATTCTGCTTTTCTTATTTGTTCAAAACTCTGAGGGTGTGTTTATTATAGCTTTGGGTGGAAGATGAATCTGTAGCATATTGCCGTAAATTACACACAGAACCAATCGATTTAGATTATTGTTTAAGAGCGTTTACATCTGAGGAACGGCTAGAAGCAAAATATCATTGTAGTCGTTGTAATGATAAACAACCGGCAACAAAGAAATTACAAATATGGCGATTACCACCGATTCTAGTAAGAATTCTGCTATTTTGCAACGTACATGTACACATTCTACATTTTTTTAGATTGTTCATTTGAAACGTTTCGATTACGTTAACAATAAATGGGTGAAAACACAGAAGGCCGTTAATTTTCCATTTAAAGATTTCGATCCAACAGCGTATTTGGCTTCCGTTCCACAAGAGACAATTTTACGACATCGACAACTATTGTTAGAGGATCGAATAATAAAAACTGTTGATGAAACTAATATTCACGGTTGGTTGAAAAAAAAAAAGAAAAAAGAAAACCCCACTTTATATTTAACAATATAAATTTCAATTTTTTATAGAAGATAAATTCCTAGAAGAAGTAAATGAAGTGTCACTGTCCAGTGGCACTAGTAGTATATCATCATCATCATCGGGATCATTGGAACATGCAGCTAAACAACAATTAATTGCTGACGATCATAATAAAGAGACAGATAATAGTAATTCAAGTCTATGTAATGGTGAGAAATGTAAATTGCTGCAGTGCGGAAAAGAGGAAAGTCCCTGCGGTGGCGGCAGTGGTAGTGGAATTGAAGTAGATGACATCGAATTGAATAATATCGATGAAATTGATAAGGTCTAATCCAATGTCTTTATTGGCATATATGTGGAAGATGTTATTGTTTATTTATGTATAGATCGGACCAAGTACACCGCACCCAAAACTACGACCGGAACGTATCAATAAAGTTCGTTCACGTTTAATTTCAACGAGTCTATTAAAATCACCAATTATTGATGAGCACTTGAAAGATTATCACGAACATAAATTATTACCTATGCAGGATATTTTCGATTTAAAATATCAGCTTTATGCTGTTGTGGTAAGTGTAAATTTAAGAATAATTTAAGAGAAGAATAATACTTTTATTTTCTTTTTTAATTTTTAGAGTCATTCGGGTTTACTTACTGGCGGTCATTATATTTCGTATGCATGTAATCCAAATGGTAATTGGTACTGTTACAATGATAGTTCATGTCGTGAAGTAATGGCCGATGCTGCTGCTGCTGCTACGACAAATGATAATATATCGAAATCGAATTTATCGTTAAATAGTAATAGTAGAGGATCAGCATCATCATCATCATCATCAACTGGATGTACACCATTGGGTAGGCGGAAAAATCCATCAGTACAACAACCGCCACAACACAGAAAAGGTATAAAAAAAAAAATGAATATATAAATAAAAAGCATATTTTATTTATTGTTTACAAAAAATGGCAGCAAACATCAGACATTTTACTTTTAATTAAAACAATATTAATGATATATTTCTCTAATTGTTTATGTAATTAAACAGATAGTACCGGTTCAGTTGATTCAGAAGAAAAAACAGCGCCACTAGCAAAAGTTGATTCATCGATATCAATTGCTAGCGGTTTGGATAGTGGTCATGGCAGTGAAAGTACAAGTGAAAAATTACAGGGAAATAGTAGTAAGAATAGAAGACAAATTTACGATAGTACTGGTAGTATTAATAATAGTAGTAGCAGCAGCAGTAGTAGTACTGCAGCCAGTAGCAATGGTTTTCGGTAAGTTTTTTTCTTTTTTCTACCCGGAATTATTCCATTGTTTTTTTACGTTTATATTTTTTATTAATTAGATGTACATACAATAATGTGAAAATTCCAAAAATTGATACAAGTTCAGCGTACATTTTATTCTATGAACGTTCTGGATTAGATTATAAGCCATATTTACCAAAAATACACACCAACACCAACAACACTAATAATAATAATAATGGCGGCCATACAAATGACGTAAATGATATTGACGAATTTGACAGCAGTGAATTACGTAAGCAGATTTGTTCAGTACAATAGAATAGAGTGAAATTTTTATTTTTTTAATTTTAGTTTAGCATTTGTTTCCATTATTTTTGTGTCATACATCAATGGCACAGAATAACAATGTCTAGCATTGTTATTCTGTGAAATTGGTTAATTTGTTTTTGTTTTTTTTTTTTCATATGGTAGGGTTTGTGAACTAATAGTTTTTTTTTTTGTGTTGCTGTGCCATACTCATTAACATTTGTGTGCATATTAATTTATTTCGCTTAATTTCTTTGTCTTTTTTTTTGTTAATTTAATTCATGATTTAAGTTGTCATTTTATCTAATTCATACTAATCAATCACAGTTGGCCATGTAGCATGTAGGTTACAATATACTGCAAAAAAAAAAAAAAAAGAATGCATATTTCTAATTATTTTGTAGAAACCGCTTGTAGTTCACGAACAATGCCTGAAAGATCGCCGGTACTAAAATGGTTAAGAGATAAATTTACAGCTCAATGTTAATTTGAGAATATATTGCTAAAATATGCAATTGATGTTAAGCCGATTACATAAATAATGGTAAAAGGGATTTATTATTATTATTATTCTTTTTTTTTATATAAATGTGTTAATCTCTGATTGATTGAGTTTTATTGTTAAATCAAAATGTTATATTATTATTTTAAATTTGCTATTTCTAAACAATTACGTATTAATTAATATTATCTATAGTTTTTGTAACTGTTATTTATTGTGTAATGTTTCAATGTGGTTTTCTTTTTATTATACACATGCAGTTAAAGATGCGTGTAACATTTTGAAATTTTCTTATAACAGTCCGATACAAATCGCGCTAAATTATAATTAAAAAAGAAAGAAAGAAAAAAACGGAATCGAAATATTTCACGTTTTCATTACCAAAGATGATTCAATTTTTATGTTGAAAACAAAATGGTTAAATATCTCTGGCCTTTATATAATTAAAAAGAAAAATGATTATTGTAAATTAATATTATTTCATTAATAATATTCCAACTAGTCTGATATTTAAAATATTTTTTGTTTTTTTTGCGTAAGATCACGTTTTTATTATTATTGTATAAAAATATGTATTATATTTTTTAAGATAGGATAAAACAGATTGTGGTGCCATTTATAAGAAATTGTATATTGTTTCATATAGCATATGGAATATATATGGGAGCAGTGAAGGGGGGATAAGCGCGTAAAGTGCAAAAAATGGGCATACTGTTTTTTTAGTCTTAATTATATTGTCACAGATAATAACATAGTAAACGCGTCTCTATTTTAACCGACGTTTATACTGCAATAGTAAGATATTCTATCGCAACCATTTCCATTTTTCCACCCGGGCCATTGCACATCTCGTGTGACGGCTCTCGTAGACAGAATATTATTATATACATATTATGTAATACATACATTTAATAGGTGCCATTAAAGTTTATAATTATTATTAATAAAACTGATACTGTGTTTGGTTTGCAAAAACAACCCCCCCCCCCAACTATTCAATTGTAAACAAAAAATCTACACATACAAAATAAATACTTCATTCATTTCTTTATTCATCAATATACAAAACAACTGGAAATCATTAAAATTTCATCCTATGTGGAAATTGACTGGAACGCAATCCAAACATGGCTGAAACGTAGGCCAATAACACTTTGCTGTTTGTTCCGAAAAGAAAAAATCGAAATAAAAAAAAAAAAAGCAAATAGAATATTTATTATGTCACCTGTCAGGATGTGTTCTAATTGCAGCTAAAACTTGTTTGTCAATTGTTTTTTGATCAGCTTTCCGTTGATCAGAGACCTTGTAGCCCTACAATCGAAACAATTAAATCGCTTGATAAAAATTAACGTATTTATAAAACGTTTTCTTTGTTCAACGCAACAAAAAAAAATAATCAGTAAACAAATTGGTTATCATGGATTTCTTACTCAAAAGTGTCCTAAGTTAAGTACATCATATTCAGCACAGAATAATCTGTGTAATTTACACATACAATCAAAGTCTAAAGAATAACAAGACAAAACGAAAAAAAACATCATACAGAGAACAACATCAAATAAAATCCGTTGTCTAATTATTTTTCGTCTTTGACATACAAAATTTTCCATTTCACACACACTAACCTCTTTTTTCGTATCGAAAATGTCACCTTCAATTTTCTTCGGTCTCTTTTGTCTTTGCCTTTTGAAATATTCATCATTAATATGATCCGGGATTTTAACATCGTTCAAATTAATGCTTGTTTTCGTACCAATAACGTAACGTTGACTGACACGTCTCAATGGACACGAATTCATTTGGAATGGCCCTAAACCGAGCATTCACAGTATCGCACTTAAGTAAATTAAAAGTGCTTTTATCATCAATTCATTAATTTACCTGTAACCAATAACAGTCCGGATTTGAGTTGTTTAAGGAAAACAACACGTTTGCCTTTATGATTACCGGCCAATAAAATTAGTACTGTACCAGGTTTAATTGAGGGCCTTAGATATCTTTTATGTTGTTTGAACAACTGCTTTGCCGGCCGTTTCTTGATTCTAAACGAAATTAAGTGATATATAGAGACATATATGTAATAATAAATAGTTTAAATGTTAACGATTATATGTAGAAAATCTATTTATAAACTTTCCAAATAGAATAGAAAGTTTATGGTAAAATTTCCATAATTAATTTAGTCCTTAGCGAAACTGGAAAATTATAGAAAATCATTTTTCAGCATTAGAAAGGACAGTTGTTGATTTTTAACTAAATCTAATTGAATAAAACAGTACACCTAAACCCTAACCTAATTATTTTATAGCCCGGCAGCCATTTTGTACACTCTATTCATCTGACAATTTTTTTACATTTTAAACTTATTCTACGTGTATATCTAATTCTATAATCAAAACACATACCTATCTTGGGTAGGATAAACGGCTGGACGTTTCTTAACTAATACATAACGTTTTCCGCCATTTTTCTCACCACCAATTGGTTTTTCGATTACACGCGGTTTCACTGGCTTCTTCTTTGCAGCGACTTTTTTCCCTATAAATTTGTACAGGGCTTTTTTGTGGTACATTCGACTTCTGGAAAAGCGCACCACCCCATTGCCAAGATCATAATTTCTTGGTTTACCAACTTTCTTCTTTTTCTTGTCTTTACTAGAATCGGCGGCCTTTGGCGATGATTTCGTCGTCGTCGTCGTCGTTGAGGCCGCTCCTTTTGGTTTAGTTTCGGACGTTTTCTGTTTCGTCTTATCTTCTGGTTTCACGGTGGACATCTGGAAAGATTTTTTTTTTTTTTGTTTATTTGATAATTATTAATTTAATTATAAGGCGCTTTAGATTCCTAGGTAATTGATTTCATCCATGATCCCGCATGCGGGTCATGGATGCGTATATTAAAATTCTTAAACACTGACAAATTGATTATACTGAAAAAATATAATTACAAAATGGAAATAGATACGATATTAATGCAGCCATTTATGGAAAATGGAATAAAAAAACAGGATGACCACGATATTTGGAAAAGAGAATATCAAAATCAACTTACCGTGTATTAAAACGAAATGAACCAAAAAGCCAACACAAGAACAGACCAAATTGAAGTTGCTAAAGAACGTCAGTTCAGTAGTCAATGTCAAATGTCATATAGGGTGCATGCCCACCTGGCGGACCCTAAGATGTCTGATGTCAAAATAACAGATAAAACCAGCGCGCGCTGCCAAAACTGCTAAAAGTTAGGCAATTTTCAAAGGTTGGAAATGACATCTTAGCGTCAGTTAAATGGGTATGGACCCTGAAAGTGCCTAAAGTCGACAACTCCACATGCGCCATGGATTTACCGTCACAAAAAATAGCAAAATGACAAATATTATGTCAAAAATTGTTGTTTTTTATTAATTATTTTTATTTGTTGATTTGATTTTTTATTATTTTTAAAAAGGCAATGATTAATATTATTTCATTTGCAAAAGGTAAATTTATATCGATAATATTTCTGCGTAAATTAATTTCGCAATTTTTCTATATGTAAAATTTTAGATGGATAAATATACAGTCGATTTAGACCAAGTACTCAACGATTTCGAATACCTGGAATTAACTGACCAACATTCCCGCAATAATAATGTGGATACTAAAAGCAAACAATATGACAATTTAGAGGCACAAAAACAATCAACAGCTGCACCGAATAAGCATAGCATTAATAATGTATTTAATAGTTTAAATGAGTATTTAAATTCAGATATAAGTAGTGCTACTACTACAACTAACCTTGAATCACCATTAAAATTGGAAATAGAAGAGAATACCCAACAACAACAAGCAAAAGAAATTTATCATAGTGCCGAGTATCTAACAAATGATAAGGAAGACGAGACGGTGAATAAACTAAAACTTCCCGAAGATCTAGACAACCCAATCGTCGAATCACTTGAAAGTGACGATTCTAAAACAATAATAACAGAACAATTACAATTACCGTCTAGTGAGAATTTTGATAATTCAATTTTGATTAAGACTGAAAATTTAGTCGATGTAGTTGGAAATGATGATGAGGGATCATGTGATAATAATAATGATAGTGTAAATTGTTTATTAACCAAAGAAGAAGAAAGTAATAGGGATAGTAAAGATCAATTAGATTATGATGAAAATGAAACGATTAGTAAAGAAATAGAGACAATAGAAGACAAAATTTTAGAGCAAGAAAATGATAAAAACAATCAAGCAATTGCGATCATTGAAATTGATCAAATAAACGATGACAATAAATTAGATGATACAAATAATTATTTAGAGATGGCAGCACCACCATCAGAACCAAAACAATCGAGTGCTGAACAAATTATTGATAATGATAATGATTTAGTTCGTTTTTCTTATGATATTGATATGAACGATGAGGAATTAGATCAGATGCTTGAACAATTGGAAAGTGAACATTTGGAAAGTGATAGTGATGTAGATAAATGTGATATAGGCAATGAAACAATTGAGAAACCCTTGAAAAAGATGGAAGAGAATAAATCTATTGGTCGGTTCATAATTATGTCGTTTAATGTATTTCGTATCCATTATATAATTATTTTATCCTAGTCTTAGAAGAGAGCGCGAAATTGAATGATCAAAAGAACGATGATGATTTGGAAAATGCCGATAAAAAAAAAGAAGAACTTGTAAATGATGGTTCAAAAGAATCAAGTAGCCTACAAAGACCACAGGATTTACCAATTCTAGGAAATGATGAGAAAGAATTAAATGCCGCTAGTGGTGGCAGGAAGATCGATTTAATTGGTACGAAATAAATAAAAAATAAAATGTAAAAATTTTTCGTTTCAATAATTAATTTAAATAAAAATTTCTAATGACTGAACAATAATGAATATGAGTTATTGATTTGATTTGATTAGTAATTGTCAAGCAAAAACAAAATGGTGTTCCGTTTTTATTGAATTTAGGTAGTCCAGGTTCAACACCATACAACAATGTTTACATAAATGAATCAATTCTTGAAACAACAGAAAATCATCATCAAACTATCACAGATAGCATTGATAATAAAGATGAAAGAGATAAATTAGTTGCAAGTCCAACATTATCGGATTCAAGTACAACAACAACGGATAGTAGTGCAGGTAGTTATGGTACTGGTACTGGTACGACAACAAGTAGTACAGCATCAATTGATGATGCAGCACCACCTCCATTACCCGAACGTGATAGGAACAAGAAAATAGAGGAAGTGGAGGAGGATGATGACAATTCAACGTCAACCGTTTATGAAAATGAAATAATAGTAAATGCAGGTACGATTAAAGATTATTTTTAGTAGATTCGTTTATGAAATTGTATATTTGTAGTTAAAAATAATGTGGAAGTGTCAACTGTATTGGAGAATAGTGAAAATTCAGTCATTGTTTGCGCTGCTTCTGGTGCAATTAATACAGAACCACCAAATGAAGATGAAATACCTAATCAAAATATTAACAACAGCGACGAAGCAGCAGCAGCAGCAACAGCAGTGCCATTACCACCACCACCACCACCACCACAAACTACATTTGCAGGTGCGTTTTTTAGGTATCGGGCAAATTCTTTTTCTAATATTCAAATAATTTCTAAAGAAAAATCATGGCTGGGTAAAGAGGCACCGCTATGGATACCAGATTCGCATGCCGCTTGTTGTTTACAATGTGGAACGAAATTCACCGTATTAAAACGGCGACATCATTGCCGAGCTTGTGGATTGGTAAAATCTTTGATTGGAATTGCAAAGAAAAAGAGTGAAAAGGATTGTTTTTTTTTTTTGTTTATTATTATTTCAGGTTTTATGTTCGAAATGTTGCAATATGAAATTTCGTTTAGAATATTTAGATGCTGAGGCGAGGGTGTGCAATCAATGCCATGATCTATTGAATAAGTAAGTAAAACTTAGAGAAATAGTCTTTTCGCTGTTAATAAAATGATTTTTAAGTAAAATACTGTTCAATATTAAAAAAAAATTAATACATAACCTAAAAGTTTAGATGTGATTTATATATTTATCGATGTTACTGATGTAGAGATGCGGTAGCAGCTACAGACACACATCCATCATCATCATCATCAGTTAATCCTGATGATCCATCATCGTCAGAATTACCATTGCCATCAGTATCAGTGGAAGTATCGTCAAATCCGCATCGACCAAATCCAAATAACCCATCAGAATATTGTTCGACAATATCACCGTTTCAACAGGTTGCAGCTGAAGGCAGATCGAATAATAATAATCCGCCATCTGTAATGGTACCAGTTGGTGTTTTAAAAAGGAAAGGTAGCGGCGCCAATGTTAATTAAAATCAGTTAATGCCATAAAAAAGCAATTCACTGCGATTGTTAAATACTGCTATTAAAAAATTTTAGGGGCAATAAAAAAATCGAATAAATCAGTAATGTTCTGTGATGGCATTGCACCAGGCAGTGATTTAACACATTTAGATCAAGATTTTAATTATAATCCATCGCAAGAACAAAAAGCAGCGGCTGGTGATGGTGATGCATTGATTCCAGAAGAAACAACAGTGGAAACGAAGAAAATTGAGAGAGGAAAAAAAGGAGATGGCGATAGTGGTGCTGCTATTGATGTTGCCACTCCTGCAAAATTGTCAAAAAATGAAATGAAAATTGATCCAGAAACTGGCTGCTTTATACCGAAATCCACGGCAAAATTACCACCGATTGTTACAATAGTTAAAACAGGTCAGAATTGGTCATCACAGAATAGATTTAGTAATCGTAGTCATCTTTTTTTAGATATATCATACTCTGACATTTTCGACGAATATTCAAATTTAAATATCACGCAATTATTACAAAATAAAACCGTAATGTTCGCCATAAATCAAAACTTATTTGTACATGTTAGAATTATAAATAGTAAGTATGTATTATGTCGATGTCCATCTAGGAAAGCATAAGAAGAAGAAATGTCATTCTCAAAAAAAAAAAAAATAACGAAATCCAGATATCTATGGAATAGGCGAATTTACATAGTTTTTGTTTTATTTTAGTGAATTGTTGTATAAATAAAATTGCCTGGTGTTTCACTACAGAAGGTTTAATTAATGTTGGATCCGACGAATTTATTTACTTACTAGAATTTTATGAAAATGAAAATTCTATACCGAAAGACCTATTTTTTCATATTCATAGTATTTATTTGGATGCTGTTAAAGGTGAAATCGACGTTTATCGTCGTTTACATTTAAATAAATTTTGTATTCTTTCAGGAAATTCTATCAAAGAATTAGGTTTATCATTGCACAATACATCGTCGTTTTTGAATTCGAAAAATCATGCCGGTTTCGTTTATCTAAAACCAACATTTCAATGTTTAGAGAATGTTATTAAACCGAAGGAACCATATTTGATTGGCATATTAATTCATAGGTAGAAAATAATGTGAATAATGAGACAAATTGATTTGATGTTTTTTTGTTTTTTTTTTCTGTTTTCAAGATGGGAAACGCCATGGGCTAAATTGTTTCCATTACGATTAATTTTACGATTGGGAGCCGAATATAGATATTATCCAAGTCCAATAATATCGTCTCGATATCGGGATAGTGTGTTTGTTGAAATTGGTCATACAATTATTAATTTATTAGCGGTAAACGTGATGGAAATGGCGTGGAAAGCCGCAAATGTTTAGAAATTAATTTCATATTATTTGTAGGACTTTAGAAATTTTACATATAGTTTATCACAAATAAGAGGTCTAGTAATTCATATGGAGGAGAAGAAATCAACATTAATGATACCAAAAAATCGATATGAACAAGTACGTTCGTTTTGATCTAATAATAATAATGGCGAATTAGTTATGATTAGGCTAGTTAAATTTTGATTTTTAGGTGATCAAAACAATAAATAATTCGAGTGAATCGATATTAGCATTTGCCGGTAATTTTAGTGGTGAAGCCGATTCGCATTTAGTTTGTATACAGGATACACAAGGGCATGAAAATTGTTATACAACGCATGCGATAAACATCCATAATAAACCACGACAAAGTATTATAAAACGATATTATAAGTTTTGTGTCTAGTGAACGAGGAGATTATCTATCGCTTATTATATATGGCGCCTAATCTCGCCCTTCGCTTGGACCGACGAATATAATTGTTGATTTATAACTTAATAATTAATTGATTATTGTAGTAACTGGTGCCAGTTTCATTGTTTTTAATGGTTCATTAAAAACGAGTAGTGGACTAACAGCGAAATCCAATATCGTCGAAGATGGTCTAATGATTCAGGTGCCATCTGAACATATGGATAAAATACGTGAGAGTTTGCGCAGTATGAAAAATCACAGCATTCCATGTGGCTGTATTAATGCGCAATCTGATGAAATTATTAATATTGTTTGGTGTGATAATGATAATGATTTTAATATAGGGTAATAAAGGGTACCCCACGAAATAATATAAATAGAGGAAGATTTTTTTTCGTTTTTTTTTTTTTTTTAGTGTAAGGTCGCCAATAGACGATATCGATCTGAAAGGAATGGCATCGATACGTGTCCACAATGCAAAAGATTATTATTGTAATAGTAAAAATCGTTTTATTCGTTGGACTGAAGTGTTTATTTTGCAAAATGGCGATGAAAATAATGGAAAAAATCAAGAACCAATCGATATATCGAAAGTATCTGAAAGTATAGCGAAAGCGTGCTGTTTGGCACTTGTTAAATATCTAGATTTGTTGGTTACGAATAGTTTTCAAAAAATTGCTATACGTACCACATTGCATGTGGATAATGTAAGTGATGCAAATGGAATTTTATAAACAATAAAAGCAATTTAAATGTTTTTTTTTTTTTTTTTTTTTTTTTCGTTAGGTATCCTATTGGGCAGGAAGTAATGGTATAAAATTACCACCAATTTATATGCGAAGTTTAGACAATGAATTAATACCAGTTCTACATAAAATCTCATCAAACTCATCGATAATGGGAAACAATACTGTTGTATTGGAATTATTTTTTAGAATACTAAATGCGTAGCATCTGCTGATACTTTTTCATTGTTATCCAGATAAAATATTTTCTTTTTGTTTTTTTTTTTTTTCTTTCTTGGAGCAAGGGTAATTTAATTATGAAGCTTTATATTTTCGCTTTTGATTTATTTCTATCAGCAGTATTGAAATAATATAATGATTATCGCTAATATTGATTAATATTTAGTATTTTTTTTGCAATTTTTAGTTATAATTTCTATTTCTACAATTGGACAGATTTTTGTATGTATATAGTCAATTATTATTATTATTATTTTAAGCGCAAAAAGGTTATCTAAATTTATATCGATAGAAAATATTTCCCTATTATTATTATTATTATTTGCGTTATATGTATAATTGTTATATTATTTTAATTCTATAATTGTGTTAATTAAATTGTATTTTAAGTAATGGAAAAATTACAAATTATAAAACTATTAATTAACTGTTAAAATAATATCTGGTTGCATAATTTAAATCGAACAATACTATGCAAATGGTAAAATGGAGAGCAATAGCTAATTTATATCTGTTGTTGCCTATTGATTAATGGTTCGGCAAATTTTGGATTATGTTGAGCAACAAAAAACAAAACCACTTAATTTTATCGGAATATGGACTATAGATTAGATTCCATATTTCTAACCTAACCTCAATTTCCTTTCGACCCTCGCTCGAATTTTTGTTTAATTTAATATAATTTAATGAGGAATTGTTTATATTTACATTAAATAATGTGGCACGTAATATTCATCAATGTCTTAAAACGGTATGCGCCATATATTACTCTACCCTTTGCTGGTTTAGTTGGTGTTATTGGCTACAATATAGAAAATTTGATGTCAGACAAGTATACTCCATATAACAGTAAGTATCGTAGATTTATTTCCAATAATAACTGAAATTATATTCTCGAAAATTATAAAACTTAAACAAACAATTCCAATTTAATGAATAAAATCGTTTACGTAAGGATAATCATTAAAAATTCTAAACTAAATAGATATTTTTTGTAATTTTTCAGAATCGATAGAAGAACAACGTAAAGAACGACTTCTGAGCGAAGAAAAATTACAGAATACTGATCACGTAGAAAAACTTAAATATGAAGCTAATGTTTTAGGTCAAAATTTATCACCATCCTTATCAAACTAAACCCAAAAAAAAACAAATATGTCTTCATAAATTTAACTTAACTAGTAGATACTTAAAAAAATAGTGATATGAAAATATTGAAATTATTTAGGGAAAATGTCCGTTTTCTATAATCCTTTCCGTATATTTCTTCATAGTTTCTTCATGTTTGGCTTCAATCTCTTGTACTCTAAATTGCAATTGTACACTTTGTAATAAACTGATCGCTTTCTTTTTATAATTTTTTATTGCAGTATCATTTTTTTCTACTGCGTTTCGTTGTTCTGAAGTTAGAAAATCTCTGGTAACTTCCTCTTCGAATTCTTTGAACAAACTAAAAATGTTTGAACCGTTATTATTATTATTAAATTCTCAGTTATTCCCAATCAATTCTTTACTTTTGACAAACAACATCGAATTCTTCTCCTAATTCATCATATTCTTTTTTAATACCCTTAACGTACGCATCCGGATACTTTACCACATTAACATAATCTAATCCAAATTTTCCCCATATGTTTTCCCATTCTTTTAATAGTAACTTTTCACTATCTGTGTGAGTTTCATTGATAAATGATAACGGAATAGAAAGCGATGGTCGCACTCGTTCGGTGTGACCGTCGGACGACTTATTATTTATATCCATTTGTATTTAATTTTTTAGATTAGAAAAAATTAACGTGTAATAAAAAGTTAAGAGCACAGGAAAATTAATATTTTTATAGATTAAATATTTATTGTATTTACTGAAATTCCGTAAATTGAAGAGAAACAGAAAAACAACTCAACCGATAATTTTTAAATCTTGGAGGTTAGCTTCGAATTTTTCTTCTTTTTATTCATTTTTTTTTGTTCTTAATTAACTTAATTTACAAAAAAAAAAAAAAAAATGATTAAAGATTGAATTAAATTAAATAAAAGCATAAGTTATCATTATCAATGGATATAAAGTTCAGTGTTTTAAAAACTGATGCTTTGTAAGTAATAAAAACTAAAAAATTATCAATTTAGCTAGTCATTTTTAATTTAGCTAAAAATCTCTAAGATGAACGTATACGGAAAAGGAACTTCGCCAAAATGTTATCAAACAAGACGAATAACATTTTCAGCTTGCCATAGATTGCATAGGTAAGTAGGTCCCCATAAAACAACGACGCCCTAAATATAATCTTCATCATGTTTTCAGTCCGGCATTAACCGATGATGAAAATGTCGCCACATACGGTAAATGCAACAATAAAAATGGTCATGGGCACAACTATATAGGTAATTGATTTTAAACGGAATTATTTTCATTTACAACATTATAATTAATTTACATATTAGTAAAGGTTACACTTTTTGGTGAAATTGATCCTAAAACTGGTATGCTTATGAATTTAACCGATTTGAAAACATATATGGAGGAGGCAATAATGAAACCAATGGATCATAGAAATTTAGATCGTGACGTACCGTTTTTCAATAAATTGCCTAGTACAACTGAAAATGTGGCGATTTTTATTTGGAATCAAATGAAAAAGTTTATGTCACGACCGGACGTGTTGTATGAGGTGGAAATTGGTGAAACGGAAAATAATTTTGTTAAATATCGAGGTGATTAAGCGGATTCAATTTAAATGTTTGTTACTTTTATTGACTTTTTTTAATTTTATGTAATACATGTGAAAATTTACAGCAAATAAATTGAAAAATAAAAATAGAAAGTTCTACTTTTGTACACTGCATTAAAATACCTCTACTATATAAACTAATTCGTTAATTAAATCAAGATTAACTAACTTTGCATTTATCTTCATTCGGTTCGACGTTTTTAATTTCTTCTAGTAGGGCATTTTCAAATTGTAACAATTCTTTCGGTTTTTTATACTAAAAAGAAACCAAACCAAAAATGATGATATTCAACAATCAGAAATCGCAACGAGAACATACCGTTATAATAAGTGTATTGAGTCGATGAGAAAAACTAACATTATTCTGATCTAATTCAATACCGAGTCGTTGCAAATCGGTTACAATTAATTTTTTGAAATATTTTTTATTTGTTGTACGAACAATTAATGAATAATCATTTTTTATTGCGGTAATCGAATAAACACCGATTGGATATGGTAAATTGCTTATTCGCCATTCTAAATTGCGTTTAGTATTTCGTCTTGTAATAATTGGCTGGAAAAAAATTGATTTTATTAGAACCAACTTATAACCAAACTTTTATTGTGGCAGAAAACTAGCGCACAATCACCTGTGTGTTACTTTCTTTAATTAAATAATTATCTACAGTAGTAGGTAAAGGATCTCCAACTTCTATATCCCAATTGTCGTTTTGACTTAATAAAGCACTACTTTTTTTCCATGCCCGTCTAGTCATCACATCAGTTATTAAACTGTATTCTTCAACCATTTCGGTGCCACTTTTAAATTCGTAATGGATTTTTTTCAGATTGTCGCTTACTATACATGTTTTTTTTGCATTTTTAAGTGCATCAAACCAACTCGACATTTTGAATGCCAAGTTTTTATTGCAGTTTTGAAATGGTTTAATCGGCACATTGATTTAATAAATTTATATTGCCTTGGCAACGAAATAATTTTAAAATAAAAACCGAATTTGAAAAATATGTTTTTAAAAATTTGTGGTTATAATGACTTTCGAATGATTATTTTGACATTTTGTAAATCAGGCAAGAAGCTGAATCAAATCAATACATAACCTTTGTTTTTAGAAGTTCTCATCAATGTGTTTTTGAAATTATTCCACATGTTTTGAAACTTTTATTAATAATTATTAGTTTATATTAATTATGGGTCGATTCCGATCTAAGTTAAAAGGTCAAACAAAGGGAAAACGTTGGCCAAAAGGTCAAAGTTCCAGTTCGAATCCGGAAACTCGTAAGTTTCGAAATCAGGCGAAAAATCGTTTTTTCCAACCATTTCCAGCAGCTAAAGGTAGTAGTACTTTAACAAATGCCGCTCTAGATAAACATAATGCAATCAATTTGTTATTGAATACTGCAAATAATGAACCCCTACAAAAGGGCAATACAAAAGCAACGCCAACTGAAAATTACGATGACGAATCTGAAATCAGTTATGATCCAACTGTTGCAACAACACGTAAAACATTCGCATCTGAATGGTCTGATTGTACGAATATTTCGTTTGGTCGTTTCTTGAAAACGTGCCATATGGATTTAGCATTACATAAACAAATGCTTGCCGTTCTAGCCGCCATCACTGAAGTGATTAAACAAAATGGTGGCAGTGAAACGTCAACGGAATATTATTGTTCATTACTAACAACATTGGAAACAGTTTATAATGGTGAAGCGAGAACTGATGAGCAAATAACAGCAATTTTGGCATTATTAAAAATGGGTGTACGTAGTGTACCGGATGCGGTACTACGTCGAACATTCGACGATGTAACACAACAAATGTTGCACATATTAAAAGATTATTCGACATCAGATAATAATATTATAATTCGTTCTGCTTTAGGTATATTAACAACACTATTATATAAACAAGAATTAGCTTTATGGATAGCACATGATAATACACAGCAAATCTATTGTACAATTTTAAAATCATTTGCCATTCATACGAAACCGAAATGGCGGAAAGCCGCTCAACAGGCAATCGCTACAATTATTAAATCACCATGTTTCACGAATGTTACTAGTAATATTGCAGCTATTAAATGTGCGGAATATTGTGAGGACATGTTAAATACATCGATGACAAATCGTATTGGAAAAGCCGGTGCTGGACAAACAACAATTTTACATATTTTAGGTTTAATGAAGATAACAATTTATAGTTTTCCAGAGGCACGTATCAAGAAATGTTGCGAACTAATACTAAGATTGATAACATTAAATTATCCGATTGTTACAACATGCGGATTGGAAGTGTTGCATTCATTATTTGAAAAAAAATCATTATCGCAACAACAACAACAACATCAACAATGTTCTACTGATATTTCTGCCGATTTAAATGCAAAATTAATAGCAGCATTATACGAATATCAACCGAAAAACACCGATATCCAACAGATTTTGGCCTGGTTAATTGTAATGTCCGCTGCACATAATAATTTAACAAAAACGAATAATATTAAATTGACAATGAATTCGTTGCCGAAATATTTCACGAATCTAAGTCAGTTATGGTTGTGTGGTCGTGATGCGGTCATTTCACGTGTTACAGAATGTTTTATTGATTTATTCAAGATAACAATAGCGACGATATGTAAAAATGATGAGCAACTGATTGCCTATAATGGAAAATTACAGAAATGTTTCGCCATCATTCATTCATGTCTATCGTATCAATATAATACGATTTGGAATCAAGTTTTACATGTTCTAGCTGTAATGTTTGATGTGTGCGGTGCGAAATGTGATTTCAATGATATTTTACAATCACTGGCCGAATTACGTGATTCATACAAATTCAATTTTAATAATGAATTGGAATATGCTATTGGTGCGGCTATACGATCAATGGGTGTTGAACGAGTACTGAAAATTGTACGATTAAAAAAAGACAATGGCGATCTGAATATGGATCGATCATGGCTACTGCCCGTACTAAAAGAAAACATCAAGAATTCAACATTGAAATATTTCCATGAGGAAATATTATCATTGGCACGTTCCTGCTATCAGAAATCAATGGATTTGGCACAGGCCAATGATGGTATCGGTTCCCATAGTAACGAATTACTCTATCTACAATTATGGAATTTATTACCATGTTTCTGTACGAATCCGATTGATATTAAAATGGAATTTAAAAATTTAGCAAAAGTATTGGGTACGGCCGTATCGGAACGGAAAGAATTACGTTTATCCGTAATGGCTTCGTTACGTAAACTGATTCAATCGGCGACACAAGCAAAAAAACCCGATTCAAATCAAGATGGCGACGCGAGTGATTTATCTGAATTAACACGTTTCGCTAAAAATTATCTACCAATCTTTTTTAATGTATACACATCGAAACCGATTGGTACAGATGAAGAAGGTGTACGTTTAGCAATATACGAAACAATTAAATTGTATCTAACAATTACCGATCAGGAATTACATCAAAATCTATTCGAAAATGCTATTGAACGATTAAATGCGACCAGCGATGAACCGGATGATTATTTTATTAAAGAATCAATATTAGATTTAATACGTTTATTAATACGGTATCAACGTGCCGAACAAATTAAATTAATCTACGATCAAACTGTACGTGGTGTGGCCAGAATAAAAAATCACAGGGAACAGAAACGATCGTATCGAATATTAGAAGAGATTCTTTTATCGGCTGTATCGACCGATTCGATTGGATGTAAACAATTCATTTCACTTTATAATAAAACCATTAAGCAGATATTAATGAATGGTATGAAAACATCAGCGCCATCTAGTCATGCGACCCGTTTACGTTGTATCAATTATATAATCAAATCGCCAGAGGTGAAATTGAAAAATAACCTAATCAAAATGACATTTTGCGAAGCGCTTCTCTGTTGTAAAGATATTAATGAACGTTGCCGACAGGCGGCATTCCAATTAATTAAATCGATCGGTGAATTGTACATGGAACGGAACAAAATCGATAAATTCTTACTTTTATTATTAACAGGTCTGATTGGTACGCAACAAATGATGTGCGGTACCGTTTTAGCATTCGCATCAATTATACATTATTTCAATGATAGTTTAGGTGGTGAAAATATTAAACAAATTCTCAATAATGTCGTTATATTGGCATCGTGTTCATCGCGTGAAATTGTCGCCACCTGTTTGAGTTTTATTAAAGTTTATTGTACGACAATGTCAAATCTAATTGTACAAGCATCAATGGAAAATATTATGAAAGTCTTCACTGGCATGACGTTGGATTGTAAACGACATTTTCGTTTGAAAACACGCGATATTTTAGATCGTTTAATACGAAAATATGGTGTGGAAAGTATTATGCAATTTATACCAGCTGATGATGAGGTGATGAATAAACGTGTAAAGAATCTACGTAAATTGAATGATCGCAAAAAGAAATATCGAAAAGAACAACATCAAAATAAAGCAACTGGCGGTGGTGGTGGCGATGTTGTTGATGATTCAGATGATGATGGAGAAGAACTAGGTGCATCACAGGAATATACTGTGAAATCAAAATCGAAAACAATCGAAGAAATCCTTGCCGAATGTGATATTGACGATAAGAATTATGAGCTGGCCGATGATAATGAAGATGAACGGAAAAAAGTCAAAAAGAAAACGACGAAAATGTGGATCGAAGAAAATCCAGATGAGATAATCGATTTTATGAATCCATCTGCTACAAGAAGTAAAATAACTGCAACAAAACCATTGCCACTGAAAACTAAATCGACAACAGCAGCAGCAGCGGCAGCGGCATCAAAGAAAATCAAAAATGGTGGTTATGCAACAACCAGTGACGGTAAATTAATTATTAAAATTGACACAGATGATGATGATGAAAGTGTGAGAAGGGGCAGGGGTGATGGTAGCAGTAAGAAGAAAAAGAAATCCGATATAATTAAGATTAATTTAAAATCTGATACAGATTCGAATAGCGATAATGATAATGATAATGAGCATATGGAAATTACGAAATTATTAAAAGCGAAAAATCGGAAACGGAAACGTCCGTTATCAATTAAAAGTGGCGTTACAAATCGGAGCGTGCGCACGAATCGTAGTAGCGGTGAAAAATTGTCGTTGTCGCCGTCAAAATATCGTACCGGTGGTACTGGAATACATCGGAAAATTGTTAAACGATCTGTTAAGACTTAACGAATAAAAAATTGTTCATAATGTTTACATAAGTTAAGGTGGAAATAAATTAAAATGTGTTGTTGTGGATTTGGCTTTTTTTTTCCCCACTTATTAAAATTAAAAACGACTATTCTGTTATTTCTTGAATTTGAAAAAAAAAAAAAAAGTCACTGACTGGTCACTTTCGAATGCCCATCCAAAAAAATAAAGGATTTTCAATCTTAATATCATAAAAATTAAAAATTCATTACAAATTTATTACGTTACAATTGAAATTCACTTTTTTGGAATATTTCGAGCTGCTGCTTAGTTGCCAGATTTTAAAGTTTTGCGCGTGTTTAAATTTCAAATATTATAAATACTTCGAAGAAAAGAACATTTACATGTAATTAAATACAAATTAATTACTTTACTTACTTGTTTGTTTATCGAAGTTTTTCTCCTTTTTTTAAATTCTTTTTACTTTTAATACAACAGATTTTTCAATTTTTTAATCTCTGTCTAGTACTTTTTTTGTGTTTGTGTGACATAGATATTCAATTATTAAAAATGTACTGTACCTTTTTATATCCATATACGAATACTCCATCTTTCATTATTAATCCAGACAGCCATGCACACGATAATAATCCACAAAAAACTGTCACTAATCATGACATTACGAAAAATTTAAATTTCATTTTATAATTTAACTTTATTATTAATCGATAGTTATTATTAATTATTAAATATTATACGTAAAAAATTATATGCCATTGCGGAACAATTACACGCACTACCACAAAATATTTATAAATAATTTATTTAAAATTATTCGCGCACTTATCGAATCGGGAAACGAAAAACGGATTATTATTTAATAGTTATTTTTTTTTTAATTATTAAATTAAAAACACAAAAATTAATCACTCCGATTTTTCCACCGCACTCTCGATGTGAACCGGTCAAAAGTAAAAGCGAAACTGATTTGTTTGTGTGTGCGTGTGTGTGTGTGAGGTAGAAGCAGATAGAGCTACAGGTAAATAAGATCATAGTAGGCTGATAAAGGAAATTTTCTGGTCAACGTGTTTATTATTATTATTATCTAGTGGTGGATAAGTTAGGGGGGTTGAGGTGGAAGGGGAAATCTTTTCCTCAACTGTAATCGGAGAAATCTGAACGATAACAAAAAAATGGACTGTTTTGTTTTTTTCGATAATGTTTTAAATGAATCGAATTGAAATTTAATACGCGAATGATATTTTTTAGGAAAATGAAATATACTTCTTCAGCTTAAATAATTAAATATAGAAATTATTTTATTCTGCCTAGAATTTATTACAAGAAATAGAAAAGAACAAAAAATTAAGTACTATATTATATAAGTACTAGTATAAAAACTTTATTTTTGGTGGGATAAGAAAGCGTTTTTTCTTTTAAATTTTCATTAGCACCGATGATTAAGGGTGGTGGGGGGAGGGTACGTAAACGTATGAAAAAGAAATTGATATAATCGTACACTAAGAAATGAAAAGGCGGATAAGGAAAATTCCTACTCCTTCTTAATAGCCCGTCCATAATTATTTACACTACCAGAATATGCGTGTATTCTGATATGCGCCACCCCCACTTCTCTCTATTTCGAATCTCTATTACTTAACCGACTGGCCGCTGGTGATTTCGAGCGCCACCGGTATTTTCGAATCGAACTCGGATCGTTTCTTTAGAATTTTTAAAAGCTAAGAGCGGTGAATGAAATTTTTTCCATTTGATTTTTTGAAAATTTTTTTTACAGGAATGTATAGAGGATGGAAGTGCGATTCGAATTGCCGGGAAAGGTTTTTCAATTGGGGATGATTTTAGGGGTGGGAGGTGGAGTGGGGGGAAAAGTAAAACGGTGAGGGGGTGGTTTTTTTCAGTTAAAATGAAGAGAAATGTGTCGGATTGAAGTGTGTGAAATTTCATGACTTTTGCATTTACCCCCACCACGCTATTCCAATTTTAAGAAATTTTCGATGAAAATTCAAAGTTGTCCGATTTTCATCGAACTTTTTTTGATACATGTAGAATTATGGATGATTTCTTAATCTAAAGGAATTTTTTTCAAAATGTCAAAATATTGACATATGTCATTAAAAACTTGGCGAAGGAGGGGGGTTGGATGTGTCAAAATTATTTGTCGCAGTAGAGGACTATTTCAGTGATATGACAGTTTTGGTCTCATGTCGCTGTCATTTTCCGTTCTTCAGAAAATATATGTAGAAAATTTCGCTCAAAAACCATGATGATGCTCATTTTTTAGTCTATTTTCATCGGAGCGAGAGGGGAGTGATCACATTATATTTTCGAGCCATTTCTAAGACATTTTCGTTCTTGTGCATTTTTTGATATTTCGACATTTACTAGGTGTTTTGGGGACATCAAATTTGGAATCATTTTTTTACCGCTTTTCAAACCGAAACTCGAGTGGTGTGTAGTTTTATGTGTGGGTGGGGGAGGGGGCAGCGGCAGCCTGTACATTTATGCCGCAGGCGGTCGGTTAACGCGAGTCGCGCGAAATCAATGCATTTCGCCTGTTGCTGCTGCTGCTGCTGCCGTCGTTTTTAGTTTTACACTCATCTCATTATTATTATTATTATTATGATTTTATTCAATTTGATTCTTCACCCTAGAACGCGTATTGGGACAATGGATCTCCCTTTACAAATTCTGAATTTTTTTTTATACGGACTTTTCTGCAAGTTCCGTATTTTCTATAATTTCTTAATGCTTTTTCTATCATTTCAATTAATTGCGGAATTTCATCATTTCAAAATTAAATTGTAATAATTTATTTTTTTTTGATAAAAAAAAAACAAATTTGACATAATCAAAAAGACTGAACAGGCAAGAACTGTTTTGACGAAGATTTTTAACATATCGAAACAGCTGTCAGAAAAGAGAAAATAAGAAAGAAATAATAACAGGATAGAAAATCTAAAAAAACTAAGTAAAATTAAAGTAAAATAAATTGAATTGAATTAAATTAAATAATAATAATAATAATAATGAGATGAGTGTAAAACGAAAATCGACGGCAGCAGCAGCAGCAGCAACAGGCGAAATGAATTGATTTCGCGCGACTCACGTTGACCGACCGCCTGCGGCATAAATGTATAGGCTGTCGCTGCCCCCTCCACCACCCGCGCCTAAAACTACACACAACTCGAGTTTCGGTTTGAAAAGCGGTAAAAAAAATGATTCCAAACTTTATATCGACAAAACACCTAGTAAATGTCGAAATATCGAAAAATGGTCAAGAGCGAAAATGTCTTAGAAATGTTTCGAAAATACAATGTGACTACTCCCCTCCCGTTCCGATGAAAATATACTAAAAAGTGAGCATCATCATGGTTTTTGAGCGAAATTTTCTACGTATATTTTCCGAAGAACGGAAAATGACAGCGACATGAGACCAAAACTGTCATTTCACTGAAATAGTCCTCTACTGTCACAAATACTTTTGACACATCCAACCCCCCTCCTTCGCCAAGTTTTCAATGACATATGTCAATATTTTGACATTTTGAAAAAAATTCCTTTAGATTAAGAAATCATCCATAATTCTACATCTATCAAAAAAAGTTCGATGAAAATCGGACTATTTTGAATTTTCATCGATAATTTCTTAAAATTGGAATAGCGTGGTGGGGGTAAATGCAAATGTCATGAAATTTCACACACTTCAATCCGACACATTTCTCTTCATTTTAACTGAAAAAAACCACCTCCTCACCGTTTTACTTTTCCCCCCACTCCACCCCCCACCCCTAAAATCATCACCAATTGAAAAACCTTTCCCGACAATTCGAATCGCATTTTGACCCTCTATATATTCCTGTAAAAAAAATTTTCAAAAAATCAAATGGAAAAAATCTCATTCACCGCTCTTAGCTTTTAAAAATTTTAAAGAAACGATCCGAGTTCGATTCGAAAATACCGGTGGCGCTCTCGAAATCACCAGCGGCCAGTTGGTTAAGTAATAGAGATTCGAAATAGAGAGAAGTGGGGGTGGCGCATATCAGAATACATGCATATTCTGGTAGTGTAAATAATTATGGACGGGCTATAAGAAAGAAGTAGGAATTGGCGCGGACAATTTGCATCGATTGAGACATTTTTTACTATATAAAATCGAATGGAAATTGAAAATTTTGTTAAAAGTATGTGCAGTGATGAGCCGTTTCCTAATTCTAGTACCAACTAGGAGTACTGCAGTACTTTTACTAGGCGATCGAACTAAATTGGAAAGAGGTGCTTTACGAGCAGTGTGTATGACGTCATCGTTAAGTTTTCATATACAATTTCTTGCAATATTACCAGTTTTACGCAGATAAGGACCAGATCAGACTATATATAGGAAATGAGCGTTGCAATAGCGCTTATTATTATTATTATAGCTGCTTTTAACCGCGAGATAAATTTTAGATTAATTTAAAAAAAAAAGGAAAAAAAAAACAAAAATAACACGTTAAATCTATTTGGTAAACCTACAGCTTATTGTGTTTAGCTTTCAACTTTGTTGGACAATAACAAAATGGAAACATTTTCATAAAATTTATGTAGTTTTTCTTTACGTACTCACGTCGGAATACGAAAATTCGTTTCAGCGCATTCGCCATTTTTTTCGCAGATACACGCAAATTTATCGTCTAGCACTTTCGGAACGATTATTACGAAATAGAATGCGCAAAATCGTACAATTCTCCATACCATCACAAATAGATTCCACCCTTTTTTCGCAGCATCTGCAACAAGCCCAATTTGCCATCCTACAAATCTTGCAATCCTACTAGGAAAAGAACAACTGGAACAAATTCACTAGTCTCTTTTTTTTTTGTTCTTGATATTTTACAAGTCGAAATAGTTTTAGATAAATTTTTACAGGTAAGTGTCGACTTTTCGTCTATGTATTCTATAATTTTCTTTGTGAAATTCGTCAATTAAATTAATTCGATTTTAATCATAGTAGGCCATCAGTTGGACATCAATTCACTGTGGCAATGTGACTGACCCGTGTTATCTTAAAATTAATTTTAGATCTTTTCTATGTACAATTTAATTCAATAAAATGTATTTATTTAATTAGAAATCTAATCGGTTAATACAATAGAGACATCGTTTTTAATTATTATTACATTCATTTTTTATAGAAACGGACAGTTTCTTGTTTGATTTTTTAATAGAAAAAACAAAACGGGGTAAGATCAAAATCATTAAAAGTGGCTAAGTTCGAGGGTGGCAAACTGTTTTCAGCAGTCAATAATTTCTTTTCGACATCGCCAATTGTCAATCAATTAAAAGACCTAATGGTAAGTTTAGATTAATTCAATATAATAAGAGAGAACGTGATTTTTTGTTGCCATTATCAAGGAAAACTACCGGCATAAAATTAATTATTATTCCATGTGTGATTTATTAAATTTGCCGAAAAAAAAAAGAAACGTGCTTTTCTCTCTCTCTCTCTTTCTCGATTGTTGCTGGTTTAAAAATAAAAATTGACTAATTTTTTTTGTTAAATTATATTCACCATAAGCAGTTTGTTCGCACACAATGACAAATAGTATAAATAATTGAAGGTGTGAGTGAATAAATGTAGAAAAACCGCTTACGGATAGAGGGGCTCCCCAATATATTAAACATATGTATATGGGTTTATTTAAATAAAACACAATCGTCTATATTGTTTCTATTACTATTTTATCTTTAAACTTTACATTTCTCACAGATTTTTTCCAGTTCCAATTTACTTTTTCAGTGTAATAAAATAAAAATAAATAATAATAATAATAATAATGGTAAAAGCAGCTGTCAGTTTTCTTGAATTTTTCAGTGCTTGCCATAGATTCAGCAGCGTAAGTACTTAATAATTGTAATTGTAAAATAAATCAGTCATAGTACATATTCAAATCAAAGTAGTCTAATAATAATAAATGGATTTTAATTAATTAAGAAATCATCAAAATTTAACGTTTAAATTAAATTTGACGTTTCAAAATTACAACCAATAGAGATGAGATAATGAATGAGTTTTTAACCAATACGAGCTATCGCATAGCGTAGTGTAGGAGTGTCACGTAATCGAATGTAGGATAGACATAATTCTTAGGTGCAAGCGAGACAGCGAGATATGAATTCTTATGAGAGAAACCGGTTGCAATGTAAATTTTCTGCGCAAGTTTTTTTGACACAAAAATTAATAAAATGGCTGTTGTTGTTGGGTTATAATAATGCGTAATATTATTATTAACATAAGAATTTTAATTTTAATAATTAAAAATATGATTATTGTCATGAGGTGTCAAAGTAGACAAGAAAACAAAACAAAAGATAATTTTTTTCTTTATAAATTAGACGAAACAAACCGATCATCATGTCGACGATGCAGTGGAGAAATTTCAAAAAATTGAAGAAACACCAACCATAACTACAGTAGCATCATCATCTGCTACTGTAGTAGTAGCTCAACAAAAATGTCCATTCGCTACTGTAATGGATAATTATCATGGAAAAGGGAATAATGAAACCATAGTGAAAATAACACCAAAATTAAGTGGAGTTTCTAAAGGTCAAATGAAAGGTAAATAGGTTTTATCAAATATCAAGTAGGTTATGCCGGAAACAAAAAAAAAACATCTTCGAATTTTTCGTCTTAGAATTTCGCGAAGCATTTCGCCTATTCGATAAAGATGGCGATGGTAGTATTACAAAAGAGGAATTGGGACGTGTAATGCGTTCATTAGGTCAATTTGCACGTACAGAAGAACTACAACAAATGTTACAAGAAGTTGATATTGATGGTAAAATTGGATGCACTTATATCAGATATGAATTAATAAATAAATCGATCGATTTATATATACAGGTGATGGTAATGTGAGTTTTGAAGAATTCCTAGATATAGCCTGGTCAGCTGGTGCTGGATCCGATCCAAATCATATTCTATCCAGAGAGGAGGAAGAGAAAGAATTACGGGACGCATTCCGTGTATTCGATAAACATAATCGTGGCTATATAACAGCATCCGATCTACGTGCCGTTCTACAATGTTTAGGTGAAGATTTATCGGAAGAGGAAAGTAAGGCGACTTATAAAAACAATTACGAAATTGTTAACAAAACGTAGTACGATGGATTCATTTAATTTCTTGTTTCAGTTGAAGATATGATTAAGGAAGTCGATGTTGATGGTGATGGACGAATTGATTTTTATGGTATTTATATAAATATTATTGAAAATAACTGAACGATTTTATGCGTATTATTATTATTATTTTTTTTTTCTCAGAATTTGTAAACGCTCTCGGCGAGCCGGGCAACGATGACAGCTACGAGGACGACGACGATGAATTTATCGGTTTTTAATTCAACATATCGATCTATTTCTATTCAAATTTTATCAAATCAATTATTAATATAAAGTAGATTGATGTCTTTACACTATTTCTGTACCGTTTTTAATCATATAATATCTGTTCAATTGTTAATTAAACAGTAAAAGACTACCTGCACTTTTTTCAAGATTTATTACTATATTTATTGTATGAAATTTAATCATAATATGGTTCCTTTTTTAGACTAATATCTATTTATCAATCTAATACCTATGTACTTTATAATAATTAAATTATTTCACAATCGTAATCGAATCGAACATGTGTTTTTGATTACATTTTTTTTTTTTTTTGAGGTACCCGCCTACTTGATACTAATTAATTTGTAATATTGTTGCCAAGTTAACTATAACAATTCAAAATAAAAAAAAACCCACTCTGAGTGCGAGTGAATATTCTGTCTGTGTGTTTCTGGAATTCATTATTATCTATCATTGTAACCATAGGAATTTTAAGAGGCATTTCATGTAAATGTAAAACATTAAAATTGATTTCGAAAATTTTGACTATAGTAATTAATTCGTTGTGCTCGTATCGTTATTATGATAAACTAATTAATCAATCATTTTTAATGTCATCGTCATATATGAAAACTAAAAGCAAATACACTTAAAATCGAAGAGCATTAGAAAAAACAACTCAATCCTTTCATAATCAGTGGCATTTGTAAAGATTAAATTATTATCAATAAATATTTTGATTTGCGAGAGTGAAAATTCACATTATATTAATTCGGCAACGGGTTTTTTCTAAATACTTCTCAATTCTTTAACTTGGAATCATGGTTTTTTTATCGTAGTACGTAAAAAAATTGTGTGTTTTTGCCAATCGTCTAATATATAATTAAAGATTAAATCTAAAAATTATTTGTCGTTTATCAATCGTATTTTTTGCAAGAAATATGCGGATAATCTTATTATTTCATTTATTTGTTGTTGAAACAATATGTTTTTTAAACATTGCTGGCTGTTCCGATGAAAATCCTTCTGGTAGGTACATATGATTAGTAAATATAGGCAACCACTTAAACCACACAGAATTGTCTGTGACCACTAAAAATGCAATTTTCCTATACCAGATTTCCCTGAATTGAATTTTATGAATTTATCGGTGGATCCGTGCGAGAATTTCTATGAATTTACATGTGGAAATTTTAAAAATCTATTTCCCCTCAATGATAATGAATCAATCATTGATCAATTCAGCATTTTAGAAAAGGAACTTACCGATACAGGAAATGGTTAGTTGGTGAATATTTTACTTACGCAATTAAGCACTAAAAGTAAGTGATATTCTTACAGAAATCTTATCAGCTGAGGAATTACCAGATGATTCAGTTGCAATAAAAAAAGTAAAGGCATCGTATCAAGCTTGTATGAGTGAACGGTACATTGATAATTTGTATATGACAGCACCGGAAATTGAGGTAGGTATGTTTGGTTGTCTAAATCAGGTATTTATTATATATAATTGATCACGTATATTCAGGATTTATTATAGACACCGAAATCTATTGAATTTCTATTTAAAAACTTAAAATAGAAAAAACGCACCGAATGTTTATTCTTCTCTCGTTCTAAATTGACCGTAACCTAGCATCACTTAGCTTTATGACACATATTATGTATAACTGGTCATCTATCTATGATTCATACATAAACATATATTATCATGGAAAATTTTCCAGATTATAAAACAATTCGGTGGATTTCCTATTCTTCAATTACCAAATCAATTAAATGATACATCATTTGGATGGAATGAAATTGCTGATATTGCAGCCGAATTTGGTATTAATATATTTTTCTCCGTTTCGGTATATTGCAATACAACTAATTCAACTGTAATGTCTTTAATGGTAAATGCGACGAGGAAAACACGTATCTATTTCATAAACGAATTTAATTATCAATATTTAGATTGCAAATGAAACAACAACAGTGGACAGTCAAATACGGCCAACATTTCAAGAATCATACGATCAAGTAATTGAAACGGGTTTTTATAATTTTGCGAGAAAATCAAGGAAATTATTAATAGATAATAGATTAAAAGGAGATACAGATGGATTCGATGTATTATTGAAACAACTGTTATTAAAACTAAATCGAGTTTTAGGTAATTTCCATGATGAACAATACATTGCCGAACAAGTATCGAAAATTAGTGAATTTATGAATGGAATTTATAATGGCGGCGTAAGCAGAATATTCGCAATGTGAATAACGGCATAAATAATTGTAATAATCAGTTTATCTCAGTATATTCCAGATAATGTAACAGTTGATGACTTTAATTCATCTTTGACACTCGGTGAAATTAACAATTGGACAATTGAACATTTCGGTGATTCGATTCAAGTAATTTCGAGAATATTTACATGTTTCCAGTTTGTAATTTCGCTAAATTTTTGCCAATAGATTGATTGGATTGAATATGTAAAAAAACTGTTTAAATACACTTACAGTGAAATCGATGAAAATGTCTCAGTTGTCGTTACAGGCAATTTGGCTAAAAATTTATATGGAATATTAAATTGGGTGAGAATAAACGATCCGAATATCGTTAAAAGTACAGCCCTACTAAGGGCATTCGCCTATATGGCATCAGATAGTGATAAGGAAACACGAAACGCTCTAGAAACGTATTTACTATCAATTGGACAGGATGTTTATCCAAGGTATACACGAAATGGCGACATTTTCATAATTATTAATTGCATACATTGTACATAGATGGCAGTATTGTACACGAAAAATAATGGATTTCAGTGGTTCGCTTTCATTGAGTTATGCCCTTATTTATCCGTATCGAAAAAAGTACTATCAAGAAAACAAAATTAGAAATGTAAACATATAATATAATCAAATGCATTTGAATTGAACTTAAATACGAATACGTTCAATTCAAATGCAACCAACAATACAATATACTTTATTGTATTTTTGCAGGCCACTGATTTGATTAACAATCTCCAATCAACATTTAAAACAGTTATCGAAGAAACTGATTGGATGGCAGATGAATCAAAAGAAGCGGCATATAAAAAAGTTGATAATATGTTAACACTTTTAGGTAGTTTATTGTTTTTTTTCTGTGATTGATCTGTAAATTGCCAGTATTATTTCCCATTGTAGGTTATCCGGAATTTACAGGCAATCAGAATCAATTAGATGAATTTTACGAAAACTTACCAATATCAAAATGGGACCATTATGGCAATTCAAAAGTTTTGCGAGCATTAAAACAAACCTATTTAATGAATATGTTAAGCAAAAGAGATAGAAAAGTGTAAATTAATCTGCCTGCTATTGTATTCATAAACTAGTTAAGTTATTTAATATGTAATTTTCAGATGGGAAAAGTCACCATTTATAACCAACGCATATAATAATAGACCCAACAATAGAATAAGTATATGATGTTTAATTAGCGCATTCGCCAATATATCAAAAAAAAAATTTTTTTTTTTTTATTGCAGTTCTACCAGTAGCCATGTTGAATCCGATTTTTTACAATGGATCGATAAGGTATATTATTAGTTAATTGCTAGTTTAACTGGATAAAAGAATGTTTCGATTTGAATTATTTAGCGTATTAGACTATAGTAGAATTGGCATGGTAGTTTCCCATGAAATCACCCATGGTTTTGACAGCGTAGGATGTATGTACGATGCAGATAGTATTGTTAGGATTTGGTGGACTCAAGATACTATACGAAATTTTCAAAATAAATCAGCATGTTTCGTTGAACAGTATTCGAAATATCCAATACCGGAAATTAATTCTACAGCATGTTTTTCTATATTTTTTTGATTTTTTGCATAGTTTTAATTATTAATCATTTTTAGACTGATGGCGTAGCAACTCTGAATGAAAACATTGCCGATAATGGTGGTACACGGAATGCATTTAAAGCATTTCAAAAATTCATTGGCAAACATCAAATTGCCCAATATTCTAATCAATTTACAAACGAACAAATGTTTTTCATTGGTTTTGGTACAGTAAGTTTTCCGATACATTCATTTTATTGAATATCGATTATTAATAATAAATAATAATAATAATAATAATCATTGTTATTTTATTAATTTATAGATGTGGTGCAATAATGAATCGAATAAATACTTAAAAAGTCTTCAATTGTCGTGTGTTGATAGCTCCACCTGTCATTCGAGAGCCAAAGTTCGTGTTAACGGCGTCGTTTCTAATATGGATGATTTTTCTGCGGCTTTTAATTGCCCAAAAGGAAGTCCAATGAATCCAGTTAATAAATGCAAATTGTGGTAGATTGAATAAACGTTTTCTTTTTTTTTTTTGTTATAATATACTAATATGCTTATTAGACATGTATAATAAACTGTTATAACTTAAACTATGTAAGTATTTTTTAAAAAACTTTTAAAACTACTTAATTAATTAACTAAATTTAATTAAACTTAATTAATAATAATTAATATTAATGTTAAGATTTCAAAAGCGATTTTTTACCTGCGCGAAGATATTTTGACATTTTGAGTTGGCAACGCTGCTGTGTAAAAAGCAATTTTTTTTGTAGCAGTTTTGTAGTCATTTAAAAAAGTACAAACATTTTACTATTGTCTAGCCCGGAGCTGTTATTAAATACGTTAATTTTTATGTTTATTAATTTCCAGCAATTTCCCTGGGCGTTTTTATAATTGCTATCTATAAACTTCATATTGACATTCATAGATGGCATCGTTTGTTAATCGAAAATTTCAATTTAGATTATTTACTTGATATACAACGCTACGAAAATTCTTAACTTAATTTAATAATCTATTTGGATGGAATTTACTTTATTATTTGTTTACTTTATTGTATAATTGTTTCGCAGTAAAGTGTTTAATTCGAAAATTACCAATAATAAAAATATTGGTTAACTATGTGCGAGTGTAAGCAAATTGTCATTCTTGTCGAATTTCATTGTGTGCGATAAAAGATGAATATTATTAAATAAAATAAAATGTTTTTGTTGTTATTTTGTGAAAAGATTTTCGTGTGAAAATCAGGAAAATGAATTCAATATGCCGATTATGTTTAACGATTACTGAAGAATATTTTAGTATAAATGAAACTGGCGGTGGTAGTAACATTTCGGTGTCGTCTGTATTGAAAACAATCGTCCCTGAATTGGTAAGAAAGAAGTTAACCTTAAACTTTTAGTGCTAGTGTTTTTTCAGTAAATTAAATCTTTTAATTAGTTGATTTTGTATCATTTAAATTATGATCGCAACGAATTAATTGGTTTGTGTAGCTCCTCCGAAATCCAATCTTTTTATGTTTAGTTTAATTGACGCTCCACTTTTCTTCAATTATAATTTTAGTGTCAACAAATCTCGAATGATCCAGTAATATGTAAAAATTGTCACAAATTATTATATCAGGCGTACAATTTCCGTTTGGAATGTATGAAAACGGAAAATTTGATTGCTACATTTTTACATATAACCAGATGCACAGATAGGACGCTCTGCCTTCGTGACGTCATTGATTGGTGTAAAAATGGCATATTTGGAGGTACGTACATACAATACACAATAATGTAGAATGGTTTATGTTTTTGTTTTTTTTTGCTTTTTTTTTTGTAGTACTTGAAAATTTTATGTCCAGTCGATGTGATTCGGTCCGAGATGAAAATTCGAGTAATAATCCACAATCTTCAAGTAAAACATCAAATGAAACTGAACGAAATTCTAAACAAAAAGAGTGTGAAGTGAATAATGAAGAAGAAATTCTTATTGACAGTGCACAGCAAGCACCCCCCGTTACGGCCCAACCAGTTGATTTGAATGAAACGAGCAGTAAGAATGATGAAACGGAAAATAGTGGTTTAGTAGCAGACGAAATAGTACAGGAAACTATTCCAGCCGATTCCAGCATTGCTAATAATGAGCAAATATCGAATGAATCTGATTCAGTACAAAATTGCAATAATGACTCGGAAACGAGCCAATGTCAAAATGAAGAAACACGAGATAAAAATGAAAATGAATGCGAAAGACACAATGCCACTGATGAAGAGCAAATAATTAGTGAAATTCAAAAAAATGTTGCTGAAAACAATGAGGAACCAGAGGAATTTCTAATCGATGACGAAACACCATTAATATTTCGTCTACCAAATTTAAAACAAGTAAGGAAACAATCGAAATCGCCAGCTAAACGAAAAAACAGTAAAAGTGCGTTAAAAATTAAAAAAGAGGAAATTCGTAAAAACGATGAACAGCTACAAGAGCAAATTGAAAATAAATCCATAGAAGATGAGAAACAGCAAGAAAAATTGAATAACGAAATTGAGAAAACGCCAACAACAATCGTTAAATCATCGACAAATAGACAATCGAGAATCCAAAAAGTAAAACTAGATGGCGCCCCATGTGAAACTGTATCGGTGTTGCCGACACCGCAGCCATCGCCAACATCGAACGATCACGGTGAATCGGTGAGAAGTCCGCGACCAAAAAGGCAAAGGAAAAAACCAACAAAACAAGAACTAGACACCACACCACCACCACAACCAACAATTAAACGAATACGACGACCAAATAAAAAAACAACTGGCACAATAGATAAAGTTATTGAGGAAGTAATTGAGGGATTGAAAAATGTTACAACAACAGGAGACGGTGGAGAAGAAACGCAACCAAATGAAACCTCCAACAGTGGACACGATAAGCAGCAGCAGCAGCAGCAGCAGCAAACCAATGAATTAATTGAATTGATTAATTTCAAAAAACCTATTAAGGTTTATGTTAGAAAAAGGCCATTTACGAGTGGCGGCCGACAAAATGACGAGGTGTGTAGAAAAGTGATGGAAACAGTGCCGACAGCAATAGCGGAGATTCAGCCAACTAAAAACGGTAAGATATTCATTGCGATTAGATGCGAAATGTGTACAGGTCAATGGAAATACATGTAATTTAATTTCCAGAATCGCCGGAATCGCCGGAATGCAATTCGAAATGTATAAAAACTACACGGAAACGATATATTGATCCAGGTGGGTAAAATGTCAATTTTCGATAAGGGAAAAATACGATTTTCCTTCTTTTTTTTTCACAAATCTCCAGATTTAGTACTTGGAATCACACCAGTTCCATGTAAATGTCGAAAAGTAGGCGAAACAACAGCGGCCGCAACAGTCGATGATAATAATTCGAATATGGAAAAAGTTCATTTGCACCGTATTGCCAGCCCATCCACAAAATCTACACATCTTAATAATAAAACGATTAGGAAAATTTTCGTTAGAAAACACTATACAATAGAAAAACAACATGGCGGCAGCAGTGGCACAAGCAACACCACCATACCACCAGTACCGACCGTTATGCATCCGATGATAAAAGTACGACCGGTATCAACACTACAAGCCCACATCAGTCCATCGAAATTGATGCAGCAGCAGCAGCAGCAACAGCAACAGCACATTGACACAATCAGCAGCACTGTCACTAATATCGATACGAATCCAAAATGGCATAAGATTACTGAAACGTCATCGGCCATTACATCTACTGTCACTACGACTGCCAATGTGATTGAAGGTAAACGTCACATTGTGTGGTTATAGTAAAAATGACACTCGAAATGTCAATTTAGAATATTTATTTATACATTCAAAATATTTTTACTAGATAAAAGTCAATTTGCCAGTACGACGACAACGAATCAATCAAAACACACGACACAATCAGAAGACGTACAACAACAATGTCGTACAAGTGTCGAACAAGATAATACTCAGACGATGACGGCAACCAGTCAAACATTAGAAACAGTACCGATGGTGGATGCAGTGCCACCACCACCACCATCTGCAACGGCTCTATCAGAAATTGATGATTCCAAAGAGCCGCTGAAAGCGATCGTCGATGGCAACGATGCAACGCAAACGTTGAATATTGACAGATCAATAAATTATTCTTTTTTAGATTTATCGGAAAGAATCGATTTTTTAGGTAGGCACGCAGTCGGCCATGGCCATGACCGATATGAAATTAATACTGGAAATTCGTAACGTAAATTTTTGTTGTAGAATTTCAAAGTCCAATAAATTTAAATGAAATTACCGTCGGCGAAGCCAGTACTAGTTGTGAGAAAATTGGAAAAGTGTCGCGAAATGTTAGAAAAATTGTGAAAATTTCACCACTAATTGGTACGTATATTTTTAGTGCAATCTGATTTTTAGCAATGGCTGGCAACACTGTTGTTGTTTTATTTATAAATTACAGATAACCAATTCGATTCACCCGAATATGTTGTTATTAATAAAATCAATAAAAAGAAACAAAATTTAGAAAATAAAGCAGTGCCAGCAGCAGCAAAACAATCGAAGCAATCGAAATTGAAACTAGCTTTAGAAAAGGATAGAAATAATGATGAGAAAACAAAGGAGGAAAACACGACAACAGTCCAAAACGATGACACAACAGCTAAAGATAAGAAAACTACTGAAGAGAATAAGAGATCTGAAGAAAAGGACGCTGAAGCGGAAAAAAATCAATTAGTTGTTAAAGAAGCACCGCCAAAACCACCAGAACCACCAAGACAAAGAAGAAGGTGAGGATTTTATTTAAGATTTATTCGCTGATCTATGCCCATAGCCTACTACTACGTTTTTCTATTACACATAATTATGTGTCTGTGTGTGTGTGTATATTGAGTTGCATAATTTTTTTTTACCAGAAAACCAAGACCTATTGTACAGCAAGTTATTAATGGCATTTTTACAAATAATGGTGATTATATTAATGATCATGATTATTTTTCTAGTCCGTATATACAAAATAAAATTTATCGACGACGTGAAAGAAAATGTATTTTCATTTGTTTTCTTTGTAATTTCATACATTACGAAAAGGATCATTTTAATGTAAGTTTGAAAACGAATATCATTTAAATTAATCGCATCGGTGATTTTAATTTGTTATTTTTTCGTCTTTCTCTTTTTCGTGTTTATTACAGCATATGTCTAGGCATTCCACCATCTGTCAAATGTGTAATATAAAGTTTGCGAACGCTTTTATACTTAACATTCATGTGCAGATTTACCATTATTTTTGTAAGAAATGCAATGGTTTCATACCGTTTAGAGAGCCGCATCGATGCCAACAGCAGCAGCAGGAGCAACCGAAAAATGTATCGAAACGTTCTACAAAGAAGGCTTTGAAAGGCAAAGAGGATGGCGCTGGCACGTCCGCACAAAAGAATAATCTGAATTTAAGAAGAAGTCCACGACTGGCAAAGTAACTGAAATTAATTTGAAAATTTGACTAGTTCGATTCGATTGATGATTTTTTTCGCAGGAAATCGAATAATGACAAACCAACAAGACGTTCGAATAGGGGTGGTGGATTCGAACAATACAAAGATTTCGTATCGACAGATATTGTTGAAAAAGAAGAATTGAAAAGAATCGAAGATTTTCTAAAGGCAAATAGTAGTAGGAAAAAGACACCAGATGAAAATCAGCAGGCAGTAGATATGAAAAAAATTGAGGAGAAACCATCATCATCGGAACCAGGAAACGGGAATGAAATCGATACGGATACGCAAAATTCCGATGGGAATGATGACATCAAAATGGAACAAGAAAAGAATCAAATTGAAAATGGAAAAAGTGAATTGAACACAACAGAAAAAGATGAGAATGAAATAAAAGCGGAAAATGAAACGTTGAATAAAGAAAACAAAAATGATGCCGGTCCACAAGATAAAAGTTTAATAAATTTGAATTTAGAAGCAGCTGAACGTGATGGCGATGCGGAAAAAGTAGTTTCGATAGAAAGTTCATCCGAACCGGATGCTAAAATTGAAAAACCAAACGAATTATTAAATGATAATGTAAATACAACTTTAGTATGATTAGTAAGACTAAATTTAGTGATTAGATCGAAATTAAGCTGAATCGTACATTTTTTTCTCTTTTTTTTTTTTAATTAATTTGTAAATTGTATTAAACTTATACTTATTATTATTATTATTGAGAATATAAATTGTGATTTTTTTTTTTGTAAAAATACACCATAAATACTCAATTTTTTTAAATTTTACATCCAAAAATTATCCGATCCACTCCATTGTTTTACAATATCTCGATTCTCACGACGTGTACGACTAGTTGCATTCGCTTCACCTTTTGCAATGCATTTCTTTCTTCCGGTTCGTTTTAATTCAGCGGCTCGTTGTCTTTTTATCCGTTTCGTAATTTCATTGGGATGGATTGTGGTTGCTGTTGATGGAATACTACTTGCCAATTCGAATTGATCATCATCATTATCACTTGAATTGTTATCGTTTTGTATTTTGCAATTATTTCGTATCTGATCGGCAACATTATCAATTGATGAATAATTTGAATTGTTTATTGTATTTTCAACAATATCCTTTTGTTCATCATCATTATTTGACTCATCAATGCCGAATTCTAAATCAATATCATTTGCCATTTGTTTTGTGAATCCCGTACAAAACACTTCCGCATCTAAATTATCTATACGTTTAATATCGTTGAATGTTGGATATGTTTCACTTTCAAAATTGAACCTTAAAGAAAAATTATACAAATACAATCGAATCGAATTCGAATATTTGTTTACAATGCTGACCGTTTTTTAAAGAATTCCCTCACACAATTCACATCGCGATTGAAATACATTTCAGCATTCGGATGTTCGATGGACATCATTTGCGGGAAATCAATAATAATAGGTCTCATTTCATCATTTTTAGTTAGAATAATATTAAATTCATTGAAATCACCATGAATAACACCCGAATCAGCGAAACGTACAATTAAATTCATCAGTTCATCGTACAAATTTTCAACGTTATTCACATCGAGTATGTGATTTAATAGTGTGCCATCAATCAGTTCCATTACGACACAATGTCGATTAAAATCTATCGGTTTCGGTACAGGAAATTTACGATTATACAATGCCTTCATATAAGCGAATTCTTTTGTAGCCGATATTCTCGATAAATAGAGCCATGATGTTGATTTTCTATTTAAATATACAAATGAGAGAAAATTGTTTAGTAAATAATTGATATAAACATTTACCTGTGCTTATGATAATCTCGTTTCTCTGTCACTTTCCTAAAACAAGTACGACCCAATCTATGTAATTTTAAACAAATCTCCTTTCCATTTGGATCTGCTACAATATAAATATTACTCTCTTTACCAACACCAATTTGATTGCCAAACGAAGCGACAATATCGCGTTTAGTTAACGAGTGCAAAGCCAAATAATCGTATCCCATATTAGTTAAACGGTATCCATCGTAACGGTTTCCCCTTTCGTATGTTACCAATTTATGTTTACATAATTCTCGTAGCAGCTTATGGACACCGCCATGTTTTAAATTTGCTAATGAAGCTGCTAGTGGTGCTGGTACTAATTCGTGATTTTTCATGCCCATTTCAATGCCTGTTAGTACACGAAAATCTTCTGTTGTTAAGTATCTTAATGTTGCTACATTTAGTTTACCCATAGTTAATTTCTAGTTAAATTTTTTGGAATTTATAATAACTTGAAAATAATTTTCTTAACCCCTACAATTCGTTAATTAATGACAGTTAATTGTCATTAACTGTCATTAAGCAAATCATTGTTTAATTTCATTTTCCGTGTGGGAAGAGAAGTTTTCAACTTTCCGCTATAGCTTTATATCTTTTTTAACGTTTTTAATTAAGCAACATTTAGTTTTAGGATTTTAAATGAGTCGATCCTAAATTTTTTACTAAGTACGAGCAGACAATTTTACTTTAGGCAACACTGTCTGCAGCTCTCGTTCCGCTTCTCTAAAAATTTAAATGGCGCCTGCACAATATTCAATTTGAGATTTAAAGTGAATGCGTTCTGGCCATAATTTTTTTAATACTAAGAAGACGATGTATTAAAAACTAACCTCAAACACGGGTGCGTGCCATTTTAATAAACAAATATAATTTTCCGAGATGGGAAAGCAGAAACTATTAAAAAGAAAACTAAACGAAAATGCTACAACTACAAGCTCAGAAATAGCAAATAATGATAAAGATCTAGCTAGTTCAGACGATGAGGTGACACACTTTATTTCACTGAATTATTCAAATCTAATGCGATTTTTCTATTAAAAACTTTAACAGAGTATTTTGAATGGAGAAATTAGTGAAGCAGATTCATTGGATTCGAACAACGAGGAAGCGGAAGAAAGTGATGCCAGTGATGATGATGATGATGATGAAGAAGAAGAAGAATCTGAATTAGACGAAGGTAAAGAATGGAATGGAATATTTTAAGAAAGAATCTTTTATTTTTTACGGTAAATTTAGAGGAGGATAGTGACGATGATGATGATGAAGAACAGTTAGAAAGTAATGAAGAAAATAGTAGTGAATCTGAAACTGATAATGAAGGAAATGCCGAACAACTGGAAAACAATGAAATACCAACTAGTGAAAAGCGAATAGCGATTGTAGATGAATATGAAGATCACGATACTAGTGACGAGGAAGATATTCGAAATACAGTTGGAAATATACCGAAAAACTGGTACAGTATCAATTTTTCAAACTTTATCATTTCGTTTTAAATAATTCGCCCCCAATTTTAAGGTACGATGAATACAAACATTTAGGCTACGATTGGAATGGTAAACAGATTCTAAAACCGGACACTGGCGGTCATTTAGATGAATTTTTAAGAAAAATGGACGATCCGAATTTCTGGCGTACAATCAAAGATCCACAAACTGGTCAAAATGTCATTCTAAGCGATGACGATGTGAATTTAATTCAAAGAATCCATTCGCAAAAAATTCCCGATGTCAGTTTCGATGAATACGCACCATGGATTGAATGGTACTAATTCTCATTTGATTATTTTAATAAAATAACGTGCATTTCCAAACCATTAAAGGTTCACAAGTAAAGTGGAAACGATGCCAATACGAAGTTTTCCAGAACATAAACGTTCATTTTTGCCAAGTCGATCTCGTGCAAAATTAATATCGAAATTGAAGCATGCAATAAAAATGGGTTGGATCAAAGCGAAAGATGAGTACGAGAAAGAGAAAGCGAAAAAATCACCACAATTCTATATGCTATGGGATAGTGATGATAAAGCGGAAGAAATGAGACGAATCTATAAACACATACCGGCACCGAAACGATTATTACCAGGTCTTTGACAAAAAGATGACGCCGAATTTTTTTTGTTTAATTTATCGTTAATTTACAGGCCATGCCGAATCGTACAATCCACCATCCGAATATTTATTCGATGCAAAGGAATTACGTGAATGGAAAAAGAATAAGGAGACGCCAGGTAAAAGGAAATTGCATTTCGTACCACAAAAATACGATTCGTTACGTAATGTACCTGCTTATCCGAGGTAAGAATTAATCAATTGTGCCGCTTAACCAGCCTAGCTACTTCCACATATGTTAATAATCTATTCTCAGGTATATAAAAGAACGTTTTCTACGTTGTTTGGATTTGTACTTATGTCCTAGAGCCGTAAAAATGAAATTAAATATCGATCCGGAATCATTGGTGCCAAAATTGCCAAGTCCACGTGATTTACAACCATTTCCCACACTTTTCGCAATCGAATATAAAGGCCATACGAATATGGTACGAACAATTAGTACGGATAGAAGTGGTCAATATTTATTGAGCGGATCAGATGATCATACAGGTGAAAAGATACAAGGTATTTTTTCTAGCATTTACGCGATTTTCTATTTTAATCTATAGTTAAAATATGGGAAGTAAACACTGGCCGATGCTTGAAAACAATACAAACTGACAATGAAGTCAGTTGTGTGGAATGGTGTCCAAATGCCGCTCTGTCATTCGTATTGGTTGCCACAGGCAAAAATGTATTAATTATTAATCCGGGTGTTGGAGATTTTGTCGTTTGCAGTAAAACTGATGAGATACTAATGACCGCTCCAACAAGTGATGCAATTGTATCGCAAAGGTAACCTATAATATAGTTAACACTTTTTTACGACAAGTATAGTCGTAAATTGTGGCGCAGCCATCTTGTGACGTTGCACCAGATTGATTTTATTCTGTGTTATTATGACAATGTGTTAATCTTGCTTCAAAAATTAAATAGAATTAAAACAACAGTTGAATGGTGCGAACCCGAAGAGGAATTATATCAGAAAGGGATTCGTTTACATTTGAAACATTTCAAAACGGTTTCGCAAGTCACATGGCATGGAAAAGGTGATTATTTCGGTGCTGTGATACCGAATGGACAAAATCGATCGGTGGTAATATCGCAAGTGTCGAAAAGGAAAAGTCAATTGCCATTCACAAAATCGAAAGGTGTGATTTTAATTGTTGATTGGTTTTTTTATGTGCATAATGCGAATTTATGATTGTTTTTTTTCTGGCAGGTCTTATACAATGTATTCGATTTCATCCAACGAAACCATTTCTATTCGTTGCAACTCAACAACATGTTAGAATATACGATTTATTAAAACAGGCACAAATTAAAAAATTGTTAACGAATTCTAAATGTATATCATCAATGGCTGTACATTCGGGCGGTGATAATTTATTAGTAGGTAAATTCTAAACAAAATAAATGTCATTATTTTGCCCATTTATTAAAGCTTAATATTCCAATTTAAGGTACTTACGATAGAAAAATGTTATGGTTCGATTTAGATTTTAGTACAAAACCATATCAAACACTTCGTTTGCATGGCACTGCTGTTAGAGCGGTTGCCTATCATAAACGCTATCCATTATTTGCATCTGTATCGGATGATTGTAGTTTAATTGTTTCACATGGAATGGTTTATAAGTAAGTCATTTTTGGTCGCTTAAAAATACATTGAAAACGATTTAATAAAAACTGTGCAATTTTCTTTCAGTGATTTGATGCACAATGCGATGATTGTACCTTTGAAAAGGCATAAGGATCATAAGCCGTTCAATGATTTCGGTGTTTTAGGTGTACATTTTCATCCATGGCAACCGTGGGTGTTTTCTTCTGGTGCGGATAGCACTATAAAATTGTATTCTAATTAATAAATGAAGAAATTAGGAAATAAATTCTCATAATGTTAGGTTATGTTTTCATTTATACAAGTATGAAAGAATTTTGACCCCTTCATATTTAATATTCAATCCTTATTCCTTAACAATACACATGAATTTAGGCAACACAAAATACATGTGACCTTGACGAATGACATAAACCACTCCCACTATTTTTAAATGAAGTCGACATATGGAAATTTATTTGTAATTTGTAAACATGGAAATTGTTTAGTTTTCATTTAAAGTCGCGGTGTCGTTGTAATTAAAATATCACTGTATTTAAATAGTTCATTTCGTTTCTTTTTCGTTTAATATAAATATGTCTAGTGATTCAGTAAAAACGGTAACTTTTATACATAAAATACAAATTATGTTTGTTCAAACAGGTTCAAAGCGAACCGTTTTTTTTTTTTTTTTTCATTCGTCGTCGCTTGCCCTTGTTTTAACATAAACATCCTTTGTTTGTTATAGTATTTTATTTGTTTAACTTTCATATCTTGATCCAATTTTTGACGTATTATTCACCATTTTCAGTATCCAGGTTTGGAGACATTAAACTACGTAGGCTTTGCGAATTTACCAAATCAAGTGCATCGGAAATCGGTGAAAAAAGGTTTCGAATTCACTTTAATGGTTGTGGGAGAAAGTGGTTTAGGCAAATCGACATTGGTGAATGCATTATTTTTAACCGATTTGTATCCAGAAAGATTAGTGCCTGATGCAGTTGGTGAGTCATGGCCAACTACTACTCGCAGTACTCCTCTTGGCTTCTTAGTTCTCGTTAATAAAAAAATACATTTTTTTTATCTTTTAAATGTCATCAACACTTTAATATCGTTTTAATCTATTTTTAGTCATTTGTATATATATACAAAACAGAGTTGGGTCTTTTTTTATTGAAAACATACGGGCGCAACTACATGCTACCCTAATGTAATTCAAAAGAAAATTAATTAGTTTGCCCATAATGAAATGAAAAATATTTTTATTGCTTCTAGAAAAGTTAAAGCAAACGGTAAAACTGGAACCAACAACAGTTGAAATTGAAGAAAGAGGAATTAAATTACGTTTAACTGTTGTCGATACACCGGGATATGGAGATGCCATTAATAATACTGATTCATTTTCGGAAATTATCCGTTATATTGATGAACAATTTGAACGATTTCTGCGCGATGAAAGTGGTTTGAATCGAAAAAATATCGTCGATAATCGTATACATTGTTGTTTTTATTTTATTTCACCATTTGGACATGGGTAAGTGTTACGTGGATAATGAAATAAGGTCACTGTTATTGAAATATGATTTAAAGAATTTCGGCTACGCCATAAATGGTTTAATTTATGCATTTAGTGCATAGGAAGTGTGCTGTCGATCATCGTTTACTATGTAGTATTAATAAGTGCAAAAAAATGGCGGATGCGATGAACAAATGAATTGATTGTTTTTTTTTTTTTTGTTTAGATTAAAACCACTAGACATCGAATTTATGAAACAATTACATAACAAAGTAAACATAGTTCCTGTAATAGCAAAAGCTGATGTTTTAACAAAGAAAGAAATGCAAAAATTGAAAAAGAAAATCCTAGATGAAATCGCTGAAAATGGCATAAAAATCTTTTCATTGCCCGAATGCGATTCGGATGAAGATGAGGAATATAAAGAGCAAGTACGTGAACTACGACAAGCGGTTCCATTTGCTGTGTGCGGTGCGAATACGCTTCTCGAAGTGAAAGGACGTAAAGTACGCGGTCGTCTCTATCCATGGGGTGTTGTTGAGGTCGAAAATCCCGATCATTGTGATTTCATTAAATTACGTACAATGCTTATTACGCATATGCAAGATCTACAAGATATTACGCAACGGGAACATTATGAGAATTATCGTAGCGAACGATTGGCTAAAGGTGCACCGCCACCTAAACGAAACACGTAAGCACAATTACAATGAAATAGAAAATTTTTCCTTTTTTCTAGATCACTTTTCATCTATTTATGCTAAAAACTAATTGTAGGATTATTGAAGACAAGCCGAATGAAAAAGATAAAATTCTTCAAGAAAAAGAAGCTGAACTGAAACGAATGCAGGAAATGATCGAACAATTAAAAGCTAAAATGCAATCGCAACAATAATTTACAATTCGGAAACGTAAAAAAATTTCGTAACAATAAAAAATAAAAACGATGTATTTTTGTGGTTGCCTAAGTGACATATCGACGAAATTTATGATATAATTATCCTAGTTGAGAATATTGCGTGCATTACTATTTTAATTTATAGAGAACATACGTATTTTTTTACTTAATTAATTATTATCAAAAATGAATATTTATATACATATATATTTGTTAAAACGATGCCATATTATATAATTAATATGTATTTTTTTAACTATCGAAAAATGTTCGTTCAATTACTGAATTAATTAGTCAGTAAAATTGCTTCTGTATAAGGAAAATATCTCGAATAAATAAATATAAAATTTGTTTTCTATTTGCCTATTCAGCGATGTGTGTTATTTGAATGGTATTTAACCGAAACTATGTTTCCGACAAAATGGCGAATGCGCTGACACAAATCGATGCCTGCTTATCTTGACATCGTATCAAATTCTTTTAAATTGAATTTAATTTAAAACGTAAAGAAAGAAGTGAATTGAATTCGTTAAATTAAAGATATAATCGCATTATTAATGCCTTTTATATAGTTAAATCTATCATCGTCATTCTTAACTAATTAATACCAATTTAACTTGTCGTTGTCGACCAATTGCTTCGTAATTGTCCCTAATAATGTCTGGGAATGGTATTTCTATTAATTATATACTTTAATTAGAAATTTCGTGACAATTTTTAAGCCAATCAATTAAAGTTTTAATTTATAATTCGTAATATCGAAACAAAAAATTAATAGAACCGTTAAAAATCAAATGACAATGCGAAAACTGTACAATCATTTTAATTGAATTAAATTTTTTTCCATTGTTCGTTCCGGAACCAATTGTCAACGGCCAATTTATTTAAATTTAGACAATATTGTAACTTATAGTATGCTGCGCCTCTCTGCAGTATGTCTGGTTATTTCGTTCCATCAGAGTGAAATTTGGCCATTCAACTTTTATTCCTATCCAGAACTCCTGCAGTGGAATACGTACATATATATATATATATATATATATAGTGCAGTCTGTGATTCAGTTTATTAAAAAAAAAAGAAAAATGGTGGATGCATTTTTAGGAAAAAAATATAAATTGGCAAGTAGCGAAAATTTCGATGAATTCATGAAAGCTTTAGGTATGTACAAATATGAATTATTGAAATAAAACTAGTATAATTGATCTTTATGGCGTGCACGTATTTTCAACATTTCGCTATTTATTTGTTTTACCATTAGAAATACGTCATTGTAACAACAACAACAACAAAACAATACATCCTCGAACTTTTTTACTTTTTATCTTAAAAATGCAAAATTAAATTACGACTTCCTGAACTTTGGATATTTGAATACTTTCCAGATGCATCAGTGATTAAAGTCCATTTAAATGTAATGACGTTCGCATGTATTTTTCAAGATTAAAAATAATAATTAATAAAAAATCATCGAAAAAGGCCCTAAAAGTAAAAAAAAAACTGACGTCGTCGGAGATGAATAATGTGTTGCCTATCGATCTATTTGATTTGCAATGCAAATTAAATTAAATTTATATTTTTCTTAGGCAAAATAGCTTTATTTTTTTTTTTTTTTATGAGAAGAAAACTATCCAATAACATCGGCTACATTCAGATCGAATTACACTACAGGCATATTGTTGTTTTCAATTCGTTGTGGCTGCAGCCGATCCGAACGCCGGCCATTTTGTTATTTTGTACTTTGTACTGAAGGCCGGCGTTTTATCATCATACAATACGAACGAATAATAATACAAATATTTCAATATTTTAAAATAAAATATCTTTCTCTCTCATACTTGTTTTGTTCTTTATAGTAGCAGGTATTTAATACGTGCGTTCAGTTCATTTTTGATCATTGAATATACATAGATAGTTAATTAACAATTAACTGCAAAAGTTCTTATTTGTTTAAATTCAGATCTTTTTTGTTAACGAAACAAATAAAATGTCTTTAGACAGCATTTTCGGAAAGAAATATAAATTGGCCAGCAGTGAAAAATTCGATGAATACATGAAGGCTTTGGGTAAATTTTTCTATAGTTTTATCTTAGATTAAAGAAAAAAAGAAGCATTTGACGACTAGTTGATTAGCAAATGATAATTAATCTAGTTTTTCCTTGTTTTTAATCATAATTGGCTAAACAATTTATATGTGTAGACCTATTAATCTTATCGGAAAACAAGTTTAAAAAAAATAAAAAGAGATCAAGAGTTCGTATTGTATTTTATTTATTTGTTTAATGCAAACCATATTTGTATTTACAAATCTACATATAAACAGACATAAATTTATGCAAAACAACCTTGATTATATTTGCACGATTCTATTTTTGTGTTATGTAAATGATATTAAAGTTCATAATATCGATTCACCTTTATATTGTTATTCTTAAAATTTATTCGAGTTTTCGAATTACAATTTTGCCAAAAAAACAACAAAAAAAATGACAATTAAATTGTGTACATACACAGTTGCCTATCTACACATATCTATATACTTCCGTTATATAAATATTTTTTTATATAATTTTATTATACAGGTGTTGGTCTGGTGACCCGTAAAATGGGCAATGCCGTATCACCCGTGGTCGATTTGAAAAAAGATGGTGACGAATATATTTTAACATCGAATTCAACGTTCAAAAATGTCGTATTGAAATTCAAACCGAATGTCGAATTTGATCAAGAAACCCCTGACGGTAGAAAGGTAAAGGCCACAATTACAATTGATGGTAATACATTGAAAGAGGTGCAAAAGGGCACCGATGGCAAACAAACAACAATTGATCGAACATTTAGTGACGACGAAGTTAAAATGGTAAGTAATAATTAGAAGACAAAAAAAACAAACAATCAGTCGCCATGTTGTTCTCTTAGCGCTTACTAGAATTAAATTGAGTAAATATTGTTTTGTTTAGGTGATGAATGTTGATGATATCACCGCCACTAGAATCTACAAGCTCCAAGAGTAAATAAAAACTACAAACAGAGAATAATGCAAAAAACATCACTTTTTATAATATTTTTATAGCATTTTATTTTTTTAAGAGAGTAAATCTGTTATTCCAATTAATATTCTTTTCGTTTTTTTTTTTTTTTACTATAATGCTGAAAGTAACGATTTTTATTTTCTTTCTGTCAATCGATTTAAAAATTATGTTTATTTTGAAATTGAGAAAATATATAATTTAGTTTTTTGTTTTTCATTCATTTTTTTTTTTCGATTTATCTCAAAAATTCCCTGACCAAATAAAAGATTGCATTATGTATATAAAAAACATTATATATTTAATCGTATAGTATATATAAATAAACACACATAAAAGACAGACAGATAGATAGGAGAGAGAGAGAGAGACACACACACCTAATTACACTTATGAAATACACATAATAATTATTCCTATTTAATTTGATAAGTATAAATCGTATAAACAAAAATTAAGTCTTTTCAGTTACAATTTTGTAAAAAATAATCTTTTAATTGATTTCCTTGTTCAATTTGATAAATTAAAATCGAAACGATTAGACGTACTTGAGACATATTTCGAAAGCAAAAAAAATATAAATAACATAAGATTAAAGTAAATAAACATTTGCACCTGTTTCACAATAATAAAAATGAACAGCTGCCAATCAATTAGATTAATTAACGATAATATGTAATCAATCTTTAATTTTCGTTTCGAAATTATCCCCACTCGTACTTGTACTAATAACCACCATATTCTTTGCTGGATTAATTCGTTCTAATGAATCTAAATTTCGATTACTTTTATGATGGCGTCGTTCTTTTCTAACGCCGCCACCGCCATCTATACTAATATTTGTGCTTTGCGTTGTATTGCCTAGACTGCAAATAAAAATTAAAATCGATTGAGTGTCAAAATTAACAACATGGTTTTAAAATAAGATGTAGTTTACAATTCAAAAAATTGTAAATTTCTTTACCTAGACGATCGACCACCAGATGTCAGACTACTTTGACTGTCATGTCTCGATGATGTGACAGCTTTATGTCGTTCATTTTCGTTCCATGTAGCTGGCGAGGAGGGTAGCTAAAATGTTTTTAAAATACAATTAAAATTACACTCTGATGATTAAATCGAAACAACCTACTTGATTATCTAAAACAGCACCGCATAAAGTTTGTGATTCAGATGTGTGACTTGATTTCGATGTACCGGTTGTCGCGGCATAATGTTTATTATTATATGGTGTTGTCGATGATGCTGTTAGCTGATATAATGGTGATGGTGATTTAAAATAAGCACCTTAAATTGCATCAATTCATTGTGGAGATACATTAAATTCGATAGAAACTTAATAATCTAGTAATTACCGTTAATATTTCCACTTTGTTTCCATACTTTTAAGCGACAACAAATCTCTTGAAAATTCGGTCGCCGATTCGCTTGCTCCGCCCAACATTCAACCATTAAAGCATAACAATAACTCGGACAGACATCTGGACATGGTAATAGTTTTCGGGCTCGTATCATATTGATTACTTCCTGATTGTTATAACCGTAGTAAGGCTGAAAATCAATTTTTTCGTTTCGTTTTTTTTCATTTATTTGTGTATAGTTTTTCATCGTTTACCTGTAAACCGTAACTGTAAATTTCCCATAAAACCACGCCATAACTCCATACATCCGATTCAGTTGTAAATTTCCCATATAGAATTGATTCGGGTGGCATCCAACGTACAGGTAGTAGAGATTTCGATTGTACTCTATAAAGAAAAGTACTAGATAGTAGAAAAAACCCTAAATCATTCAATATCGATTTACCGATAGTAATCGCACGAGTACATGTCACGACTCAATCCAAAATCACTGATTTTCACTTCAATATCTTTCGATACTAGACAATTTCTGGCTGCCAAGTCTCTATGAACGTAATGATTATCCGATAAATATTCCATACCTAGAATTATCATATTGATAACGAAAAATCCGTGTTTTTCTTGCTTATTATCATTTTTTGTCTACCTTGAGCTATTTGAATGGCAATATCTAAAAATTCATCGTGTGTTAAACATTTTCCATTTTCTGGTGAATTACCAATTAAAAATTCATGAAGATCGCCCTAAAAACAATTTATTTCTTTTTATATATACACTATTTAAATTAATATTTATAAAATCAAAATTACTTCTGACATGTATTCAAACAACATGCACATTGGCTCCTGTTTTGTTACAACGCCCAAAAGGCATATGATATTTGGATGTTTCAATTCCGATATTAATTCGATTTCCCGTTGGAAATCCGCCTGAGTTTTTGCCGAGGCATTTTCTTTTAATGATTTCACTGCAACGAACACTTTGCCACTTTTCGTTTTTAATTCACCTTGATAAACTTTGCCTGAAATGGGATTTTTTGAGGTTATGTTCTGTAGTAATTCTCTCTAGTCTTTTGGCATAGAACAATTTTGTTCTCAATGCTATTCTTAAATACACGTAATTAATAAATACGTGTGATTATAATTTACCAAAAGCTCCTTCACCCAATTCTTTTATAAAACGAACTTCTTTATACGTATATTGCGGTAGATTTTGATAGCCCGTTTTACTATGCGAATGGTTTCGTTGATTTGTTGTTGTTGGAATGTTATGATGGACATTTGATGGTAAAAGACTATTTAATTCGATTGGACTCGATGGACCTGGATTACCATAAATGTTTTTATTAACTTGCGGCAAACCCTTCTGAAAGCAATTAAAATTAGCAATTTACAGATAAATTGAAAGAAATATGCACCAGGTACAGGGTAGCGCCTTACGTTTTGTAGATTTCTATTGATTTTCTTTTTCCGTTTACAGTAGCAATAAGTGAAAATCAGACTAATCAAAAATATTATAATCATTAAAATTCCTATCGCGTACGTGCCAAATACGTAAACTGTAACAAGTAAAAACTATAACAATATTAATGAATATACATAAAATAGTATAAATATTGAATATTTTCGCGTTTCTTACCACATCTGGATATACCACAAAATTCTCGTTTATTCGCTTCAATATAACAAAATGGTTCCGATTCAGTTTCACCAGGATTCCTGCATTGATAACAGATTGTTTGTTTTTTTTTTTTTTCGCTTTTTATAAAATTATCAATTTATTATTATTTGTTTTCTCGTTTTACCGGCAATAATTATGTCCCGCTAATTCTGGATATTCGGATGGTAGTAATTGAAACTGATGCGACCATTTTATACACGGTTTATCTGATATCGTTTTATTGTGCGTGCCACGGTATAATTTGCCAGTATCCCAATAACATTGTTCATCTAAATTAAAAAGATAATTTTGTATATATACGACAAATATTAAATATACACCGTTGCCTAGCAACCGATGGCTGTCATTACTTGTGATTGGACCGTACAAAAATTACCTTTATTTCCCTTAAAATCTCCAACACCCAATGATAAACAATGACTGGAGCTCGGATCCATTTCGACTGGTAAATTTTCGCATTCCTCCAATTCCATTATTTGTCCTTCAATTTACATAGACATCAATTTTTTTTTTTTTTACAAAAAATCTGTGTGTGAATTGAGAAAAAAAAAATCAAGTAATATTTACCAATAACACGATGTCGTTTCGCAATCGAATATTCTTTACTGCACAATTCATTTTCTAATAGAAAACATTCGTCACGACAAATTCGTCGTAAACTTGCCGTTAAACGTTTACGTAGAGTTTTGAAATTTTTCTTTGTTTCCGTTACGAGAATCGATTTAAATTCATCGGAATGGGTTTTTTGTAAATCATTAACCGATTTTGGATTTAGACATAATGGAAATGCGGAAAAACAAACACTCGGCTGAGCGAATTTGTTGCAATTTTGCGAAATGTCACTGAAACAATACGATTGTTTAGTTGGTTGTGATCAAGTAGGCCATGATGACACATACTTGGATCGTGTAATCACAGTAAATGCATTAAATAATTTATTTTCAATATCATCTTGACTATATGGCGGTTGAACGAAAACATATTGACCAGAAAGGAAAGTTTTACAAACATTACCTCTAAATAATAATAATAATAATAATTTCAATTAGTTATACAATTACACCAAAAAAAAAAAAAAAAAACTACTTGTAAATTTGACAAAATTCTTCGGAACCATTATAAATCACACCATTCCATTCGGTTGCCGCTATCGCATTATCTGTCAATTTTCCCGAACTATTTACATCATAGGAAATTGGCGGTGAAAATGTTTTCGTTGCTTTATGTACAGTTGGTATAGACAGTCCGCTAGATGGCGCTGCCGCTAGTGCCGGATGGAAATTGCCGTTTGTTTGTTTTGGTGAAAAAGAATTTGGTAGAAATGTCGTTATATCCGATTCACTATGAAAATATATATATATATATATTCGAATGGAAAAATGGAGATTTTATTATGATAAGAGAGTTATAGATACCTATTTAAATCTGAGCTGCCCAGATCATATCGAGTACCGGCTGTATTTCCTGCTGACACAAAAAAAAAATTGTGAATATGCAGCAAAACAAGGACAAAAAATATTACCAAACAATTTCGGTAACGGATTTACAGTCAATGCAAATTCAGATCGAATTCGATCGATACCATTAAATGCGGAACATTGAATGATTCCCTGATCGAAAAAATCCAGTTTTTTAATTGATAAAACCGATTTCCATTTATTGTCAGGTTCCTGCATAAAAACAAACAAACAAAAAAAAATGACTAAATTTTCTATTTTTTTTTTTTTTTTTTAATATCAAACGAAAATCTCGCACCTTAACCGTTCTCACTTTCTTTCGTTCCTCTCCATTCACTTTAACATTATTAATTTTCCATAGGAAATTCACTTTCGAACTATTCACATTGTAATTTTGTACTTCACAGATGAATCGTACATTTTTTCCCGGGTCCCTCGTTATATTCGATGGTTGAAGTAGAAATATTAGAGTAGCTAATAAATAAAATTGAAATTATTAATATACCTAGACACACACACACACAGACAGATACGTACCATTCGTTGTAGAATTTGCATTTAAATAATCATCATCGTATTCATCAGCTTCTAAATAATCATCGTCATCGTAGTTGGCTATGGTAGTTGAAATTGCTAAATAAAAACAACAAAAATCACAAACATTGAAATAATGCCGTTGTTACTGTCTTTAAACGGGTGAATATATTAACATTTTCATTCAATTTAATCGCCCCTTCGATAATTTCGTTCTGCCCTTTATTTACTTTATCTTTATCGGCGCAATGTATTGCTGGTTGCATAATAATTCTATTTCTAAAATAATCGTTTATTTTAAATTACACACGTATACATTTACCGTAATTGCTACAAGATGGCACCACCATTAATGTGACCGTTAGTAAAATGCAATCAAGTAACCTCTGGATTTTTTTCTTTCGATAAGTTTACATGGAATTTATACATTATAATTGCGTATAGAAGCCGATAACCCCGTTAGAATCAATGGTACTGTAATTATATACCCATTTAACATGTTGTATACATATACACAAATACCGAATATAGTATGGTATAGACGTATGCGGGCGGGATTAAAGATGGTACTTCAACAGTCGGCCATTTTGATAATGACAATCATGTCGTTTCATTTTTCAGGTCATCAAGAATTATGAGAAAAAGTTTGGAAAACCTTTCCCCCTGTAAAATACATAATGTTTTATGTATATAGGAATTGAAATTTTCTCGATTTTCACAACTCGCACAATATATATGTATCTGAAAATAAATTCAAATGAAAGATAAATTTAGAATTTCGATTAGTAAGTTGTATGCGAGAAGGAGAGATTTTCAGAGATACGTGGTGTTTATTTTATACATGGTGTACTTTTCACAATTTTCCTTCAGTTTTCATTCACAGATTGAAGCGGGACAGTATTTTATTATATTGAAAATTGGTATAGTAAATTTGTTAGTTGTGATGTAAAAATCCTAGTGAATTTAGTGTAAACGGCATTTACGGATTGATAGGAAAAATCACAAATGAACTGAAAATGTTGTTTATCTCAATTGAAATTTAAACAATTCGCGTTCCGTGTTTATTTTCGCATTTAATTAAAAATTGAAGCAATTTTTAAATATTTATTTCTATTGAATGATTTCATAGCAATTCATTTTCTTTAGTTTTAGATAAACAAAAAAACGCGGATAAGGAAAACAGCAGATTTTTCTATTTCTAGGCTCCCCCCCGTCCGGTTTTGTGCGCTCAATTTTTCCAGTCGTATTTGAAATGCGGAAATAATTTCGAAATCATTGTAAAAAAGTACGATAAAAATCCAATTACAAACACGGTACGTTAAAATAATGTCGTCGTGCTGGTTTGAATTTGGTGTATCAAACCGAAAAAAGGGAATATTGACATGAACAACGACGTATTTCGAAGAAGAAAATTATCCGGCGTAAGTATAAAAAGTTTTATTTATATATAAAGAATAAGCATAAATAACATGAAGTAATCTAATCTAATTAAAATGATAAAATGATGTGCACCAGTGGCGTACCATCAAAACCTATACTAATTTCTTGTCAAAATTTAATTTTCTAGATTTTCTTTTGCGATAACAATTTTATATAAATGAAAAGCGCCACATCGCTATTTAAAAAAATATGTTAAGGACAAGAAGGAGAGATAATAATGTTAAACCAAACCGAAGGTAAATAAAGAGAAATGAAAATTACGTACAAAAAAAAACGATATAAAATCTATGTTACTATTAATTTATGCACTTTTATGTCCCATAAAATACAGGATAATAGCCACACCCTTGACCTATAACATAGTTTATTTTAAGTCGCAACCTTGATTCGAAAAAACAAATTCACAATTATTGGGACATATCAGTACAAATGCACTCATTCTGATATAAACACACACATCTATTAATTTGAATTTTGCATGCTCTTAAACAAAAAAAAAACCTATAATATTTTTTCTTCCTTTTTAACAGCGCATAAAGTCTCTCTAATTTCTTTAATTTTGCAGGGATTCCAGTTATAAATCTAGGTAATAATAGTGTGATTTGTCTTTTTGTTTTCAGTATTGCCGTGTGACGATGAGCTTTTAATTAACAATAAATAATAATAATAATAATTTGGCTTGTTTGATAAAAATTCAGCAATATACTCTAGATCAGTGTGGCGCCATCTATGAACCGTAAAATTAACTACAGTTAATTACAATTAACTAATTATAGACAAAATATGGACCGACAGACAGACTGGAATTTCTGCTTTATTAATTAAAATTCACTTAATCAATTTCAATATCATTTTCTTCTCTCGAATTTTTTCAAGGTTAGATCGAAAATCTTCAAGAGGAATGTTGTACGAAAATGAGGAGTTACGTTTGAAAACGATTAATATCAATGCGGAAATTGAAAGGGGCAAGTGTCTATTTGTTTTATTATTCGTAAATCGAACAATTTAGTATATAAAATGTGAATATTTTTGCGCAATTTCCACCATAGGCCAGTCGGATATAAAAAAATTGAAACGCGAAAATGAAATGTTGAAAAAGGAAATTTGGTGTTTGCGCGACGAATACGATAAACTCGATAAATTACTGAAAGATAAAAAAATTGATTTCTCATCATCATCATCGACAACCTGTAGCAGCAGCAGCAGCACCAGCAGCAGTAGCAGTACAACTAACTCGAGTGGTACTGTAAGTTTTGCACGTAAATTTTTGCAAGGAAAAAAAAATAAATAATTTTTATTATTAGGAAAGTTGTTCAAGTTGCACAGAGGAATGTGAAGAAATCGAAACATCGCAAAATTTCCAAAATGTCCAAAAAAACAAAACGAATAACAATTTGAAAAATATACGAAATCAATTCGATCATTTATCGATTGTTACCGAAGAGACGAATTCGTGTTGCGAAAACAATTCAATGATTCAATTGACCAATCAACAATCAACAACGGCAACAGCAGCGCCGCCGCCGGCTGATTGTATTCCAACAATATGGAATTTCAATGATACAGCAATTAAACCTGATCAAAGTTATCCAATTGTTTATTGTTATCCATTGCCGTCGCAAAATCATCGTCCGCAAACGTTGCCCGCATCGAATCGTAATCATCATTCAATTAATTATTTCTCACCAACACTCGTACAACACTCGAAAAGTTTCGATGAATTACATTTCAGTGAGGTAGGAGGGGGCGCTATGATATTTGTCTATTAGAATATATAATATATAGGGAGCGGGGGGGGGAGAGTTGTGCTCGACATTTTTTTTTTTGGAATTTTAAGGAAAATAGAAAAAATTAATACATACTGAAATTCCTTCAGATAGATCAAGGAGTAGCGATACCACCATTACCTAGTCCACCCCCACCCTCAACTACAGGAATGCAACCATTATATCCAGAAGATTTTTATAGCACTTCAAAGTTACCACCTCCACCACCACCGCCATTACTGAATTCGAAACCAATTGTCCCCGATAATGACGACGACGACGACGAGGAAAATGGCAAATTTTTAAGGTACAACAAAAAAAAAAAAAACCAGCAGGAATTTTGAAAGCTTGACTTTTCTTTCTCTCTATTCTATAGTAAAAAACTTGTCCAAACAAATGCAAAAAATTTTTATCAAAACATGGTACTGGTACCACCACCACCACCACCACCACCAGTAAAAACGATGGAAAAAAAAGCGACCGATTTAATTGTGAAAATCGATAATCAGAATTTCAATAAAACTTTAACGTACAGCAACACAACACCGAGTACGACATTCTCGAATGGTGGCAATTTAGAGGAACTACTACACGACATTGAAACCATATCGCAGGTACGACGTAGTAATTCGATTATAAATCGAAAAACGTATAGCGTGTCGTAGTAGCTTTGAGGTTAAATCGTCATTTTGCTAGGATATATTGAAGCTAACCAATTTACAGAGAGGAGGAGGTGGTGATGGATTGACGGCGGCGGCGGCGGCGGCGGCAATCACAACTGTCACAACTACAAACAATCACAAATCGATTGGAAACGAACCGTTATTATTACCAAAAGACAATAATTTAACAACAAGCCAGGAACGATTACATAAAAGTGAATTGAATGTGGTTCTAATGCCAAAAGCGATGCCATTAATCGGTTTCGAGAAATATCGAAATATTCAAAGGTATGTCAAAAAAAGGTCATTGAAAATACAAACCAAACCAAAAAAAAATTGACATTTACAGAAGTTTTGAAAGTCTCGAAAATATGTCAGCTTCGCAACAGAATTTATGTCTAATTCCACCAATGGAACAACAACAACAACAACAAACGAAGAATGACAGTTTAACAGAGAATCGAATAGAAAATCATCAGCAAGAGACAAATCCATTTTTTTTTGGAAATTTAAATGACAATTACGTCAATTCGGATTATTTTGGTCGACAATATAATTTCACGGTGAACGATGAGGCCACAGTTGGAACACCTAATGATGTTGGTAAAGTGATTTTTTACTTAAATACGAAACGGTTTCGTTTGTAATAACGGAATTTTTAGGTTCCGCTCAAATTGTTGAAGAACCATTAAAATCTAATAAAAATAAAGTGAAAAAATCAACAGGTAAATTGAGCTTAACGAAGAAAGTTTCAATTCATTTTCGTGGCAAGAAAAATAAGCAAAAATTGAAAAACTCCCCATCAGAAACAAACAATTCTGAAGATGGAAAGAAACCGTTACTATTCGATTTTAAGTAAGTATTATTTATTATTATTATTATTATTAACTATAATATCTACAGATTGAATTCATCGTTGAAAGAAAAGGATACGCCGCCATCTTTAAAACAACAAAAATCTGTCAATAGCGAAAAATCCGCAACGAAACAAAATCCGAAAATGACGCCATCAAGTTTAGAAGAATCGAAAACGACACCGAATTCAACAGATAGTGAGAGAAAACGTGAAAATGGCATTAGAAAAGAAACTGGTGAAAAGAAACCATTGTCAAGGAAAAGTGTATCAATTAGTCCAGATCGTATTAAACACGTTGGTAATTAATTAACATTTTTCACAAAATTTCGGCTAATTTTTAATTTTTTCTCCCCCAAATTGAACAGCGATTGTTGGCGGTGGTGCTATGAAAAAACATCGAAAACATCGTCGTGAACATTCAGGAGGTGGAGGTGGAACATCAAAATTTCTACATCGTACATCCATGGATCAAATTAATAATAATAATAGTGGTGGTGGTATTGGTAGGACAAGGGAACGTTCGTTTTCTATATGTACAGACCGATCGGTAGGCGGTTTCACAACATTCGGTCTATATGGTGGTGGTGGGGGTAATGGTGATTATATCAGTGATCGTGAACGTACAAATAGCGGTTCATCATGTGAATCACAATCGCAACGTCATCATCATCAACAACAACATCGAAAAATGTCCGGAATCTCCACCACAGTACATTTAAATAATGGAAAAGTGCCATGGTGCGGATGTTGGGGCAATGGATGCATATAATATGAACACTTTATTATACATTAGTTAATTATCGAATTTTTATATTTAATTAATAAATTTATCATGTTTTTTTTTTTTTATTTATTTATTGATTAATTCAAACCCTATTCCCATACAATATATGAGATATCAAAGGCTACTAGATTCGTTTATTGTTATTTTTTAGTTAAACCGTAGCAATTTATTTCGATTGTCTCCAAAAAACGAAATTTCTCTCTCTGTGTACATTGATAAACATAAAGAGGGTGTTAATTAAAGTCCCCACCCTTTAATCGTCTCTAATGGTTTAAGTTTATCTCGTTTCACAACACTGTTGTCATGTTGCCTATTTAACACATTAAAATGAGGAAAATAGTAAATTAATTGGAAAACAAAAAGTATTTTTTGTTTTTCATCAATAAAAATGTGCTATTTTTAAATTTCTGCTATGGTAGACCATTTTTATTACTAATTTAATTATTTAACATTTAAATTGAATTTATTTTGTTCTAAAATTAAACGATGGACGGAGGAAATAATAATGTCATTCAACTGTTTTTTATAGCACACACACACAGTTACACATCATAGGCGGCTTGATTCGATTGAGTAGAAAATACAAAACGAAACGAAACGATATATATGAAAATAGATTGACATTTTTAGGATTAATTACAAGAACAGCAGCACACTTTGATTAATAAAACAGACATAACAAATAAATATTTATGTTCATTCAAAAACAGATTTGATGTATATATAAATAAATAAACTTACCAGATATAATTAAAAAAAGAGTCACAGCCAAACTACAAAAAATCGTATTCATTTTCAGTTTAAGAAACACTCAAATATTCACCATAGCATTTAAAATTTTGAGAGAAAATTATAAACATTTTTTTCGGGTTTACTAGTTTTTAACCGGAAACGATAGAAAATTTCGGATCCAACTAGAAGGGCCTGATGAATCAACACGAAACGGTTTAATTAATTAATCGATTTTTTATGAATAATTCCGTCTTTTTGTTGACACTAAATTAATGACTATCGGATCAAGTTCACCGGTTTATTTGCAATACAAAAAAAAAACACACACACACACACACACAAATGGAAGCACACTGATAAACTAGCTGCGCTGTTCGTTACATGTCTTTATTTTTTTGATTAATATTCATTTCTACACTGAATTTTAACTATAAATTATGCAAACTAATAGACCAATTAATTAAATTTCCACAATAAATTTAAACAACTAATCAACTTTTAGAAAGTTTACTGAGTCTGTTTTTGTGAATCGTAATCTCGTATGTCAATTGCAGTTGTAGGCGGGGCTTCTGTTATTAATGCGCAGTGCAAAATTATTTTCATTTTATAATGTTGTAAATAAATAATTTTCATTTATTGTAAACTAATTGGAAATATTACAATTAGATTTAGTAAATTTTTCGAGAAAAATCTATGCTTAGTTCGAACGCAATTCTCAATAATATAATTTGAAAGGCAACGTAAAGTAGGCAACGAACATTACAAGTACTGTCCGCCATTAGTGAGTTAAAATCAATCAGAATACGAGGGCGATTCTAAAAGTAAATTACAGAAATAGCACGAACTTTTCAACATTTTGTATTTGCAAAAATAATAAGATAAAAAGTACCCCAAAACATATTTTATTTAATAAAAAAGAATTAATTTATCCTCAAAAACATACAACTATAATTTTTCGAAATAACGATACAAAACGTTCCAAATTTCACCTAGAATATTCCATTTGAAGAAAATCAACCAGCCGGCAGTCGTGTACCAAATGACATTGAAGATATGAAAAATAACATACATGCTAAACAAAAAAAAAAAAGATTTAGTTTTTAATATTTATTATTTTTTAAAGATATATACCATCTTGAATGTATTTTTGCTCTATTCATTGTCGACATATCTTCTTTCAATATAAATTCACGACCACCTAAAGTGGCATTTCTCAAAAATTCCGCAACATCCGCATCTTTCTGATGCAAATAGCCGAAATCATTTCTATCGTTCGGCTGAATGGTCGAGTCCAAAATCACACTGTTATTATTAATAAATTGCCATTCTTGTGTTAGATAAAATTGTAGGGCAATAATTGCCACGTAAATTTTCTTTTGAATTTTAAATAACCTAAAGAAAAAATCATCGCGTGGATATTTTTTTTTGTTTTTTTCTTCTTTTAAGCAATTTTTCTTACATCGGTTTTTGTCCGATCACTTTAAGTAAACCATCGATAAAAAGTGCTGGCAAAATATGATACAGTATCACATTGATATAATAATAATAGTAGCATGATATGACAGATGCTGATGGATACCATAATATATTATTTAGTGGACAGTCCCAGCATAGTTGTTTACCAGCTGTCACCAATTCATTGACGGTGATATTATTCACATTATTATTGCTCGCATTGTAAATGGTTAGTTGCGTTTTTGCCGCTGGCCTGAAATGGACAGAATATAAATTGTTGCCATGGCAACATCGAATATAAATGTTGAATCAATAGAGGTAACGATTTCATCTTGCAAATAATGGTAAGTGTTTAAATTATTAATTAATTAATTCTGATATTCACTTTTCCATTGCTTTTTTCCATGCGGCAACTATTAATCCTTTTACAATCAAGTCGACTGGTACATAATCGGCTGTTATAGTTGATGACGCATAAACCGATCTTAAAATACCTTAAAATAACAATTGATTTAGCACGACTAATTGATTTGATCGACTTGAAATAATAGAATAAAAAAACCTTTTCCACATGCAATCATAATTCCTACAGGTCCATTTAAATTATCAATCCAACCTGGTACCGGTTCATCGTAACTCGATATTACTGAAAATTCGCCCACAAAAATATCAGACATCAAAACTAAATAATTTTTTCAATTTCCTACCGATAGATGGCCGAAAAATGATACTCGGTATATTAAAATCTTTAGATAAATCGTTAACAATATGCTCAGCTAAACGTTTTGTAAACGTATACGTATTTGGCATTGGACTGATAATTTTCGATGTTAAAATATCTAATAAATTCGAATCGGCATTTTCAGCTAATAAAATAATGTCACGCCAATCGGCTAACGGTGGATACATTATTTCATCTATAATCTGTCACAAGAAAAAATTTCATTATTAACATCTTCTTAAACAAATAGATAAATATGTCTACCTCTTTGTCTGTATGACAATAAGCAGTTGATATATGCACTAAAACATCTAAATGTTTCATATCTTTTGCTAGATAAACCACTTCTCGTGTTCCCCTCGTATTCAAAAATACGGCATCTTTTAAATGGTGATCGAAACGCACCGATGCGGCAACATGATAAATTATATCGATATTGTGTATTAGTAATTGTCGGTCATTTGCCGATAAACCTGTGGAATGTTAAATTAAATAATAAAAAAAAATGTCATTCATCTTGACGTCCTTGAAAATGGACAAATAAATTTCATTTGATCACCTAAATCGATTTCCGCCACATCGCCAAATATCGGAATGATTTTTTGCAAATTTTCCGGATGCTCCCGCTTTAAACGATTGAACAACTACGAAGTAACAACAAGTAAACATTAATAATTATAAATTTACTGATTTAACCTATAAGATTGACAGATGTATTACGGGTTGCATAGCAATGAATGCATTTAATTAAAAAATATAGTTAATTAGATAAATAAATGAATATTAAAATTACACTTCTTAAATATCAATTCAAATAAAAATCGTTAAAAGATTTGAATAACAACATCAAAAAAAATTGGTAGTTACGATCAATACAAGAGCATAAGGACACATCCCTAGTTGGATTGACAGCTTGAGCTCGCTGTGTATTACGGGTTGCAATAACAATGATTGTTGATTCATTAAATAAAATTAATAAAAATAATTACAGTTTTCTAACTCACAGGTAAATCGGTAATAGTTCTAATTCGATCTGATGGTGATTGGCCTTTTTTCGATCGAATCAAAATGTAAATGGCGGATAGATTCGGACAGCTTCTCAATAGTTTTTCAATTAGAACTTTTCCAATAAATCCCGTGCCACCAGTTACGAATACATTTTTTCCATTAAGATATTCCGATATGCCTGGTTGTTTTGTTGCTTGGAAATTGTTATCTATTAACGTCATTATAATTTCCGGTAGGTGAAAATACGGGTAAATACACTCACACTTTGTCCGTTTGTCTGGATCAATGAAACCTTTCAATAAATCGATTCATTATTTAAATTATTTCGAAATGTATTGTATTGATTGTTATAAATATTTATGAGGAGTAATTGGATTTACATATGTGCGTCTTTTTATTAATTTTGTGAATGTTTTTTTTTTTTTTTGATGAGTCTGATGGATTTTTCAAGTGTTAAAGTCATTTAGAGTTAGAAAAAGTAAAGCATTAAAATGTTCTGGATCAAATAAAAAAACAAGCCGGATATTGCCCTAGGTTTTTCAAAATCTATAAGTAGGCTTTGGATGTTATTTATAAAATGCGCATTTGAAATTAAAATTCAATGCATCTGGAAATTGTTTAATATAATTTTAAAATAAATTCGAGTAATTTCCACTTACCTACGACGACTAATTCTAATTTACGACAACGAACTATATGTAGGCAACTATTAATTTCGATGATGCTTCACAAACGATTTGACGTGAACTCATTGGCAAACCATTTATCAAATCAGGGAAAAAACTAAATTAAAATACAATGGAATTTGAACGCTTAAATATGTAATTATAAAACATATTTTTCATAATTATTCTACCTACATAATACGATGAATATACGTTATGTACAGTGTACACCAGAAAGTCAGTTAATGACAATTCATTCCGTCTGTCAAATGAAATGCCGCAAAAAACGAAAAAGAAAACAAAATTCAACGAAACAATCGTTGCAACAGCAGATGAAGATGGACAACAAAAAATTGTAGAATTTAGCAGGACATCATTGAAAAAATCAACGAGCGAAATCGGAAAAGGCAAACGAAAACGGGGCAAAGAACAAGCAAATGACATTCCAAGGAAATCGTACAGTTACAGGTAAAATTTACTAATGGACGTGGTGAAAATGAAATTTCTATAAAATGTAATAATTGCAGTGCAACCGGATTTGATCCAAAGTAAGTATTTCAATTTAATAAAAAATCAGTTATTCAACAAGAAAATTTGATTAAAAAACAAGCGATTTAGCGGATGATGATGACGCGAGTAGTGACGAATCTGGCGAAGGCGCTGCAATAATCATTGAACCTATTGCGATTGGAAAATCGCTAGGGAAAAAGGTGAATGGATTATTATTTCCTTAATTACAATATAGACAGTTAATTATTGAATTAAATTATCGAAATGCATTGTCTTTTCGTTTTAAATAAAACACAAAGAAACAAAAAGGAAAAAAAAAGCAGGGCGGCGATCGGGAGCGACAGCCGTCGGAGAAAACTGCACAGAAAAAAGGAAAGCCCGGCACCGATAAGGAGCAGGATATGAAAAGAAAAGGTCGGCAAAAAAAGTTTAGTTAGAGATAAATAATTAATAATAATTGATTGAAAGGTCCATTGTACGAATATGAAATTGTCCTGAAACGATTTGAAGAATTAAAAGCACAAATGACTGAAATGGGTATAAAAAATTTTTAAAAAAAAAAAAAACGGGAAATTAATTACCTAACAAAAAAAACTAAAAAAATTTGATTTTAAACAGGAATAACATTAGTTGAAGAGCAAAAAGAAATCAGTTCAGTAAAATTAGAAACAAAAAAGAAAGTGAGCATGCGTAGACGCGCTTGCGGTTCTATATTTCTATATTGTTGTTGTTTGGTTTGTTTCAGGGACCGCAGAAAAAGAAGCCGGTAAAAAAGAAAAAAGAAAAAATGACACCGGAAAAAGCTGAGAAAGCAAAACAAGAAATGGAGGCACAACTAAAAAAGTATATCATTTTAAATCGCGCGCCATTTGACATTGTCCATCAATTTTATGGTGCAAAAAGTACGGAACTAGTTCAGCAACAAAAACTTAATGAACAGAAGACATTAATGAGCAATTCTAATAATTAGAGTGTATTAAATTCGTAAAAATTAAACTAGTAATAAATATTTACAAGAAGTATTTATTTTAAAAGTAAATTTTATGGTGCAGTACGGAACTAGTTTCACACTTTTTTCATGATGGAGTACTAACGCTTTATATCAATGATTTATCATCAATATTGATCGTAGAATGGAGGAATTGATAAAAATCAAAGCAGAAGAGAATTTCCAAGTCGCAATTGAACAAAACAAAAAAGAGGCATTCGAACAGAATTTGAGAATAGAACAGCTAAATGAATCGAAGGAAATGATGGAAAATGTAATGGAAACTATGCAAGAGAAAAATAGAAAAGAAAAAGCGGAACAAGAGGTAGTTTATTCGAAAAAATACAATTGTTTAATATCGATTTATTTGCCGGCGTGTATTTACAATTTTAGTGGCAAAAATACATAGAATGTGGTCCATTACCAAATCCAATATTTTGCAATCAAATGAACACTTATATCCATTTATGGGAGAAGGAAATCAAAAATGCGAAATTAACTGAAGTTACTAAAAGAACAAATGAAGTTATTCAGGTTGGTACTAGGCGCGTGCGATATTAATTTGTCATGTAACAGACAAAGACAAACTGTCTTTCATCTCTGTTTGTAATATAATAACAAACAAAATGGCGTGTTTTTCTTTTTTTTCCAGTTATTAAACGAATTAGAACATATTCTGGATACAGAAGAAGCAAATCCAAATCAATTAGAGAATTGGAAATGGGTAAGTAGTACATTCCAATTGTTGATAATAATTTATTTAAATTATAAGAAAGAATCGTATATTCAATAGATAAGACAAGAATTTCGCAATTATCAGGCCATCAACTTAGATTATCTTACTTATCGTTTATTAAGAGATATTGAACATAATTTGAATCGTATTAATATACCAACGGCCGATTTACATTTCGAAGATGATCATATGACGTTGTGTTTATGGTTGCGGGTGGTATTGCCAGAACCATTACCAAATCCTAGACGTCCACCAAAGTATGTGTGTAATACAATGATTTTTATTTAATATTTCATTTTAATAGAAAATTATATTCGATTTGATTTCAGACAAAGAATAGATGTGTCATTTAATCTGATGGAAACTAGTATTTTATTTCCAAATAGTTTGAATCAATTGAGGCGACCGCAAGAAGATGGCGCCACTGATATACCATTTGCAATACGAGTTATGTATTTGAAATATGATCATTTAAGTGATCTTTGTGAGAATTTCCATATAGCGGACACGCCTATAGAGTTTTCCTATGGTAAGCAAAAAAATAAATAAAGCTGAATCTTTAATAGAATCCTAATTTTTACTATAGATTTAATCAAATCATCGAAAAACGAATGGAAAACACGATTGATTTACCAATATAAAAATAGAGATCGAACAATTAAACAACAACAACAACAACAAAATGGTATTGATAATCAATTCGATTTACGGTCAATAGACGATTTCGGATCGGATGTTGATGTCGAAATGATACCAAAAGTGCCATTTCAACAATTGAAACCGTCTCTGAATGAATATGTGGAAAATGTTGAAGGTGAAAATGTTCTTTTCATATACATACGCATATTGTTTGAACTATATAAAATTCTAGACGAATTATATAGAAATACTCGAGTAAATTTCTGTGAAAACATTCCAGAAGAGCATATAATCAATTTAAGAAAATTCGTTATACTGGGCGGTGTTTATCATATTGATTTATTGGCTCAACCGCCACAACCGCAGGATTTCGTTACGATGAATATGACATTAACGACACGTACGTACCACGTATGATGCGTACGATCCAATTTGAACTAATTATATTTCAAATTTTCAGTATATCTTCCGAAACAATTAGAGTACCTACCATTCAAAGTGATTTATACACCATATATTCCACCTGAATTACCTGAAAAAACCACCGAATCGAGTACAAGTATAAGAAAAATGCCCGAAGAACTTGAAGAAGAACAAAAACGACAAGAAGAAGAACTGGATAAACTAATTTCAATTGATATGAAGTGTGATATTTTTATTTCACTATTCTTTTATTTAATTCATTTGCATTTAATACGAATCTTTTAGATGGTCACAAGATGTGATTTTTCTTGAATTACCGATTGTATGTCGCTGGAATGATCAGTTTAGGTGCTGGTCGAAAGAGGAAATTTTCGATTTGCGACACAACGAGGACAAATGCCATTTAAGTTTTCGAACTGGTGTTTTTGGTATTTATGCATTGTCCACATTAAGATATGCCAATTTGCCATTTCAGGCATATGATATTAAACCGGAAATTGAGTAAATATACTTTACTAAAAAAAGACACTGAAAAACCAAACCAAACAATTCGGTATTTTTGTATTTATAGCGATTCGGTTACGATTCAATTAACTGCGGCCATTTTAATGTTGGAATTTAACATAAAAAATGGGCGTATTGCAATTACCCAGCTGCAAAATAGTCCTAATCAGGCATTGCAAAATATTATTGGAATTTATTTTAATTTTAATAAACTGAAAAAGGTAACTCGATTCGACCGACTTTGAGTCAGAAGTTTCATTTTAAATTTCTTATGTTCACACAGATGATGCAGGACACTGGAATTGATATTTTTCCCGAATATGATGCATTCTGTTACATAAATGGTAATAAACAATTGTGTTTTGTTGATAAAATTGTTTCTTTTATTTCGCAATTATATAATCTATATAGGCAACCGAAAATACATATTAAAAGAATTTAGGTTAAAGATTGTCAAAAAGTAGAAATCGTATCCAAGATGGCTGCTAATTTCGTGTAGTGGTTTCTTTTTGAATTCAATTTACCGTTTTTAATATTTAAATATGTCTATAATTTATTCAAATGGCAACAGGTAATGTTTTAAACACAATTTCCAGGATGTTGTGAAAAACAATGGCCAATGGAAAAACAGTTGTACAACAACATCGCGCAAATGGCAAATAGTTTTAATTTTTCATGGTCAAGATGGAATTTACAAGCCGGTAGACGGAAAATTGTTTTACAAATGCGACATTATCAACCTGAAACAGGAAAACAGGTGAACGTGTATGAAATTGAATTGAGCAAAGTGTTTTTTTTGTTAGTGAAATATTTTAATTTTTTTTGTATAGAAAAATCATCAAATGTTATTATTAACACCGTTGAAAGCAACATTTATTGATTGCACCGAAGTGAGTCAAACGTTTTCGGAAAAAGAAATTGATTCAGTAAAGGTAAAGAAAATTGCCAATTATTAATCATTTATTGAATATAATTTTTTTTTTTTTTGTTTGTTTCTAGTTTAGCGCCGATTTATTTCATTTAATGAAAGCAACTAATGGCATCTTTATAAGGAACAACGTAATGAAATCGTCAAAGGAAAATGTTTACATTTTAAGTCAGTTTTTGATTAGTACAAGAATTTTAAGTTTTTCCTAAAAAAATAAAATAAAAACAAACTGCCGTAAACGAATAAAAGAATGTATTCACTAATTTAATAATTAATTAATTAATCAATAATCATTAATAAATTCATTAAAAAAAAAAACAATTCAGCACTCACGATCCCCCAGATAAAACCAAACTTGATTTTAAAAGACATCACTACGCAGCCAACTTGATTAATCTATATTGTAAAATCTAAATGAAAGGAACTTTTTCAATTGTTTGTTTTACAACAATTTTACTAACCTCTAGCTCTATCCATCACTACCCAGATTGGCTTAGATTCAAAAGCGGTGTTGTCAAATTATAAGATTGTCAATTCTGGAAAAATCCAGTGACATAACAGTAGGCAACTGTGCATACATTATTTATTATTTCAAATATGTGATGATGGAAAAAGTCGATTTGTTTTTCAAATTTTTAATGAATCAATATATAATAATTTGAAATAAAAACAAAATGTATTTATAATTTATATTTAAAACGACACGTAGCGTATTTCGTAAATAAAATATATAAGTTAAAAATTTTAAAAAATCAAAACGTCATTATCGACAGTTTTATTGAAATATAACGGGAACATCCCTCTTCTCCAATTACGAATCGTTGCTTAACAAAAAAAAAAGTTTGGGACTGTTGTGATAATGGAGGAGGAGGAGTAGGTTGTGTGGAGTAGTAGAAGAAGGGGGGGGGCGTTGAGTTCCTGTTGTAAATCCTCTTTGGTTAGAGAGAGAATTCGTATGTATGTATGGAGGACTGACTCAGTCCTCCATATAAATAAATACATACAAGTACATAGAACGTATAGTGTTCGCCGAGGCCGCCACGAAGCCACGCCAAAATGTGTTGGATCAGTTGAATAGTGTTTGCCATTTTGTACATACATAAAAATGATGCTTGGATATAAAATTTTTGTAATGAATTAAGTTATTAAATCCGGCAAGTGGGACAGAGATTAAGGGTAAACGCGCTACTAGGAATTGCATTAAAAAAAAAAGGGGAGAGAGAAATTGGCGCAGTTTTTTTCTTTTTTTTTTTTTTATTAACGGTATAAAACTAATCATCATCGTTATTGTATTGAATCACATCACAAGTTTTCGCGTCTAGTTTAATATAATTGGTCGATATAATTTAATTATACACGTGACACGGCGACGTTTAGTTTTTAGAAAGTCGTCTTTTTCTCTATTATTATTTACTGTTTTTAATGGTGATGGTGTTGTGCATGTTATTTTCTTTTTAAATATTTCTATTTTTTAATTTCGTGCATGGCAGTGAAAGTGGATAATTTGAATTATTCAAGAAACGACCCTTCTAATAGTAATTATCGTACAAAGGAAGCCCAATTCATCGTAGTAGCTTGGCGTAAGTACAATTTTCATAAAAAAATTTTTTTTTTACTAAACAATAAGTGCATACATAATATGTTACGTATGTATTTATCCAAATTTTTAACGGCGAAACGAAAGAAAAGGGTGTTTCTTTCTCTCAAAAAAGTGCATTGTTCCGAAATTATTGCTGTTCGCAACATGTGACGTGTAGCATGTGCTCAATTCTGATTGGTCTAAAAAGCCAATAGCAAAGCTGCCTTGATACCAAAAAAAATTTATTTCCCTTTGTTCGTCCAGATTTTTACACATATCAAATTTGGAATTGATTTACAAAAACGTATAGAATTGGAAATGTTTTATCGATATAGTGTTGCATGGGATAAAACAAAAAAGAGAAAAAAAACGACGCAGAATTTTGATGAATGTATTAAATAAATAGGATTATGTATTGTATATGCAACGTGTCCGTCCAGCCGACGTGACTTGCTATGTTGTCAAGTTTCAGTTATTTAGCCACTCCTTTTCTTTTTTTTTTTTCGATACCTACATATTAATCACGGCCACTTGTTTGTTTGTAGCATTTACTTCTAATATATTCTTGAAATATTAAGTAAATACGAAATGACAAAATTGAGCATCCATTTAAAAATTAAAGAATACGTATCGTATTAGTTGCTATAACTAATACGTCAACACTATTAAAAATCGAGTTTTTAACATTTTGCTAACAAACTCTTTTCCATAAAATTATGGCGACAATTCAATTCGATTGCAGGGCTAGTGACGAAAAGGAAATGAGGAAACGTGTCGATTAGATTGTTTAACAAGCCACGCCCTACATACATAATAAAATAATACAATGACCGCAGCCAGCTACATATTGATGAACACCAAATTATATAAAACCACCGATTACTTGATTTTAAATAAATTGATGATGGATTTATTTTAAATTTCCATATTTTCTTTCCCCTCATTATATACCATCATAATAACATAATGATAATAGTAACTGTTATATGAATCTATTCCAATTTACATTCTAGTTTTTTAATAGGTCTTAAAGTACAATACAAACAAACATTTATTGGCAACACCGCGTACACATGCTTGAGAAAAAAAAAGGACATGATTTCATTTTTGCGCATGTCAGTTGGCTAATTCGTTGCCTGTACCAGCGTGCCATTTATATGGAATAAAAAGCACGTGAGCCACGTGGTAAAATCGTGCTCAAAGCAATGTTTGTTTTTTGCATAAGTATTTTGAATAAAATGGCGACACATTTACCCTATTATTCTAGTACAATTATGTAATTTACATTCAATAGTAAATAGTAGTAGTATCCTCTTTTCATATCCTATAAATTTTCCCCAATTTCTTTCTTCTTTTTCTAGATTAGAACAATTACAGTCGGATGTTGTGACAACAATGCAATGCATGACGCGCACAACGCCTAAACGTCGTTCCGCTCCCCAGTTCCCCTCACGTTGCCGCTCTGTGATCCAGGGCATGTGTAATGTGTGAATAAACAACTCGTTTTACCTATTTGCGGTCGCCGTTGTTGTTACGTCGTAGCAGTTTTTTTTTTTTTTAGTAGTGGTCCTATGTGACTTCTTTTTCCTACTTCTTTTTTTTTTGTTTGTGGATAAGTTAATTTCTCAAAGGATACACATTTTATCAAAATGGCGTCTACAAATAACAATGAAACATCGATAATGACAACGACGACGACGACACCGCCGCCATCATCAACAACAACAACAACAGTAGCAGCAGCTCAAACGTTTGAGATTTTATCAGCACCACCACCACCACCACCAACATTATTAAACAATACGAATCAAAGACAAATGTCGAACGTAAAATTTGTATTATTTCAGCCATTTGTCGGTGACAACGAGGTGGACAAAATGAGCTTGCATACATTATTGGAAGCGGCGAAATTTTTAGAATTACAAGAACAAAATCAAACGGGAGGTGGTATCGTAGCTGGTGCCACCGTCTCCGCTCCATTATCATCCACATCAACTACTACCCTACCTATCGGCACAGTTTCACTGCTAAATGAAAATAATGCGCATATTTTACAAAATGGGGTAAGTTAATTGAGAGGGTCTGCGAGAGGGCATTTACATAATAAATAAACAATATAATTTTCAGAGCAGTGGCGGCGGCGGCGGCGGCGGCGGCGGCACAACTACCCAAACTTTCACCCTACAACCCGTCAAAGTTTTAAATGCATCATCCATCCAGCCAATCACTGTACAAAGCAATAATTACTCTACATCTATTCAATCTCAGGCCCTACCACCACCACCACCACCACCATCATCAACTGTTGTCATTACGAATAATAGTTTTACACCGGCATTTTTACAAGGTAAGAAATCATCATATATAATTCGAATTCATTGAGAGAATGTGAATAAAGACAATTAATGGATGCAGCAAATAATTTAGTCAAGTGTGCGGTGCGCTGACGTCACGATTTGTTTTATAGTTCATGTAATATGATGTTTATCAGTGCCATCTATTATCGTTTCTCTATCTATCTATAGGCACCGTTTCCCTTTGCTCATCATCATCAGCACAACATCAAAATAATAATGGAATAATCACTGATGAAAAAACTAATTTACAATTAGCTCAGCAAAGAAATACGTCTACTACTAGAATTTATAATAATTCATTCGATATAATGAATCCATTGATTATTGATGAAAGTAATCCGGGAGAACAAAAGAAAATCAAACAACCACCGATGCCTTTTAGAAATGGTCAGTTTTTTTTTGCTTTTTTCAATCGTTTCGATTCATTATAGTTGTGTATTTTATTTTAGGTAATAGAGATGTTCATAATAAATTAGAGAAACATCGACGAGCTCATTTAAAGGAATGTTTCGAATTATTAAAGAAACAATTGCCGTCAAATGGAAAAGAAAAGAAAACATCAAATCTAAGTATACTTCATTCAGCTTATAAATATATTGAATCGTTGAAACGTAAAGAAGCTGAATTAGAACAGGATATGGAACGTTTGGCAAAAGAGAAAATCAATCATCAGCAACGATTGAATGCATTGAAAAAGGATATTTCGTCAATGTTCGATAATGTGGATTTTGCGAAAATATTCGCATTAGATAATGCTACTGCTGCTGCTACAACAACAACAAATAATGGCAACATTGATCTATTCAATAATGATTTAACAACATTAATACCGTTTAATAATCACAATATCAATGATACTATTACAAATGTAAATAGTACAGTGACCGCAATCAGTTCCTCCTCCACTTCCTCGTCGTCGTCAACAGTTCAACAACTTGCAGCTGTTTTTGATGCAACCAATAAAATCTATATTAAAACAACAGCCCTTCCAGATTCAGTAGCATCATCACCACCATCATCATTATCAGCAATTAATAATCAAATAACAACAGCAGTCGTATCAGCGACATCGATTCCAACATTTTCAATTACTGAAGTGATTGGTGGTGGTGGCAGTGGTGTCACTGCTGTTGATTGTCTATCAACATCGTCACTTGTCAATTCAAATGCTGTGATAAACTCCTCCTCCGCCGCCGCCATTTTAACAAGTGGCGCTGCTGCTGCTGCTGGTACAACAACAAATGTTGAAAATAAAATTTCCATTCCAATTTTAAGTGCTAAAAATCTACCAATTGTAACCACAACACAGGCAACAGCTGTGACTAATATTAAAGAGGTAGATAGAAGATGGGGTGTCTTTTTTTTTTTGAAATAATAAAATTGGACTTTTTGTTTTTTGTTTTATAACAGATAACGCAACCAGTACAACAAACAGGCATTTCCGTTGTTCCAATGACAACCTATCCAGTTAATCAAGGATTAGTTTTACAGAAAGTCGCCATTGTACCGCATAAGGGACTAACGGAATTAACGCCATTAGTATCGACATTTTATACGGCACCACAACAATTGAATGGTACAATTTATTTTACTATATTTAAATCTTAGAAGAATTTACGTGTTTTTAAGAAAAGAATCGAAAATCATATCGAGTAGGCGTTGAAATAATAAAAAATTCAGTAGATTTTCATATTAAATTTTTATATATAGATAAGTTTTATTCTGTTTATTGACACACCCCGTGGTAAATTATTTGCATATATTCGTGATGACGTAAATTCATTCTTTTAAGAATTAAATAGTATATAGATATATATATATGTGTGTGTTTGATAGCTGAGTTTTATATTTAGGTCTTAATGGTCAGCTAAATGGTAAAGTTGTGCCACTAACCCAGTACCTGGTTAAACCAGTTGTCGTTGTAAGTACAGCTAATCCACGAACACCGGGAAGCTAGTGAATATTTTCGTTAGTTGATATGAGAAGAGAAATCTTGGGGACACATACTTCATATTATTCACAATTCAAATCAAAATATTTGCCAATAATAATAATAATAATAATAATATTGATGTCAAAATATGTAGGGAAGAGATGATTTATAAATGTATTTTTACTTTAGTAGTTACTAAACCTTCTTTTTAAAACTTTTTACTGCTTAACAAAAATAATAGTAATAAAAAAAAGTGCACACAGTTCGTTATTATAAGGTTTTTTTTTTTTTTTTTTTTGTTTATGCAAATTTTACACACGTTTTATTTCAATACGATTTTGTTAAATTATCTTTTATGTAGTTTTATGTAATTATTATTTATTCACTTTATTTAAGTTAAGTTTTAATTTAAAACAGAAAATTATGTTAAAAATTATAATTTTATTGTATATTAAATTCAATTTAATTAAATTATTAGTGTAAATAAATCATAATATCTAGTGTCTTTTGTGAATATTTTCTGTACAATATATATATATATATTAAATGTTGAAAAAATGTGGAAATGAAAAGATATTTTATCATCTTCGGGTTGGCATCGCTGACTGTCAATTTTCTCTTAAAATTATCTCATGTTTATGATCGTTATTTTACTCAAAAAAATCTAGTACTTTAATAAATGTTAAAAATCAATTTGATTTTAGGAACAAAAAATGATTTTTTTCCGTCAAACTATAGAAATTTTACACAATAAACTTTTCAATCAGAGTAGGCTGGTAGAACATAAAGTAACTTACACGATTTTATTTTTAATCACTTACCCACCTGGAAAAATGAAAAAAACAGAAATTAATAAATTGTCATGTGAACAGTCTTTTTTAAGATTTCGAAAAAATATTCTGTGTATTAATAAAAATAAATTGTACCTTTTTATATTTAGATGGATGCCCCATCCTCCATTAATTTAATCCAGACAGCCATCGCGGCACTTTTATCGTATCGAGTTAAAATCGCGATTACACGCACCACAACGAAAGATTTATTTACTTTCAAATTATTCGCGGTACACTTGTACTAACCCGAGAACGAAAAACGGATTATTATTTAAACAATTTTTTCAAAATTAACAAAAAAAAACACAAAAATTAATCATCCGACTTTTTCCATCGCACTCTCGATGTTGACGGCCCGAAAGACAAAAAATATCTGGCGACAATGAAACTATTGTGGCGAAGCAACAGGTATTTACGTAGTAGGCGATGGAATAAATCAGTTTATTATTCGCTGTATCTAAGGGTAAATACGTTAAAAGGGGGTGAGGTGGGTGGAAGGGGAACTGATCTCCGAACTCAATTCGGAGAAATTTAAACGATAATAGAAAAAATTGCCTCTTTCACTTGTTTTTCTTTTTCCTTTTTTTTTATATGTATCGTTGCGGGGGGTTGTTTGTTTTTAACTTTTTACACACAATTAAACTGTTAATTTAGAAGGATATTTTTATGCAAATATTTTTCAGGAAAATAAAATATACTTCAGCTTAAATAATTGAATGCGTTAATTGTTTTATTCTGCCTAGAATATCTATATATATATATATATATATAGATATAGGAATATATTCATTAGAATTAGCATAAAGAAGAAAAAATAGGTATTTTAATAAATACTATCTAAATAAATCTGATTTTCAGAAGAAACAAAATAAAAACAAAATATATTTTTTTCCATCAAACTAGTAGGCTAGTATAATAATAACGTGTATGTTACCTAAAAAAAGTTTTGTTTACAATCCACTTACCCACTTGTGGGATTCTACCACCTGGAAATACAGAAGAAAAACAAAAATTAATAAATTGTCATTTGAGGTGTTTTATAAGATTTGGTTTACACTAGAAATATTTCAAATAGGGTGAAAGAAAATATTCGATTAATAAAAATAAACTGTACCTTTTTATATTTATATATGGATGCCCCATCCTCCATTAATTTAATCCAGACAGCCATGCAAAGTAATCCAAAAAAAGGCACTGCACAAAACTAATCACAAATTAATTACGAATGATTGATTAAAATCTCACTAATCAGAATATTAGGAAAATTTAAATTCCATTTGATATTTTTAAATTTATTAATTGATAATTAAATATTAAATATTTTATGACATCGCGGCATTTTTATGACAGGCACCACCACAAATTGTTAAAAATTTAATTTATTTAAAATTATTCGCGCACTGATCGAATCGGGAAACGAAAAACGGATTATTATTTAATAGTCATTTTTTTTTTTAATTATTAAATTAAAAACACAAAAATTAATCACTCCGATTTTTCCACCGCACTCTCGATGTGAACCGGTCAAAAGTAAAAGCGAAACTGATTTGTTGGTGTGTGCGTGTGTTTGTGTGGGGTAGAAGCAGATAGAGCTACAGGTAAATAAGATCATAGTAGGCTGATAAAGGAAATTTTCTGGTCAACGTGTTTATTATTATTATTATCTGTGGTGGTAAATACGTTCAGAGGGTTGAGGTGGAAGGGGAAATCTGTTCCTCAACTGCAATCGGAGAAATCTGAACGATAACAAAAAAATGGACTGTTTTGTTTTTTCTATAATGTTTTAAATGAATCGAATTGAAGTTTATTACGCGAATGATATTTTTTAGGAAAATTAAATATACTTCTTCAGCTTAAATAATTAAATATAGAAATTATTTTATTCTGCGTAGAATATATATATATATATATAGGAATATATTTATTACAAGAAGTAGAATAGAAGGAAAAATGAAGTACTATATTATATAAGTACTAGTGTAAAAACCGGATTCATCATCCCCTTGTTGACTTCCCGGGCTGGACACTCTACGAGTACTCGAACATATTCGTTCGGATTATAACTACGAAAATAACCGTTAATTAGGATTAAATGATTCATAATTTCTTATCTAATTGCCATTAAGCATAGGTGAATTTCATAATTTTAACGTGAAAGGGAGTGGGGGAAGGGTACGTAAACGTATGAAAAAGAAATTGATATAATCGTACACTAAGAAATGAAAAGGCGGATAAGGAAAATTCCTACTCCTTCTTAATAGCCCGTCCATAATTATTTACACTACCAGAATATGCGTGTATTCTGATATGCGCCACCCCCACTTCTCTCTATTTCGAATCTCTATTACTTAACCAACTGGCCGCTGGTGATTTCGAGAGCGCCACCGGTATTTTCGAATCGAACTCGTATCGTTTCTTTAAAATTTTTAAAAGCTAAGAGCGGTGAATGAGATTTTTTCCATTTGATTTTTCGAAAAAATTTTTTACAGGAATGTATAGAGGATGGAAGTGCGATTCGAATTGCCGGGAAAGGTTTTTCAATTGGGGATGATTTTAGGGGTGGGGGGTGGAGTGGGGGGAAAAGTAAAACGGAGAGGGGGTGGTTTTTTTCAGTTAAAATGAAGAGAAATGTATCGGATTGAAGTGTGTGAAATTTCATGACTTTTGCATTTACCCCCACCACGCTATTCCAATTTTAAGAAATTTTCGATGAAAATTCAAAATAGTCCGATTTTCATCGGACTTTTTTTGATAGATGTAGAATGATGGATGATTTCTTAATGTGAAGGAATTTTTTTGAAAATGTCAAAATATTGACATATGTCATTGAAAACTTGGCAAAGGAGGGGGGTTGGATGTGTCAAATCTATTTGTGACAGTAGAGGACTATTTCAGTAATATGACAGTTTTGGTCCCATGTCGTTGTCATTTTCCGTTCTTCAGAAAATATATGTAGAAAATTTCGCTCAGATACTATGATGATGCTCACTTTTCAGTATATTTTCATCGGAGCGAGAGGGGAATGATCACATTATATTTTCGAAACATTTCTAAGACATTTTCGCTCTTGTGCATTTTTTGATATTTCGACATTTAGACGGTGTTTTGTCGATATAAAGTTTGGAATCATTTTTTTTTACCGCTTTTCAAACCGAAACTCGAGTTGCGTGTAGTTTTAGGCGCGGGTGGAGGAGGGGGCAGAGGCAGCCTGTACTTTTATGCCGCAGGCGGTCGGTCAATGCGAGTAATGCGAAATGTTCATTTGCACGTTGCTGCTGCTGCTGCTGCCGTCGTTTTTCGTTTTACACTCATCTCATTATTATTATTATTATTATTTAATTTAATTCAATTTATTACAGGAATAATCATCACCTGGGCTAATAATTGATTTGATATGGAGGACTAGGAAAAATTCTTATTAAAAAATTTAATTTTGAAATGATGAAATTCCGCAATTAATTGAGATGATAGAAAAAGCATTAAGAAATTATAGAAAATATGGAATTTTCAGAAAAGTCCGTATAAAAAAAAATTGAGAATTCGTGAAGGGAGATCCATTGTCCCAATACGCGTTCTACGGTGAAGAATCAAATTGAATAAAATCATAATAATAATAATAATAATAATAATAAGAATGAGATGAGTGCAAAACTAAAAACGATGGCAGCAGCAGCAGCAGCAACAGGCAAATGAATTGATTTCGCGCGACTCGCATTGACCGACCGCCTGCGGCATAAATGTATAGGCTGCCGCTGCCCTCTCCACCACCCGCGCCTAAAACTATACACAACTCGGGTTCGAATTGAAAAGCGGTAAAAAAAATGATTCCAAATTTGATGTCCCCAAAACACCTAGTAAATGTCAAAATATCGAAAAATGCACAAGAGCGAAAATATCTTAGAAATGTTTCGAAAATATAATGTGATCATTCCCCTCTCGCTCCGATGAAAATAGACTGAAAAGTGAGCATCATCATAGTTTCTGAGCGAAATTTTCTACATATATTTTCTGAAGAACGGAAAATGACAGTGACATGAGACCAAAACTGTCATATCACTGAAATAGTCCTCTACTGTCACAAATACTTTTGACACATCCAACCCCCCTCCTTCGCCAAGTTTTCAATGACATGTGTCAAAATTTTGACATTTTCGAAAAAATTCCTTCACATTAAGAAATCATCCATCATTCTACATCTATCAAAAAAAGTCCGATGAATATCGGACCACTTTGAATTTTCATCGAAAATTTCTTAAAATTGGAATAGCGTGGTGGGGGTAAATGCAAAAGTCATGAAATTTCACACACTTCAATCCGACACAATTCTCTTCATTTTAACTGAAAAAAACCACCCCCTCTCCGTTTTACTTTTCCCCCCACTCCACCCCCCACCCCTAAAATCATCCCCAATTGAAAAACCTTTCCCGACAATTCGAATCGCACTTCCACCCTCTATACATTCCTGTAAAAAAAATTTTCAAAAAATCAAATGGAAAAAATCTCATTCACCGCTCTTAGCTTTTAAAAATTTTAAAGAAACGATACGAGTTCGATTCGAAAATACCGGTGGCGCTCGAAATCACCAGCGGCCAGTCGGTTAACTAAAACAATTCGAAATAGAAAAGTGGGGTGGCATATAATACACATGTATTCTGGTAGTGTAAATAATTATGGACGGGCTATTAAAAAGGAGTAGGAATTTTCCTTATCCGCCTTTTCATTTCTTAGTGTACGATTATATCAATTTCTTTTTCATACGTTTACGTACCCTCCCCCCTCCATCCTTAATCATCAGGGCTAATGAAAATTTAAAAGAAAAAACGCTTTCTTATCCCACCAAAAATAAAGTTTTTATACTAGTACTTATATAATATAGTACTTAATTTTTTGTTCTTTTCTATTTCTTGTAATAAATTCTACGCATAATAAAATAATTGCTATATTTAATTATTTAAGCTGAAGAAGTATATTTAATTTTCCTAAAAAATGTCATTCGCGTATTAAATTTCAATTCGATTCATTTAATATAGAAAAAAAAACAGTCCATTTTTTTGTTATCGTTCAGATTTCTCCGATTACAGTTGAGGAACAGATTTCCCCTTCCACCTCAACCCTCTGAACGTATTTACCACCACAGATAATAATAATAATAAACACGTTGACCAGAAAATTTCCTTTATCAGCCTACTATGATCTTATTTACCTGTAGCTCTATCTGCTTCTACCCCACACACGCACACACAAACAAATCAGTTTCGCTTTTACTTTTGATCGGTTCACATCGAGAGTGCGGTGGAAAAATCGGAGTGACTAATTTTTGTGTTTTTAATTTAATAATTAAAAAAAAAAAATGACTATTAAATAATAATCCGTTTTTCGTTTCCCGATTGGATAAGTGCGCGAATAATTTTAAATAAATTAAATTTTAACAATTTGTGGTGGTGCGTGTCATGAAAATGCCGCGATTTCATAAAATATTTAATATTTAATTATCAATTAATAAATTTAAAAATATAAAATGGAATTTAAATTTTCCTAATATTGTGATTAGTGAGATTTTAATTAATCATTCGTAATTAATTTGTGATTAGTTTTGTGCAGTGCCTTTTTTTGGATTACTTTTCATGGCTGTCTGGATTAAATTAATGGAGGATGGGGCATCCATATATAAATATAAAAAGGTACAGTTTATTTTTATTAATTGAATATTTTATATTACATTAGAAATATAAGTATATTGTAAATATAATTACATCCTACTGTAATTTTTTGATTTAAAATTTACATTCGACAATGAATTATGTCGAAGGCGCTACGAAATGTTGGCCATATTCTCGAATGGTTTGGTATATTTAATGAAAATCAGCTGGGATATCTTGTTGAAAAACGTTAAATTCTAATTATTCCACATTTTGGAATCCAAATCCAAAGCAAATAAATTTGGATGTAGGCGGCGTGCAAAATGTATCTATCAGATTGACATCTGACATCTGTACGGTGAGCTAGTAGGATATGCACCCTAAAATAAAAAAATTGAAGTTTTCTTTCATCGATCGCCTTGACTAATGTCAATGTCAACATCAATTAGATATTTGAATTCAAACAAACAACGCATAGAGTGCAACAAAATAAATTCCTAATATTATTCTTTTATTTTTATATGTGTATTAGTATGATATTGTTAAATTAAATATAATTTATTTAAAAACTAAACATATTTTCCTTAACATGTAAGTTCATTGTCGGTTACATTTCATATTACAAACGAGAGAACTGATGTCATCAGCCACCACCCTGTGGTGATTCAATTCAGCAGAAATCTGATTACTAAAGCTGTTTTATCGATAATAATTATCGTCATTGTTGTCCTAGTATAATTGTGAGAATGTACTTGAACGTAGTTGCATTTAAAATTTACTATATAAATTAGTCATAAGAAAAGGACAGTGTCATTTTAATACATTGAAATAAATGAATCATAAGACAATGCTTCCTAATAACTTCTCTGCTTTTAGATTAATAAATACACAAATATAATTGCAAAATGAGCGATTTAGATCGACAATTAGCCGAATTATCATTGATGAATCAAGCGGAATTGACACAAAGTGCCGTTTCGCAAGGGAAAAAAGTTGCACCAGCTGTACCACCGAAACCCAACAAAAAACAACAACAACCTTTGGTAAAATAAAACAACTTTTTTGTATTTTTCTATTCAAATTCAATATCAATAATTATTATTGATTTTTCCAGATACCTCAATCGTACGCGTTAAAAAACAATGTTGAACCAAGTTATTCGTCATTGATTCAATCGAATCAATTCTATTCCAATTTACCACCAGCATCGCATTATTCAAATTCGCTGGCAACATCAACATCGAAAATTGACAGTTCTCACATTCAACAAAATAATTATGCCAATTTGCCAAGAGGAGGTCGTTTACAACAATCAGGATTTACTGCTGGCAACAGCAATTATACATCTCAAAATACAAGGTAAACTGACCATCAGCGTCAACGTAAATTCTACGTTAACATATTTGGTAATATGTTTTTTAGTCTTGGTTCATATAAACCATCATCTGATGAAGTTACGTATAGCAATATTCAAATGACAGTCGGTGCTGCCAACATTTCACAACAGCAGCAGCATACGTCGAAACGTCAACCAGAATTGATTTATACAAACTTAGCTCATCATCCTACATCCTCTTCATCTCCCCCGCTCCCTTCCCCATCTCCTCCTCCACCACCACCACCACCACCACCATCTTCCCAACCTATTTCATCTCCTCCCCCACCTCCGCTTTCCTCTTCTACACGAGATCACGATATTTCGCTCTATAGCAATTTGCAAACTGGATCATCATCATCATCATCATCAGTGACAGCAAATGTTGGTGGTGGTGGTGGTGGATGTTTTCCAAGTGGTGTTGATGAATTGCCGCCACCGCCTCCACCAATCGATATGACATCATTATCATCGTCGCCGACAACAAACATGGGTGCGGGTGGTGATTATGCACCATGTAATGTTAATACGAATTTACCACCACCACCCGATGATCTATTACCACCACCATCACCAGTTAGTTCCAGCTACAGTGAATTGCGACGTGCAATACAGCCAGGATCGGATTTTACTAATTATAGTATGGGCGGTGGTTCACAGGTGAGTCGAGTGTTTTAAATTTCAAATTTTGGCGAATGCGCCGTCGAGATAAAAAAATTTTGGTGGATGCGCTACCTAAATTTTATAAGTTTAGTTTTACAAATACATTATTCTCCTTGTTTTTTTTTTTTTTTTATAAGGCATCATCTGCTTATGAATCAATTTACGAACCAATCAATCCACGTCCCTCTAGCCAATTATCATCCAGATCAAATTATTCATTGTACGCAAGCAGTGGAATGACTGGACCAAGTCAATCGGTTAGTCGAATTGGTCATCATCCTCCACCACCGCCACCACCACCATCTCATCATCATCATCATCATCATCATAAAGAACAAGAAGTCGACACATTAACCGATATTCTAGTACAAGGAATGAGTAGAAGTGGTGGTGGTGGTGGTGGTGGTGATGTTATGGTGAGAGGTGGAGCTGGTACCATTATTGGTGGTGGTGGTAGTGGCGACGCCAATGGTGGCGGCTATCATTATCATCATCATCATCATCATCTTCACCATCACGACGATGAAGAAATTGATCAGGAAGACGTCTATGGAATTTGCGTCAAATGCGGTGAAAAGGTGTGTCATCACAGAATAATACGAAAATGTTAGGTTAACAGTAACTGCTCGAGTTATATGAAATCCTATGTGGGCGGAGCTAAAATGATGGTTACTTATCAACGTATCATTGTAGTTGAAATACGTGCAGTGTTGCCACATGTAATTAAATTTCTGTTATTTCTTTTTGTTTGATTTTCAATAGATTGTCGGTGAAAACAGTGGATGCACGGCAATGGATCAATTATATCATATAAAATGCTTCACTTGTCATCAATGTGCCATCAATTTACAAGGGAAGCCATTTAATGCATTGGATGGCCGTCCGTATTGTGAAGAAGATTATTTGGTAATATGTTTTTTTTTTTTTTTTGATTGATTGATTGTTATCCAGTCAATAATTATTAAATATGCAATTATAGAATACGTTAGAAAAATGTTGCGTATGCCAAAAATCGATATTAGATCGTATATTAAGAGCAACAGGTAAACCATATCATCCGGCATGTTTTTGTTGTGTTGTATGTGGTAAAAGTCTCGATGGTATACCATTTACAGTTGATTCAACAAATCGAGTGCATTGCATTGAAGATTTCCATAAGTAATTTCGATTGTTTGTATTTGTGTAAGGAATTTGTTAATCTCTAGCCCCCTTTTTTCGTTCGTTTTTTTTTTTTAGAATCTTTGCTCCTCGATGTTGGGTATGTAAACAACCAATAATGCCAGAACCGGGTGAAGAAGAAACTGTTCGTGTGGTTGCATTAGATCATAGTTTTCATATTCAGTGTTACAAATGCGAGGTAAAATGCGTGTCGAATTTCAGTGAATCAACTAAATCAAATCTAATATGTGGCAAATTTTTCTTTTTTTTTAATTAGGATTGTGGTCTTGTGTTATCATCAGAGGCAGAAGGTCGAGGATGCTATCCATTAGATGGGCATGTTTTATGTAAAAGTTGTAATGCAAAAAGGGTACAGGTACTGACGCATCACATGACTACAGAACTATAAAAAAGGAGAAAGAAAATGTTCCGAATGCGCCAACTACGATATATATATGTGAAACTAGTTTATTTATTATTATTACTGTTGTGCTGTCCGATAATTTATTTATGTTTTAAAAAATAGACACATGTGATTAGTGACATAATCGGGGGAAAAAAAAAAATGCCATTAATTAAAATTGCGCATTTTAAAGTACGACCTAGGTAAAAATGACTTTTATATATAAATATTTTATGGACCTTTTATCGAAAACATTCCAATAATATATAATTGAATTAATTTAAGTGCCAGCAAAGGAAATTGATCGATTTTCTGAAGCGGTCAATAAATCAAATCAATTCCTTCAGGATTTCGACGAGTATGGCCGTCTCTATTGTATTTTTCCTTTTTTGTTTTTTTCAATGTAAACGATGTGATTATATTCTATTTTTTTATATGTAGATTAAAAATAATGGGGGAAAATTAAGTGTGTAAATAGAGAGACGATACAATATTATGGTTTTTCAACTCCCTTTAAGTTGATTTTTCGATAATATTGTCTCTTTCTAATTATCTAATTCTTTCACTGTATATAGTTTTAATCAAAAGAAAATGTGCCAAAATTACATTCCATTAGTGTAATAGATGGAATTGTTTCATTTTTGTTCATGCAATGCAACGAAATTCGTACATCACAGAATAAACACATCACAGTCGAAAACTAGTCTGTGCTGATTAGAAAACAAAAAAAAAAACTGACTCAAATTCAAATTAATTTTAATAATTAAAGAACATAGGAAATAGTAATAAAAAAAAAATAACATAGAGAAGTACAAAAAACCACGATAATATTCAAAATCTGAATTCATTTCTTCAATTTCTTTTGTAAATATTCAACTGATGGTTCAATATCTTCTAGATAACGTTTATACAGGGCTTCAATTCGTCCATTCGAATCAATATCCAAACCACCACCACCATTCATTCCTATTCGTTTTGAATTGCAGAGACGTTTGTGCGTTTTAGACTCCTTCAAAAAAAAAAAAAAAACATTCGATACTTATTAATCAATATTCTGTGTTGCCTACCACAGAATACATTTAATTAGACGTACCTCTGCACATTTTGCCATTCTTTCTTTAATGCTATCCAAACATTTCTTTTTAAAATGCAACGACGATTCCGCTGCATAATATAAACCCAATATATCGTAGATTCTTTGACTCTGTTTATTTCCGATTTTCATCTTTTTCGCCATGTTAAAAATCACTCTGGAACTTGTTGTGAAGAAATTGATTTCGGCATTAGTAAGATTGTTATGAATCAGTTGACAATCGCTTAGATCGCGTATTTTTTGAAATGATACTGTTGGTTCTTCGACTGAAAATTGATTAATAACGAATCGAAATTGTTGTGTAAGTGATTGATTGTTGCAATTTAATGTCAGTTGTAAGACAATATTTCATTTATACATAGGAAATTTCGTACCAGTAAAATCGATAACTCTCTGTGTAGCTCTAAATTCATTTACAATAGTTTGATATAAAAATGTTCCAATTCCTTTACGTTGATACGGTGGCAATATTAAAAATTGACTGATTCGTGGACGAATACTATTTGGATACGCATAAAAATTATACACAGAACAAAATCCTATTGGTGTACGATAAATTTTATTGTTTTCTGGATGTTTAAATTCTTCATAGCTACAAATTATATTTGCCTGCATATAAATCGATCGTTTTAGCGAAAATCGAACAATTCGTTACACATAAAAAAAGGTCCATCTTTTATCATTCATATCAATAAAATTGGCTGCATCGATATACCATATAATGAACGTTTCAAATCGTTCATGGAACTTTTTAAAATTCGCGACGCCAGCTTGATTTTTGGTAATTTTATACGTTGCTTTTACATTGTGTTTTGGGAATTTGTTCACTGAAAATTTTTTACGATCTAATATCCAATTTACTTACAATATTTCCAATAAATTCACAATAATACGTATAAAAGTGCAATTCTCTGGCAGCCATTTTGCGTGATAAAACTTTAACCAAAGATTTTGACGTTCCAGAGATGTACTTCTACCTTCTTCTTATTATTATTATTATTATTATTCGATGACCCTTTACATACTTGTTCCAGTATCTTCAAGCTCATTAATAATGTCCCCATAAATGTGTTCATGATTTTCCATTTTTAACATATCTAAAAATTCATTATGGCAGCAAGTGTAGCCGTTTGGTAGAAATGGATCTAACGATTTCAGAATATCATCACATTTTAAATTGGAATTCGCAATTTTGCCGGATGTCTCAATATCGACGTAACATTGACTCGAATTATGCGTGTAATTTAGTGTTATTGATACTGAACGATAGCCGAATATTGATTCGCTGAAAGTACATGTATCAAAAAACATTAATTAGCCAATCGAATAAAGTGAGGAATTTAATTATTGAACCTGTCGCCAAAAATTTGATGAGCCATTTCTGGTTTAAATGTTGCTATTATCGAATTTGAATTGTTCACATCCTCTTCATCATATACTGAAATTAATGAAATGCGAGAATTTATCGTTTTAATTTACAATTTAAAGTAATAATCACTTACTTAGCCTGAAATTAACCACTTTTAACGCTTCTTTTTTATAGTTACCCATTTCCGCTATATTTTCACAACGATCAAATGGTTCGTCTGACATTTTATCAGACATTGATATATATTCAATTCAATTGTATTAAATTATTCTGCTCGGTCAGGTATTTTTTATTGAATTGATAAATATGAAACTCTACTCTCGCAAAACGCAAAATCAGATTTCATTTTCTCTCACAAGAAAATGGCGGTAAATGAAATGGATAAAAGTTGGTTATATTGGGAATCTGCTTCACAGTGTCTATTATATTTACGACGTATTAATGTTAGACAACCAGGAATTACCACAAAAAAAAGATTGAAAATCAATAATTTAATTAAAAAACAAACGAAACATAATCAATAACAAGAATCAATCATTGATTCGCTTTATTAGAAAATAATAGTAATTACAAAAATCAATCTGTTATAATGTCGCATATTATTAATTTGCTGCTTATTTTTCATGGCTTCCTAGACACAATAATTAACAAAGTGATAAATTAATATTAAATATTACTATTACAATAAAAAGAATCAGAAAAAAAAGAACAAAAAAAAAAAAACGACAAGATTATTAGTATTCAAGCTATATATCGATAATCTTCATTGGAGTTTGGCATTCTTTCAATATATTGTTTATCAAGTAGCGCTTCAATACATTTCTTCACTAGTGGTACGGGGGGTGCAAAAGCTTTTCTCGATTGTTCAAAAACCTGAAACACCGATTCCAACTTTTGTTTCTGTTTTTTTTTTTCCAGTTGCTATTAAACAATATTTACGTATACAACAATTTATTAAACAATCGTACCTCCTGTATTAATAAATTGTGCTTAATAACTTTTCTAGATTTCATTATTCGAACAATTGTCGCTTGTAAATATAATTTTCGATCCTCTTCAATTGACGTCATTGTTTGTTCAACTTCGGCTGGCGTTTCCTTTTGAATTGACGCTGTTATACGGAATTTGGTCCGTTTATTCGTATATTCCATATTCAATTTGAAATTCGTTTGTTCGGTTAGTTCCTGTGATAATAAAATCCGTTTTATATTTATAGTCTTTTAATAATTTAATTACGAGTTGTTTTACTTCGCTGTCCATCAAAATTAATTTGGACTCGGTTAAACTAATTACGTGCCGTTTGAATACATCAAAAGTTAATTGTAACGAATCGATAATTTCTTTACACGAAAGTATATCGTTATTTTCGAATAATAATAAAATGGCCATTTGAAATGTTTGAATTGTGATTACGTACGATTTTTTTAAATAACCTGAAAATAAAACAATTATAAATCATTATTTCGATTCGAAATTAAACTGAACGGAGAAATATGTTTTGACATTTTAATTCTGGCAACAGCTGCCTGAATCGAAAACCGGATTCTCATTCATAGAATAGAAAATGACAACCAAAAATATTGTGAAATTACAAGTGATTTTTTTATTTTATGTACCTATTTTCAATTCTGCTTGACATAAATGATGCAGCCACGTCAATTTCCGGCCATTGAATTTTTCCCGATAGAAATTTTCAAACTAGAAAAAAATATAGAATAATTTTCGGTTATTTGACATAATTGACATAATAAATTTACCATTTGCACACTTTGTTCGAGTTGATGGGGTAGAGAAAATGGCGTTGGAGCGGCATTTGTTAATGGCCATGCACCCGCTTGCAATACGTAAATATTGAAATGCACTCCCAAATCGATATTGTCTTTATTCAAATACGCTTGGAATTTTGTATTTAAATCAGTCGAAACTGACATGTCGGTAAACATTCGATGCAATTTACTTGTAAATTCAAATCCGCATGCCTGCACAAACACAATCAAATTACAATATGAATTTATAGCAACACAAAATGTTGCTACACTATTTTTTCTTTTTTAATAAATTGATAGTAATTTTAGCTAAATTTATTGACTGTTTATTATTACTTGTTTTAAACGATTAATCATTGCCTCTTCTGCATCCATACTTTGTGTCTGTTGATGAATTAATCGTTTCGCCAATGCTCTAGAGTAAAACTTTTGAAATATATCCTTATCATCTATATACTTAAATATTGTTATGCTTTCCGATAGTTTTTCATCGACCTAATCAAATAAAACAACCGATTATCGCACATTTAAACAACCACAATCAAATTATAAACCTCCGATTCGCTAGTTCCTTTACTGCTTTTCTTCAATAATGAATCACAATATTTCGCTAACAATTCGGCACTTTTACTTATCAATTTGCCCTCTCTCGAACGGAAATTGATAACTGCACTACACGCTTTATCCAGTGCACCAATGAACGCCTGATCCGCTTTGAATACATCATCAATTAGTGCACGATATTTCTTATGAACCACTAGAATATTATCGACAAATTGAATGTGCACCGTTTCACCTTGAAGATTATGTACAGCCTAACAAAAGAAAAAAAAAAAAAAAAAAATCAAAATCACAGAATACAAACGATAGTCGCAGATTGAAAATTATTCTGTGTGCACAGTACCGCCAGTCCTTGTTCTTTTATATGTTCGAAAAGCGTTTCAATTAACGGTGCCAATCCATTTGGTACCGTTTTTAATAGATCGTACATATTTGCCAGGTCGGTTATTCTCTCCTCTTTCACCATCGTTTGTAATTCACTATATAGAAAATCAAGGTGATCTTCTACCATGTGTTTTTCACATCTTTGTGTTAGCTAATAAAAAAAAAACAAACAAACAATAGTTAACATACACTACAAAAAACACTTCTTTCTCAAGCAGACACCAATTAATCTGTCTTTTTGATTATTCTGTGATTTCTACTACTCTGTGACATAGGGGATCATTTTACCTTCGGTATCGTACTAGAATGTAAAAATCTTCGACCTCTATACACTTCCTCTTCAATTTTCGCTTTGACTTTTTCCATATATAAACTGACATTTTTCGATTCGAGTAAACGGGCAGCATCACGTTTAAAATGTTCACCACTGGCATTCAGAAATGGTGCTTCGAATACTTCAGTATAGAAAAATAGAGTATTCTTCTTTTTATATGCCTGTATCTGTAAATGAGTTCATCTGTGCGTATTTGTAATACTGTGAGCCACACACACAGATTAAGAAGAATTTCACAGAAAAATTGATTCACATTGGGTCGTAAAATTTTCGGCAACTAGTTTTCGCACTTTTAAAAGGAATAATTAAAAAAAAAGAGAAAATTGCAATAATGTAAAACTAGTTGCACAAATTTTCAATTCACCATGACAATTACGATTTCTGTGTTATTCTGTGCGAAGCAGTATAATTGAAATATTTACATCGACAAAACTTAAAATCGTTCCTTTCAATGCATCTATTGATACTGATGATGGTTCATTTCCACTACGATCTTTTTCTATTGCTTCCAGTATTAATTTAATTAAATCATCGCTTAGTGGAGTGACCATTTTCGATTGCCACACTTGTAATGCCAATTCACCAATTTCCATTTGATCTTTGGAGTTCAAAAACAAAAAAAAAAAAAAACATTATTTCGAATTGATTATGCATGCGAGCGGCAATTGTCAATTCTGTGTGTATTTGCACAGTGTTACACTGTGCACATGGTATTATTCCATTTGCAATTTTTTATTATACCTTTTAAATTTCCGTTGTTCGGTGCAATTTCCGCCTCGCCACCATAAATTATTGCCGCATCAGACACTCTTGTCGAGCGAATATGTTGCAGGTTTAAATACAAATATAAACTATGAAGATATTGACTGCCTACTGAGAACTATTCAAACAAAAACAAAACTATTACTGCAATATTTACTTATGTAGGATTTTACTTGTATTTTACCTGAGACCAAGTCGTATAATAATTTTTAATAAGATTCTCATTTGCATCACGTCGAATTTTACAGAAAAGCTTCTTAACATGTTCCATTAAATACTCTTTTGTTTCAATATACAATTTATCAGCGAATGGGTCCGGATATGCAACACATAATGAATATACATCACTGTAATGGTTATAAATTAGAAATTCAATTCGTTTATTGACTAGTAGACAAAGAAAACACAAAAAAAAGAATAATTTTCCAACTTACGAGAATCGATCGTTCCATACAGCTCGTGGTACATCATCTAAAGTGATTACACCTTCAATTGTTTCTTTTAATGCCGCCCAAATTGAATCAAAATCGACTACTTTCGGTTTCAAAGACATTTTTCCAATTCAAATCCAATTGATTTTACAGCGAGTTTATTGTTTTTCTGTCGAGAAATGCCAAACTAAAAATAGGTCATTTTTATTCATCTTTTTTTAGAAAAACAAATATCCTTTCATTGACCATACACATATACATATGATAATATATGTTTGTATATATATTTGAAAAGTAAACGTTTAAAAATAACCACATATTTAAAATACATAGGTAGGTATACGTACAAATGATTTTTTTGTTTTTTTGTATTTGTTACGTCCTTGTTGGGGGTCAAATTGCGAAGTAAAAACTACCACCGAGAACCACTTTCTTATAATTAAATATAAACACTAAATATAAATCACAATATTTACAGAAAAAGACAATAAATGGATATAACTTTAAAATAACAAAAGCATTTTTCTGATTTTTGTGGAACAACTAAAATTTTTTTTTATTTTGAATGAATTGAAGACATTAAAAAATGTCAACTTTGATATTTTGAAGTGAAAAATTTATAAATACTTCGTTTCGTACGCTTAATTCTTATCAATTATATAATTATTAAAACTTAAAACACCGTTTTCAAATTATAAAAATACGAATTCAACGAGGAACTTTTGGATTTTTAATTAAGTTAATTAATAAAAAACTTAAAAATTTAAAAAAAAAATTTAAATGACACTTGACAATCCGTCATTGTCATTCGATTTGTCCATGTCGCGATTGTCAAGTTAAAGAATAGCAAAAATTTCCAAAGAAAACTTAATTTGTTTTGTATAAATAAATAAATAAAATAATATTAAAAGTTTATAACAATATTAAATTAATCCATCATGTCAACTTATACGACAACTGGACGACTCGATATTTCACTGCTTCAAACATATGGACGAAATAATTTGATAAATCTATTAGAAAAATGCCCCGGCAGAAAAGCTATTGTTTGGGATAATTCTTTGGCTGGTAATTTTTTTTTTTTTGAACAAAATCAATCGAAATTATTCAATTGCCTTGCATTATACACTATATTCTAGGTCCAGTCGGTTTAATAGCTCAATATGTGTTATTAAAAGAACATCAAGTGAAGAAAATGTATCCGCTACGTTCGATTCCATTACCAGAAACCGATGTAGATCATATTATATTTATTGCTAGACCAAAACTACAACTTATGGATTATATCGGTAGAATATAATTCGAATAATTTCACCCGAAAAATTTAATCATTACTGTATTTTTATTAGCTAAAAATGTCCATGACGATTTAAAACATCAAAGCAATGTAAAAAAACAATATCATTTATTTTTCGTACCAAAAAAGAGTCTATTATGTTTGGAAGCATTAAAACATAAAGGAATGCTTGGCGATGTTATTCTAATCGATGAATTTAATTGTCAATTGTTTCCATTTGATTCGGATGTTATGTCAATGGAAATTTCAGAAGTGTTTCGGTGAACTTTTGCGTAAATAAAACGATATTCATCTGTAATTGTTTAAAGATTTATAGGGAGTATACAATTGAAAATGATCCTACATATATTTATCAAACTGCACAGGCAATTATGTTTCTACAAACAATCTATGGACCAATACCGAGAGTTTGGGGAAAAGGTTTGTGTAAAAAAAAAAAACAATTGATTTATAATTATTATCATGTGCATTAAGGTACCGCTGCGAAGCAGGTATGGGATTTAGTTCGAAGGCTTCAACGGGAAAAAAGCAATAGTGATTTAAATCCGAATCAATCGCCAGTTATCGATCAGATTTTCTTAATTGATCGATCAGTCGATTTAATTACACCAATGGCAACACAATTAACATATGAAGGTATTAATTATAAACGAAATTTATAAATGTACCTATCGATTTGTCGCTTTTTAGGTTTAATAGATGAAATATTTGGCATTAACAACGCGACAGCCACATTTCCAATAGATAATTTTCTAAATACGGACGAACGAACATCGGAATCATTGTCGGAAAGTAAAAAACAAATAATTCTAAATTCTGCCGATAAATTTTACTCGGATATTCGTGATAAAAGTTTTAATGCTGTAAGTTATTAAAAATAAATTCGCGCCTTCACCATTTTGTCACTAACCTAAGTATTTGGTTTTGGTTTGTTCATTTCGCAGGTTATTGCACAATTATCCAAACAAGCAAAAAGTATCAGTGTTCAACTGGAAAATTCCCAAGATAAATCTGTACAAGAAATGAAAATTTATGTACAACGATTACCATTACTATTGGACAATAAGAAAAAACTAGCTGAACATACAGCAATTGCTGAATGTATTAAAGAGTTTACGGATCAAAGTGATTTTTTCGATACATTAAAGGTTCGTTTGTCGTCAAAAACACATACATTTTGTCTATTATTTCGATTTTATTTTATATGTAGACAGAACAAGAGTTTTTAAGTTGTTTCGAAGTTGATAAAATCAGTTCATATATTGAAGATTTAATTGCTCAAGGTGAACCGTTGATAAAAGTGTTAAGATTGATATGTCTACAATGTATTTGTTCATCGGGAATGAAATTAAAAGTTTTGGAATCATACAAAAGAGAATTGGTTCAGGTAAATTAAAAAATATAGATCAAGTCGAGTCCAACGATTCGACAACAAAAACTCACCGAACTCCCCGCCAAATATACACTTTCAAATATTTTTCTAACAGACAAGAAAAAGTTAGGTTAGAAACATTTGGTTTGTTAAAAACCGGAGAATCATTCCAAATACAAAATGGCCGCGCGCCTAACTAGTTAAAATTTTTAAATTTTCTATTGATATAACTATGATTGTTTGATATTGCAGGTATACGGGCTAGAAGCATTACTAGCAATAACAAAACTGGAAAAAGTCGGTTATCTTAAACTCCAATCTAGTCAAAGACAGTATACAGTCCTTAGAAAGGTTTTTTATTGATCAAAATGTCCAATTTAAATACCATTTTCACATCGGTACATTTTCAGACATTAAGGCTGATTATTGAGGACACATCAGAAATTAATCCAACTGATATTTGTTATGTTCATAGTATTTATGCACCGCTCAGTGTTCGCTTAGTTGAACAAGTAACGAAAAATGGCGGATGGAAACAGTTGCACGATATTTTAGGTCTTTTACCAGGTAATAAATTATGCAGAAAGTCCGTTTGCGATTTTTTGTTCTCTCTGCGTTTTTTTTAGGTCCAACTTTAGACGAATCACCGGAGACGTCAACAAATGTTTTACAAAATAGTGATGCCCCAAAGGTGGTTTTAGTGTTTTTTATTGGCGGTTGTACATTTACCGAGGTAATTATTGAAATACGTGAATCGAATAAATTTTTTATTTCTGTATTGTTAATAAGCAGATTTCCGCTTTGCGTTTCCTATCGCAACAGGACGATTCGAATGTTGAATTTGTAATTGGAACAACCAAATTAATTAATGGAACGACATTTTTGAAATCAATTATAGAAACATAAGCGTAACATTTTTATTTTCAGAAACAAAATCTATATAAATATATGTATATTTTGTAGTATAATTTGAGGTATAACGAGGACGCTTAATGGATAAATCTTTCCAAGGCATGAATTGTTTCAAAACAGACTTCAACCATAATAAGTATAATAATCATCCATTCTAAACGTATATGATGTTTATCACTTAAATGCGATGAGATTAATTCGATTAACGCTACACAGTGATTAATTTTTTCATTCATAACCTGAAATAAGATTAATTAAAAAACCATAGAATAGCAATACTATGTTAAAATGTTAGGTTAAGTGAAAGATAATTGTATAAAAATTTAACGTTGCTTTTCTCTAGATTATTCTGTGATCTAATTGATACCTTTGTTCTTTTATTTATACAAAAATAGACGCAAACTTGATTATAGAGTTTTTCCAATTTTTCATTTTCCCAATAAAAATCGGGTGTATCCAATATATCTGATGTTAAATTCAAATAGTGTCGTAATGCGAATAATTCACCGTGTTTTTTTAGGATTTCTTCTCTGGATAGATTGATTTTTTTACCACTAAAACAAATCTGGTTATAACGAGAAACACTCGTCATCAAATTAGCAAATTTACCTTTTAAGATTTTCAGTAAATTCTTCAATTTCATTAATGTATTGTTCTAGTGATGCCTCCCATATGCCCAATTTAACCGATTGTAACATTGCATTCGAAAATGTATATTTAACTAATGAAATGTTTTCAATTTCCGAATTATTGCTAAGTACAAAATCACCATTTCCATCTAAGCAACTCGGTTTCTTTGTATCATTATGATACGTATACTTCATTATTTCACTTTCTGCTTGTATTAAATTTTCAGAATAACCATCCTCTTCATATCTACGTAGAAATGTTAATACATTTTCACTTTCCAGATCGGTTACATTCCATAAAATAACACTGCCATCTCTAAAGAAAAATATCTCTCTCGGTTCGTTATCAACTTTATATTTTGCTATCTAGAAAGAATATAATAGGAATAGATATACTAGCCGTAGATCTATATCAAATGCACATCACTACTTACCACACGAATAACTTCCTCCGTATTTGGTATTATTTGCGATTCGTATAAATCTTGTTCTTTAAGACCTTCAGCCAATTTATCTAAATCATATTTTTCAGCTGTTGCATATGCAACCACATTGAACGTATTCGATGTTGTAGATGATGATATTTCTTCTAAAGTTTTCTTTTTACGTACAGGCCGTTTTTTTAATTGAATCGATGTTACTGTATTGTGAATATTTTTTGTCGAATAAAGGCGATTATTTAAAATGATACTGTTCGGTATCCGATAGTTTTTTAAATAGTGTGTAGACTTAGATGCTAATTGATTAAGTTGCTTAGATATTAAATAAAAAAACATTTTAAAAAGTTAACACAAAATTTGAAAAATAAAGTAGGGTTATGTTCTGAATATTAAATAGGGATGAGCGAAGATAATCGATGTTCGATGAATATCGATTCGTGTCCTGACTGACAAGTGACAACTTTGAAATAATTGCCCATCTAAAGTTATTCTTTTATCTATGACATAACCTCTGCACATAACCTACAACAGTTTCCAGCCAAATTAAAAAAGATAAAAAAAATAAAGTGTTTTGTTGTTATAAAACAGCCTTCAAAATAGGTTTTATAGAGATATTAAAAAGTTTTTTGTTGCCAAAACGGATGGAGGGATATGAAGAGAATAAAAGAAATTTAGAGGAATGTAATCAAGCGCACATATTAAAATACTGGCCAACGCTATCATTCGAACAACAGAAAACATTTTTAAAACAAATGCTATCAATAGATTTTAAGGAGGCATGTTCATTATGGCAAATGGCAAGCGATAATGAACGACAACCACGTATCACAATGGATCGCATCGAACCCGTATTTGTTAAAGTAGACATCTATAGAATTCTATTATTTATTAAAAGTATTTCACTATTTGTTTTAAAATGTAGATGGAAAAATCTTTGCCACTCGGAAAAATGGAATTATGCAAAAGTAACGGTTTACATGCAATAGCAAATGGTTCAGTTGCTCTACTGGCTTTAGCTGGAAAACAGGGTTCGAATTTAGGAATGTCCTATCCAGCGGGCATGTGTCCAACAGATTTACCTTCTGGTTAGTTGTAATTCAGCATATATCGATTTTATTCGTAATTAAACTTTAATTTTGTTTATAGGCAAAACACTATTTCAAATACAAGCCGAAAGAATACGAAAACTTCAACAAATCGTTAAAGAACACACCGGTGGGTGGCACTGCGTTGATTGAATGAAAATTACGAATAAACGTTAATTGTAGGTAAAGAAGGAGTATTACATTGGTACATAATGACTAGTGCAGCTACACATTTAATAACTAAGAAATTCTTTATACAAAACAATTATTTCAATTTAAAATCACAAAATGTCACATTTTTCGAACAAGGTCAATTGCCATGTTTCGACAATAAGGGAAAGATTTTATTAGAGGAAAAAGATCAAGTAGCCACTGCTGCTGATGGTATGTATGGCATTTTTGTTTATATTGAAACTACTTGGAATCAAATTGTTTGGTATTTTCGCTTGAATATATTAAGGTAATGGTGGAATTTATCGGGCGTTAAAAACAAATGGCATTTTCGATCATATGGATAAGAAAGGTATTAAATATTTGAATATTTACGGTGTGGACAATATGCTGGTGAAAATTGGCGATCCATTATTTATAGGAAAATGTATAAAAGATGAAATAGAATGTGGTAAATCCATTCCATTCGATCGATATATATATATATATACATAAATTTCGTTTCGTTATTTATTGTAGGTGTTAAAGTTGTTAAGAAAACAAATCCAACAGAGAATGTCGGTGTTGTAGCGAAAGTCGATGATAAATTACGTATAGTCGAATATCATGAATTATCGAAAAGTATTTCATCGTTAAAATCAACAACCAAAAATAATTTAGTGTATCGTTACGCAAATATTAGTAATTATTTTTTTACAGTAGATTTTCTAAAAACTATCGCCTACGAACACGAACCGAACTTAAAATTACATATTGTACGTAAACTGTTTGCTTATGTGAGTAATGATGGTGATAAAGTACGTGCCGCCTATCCAAGTGGTGGTAAAATTGAACGATTCATATTCGATGGTATCGGTTATAGTAAGAAATATTTATTATGGAAAGTGGAACGTAGTGAGGAATTTGCACCGATTAAATATTCCGATTTACGAAATCGCGATTGTTTTCTAACAGCTAAAGAGAATCTGTTAGCGTTACATAAAAAATGGATTGAAAATAATGGTGGTAAATGTAAAGGTATCGGTTTAGAGATATCGCCATTAGTCTCCTATTGCGGTGAGGATTTGGCAAGTTTTAAAGGACAGGAATTCGTTGAAGAGGAAATAATTTTATCTGAATCAGAGAAAAGTATTATGCGATAGATATTTAAGAAATATACACATATATATATGGTATTTTCAAAAGCGAAGGACTGAACGGAAACAAAAAATTCTGAACACAAGCGAATTTCAGGAATATGATTTTTTTTTGTTTTGTTTATGTACAATAAACGGAAATAAAAGTCATTCATTTGGTGTCCATTAATCTTTATTTATTTACCTTTTTTTATTCTTTATTATTATCCTTTAGATTTTGTACGATTAAGCCTTACACAACTAAGTAATTATTACAGTTAATGTAATTTTCTTCTCACTTTATTCGACTAATTACTTGCACATAAGGCAAATAATTAATTCGTTAGTTTCTTATTAATAATAACTATAATATATAATTATTAGAGATATATTTAATAAATAATCATTAAAATTTAATGAACAAACATATTTACTGATTATATATGTCCGTTGACAGATAGATAGATGACTAACAATACATCGATCGATCTATATCGATCATTCTTAAGTTGATATTTTGTTAAATAACAAGAATTATTTCTAATTAAACTCCGTTCGTTCACATTAATTATCGGGTCATACAATTGATTTACTATCGATAAAATAAATTACATTCTAAATAGAGAGACACGTCACAGATGTCATCTGTGATCCTAAACTGATTATTTATAAAATTACATTATTAATCTACGTTTATTTAATTTCCAGTAGCGTAACATGTGTATACAGTACGATGTCTTCTTAATCTAATAAAATTACTGCATTTTTATATGTATTTAATTGATATACAAGGTAAAATCTCTTATCTAATTCGATTTACTGTTTTTGTATGCACAACCATTAGAAGAGCATTTTTTTTCATTTATTCTATTGACAATAGTATAAATATTCTTGTTTCCTAGTAGTAGAAACTTTATGTACAACTAATTGATATTCTGCAATCGATTGCTACATTTTTTTTTTGGTATTTTTAAAATATTTTTACACTATTTCCCAATCCACTACCATTTGGATAAATACGCTCTCTACAGGAAAAAAAAATTGACAGGAGAATCAGGAACATGGGACAAAAAAAAAAAAGAAAAAAACAAACAATTTTGACCAAAAGAAAAATGAATGGTACCCCGACTAGGTGTGCCTCCATTCAGTCATATTTTTTACTCTACCAGAGTTTGGCATTATAATTACGTACAGTACATTACAATACAAATAAGAATCGTAAATCTAACCTAAAATTATCTGTTATGTTATTATTATTAGTATTAACTATATAATTATAGTAAACTGAAATAAATTACTACAACTTGTGACTAAATAATTATGTATTAATGAAATAAGAACTATAAATCTACGTATGTCTAAAGTAATAATCGACTTATCATTATATTACACAAAATGATCGTTTGTCTAGCACGTCAACTTACTTATACAGCGCGCACATGCGCACATTTCTAATCTTACTCTCTATCTTTGGATAGTAAACTAAATAAACTGAGATATTCCTAACGGAATTGTTCTACTATTGTTATAGTAGAGCAATTAATGTGGACGTAGTCAGACAACAAATGAGCGCTCGCAAAAATTCACGACTATTTATAAACCGGCATAAGGGCATTTCGATTTGTTGCTACGCCACTGCATTACTATGATCTATTATAGAATTAACCTATGATGTTTCTACAACTATAATACTATCTATACTAATTGCTGATTGAAAAAAAAAAAAAACAAAAATCTAGAGAAACTACTACACAATCAATTTGGCTTTTTTTGAATCTTACACTTTTTACAAATAATAATGATAATAATATTTTAGGCTTCCTATTTTCTTCATTTTTTTTTTTTTTTTTTCAGAACTGATAATAGGGTTTAAATATTCATTTTTTTTTTTTCATTTTATGTATTTATTTGCACTTGGTATACCCGATAAAAGTTTTTTGTATAAAAAAACCTACAAAAATTCAACAATTATCAATAATATACATTTTCACAGCCTAAAAATTTAAAAAACACAAAAACTATTTTCTCTTATCAAGTAATTTATATTAAATGTGTGTTGTTCTGTTTCTTTTTTTTTTTTATTCAAATATTATACGTATTTAATATATTAATATATGAAAAATGTGTTCGATTTATTTATTATTTAAATAAAATGTGGAAAAGTATGACGCGATCAGATTAATAATTAAACCGTTTAGAAATTGACGACATGTTTCAAAAGTAAATTGACAGAGATTTGATTGACTTAAAAATGGATGCAATGACAAATGGGCGGGGCAAGGATGTAATCAACAGTATAATAATAATTGGCAAATTTCATCTGTGAAATAATTAATAACAATCATATAATAATTAACAAATTTTGTTGAGCAATTTGTTTTAACGAGATCAAAAAAATAGATCCAATAATATTATTGCTATTTGTTTGTTTTTTGTATCCGATAACAATAAAATAAACTCTAAAAAGACAACTCACAATACATGACTGTCATCAATCAAGATAGACAAAAGGAGTTCATTTTACTGCAACCAGATATACGCATTTATATCTTAATATTAGGGTTTTACCGTGATTTCGAGTCAAAATGATTTCAGCGATTATAATATTCATTTGTATTGTATTTCTAAATACAATTCGTAATAATCGAACGACCGACCGACACATTTACAAATGGTCGCGTTATTACCAAGAAAAAAAGCGCAAAAAATGCTGCTTCTATTATTATTATCACGGTTTTTTTTTTGTTTGCATTTTTCTGTGGGTGTCTTTGTCCAATTTATTATGTCTATTCCACGCTATTTTTATTAATTTTAAAAATAATAATATATAGATATATGTATATAGATATAGATAAACATATTGTAAATACATCAACTGCAATTTAAATAATATGCAGTAACAATAATCCATCTTAAATATTAAATAACAACAGCTAGTTTTTGTATGTATTTATATATAATAATAACGTCGTATATGTAGATTTTCCATTTTTTCTGTATCTAATAATATTTTACCAATAATAGACAAAAAAAAAAAAAAAAAAGAAGACTCACAGTTAACACTATTTTCTAACAACAATCATGGCAAAATCGCGCGCAAGCGCAACTAGTAATATTGTCTGACTTTTTTATTATTATTATTATTTAAAATATATCTGGGTAATTCTGAAATTCCTTTGATTGGAATCTCCTACTTTTTGCCCCCGAAAATTAAACGTTCATCATCTATCTACATATACATACTACTATTTGGAACTGCAAAAAAAAATAAATTGGACAATTTAAACTTTAAAAAACATCAACAGAAAATAATATAAATCATAATAATAATAATAATGTGTGTCTACATAGAATAATATTCCTATACTACATGTGTATTTGCATAAAGTATTTTAACTACATACACGTATGTAATAATAATAATAATAATAATAATTATCTTACCTTTATTTCAGCATGCAGGAAAAACAAACAAACAAACAAACAAAAAAAAAATGAAATACTAATCCCATTTTTCGTGTCGTTGTAGTTATCGCCATACAATGGCAATTCTCTCAAGCCAATTCAAGCAAAAAATATACAAAAAAAAAAAAAAAAACATGCAAATAATAATCGTTTTGTACACACGCATCGAATAAAACAGAGACAGCAGCAACATGTATTCTAATCGTTAATAATTTTACACTCTGTGTTATTCAATGCCCAGAGCACAATAAAAATATACAAAAAAAAAGGAATATGTCCTTTACATGGGGTGGCCAGTGGTGGTGGGGGGGGGGCACTCTTATGCATGCATATATTTCAAGGAGGATTCAATACATTGTCTATCCTTGTTAATTACATGTATATATAATATAATATGTATATAAGGTATATAATGTATATTATAATTTACAATTACAAAGAGAGAGAGAGAGAGAGAGAGGGAGAGATTTCTAGGGAAAAGTTTTCCAATGCCATTATTACAATTAATTAATTAATACACACACACACACATGCCGCTGCTAAAACGCGACAAACTGAAAAACTTTTTTTCCCCCGTTTCGTAACAACCCCGCCCTCCCCTCCTCATGATCATATACACACCTAAATTATGGTAGATAAATTTATTTACTGTACAAAAAAAAAAACGAAAATTATTAATATAGAGATAGTTTGGGGGGTTTTCGGGGCAACAATTAGTCACGCTCTAACTGAATTTAATCATTAATAATCTTATACATTAATTAGGCCAAATTACGATTAATAATATACACACCATCAAAGTGTGCCATGACATTATCATACAATAAAAAAAAAAAAAAAAGAAAATGTCATCAATTTTTCAAAGCTGACTTTAGTACCCCCAAAACGTCCTACAAATTCTATCGAAACATTACAATATTTATTTATTTATTAGGTATATCTATCCTCCTTCTAGCCGCCCTCCTCCTCCTTCACTTCCTCATTATCATCTACAGCGCATATTTTAATGAGATATAATCTAATTATTAACATTAAGGGATTTCATTTGTTCTGTTAGACCTTCATCTTTACTATTACCAGTTATTGGAGCATCTCCTGCTCCCATTTCACTACAGGAATTCGGATTTGATGTTGCTGCTGTTTGTGGTAGTTGTTGGGCAGCTAATGGCATTCGTCGTTGCGGTTTACGTTGACGACGATTTGCCAAAATATACGATCCAGTTGAATGTTGAATCTAAACAAAAAAACAAAAAAAAAACTATATGAATTTTTTCTTTAAAATCAACATAAAAACTTGTCTCGTAATTAAATCACGCTCATCAATTATTTAGTAAATATAAATGAATCTATAGTAACATATGGCAATGATCCTTTCCAATCGATTACACTAATCAATTAATTAAATATCGTACTTGTGAATTCTGATGTAAATTCGGTGCGACAGCACCATGTGGCGGTGCTAATGGTTGACGTCCCATACCATTGCCGCCGCCGCCGCCACCACCACCACGTCGATTTCCACCACCATTACTTGCTGACGAACCACGAAATTGTCGACTAGGTTGTGCCAGTGCAACCGGAACCGTATTAATCGCTACTGATGATGATGACGATGATGATTGCGATAGTGATAGGGGTTGTGGACGACGTCCACCCTGCATTGCTGCTGGATCTTTTTCTTGTTGCTGTTCTAAACTTAAAATTGATACGACTGGCGTGGCTGTTGTACGCTGTACAGAATGTTGTTCAATTGATAATTGTGATGGCGGCGGTGGTGGTGGTGGTGGTAGTGGTGGTGTTGATGTTAATACTGAACGTGGTGTAGCACTAGCACTCGGATGATCCATAAAAGTACCATCCTGAATCAAAATTACAATTAAAAATTCGAACAACTAGCGAAAATTAATTTCATTCTAACCTCACAAAATCCAAAAGTTTGCATTAAACCACCACCATAATGATTTACTGGTCCATGAAGGGCAATAGGTTCAAAACTACCATCTGCTCCTGTTGCTGATGTATACAAAGGTCCACCAAGACTAATCGGTTCTAAATTGGCTGAATGAAAAAAAGCGGTGGGATGATGAGGAGGAGGCGGCGGTGGTCCAGGTCCATACATAACACCATCCGGTGGAGGTACAGATGGAATATAACATGTTGGTGGTCCACCACCACCACCACCACCACCACCACCGCCGACTCGATGATTATTCGAATTTGTCGAATCACCAGAAGGAGGACCACCAATTATATAATGCGGTGCACCATTCGATGTTGTTACATTCGCATTTACACCGTACGGATATTCACACTAATATCAAAAAAAAAAAAAAAAAAAAAAAAAAACAAAAAAGAAATTAGTTATGCAACTGAACAATCGTCGCAGTGTCATTGAAATAAATAAATAAATCAAGTGTATATTTGGCGGGGAGTTCGGTGAGTTTTTGTTATCGATTCGTCGTACGATTTGATTTGATATTATTTATTTATATATAGTGATAATAATACCATTATATTAATTTGTTATAATTTTAAATTTTATAACCCCATTTCACCGGCGAATCTACAGAAAACTCCCCGCCGAATATACACATCGAAAAATAAATAGAGAAAAAAGAGGTTAATAACAAGAGCTGCTTAACAATTTGAAAATGTTCAAAACAAAATGGCAAAACAAGATAAAAGGAATAATTTATAAATGTACAATAGATAAATATAATAAAAATATCGTACAATTTCTATATGCAGCATAAATCTACGTGAAAAAAAAAAAAAAAAAGACATCTCTAATAATAAAATGAATACGTACGTAAAAATCTAGTGTGCCAAGTTTAGAAAAAAAAAAAAAAGAAAAACAATTAAATTTCGTGGTGTTGTGCAACTACTCCTACTAATAATAATAATAATAATAATAAAGCCGACTAATCAGTGTAAACAACAAAAAAAAAAAAACCAAAATGAAATGGACATCAAAATCGAACCTCAATATTGGAGTTGGGATGCCGATGCTGCTGCATCTAACAGCACATAGGCTTGTGCCGTTGGTGGTGGTGGTGGTGGTGGATACAAACCAGCCACTGCACATTCCAATGGACCCGCTAGGGCCTGAGCGGACTGCAAGAGGTGTACAAGAAAGAGATGGAGAAAGAGAGAGAGAGCGAGAGAGAGATAACACATATATTCGATCCGACATCATTTCTTACAAACTAGTATTGATTTAAATCATTTTAAAAGTGTGTATTTATGCGGGTGTGTGTGTGTGTGTGTGTGTGTGAAAACTTTATGGACACATATTGGTACTTATTTTTTAACTGTCAAATGTTAATAATTTCGTAGTTTCAATTCTCTGCCAAGTAAGATCAAATTGCTGTAGATTTAACAAAAAAGTTTGTACATTATTTTATAATGTTACTACTTTCTTTTTTTCTTTGTGAATTTTTTTATTTTCAAATTTTTCAACTTACCGGAACCATTGTGGGATACTGTTGGGCAATATACATTGGCTGGAACATCATTGAAGCATAAGCAGCTGATGGTTGCGGTGGACCAGTTTGTGCTGGAAACATCGGTGGACCTGCTAATACAACACCTTCTATTATAATACTAAATATATACTATAATACCATTTCTACAAATGGAATAATAAGAAATGACCACACCAGATTGCCACTAGATGGCGCGCTACTATCAATTGAAACTACGTTTTTTCATAGTACCTACCTTGATAAATTGTCGTAGACTGTGTGTGTTGTTGATCTTGCTGATGATTAGCTTGTGATACTGTTGGTTGAGCAGCTGCAGCTGAACCAGCACCAACTAATGGAGCCGATGTATAATATGGCGGATTGAAAAAATGATGTGGTGGTGCAACGTAAAATGGCAAATGTTGTGGAATACCACCACCGGAACCGCCACCAGCACCACCACCAGGATGATGATGATGACTGATTGGTGCGGATGAACGTCCATCGATACCGCATGGCAAATGAGCATCAAACGGTATGGCAGTAACAGTTGGCCGTGAAAATGGTTGTTTCTTAACCGCTCTAGCGATATTTAAACGTCGTTCACGTAACACAACATTGTTATGTGCTAGAGCTTGATTTGTATCATTCTGTATGATATATATATATATATATATAGAAAAAAAAAACAAAACAAAACAAACAAATAAATACAAATGGAATTATAAATATAAAGTGATGTAAATCAAGACCTCAGTTTCAAATGTTATGAAACCATATCCTTTAGACACTCCAGCACGGTCTACAATGATTTTGGCCGCTTTCACATGACCAAAAACTGAAAACAATTCCAATAATTCCGCTTCTGTCGTATTAGTTGAAATACCACCGACGAATATTCGATTTGGTATCACTGTACCTGCAAATAACATTCAATGTCATAGAAATGCACATATTTCAATGGAATGAAAATATTTTACCAAATTTTGGAAATGGCGGTGGACTAGGATGCGCTGAAGCACAACCCGATGTACCATTCTGAACTGGTGTAGCCGCTGGTGTTGGTACACCTGATGATGAACTACCACCGGACATACCACCACCACCACCACCACCACCACTATTACTACCACTACAAACTTTTTTCGGGCCACTTCCATTACTTTGGACGGCATTTACTTGGGATTGATGTTGTTGTGTCATAATGGCGGCGGCGGTGGTGGTTGAACCACTATTGGACATGACTATTCTTCCCCCAACTATTTCTGTAAAACAAATTAAATTTATGTCAGCTAATCAATTTATTGTGTAAGATGGGTTTTGGCATTTTGTCATTAATTAAATCACGATTAATACTAAATGTAGTAGAAATTGTCTAAAACAAAAAGCATCTAATAAAAAGTACCAGAAGCGAATGCTTTTTTGTGATTTTGCATTTTTCTTAAAAATTTGACCTACATTTAATGCCCCATATTACTTTCAACAACAGATATTCTTTTTTTTCTTTATCATTTTACTCAATGGGACACAGCACAGAATGCAAGCGGATCTGGCTACTTTCACTTTGTTTAAAATAAATCTACTTAATTAATCTATTTGGAAGAGAAAAGGTTAAAAAAAAAATCAAATTTTTACAAAATCCTCAAAATTTTGCAAAAACAAAAATCTCAATCAACAAAGAATTTGGTTTCTAGTGGTATTTTTGGTTAAAAAATTCTCGTAAGGGTAAATAAAACAATGCACCAAAAAATGAAAAGGAAAACACTGCAGTAAAATTGCGGATATGCAAAAATAAGCTTTGTAACGCAAAACAAATTGATTAACAGTGTATTAAAATAGTGCTAAAGAAAAGCAATTTTACCTTAAATATATTGTGCCTTTTCACAAACATTGAAACAATTAAAAAGACTTTTTAATTAAATAAAATTAAAACGCGATTCCTCTCTGTCGAGACTGGACTATGTATATATCTCCGCCGTTTAACTGCCGATAAAATGGCGCACACCAATCGGACGTCTTCAAAATGTGACGTAACCTAGGAAAATTATTAATGCTACGTTGCCAATGTAATTAGATTTATTTAGAAATGGGATATTATATTACTAACAAATAATTATCATGAATGACTGAATAACTGCATTAAACAAATTGAAAACTTTAAAAAAATATACACTTTCGAAATTTGAAGCAAAGGTCTAACGAATTACTAATAATTCTATTTTGTAAATGTTAAACAATAATAATATCATTAACCTCTATCTTACCTAAAAAGCAAAAATAAACAGTTTCTATAAAACTTCTTGAATATTAATCTTTCAAATTTAAAGTTTATTAACGTAAACTCTAAATAAAAACATTTTTTTGTCATATAATGCTATTGAAAAAATCGAAAAAGCATTTTAAAAACGAAACTGCAAAAATCAACAAATTCAAAACTGTCAATTTTTTCAGAGCACTCTATGCCGTAGATGAAAAAAGTTCGATTTTCAACAAACTTTTATTTTATCTATATAGATAAAAATTGAAATTAAATCTATTTTTATGTATTTGGGAAAAAGGAAAAATATATATTCTACAGTCTATTTTTCAATTTAATTTAATTATTTATTAATTTATTTGTGTATCTTTTGTTGCCTAAAACTACTTGATATGGTGATTATCCCGATCATCAAACGCCAGCAACTATGTTTTTACTTTTTAAACGTTAAATTGTGTATTTTCTCAGCGTTGATTTGTTGATTGCAAATTAAGATATTGATTTTAATAAAATTTATGAGTTTCTTACTTTCAAATCCCTCCTTAGTTTCATTACAACCAACTTGCTGTTGCCAACACAATTGTTTAAATTTAACGATCACTTATATTACAATAAGTAAGGTCCGACTCAATCATACAACGGGCAACATTTTTTAAATAATGTAACCATGTCTTTATCGAGTATTAGCCATAAAAATTAACTAGATACGTATAATTAAGTGATATTAACAATTTAATTTAACACAGTGACTTGGCGACAAACGTGCTGTAGTTTTTGATTGGCTAGGTCAAGGACACGCACAAATATGGCGACTGTAGACTCGACTACACTAGTGCTGCCGCAACGAGCGGCAATTCAAAATTCGTAAATATGTACGTACAATAGTATCTGAAATCTGTAGATGGCCTGCTGCGATTTTTGGATTTAATTTAAAAGAAATTCACTATATTTTCATAAAATTTTATTTTCCTACAGTTCTTATTATAAAAGATTTTTAATCTTTAATATATTCGGGCCGCGAATTATCTTAAAATGTAGGCAACCCGAATTTCACTATTATTTACCGTTCATTTGACACTTGCTGTTTTCACTTATTGACAATTGTTGTAAAACATCAACAACAAATAATCTGTTTAGTTTTTTTAATTATTTAATAATTCAAAGAATCTATTTGAAAATTAGTGTATTTTCTACTATAATGTTTGTTTGATCGGATCAAACAATTATACGTATGCGTTTACTAAAAGCATTCAATCAAACACTGAACATCTTTTAAAATTGAACACCTGTAGCAGCACAAATTAATGGCGCCATTTTAATCTACAACTGTTAATAGTATAAACAACATGAGTGATTTCGTATACGAATTGTTTTCGTTTATTTCTACTAGATACATGTATTAAATGTAGAATATTTTATTTATGAAGTGAGTACAATTTGAAATTACGATTGTTTTAATGATATTCAATGGATTTTTTTTTTAGATGGATTGCACTCCAACAAAACAAGCAAACCATTGTGGTGGTTTAACAACAGCATCACCATCATTTTATATACCAAGAATATATAAAAGTACACCAAATACTACTACTGCAGCAGCGGCAGCGGCAGCAGCAAATGATGTATCATATCTATTTGATGAAAGTTACGATGAGAAAAGCTCTCAATACGAATTACCAGATGGGATAAACTCATCAGCAGTACAACAGCAATCATCAAAAACATTAAACGAAAGTTTAACTAGTCAATTAAAAAATATAAACATCGAACGAAATATAATTGAGAATCCGGATAATGAACAATCAACAACGAAATATTTAAAAAACAATAATTCGGAAAGAATTCAAACTTCACCATCAACACCAGATTTCTATCTGGTCAAATCGGATTATAGTAATAGAAAATCGAGTAGTGGTTTTAAGAAATTCTCACCACAATGTGGTATAGCGTCACCGGTTAAAGAAATTTTATATCCCACATTGGTACCATTAGAACCATTAAAGAAACCATTGACGCCGCAGAAATTTAAAAATAAATTAAATCGTATTGGTCAGAATTGGAAACCATTTGGTCATGGCAAAACATTTACAAAGCACAATTATCCATCACTACCACCAATTACGAAAATTCTAACCGTTGATGTTGTCATGAAGGAATTATTCAGTTATTTAACTGATAAGGAACTGTTCCGATTTGCGATGGTTTCAAATGGATGTCGGGATGCGCTATTGAAAAATAGCAAAGCAAATGAAAGGTTTGATTTCAATTAATTGTTGTCGAAAGTTAATTGATTAAGTAATGAATGTTTAGGTATCAAAACTATAAAAAAATTTACAAAACTGAAAAGGAAAATTATAAAATCACACCGCCGGCCAGTCCACAAAACGAGGGTTCAATGAGTCCAACAAGTCGATTGTATCACGAATTTAAGGAAATTGGTAATAAACTAGTGTAGTAAAATTGATGAAAGCAATTGATAATAATTTCGAATTTTTTCCAGGAAATTGTTTAAGTCAGGAACAACTAATGTCGAAATGTATTAAATGCGCGAAACCATCGATTATAGAAAAATCGATAGCTCAATGTACAGCTGATCGTTGCGGGTACATTTATTGTACAAAATGTTTTAGTTCATCGTATTCTCCACATAAATTTTATGACAAGTATGTGCAATATTAATTCAAAGTAGTAGTGGAAAATTGTTGGTGGAAGTACATTTTTTTTTTTTTTTTTTTAGATGCCAAGGTTTTACATTAGGACAACAAACTGATATGAAAGTGCGTGGAAAATTAGAAGATTTAAGTAATTGTTCACCAGACGTGAGTGGTTGTAATAGTAGTAGCACATCAATGTTGAATAGTCCGGCAAATAATCATTTCTTTTCAACATCGAGTTTATTTAATTCATCAGGTAACCTAGTAATGAATAATATATCTAGATTCTAATTCCGTTTCATTCTTCTTCTTTTTTCCATTGCAGGTTATTACTCAGGTTTTGAAACATCACACACATCCGTTTCAGTTCGAAGGAATTTGAATAAAACATTTAATAAAAATGACATATCGCCATTCGGCAATGGCAAATCGCAGAAGCCATTGTTCGATAGTAATCGATCATTTACAATTATTAACAATGAATCGAAAATGCGTGTAAATAATCAACGGCGGTCTATCAATTTTGTACCTGTTTTATCGAATGGTGGTCCAAAATTTAGTTCACAGGTAATTAAAAAATCAGTTGCCTGTTTTTAAATTAATAATACAATGTTACTGGGTCTAAATAAGGTTATGTATAATTTTTTTTTTTTTTTTAGATAATTGATCCACCGTCACCACCAAACCAAATAAAATCTCACGTAACGTGCTCGAAGCAAAGCAAAAGAATGTTGAAAAGATTAACGAGATAAATAGTTGCCTCAACTATGTCTATATTATTTTATTCTGTGTATGTGATGGCTACTTAACATTTCATATTATTATTAATTTTGATTAGTCTTATTTAATATCTATGTATTGTACCGTTATTATTATTATTATTATTTTTCTTTTAAATTTGGCTGTTTAATCACATTGTAGAAAATGTTGCAGATCTAGTGTGATCTGTTTAATTGAAACAAAATTCTTTCACAATAAGTAGCTAAAATCTGCGATGACATGACAAAACAAAAGTTTAGTTCCAATGTGAAATGAGTAAGTTCATTCTCATGATTGTTTTGAACTGACATTGTGAGTATTTGTGAAAAGTTGGAAAATCGCCGTTTTTCTTTGTACGTAAATGTATTTTCAGGCTATTTTCTGTACTTGTTAGTATTTTCTTTTTGTACTTTTAACAATGTCCTGTTAGTTGGTAGTTTTTATTCCTAGTTTACACATTCCTACGATTACTTTTATAATTGATGAATAATAATCTTTCTTTATGCATTTGTTTTATTTAATAATTTATGGTTTAATATATCAAGAATTATGGACACCAATTAATCTATTCATTAAGCATAGCTTTATGCAGTGAAATCTGTAATGATCGCTATCAGTGTAGCTATTGTATAATAGATGGCGTCACATAAATTTTTATGACACAATAGTTTGGCTGTGTGAAGTAAACTAGTGTCATTGTTTATTTATTAATAAAAAATGGAAATTAAAGAAACTCACAAAAAGTCCTTACAATTATTAAATACAAACATATTTAACGAAGAAAAATTGAAATTATTATTAACATGCTGCTGTAATTCATTATTAAATAAAAAGTGTACGGTAAATATTCAAATTCAAATAGCAACATTTTTTCAAATAAAAACTATTCTAGCTACTTCCAATTTATTTCATTCAAATAGCACACAAACTAAAGAAGTATATTATTCAATTCTGTACATATTAACGGAATACACGCGTCATAATCGTTCCCAAATTGATCTTATTCAATTTTTACTGAATGAATGTAAATTATCAGAATCGATTGCAAAAACTTTTGGTGTATATTATCAGGAACATTTTAAACAGATACGAAAGGAACTGTTAAATATTGGTAGTGATTTACCATGTATTACTGATGTTAAATGGAAAATCGATTATATGGCGAATGTATGGATAAATTTTGTATACATACGTATTCTGTGCAACTATCATTTGTACACTGTGATATTTTAATTTCAGGTAAACGGACCGATATTTCGCGTATTCCTAAAAACTGAAAAATACGACGAGATCGAGCGACAATCGAAATCCGAATACGTAGAATTTTCCTGTACAAATGACGAATTTCAAGATTTACTTTATAGATTAAAAGACGCTCTTCATCATTGTGAGAAATTATCAATAGATGCTCATTAATTAAAGAGATAAATACTTATAAGTAAAATAAAGAAAATACATACATACCTTTTTTATTATTTAATTAATAAATTTACGAAAAATGTTAAGTTTGATTTTTTTTAATATGTCACTGAATTCGTGTATTCTTATTTTAAGAAATTGCATTAAACAAATCAATCATTTTTTTTATATTTACAATGCAAATATACATAAAAAAAATATAATTTAAAACTGGACAATAATTAGCTAGTATTAATAATAATATAAGAGCAGGAGGTATCGACTTTATACAAATTATTTGATATATTATCAAATTAATTCTGAAATTGTAACAAATCATCCACAATTGTTAAGAACAAATCGAATTTGCTCCAATTTTTTCTGTGTGTATGTGTGTAGTATTATGTTTATATTAAAACATAAAATACGAGTTTATTAATTAAGAGTACCTCTACAGGTAGAAGCACCACACAAACATGTAATTTTGTCTTCTTCAATTGGAAATTTATAATCGTATGTAATTTCCTCGTTTACGCCAATTGGCTGTTTTGAGTAGATCACAATTTTCTTTTGAGACTCGATTGTTATAATTTTTGCATAACAATTAGGCTAGAAACATATCAAATTAGTTTCAAGGTCAACTTGATTTTTATGTGTTATAATAAATAATTGTTAATATATATCTAAACTTACATTACAACTGTGATTAATGAACCTGGCCAGGTTGCCACATTTTGTTGCATCGATAATATTTTCTAAATCTATACGGAACAAATACGAACTACCAATGCCAGTTGCTTCATATTTGCGTTCTCTTAAATCGGCAACACTGTGCCGTACCATTTGGCCAACGTATTCAATTACCTTATCAATGAATTTATTAATACACAATCATATATATTTTTTTAATAAAGATAAAATACCATTTCATCAGCAGCAATTGGTTCCATTGCAAATAGGCCCCAATCATGTATAGCTGATTTGGCAAATTTCAATTGTTTCTTTCTAAATTTCAATTGATTGAATTTCAGTAAATCGGAATCGGTAGCTGAACCGAATGCAGTTAATAAACGTCTTTGATTTGATCGTGCTTCTCTTGATAAACCCACTAATTAAACAATAATAATTATTTTTAAATCTGTCTGTGTACGTAGACAGGGATACAGCCTACCTTGTTTATTTGTTGCATTTGATGATGACATTGTAACAGCGTGAGCTTTGGCATGATGATATTTATATCGGGATTTTTCACGTGCTGACATTTTATAATAACCTTCAGATCTGGCACAACCTGTACGTGTAACAAATTAAATTTATTATTATTGATTCAATTCTATACGAAGGAAATCTCTGAACACGAATAGCACATACCTGTTGCGTGAACTCTTTCCTCGCGTTTTCTTCGTTTTGGTGGACTAGAATAGAGATCGGTTACACAATGATCGACCCAATGTGTATCATTCAACCAATAACCCATTGTATCATCTGACAGTAGTTCTTCATACGATTTTTTAATATATTCAATATCTTCCTTATCAATACCTAAATGGAAATAAAATTATTTTTCCGACTATGAAAAAATGCGCCTAGTTTCTAGTTTCGAAACGTATCAGGGCATCGAGATGATATTTGTATTTAAAACAGTAATTGGCAATTACCTTTTGTAAGAAATTCAAACAAAACACCAAATTCAGACATTTCATCACGTACTTTATGTAAAATGTTTTCGTGCGGATTGTAATATTCCGTAAGTTTTCCATATTTATTGAATTGCTCGTTATGATAGAGATTATTTTTCGTTTCTTGTGAACGTTTTCGTTTCTTTGCTCGTGGTGGTTTTGGTAATTTTTCCTAAAAAACAACAAAAAAAAAAAAGTAATACTGACTGATCTATCGTTAAAAGTTGGGTTATGTTTATAGCAGCAGCCATTTGCACTGCAGTTAAAATAAACACAAAGTTTAACGATGTGTATATTCGGCGGGGAGTTTTCTGAATATTACGGCGATGAATTTGTACATTAAATAAGGTAAAAAAAAATTAAATTTAAAATTCTAACAAATTATTATAATGGTACTATTATCAATGATACCATAATATCATTAATATATATATATAAATACCAAACCAAATCAAATCCTATACGATTCGGCAAAAACTCACCGAACTGCCCGCCAAATATACACTTTCAAAGTTTTTTCGTTTTTGTTCCATATAAATTACATTGTAGCTATGGAAATTAATCTACGTTTCAACTTGATTTAATCAAACTGGCGCAAATAGTTTCCAATTACTAAATAAACATACTTTTTTCGGTTTAACTCGCACTATTGGTGAAGCTGCTCGAGTAACTTCTGCCTGTTTTTCTGGTTCAGCTATCTGCTCTTCATCTAGTGGTAGTGTTGTTGTTGCTGCTGCTGCTGGTGGTGGTGTGGGTGGTGATGGCAGTAGCGGTGGCGGTTCTTCTTTATTCGTATAGCCGTGATCATGTGCAAATACATCGTCATATATTTGCGATTGTTGTAGCATATTTTCCTTTTCCTCCGGCCTTGATATACAATACGAATGTTCAATAGCAACCTAAAAAAGCAAAAAAACAATTCATTAACGAATCTAAAACGAAATTCGAAGCACATTTACTTGACTTAGTGGACTGTCAATATCAAATAATTCACCACTTTTCTTTAATACTGTGGCAACATCTTGCTTGTTAGTCGGTTCCTTTTCATTTAGCTGTAATACCACAAATTAAATTTAAAAAAAAAAAAGAAAAAACTTCAGCAGCATAACGAAAAATACTTGTGTTTCTCTTAAAATTTCCGGTTCAGTTGCTAGTGCTGGTATTTTATCTACAGATGTAATTGATGGTGGCTCTGGATTACGAACTTGTTTCAAAAGGGCATCCCGTTCCGCCTCTAATTCTTCTAATGTTTTACGTTCGATTGACGATTTGATTTCTGTAATTTTAAAATCAATTTAAATCTCTTGTCGCAACTATTGACAATCGAAAATTTCACCTTCATCCGTATCATCTAGTTCTTCTTCCATATACTTTGAAATTTTAACCGGAATAGTTTTCTCATCGATTTGTTTTTTCTTCGTTTTCTTTGTACTTACTGATTTTTTCTTATTATTTTCATTTTTTCGTATTCGATTTAATGTTTTCTTTTCGTCTGCCTCGTGTTGTTTTCTTAATGTTTCCTCTGCTTCACGTTGCTTCTTTTCCATTTCTTCTTGTTCTTTTTTTCTAGTCAATTCCGCTTCAGTTTCTCGTTCTTTTCGTTCTTTTTCAATTTGTTCCATCCATTCATCATTCATACGTCTACGTTCTAATAATATACGTTCTGTATCGCTTAGATCACTATCGGTATCATATAAACTAGTATAACTTAATTTTGCTTTTGTACTTGCAATATCTGAAGGTTTCGTTTCAATTATTGGTGATGGGAATTCATCTTCGATGTCTGCATCGATCTGGAAATTATTCGTTTTGTCAAATTAAATTGATTAAATTCAATTTTTTTTTCGTTTTGAATTTTACCTCCATCGGCATTGGTGTTTTACTTCTTTCGGTCGCAATTTCATCATCAACAAATCGAATAGTTTCAGATGGCTTCGCCTCGTCTTTCTTATCACGTTCCTTCTCTTTTCTAATAAACAACTTAATTCTTAATCTATCGATTACAAAGTATATTTATTATCATATAACAGGTATACCTGTTAATTTGTTTGATCTGTGTATCAGAATCATAACTAGATTCATCCTCAGCACTCGAACTACTTTCATCATCGTCTGAACTAAAACCGGAACTTGAACTTGAACTGCTCGAATAGATTTTCCTTTGTTGATTTCGATCAATTCGACGATTTTGCTGATGATGATCCAAGATAATATCATCATCATCATCATCGTCATCGTCATCAGGTCGTACAATTTCCTCTTGATCGGATAGTAAATCTTTTGATTCGTCATCTTCATCTTCAATTGGTACAGGCGATGGGATTTTTTTCCGTCGAAAACTTGGCATTTTTGGTAATGACGCTCGTAAACCGAGACCTACACGTACAGTGAATTGAATAGAAAACATATAATTGAATATTATTCTACAGATTTATTCGAGTTCTTTACCAATGGTATCATAATTGCCATAAATATCAGCGCTTTGTTCTAAAAATGTATTAATATTGTCTTTTGTTGATATTGTCGATTTCGTTCCAGTAAAATCGCCTTTTGCTTGCGATAATTTCGTCGATTCATCTTCCCACCTTAAAAATTATTCATTTATTAACAAAAAGGATTTTTTTTTTTTTTTTTTGGTTTTTTTAACGAGCCAAAAGTACAACGATTAGTTTTTAACAAGTTGGCCATGGAAATGCTAGTTAGGCAACCAACAAAATCTTTAATTTACACAACAGCCTATACCGTTAAATTAACATGTATACTTAAGAAAAATATTAAAAATTAAGTATTGGTTTGTTTGTTTTCTTTTTTAAATTCCTACCAAGTTTCAAACGATTTGAATGCGGTCATTTCAATCATTTTCTTATTGAAATCCTTTTTCAAAATATTCTTCAATTCCTGCGTAACTTGTTGTACAACCTCATTAATTGTTGCCGTATATGGATTATCCTTATCTGAACTGGTAAAACTATTTGTAAGAAAACCACTGGGAACAACCGAATGATACGGAAATCCGTATGGTGTATTTGGTGCTGTTGCTGTTAATGGTTGACCATGAAACGATGGATGATGAAAATATGATGTTGTATACGCTGGATACGGTGATGTTTGATGTGGATGTGGTGGTCCATATTGAAATGTTGTTGTTGCTGCTGCTGCTGCTGCTGTTGTTGGTGTACGCCAATCGTATGTTAGAGGATGTGGTCCTGCTGGAATTGTATAGATACCGGCTGGTTGACCAGGATAACCTACAAATAGAAATGTGTATTCTTAGGATAATGGCATGGCAACCAAAAAACTCTATATAAAATTAACGAGACTATTCTATAGGTATACATATATGTACCTGGATAAGCTGAATATCCTGGATACATTCCAGGGACATGACTGTACGGTGGTGGTGGTGGTGGTTGTACCATTGTTTCCGATGGTGGTGGTGGTTGGGGTGGCGGTGGTTCAGATGGTGGTCGTGGCGGTGGTTCTAGCTGGCCCTTTTATTTGAAAGAAATTTAAAAAAAAAAATCAATTCACAATGTTGATTGCGATTAATCAATCGGTCTGTCTCACTTCTTCAATTTTCATATCTTCAGTACTACTCAAACTTGACATACTCATCCTATCATCATCTTTATCCTTATTATTATTATTATTAACACTCGTATTAATATTATCGAATTTAAATTCATTTTTCAAATCTTTCTTATCAATTGGACTGTAATTCTTTTCGCCTGTTATTAATAGTTCATCTTCACTCGACGAGATGTCACTACCTAATTTATTAAAATTGTCCTGCTGTCGTTTGTTCAGTAGTAATAAGGTGATTTGTTGTGATTCTTTTTCTTTGGCAGCCAATGCCTAAATGCGAATTATGATTATTGAATCGTTTCGATTTTAATTACTTTTTATTTACCTGTTCAATTTTTTGCTTAAAACACGATAAGTAAATCTCTTCGGTTAGAAATGGAGATGGGGGCGTTGAAAGTGGTGGCAGTTCTTCTTCTTCGACAATTTCATCATCATCATCATCATTGTCATTGTCAGATACGATTTTAGATGGCGGTGCCATCGGATTGATTGCCATATCACTTAATGATATACTAGATTTATCTAATTAATAATTCAATAATAAATTAATGTGAATGCCACGATAAGAATACAAATTAGATACAAAAACTTTTGCAGCTGATCATCAGCCAGTTAATTTACCATCATCATCACTATCAACTATTGGCGCAGCAATTGTCGCTAATTTTGGAATATCTTTCGATAGATCTTTATTACTCTCGTCGTCTGAATCGATGCCTAATGCAAAAAAAGCTGGCGGCATTGAACCCGGTCCTTTTTCCAAAAGCATAGCGATTCTTGTGTCCAAATCCAGTGGCTTATCACCATCCATCTAGAAAATAAATCAAAAATCAACGAAACATTCCAAACAGAATCATTCACAAGTCGATTTTACTTTTTCTTGATTTTTCACATCTTCAACACCACCACTACTTTTATTATTATTATTATTATTATTACTACTACTCGAATTCTTCATTTCTTCTTTTTTCTCTTGATTTTTTCGATCTTTTTTATTTTGTTTCGATTTATCTTTTAACTGTTTCTCTTTGTCGACATTTTTTTTTGTATCACAGCTATTCCATTTGGATGATGATGATGATGATGTGGGCGTGGTTTGATCTAATGATGATGATGCTAAAGGTGGCCATGGTGGTGGTGCTGGTGTAACAGATGGCGCTACAATTGCTGCTGCTGCTGCTGTTGGTATTGGCCAAGTTGGAGGCGGAGCTAAATGAGCTGCAGCAGCAGTAGGATAATGTGGGGGCGGAGCAAAGGGCGATGGATACGTTGCAGTGGGCGTTAATGATGGTGTGCAACTCATTGCTGTGTGATAATCGTATCTGAATTAAAAAAAAAAAACAAATTAAAATACTCAAAACTGGACTAATTAATTGTCAACTAGTAAAACATATTTAATGTGTTTACGTTATGGGTGTGGTGCCAGTTGATCCAAATGTAGTTGAAAAATCGCTGGGCGTATGGGTGGCATAGCCCATATCGCTACTACTGGACGTGGAAAAATCACGATAATTCCTTGCCGATTCATATCGATCCCTATCCCGATTTCGTTCGCGATCTTTTTTCGATCCACGCGAATACTCTTCAACATAATCATCCAATGTTTTCGAATAATGCGATTTTGAATCTTTACTTTTCGATTTCGATGATGACCTGTCAACAGTCAGATCACCTGTCTTTGATTTATATCTTGATGATGAATGCCTGAATTTGAAAAGAAAAATACATTTATTTATTTATAATTTCAATATTAATTTAATTAAAAAATTGAAATATAGAATAAATACGTTTCTTCTTCATCTTGATGTTTATCGATCACGGGCAATTCTTTTTTAGGTGGCGTTTCCTCAACTAGTGTCACTGGAGGTGGCACGATCGATTTCTTTTTATCAACAGTTAACAATTGAAATTGTTCTTTACATTTCTGTCCGAAAGCATCTAGAAACACTTCTAAAATCTTTCCCATAACACTAGTCTTATTTAATTTCTCTACACATGTCTTTGCTGCTTTTTCATCTTCAAATACCACCCTACTTATACCTACAATTCAATTAATTACTTTCAATTATTATTACACATGTATCTGTGACATGCCTAAATGTTTATGAGACAATGGATGATAGTAAATAAGCAGTTCTTCAATGACACCAAATTTCTGTACCATATCTTTTAAAAATTGTTTATCAATATTGTCGTTCAGTTGAAATATGGTAACTTCTCTAGGCGGTGGTACGCCCACATATTGCGTATCGATTTTAAATCTAAAAAAAAAAAAAAAAAAAAAATTAAACTAATACTTTTCAGGTAGCACCTGTATTAATACGATATTAATATCGATCGCTCCCTCGTAGACAAATCAATGGCGTCAAAATAATGTGTCATGCTGTAATTTTGGGTTAATATATTTATTATTTATTTTTTACATAGAAATTTGCTTAAGACTAAATTTAATTCAACAGCATTTGTATAGAAAATGTGCAAAATTCGCTTTTGCACAAATATCAATCAGTTTTTAGATAGAAATATTCTAAAAAACTTTAGGTAAACAAATGGCTGCATTCTTTTGTTTAAAATTTGAAAACATATGAGAACAATAGTTCAAAGTTTTCGTTAGAAATAGTTTAATTTTGTTGAGAATCAGGCTAATTATCATTAATATCGATAATTCATTAGTAATTTGTCGAATGCGAGGATGTTTTTTAGCGAAATTTCTTATGAATAAATTTTTGCAATTTTTTTCTTGTTCGAAAGGTGTTTTCATGCCTTTCTCGTTATTTCGGGATTAGAACAAATGAATCTTGGACTATAAGCTTTCCTAATAATATGTAATATTTGTTTCAAAGAAAAAAAAACAATAGGAAAAATTTCAATATTACAAATAGTGAGGTTATGTTTGCACTGGTAAACTTGGAATTGTTTATATTTTCATTTTAACTTACAATCGAATAGATTGTAAACGCTATCAACATTATTTATTTATTTGAAATTTTAACATTTCACATAATTACGCTTTATTTAGAAAAAAAAAGTACTCTTATTAAGTGTGTGCATATGATTATTTCACTTTTTCTGTTTTTTTGTATTTTACAGATACATTTCAAATTTGAATCACACAGATCTCGAAAGAAACAAGTTCTTACCGTGGAACTGGCAGTTCTTCCTCCTTACGTGGTCGTAATCTGGTTAAAGCTGATCGTGGATCGCGTAATGTAACCACCGTATATTTGCCATTATCATTAGGAACAATACCATCGTAACGATAAAGTTTTGTTGAACCTTTTACTAAAAAAGGATCCACTAAAAGTTTGTAATTTTTTTGTTTGCCACCTCCTTGTTGTTGATGTTGTACAGCATTGTTATGTGTATGTGATTTATGGTCCATACCATTCATTTTCTATATGAAAAACACCAACAATTTGATTTCACATTTACGATTTATGTGATACATCAATGTTTTATGCTGCTTACCCTTTATTAATTACTATCGAAATTATTCGATAAATATTATATGAAACAAGAGACAGGTCGAAATGAACGAATGGGATCTTCTCAACTTGGATCGAATGTGGTCGGCAACGGCATAATTTTCTCTCAAACAATTTCTATTGGGAAATTTAAATGAATGATTAACGAATCTATTGTATGTCAGAATATAATTTTTAAAGGTACGTAAATACGGTTTTTTACAAATTATTTGAAGAGCTTCAAGGATTACTAGATAATCTAACCTTGCTTTATTGAAAAATAAAATAATACTGATTTTCACACACAGCTGTCATGTCATGTTTCCAAGTGCATGGGTGGTTGCAAACATTTCGTATTTCTATTAATCAAGTTTTCAATTTTCTATTGAAATCAAATAAAAAAAAGTGCAAAATTACATTAATAATCTAGCAATTGTATTATTCATTTACAGATAGAATTTTCCTAAGAAAAATATCACAAATTCGTTAATCGAACGTGAAAAGGATATTTTATTTCCAACTTTTCATGTTGACCTCGTATTTTAATCAATTGACATTTTGATAATTTTCTTTCATTTACGCAGGTTACGTAAAGCAGAATTTCATTAGGCTGGTTTTGTTGCAATTACATCAATTTATTCTTGCAAAATGTTTTTCGATAAGATTCTCTCTTATTTACCAAAAATTGCCGTTGTTAAAGCTGATGATGAAGAGGCTGAATTAGTTGATCCACAACAAACTCTAAGGGTAAGCTATCATAACCCTACTTTTGCTCGATAGCACCAAAAAAAGTTCGTATTTGCATTAATCTCGCGAGGGTGTTGTGTAATCAATAGTCTTTTTTTCTTCGATATAATCGTAACTCTCTCACACATTGATAATCATTTTTTAGGCACAATGTTTGGAAAGTGAACACTGCAAACATTTAAATGAAAAATATCAGACGTGCAACGATAGAGTGAATTCGAGAAGCCGTACAACGGAAAATTGTGTTGAAGAACTCTTCGATCTTTTACATGCTGTAGACCATTGCGTTACCAAAGATCTTTTCAGCAAATTAAAATGAAAAGATTTATGTTCTAGTATAACTTAATTCTGTATAGTTTTTTTTTTTTTTTTTTGTTAATACATATAGTCAAACGTAAAAATTAATATTTATTTATTACAGTACAATAGATTGAGAAAATCATTCACGGCCACCAGCTGCTGGTTTTGTAAGATGTTGCATATCTAGTTGTGCTTGTGCTATATCCGATAATGCTACTTGAATTTTTTCTAATAACTCCTGTCCAGATTTGACTATAGCATTTAAATGTTCGGCTGCTTCATCGTTTTCTTGTTCCAATTGTCTTAAACTGTTCAGCTGTGAATTATTCATTGATGATTAAAATGATGAAATCGTATGATTGAAAAAGTAGATTTTTTACTTGTAATTCTATGGAATTCTCTTCACTTGGTAATGACTCAATAAGTGTATCTATGTCTTTAGCGCATCGAGCGATAAGTTGGGTGAACAGTTGTACATAATCTTCCTTAAATTGATAAAATACAGTGTTTTTAGGCTTTTTTTTTTTAATGGAATACTCGATTGGTATTTACCTGTGTTTGTTGTTGGGGGGTTTGTGATCCATTTCGATCAAAATTTGGGAATTTACTTGGCGGTGCGAATTGTTGTAAAATACCAATACTATTGCAGAAATGTTCCGCTTGCTGGAATTTTGACAACCAGTTACTAATTTGTGTACAAACACAAACGAAACTAGTTTGTAGATTGTACTTACTTGATTTATGCAATCTTGAAGTTGTGTTAATCTGTCTGCCATTTGCTTGTAATAATTATTTATTTTATTTTATTTTTCACGTATTTACAAATAATTTTTTTTATACAGGTTATGTTGATTTGGTTCGTCTTTTCCACTAAATTTTGACAAATGTAGTGCAGTGTTAATAGCATAGTCAATGCGTCTGCACTTGGTGCGCACTGAGATTCTTAATTGTCCATATTCTAAATTTACTGTCAGTTTTTTTAAAGAAATTTTTTAATTAATTTACTTAATATAAACACTTTTATGAACAAATTATTTAAAGAATTGTTTAACACCGCGGCATTCCACATCTCAGTGCGCACCGAGTGCAGTCAGTGCTGTCCGCCCGAATACGCCATAAGTGACAGGACATGAAATGATTTGTTGTTAAAAATTAAAAATGTTAAATTTTGTTTTTGAGTTGTACGGTATTTAAAATTTAAATAATCTTAATAAATAAATTACTTAGATTAGAATATATATTACTAATTATGTAGTGCTGAATAAATAGTTTTACAGAGAAAATACAGGATTCTCGAATTTCGATTTGCTTATATACATTATTTTCTTGTTATAAATAATAAACATCACAATTTCCATATGTGAAAATGGCTTTGAAAAAAGTAAAAGGCAATTTGGAACGTATGTTTGAAAAGAATTTAACTGATTTAGTGCGTGGAATACGAAACAATAAGGAAAATGAGGTACGGCACTTGCCACATCATAATTCTGACCCTTTTTTCCCATGTTCCTCAGCTCAGTCTCGGGCTGATAGTGAAATTGTTCCCATTTTTTTTTTTTTTTTTTTTTTAGGGAAAGTACATAGCACAATGTATGGAAGACATTAAACAGGAGCTTAGACAGGATAATTTGTCGGTTAAAAGTAATGCAATTGCTAAATTAACATATGTAAGATGAAACTAGAGTTGAAAACATGATGCGCCCATTTTTAAATTAATTCGATATTTTTACTAGCTTCAAATGTTGGGATATGATATATCGTGGGCCGGTTTCAATATAATCGAAGTGATGAGTTCAAGTAAATTCACATTGAAACGTATTGGATATCTAGCGGCCAGTCAATCGTTTCATTCTGATTCCGAGGTGAATGTAGTGACTTAACAATTTCCAGTGTGCAATTTTCAATCATAATTGAATTGTTTTTTTTTTTTTTTACAGTTACTTATGCTTACGACGAATATGATACGTAAAGAATTGAATTCGCAAAATCAATACGAAGCTGGTTTGGCATTGACTTCGTTGAGTTGTTTTATTAGTACAGATTTAGCTAGGGATTTATCAAATGATATTCTAACATTGGTATTTTAATAATTTCATTTTACGATAAACGTGCACACGTTAGAATTTATTGCGCTTTTTTTTTTTGATCATTCAGTTCACATCAACAAAACCGTATATTAGAAAAAAGGCCGTTCTAATGATGTACAAAGTCTTTCTTAAATATCCGGAAGCTTTACGTCCAGCATTTCCACGCCTAAAAGAGAAATTAGAAGATCCAGATCCAGGTGAGCGAGTTAAAAATCACCTAAAATAACCAAAACTAATGGAGATCATTTCTATATATATAAATAAAGGTGTTCAATCAGCTGCTGTGAATGTAATCTGTGAATTGGCTAGAAAAAATCCGAAAAATTATCTAAGTTTAGCACCAGTATTTTTCAAATTAATGACAACAAGTACAAATAATTGGATGTTAATAAAAATTATCAAACTTGTAAGTAATAGATTGGATAATTAATTTATTATATAGAAATAATAATAGCACAGAAGAATCACAGTGTAATGTAACAAAATCAAATTCTGTTGGCAACAGAATCATATTCAGCTATAGGCTGAATTATTAGAAATTAAAACAATTTTATACACGATTATTTTGTGTTAATAAAATAAAAATCGATTAAAATATGTAAATAATCCCGTGATCAAAACGTAAATCTAGTTTGAAAGTGTCGCCATTTTGGATTGTCAAATTGGACGAATGCGAGAATTGTCCATCAGAAATATTATATGAACAGCTAGAGAGAAAATTTAAAATGTTTTTTTTTTTTTGTGTTGTAGTTTGGTGCTCTAACTCCATTAGAACCTAGGCTAGGTAAAAAATTAATAGAACCTCTTACAAATCTCATCCACAGGTATGTAGTTTTTTTTTTAAATATGGCGTATAGAATAAATACTAGTAGGCGATGCAAATGCTCCGTACACCGTTTTTCGGTGATTTCATTGATATTTTCATTTTATTTCAATTAATTTCTTTTGATTATCATCCCTAATTGAAATTACCTAACAAATATTTAATCTAGTTATTCACACATTTTCAGTACATCGGCCATGAGTTTACTTTATGAATGTATAAATACAGTCATAGCCGTCTTGATTAGTATATCATCAGGAATGCCAAATCATGCTGCTGGTATTCAGCTATGTGTTCAAAAATTACGTATTTTAATTGAAGATTCCGATCAAAATTGTAAGAACAATGCGTAATTATAATATACTAATATATTATATTATTAATGTGTATTATATTTTCCAGTAAAATATCTAGGTCTATTAGCAATGTCGAAAATACTAAAAACCCATCCGAAAAGTGTACAAGCCCATAAAGATCTAATTCTACAATGTTTAGAAGATAAAGATGAATCGATTCGATTACGCGCCCTAGATCTTTTATATGGAATGGTAATTTTTGTATTAGCGATTAGTTATTTTAGATTAAATAACGTAAATGTGAAAATTAATTGATGCAGGTATCGAAGAAAAATCTAATGGAAATCGTGAAAAAATTAATGATTCACATGGATAAAGCTGAGGGTACCGTTTATCGTGACGAATTGTTAAGTAAAATCATATTAATTTGTTCGCAGAATAATTATCAATTTATTACGAATTTCGAATGGTATATAACTGTATTGGTGGAATTGGCACAAATGGAATTTGGTTCGAAACAAGGTAAACATAGACACACAGAGAGAATAGAAATAATAGATTTTTCAGTGAATACCAGCTTATTAAAAAAAATTTCTTCTGTGTCACAGATTTGTTTATTTGAGATTTTCAATTTTTTTACACAAAATTAATTGTAGGGCATATAATCGGTGCACAAATAATGGATGTTTGTATACGTGTACAAGCTATTCGATCATTTGCCGTAGCCGAAATGGCCCAGTTACTGGATGTGTACACATCAACAGCTCAATTTACAATTATACAAGATGTCCTTTACGCTACTGCTTGGTTAACAGGAGAGTTTGCTAGGTAAAATTATTGAAAGGGTTCAATTTGTATAGGATGCAAATTTTACCTTTTATTAAATAACTCAATTTGTGTCTATCGAATTGTGTGTTATTCTGTGGTCACAGATGTATTTATATTTCAGCGAATTGGAAAATCCCGAATCCACTTTACGTTGTATGTTAAAATATAAAACGTTACCTCAACATATTGAAGCCGTTTTCCTTCATAATATTTTAAAGCTTTTCGCCCATATTTTACATAAATATGAACAATCGAACTTGTACGATGATATACTGATATTATGCGATGTTGTTATGGAGAAAATGAGCGACAGTGTTAAATCTGATGAATTAGAGGTGCAGGAAAGGGCCAGTACCAGTTTGATGATTGTTACAATTGTTAAAGAGGAGATTTTAAAAAGTAAACAAAAAAAAAAAAAAAACATTAAAGCAAAGATTCAATATGGTTTTGTATTATTATTCAGAGATGAATTCCGATCTAATAGAAAATCAATCAGATGCGAATCAATCGAAGAAATTAATTGCCGAAGATGTTTTGAATTTATTTAAAGGTGAATTAAATCCGGTAGCGGCAAAAGCTCAAAGAAAAGTACCAGTTCCAGAAGGGTAACGTTTCACTTGCAGTAAAAAAAAAAAAAAATCATTACTAGTTTATTTACACCCCCCTCTTTCCCCAATTTCAGACTTGATTTAGATGTTTGGATCAATGAACCATTAGAACGATCCGATACGGATGAAAGTGATTATGAACGAACAACTGAAAATCTATTTGTTAAACCTGAACGATTTTATTATTATGAACAACAGGGTGAACGGGGCAGCATTGGCAGTGAAACGAATGATGAAAATGTAATGAAAGTAAATGATTGTTATTTATTGCATTAAAATTTATTTTATTTTTTCCATACATACTTTTAGCGTCGTGAAGCACGAAAATACGAACAAGAACATAATCCGAATTATTTGAAAGGCAGTTTGTCATCAACGAAACTTTTACATACGAATGACAATGTTGATGAACCAATACCATTGGCAACATTAAATTTGGATGTGCCACCATTGAAAATATTAGAACAGAAACGTTCCGATAAATACTATCATTCAAAGGAGTCGACATCAAAAAAGAAAACGAAAAAAAAGAAGCGACATAATCGATCCGAAAGGTAATTTGTTAAATTATGCCATCATTGGACTGTGATGGCATTATTAGAAAGATTAAGTGTCTATATACAATCTATTTTTAATAGTTCATCAGATGATAATCTAGATGAGCCTGTTATTGAAATCAAAAAAGGAATGGAATTACCGGAGGGTGCGACATTATCCGATTCTGAAAGTGATCATAATCGTGTAGATGATCCGCATAAGGCATTGGACATTGATTTAGATTTGTAAGTGGAATTTCTAATACAATTTTTTTTGTTTGTTTTTACGAAGAAATGCAAATGTATTTTATTAGGCCGCCATTAAACGAAGTGCTGCCAAAGAAAAGTGCCGATAAGAAAAAACATAAAGGCGACAAGAAAAAGTCGACGAATAAAGTATGGAATTTATTTCACATTTTATCTACGAAAAAAAAAAAAAATGTTATTTTTAAAATAATGTAAATTTTAGGACGGTAAAGAACATAGAAAACATAAATCCGAAAAAAAGAAGAAAATCCATGTGGAAAACTTGTTGCAATTGGATGAGAAAGTTGATGATCAGTTAGACGATAAAAAAAAGGAACTGAAAAAAATGAAGAAAGATAAGAAAAAGTCGAAAGAATCGAAAGAGATGTCGGACAACAACAGTATGAGGAGACGGATATGCGAACGACTCGGTTTAGAATATGAGGATCCATGGATAGAATCAGGAAAAGAAACATGACTATCATAGCAATATTGTCCATTATTTACAGTTTTGTTAATTATTATTATTATTATTATTATTGTTAGTTTGAATGCTAAAAATACTTTGAAATTATTATATTTTTGCTATATTTACGATTTAAATAAATGTATGTTAAATTTTACTCTAAAAGCGTTTGTTCGTCTTCATAGACATGGATATTATTAAATATAATTTATGATTATGTCGATAATTCGACAGAAGTGTCCCTGAAAAAATCATATTTCAACTTGACGAATTATTTGGTAAACATTTTCTTGGTAAAACGGATTTTTTTTTTTTTTGCAAATAAATTTCAATTTTTAGAATTAAAGTGTAGACAGATATCACAGAATATCAAATTCTGTGGTATTAGCATGGCTACCTAAAAATTTGTTATGACTTCTCAGGCCATTGCATAAAAATCAAATTTCAGATAATTTAGAAAAAGCTGTTTTCATGTTCAAATATTTAAAACTCTCGCTGCTGTCCTCTATAATAACAATCGGATTAAAAACCGTTTTTAACCGTTAAAATTCTTGACAAAATGTTTATACGTACTAGACATACGTAGAATAGAATTATTCTTAAAAGTTTTGTTTACAATCCACTTACCCACTTGTGGGATTCTACCACCTCGAAATACAGAAGAAAAACAAAAATTAATAAATTGTTATTTGAGGTGTTTTATAAGATTTGGTTTACAGTAGAAATATTTCAAATAGGATGAAAGAAAATATTCGATTAATGAAAATAAACTGTACCTTTTCATATTTATATATGGATGCCCCATCCTCCATTAATTTAATCCAGACAGCCATGCAAAGTAATCCAAAAAAAGGCACTGCACAAAACTAATCACAAATTTATTACGAATGATTAATTAGAATCTCACTAATCAGAATATTAGGAAAATTTAAATTCCATTTTATATTTTTAAATTTATTAATTGATAATTAAATATTAAATATTTTATGACATCGCGGCATTTTTATGACAGGCAACACAATAAATTGTTAAAATTTAATTTATTTAAAATTATTCGCGCACTTATCGAATCGGAAAACGAAAAACGAATTATTATTTAATAGTCATTTCTTTAAAAATTATTAAATTAAAAACACAAAAATTAATCACTCCGATTTTTCCACCGCACTCTCGATGTGAACCGGTCAAAAGTAAAAGCGAAACTGATTTGTTTGTGTGTGTGTGTGTGTGGGGTAGAAGTAGATAGAGCTACAGGTAAATAAGATCATAGTAGGCTGATAAAGGAAATTTTCTGGTCAACATGTTTATTATTCACATTATCTGTGGTGGTAAATACGTTCAGAGGGTTGAGGTGGAAGGGGAAATCTGTTCCTCAACTGTAATCGGAGAAATCTGAACGATAACGAAAAAATGGACTGTTTTGTTTTTTTCGATAATGTTTTAAATGAATCGAATTGAAATTTAATACGCGAATGACATTTTTTAGGAAAATTAAATATACTTCTTCAGCTTAAATAATTAAATATAGAAATTATTTTATTCTGCGTAGAATATTTATATATTTTTATATATATAAATATATATATATTATATATAAAATATTATAAATAAAAATATATATATATTTCCTATATATATATATATATATAGGAATATATTTATTATAATAATAATAATAATAATAATAATAAAGCGACGGTGCGTTATCGCAATTAACGCACCCTAATTTAATAGTTGCCATTAAAAATGTACGAAATGAGCTCCCACTGCTGAGCTCATTCTATTATTATAATTTAAAAGAAAAATCCGTTCTTATTTTTTTACAACTTTTTTATAAGTCTATTATTTTTATTAATAAATAATTTTAATATATTAATAATTATTAATAAATTGCTACTAGTGTTGCAATTGAAGTTTATAACTTTATTTTTGGTGGGATAAGAAAGCGTTTTTTCTTTTAAATTTTCATTAGCACCGATGATTAAGGGTGGTGGGGGGAGGGTACGTAAACGTATGAAAAAGAAATTGATATAATCGTACACTAAGAAATGAAAAGGCGGATAAGGAAAATTCCTACTCCTTCTTAATAGCCCGTCCATAATTATTTACACTACCAGAATATGCATGTATTCTGATATGCGCCACCCCCACTTCTCTCTATTTCGAATCTCTATTACTTAACCAACTGGCCACTGGTGATTTCGAGCGCCACCGGTATTTTCGAATCGAACTCGAATCGTTTCTTTAAAATTTTTAAAAGCTAAGAGCGGTGAATGAGATTTTTTCCATTTGATTTTTTGAAAATTTTTTTTACAGGAATGTATAGAGGGTGGAAGTGCGATTCGAATTGCCGGGAAAGGTTTTTCAATTGGGGATGATTTTAGGGGTGGGGGGTGGAGTTGGGAGAAAAGTAAAACGGTGAGGGGGTGGTTTTTTTCAGTTAAAATGAAGAGAAATGTGTCGGATTGAAGTGTGTGAAATTTCATGACTTTTGAATTTACCCCCACCACGCTATTCCAATTTTAAGAAATTTTCGATGAAAATTCAAAGTTGTCCGATTTTCATCGAACTTTTTTTAATGTATGCAGAATGATGGATGATTTCTTAATGTGATGGAATTTTTTCGAAAATGTCAAAATATTGACATATGTCATTGAAAACTTGGCGAAGGAGGGGGGTTGGATGTGTCAAAAATATTTGTGACAGTAGAGGACTATTTTAGTGATATGACAGTTTTGGTTTTATGTCGCTGTCATTTTCCGTTCTTCGGGAAATATATGTAGAAAACTTCGCTCAAAAACCATGATGATGCTCACTTTTTAGTATATTTTCATCGGAACGGGAGGGGAGTGATCACATTATATTTTCGAAACATTTCTAAGACATTTTCGCTCTTGACCATTTTTCGATATTTCGACATTTACTAGGTGTTTTGTCGATATAAAGTTTGGAATCATTTTTTTTACCGCTTTTCAAACCGAAACTCGAGTTGCGTGTAGTTTTAGGCGCGGGTGGTGGAGGGGGCAGCGGCAGCCTATACATTTATGCCGCAGGCGGTCGGTCAACGTGAGTCGCGCGAAATCAATTCATTTGCCTGCTGCTGCCGTCGTTTTTCGTTTTACACTCATCTCATTATTATTATTATTATTATTATGATTTTATTCAATTTGATTCTTCACCGTAGAACGCGTATTGGGACAATGGATCTCCCTTCACGAATTCTCAATTTTTTTTTATACGGACTTTTCTGAAAATTCCATATTTTCTATAATTTCTTAATGCTTTTTCTATCATCTCAATTAATTGCGGAATTTCATCATTTCAAAATTAAATTTTTTAATAAGAATTTTTCCTAGTCCTCCATATCAAATCAATTATTAGCCCAGGTGATGATTATTCCTGTAATAAATTGAATTAAATTAAATCATAATAATAATAATAATAATAATGAGATGAGTGTAAAACGAAATACGACGGCAGCAGCAGCAACGTGCAAATGAACATTTCGCATTACTCGCATTGACCAACCGCCTGCGGCATAAATGTATAGGCTGCCGCTGCCCCCTCCTCCACCCGCGCCTAAAACTACACGCAACTCGAGTTTCGGTTTGAAAAGCGGTAAAAAAAATGATTCCAAACTTTATATCGACAAAACACCTAGTAAATGTCGAAATATCGAAAAATGCACAAGAGCGAAAATGTCTTAGAAATGTTTCGAAAATATAATGTGATCACTCCCCTCCCGTTCCGATGAAAATATACTAAAAAGTGAGCATCATCATGGTTTTTGAGCGAAGTTTTCTACATATATTTCCCGAAGAACGGAAAATGACAGCGACATAAAACCAAAACTGTCATATCACTGAAATAGTCCTCTACTGTCACAAATACTTTTGACGCATCTAACCCCCCTCCTTCGTCAAGTTTTCAATGACATATGTCAATATTTTGACATTTTCAAAAAAATTCCTTCACATTAAGAAATCATTCATCATTCTACATCTATCAAAAAAAGTCCGATGAATATCGGACCACTTTGAATTTTCATCGAAAATTTCTTAAAATAGGAATAGCGTGGTGGGGGTAAATGCAAAAGTCATCAAATTTCACACACTTCAATCCGATACATTTCTCTTCATTTTAACTGAAAAAAACCACCCCCTCACCGTTTTACTTTTCTCCCAACTCCACCCCCCACCCCTAAAATCATCCCCAATTGAAAAACCTTTCCCGGCAATTCGAATCGCACTTCCACACTCTATACATTCCTGTAAAAAAAATTTTCAAAAAATCAAATGGAAAAAATCTCATTCACCGCTCTTAGCTTTTAAAAATTTTAAAGAAACGATACGAGTTCGATTCGAAAATACCGGTGGCGCTCTCGAAATCACCAGCGGCCAGTCGGTTAAGTAATAGAGATTCGAAATAGAGAGAAGTGGGGGTGGCGCATATCAGAATACATGCATATTCTGGTAGTGTAAATAATTATGGACGGGCTATTAAAAAGGAGTAGGAATTTTCCTTATCCGCCTTTTCATTTCTTAGTGTACGATTATATCAATTTCTTTTTCATACGTTTACGTACCCTCTCCCCACCACCCTTAATCATCAGTGCTAATGAAAATTTAAAAGAAAAATCTGTTCTTATTTTTTTGCAACTTTTTTATAGGTCTATTATTTTTATTAATAAATAATTTTAATATATTAATAATTATTAATAAATTTATTTCATGTTTATTCATGTTAATATTAAATTAACTGATAAAGAGTACCGATCTTCTTTTTAGAAGAAATTACGATGTTAAATACTTGTAGAAAAGTTCATAAAAAAAAATTAAGAATTTGTGAAGGGAGATCCATTGTCCCAATACGCGTTCTAGGGTGAAGAATCAAATTGAATAAAATCATAATAATAATAATAATAATAAACATGTTGACCAGAAAATTTCCTTTATCAGCCTACTATGATCTTATTTACATGTTGCTCTATCTGCTTCTACCCCACACAAACACACGCACAAATCAGTTTCACTTTTACTTTTGACCGGTTCACATCGAGAGTGCGGTGGAAAAAAATCGGAGTGACTAATTTTTGTGTTTTTAATTTAATAATTAAAAAAAAAATGACTATTAAATAATAATCCGTTTTTCGTTTCCCGATTCGATAAGTGCGCGAATAATTTTAAATAAATTCGTTTTTAACAATTTATTGTGGTGCGTGTCATGAAAATGCCGCGATGTCATAAAATATTTAATATTTAATTATCAATTAATAAATTTAAAAATATAAAATGGAATTTAAATTTTCCTAATATTCTGATTAGTGAGATTTTAATTAATCATTCGTAATTAATTTGTGATTAGTTTTGTGCAGTGCCTTTTTTTGGATTACTTTGCATGGCTGTCTGGATTAAATTAATGGAGGATGGGGCATCCATATATAAATATAAAAAGGTACAGTTTATTTTTATTAATCGAATATTTTCTTTCATCCTATTAGAAATATTTGTACTGTAAACCAAATCTTATAAAACACCTCAAATAACAATTTATTAATTTGTTTTTCTTCTGTATTTCCAGGTGGTAGAATCCCACAAGCGGGTAAGTGGATTGTAAACAAAACTTTTTTTAGGTAACATACACGTCATTATACTAGCCTACTCTGATTAAAAAGTTTATTACGTAAAATCTCTCTCTAGTTTGATGGAAAAAAATCATGTTTTTTTATTTTGTTTCTTCTGAAAATCAGATTTATTTAGATAGTATTTATTAAAATACCTATTTTTTCTTCTTTATGCTAATTCTAATGAATATATTCCTATATATATATAAATATATATATACATTCTACGCAGAATAAAACAATTTACGCATTTAATTATTTAAGCTAAAGTAAATTTAATTTTCCTAAAAAATATCTGCATAAAAATATCCTTCTAAATTAACAGTTACATTGTGTGCAAAACGTTAAAAACAAATAACCCCCCGCAACAATACATATAAAAAAAAAAGATTTTAACATTCTTTAAATTGTCTATTAGCGTTATCTATTTGATAATGCCACCAATAATACTACTAATTCAATAATACTAGTACGCTATATTTCTACGCATCGTACTAGAGATGGCACCTCATATAATTTAGCTTAGCGGTTCCTTCTGCCATTCGGGTTGCCGCCCGGTCTATTTATTTTTATTTTGCCTTTTTTCTTGTGTATGCTCAATACTAATTCATATGACACTTGGCAGATATAGACCTGTCGATGTCAATTCATTTTTGAATTTCGTAAGAATGTTCATAGATGGCACAGATTGTTGAAGATGCTCCTATGACGTCACACATTTAGCTCCATCCATAATCGTTACGAAAGTAGGGTCCGGGACTGTGTGTGTGTGCCGCGCCCAACAGTTAAAATTTTCATTGAAAGGGGAAAAAATTTGACGGGAAATAGTGTGTATTATTATTAGTAATTTCCATTATATCGAGTTTATTGGTGAACATTTCGATTTTATGAATATTTCCGAAAGAATTGATAAAATTTCATGATTAGCGGCATCGCGGACGGATAGTATAGTACGGGAAAATAAATCAAGTGTGTGTGTGTGTGTGCGCTTTTGTATGTATGTATGTGTATTCCCTAATGTATTTATTTTTTTAAATAATAAAGTTGGCCTATAGCTAGTTAAGTACAGACAGAAAAGATTAAGAGAAAAAGAAAAAAAGGAAGAGGGAGTTGAATACCAGATATTTTTTTGTAAGTAGGTAAAATTAAATTATTTTGAGTTATTGTTACGATAACAGAAAAAAAAAAAAACAAGAGAGGGTTTCCAGCCAGCCAGCCAGCCAGCCAGCAGGTTCAATGGCTGTCTGTCATGGCGTCTCCCACCCAGTACAACTGTCAAATTAATTTTCCTTTTACTATTTTTTTTTTTTTTTCCTAATCATTCAAATAATAATTCGACGTTGTTTCGTATATTTTTATGTTATCAACAGGATTATAAATTTTATAAAAATATTTAACAAAGTTCCGTGCACTGTTGCTTTTTAATATGTAATGTGTAACCTTTTTTTTTTTTTTTTTGCTTTTCTAATTTTATAGGTGTGTCTCGAAAATTTCAGTTTCCTTTTCATTTCAAAATTTCGTATAGTTATGCGTATATTTATTTGATTATTAGATAATTGTAAATGTTTTCAGGTTGGTCTTTGTAAAAGACGTTTTCAGCGAACAGCATGAATGAATTGGATGTTTTAAGGCAAGAGGCTGAAACATTGAAAAAAACCATTCAAGTAAGTCGAGAAAATTAAAAAGACACACAAGAAATTTGCGCTCGATAAAATCAATTATAATACTAAAATGTAGGGCATATATTTGAACAATAGAACAATAACAATAACATTATTATATTAAATATCTAGTTGGCTGTGCTGTCAATTTCGCAGCATATCTAATACCACCCATACACACACACACACACACACACACACACATAATAATATTGATTAATTTCTACTTATTTAAATGAATATTGTTAATTTTTTTTTTTTTTGGTTTTTTATCTAGGATGGTCGAAAATCGGCAGCTGATATCTCAATGTCAGTGGCAACATCATCATTGGAACCAATTGGTCGTGTACAAATGCGTACACGTCGCACCCTTCGAGGGCATTTAGCAAAAATCTACGCTATGCATTGGGGTTCGGATAGTCGAAATTTGGTGTCAGCATCACAGGATGGTAAACTGATTGTTTGGGATAGTCATACAACAAATAAAGTGCATGCGATACCATTGCGTTCGTCATGGGTGATGACATGTGCATATGCACCATCTGGATCGTATGTGGCATGTGGCGGTTTAGATAATATTTGCTCTATATACAGTTTAAAAACTAGAGAGGGTACGTAAGTTTGTTTTTTTTTTTCTACGTTCGATTTTTAATTTCTTATCCGATCTTTTGCGATAAATTGCAAAAAAAAAAAAAAATTTTTTGTTTTTTTCTTTTAGGTAATGTACGAGTGAGCCGTGAACTACCCGGTCATACCGGCTATTTGTCCTGTTGCCGTTTCTTAGATGATAATCAAATTGTAACAAGTTCCGGTGATATGTCGTGTGCATTATGGGATATTGAAACTGGTCAGCAAGTGACCAGTTTCTTAGGGCATACCGGCGATGTTATGTCACTGTCACTTGCACCGGATATGCGTACATTTGTATCAGGTTTGTATTGATTGTTCCTCCATACGAACAATGTTTATATTTTAGTGTTAAATCGTGTTCTTTTCAATAATTCAATCATTACAATTGTCTCTAGTGCATCTATTTGCTGGACTAAATGATTTCAGTTAATTGCAGCGCCACCTAGTGACAGCCGGTTTTATTTTTGCTTTTGTGTTCCCTTTTTTTTTTTTTTTTAATATATATATAGTCCTCCATGCTACCGTACACAAAACATTAAGACTGATTAAATATGAAATTTATTTATTAAGGTGCTTGTGATGCTTCTGCGAAATTATGGGACATAAGGGAAGGAATGTGCAAGCAAACATTTCCCGGCCATGAATCCGATATAAATGCAGTAACATTCTTTCCAAATGGTTATGCATTCGCAACTGGCAGCGATGATTCCACTTGTCGTTTATTCGACATTCGGTAAATAGAACAAACCAAAAAAAAAAAAAAAAAAACAATGGCCAAGTAAGTAATTCAAATGTATTTTTTTTAGAGCTGATCAAGAATTGGCAATGTACAGCCATGATAATATCATTTGCGGTATCACTAGTGTGGCATTTAGTAAATCTGGTCGATTATTATTGGCCGGTTATGATGATTTCAATTGTAATGTGTGGGATTCGATGAAAGCAGAACGAGCAGGTATTATTATTATTATTATTATTATCAATACAAGGAAGATTGAGAGAGATGGAATTTGTTTGTTTTTTTATTATTATCTAGGAATCCTAGCTGGCCATGATAATAGAATAAGTTGTTTAGGTGTAACGGAAAATGGTATGGCAGTTGGTACTGGATCATGGGACAGCTTTTTACGTATTTGGAATTAAAAACGATCAAATTTTTTTGGTTTGGTAAATCAAAATGGCCAAAAAAAAAAAAATTACAGAAATATTTTTATTTTATATCTTAAAATCTCACCTACATCACCGAGTGATTTTTATTTTATTTTCTTTTTTTTTTTAATAACTGTAACGATATATCAGTAGTTTTTCACCACACTTTCATTCACAAGTCCGGGTCTTTTTCTTTTTTGTTTCTGGTAAAAAAATTTCCTGCCATACTATTATTATTACTATTATGATTATTTAGTAGATAAGGAGAATGCATTTTTTAAAACTCGTATCTATCGTAAGTGTGTAATTTGTTATTTTTTTTACATTTTTTTGAATTTTCCAATCACCTGCAAAGTATGTATATAGTTTTTTCTTTTTTTTTTTTTTTTTTGTTCAATTCCTTTAGCATTTTGCTTGATCGAAATTACGGCGTTTCTATTTTTAATGCTGCTGCGATTACGTTAAATTTGTTAGTGTTTAAGTTTATTATTATTATTATTATTTTATGATTATTTTTTAAACAGAGCGAAGCTTACTTAGATCGTGTACTATATTATTATTATTATTATTTATTTAAACAATGGACGAGAAATGTTAACAAATTTCATTGACAGAAAATAAAACACAAGGCATGACGATTTTTTTTTTTTTTTTTTTTTTCATAATTTTCCAGTGTGTTGTAGGTGAGACACTTTTCGATTAATTAAAAAAGAATCTCGCGATTAGCGCTATAAAATGAGTTTTCTATACTGAATTGGCGAAACGATATTTACGTGTTTATTTATATTGGAGAGTTCAAATTCAGGTAAAATAAAATGATAAATAAACTAGTCAAGAAAAACTTAATCTTTTTTAGAAAAAACAGAAAAAAATAAAAATTAGTTTGATATGCAGGTACGACCAACATGATTAACTCTTCATAATAATATTAATAGAAATAAATTGGCAGAGAGAATGATAAACACAAAAACAAAATAAGTACTGCCATTCTTAATCATTATTATTATTATTAAATGGACGTCGTCAAAGTTATACGAACAACTGTATGTTTGTCGCTTGAAAAATATGGATCTCATTTTTTGTTTTGTCTTTTCCCAAAGTTTTTTACAAAAAAAAAAGAAAAGAAAAGCTTATAATTGTACCATCATCGCGTAATTGAGTGTAGACAACCATAAATACAGTTGACAGATGTCGTATTGAGCAAAAGACGTCGCCTACTATATTAATATTAAAAAAAAAAATAATAAAATCTTCACCCCATTTTCACACCCTTTAATTTTGATTAATTATACAAAATGAATATGAAAATACAATGGAAATTAATAATTTCCCAACAGTCTTAATCTTATCACACACACACACGCGCGCGCGCATTTTTATATTATATCTAATATTGTAATTCTAAGCTGTAAGTGTGTATATTTTGTTTCAATTATTTATTATTATACTAATAATTACTATTATTATTATTATTATAGCTACCTAGATTTATGTATTAAGGCAAACACACAAAAAAAAAATGAACAAAAAAAAATGTAAATGTATATACATAACAACAATAATTTATTAGTGAAAAACAATCTGCGGGATTTAAAACGAAAAAAAAAAATCTCCGAGTTCAACACAAAAAAAAATGAGTGATGCATTTGAGAGACGAATAAATAAATACATATTACGTTCGAATAAAAAGAAAAAGCCGAATTTTTAATTTACCTTTTTAAAATATCGCCTCTCCTTATTCATACAAGTACAAGAAATAAAGGGAACAAACGCTCATTTGTTTATTTATTATTTGTTTTTAACAATAACAAAATGAATGAAAGATTGGATTGGATCCAAATCCAGTTGCCTTTGGAATTCGATTGATGTATTTATGCAACTCTCAATGCATCTTTGTTTCGTGAACTCGAATATCATGGATTCTCTTCGGCCTTTTTTCTTTTTTTTTTGTTTTCTTCATGATGTTATTTTAATAACGTTCGAAGTTTTTAAGGGAATAGTTAATTATTATTGTAATCCCCAGCTCTCCCATCATATTTTACTATGTATTTTCCACACACTGTGTAGTATGTGGGGGGTATATTTATTATTATAATACGCAGCTTTTCTTATATTAATATTAATATAATCTCTGTCTGTATGTTGTTTTATTATTATGGTAATAGGTTTAAGGAAACAAAAAGTTTATATGTCACATATTAAATTAATTAATTACTACTTATAATTATACTATACTATTATCATCATATGTCTTTTATCTGATGGAAAATGATGCGCTGTTCGTTTTTTTATTTCTATATAATACAATATTTGGGCACAAAATATACTACGCGTAATTATTCTATAGTTTGATTGAATTGAACTATTACAATTTTGATTATATTATCAGTTAAGTAATTCATTGATTTCGTAATGCTAAATTTAGCGGGCACTTTTTCATTATTATTTTCTTATTAATTACAAACAGGGTTTCATCAATAGAAAAATGGATAAAAACTGAACAAAACATTAGTTTGGACCTTGTAAAATGTAGATTTTCAATTTGTTATTGTTTTTTGCTTTTATTATTAGTTAAATTCGATGTAATTATAGTTAAGATACATTTGACAGTCATCACCAGCACCTCCACCAAAATTTCAACAATTTTTCTCATTACGATAATTCTGTGGTGGTGCAGAAAAATTTTTCAGTAAAACAGAATTAATTTTAGGAAAAGTAAAATTGTGTAGTAGATTAACATTTTTAGAGAAGATTCATTCATTCGTTCATTTTTTTTTTATTTTATTGTTAATAATAATATAAGTTATTCAAAAGAAGAAATTGTGTGTCGTGTAAAATCAACTGTGTATGAGCAAAATACATAGTATATTATTATTATTAATGAATAAGTAACGATGTACTGTAAACAAAACAAATAAAAAAAAAGACAAAAAACGATTTGGTTTTTCGAATTTCGCGCGGGGACAGTCAAATGACATATAGCGGAAGTGTCGCACAGGCAAAATGGCGTGTTTCATTTGCGGGCTTAAAATTTTAAATTGAATATTTGAAAATTGCAATAGAAACTAGAAACAATGGTATTATATAAGTAAGTATACATTTGTTCATACGGTATTTCATTTTATTTAACCCAATCATTGTCTACTATACACTTATATTTTATTAATATCTCGTATAATTTAAACTACATAAACACAAAAAGAAATAATTGTACAATATATAAATGAAATTCATAAAAAAATAATATAGAAAATAAAGTTTCTGTTTACATAAATAACAACACGCCACACGCCATATTCTTTTTTCTTTTTTTTTTTCTTTTTTTCTAGGGCTTTCATTGTGTTGGCGAGAATTCAGTTGGTACCATAATTCTGCTTTGCATTTCACGTATTAGTGGTACCGTATAAGCGACGCATTCATCCCATCCAGGCGATCGCCATGCACTTTCTCTTGTCTCTTTTCGTTTATTTAAACTTTCATAGCCTGCCGAAAAAAAAATAAAACGCTATAATTAATTTCGTTTGGCAATGCAACAAGAGAAACGTACACCAAATATGATGGACATTGTAAAGTCTGCCCATTTGCGAGAAAAATCCAGCAAACGGTTCATCATTGTTTTTTCGAAAATTGATTGCTCTAGCCCAATTGTTTCCCCATTCAATCATGGTACCTGGAATGGTTGCAGAAATTGTAATTGACATTAGAATTCCAGAAAGTTGTTTATTATTATTATTATTTACCAGGTTTCAATGCGTAACTACGAATTTCGTAAATATTTTTCGGTTTCTTCGAAACAATTTGCGGCCAGTAACTGAATGCCAATAAATATTGTAAATGTCTTGCCCGAATCAATTTGCCTTGTTCATCTCGAAGTTTTTGATAATCCTAAAGGAAAATTAACTGTATAATTTTTTATATATTTGTATATAAAATCGGTTTTAAACGCGCAGCGAATTGTGCAGCTATTGTTTACATCACTCGCTTCAGCAATTTGATTATATTCATCAATTTGTTTATAGCCACCAATAAATTTCCATAAATGTATCGCTTGATCCTGATCACCAACATTCACCGTCCAACTGCCAGTTAATTGAACTGTTTTATTTAGATTTGCCTGAGATTTAACCCAATTTATAGTATTATTCCTACATATATAGATATGAGATTATATAATTTTGTTGCTTCCAAATGCAAAAAATAATCATTCTTACATATTATTTAAATAAGCGTTCATTGAATCGGCACGATAATTATGTGTTTGAAGGGCATAAATCACTTCTTTATCGCTCAGCATACGGCTGTGGCTTTCCTTTGTTGGTTCAATTTTTCTAACAAAGATTTTCGATAGCCATGCATCGTTTTTGGCTGCTGACGTCGATACATTTCTGATCATTGAAAATAGATTATAAAACTATTTTCAGATACCAAAAAAAAAAAAAGAATAATCATTTGTTTAATTGCCTACCTGATATTTTGAGGAATATTATTGAACAATTTTAAAGAGTTGGCCATATTGGGTTGTAATAATGATGATGATCAGTCACCTGATGTTTTTTTAGATTTTTGCTTTTTTTTTGTTTTGCTTTTGGTTTTATTAGATGATTTAAGTTTTTTTGGAAAAAGATATAAATAGAACCAGTGGTTATCTCAGGTTATATTTACAAAATATAAATGGGTACTTTCACACATATGTGTGCTTGGATACTTCTAAATTGTCTTTATTTTATTGTACTGTGCAGTGCACACAACGCGTAGACTTTGTCGGTGTAATTGCTGCGCCGTTTGAACTAGTTCGAAAAGTACAGCAATAAAGAACAGAAGTATAGGTTATTTTTTCCAAAAATGAAAGACGATTCGATGAAACTTCGAAAAAAGTTAAACAATTTTCTTTAATTATTAATTTACGTTTTCTCTTGGAGTCTTCTTTGACAACGCTTAGAACAAAAAAGAAATCGAAGAAAATACTTAAATTAAAATTATAAATAGTTTGTTTGTTATGCCTCATTTTGTATCTGAACCCCGGATTGTTGCAAATTGTAAATTATGTTATAGATAATAGATAATATTAGAGTATTAATAGTTGGTGTGATAATAAAACAATCATTTCTAAACATTCGATTACTATTGCTATATGCTTTCAAAATGTTTAGATTGTCTAGTTTAATAAAATGCAAACCTAAACGTATGTATAATATTAATTATTCAACAAGCACAAAATTACCAGCCAGTGATCATAATCCAAATGAATCTACACACTTTGGTTTCGATACTGTGAAAATAAGTGATAAACAACAAAAAGGTTTGCAAATATTAAACTATTTTTTTTTTTCAACAACAATCATATGCCATTTTCTTTGTAGTTGATAAACTTTTTGAAGAGGTGGCCGACAATTACGATTTGATGAATGACATCCTGTCATTGGGCATTCACCGAATATGGAAAGATTATTTTATTAATAAATTGGGTCCAGTTCATGATACGAAATTATTGGATGTTGCTGGAGGAACAGGCTAGACGATATACACATTTAAAAAATAATTCGTAAAACAACTGAAAATAAAATAATATTTTTTAGGTGATATTGCATTTAGATTTGTTGATTATGTGAATAGTAATCGTTTGAAAAACTGTCACGTGACAGTATTCGATATAAATCCACAAATGTTAAATGTTGGCAAAACACGAAGTCAAACATTAAATCATAATCCAAATACAATTAGCTGGGTGGAAGGTATGAGTATACAAATGCACGTGTTAGCATTTATTCGTATTATACAATTTTCAAGGTAATGCCGAACAATTACCATTTGAAGAAAATACATTTAATGCATATACTGTTGCATTTGGTGTAAGAAATTGTACGCATATTGATAAAATATTAAATGAGGCATACAGAGTACTAGTGCCAGGTGGTCGATTTATGTGTCTCGAATTCAGTCATTTAAACAATTCAACGTTGCAATGGTAACGTATTTTCTACCGATCAATTTGCCTGCTCTATTCTGTATTATGTAAAAAAAAAAAAAATCGAATTTTTTTTCGTCTTTATATAGGATTTATGACCGTTACAGTTTCGAAGTGATACCAGTTTTAGGTCAGCTTATTGCACAGCAATGGAAATCGTACAAATACTTAGTGGAAAGTATACGACAATTTCCAAAACAGGTATGTAGCAAATTTTATTATTTTTCGTTCCTATTGTGCTTTATAAACTCATAATTTTATTTAGGATGTATTCAAGAATATGATTGAAGAAGCCGGTTTTCGTCAAGTAAATTATGAAGAATTAACGCAAGGAATCGTTACGATCCATTCGGGTTTTAAGTTATAAATGATTAGAAGTGATTTGTTTTGTTAATTTTTAAATAAATTACATTATTTCCTAATTGTTTTCTATTTATTTCGATTTTCTCGATTCGAAAATTTCAAATTGTATTTCAATGTACAAAGTATCGATGTTCGTTTACCAACTCTAACTCGCATAGTGCGCTTGATTGACAAGACAGTTGACAATAGTGACACATATCTATCATCGATTCGTGAAAAATGTTTAAAAAGTCGAGACATATTGGGTTGTTTTAAACTTGATCGTTTAGTTTTTGTTTATATCGTAAACAATTTAATTTAATATTGTGATAAGAAAGTCTAAGAACTAGTGACGCATGATTTTTGAAAAATAGGCGTTGTTTCTATTCGATTTATTTATATTATTATAGATAGGGTAGAAGAGATGGATAGCAGAAGGAAATTATCGTAAGTCATAATAATAGAAAATAGATATAAAATTATTTGTTTTTTTTTTTTCAAATTGATTGATTTAGAAAATGTAATAAATTATTATCATTATTACTTATATCGAGTCAATTTTATTATTACAGAACTCAAGGGGATTCACTTTATCAAATTTTAGCACTTCCTAAAACAGCATCCAATGATGAAATCAAAAAAACGTATCGTCGATTAGCATTAAAATATCATCCTGATAAAAATCCTAATAATCCGGATGCTGCTGAAAAATTCAAAGAAGTTAATAGGTGATAATTAAAGATTTCGATTTTTCTCATAGAAGAATTGCTTAATTAATAATTATCTATTTTTGTAGAGCTCATACAATATTAAGTGATCCAACGAAACGAAATATTTACGATAATTATGGTTCGTTAGGTATTTATATTGCCGAGCAATTTGGTGAAGAGAATGTGAATGCGTATTTTGTTGTTACTTCGACATGGTGCAAAGTATGTTGTAAATAAACAGGAAAACAAGCCAATAGCGCAACAAACCATCAATCTTATTTTACGCTATACGTAGGGGTATAACTTATTTATATATTTATATATTTACAGGCACTGTTTGTTGTATGCGGAATAATAACTGGTTGCTATTGTTGTTGCTGTTTATGTTGTTGTTGCAATTTTTGTTGTGGACGTTGTAAACCGGCACATCCCGAAGATGTTGGAGATTATCAAACTTTGAATGTGAGTAACATAGTTTTTAATTCGAAATTGAAATCAGCATCTGATTTTGAATTGTGTTTTGTGCACGGGTTTTGTGTATGTATGTTTAATTACAATTCCAAAATGGCGGATAAGGTAAGTAAGTGTATACAGATGGACAGATGTTTAGCTATAAATTATATACACACAACAAACACTGGCTGCTTATAATAGCTTTTCATTATTTTCTATTATATTAACACTGTTTGGTTGTTATTATGGAGAACTATAAGAAAGGAGTAGAATCAATTTAACACAAAAAAAGTCACTGATCGTAAAATTAATAAAATGACGAAAAAAAAAAACAAAACTATGCCAATTTTGTAAATAACAATCATTGTATTATATAAATTATTCAATTTTACAATCATAGTTGTAATTTTTTGCCAAAAAATCCTTTAAAAATAAGAAAATTTGTTGCTCTCAGTTAAACGCAGCGCCACCTAGTGGCAGTTCTTTTTTTTTGTCGACTGTTCACTTCTTCTTATAGTCCTCCATACTAATAATAAGTATTATTAATAACTTCATAGTTGTTATTGATTGTTTTAAGGTAGGCATAAATCAGTCTTGAATCGTTTATAAATTGTTTTCAAACTGTTCAAGGTAAGTATGAGGAGAAACAGATGGACAATATGCGTCGTTATTTATTTGACAGTCATGATGAATCATTAACATTTTTTAATTTGTCATTTTCGATGTTTTTTTTTTTTTTTGTTATGTTTTTGTTTATTGGTAAGTTCTGACTTTAGTGATGTTTTCAGCGGGAGGACGGTGAAGCAAGTAGAAAACAACCAGTGGTAACACAACCAGGTAAACGTAGGGTAAGTTTTTTCTTACGGGATTTTTAGATTTACATAAATATTAGTCGATTTTTGGTTATTTTCTTAAGAACTTTTTTTTTTTTTATTTTTTTTTCGTGGTTCATATAATTCAGAAATAATTTTATTGTTATGCCAGTAGCTGATGCTTGCAGGATTGCATAAATTATGCAAACAAAAATGGTATCGGGGTGCAATAATTTTTTAAGATACTCTATGCACATTTAAGGCAATTTTAATTGAGCAGCATTAAACCAGAGTGGAATTACGTTTCGGGGAGTTGTTATTTTTGTTTGTTTGTGTCTTTATAGGAGGATGGAAGTGATGAAGACCATGCTGGTTCACCGCCGGTAACTAGTCAGCCATCACCAAAGAACAAGACCGGTGGAGGGCCAACGAATAATCCGATATATGCGATGCCAGCACCGCCAACAGTATCAGCAACAGCTGGTGAATGTGCCGCTTTAAATCAAGGCGATGTGCCAGTTTATACGCCCGGTATGATTTGCCAGTAGGAAAAAAGACTTTGAGTTTGTTTTTTTTTTCTACAATTACACACACACACACACACATTAATTTTAATTTAATATTATAAAGATAATCAATATATAATTAAATTAATTAATTAGGCACAAATAATTATCAATCAAATGAAACATTTTTTTTTTTTTTTAATTGTCAATTGTATGTTTTTCTCTTATTTGCACTGAATGAAAAGAGAAAAAGATATGTTTTACTACTTTAATCGCCATTTTGCAATCATGGCTTCCGTCGGAGTGTCATGGAAAATTTTAATTTTATTAAATAAAAATTGTTCGTAATTAAAACAAATTCAAGAAAATTAGATTAGATTAATTTTGCAATATTGAAGGTAGGATACGTATTTAATGTTAATTACGAATATATTCTCGTGGTTCTCATATAAAAACTAAAAATGTGAATAATTTGATTATTCGAAAATAAAAACATTTAATGTGTACAGTTTGTTGTGATTGTAGAAGGAAATGCGATAATTTTTTTTATTAATACAGTAAAAAACAACTATTGAACATTACAGATTTGAAATAGGAAGATAGTCACAGAGAAAATGTTTACAATTGTGGAAGAAAAGGAAGTATGTATTTTGCAGGATTTCATTAAACTTAAGTTGATTGATATGTTAATTTCTTTTCTACCTAGTCATTTTATTTTTTTCGTAACTTAATAGAATTAAATTGATAAAAGGCGGGGGTGTCGTCGTTTTTTTTTTTTTTCTGTACACCTAAAAAGATCGAATATGATTTTTATAAATTATATTACTAATTTTTTTATAGGTACTCAATTTAATTATTATTGTAAAAGTAACTCGAAATTACGTCCGAATAAAAATATTTTGTGCGTAATTCAAAAAAAAGAAATGAATATCGAAGTAGAAATTATCAGTATATTATCAATTATTGTTTAGATTAGAAGAAAATTTTCAATTTTTAATATCTTACGTATAGTTTACATACCTACCATATTGTTAAGTGATTATTAATGATTTTTTGTAGCTTCTTGGTCAATTTCGAAATCAATTTGTTTTTTTACATTTAAGTTGAACGAAGCAAATGCTTATTTATGATATAATTATTTTGCTTATAAAACCGTAATTAATATAAATAATCTAAGTAGTTCCATGCAAATCGATATTTTCAATTAATTAATGAATTTTTCTTATAGGTATTTATAAAATAGTGAATGATGTTAAAAATGTGGTACATTCAAATTTTAATGTATTTGTAGTGAAATCTTTGAAAATAGCGCAAATGTTAATTTATTGTATAATATTCCAAAAATGAATTAATAATAATAATAATAATAATAATACACCTTTACTACGACTGCATATTTTTTCTCAAATTTATTTTACAATATCGTTTTATATTATTAAACAGCATTGAATACAGAAATATCGAGATGTTAAAATACATAATTATAATTCAATAACCAATTCGAATCGAATCATTTTCAACTATACAATGAAAAAGGAAAGGTTTTTAAATTGTCTTTTTTCCGTACTCGTTGTCGTCGTCATCCTTTTTTTTTTTTCTGTTTTTTTTTTGCTTATAGAAATTAAGAGGAACCATTTCGGAAAAGAAATAAAATTAAAATAAAATTTTACTGTTAATTGAACTTGTAATTCTGATATGTTATCCATATCTTCACTGTTTCGTAATTTGCTCATCAAATTTCGGTTCGAATTTTGCCTCGAATTCATCGTATTCTTTTCTACATATCAAAATATTAATAATTTCTCGTTTTCTTTTACAAATTATGTAGGTTGTTGTTTATTTTTGTATATATTTATAAATTAAATCACGAAGAAAACAACAAACAAAAAAGAAAATAGTATTATTTTTTTTTTGCTTTACCCGTCTTGAACGGCCGATTGAATCGATGCAGTTTCCGCTGATGACGACTCCCTCGACGATTGATTATTTTGCAATTGTCCAGCTGCGGTCGCTTGATTCATTTGCTGTTTGGTTCGATTGTATTTCTCATGTATATTTCTGTGTCGTTTCAATGCGAATCTGTGAATCGCACGAATTTATTAATTACGCAACAGTTGCGCGTTAAACTAATTTATTAATATATATATAGGACACAAACCTATCTGAAAATCCAACTGAGCATATGTCACATTTGAATGGTTTCTCGCCAGAATGTACTTTTTGATGGTTCTTTAAATGTGTGGCCTGATTGAAGCACGAATTGCAGATATCACATCTAGTATATATAAAAAAAAAAAAAAATGTGCCACCATGTTTTAGTTGATTCGAATTTTTACCGATAGGGTTTCTCGCCGGTATGTATTCTTCTGTGATTCCACAAGGTCGAATGTCGGGCAAACGATTTATCACACACCTCACAGATGTACGGTCGCTCTCCCGAATGGATTCGTTCGTGATTCTTTAAATGTGGCGACTGAGAGAATTGCATACCGCACACGCTACATCTAGTATTTAGAATATTGATAATAGTGTATGAGTGAGTGAGTGAGTGTGAGTGAATAGAATTCGGAATTACCTATACGGCTTTTCACCGGTATGTATTCTTGAATGGTTTTTCAAATATGCAGCTTTTGCGAATGCCAAACCGCAAATGTTGCATTTGAAATTCTTTTCGCCTGTGTGCAATCGTTTATGTGACCATAATGATGAATATCGACTAAATGATCCTACAAAAAAAATCAATTTTTTCGTATACTAAATAATGTCCGAGTGTTGTGTAAAACATGTCCCCGGCAGTGGCATAACGATATATATATAGGGGATGGTAAACACACACACACATTAGTTTCGATCTCATCTCTCTCCCCCCAGTTTACAACCATCACGAGATAATTTTTTACAAGTAAATTGTTACGCCACTGCTCGCGTCTGGGGTAAATATACCAATATATATATATATATATATATTTTTTCTTTTAACTCACCATTACAAATATTACAATGGAATGGCTTGTCAACGTTATTTTGTTGATTTTTCGCACCTCCTATGAATATTATTCCACTGCCGTTACATTTAGTGCATTTAGTTACACTTGCAATACCACGTCGTTTGACTGGATGATGATTTTTCACACCAATCGGAATAGAATTCTGTGTGCCTAAAGAAAATTTGCAGAAGATGGAGGAGGAATGGTGACAATTAATAAGATTTACGAAATTTCGAAAAAAATGGTGGATGCGCCGATGCAACTCTTTTTACAACCCGCTTAAATGTATAATAAATAACACATATAATTCGAAAGCAGTGCAGTAATTCACCTAAATTTGATTGTGATGTTTGTGTGCCAGTTGAATTTTCTTCAAATTTAACAGCGGACGTTTCCGGTGCGGCAGCAACCACGAAAATTTGCGGCTGTTGAATAGTTTCAGCGCTCAGACAGTTTTCGCATTTCACCTTTAAATAAAATTGATTCAAAAAAAAATTGAAAAGACAAACAGTAAGTAGCCACATACTTTCATCACTGCTCGTTTTTTATTTGTATCTTGTGGAAGGGGCGCTCCACAAGTTTCACAATTTTTAATTTTCAATCCACTTGATTGTGTCACATTTTGTTGTGCTTGCTATAAGAAATATAATAAACGAATTTATTCGAATTATTAACAATAAATCGGGCAACTGCGCACAAAGTGTTTAGAGAACGGAAAACAAAAAAAAAAGAAGAAGAAGAAAAACCTTGTTTCACATTGTTAACTGACCAAATTCTATTTTATTTGATATTATTTAATTAGTACTTGCTCGGTGTGTACAAACATGTTTTTTTTTGTGGTTACCTGTTGTTGATGACTTTGTAGTCTATGCGATTTTAAATCGGCCTGTGATGTGAACGCCATTCCACATTCGTCACAGGAAAATCTTATTCTATCAGCGGATATTAATTGAATTTGCGTTGGCTGTTGTTGGGAGGCGGCGGCGGCGGCGGCGGCAGCTTGTTGAACTTGCGATGGCATTAACTATAAAATATAATAGAATTCGCTAAAATTGAGAAAAACGTGCAAACCATTACTAGAATCGATTCACCTCTCAAACCTTTCACAACCAATCCCCCCATCAACCCTCACAATCGTTAGAGCTATACATAGTTTAGTATAAAATTATTTGTGTCAGCCACAATGGTACCATTTAATTTAAATTATGGTTTAGAAAGAGCTGACAGTATTTATGTATATATATATATATAGATATAGTATACTAGTCAATTATAACAATAAGTCAGTGCTGTATATGTGAAACAAGGTTTATTTTATTTCTTAAATAAGCAAATAATTGATAAAATAATATTAATATTAAACGGGTAAAAATTACGAAGAAAAAAAAAAAAAGAAGAAGAAGACGAGAACAGCCTTACCAGCGTATAATTATATCCAAATGCCGGTTGTGTAATATAACATTTACTTGAATCTTCCGCCAATTGGGACATGTTCACTGTTGAATGCTGATTTTGCGGCGATGTGATCTTTTGTATCATATTCACATTGGCATAACAAAATGGAGCAAAATTATTATTATCCTGCTGTTTTTCCTGGCCATTTTTGTCTTTCTCATTCTGTTGATACTGGATCTGCGATTGTTGCGTTGTCGATGTTGTTATAACATTTGGATCGAACATACTATGTAACTGCTAGCATACAATTCAAATATATATATGTACATTAAATTTATATTATTCGATTATTAAGTAAGCAAATTTCAAGTTATTTTATTCGAATTTATGACGGGTTCAATTTTTCTAATGTTTATCAAATAGTCCTGAAGACCGAAAATACTTGTTGATTTGATAGCAAAGTATTACATGATTACAGAGAATTTATGGTATTATTAATGAAAAATATTTGCAATTACTAGTCATGCAAATATATATCTATGCTCGAGTTGCATATTACAATATAATTTCTAGCTTGTTTAGTTTAAAACAAAAGGCAAATGGGTGTGGTGATTTCACTTTACTGCCAAAAATCATTATATCGCCCATTTTAAATTTGCCTCAAATACATAATTTCAATTAGAAAGAGAAGCATTAAAAACAAAAAATGAAAAAAAAAGAAAACGCTAACACCACGAATTGCATCTATCCATCCTTTCTCCAAAAATTTATATCTCTTTTTAACCACATAGCAACAAAGATAACGGATGGATAAAATGAAATGAAAAGTGTGTAGAAGTAACAAAGAAGAAAACCTTCATTTACCTTCGCTCTATCGCTTTTCAAGACGCTGCCACAATTTCGACGTTTATCTGTTAAAAACTACGAAAATAAACGAAAAGAAATTTGCTTCGGTGCCGTCGATTAGAAACAAACCGACAATTAAAATCTTAACAATAATTTCCAATTAATAAGATATTATTTAAAACTAGAAAAATTTAAAACTTCTCATCTATCTCACTTTAGAAAATGGCGGATTGTTCCATAGCCATCTTTGTTCCCCACGCTAGAAGAATTGAAACGATAGTTTTATACACCTGCGCCTTAACGTCAATCGTTATTAAAGCCCACATTACATCACAGATTTATGTTCGCGATGCCAGCACAGCGGGGAGGGGTGAGGTGAGGAACTGCATCCCATCAATTTATTTTCGATAAAAATACGGGAAATTTGAAACTTGTAGAGGAAATTGAACACTATGAAAATCTCTATCTGTCCATAGTATAATGGATAAGTTTCAGTAGAAACATTATTTAGCTATAAAGCGCGTAGCGCCTAAATGCCAGCTTAGCCATAAAACTGATTGTCGTACAGTTACAGACAGCGTCTCTATATTAAGTTGACACAACATTCACAAGAGGGCTCTCGCTTCAGATTGGCAAACTCAACCAATCTAAGAAACGAATATAACGATTAACGATCGTTTTTATCTATCTTGTAAATAAAATAATTGTAGTTACATTTACACACTTTGTTCTCAAACTGAACTTACACAAATATGTAGAAAACGGGGTGATTTTCGTTGATATTAGTTTGACTATTGTGTAATAGATGGCGAAACTGAATTTCCTATGTCAAATTAATTTTCTCATGTTATGACAGCCGTTTTGTTTATGTTTAATTTTTCTAGCACTGATTCGTGCAGAAAGTTTGTGGTTAATCTATGTGAATCAACAAATAGCTGACTAGCTTGAGATATAAAAAAAGAAACAATTATAAATTAATTTATCAAAGTGCCAAAATATGACTTTAAGAACTTTTGGTGAGAAACCGATTAGCTTCCAATTAGAAGAAAATGGAGAATATTATTGTGTTGGCTCGGAGGTAACTAATGCAAATATATCAATTAATTGCAACAATAACTGTAACATAGTTATACTAAGTATGCATACTAAACTAAGTGATTATTCAGGTCGGCAACTATTTGCGATTATTTCGTGGTTCACTTTATAAACGTTATCCTGGCATGTTTAGACGTTCAATTACTAATGATGAAAGAAAGAAATTAATCGATTTAGGTCTATCGCAACATTGTCTCGCTAGTAGCGTATCATTATTGCGAGCATCCGAAGTTGAAGACATTATCGAAGGGAACGATGACAAGTAAATTGTGTGTACGCATACGAATTGAAATGAAATGATCAAAGACAATTTTTTAGATATAAAGCCGTTTCGGTGCATACAAGTGATCCACCACTACCAAGAGAAGGTAAAAGTAAGAAAAATCTACAATGGGTTCCATCATTACCGAATTCCAGTCATTTAGATGCAGTTCCACAAGCAACGCCAATTAATCGTAATCGAGTTGCTGCCAAAAAGGTCATTTTGGAGACCGTTAATTCATTATAATTCATTAAAAACATTGAAGGAACGTCTGTTTCAGGTCAGAACATTTCCACTTTGTTTCGATGATAACGATCCGCAATTGAATCATGAAAATTCGTGTCAACAAGAAATTCTCGTACCGATCCGTTTAGATATGGAAATTGAAGGACAGAAATTACGAGATACATTCACTTGGAATAAAAATGGTAGAGACTAAGCGTAAAATAATGACGGATTGTTGTAATATCTATTTTGCGATATTAATTATAGAAAGTTTAATTACACCAGAACAATTCGCTGAAGTACTATGCGATGATTTAGATTTAAATCCACTTACATTTGTACCAGCAATTGCCCAAGCCATACGACAACAATTAGATGCATTCCCGAATGAACCACCAAGTATTATTGAAGAGAATACAGATCAACGAGTGATTATTAAATTAAATATTCACGTTGGCAATACATCGCTTGTCGATCAGGTGTTTTTTTTTTTTTTATTGAATCCTATATGAACTTTTTAAACTTAATCCGTATTATCTGTTTGTTTAAATATCAGGTTGAATGGGATATGAGTGAAAAGCAAAATAATCCAGAAGATTTTGCATTGAAACTGTGCGCCGAATTGGGTTTGGGTGGTGAATTTGTTACGGCAATTGCATATTCGATTAGAGGTCAATTAAGTTGGCATCAACGTACCTATGCGTTTAGTGAAGCACCATTGCCAACTGTTGAGTTGCCTTTTAGGTAATTAATTCATGTAATTTGTCGTAAGTATTTCATTTTGATTTTGTTAATTGAATGAATACTAGAACACCATCGGAATCTGATCAATGGGCACCATTTCTTGAAACATTAACAGATGCTGAAATGGAAAAGAAAATCCGCGATCAAGATAGAAATACTAGAAGAATTAGAAGATTGGCAAATACTACTCCTGGTTGGTAGAATTGATAATAATAATTAAAAGTTGCATTCATGTATTTTACGTTTTCTGTTTTCTGTTCTTTTTTTTTTTTTTTCCTCCCAATTTTTATAATTTCTATTGATTTATTTTAGTATATTGCAAAAATTTAGTATTTATTAGTTAAATTAAATTGTATTGTTTTTAATTTTTTGATTAATTTTTTTTTTTTCTTTTTTTTTTATACATAGACGAGAAAATAAACTCGATAGAATATTCGTTTTTAATAAGGGATTTTATTTACAGCATTACTGAGTCATTCGTGGCGCGGTGGTTCATCCAGAACTCAGATTTAAATTGAAAAAAATGCGTAGTACCGTTTAAGTAGCAACACACGGAGACGAAAAAGACCCGATTAATTTTCAATCTGGCCATTTTAATTTTATTTGATATGTTATCGCATTCACATGTAAAATTTATATAAAATTTACGTTTTTTTTTTTTTTTTTTCGTGTATTCAAATTTTGCCAGTTGTCTGTAATAAATCGTTAAAGAAGAAGATTATGCGTTATAAATATACATATGTAGTACACACACACACACACACACACAAAAAAACACCACACCAACCCAAAAAATTTTAAAAATTGCATTATCACTCTTCCGTGATCCAGCTGTACAATGCCGAAATCGTTTTAAAATACTTTTTTGAAAACATTCTCGATTTTTGATTTCTAATTTTCAAGATGTTTAACCAAACCCAAACATTGATACATGAAAAGAAAAAAAACGGTTCTTTTCAGAACCAGAAATAGATAGTATCTAAATTAAAAACAACTATAATTACTTCATCTAAACTGGAAACTTCTTTATTTTATTGTCTTAGAATGGTTAATACTAATTTTGCCATTAGATAGCACTAGATTACTTGGAACACTATATTATCAGTTTTTGCTACTAGATGGTGCTAAACCGCTTGGAACACTATATTATCAATTTTTGCTACTAGATGGTGCTAAACCACTTGGAACACTATATTATCAATTTTTGCTACTAGATGGTGCTAAACCACTTGGAACACTTTAGTACCAACTTTTACTGGCTTTTCAGTTCAGTTGGTTAGAAAATTTGTTCATTAATTAATTGAATCTAATTTTTATTTAAAATATATAATTTGTGTATATTGATTTTTCATACATTTTTATAAACATTTAATAATACCTTAACGGCAACTTTATTTATAACTTAAAAGTATATTGCCTATTTAAAATGAAAAATTAAGCAAATAGGACCTGTCAATTAACATATGAATATCGAATTAATGTTGAAAAGTCATGATTGTTGTTGATGACATTCGATGTGCTTTTACGATTATAAAAATAATAAAAAAAAAAAAAAAAGAAAACAGAAATGAAAAATATCACTATTCAATGTTAAACTTAAACAGAGAAAAAATAAAAGATAGAAAACTAGATATTATTATTTACAGGAGAAAACATATTTCTAAATTCAGATTTATATAATTAAATCCATGTAACACTTATATACCTATAAATATAATGTTCATTATAATGCTTTTCAGTCGATTAGAAAGTGTATCACTAGCGAAATAATTGCAGATCGAGATTAATTTAATTAGGTAATCGAAACGGACCTCTATTTCAAAAAAGACCAATTGAAAAATTGTACCAATTTTATTATCACACATCCTGTAAATGTTTGGAAACGCTTAACGATTTAAATGGTTCATACCACATTCTTCTTAAATCACCCTTTTAAAAAAGAGCAAACAAAAATTATAAGATGATTAAAGTTGAAAAACTGAATATTTACCTTAAGATAAGCCATTGCTAATAATGGTAACAAAGTGAATGGAACTAAGTACAATAACGCTGGTTGAGCGGCTTTAAACACCTCCGAACTGACTGTCGCCGTTAATAAACCCAAAAAATATCCGAATAAGGAACAATGGAAATATGTAATTTTTGAATTTGGCGATGCTAGACCTTGCGATTTTTTATATGCATCGTAACGTAGAACGAAACAAAGTAACAGACCGGGCATCACAATGTCACCAAGGCCTAGAAAAAAAAAAAAAACAAAAAAGCTATGAAAATGATTTTATTTCATCACACAGTTTTGTGCCTGAAATTGAAAATTTTCAAACAGATCGTTCTTACCTAACATGCTGAAATGTCCCGCATTTTGTATACTAGGAAAAACTAATTTTCCTGGCAAACTCAATTTTGGTGCCTCTTTGGCTACACCGCCAATATGCAATTTACGAGCAACTAGACCTACAGGATTCTCAGCCGGTCTTGTGGCTACCTACAATAATCATAAATAATACGTATTTTATTAATACAATCACTGGCCAACAACAATGTTGTTACCTAACCTAATATTTTGTAATTACTTAAATATTCTGTGAAATTTTAAATCTTATTATAATCAATCATACACTCACTTTAACCATAACATTAGCACTAAATATATACGATGAGAAAAACACCCAAAAAACATCGTAAATTAATAAACCAGTCAATAAAAGTGTCGATACTTTTAAGCTTGGAAGCCGTATGAATGCAATGAATGCCACACATAAACCCATACCCATTGCATCCATTAATAACCAGTGGCCTGGTTAAAAAAATACACTTTTTAATTGGTTAACAGAAAAAAAAAACACAAACGAAATTTTACCTGTTAAAATCCATATGCAAACAATGAAAACCGATAATGAGAATGATAGCATTTCGGCCGTTGTGAAACGTCCACAGAAACCAAACGAGATTTTATTACCATCTGAACATGGCCTTATTATATATTGACACATTGGCAGAAGAAGAAATGCTAATGCAACCGTTGCTATTACTATAAAAAAAAAAAACAATGGTTTTAATTAATTTTCCACTTACCAAAGAAAAAATGAACAGAATTAGATTACACTTACTGGCTGTACAGATTGCAAACAGCATTTGCATTGAATCGAAAAAGAAAAACATGACCAATAATGATATACTGGCACCTAATGGTAAACATAATGCATGCATCGTATCTAATGTATGTACACCGGGTTCAATGGGAGTGGAACAATTTTGTGTTGGATTTAATAATGAATTTGTAATGCCATTGTTATTGTTACCACCACCACCATTATGTGCTGCACGATCTCTAGCCTCCTGTTCCATATTTAAGCTTCGAAAACTGCCATAAACAATTAATAGCATTGATATTAGAAATGTTGATACTCGACTTGAATCCATTATTGAGTAGGCCCATTGATATTCAACTGTTGGTCCTTGATCTGCCATATTGTTGTTTTTTTTTTTTTTTCGTTTGTGCCCAAAAAAAACAAGGCCAAACCAGGAACCAACTTGTCCGTTTGTATTAGTGTTTTTTTTTAAATCTATGCTATCTAAAAGAATAAGCAAAATATCTAATCAATTTAATAATAATAATAATAATAAAGAGCAGGATAAAAATAAATAGAAACTGAAAAAAGGTCAAAGACCTACCTGCTAAAGTAAATGCGAATTGATCGATTAGGAACTGCTATTCGAAAATCATATATAAACATCACCCGATTTTCTTTAAATCTATCATTTTTGTTCGTTATTTTCCTTGGTATTCTTGGTTTTATTAACAAATAATTAATATATCAATTCTAAAACAGCACCAGCGCCATGTTGCTTTTGGGGGTTAAGAATAATAATAACAAAAAAAAAAAAAGGATCACCACCACTACTACCACACCACACAGATACAACTTTCTAATCTTTGTCACTTTTTATGATAAGGCCGGATTTCCTCCATTGTACCGTACTACCTTTTATTTTTATTTATTTAATAATAACTGTAACATATATGAAGTGTTATGTTATGACTATTGCGGCACTTGTTTGTAAACAAAGGTGTTTTGTTTTGTTTGTTTACCGAAAATTTCGTCCTTTGATTTTATTTAATTTAAGCGGATTCATAGTTTTACGATGATAAACTGGAAAAATGATAAAAATAGCATATTAAATAACACTTGAATGATATCAGCATGTGATTTAAGAAAAGCATTTATTGAAATAAATCACCGCTATTAATTGAGTGGTTAGGCAACGACATATACACTGCTATTATTTCAAGGACAATGTTTCGTTAGTTTATCAACAGATGGCGCACGATTGATTCAAATATTCATCAAATCAACATCAACACAAAAACTTTAAAAATTTAACGGATTACAGGTAATTCATATTTTGTTTCGTGATTTCATCAGAACAAGGAAAAAGAGATTTTACGAAATACTAATAACAAGGGACAATTTTCAACTCGATTAGTCGGACAAATTAAAATCTTTTTACGCCCTGTTCAATTTTTATCTAAATCACCAATAGATGGCATCAATACAAATAAAAAAGTCAAACTAAGAAATTCTAATCAATAATTTGCAATGAATTTTGATAATGGCGATTGTTGATAAATGAAATTGTGTAATGATTCGCAATATGTTTTTATAAACCGAACCAAACAATCTATTTGATAGACGTATATTGTAAAGCGTACAGCACTATCGGGCGGCTGTAAAAAAATATAATTTACAGGATTTCCCCGCGATTCTTCACATATGTCATGTGTGTATAAAAAGTAATTGTACTGTGTTGCATCTGATAATTTACAATAGAATCACGCGGCGACTTTTTTTAAATCAAACGTAGAATTTGCTCCAGCTGCGGCTGCTGCTGCTGAAGTAAATAGGTATGTGGAGAATAATATGAATACTAAAATATTCTAATTATAAATTCTTCTATATTTAGAATGCCACTCATTTATACAAAAAGCCGCTTGCCTTAATATTCTAAAAATACCGTGAAAGTGATTACTTTTGTTCGAAAAATTTTGTTTAATATTTTCTTTTATTTTAGATTCACGTTAATATAAGTTGATTTTAATTCAAATTAGTTTTAGTGCAGTGCTAATCACAATGGATAATATTGAACATGAAATATGTAATAATTGGTAAGTATTTTGAATTAGAAATGGTCATGACAGACGGCCACCCAAAATGGCGTAGCATTGACCGAAAAATTTTTGCTTTTCAGCAAAAAAGAAATACCTCAAACCAACTATATAATGCATACGATGCATTGCTCAAGGAATATTACATTATGTAAAAACTGTAATGAACCAATACCGAAATTAGATTATGAAAATCATCGGGAAAAGTGTATTAAAAAATCGATAATAAGGAAGCCATTTCCTCAACAAACGTCAATTGAAAAAAGTGTATATTTTCAACAACGAAAAGTAGGCGCTGTGTGATATGCACAACACAGTCAATTTCTCCATATTAAAATTAATGGTGTATTAATTTCCAGAATATTGAAGATGTCAAAGCGGCCGCTAGAAAAGAGGATTATATTAAACGGCACGAGCATTTAATTGATCGTGGTTTCACATTAAAGGAAACTGTAACGAATGGTCATTTTAATAATTATGCTAATCAGAAAACATCGAGTGATGGTTTAAAAACATCCTTGTCAGCAGTGGCTGTTAGTTCACGAAATAATCATAATAGTAATATTGGTGGTGGTGCAATAAAAAAAGAACAGAAAATTGTAACAAAACCGCAGGAGGATCATGTAACATCAACAAGTCAAGGTCACTGATAACAAAATTTATTCGTATCATTTCCAGTAGCTCTGTAAATTAGTAATCTGACTAATTAGCCAATTAGATATTTCACAATTTTTCGTTGTTATATTTTGTTGGACACATTTTTGCATGTAATAATTATATATATATATATTTTTTTAAAGGCCTTTTAGCATGTAAATACTGCGACTTGGAATTACCAAAAATCGATTTAGATGAACACGAAAACTATTGTGGTACCAGAACTGATAAATGTTTAGAATGCGGCGAATTAGTTATGTTCAAAAATAAGCAGGTTCATTTAGATTCCAATCATGGTTTTGTTAAATTAAAAGACGGTAGGTGCGCACACGCGCCATACATTTTCTATTGTAATTGAAAATTATAAAGTTCAATGATTATTTATATAATATAGAACCAGGTCCACGACCATCATGGGAATCAACAACAGCGCGTAGTGCTTCATCGCCATTATTAATTGGTCGTAATCGTTTTTCAAGTGCTACACGTTTAAATGCCGATTTCGATTATGATCCAATGCCATATTTACCTAGTGCATATCAATCAAATCGTAGTAGAAATATGAAAAAGAAAGAAGGAGAAAGTTATAAAGAAATATCGAGACGATTGGATTGTAAGAATTCAATTCTTGTTCTAGACGAGTCTATCTAGTTGGCTGCGTAAATGCAAAATGGCGTGTTTATTTAGGCAACCAGATATACTGAAAGTCGATTATTCATTTCATGCATTTAATTGAGCACTATAATGAATTCTTTTCGCAGGAAAGTTTTCTGAATATCAATTTTTTATCTTACAAATTGACACTTTACATTTCGTTGTCGTTCTCTACCACTCTCTTTCCTTTAGGCAAAACCGAATACATCCGAAACCTACTTCATGATTCAGCCTGTATAACAATACCATTGAGATCTAGTGCTACAGCACCTCGGAATCACTTTAATCATAATAAAGGTTATTGCTTTGGAGTGATTGATAAATAATAATAATAATAATAATAATTGTTCGTATGTTTTTAACAGCATTTACTACCACAAATACTAATTGACATGTAATGAATGTTTTCCGTTCACTTTAAGAGTGAAAATGGGTATCATCATACATACTGGTGCATGAGACGAAGAATGTGAATTTCACATGCTAGCTTTTCTTTTTTTTTTTTACTATATCATTGTCGTGCTTTTGAGAATTTTCTAAAACAATTAAACTCCAAAGCGATTACTGCTGCTAATTAGCATGTTGTAGTTATTTTTAATTTAATTACCACGTTTTCTTTTCATTTTATTTTTTGCGAATTTGTACAAACATTTTTCGTTGTAGTTGGCGTTCATCCATATAATTTTACACACAAAAAAACCAACGAAAAAAAAGAAAAAAACAATTTTCGTATCCAGAAATTTATAGGTCATACAAAAACGTCATCATTTTTATTTATTTTCCAACACAAAACAATTTTTGTATTTTGTACTAACTTACTCAAAGTAGGCCCTGCTCCACAACCGCCATCTTTTTCTTCTACATCATCATCATCAGTTCGATCACGACGTAATCCGCCAACTGAATTAGTGATTCCATGTGAATTCTGTGACACACCAATACCGCATGAAGAACTAATTCAACATGAAACTGGTTGTCGACCCGATCTAACTAAATGTAATCCACGTAGAAACAGGTACAACAACAACAACAAAAATAATGCAAAAGCGGATAATTGACATTTTTCTTTTAAATTAGAAGTCTAGCTGCACTAGCAGCTGAAGATGATGATTACTATGTACCGCCACCAAATGCAGTACGTTCCGATAGTCCTGACGATGAAGAATTGCCATGTGAATTCTGTGCAAATATGGTGCCAGCCTCACAATTATGGCGGCATCAATTAAGCTGCACAACACCAGCTTAATAATAATGATAATTTTTACACGACAATTATTCGTGTTTTTCTAGTTTTATATAAATATACGTTTTTATTTTGAAAGCGTTACGAAGTTATCGTAAAATAATGAAAGATACTGATTGTTTTTTTTTTTCTTTTTCTTTATAACAATAAACTAGTGCAGAAACAAATTTATTTATTTCTCTTTTTAATTTTGCCACTTTTAACTCCACCTTTCTTAACAATACCCCTAAATTGTCCAATGGCTTGTGCTCTTTTCCGTTTATTTAAATTACTACGTTGCAATGGAATATACGCATATGGATCGAATTTATTGCCTTTCCTTTTCACATCACCTCCAGCTTTATTACTGCGAAATTCTGAACCCAATGTATTTTTTTTACTTATCGAAGTTGTTGTAGATAAGTTACGTTGAATTCCACCATCAATTGCCATCTGTTTTTTGAAAATTTGCTGATTTGAATTGACTTGCTGCTGTTGTTGTCGTTTAGTTGAACGGTTTTTTTTCGATTTTGTATGTCCCATTTTGTGATTTCGAATTAATAAATAAATGTGTTTAAAAAGAATTAATAGAAAAGAAACACGAAAAAATAAGTAATAATATATAAGGTTATGTCTTCTTTTTCTACATTTTTCTTCTTCAATAGAAATTTTGGACATACATTATTTACTCATAAAATCTACCACAATAAGAAGAAGAATGGAAAGAATACGCCATGGGCTCATGTCACAATTCAAATGAAATAAAATGTATAATGTATTTATTTAACTTAACATTTAAATTCTAATTTACCATAATTAATTAAAGAGCAGATAAAGGATCAAAATCTGTACCGTGTCCAGATATACTTTTTATTTTCTTTTCTTCAATTGTACGTTTATTAATTTCTGTTTTCACTTCTAAAAGAATAGTAAAAACATTACTGCCTACAAAAAGAACAATAAAATAACGCGATTTTCTACCTTCTTTTACATGACTCGACATTTTCTTATATCCACCAAATAAATCATCATCATCGCCATTATCACTAGAATCATCATTGAAAAGACTTGTACGATTTTTCGTTGTCGTCAGATTCATCGATTTCGATCTTGTCATCGATGCAAACAAATCATTATCACTGGAATTTTCCGATGAATCGGAAAACAGACTCGATGTTTTCGTAATTTGCGATTGTTGTTTGCGTGCTAACGCTTTTGGTGGTGATGGTGAACGTGGTTTATGTGAACGCGTCAAAAATAACTCATCGTCACTACTAGACTCATCATCGTCGAAAACATTTAATTTTTTCGTTTCTTTCTTTATTGCACTGTTCAGCGGTGCTGCAGCATCAACAACAGCAGGTTCGATAATTTTCAAAGGTTCTGCAACCAATAAATCATCTTGTTTTTTCAACAAAAATTTTGTATCGACAACTGCATGTGGTGCTGCTGCTGCTGCTGCTGCATGATATTTAACAGGATTAATTATTTGAGATTTGATGAGAGCTGTTCGTTCTTGTTGTGTTGCTGCTGTTTCATCTTTTTGATGAATCACTGTAGCAGATTCGATAAGCGATGAAATATCAGATTCGGCCAACGATTTTCGGACAGCTGCGATCCGTGCTTTTCGTGTTGATGGTCGTCTTTTTATTGGAATTTTCACTCTGTCCTATAAAGATAAGAAATAAATCGTAAAATATCTTGGCAATTGGATCGTTTATGAATCGAAAAACAATGATTTACTGATTTTTTGAAATGTCAAGCATTTGTCAACTGATGTTGTCAATTCTTTAATTGACATTGACCTTGAAATATATACATATGAAAATTTAATGGAAAAAAACTGTTACGATAAAATTTCAAATTATAATTTTCAAATATTTGTTGCTTTTTTTATTTTGATCATAAACAATAATTGATACGACTTAATAATTGTTTGTAATTTTATGCAACCATATAAACATACCTTTGTAACACTATGCAAAATGTGAGTGTGATCAGGTCGATCCAAATCCAAACTATCGCTAGAATTCCTGTTTTCTGATGGCTGATTCGATGAAATTGGTGGCATTAGTGTCACTGAAGAGAATGATTTTATTAAATCATCACCGCCACCGCCAGAAGTATCAACGTCATCATCATCATCATCATCAGTTGATACTGTGAATCGACGTAATTTCGGTAGAGCAGCACCAGGTAGTAGGGCACCAACATTAATATTTAAATTATGCCTCAATTTACCTGGCGACACTACAATAACAACAAATAATTGTCAAATCATTCATTCAAATTGAAACTTACATTTAATCGGTGACGGTGTTTTTTCCTTTATCTCTTCATCGGTTTCATTTAATTTTTTTTGGTACAGTTTCACCGTATCTTTTATATTTAATTTTATATCTAAAATAAGCAAAATTTCAATGTCGTTATCTTATCGTTATTTATGTCGTCTACCTTTCCTGTCATCGCGGCCATTTTGATTATCTTTTGCACTGCCATCATCTTGATTTGATTTTTGTGAATCGTTCCGTTCCACAGCCTCCTCCATTCTAAAATAAATTAATTATAAGAAAAAAAACAAAAAAAACAAACTATACTTAATCCAAATACTGCGCTTTTAATTAAATGTTAGTAATTTACCTATTATTATTATTATTATTATTTGCGTTATCATCATCGATCTTCATTGTCTTATCAATTTGATTTCCAAACAACTCAGTGGGCTTATTTGCAAAAATGCTATCATTATTATTCTTTTCAAGTGTTACTGATAATCTATCATCATCATCAGCAGCAGCAGCAGCAGGAATTGGTGGTGGTGGTGGTGATGTTTGAATAGATGGAGGAATATTGAAAAGTTTCGCAGATTGAGCGTTGTTATTTTTCTTATTATTCAAATCCAAATTCGATTTGAAATTGAAAATATCATCATCATCATCATCATTTTCTTCCTGAAATAATGTCATTTTCTTTTTGAAATTTAATAGTTTCGTTGTGGCATCTTCTTCCGTTATTGGTGGCCGGTCCGAAGACAAATCGTCGTCTGAAAAATCATCAAAAAGACTTTTCGATTTCAATCGATTTTCAATTGGTTCATTTCTATTCGTTTCCTTTGATTGTTTTGATGAAGATGTTGAAAATAGCTCATCATCATCATCATCATCATCATCAAATAGATTTCTAGTTGTACTAATAGTTGAATATTTCGATTTCATTTCCTCTTTTTCATTGGTTTTTATCAACACATCATCATTTTTCACATCGACAATTGTTTTATCATCAATTTCTGGTGGCCGTTCATCAACTAGTGGCGCTACAACATTTTTATATTCACTAAGAAATGGTTTCGAATTATTTTCATTCATTTGTTTCGTTCGTTTATTTATTAATGTGGAAATATCATCTTTATCATCATCATCATCATCATCATCACTGAAATCGAAAAGACCTTTCTTCTTAACATTTTCCTCCTCGTTCCATTGAAATTGATTTCTATGCGTTCGGGTAAATAAATCATCTTCAATTAGATGATCATCATCATCAAATAATGGTGGTGGTTCATCTGAGAATATTAAATTCGCTGCCGGTTGATCGGTGCCAATTTTTCTAATAGGATTTTTATTTATATTATCCAAATTACTATTGGCAACAACAATGTTCAATTTGGCTGCTAATTGAGCAGCAAAATCATCCATTGTGTCTGTTTTTTGATTTTGCTTAGGTACCTCCTCCAATGAATCGGCCTTTACTTCAATATTATTATTATTATTATTGGAATGTGTTGTTGAACATGTTTCCGATTCGATAATTTTCGTTGTTTTTATGGAAATTGGATGTTCACTGTTATTTGATTCTAATTCTTCCGATGCAAATGATTCTGAATTCGTACTACTACTACTACTATAAACATCATTTTCCGCTGGTTTTTTATTCTCCTGTTCCCCTTCACTTTCATCACTTTCCGATTGTTCCAATAGGCCAACATGCCAATTTTTATTCCATTCATTTGATCCAACTAGATACGGTAAGATTCTATCGGCAAATAAATCTTTCGGTTGAAGAATATAACTGAAAAAGTCAACGACTGTTATCATAACAAAAAAAAATAATAAATATATGCCTCGACCTTTTATCGTTTTCCTCATCGTCTTCCGTATCACTTAAATTAATATCAACTTTATCATAATATTTATTTAATACACTTAATCCTTTATTTATTGCATTCGTTATTGCACTGACTTTTTCCTCTTCGGTTTCTTCATTGTTTTCATCACTCTGAAATAGACAAATTCATCAATTTGGTTCATTAAAAAAAAAAAAAAAACACACGCTTCCTTGGGATGGGGGAAAAAAATTGTTATTTGTACAACTTACATTATTCGTTACTTCATTGTGTTGCTTCAGCGGTTCCTCTTCATCAACAACACGCTTTTCAATAAACTGTCTGCTACGCAAACCGTTAAATTCATTTTTTATTAAATCTAATCGTACAGCCGTCGTATCAACGTTGTTTAATAAATTATCGATTTTTGAACTTATTGCAATTGTCTCACTGAACAAATTCTAAATAAATATGTAATGATTAAAAAAAAGTAGCTTTAACTAGATTATATTAATTGTACATTACATTTGAAAAAGATTTTAAATAATTTAATAAAGCAATATCTCCAGCTAACGACCACGAATCCGAGTTATTGATCATATCTTGTGTCGACCATTCTTTTGAGTTTTGATTTCTTGGCATTGTATTCAAATCGAATTAAATCTAATTTTTTATTTATTGTATATTTGTGAATATGAAATTCTTAATATTTTATTAATTTATTTAGAAAATGTCAATAAAATAACAAGGTTATGGTTGTGACAGCACAACGACATTTCTTCTACTTTTCAAGTTTAATTTAAATTTTAAATATTTAAATTAATAAACAAAACACATTTATTTAAGCTTAAGCATTTTAATTTTATTTTTAAGTTAAGCACTAAAGTAATTGAGTTACAGTACAGATACAGCAAAATAATTTAAATTTGATTACTTTGATTTGATTTGAATTTTGATGTAATTGTCAATCAACATTTGTATTTTAAATATTTAAATTAAACTGAACTTTAGTAAAATATACAAATAACAAATAGTAAAATAAAATGCATATTCGGACAAATTGGCGAATGACATTCTAATGAAAATCCCTCTTGCTCCGCAACCTAATCGCGATTCACAGCCTGGCCCTCTCTTTTCAAAACTTTTTGACGTTGAAATCACACATTATTTGTGAATCACAGTCGCGTTCACAGACAATATCTTTATTTGTGGTCTGGTTTGTCTCTTTGACAGGTTAAGCAATTAAACTTTTGAATTTAGATCATAAAGAAAGACAGGCGTATAATAGAAGCTTAAATCAGGTAAATTCAATTCTCTTCTAATTCTAAGACGTTTTTTTCATTCATTTATTTTGAATTAATTGTTTATTTAATTGATTGCAATCAATTTAATTATATATACATATATAGATGCAATAAGATGCAATAATAGTTATCTACAGTATAGAGAGGGTAAACTAATTAGAAACTAATAAGTTAGAGTTTACATAATTTGCACAAAAAATATTTGTTTAATTATGGCCAAGTGTTGCCCCTTATATCTAAATCGGAAATGTACTTGAATACTTTTGTCTAATTTGGCGAAAAAACACGCAATCTATAGTGAATTATAATAATGTAATTTCGTAATGTTTCAATTGTTTTACAATAATATTTACAATTCATCTTTTAAACTCACTTAATACCACGTCACTGCCTACTTTCAGCAAAAATAATAAAAATCCTAATGGCAGATATAATTAATGTTTAAAATTATTTATTCGTTGCATAAAATTATTTCATTAGAGAAAATTAAATACAAATAAAATACAAGATTTGCGCGCGCATCTTCATGTCACTACGGCACCGGAATTATATATAAGTTAAAATAAATATTCTTATAATAATAATCACACTAAATACACAATTATACATGTGATATATAAAAGGACAACAAGTATTTTATTAATATTACTATTTTGGTAAAGAAAAATTTAGTAAAAAAATATGTAACTAACTTCACTGCTATTACAACACTTGCGCGAAAATCAGTTGCGCAACCGTTTTTCTTGCGAGAATAGAAAATAGATCTATTTGATCGCAAAATAGTAAAAAATTGTAGTTTTTAATTCTTATTCAGGTCCATTTGAAAAAAGAAATTTTACATCATGCGAACAAAACATCTGAAACCAAAAAGAGTTTACAATTGCAAAGTGAACACTACTGATGATGGTAAATCATATTATGATCGGAAGACTCTACGAACAATTCGAAAATTACAACTATCTGTTGATCTGATAATAACAAAACTATCATTTTCGAGAGTGGTAATGGAAATTCTTCAGCAATTTAGTAGATATAAAACAACAGCACTTGCATTAGAAGCATTACATGAATCAGCCGAATTGTATATGACACAATTATTGTCAAATGTCAATCTATATTATAAACGATACGACAGTCTACGACGTAAGAAACGACAGTCTCACGAATCTGGCAACATTGTTGTTACCACATTTCCAAAAGATGATGTGAATTTAATGGGAGATTTGCATGGTCCATTAGATCCTAGTAACTTATAGATAGTAAGGGTGTATATATAAGTTGTATTTTTGACATATTGTACTTTATATAGTTGAAATGGTTATAAAAAGCAAAAGGGCGCACGTACTAAATGTACAATATAATAATTACAGACTACTAGATATATAGATTCAAATAACTTGTATACTGATAAAAGAAAAACTATTCCATGTATGTAGTAACACATTATAGGTATTAATGCATGCTAAATTTACATAATAAACAAACAATTAAGTTAAGAACAATTAGGAGGCCATAAAAACAGTGCTAGGGCCTCCTCCTTTTGCTTTTATAATCTTTCTTTTTTTTATATAATTTCGAGTGCATGTAAATTGTCAATTTTATTCATATTGTTTAAAATTAATGTTAACATGTCAAAAACAGAAACTATATGTATATTTTATTAAAGTAAACATTAAAATATCGACATTTTACTAATAACCCGCCGTTTACTGTTGTCGCGATGCGCTTGCGCAATCTTCATTTTCAGATTTAAAATGGGTGTGTACTCGCCCATACAAATGTAATTGACAGTTGGAGGAAAAATACTCAAACAGAAATGCGCGCCAAAAAAATCGTCCAATCAGCAAGCACTGTTGTATGCAGAGTAGTGTGAATGTCGAACGCCGGCCTTAATTGTATAAATAAATAAATAACATACGTTATTTATTACTATAAATAAATAAAAACAATTTTATCCTTAGATTAATTTTAATCAAACATTTCTTATTGTGTCTAATATCGCTGCATTTTCTATATTATTTAAGTAGCAGTATTTTTGTTTTATTTAATATAAGCAATTATGGTTTTTCAAATGTCGTTACACAGTTGTTTTATGGGACTAATTAGTTTAACAAGTGCATACCTAATTCTTGAATATTATATTAACAAGAAAGTTTGTAAAGTTGTTGAACAAAATATGACTGAAATCAATGATAAACTAATTCGAATTGCTGCATTAGAGGAAAACATTGAAGAATTAAAAAGTGCAGTGAAAGAAATGCAACATAAGGTATCCATTAATAAGTATGTATGTATGTAATAGTCTGTGACTATCTATATTGAATAATGATTGATTAGGAACAGAGAATGAATCGTTAAATAGTCGAATGCTAATTTTCTAAATAAGAAATATAGAAAAATATCGGATTATAACAACTAATTACACGTTTTTCTTGTTATAAAATAAATGCTGGAACAATAGACAAGCAATTTGTTGAAATTAGCCTATCAATTATTTAATTCGAGCATAAAGAACTAATTAAATCGTATTTCGATTATCTACCTAGTTGTTTTGGCAAAGTTTCCATTTCTTCCATATCGGCGATAAATGATGACCAATCAAGTTTGAATAGCGACAATATTGACAGTTCGGATGTGTCATTTTTCGATGTCATAGAAGATAATGATTATGAGGGATCTAAACAAAAAGTCAGTTATCAAAATTAACTTATTCTTATTCTATTTAGTTGAGAAAGTTCTTCTTTTTTTTTTTATAGCTTTTCACTGCAATAGATGATTCACAACTAGTATTAAATAACGAAACAAATATTAAAGAATACAAAACGAGATTGTGCCAGAATTAGGAGGGACGACGTTACCGTTCAATGAAGTCATCATTTCATATAAAATAAAATAATTGGAAATCGTTATTATCGAAGATGGCAAGTGAAAATAATCGTTCTTGTTTAAAAAAAAAAAAAAACTTTATTTATATAAACATAAAAGATACAAATACAATATATACACATATATCAAAAATGCAATAATAATAATAAAACGTATGCGACGTTATTATCATCTAAAAAAAACCGAGTCTTTTTAATAGTTTTACAAAAATTATGTTTCTCATGTATTAACTATAATCTTATTAAATATCATATAAATTACTAACGGTCAGTTTCTCTGAAAAGCGGTATTATTAAAAAATTCGAAGTCTAAAGTTCAAATTTGGAAAAAAAACTTTTTTATCACGTGTTTTACTGGACGCTTTAATTTTTTTCCTGTAAATTCTCATTGCATTATTATAAAACCTGTTGACAACAGCGTCGCACAATCAATTAATTTTCATTCAACCTTAATCGTTTAATACAGAAAATAAAAATTCAATTTTTAAAAATAAAATTAATGAATTCTATAACAAAAACATAAAATGAGACCTAGGTCCCATTACAATTTGACCATTTTACAAAGGTACTGCAATGGAAACATTGTGACATCACCTCTGAATTTTGCAACACCTTCCTGTGCATCTATCGATAATAATTCGCCAGTTTCTTCGCGTTGTTCACCGCAAATTACCTTCGAAAAAGAAAACAGTTTATAATATAATTTCCTGTTATTTGTAATAAACATTACATACCTTAAAACTGTCACCAGTCTGTGGCCGTACCGGATCTAAATGATCAGCTACAATATTAACAACTCGATCTTCTTGCGGCAGAAATACTGAACACATCGCACCCGATATACTTCGTATAATGCCAGTTTGACCACCCAAATCGGCATCAGCATGACTTGCCCTGATTCGTACCTAAAACGTGACAGCGAAAAAAAAAAAAAAAAGGAATTGAAATGATTCCAATCAAATTAGATCAAAACATACTTCTATATCGACCGTATGCCAATCGGTCATTGGTAATACATCTAATCCGGCACCAGGTGTTTGTGGATTATATTGGGTTGTTGGACTGTATCCAGAACTGGGTGTGTTATATGGATTATTACTTGCCGGCGATTGACCATAACCTTAATAATAATTTGAATATTATGTATTTATTAGTTTTGCATAATATAAAACCACCTACCATCAGTATTCAATATAAATGGGCTTGCTTGCAATTGAATATATAAATACAAGTTACATCATTGCACTCAAACAACAATTAGAAATCTAGAACTTACCAGTAACTGGTGATGGTGTCGAAATGCCACTTTGATATCCTGGACTAGTAGCCGGATATGGACTATACGAATTATACATCATACCACCTGGTGTTTGTGGTGTGAACGCATTCATTCCGGGTGTACCTTAAAATACATACAAAAAAAATTCATTTCTTTCTGTTGTGTTTGGTCCAGACAATCGATTGTCTACCCACTTGGATTGTAAGCTGGTGATGAACCATCATGAATTGGTGTCATTGAACCATAATGTAATGGTGTCCGTGAACCGGAATCGCACATTGGTGTCTTATTACCAACATCTTTGTATAGGGGCGTTTGTGAACCGGTATAGGCCGGTGTACGTGCATAACTTGAAATTGAACCATCTTTTGATGGTGTACCAACATCCGCTATGTGTGTTCTATCCACCGAAATTGTCTGAAAAAAAAATTGAAGAATGAAAATGCATAGAAGTGTTTATTTGGCGGGGAGTTTTTTTGTCGAATCCTAGAATTTGGTTTGGAACACTATTATCGATATCATTGATAATAATACCATTATAATTTAAACATTTTTTTAACCCTATTAAATGTACACATCGAAAAATTTAATTTTAAAAATTTTAGGTTAGGATAGAAAATTTGCTTGGCAACATCTGCCTGTACTTACTAAACAAGAAGTATGCAATTCAATTCTTGCCGTACTATGAGTGGCATCCTTAACAATGCCAATACTTCCTTTATACGGTCCCCTTGTAATTTTAATAGTTGTTCCAATAACATCCTTGTCCCGTGTTACTCGACCTCTACCACCACCACCACCGCCGCCGCCGCCATGCCCACGATAACTTCCACCACCATATCCTGCACAAAAATAAAACATTATTTATTTGCAACAAAAAAAAGAAAGAATTATAGTGCATTACCACCACCACCACCACCACTAGATGGATGCATCGGTGAACTTCTACGGGGACTCATAAATTCCATGCCAGTTGACATGTCAGCTAATGGAACGATTTTATTGCCACCGGCCAATTGAAGATGTTTCGTTTTACATACGAAAATACCGCCATTTTGTAGAAATTCAACTGAATATAGAAAGCCGAAATTTCTATAGAGATGCTTAATTTCACCGGAGAAACCTGAATGTGGTCCATCAATAACCTAAGTGTAATATGAATCATGATGTTTTATTTTTGGACTATATTTTTAAAAAAATTTTTTTTACCTTAACCATGTCACGTCTATGTAAACTATTCCTATATGAATCGAGTGCAGCGGTAAATTTATTAATTCTACGTTTTTGTAGTGAGCCAGGTCGACATTCAACCACTTTACCTATAATCAATCAAATAAATCATTTTTGATTTATTTGATATAAAACGAATAACTCACCATGCATATTCAGTACATGGAAATTTTCCCTTTCTAAACGTACAATTACACCAACAGTTTCTGCATCTAAATTAACTAAATCACCCCATTCAAATTTTCCTAGAGAATCAACACCACTTGCCATATCGCTGCATAATTGTAAATCTTTTGGTAGAATTTCCATTTCGTGCATCGTTAAATCGGAAATGAGAACGACTCGATTGTTTTCCACACGAACTACTAGGCCTGTATCGCCCTCGTAACGACCTAGATAAAAATTATTATCCATAATAACTGTACAGATGATGAGATAAAAAAAAAATAAAAAAAAAATGAATCATACCTGATAAAACTTTAACGTGATCGCCCATTTTAAAGTATTTCTTCAATTCGGACGCTGGGAAAACTAGTGGCACTGTTAAATCCTCATGTTTTGGCATCAATGTGATTGTTGATCCATCAATACTAAGAATAATAACAGAAAGAAATGTAGAATAAATTGAAATGAATTCAATACGGTACCTAATAATTTTTCCTTGTAAATTGATCAATTCCCCTTCACAAACTTCAACATTATCACCAGCACTAAATGAATGACTAACGAGTTTATCCTCCTTTTCCGATGGTAATTCCAAATCAATTCCTACACAATTATCAAATTAAACTAACAAATAATTTATATTTTTCTGGTTTACCTTCTGGTTGTTCTTCAAAACGTTCCAATTCCGCTAATGTCGGTTTAACACCATCAACAATAACAGCACTAAGAGTGAAATTCTTGTATAGAAAACCTTTTCTCGAGTATCGATTACCTTCGAAAATTAGAAAATCTCCATCCGATGTAACTTCACCACCTATTAAAAATTTATCACACAAACCACTCTGATTTAGATTAAATGTACATTAACATGGAAAATTTACCGATAGCTCTTATAGATTCGGGATCGAATGGTTTCGCAGGTGGTTTTCGTTTCTTTCGCCTTTTTTCCGCTTCCGCTTCCTATCAAAATTCATTCGTATTTATCAAATAAAATTACAGTTTTTAATCAATCAAATTGCTTGTTTACTTACCGATTGATTTGTTTTCAATGCACCCCGTAAACGGGTATAATCGATACGTGGTAGAATTTTTAGATGGACCTGATTCTGGGCCATATCGAAATAATCCACTTGAGCAATATCATCTCGATATAATCCACGTTTCAAGCGAACCCATTGCTTTGATTTCAAACCTGACAAGTAAAATTGTCGAAATTTATATTTCCTCGACATTCTCGCATTCCATGTGGAATTTTACCTGTTTGTTCTTTTACCACACGCAAAACATCTGTCATTTCTTTTATCGGAACCATTTGCTGTTTCCATACACCCATTTTCAAATTACTGACATTCTCAATTGCTGCTTTAATATGCGGTTGTTTATACGCCTCTATATAAATATAGCCTTTAACACCTTCCGGTGCAATTACCGATTTAATTTGTAGCGGTTCATTTGTATTTTGATATGCAAGAAATTTACGCATTAAAAGTAGACAAGTGCTTTTTTCTTCGCCAATGTGACATTTAACCATCCAAAGATTTGGATCTCTAAATTTGGTAGAAATAAATAGAAACGTATTTTTTCATTGATTAATGTCGGAACTTACTTAACGCCTGGCAATAATGTTTGCTGTGTAATCTCATCAGACATTTCCTCACCACCATCACCAAAATGTTTTGCAGCCGCACCATCATCTGCATACTTTTTACGCAGATACTCTTCGATTTCATGCTCCTTTTGAGCACTAATAAATAGCATGCATTTAGCATATTAATATAATGGTATGTATACAGTATAGAAATAGTTACTTACTCCCACAAATTGGTACCTCTTCGTCGACCCTCAATTTCCCGTGCAGTCGGTCCAAATTCGTCCAATTCATTTGAAACGATACCGATTTCCTGTGCCCCATCTTCCCATTCATCTTCATCTTCTACTTCATCATCCACTTCCGCTTCATCAATAATAAAACCACTGTATCTATCCTTTTTTCTACGTTTCTTACTAGGTCCATGACTATCACTTTCATCTTCCTCGGAATCATAGTCTTCACTATCACGAAGACTCTGTCCGTCAGGTTCCTCTTCTTCTTGTACATCCTCTGCTTCAGATACTTCTCTGGCTTCCGATCTGAAAATAAGTATAAAAATATTTTGATTATATAAATCGATAATATAACGTAGTAAAAACTGAAGCATACGGTGATAGTATAAAATTATTGATGGTGCTTAATTTATATTTACCCAGATCGTCTTGAACCACTACGACTTCTACTTCTACTCAAACTTCGAGAACGTGATCGTGAACGGCTCATAGAGCGAGACCGACTTTGTCGTGACCTTATGCTACCACCAGAACTTCCAGATCTATTCGATCCCACTTCAGATCCTTGGTCATTATCGGAATAATTACTGCCTTCCGAATCAGACATGATAATTTACTTTAAATAGTAAAATGAAAATATACATATAAATACTATATTTTTTTTATTCTACTTCTACTACAAATTAAATAGTAGAAAAATGTCGGAACAAATAAATATGGCCACTACAACTGACAAATGTCTTATGCAAGGTTGCCAAACGGCAAATTCCTAAAAAATGATAAAAAATACAAAGATTTCATTTCATAATTCATCGATTAGTTGATTACTGATTTGTTTTCCTAATTCCTATTCATTCATCATGTATTGTATTGAAAAAAAAAACTGAAAAGAGTAAAAAATAGAAACAAAGAAAAGTTTGACTTTGACAAACTCATTTCCCATCCACCATTTGAAATTTGACAATCTAACCTAATTCGTACAATTTTTCCAATTTCAAAAAAAAAAATAATCATATTTAAAGTTTTCAAACAAAAATGTTCAATTATTAAACAAACAAATCACATTTCTAAACAATAACTCTAATGGGTAGTGTTCATGCAAAAGTAAGTGCTTTCCTATTCTTATATCATTTCTAAATTTAAATCTGTAACCAAATACCCACTTAGTACATGTACGTATTTATTAATGTACTTTTAAGGCCCCTGGCCAAACTACAGGTTCCAGTATTAATCAATTTGTTAAACAAGCTGGTTTGCCGGAATCGCCACGTCAAAAAATTGGTATTAAAGAAATCGATTTAGAAACTGTGCCAGTAAGTTAATTTTACCAAATTTTTAACAACAATTTGTTCATAATGGAATTGAAATGAATTTCAGGCGCGAGTTGATAAAATCAATGTGGACGGTTTGGGTCGTACGAAAAATGATATTATCGAAGATTGTATACGAGATATATTCAAAGCCAAAGATTTTCATGATGTTCTTTTAAAAACCCATAATGTACGTGCTGGAGGTAAATGTCAATTTTCCAATTTCCAATCAAATTATCATTTTAGGCTCGTGTCAAATTAGACGAATTAGGTTGTTTTAACAATATAGGAATTTATATTGATACAAGCAAAGGACCGAATGCTACAAATAATGGCCTCGAAGTAATTAATCAGATATTTAATTATTATTATCACAGAATAATAGGAAAGGTGATATTAAAAATGGCTGCAAACCTATTTCAATTTCTGTACATTATTATTCTGTGATGGCACAGAATAAAATTATTAATTTGAATCTCGGAAACCGTACATTTTCTTTGATTTATTATTAAAGGTAACATTTGATGTAAAAGAGTACAAACGAATAACGGGAGGTGTAAGTACACATGTGGGCAACAATGAAGGTTCTCTACTAGTTGGTATGCGTGCACCAAATCTATTTGGCAGAGGTGAACGTTTCCAAATTGAATACAGTCATGGTTCGAAGAAAAGCAGTAATTTTAATTTCGCTTTTATTAAACCGTTTCGTGGACGACATCGGCCAACGTAAAATCTCTTCCATTGTTTTATTTGTTTTTATTATCTGTGTCAATTACTTATTTTTTTATAGATTGACAATGTCCATTTTACAAGCGAACGCCGAACAAATCAATTCCGGATATAAATTACTTGAAAAAGGTCTAACAGTGGATTTTGGTTTTTATTCTAGTTCATTGGTAAGTGTTTTGGGCAATATAAATTGCCCAAAAATTCTTCTTCTGGATATTGTTTTTTTTTTTTTGTTGTTGTGTAGTTGAAACACAATTTACAATGGGAAGGAATCATAAGGAATTTATCGGCCCTGACACGAACATCGTCATTTGAGGTACGCGAACAATCCGGACCGACATTAAAATCATCTTTTAAACATATTTTATCAATTGATTTACGTGATGATTTCATTTTTCCAAGTAGAGGGTAGGCTGAATGAAATTACCAAGTTTTTTTTTTTTTTTGGTTTCGTAATAATTATTTTCTCTGTAGATCTTTAATTCAACTTACATCTGAATTGGCTGGATTGGGTGGAAATGTTGGCTATTTAAAAAACGACATCTATTTCCAGGATAATTATTCCCTATTTGAGGATATCGTTAAGTATTGTTTGTTTATTTGCTGTGAAATTATTAATTGACAATATCCCCCTCCCCCTCCGCTCAACTAGGTGTTTCAAGCAACATTAAATTTCGGTTGTGTAGCGCCAGTAAGTAAAGATAAAAAAATAACGATATCGGATCGATGCTATTTGGGTGGTCCGTTATCGTTACGCGGTTTCGAAAATCGTGGCATTGGTCCGCATGCGGATGGCGATGCATTGGGTTCGAATACGTATTGGTCCACCGGTTTACATCTATTTACACCATTGCCATTTCGACCAGGAAAAGGTGGTTTCGGTGAATTGTTTCGGATGCATTGTTTTATGAATGCTGGCAATGTTGGTGATTTAAATTTAGGTCAGTTAATCGTGTTAGTTAGTATGCGACACATCATAATGAATTGTTCTTTTTTTTTTTTTTTCAGACAACCTATCAAAATCCGATCTTGTAGAATTACTAAAAACCAATGTTAGAATATCCTATGGTTTAGGATTGGCACTCAGATTTGGCAACATGGCACGTCTAGAAGTTAATTATTGTATACCGTATCGATTCGATAAAGGCGATCAAACACATCCAGGAATCCAGTTTGGAATAGGAGTCAATTTCCTATAGGAACGGTGTAGAGAATGAAATTAGATGGAAAATAGGACGTGCTTTTAAACAAAAAAAAATTGTTGTGTGCCAGTGTTGTTTTTTTTTAAAAAAAAGAGATTTTAATAAATACCTATACTGTTATTAAAATTTATTATCAAATGTTTTCATAAAGTCCTGCCATATCAGATTAGATATTTACAATAAGGAAAATTAATGTAAGAATCGATAAAACTTTCGCACGCAGATGTCACGTAATTTACGTGTTTTTCCTCTCTCTCGCCGCGCGTGACGCAATCAATTCGCTATCCTTTGCAAAAAAAAAAAAAAAATGGTAGCATTAAAAAAACAGCCGAGAAATTTGAGAGAGTGGAGAGAGAAATGAAATGGGTTGTCAGTCAGACAGTGTGTCACTTGACATTTATGTCCATATAATAACATTTTGTCACTTTGTCATTACATTTCAAAATGTCAAATGTTTTATAAATAAAAAAAAAATTCAATAAATCTACTAGTTTAGTTAATAATAATTATTATATAATATATCAAATTTTCCTTTTTAATTAAACTATAATAAAATAACAAGACGAGGAAAACAACAAAATAAACGTGCGACAAAAAGTGTCAATTATTAAAAACTAAACAAAATACGCACCTACTTTTCTTACGATTGGAAGAGCAACAAAAAAAAAAAAATGTCCAAAGTTTGTCGTTTGTGCTTAAATAAATTACAAAAAGGAGCGAAATATTTTAATATAAATGCCGTTGAAAGTTATACAGGATTTATGCCATACAGAGATCAATTGAATACATGCATTCCGGAAATGGCAAGTACAAATTTGAAATCTTTTTCTTTGATTATTATTATTAAGTTGTTTGTCACTGTGCTAGTTGACAAAATTTCTAATTTTATTTCCTTTACAAATAACAAGGCAGCCAGATTGTAATGTCATTTTACATTGTCAATAAACATACCAATAAGGTCAAAGAAATATATAATTTCCCGTTATCTATTTGAAGAGCGATGTTTTTTTGTTTTTTGCATTGAAGGAAATTTGTTGAGATTTTTATTAAGACTAGTAGATAATATCTAGATTATTTTATTTGTTGTTGACTTGTCGTCGATGACCCACTTACCTACAAGAATTTTGACATATGAAATTGTTAGGCAACTGCACATACACACTTATTGGCTGTTAATGTAATTCTTATCATCACTTTAAAAATGAATGTTATCTCTTTAGGCACTAGATCTGATTCCGAATCCAATAATTTGTTGGAGTTGCCGTTCAGCATTGAAAGCATTCTATACATTTAAGACCCGTTGTTTAAACGTTGAAAAGATGCTACAACAATACGCCGAATATTATCAATTAGACACAATAACATTCAATTTAACCGATATTGATACATCGCCATTATCAAAATCGCAATCACAACACATTAACGAATCGAAAACAATAAATAAAAAAAAAGTTAAAGTCTCTTCATTAATGTTAGAAAAGAAAAATGGCAATGTGTATATTAAACAGGAAACGGGAAAAATTGAAACACAATCGAAACCATCAACTGATTATCATATTATAAAACAGAATGGTGAGGTTTTGCTTCCAAATTTAACTGAAATTGAAATAACAAATGTTAGTAGTAGTGATGTGCGATCGGATCGAATGGAATCGGATAATGTTCAATTGTCGAAAAAACAAGGTTAGAATTTGAATTTTTAGAATGTAAAGTTTTTCTTTGTTGTTGATTTGATTTCATTTCTAGACATTCAATCAGAACTTTCAATTCACACAGTAAACAACAGCCACGACGACGAAATGCAAACAAATCAAAAAAAAGATACAAAAAATGAATGCCACTACTGTTCAATGACATTTCCAAATCAAACAACACTACATCGACACAAAACAAAAATTCATGATATTTATATATGTAATTTTTGCAATTTATCATTTAAAACATTACAGTGTTTACGAAGGCATAATCAACTTTGTCAAAAATGTAATGTATGCAACCATACATGCGCATTTATGTGTGTGATTAGTATAATAGTTGATTAATTTGCTACGATTTTAGTGACCAATCCAACTACAATTAAAAATGTTTTATCCAGACGACCGCAATTGCCTACGAATGCTAAAAATCATTTAAAAAGATGGCTTTTCAGGCATACAGAAGTAAGTAGGAAAAACAAAAAGAAAAGTTTTGTTTTATATTTGTGAAATTTTTCTTTCGAATTTCATAGCACCCATATCCGACCGATCTGGAAAAACAAGATCTAATGAAAGAAACAAACTTATCGTTACTACAAGTAGAAAATTGGTTTATAAATGCACGTCGTCGAATACTAAATGACATGACACGATTGAAAAGGACAATTTTCAAAGATCTAGAAGGTTTGCACAATTTCGCTTGAAAGCAAAAAAAAAACAAAAAAAAACCCATCTTTTAGGTTACGATAATTTATTTGAAGAAGCTGCTGAAAAACTATTTAAAGAAGATGCAGAACGAACAGGCGACGAACAGGATGATCACAAAATGAAAAAATCAATAAAAAACGAAAAACATTCGGAGATTTCAGAAAATGGCGAAGGTGCTAGTTGTAATATGTTTAATCCGGAAATTGTGTAATTATATTTTTTTTTATAGAACCATCAGTTCTACGTTCAATTAAAAGTGAAAAACTAGATATAAAAGAAGAAGAATCATTGGATAACATGAATACTGATGACGAGCGAATGGATATTGAAATAAATCAATAAGTCTAAAATAAAATACACCTAATTTTAAGTTTACAAAAAAAAAAAAAAACTACTGTATTATTTTTGTTGGAATTTTTTGTTGATTTTAAGGAATATTTTTTATATGTTTATAAATACTTTTATTTCCATTTAAATTGTTAAATGTGTGTATATGATGAATATTTTTTTATATATAACTATTTTTATCGGAAGATGTGATTTTTAATAGCTGCGATGATTTAATAAAAACCACGTAAATTATTATTATTATTATATAATAGTTATTAAAAGTTACATCATGGAGCCGTCTAATTATTATTGCATTTTAAGAATTTTTTTTTTTTTTTTTAATATAAATTTAAAAATTGTTGAACTTTTTCTTTTACATTGTGAACAACGTATTGTGGCAACACTGCCTTTTCAGAATTACAACATCTTAAATGGTCAGCGTATACATTATTATTATTACTAATTAAAGCAAAATTACGCATTCCGATTTCAATTAATCAATCGAAAACAAAAAAAAAAAAAATCATTGTTAATCTTCATGCGTCTCCTGTAAAAAGACGATTTATATAATTGAATAACGAGCCTAGTTTTTCCTTAACATTATTTCCTCTCTACAATAATATATATCACAGACTGACATAGCAAATAATTATAAATACATTAAAATTGAATAAATTATTATTACAGAGAAGATAATAGGTATTGCGGCGGCCAAAAAATACATTTTTTTCCGTCGCATCCGCCAAAATGTAGATTTATGAAAATCTACAAATACTTATTTGATTATAAAACATTATTTACATAAAACACTTGTGTATTTACCTATTCTATTCGTTCTACTACTATTGGAAGAATTATACAAGAAAAAAAGAAAGCCTGAAGATGGAGAAGGGCCCATATTTATATAGTAAGTAGTATATTTTCGAAAATAACATTTAAAATATAGACACTTAATTCTAATTAATAAGAACACGTATATTATTGTTCTATCGTTATTTACGTATATTAGTTCCATGTTCAGTATACTTGTATTTTGAAACGAAACGAATTTATTATGCGTTCAAAGAAAACAATTGTTAATTAAATATTTAATTGGCATTAGTAATTTCATCCTTGTCACACAAGTTAACACTGTTAGATCGTACTCATAGTACGTATTGTTAAAATAACCAAAAAAATTTGTACTATAAAAATCGTATACAATCGAATCGAGATGGGAAAAGCTAAAAACTAGTAAAATTTCCTAATTATTTCGTATACAATTCGATGTAAAATTTTAATTTGTTCATTGTATGCAACCAACAATACATTAATTAGGTCATTGTGTACATAGGTACGCAGTTTCTTTGAACGCACAAAAAAACCAATTCAGAAATCAATCTCAATCATCACATTTTTATAATCTTAAATAGAGATACATTATAATAATAATAACTAAATAATATATTAATATCTTGTCTCGTATAATTTGACATTAGAAGGTTTTAATGTTAAGAGTATCACAAATAGTATCTGTGCAAAATATCTTCATTATTATAATGAATTCCTTGATCGCAAATTATTTAATTAATAATTATGAAAATTCTATTTACAAAAAAAAAAAAAAAAAAACAACAAACAAGACGCCCATCTACTCGCAAATATTTTTGTAATGGAACGGTTCACCGCAGAATTAGCGGTTAAATTAGCGTGGTAAAAGATGAAATTAATACTATTTGCCTAAATTATGGCACAATTAATAATAATACACGCGTATAATCCATTTTTATCATCATAAATATATTTTTATTTAATATACTAAATGAACCGATTAGAAAAACTAAAAAATAACAAGACTAAACAAATAGAAAGCCAAATAAAGAGTGAATTCACGCGTTTGATTTTATTTTTAAACAACACACACACATGGTTTTCGTCGGAAACGTAATAAAAAAGAGAAAAAAATAATTTTGGCAACGTTGCGAGTTTTTAAATATCAAACAATTTTTGATGCAAATATCAAAGTAAGCCTTGTAATTTTTTAGTTTTTTAATGGGGGTTTTTCTTTTTGTGTTTTGTTGATTTAGTAAAAACAGATAGGTTCCAACAACAGTTTAAAATATACAAATTCTGCCAATGATCATCGACAAAAATTAATAGTAAATCACGATCATACTGGCAACTGGCGCACCCGTTTAAAAAAATGAGGTATCTATTATTATTATTATTATTATTATTAGACGTATACTAATTGTACAGGAAAAAGATAAACAAAAGAAAATGTCAATATTTGGCAACGTGTGTGTGTGTGTGTGTGTGTGTGACTTTCAACGAATTGAAATTTAATAGAGAATTTCTCATATTCATTTTCAATTCAAATTGATGATTATAATCTTCTCAATATACATTACGAAAAGTATTTGAAATTTTCTATTGTCTGGCTTGAGCTGCTGCTGCTGTTGCAGCAACCGTTGCCGTCTCTCCATTCCCATAAATTGCTACTGCTCCGGCACCACTAATTAAATTATTCTCAACATTTTGATGATGATGATGATGATGATTATTTTGTTGAATTTCACTATTTGTTTGTTGAGGTGCATCGATTATCAGTCCACCACCACCACCACTGCCACCATCTTCTTCACTACTATACGAATCACCTTCATCATCTGAACTTGATAAAATGCCTAAATTAAAAAAAAATTGAACATATTTAATTTATCGAAGATACAGGCGTAGATGGAATTACGCCTATCAAACTTACTACTATCCAAATTATGTTGTATATTTCCAAATTCTTGTGGCCAAAATCTTCGATTATTATTTTGATTTTTCTTTTTCTTATTACTAGGATGAATGTTGGATGGTGAATTTCCATGGCAGCCGACGGCGCCCTCTTGACCAACTGGTGGTGTACTAGCATCGAGCATCGGTTGTAATATACGTCTACGGGCATTTATAAACCAATTGTTCACTTGGAGTAGTGTCAAATTCGTTTGGGCGGCAATTTGACGTTTCTCATCTTCAGTTGGATACGGATGCTATAATAATAATAATAATAATAATAATAACAATTATAAACATTCAATCAATAAAAAAAATCAATTGCAAAACGTACAACTAAATGTTGAAATAGCCACGATCGCATTACACTGGTCGCATGTTTCGGTAGGACGCCACGTTTCTGTTTTTTACCACCACGTGAAAAATCACTATCACAGTCATCATTACTACCACCCGGTGTTGTTGGAGCCGGTGATAGAGGTCCGGAACTATCCGATGGTGGTGCTGTTGGTCCTCCTCCTCCTCCCGCTCCACCTGCTGCTGCTGCCGCCGCTGCTGCTGCTGCTGCTACTGCTGCACACATATGAGCCCCTATATTATATGCGATACATACATGCCATCAGTATTGTTTCTCGATTGCAATTATATATGACTATTATTTACCTATTTGTGATAATGGTGTTGATCCGTGAATTAAAAGACTTTCAGCAACTGGTGGTACGGGCGATGGTTGAGCAGATGATTGTAGCGGTGGTGTTGGCCCTCCACTATATGTCGATGGCATACTGTAAGAAGGATTATCTATACTAGTACCAGGTGGTAACCTGTCTAAATGTGGTGGTGGTTGTTGCTGTTGCATAACCTATCATACATAATGAATAGATTTTATTGAAAAAATATCGAAACCTTCCCCCACCCCCAAAAAAAAAAAACAATACTCGAATCTCACTTTACACAAAAAAAAAACTTACTGCATGTGAAGGACTAATTGAATATTGTATTGGACTATTTGATGCTGAACCACTTTCCGAATTCTGCGACATCATACTATTATTATTTGATTCTAAATTGTTTATGATCCCACTGCCTAACATGTCTAGAAAATCAGAAAAACAAAAAAAAAAAAAAAAATTTGCATCCAATAAAAATATAAACCAAAGTAAACCAACCTTGAGGATAATCGGACCGTAGTAAATTTTCCGATTGCATTTTACCTTTCAAACATGTAATATATCTATTGCAAAAATCTTTACATAATTCTTGAACTTTTTCTAATTCTAAAAGGTGTATCCTTAATACCTGAATGGCTTTAATCATCTGGAATGGCAGCAAGCAAAAAAAGATCCATCTTAAATTCGATGTGTCATTCGAATGATTTTTATGCAATCGAATATACATATATTCGGTTGCCTATACAATATACATATATTATGTATGATTTTCTTATATTGGATAGTTAATATGATAATTTGACGTGGCTTTTTTTTTTTTTTTTGGTTTGCTATCCTATTATATTTCTTTTTCATATTTTCTTTATTTATATTATACTATTAGGCGACATTAGGTACAGTATCTGCCGAAAACTTTAGATTTTCTGTATTGACAGAAAGAAGTACAGTCTCTGTCACAATTATTTCATTCATCAAAACCAAATAAAAAAAAAAACACCTCAAAACCATAACAAATTGTTATAGAATAGAAGCGTGAAATATAAAACAACAAATAAATAAATAATCACCAATCCATCTATTTCCGGCTCATTGGCCAAAAATGGTTTTCGATCTCTTTCCTGATGTTGTACGAATGCCTGTATATCCAAATTGAATGCATCGCTACTTTGCGGTTCTGGACTTTGTGTTGCCAATTCGCATCGTTCAAATAATAATGCCAATAATGGAAACAATGGATGTCTATAGGAATGTGAGAAAACGAACATGCATTAAAACGTAAGTGGGCCAGTTTTTTTTTCTTTTTTTTTTTTTTTTACTTATAAACAGCTCTTTTATCAGCTTCGAATTGAGCCTGATCCGTATCAGTTGGTGCAAATGTTGCTTGGCTTACAACTACCGTTGTTGCTGGTGGTGTTGATGCTGTTATACTTGCAGGATTACCATTTCCAACACCACCACCACCACCACCACCACCAATAGGACCTGTAGCAGATGCTGATGGCGCTGCTGGAACGCTTAACATTTTGCTGATGATTGTACTTTGAATGTCTCTCCTAGATTTATCTATAATATTTTATTGGCATCTAGAGAGTGTCACCTGATGGAAAAACAAAAACAAAAAACATATTGCAATATACAAAAGTAGGATGATTTTTTCGTTTTGTCAAAGTATCGTTAATAAATATTTTGTTTCAGCCATGGCATAATATACAGTCTGTGTGTTTTTATCTTGTTACCAATTGCAATTAAAATATTAGTAAATCGATAAAGAAAAGATCATCATCTATTGAGACGAGTAGTGCATGGATAATATAGGATAGACGGGGTGAGAGGCACGCTCGCCGCCGCCGCCTCGATAGAAACAATCATATTATCATTAAGGAAGAATCTTAGAGAAGCTAAATTAGTTAAATTAAATTTGAAAAAAGAAGTAGAATGGCAGAGAGAAGAGAGGACTCTTATTATTATGCTGCTGCTGCTGCTGCTGCTGTTTTAATTGGAAAAGAAAACGAGAAACTGGATTCAATTGTTTTTAATGCTTCTTTTTTTTTTAGGGAGCGGCAGCACTCGATCTGTTCTCTCCCGACTTTTATCTTGAAAATTAACAAAAAAAAAAAAATTGTTTTTTTATATCAAAAAATGATTAATGTCATAAATCCAATTTAATTGCACGCCGCTGGTTAACTAGTGTACATCCTCTCTCTCTCTCTCTCTCTCTCTATCTATCTTTCGTGCAGTAGAAAGTAATTTCATCTTCCCGTTCCGGCTTTAACAGCAGCCACATCCAGATACGGGATGATATCCCCGGCTAACCAGTTTAGATCAGCTGTTTTTATTAATTTCAACCAAATACGTAGTAGATTGGCCGGCTCGGTGCTGTGGTGCGCCTTGTGTTCACCGAGTGTTTTTTATCTATTCGAATTGTGCTCGAATTTTTAGCGCTTAATCTCTAGTAAAAGTATTTTCTGCTGTCTCAACCGTTTTGCGACGAAAAGAAAAATTTGATTCATGAATTCCATGCGGCAAAACACTAATTTGAATCGAACAGAATATTTAGAGAAAAAGTGCCTTAAAAAATAGCTATTTTAACTTTATCATCTTTCTAATTAGATTAAAAAATCGAATAGTAAATTCAAAACAAACAGTTTCCGAATTAAATTCCATCTCTCTCACTCTTTCGGTTCCTCATAGAATCTTTTATCTAAAAATGAAAGAAACAAAAAAAAAAAAAGTGCACCTTTAAACAAACAAACAGAAACAGGTGAGAGAGAGAGACAGATAAAAAAAGGATAGATGCCGGGGAAAAAAGTTAAATCACCATAGCAAGTCAACACGACAAACATTCTTTTCGGAAAAAAGACAGAGAAAAGGACACACACACACACACACACACAAGAAAGTGATTACGGCCAAGTGTCACCCCGGGGAGGCATTCCAGAGTGCAATAATTGTATATCCCTTCACTGACATCGCCCCCCCCCCCCCCAATCCGATGATGTTCATTTTCCCATCTCTCTTCCGCTACTTTCATTGTCCCCTTCCTTCCAACCTCATTCTCTTCGTAAATAGCACTCGGCACTAGTTTGCTCTTTTCCACTGCTACAATGCTCCATTTTTTCTCTCACTCATTCAACCCACTTCCTCCACCCACAGCCATCTTCGATATGAATTAAACATTTTTCGATGGATGCAGGAGACAACAGGGTAGTGCATCAATAATAATAATAATAATGTATTATGTTATGGCCTATAGTAGAAAAAATAAACGAAATTATCATCACTATCAAAATCCGTTTGATTATTATTATTAAATAAATATAGAACACGCGCACACATAGTACTAAATTTACTTCAATTAAATTAGATTAGAGTATTTTAATATGTGTCCTTTTTCTTTTTGTTTCGTTCTTTTTCTAAATTAGTTTCTTTATCGGTTTCTTTCTTTTTTCCGTCTTTCGTTACTATTTCTATTATGTTACTGTACCACTACTACTCCTAGATCTATTCCACTTTCGTGATGGGACTATTACTGGTGGCCTAATTACATTTTTATCCGTTTAATAATGCCTAAACAGAAAAAAGAAGAAAAGGAACGGAATCGCCATTTGTTTTTTTTTTTTTTAATTTGGTTATTGTCATTTCATCTAGGCTACTTTGTTTTGTCAGTTTCTTTTTTGTGAAATATACATATTTATAATTATATTCATAAAAAATGAAAAAATATTATCTGCCCTAACGTCTTTTCGGGTATTTTACACTCACCTATAGCTTATATTAATTAAAAAAAAAAAAAGAAAGAAAAACCAATCAAACTGGATGCACGAAATGTCATTAAAAACAACACCAAAATGTCGTCTAATCACTTTTTTTTTATCTCTAAAACGATCAATTTCCTTTTTTCTTGACCGATCTATTTGCCGTTTGGGACTAGGTACGTTTTTTTTTTTTTTTTTTTATTTCTTAATTGCTTTTTTATTACTTACTTACTTACTTACTTATCATTATTTGTCTCCTGTTTATTTATGAGCTGTTTAAATTCATCATCATCATCATCATTAGATCGTCATAGTGTTTTATTATTACTATACATATATATATATATATATATATATATAGACTTATTTTAAAGTAATTAAGGCTATAGATTAAATGGATTAAAGGTGATAAGAAAAACATAGAGGTAAGTAGTAATCAATCAAATAAATTTAATCTAATAATACACATTGCACTGTAATAAAAAAAAAAAAAAACTAACTGAATCCGTTTTAAATAAACGTATAGAAAATAGTAAATAATTTTTTCCTGATAAATGTATTAACTAAGTAGATTCCCCAGTAGTTAGGATAAAGATATATTTTATTTTACTAAATAAAAGGAAGTCATTTAGATAAGATATCGACATGTTTAGAAACCATCGGTTGCTGGAGCGGCAAGCAGGAGGGGGTGTGGGAAGTAATTTAAAAAGCTAAACAATTGCTTTTATCCGCACGGGGATCGTATTTCTCTCTAAATTAGTAAATATCTATTTATTTAGTATAGGGAGATAGGAATTTGAATTTTATTAAAAGAAAAAAAAAGGATTAGAAACCGAAAAATCGCAGTCAGCCATGCATGATTCGCCACAATATGGCGGACGGCCGATGTCAATAAGTGAATGAATGAAGTTTAATTGAAAAAATACAGGATAATGTCAATAGAATAATATTAATATATTTAAATAGGAACAGCAATTACTTATTATTATTATTACAGTTACAAATAAGCCAGCATGACAGGAAAAGGAAAATCAGTTGCCCCGCTCCAATAAATTTCCAATTTTAATCTTTCCCATTTTGCATCCTAATAAGAAGAAGAATCTGAGAAATTTTGACAAAAAGAATTTCTTAATTTTCAATAAGATCAAATTATCTGCAGTGGACTGTTTCTGTGTAGTGGTGGTGGTGGTGGTGGTACGTATACGTAATAAATTGTTAAATAAAAAAAAAAAATGTGTTGCACATCCTCTCCAAACCAACACGACGAGGAAAGACGATAAAAAAGAAAAACCAACTTAAAAGTGGAAATTATGACATTTTAATGCAACGTACGTCACGACGCCAAACAGGAGGCTAACCGCGATGAATGAATGAATGAATACAATATTCAAATGATTGCTACTAAGTAGCCTATAAAGATTGCAGACACGCGTACATATTATCTACTATATCTATGCTGTGTATGTGATAAAGAAAACAAACACATATATTTCTGAAAGTATATACATACAGTGCCGTGTGTGTGTGTGTGTGTGTGCAGGCACACGAGTGTAGATAATGTATCTAGTATATAGAATACGAAAGGGGAAACATATTGGAAAAAAGTCGAATAAGTTAAATAAAAAAAAAAAAAAAGCCATGGCTGCCAACAACACAATCCACCAATAGGTACCATAATCTGGTCTAAAAACTGATTTCCACCCCCAAAAAAGACAACTCAAGACAAAAAAAAAAAAAAGAAAAAAAGTCCCAACAACGATAAAAAGTTTGTCCAATTTAAAAATGTCCAAATAAATAAAACGCTATAGAAATCCATATAGACAAATAGCTATTTTCTTGAAAATTATTATCTTTTTAAAGTTATATACATAGTATCTAGTAGTTCGTTTTTCTTTGGCAATCGTCAGAAAAAGATTTATTTATTTATCTATTGCATTGCACCACAGTAACAGAGAAGAGCGCATCGCTAGCTAGCTAGCTGCATTCATATACTAAAAGGCGACGACGACGACGACGACGACAACGGAAGACGCCAAGGCACCACCATGACGCCGCCCAAATTCCATCTATGATGATGATGATGACAACAGGGGAAAACTTCATCATACCGTCGGATTCCGTCGGACGAAAAAAAAAACGAACTAACTTCCTGGTTTTTCTAATGCAACTAAACAATTGTCAATGAAATAAAACAATCTGCATTGTTTGTTGTTGTTATTTTTTATACTTACCTACCTATTTATTCTATAGAATTAACGAAAAATAATCGAGAATCTTATTAATTACGTATCAAAAAACTTTTTCATAGCCTACTAGTATATATTTACGTTGGACGTATTTATTTTAGCAGACTGACAGGCACAACAGTATGCAACCAGCATTACAAGGAAAAAAGTAAGCCGCAGATTAATGAGATTAATTAAGCATAAATTTCATTATTTTTATTTATATTATTATAATTGATGGATATTATTAGAAACAAAGTGATCTATTTTTATACATATGAATGCGAGCCTACTTGACCGATAGATATAAATATTAATGAATAATCTTTATCAGAAGAATTTGCTCTCAATCGAAAGCTATTTTTTAATAATTATTTAAAGTATTGTTAAATTGATTGTAACGATTTCGATTACAAAATATATAAATGTTTTTACTCTCAATTCAAAATTTGTCTTTCGAATTCGAAATAAATCGAAGAAGGCCTTGTAGATGTACGGATGGTTGCATCTTGTTTATAAAAATACGAATTGTGTTATTTATTCTTGTTAAAAAATGCAGTAAATCATTAAATTACTTTAATCTATTTACTTTTTTCTTGTTAAATTACGCGGTCGCACATGTCGAGAAAAATCAACATCACCTTTTTAGAGCTTTTAAAATCCATTAAATAAGATTGTTTTGTTTCCTAATTAGCATCCAAACTACTACTGATTTTATTTAAACATCCACATAGGTGCAATCATAAAAAAAGATGGGCATTTAACAAATTATTAAAAATGAAATTAACTATTCTAAATTGTTTGCTTATCATGTGTGTTATTATTATTATAGAACGGATGCTAAATGGAAAACGAAATACCCAACGGGCATATTAATTTTATTTAATGGAAATGGCCCAATATCTAGTACTAGGACCATAATCAGGTCCCTTTTCCATATGATTAAAAAGTGATATTATAAAAATAAGTTCGATATTTAATTTAAAAACATGGCTACTACTTACATGATTATTCCAATATAAGGAAATCGAAATCTATTCGACTTCCCGATGATAATAGTTTAGATTCGCGTTTAAACCAAAAAAAAAAAAACCACCACCAAAATAGAACAAAAAAAAAAAAAAAAAAGAAAAACCGGGATTGAAATCACGACAAAATTTTACTTTAGCGAGGTTAAGTTCGTTGCGGTGGCCAAACAAAATGAAAGAAAAAAAAATTGTATAACCGAATTGTATAAAAGAAAAATTACACACAACACAGGCACAACAAATTTTTGCTCAATTAAAGTTATTTCTTTTGTATTTTTTTCCCAAATTTTCTATCTAAACTAAAACGATTTTCCGTGTTTACATGTCACCTCCGCTGTAACAAATGACTTTCTGTCTAGACAACTAGACGTATGTCAATATTCGTCAAAATCAAAATGGCTACGCCTTTAATTTTCTAGTTCCGACCTACTAGTTGTCATTCCTTTTCACTCTGGCACGTGGTGATTTAAAAGTGATTGTTTCGAGAACGATGTCTGAATGTAATTAGAATAGAACACGCCCAATAGGAATATATTTCGTTTTTTTTTCCGATTTTGAAAATGAACCGAAAAATTATTTGGAATTGACGAGATGAGGAAAATGTAAATTGTAATGTGAATGGATATGAGGAGATGGAAATGACACAAGTCGATACATGGATGTTAGAAATAAAATTAATGAGAATCAACATTGATAAGTCCGTAAAGAAAATAAATTTTGAGATAAAAAAAAAGACAATGCGCATGCGCTTATCTCTAGATGATGAAAAATTATGCGTTTTTCTTCGATTTTCTTTTTTTTTTTTTTTTCGCCGCTTGTTCTGGGACGAGTTTTAATAATTTTTATTTGGCAAGAAAAAATATATTTATTGAAATGTAGAACAATAAAAAGAGTTCAAATTTATTTATTTAATCATATTGATTGTTTAAAAACTGAGAATTAATAATGACGAGTTGGTAGAATTGTTGAAAATCTTTATCTCTAATCACCAATTTACTATCTAAATTAAATGCAATAATTTTTCCCGAGCAAAAGAAAAAAATCTGTTACGAGGGTAAATTAAAAAGTGCATAGTTTCTACTATTCATATACATGTACTTAAAACAATCAGTAATTAATTATTTATAGTTGAATGAGTGACTCGGCTAAACAAATATATGCCAAAACAAAAAAAATTCAAATTTTGATAAAACCATAAGAGAAAATAAGATAAGGAAATTGATTGTTATTTAAAATTTCGTCAATTTGGTTTGGGAAATTTTTCAGTATAGCGTGTACTATTTATAAGTACGACAAAGAGGCATTTTATAATCATCAAATCAATTCAATTGAACGGAAACAACCTGTATAAACAAAATACGAATAAACAAAAGATAACAGAAATACCGATATCTGATCAACAAATATTGATATTAAAAACTTTTATTATTATTTTATATTACCTATATTATATAGTGATAAAAAACCGGAAAATATAAATTATATTCGATGAGAGAATATGCAAAAATATGCGCGATTTTTCTTTATTGTCGTAGTCAGTTTTCTTGTGTTTAATTTTCTATTTTTCAATTGGACAAAACTAAAAGTAAGTAGACGCGAAAATGAAATATTAATACACTTAAACAAATACATATGAAATTTACAATTTAATCTCGAAAATAAAGATAAAAATCGTAAAAATGTCAAATGATGTCATTGATGTCAGATGATGGAAAAAATACGTGTTTTTGTTTTATATAATTTCAGACCGAAGAACAAAAACGTAAATTCATACAATTGGAAATATATAATAATACTATTGCTACAATTACAACAACACATGTAAGTACTATTTAATAACAGTCCCCTATATAAATGTAAATCTTACCCTTCAAACATTCTACTTGACAAAATGGTGAAGGCGTCTACTAAATTATACGAATCCATTCTGGCTTGAAATAAATGACGAATGCGCCACCTAAATGTTTTTTTTTGTTTTTAGAAAAACGACTTTCCAACAACCAATATTACAAAAATTAGTAACAATAATGAACCGATAGATGTAGTTTATACATGGGTGAATGGTTCCGATCCGATTTTCCTTGAAAATCTTCGAAAATTTGGTAAAAACGAACTGCGCAAAATTGAAAAAGACACGAAACGTTTCCGCGATTTAGATCAATTGAAATATTCAATTAGGTTAGATAAAAGATTAGATCCGTCTCTGTCTAGTGTGTTTCCTATTACCAGTGGTTGTCATGGTAACGCATAAAATAATAATAATAATAATACAGTATATTACACGCACACAGAATAGAAACGAAATAATTAAATTTTCTTTTTCTTTAATTATATAAATTTAGATCGTTAGAAGTGAATGCACCATGGATAAATCGTATTTATATTGTAACAAATGGACAAATTCCATGCTGGTTAAATCGAAGTAATGATAAAGTGACAATTGTTACGCATCAAGAGATTTTTCGTAATTTAAGTAATTTACCAACATTTTCTAGTTCAGCTATTGAAATTAATTTACATCGGTAATTACATCTAGCTTTATGTAATGTCATAAACGTTCCTAGTATGGTGGCGGACTAAAAGATGGCGCGCACTCAAGATTGTCATTTGCACATTACATTTTCTCAATACTTAATTAATTTTAACAATTCCGATTTGACTGTTACTGATTTAATATTACCCATTGCATTGTTTCAGTTCTATATTCACAAATAAAATAAAAATTCAAATATAAAAAACAAAAAAGATAACGCCTCTTTTTGGCGTTCCGATAAACTAACCATCTTGTGACGTCATCATAATGGTAATGGCGACCCTATTGAATAATCTTGATTTTAATTTAATTAAATTAAAACATTTAGAATACCGGGATTATCGGAGAAATTTATCTATTTCAACGATGACGTTTTCCTTGGTGCACCCACCACCCTAGAGGATTTCTATACAGTGAATAAAGGTTACAAAGTCTACTTGGCTTGGTATGTGCCAAATTGTGCATCGGGTTGTTTCTGGTCATTGGTGGCGAATGGTAAATGTAATAGAGCCTGTAATAATACAGATTGCCAATATGATGGTGGAGATTGTACAAAAGTAAAGTATAACATTTAATTTTGGATTTTTTCAATAACAAAGTAAAATAAATCTTCAGCAATTTATATACAATTCGTAATCAAACAAATCGACTGTTTACCACTGAAAACTTTATTTACTTTATTACAGAACCATACAATACCACCATATAACAATAAATTAATTAAAACAGTTGGAATGGATAGTTATTCCTTATCGCTTTTACATACAAATCGTTTGTTCAATTTACGATACGGTTTTGAAAAAAGAAATGTTGCAGCGCATTCGCCAATTATGATCAATAAGTAAACAAATTAGTAGATTGGTTAATTTTAGTCAAATTAATAAATAGATATTATTGTTTAGAAATATAATGGAAGATTTACAGCGAGTGTTTAGAAAAGACTTTGAAACAACCGAAAGGAATAAGTTCAGAGGTATAGATGATATTCAATTTGGATTTGGTTATTATTATTATTTAATGTCGGAAAAATATCGGCTGAAGAACGTTAGTGAAATCTTCGATATGTTTGATGTTGATAAATCAGGGTAAACGATTAGATGTTTGCTCTCCAAGAAATTTGATACAGTCAGTTTTTTTTTTCAGATTCTGGACAAACAATGAAATCGAAAATGTCACTAGAAAAATTGGCGATTTTAAGCAGAACCTATCAAATTGTCATGGCAATAGAAATGAGATTATCAACGCAACGAATCTTGTCAGTAATTTTACAAATTAAACAATTGCATTTTATTAATGTGTTCTGGCGCATCCGCCATATTTTAGGTACCCAAAAACGTTATTACTAATTGTGTAAATCTAACGAACTACTTACAGACTAAAATGAATAAATTGAATAAATATAAATACGAAAAAATGTCGGAATATAAACATATTAGAATGGAACAGCTATTTTCCAATGTAAACAAATTAAAAATAACATTCTCGAGATTAAAGAGAAAATTACCGTAAGAACACACGCACTAGTAAAGTATAAATAAAACATAATTCTATTGTAGAAAATTTGTTTGTATAAACGACGATTTGGATAATACAAAACCGAAAGAAAATGAAATTGCCGACAGTCTTTTAGAACAATTTTACACAAACCTATTTCCGAATCAGAGCGTTTACGAATTAAAAATGAATACAGATAATTGCAGTGCACATCGTCGTTTAAGAAAAATATTGGAAATTTCAGATTTAGATAAATACGATCCAGTTTCACAACGTTCACGTTTATTTCATTTGTTTCTTGTAATAGCATTGTTTGGTTTCATGTTTTATATAATTATTCTGTTTGCCGCTACAGCATAATCGATGCAATTTTTAATTTTATTCAGTTTTGTTTTTGTTCATAATCAATTTCTAGTCCGCAGTAATTAAAAGCGCCCCTAATGCAATTCTATATTAATGTTTCGCAGCGCACTCTTGATCATAACAAATGTGTAAGATGACACACTATCTATTTATTTATTTATTATTTGTTTTGTATCCACAGTTTATTTTTTCATAATAAATCTATTAAAAAACTTTTTATTTTTGTTCACCTAGTCCTCAAACATATTACTACGAATAATTAGACTAAATAAATCAAAATTATAACAAATTCGAGACAACATTCAATATTGTCTCTTTGGTCAAAGTGCACTCTGGAAATTTCAATGCACAGTTTTCGACTGGCCGGTCATGTTCGGTTCCTTCATTTTTATTATTAATCCACTCAGTTCCGTTGAATTTTAGAAGAGATAATGAATCAGTACTGAAACATAGATAAAAATTGTTTTTCGTAAGAAAAATTTCATTGTTACAGATACGCGCTATACTTACGACTTGTCAGAATTGCTGTTTATTAGGTTGCATAACATCAATTGGGCACATGCGCCACTATTCAAATTTTCAGTTTTTAACGAATTGTCCAATTTCGCTAAAATATCTTCGAATCCAATGCCGTTCTCTACACCTACATAGTTTGATTAAATTATTAATATTTTGTTAATTAGGTTATGTCGATTGGAAACTAGATTTTTTAAATAGATAATTGACAGATTCTTTTAACAAAAAAATCATAGGTGGCATTGACTAAAGAATTTTCTTATTTGGGTTTCTTAGCATTCAATTTTTATTTAAACAGAAAAAAATGTAGATGTTACACTAATTAAATAAATGCATCTCATTTAAGGTAATGTTATTTATAAAATACAGAAATACAATTAGTTAATCGACGGTGATACGACAACAAAATGGCGGCGGCCATTTTGACAGTGAATAACAGAAGATACAAAATAGTGGAATACAAGTATAACTATTTAGTTTTCCAGATAATCAAACATTCTCCTCCTTTTTTAAGGTCACACTTACTTCGTCCAAATAAACTGGCAGCTGCACCACCATATCCACCAGAAAATATACTATTCAATTTAGGAGCAATTAATATAGCTCCTAAACCAAGTAGAACACCCAAAACAACACCACCTATATCGGGTTTAGTGACTGCTGATGATCCATATGAAACACCTCCACCACCACCACCATATCTACATTGCAATGTAGTGTATGTAAGACAACGATTTAAGATTTGTCCTATTCATTAATATTCAAAAATGAATTAAAGGTACACTAAAAACTTTTATTACCCTCCATTACTGTTTCCACTTGCCGATGATGATGGTCCATATCCAATTTGACCAAATCGCGATTCTTTTTTCTCATTTCCATAATAATTCGTATTAATTGTACTGGCCGCTGCTGCTGCTATAGGATTTTGTGGTAGATAACGGGAGTTATTTGACGATAATGGTAAATCTCTTTCGTAATATCGATTACTAGGTGCAAATCCCCTTTTTTTTGGGGGGCGAATTAATACGATTTATATATAGATTTATATTCATATAAGTTACCTTTCTTGATTGTCGTTGTATTTTTTAGCATCAACAAAATTTGTCAGTAAACAATATAGGAAAAATGGCAGAAAATACATGACGCGAAAATGTCGTGTTTCACTACGAAAAAATTACACTGTAACTGTTATTCATTTTGATAATGTTACATCTTTTATAAAGAGATTTTATTTGAAATTGTATAGTTTCTTTATTTACGGATAGTTTAACGTAGACAATAATAATTTGTTATGACAAAATACGATGTAATCATTTTTTTTTTTTTTCTTTAAGGAAATTATATAAAAATATACAATTATGAAATATGCGAAGAAACAATGGGACATTTTCACTATTTAGAAATCTGAAATTCTATCGTCGTATCGTAATAATTGCGCTTGAAATAAATACACCTATGCGATAATAGATGAATTAACCGAAATTATAATTTGCAATTAACGTAAAAAATCCTAAATTTTTCGCCTAAATAAATGTAGCATCACTAGGATCCTCACTATATTCCCCCAATATATGCTGCTGCTGCTGCTGCTGCTGCTATTATCTCTACTACTACGACTATTCCAGTCGAATGCATTCGTTACAGATATAAATTGACAGGCGCTAATTAATAATAACATAGTAGTAGTAGATCATTCGACTCTTATCGTTGTTAAAACGCTCAATTAAAAATGTTCGCTCGACGACAGAAATTCATCAGTTTCACAAATGATGGCGATGTAAAAGTATTCAAAATCAAATCATTAAATAAATTTGACAACAATTAATTAAATTCCATTATTACTTTTACAGTTAGATTTAGATTTTAATGTACCATTTCTTACAATACCGATAAAACGAACAGTAAATGAATCATCGGTATTCGATGCCGCCATTACCGCATCGCCGTTAATTAGTTTGAATGCGGGCTCATTAATTATAACTGGTGTTATTCTAATTGGTGCCGTATTTATTCTACCAATGATTTTATTATTGTTCGATAAGAAAGCGATGGTACCATCATGGAATCCATTCAGTGCATCATCAACATATTATCAATATGGAACCAATAATAAGATAAAAAGTAAGTTTTTCATTTATACGACAAAAAAAAAATAAAAAAATTTACATGTTGCGCGAATGCGGATTTCTTCTTTCCAAACTATTTCTTCTTCTTGCCTCCACCCTTTTTGCCTTTACCTTTCGCCTCCTTTTTACCACCACCTTTTTTCTTATCCTTACCCTCATTTTTCCCATCTTTTTTGCCCTTTTTCTTCTCTTCGACCACGTCATTCGGATCGTATTGAGATTGAGCGCAAACTACATTCGGTTTCTTTTTGAATCTATCGTACACAAATCATATAAAATCATATCAGGCATACTATTTATTGTTATAATTACCTTTCTGGATGTATAACACCAGCTGGTGGTGTGAATTCAATATCCAATTCACTATCAGATGAACCAGCCGATTTTGATAATTGATCTTCACCATCACAATAACAAAAATCCTCATTCGTTGTATCTTTATTTTTCGAAATTTTAAATGTCATCGGTGTACATTCCATGTATGGATTCTCATTTTCCACCTGGAATTATTTCAAAATTTTCTGTTTTAAAAATATATGATGTATGTATGGTTGCCTATCTTTCTTATTGGTAAGCCACCATTCATACATTGACTGATTGTGTCAAATGAAATGACAGGTCAACAACAAAAGCAAGTTTGATTTTTTTGTAAATTCGTGTTGGTGTAACATTTTTAACAATTTAATTCGGTTTTCTCGTGTATTATCAAAATTCTCACTAAAAAACAAAAAACAACAATTTTTCTTAATTTTATTACCAAACTATTTGGATCCTTCAATGGATTCATCGTAATCCAATAGCATCCCTCTTTCTTTTGAATATGTAATGTGGGTTTTGGTGCAACCAGTTGTTTGCCCGGTTTATCGTCATCATCCATCGTTCCGCCACCATGACGTTTGAAATGTGGCACTTTTAACATACCGAGCCCTTTATATTGGCGATGGACAAGAATACGTCGTGCAATCACTTTATTTATTGCACCTGGTCTCCATCCGCGCCTTGGCTATTTTGAAGAAAAACGAGAATCAATCAATTATTTGAATAGGTAATAAATAATAAATAGTACTTTCATATTCATCATCATTGGCTCTGGTATATTCCACAACCATCCCATATGGGCTGGTACACGGTACCCATTAAAAAGACAATCACGATGTCCAATTTTCGTGCCAGGATACATATCGCCCAACGAATAAATATATTTCCCTTTATATTTTCGTTTTTCTTTTGCCAACAATTTTTTCGGTTTACTTAATTTGTTTAATATCGCATTTGGCTGTTGTATCGCTGATTGGGTAATGGTTGTCATTTCACAATCGGGATTATCACATGGATCCAGAACCGTCTTTGAACAAATAACGTCCGTATCGCAAACAGTTGTCGTTTGTGGTTCCTTTAAATACGTATTACGAAATTAAATTAAATTTGAAAATCAGTACAACTCCCTCATCACCACTCCTAGTCCTAGTATGCCACTTTTTTCTTGTTCCACGTTTCTGGTTAAAATATGCTCGGAAAAATTTTGCGCCTTTTTCTTTAACATGTTCGGCAGTTTAGAATCGCCTAGATGTAGACAAGGTGGAACTCTACAATGAAAATATGTACAACATTTTTATTCTGTGATTATATACTAATTAATTTATTTACTTTAAAGGAACAGGCTCATACGGACAATTTGGTATACCGCAAGATGGTAACGTAGAACTACATAAATTAATCGAATCGCTAGGAATGATTGGTGATTTTTTCGCATTGTCATTTGCATTTTTCTTCTTCTTCGTTTTTGACGTTCGTTTCATTTTCTCCTTTTTGTATTGTGCATAAGGACATTCGGAATTCGAACAAACACTGAGACGTTCCTCTTCACTTTGTTCTGTTCCATTCGAATTTTCCGCTTCTTCTTGATTATCATCATTTGAACCGTCATTAAAGGGACACATTGGATTATCGCATGCTGTCATTTTCGTTTTCTGTTTCCTTTTCTTCTTCGAACCCTATTTGAAATGGATTAATAACATTAAGCGACTGGCATATTTCCATTTTCATTACCTTTTTCTTTCTTTTAATCTCATCGTAATCGTCACAATCCATAAATTCCCCTTTATATGCTGGATCATTAGCGATCGGATCATTTTCTCTATTTGCAGCTAATGGACAATCAGGATTTTCACAGAAAATCGAATTATGATTGTCATCATCGATTCGATTCTTTTCCATTGGACATTTGATCGATTTAAAAGGGCACATCGGTATTTGACAGGGATTAGGCAATGCATACGAACATATCACACTACCGCATGGACCTTCCGGTCGACTTTTCATCCCCTGTCGTTGTCGTAACTTTGCCGACAGAAATGGACAATTTCGATTTTTACATTGACCATCAGCGGGTAATGGATCCGGACAATCCCAATGTATTGGCGGTAATGATGACATTGCGGGGTAATTGCAACGTGGATCACCGCAACCAGCTGTAAATTAATCAAATCGTATAAAGTTCAAAAAAAACAAAACAAACAAATTGAAGTCAAATAACAATCGGATTTACTTCCGGATAGAGCGGGTGGTGGTAAAAATTGCATTTCCATTTGAGCATCGTCATCCATTAAGTTTAATTTGTATTTGGCATAGGCACAATTTGGATTTCCGCATCCAGAAGCCACTCTGTATATTTAAATTGAGATGTAATTAATTTGTGAGAGTGACAACTATTTAATTCTTACCGCTTTTTCTTCAATTGCATATATGGACATTCACTAAAATCACAAGGCACTTTCGTACAAGACACTGAACGAACATCTTCTAATTTCTTTTCCTGTTCCTGTTGTTTACGTTTATCATTAACGGGCATGCATACGTTCTTACAGATTGTTTCATTTATAGTTTGAGCTTGTGGACAAGTTGCTTGACCGCACGGTCCCAAAGCTTTAAAAAAAAAAAAAACCCAATGAATTGATTATACAGAAATAAATATGCCAAGACCTTTTCGTCCAAATTATAGATACATAAAATACCTTTTCTATATTCAGCCAATATATTATCAAATTGATCCATTACACTTTTACATTCTTCAATTGGCGATTTTGGTGCAATTTCATCAAATTCCATTTCCTCTACTAGTCCGCCACCTTTCAATCGCATTGGACATAGCGGACAGTTGGTACTGTGCCACGTGGCGATGTTCTTTCCTTTCCTACTTTTCTTCTATTCAAGTCACCAGTAACATTTCAATTTCTAATCACATTACTTATACTATTACCTTAATGTTTGTTGTACAATTTTCTAGCGTTAGTGGCACAAACGGTTCCTGTTCGCATTTCGGTCGTGAAAAAACACCGTACGGTCCATATTCACAAAAACTACCATAAGTATGACTGAGACCGTAGGTTGTAGGTGGCTCGATTTCATCCATATTATACAGTGTGCCCATATTTGTACCAGTAGCCAATGGACCAATGCCTATATAAAAATATCGGTATAAGTAAACCAAACGCTTCATGTAAATTAGCTGTATATAATATTTGAAATCGCACCATATTCCTTAAACTTCTTCGCTGCCGGACAATCATTACGACCACAAAGTTTTCTAGCAATTTTCTCCGATGTCGACATTCGATTCTCACATTCATCAATCAGATTCATTGACTGTATCTGTTTCCATTCTTTTCCACCAGTTTCACCGCCAATACGCATCATAAATGAACGTGCATTACGCGTACCTTTCTTTTCAATTGTAACAAATGTACCTTTGTCATGTGATTTTATATCAGTACTGAAATATATCAATAAATTACAATTCACATTCCATCTCTCTCTCTCTCTCTCTCTTTTTCTTAATATAATCGAAAAATTACCTAATATAATTTAATAAATCGAAAAATTTATTCTGTGATGGTTTGTAACAAATTGAAACGACATCATATTCAGTTTGGTCAGCTGCAGCTGCAGTTATTACCCAAAAAAAACACAACTAAATACAAAACATCTCTTCTTCTAATAATTGATTATAATTATTTCTTACTTAGCGATGGCTTCTGTTGAACATTATTGTATCGGCTTAATTTCCCATTCAACAATGGCCCTTCGAATAATGGTGTCAATGAAACTGTTTCCCTTAAATTCACTTGTACCGACGATTTATTTGGTTTAATATCATTTGAAACTATTGAATAAAGTGGAGCAACTAGTGGTTGGCATCTATCATCATGTCTATTAATTAAATGTACAAAAACTGTAATAAAACGGCAGCCATACTTTTGCTGATGAATCGAGCCAGATGGCTGTCATTTATATCAGGGCCTACTTGATCCAGTAACTTTCGTAAGGTCACTGTTTTTTTTTTTTTTAATATATAAAATATTATATTCACTAGTTTTATAACATATGAAATATATTCAGATTAAATTCAGTAAAAATACTTGTCGACTATAAATGTTTTGGAAGTGTCACGTTGCCGGAAAAGATATTCCCATTTTGTATCAGATGCATTCTTCTTTATGTGAAACATTGTTTGTACGTTTTGGCCGTAACACGACATCCTTAAATGTAATTTAATTTTTGCTACTGGTGTAGGGTTTTGTTCATTTTTCAAATCATACCAATCTGTAAAATCGACATTTTATAGCACTATTGACAACGACCAAAAATATAGGCAACCAGATATTGTCACCTTCTGTCATTGTTGACTTCACAATACCAAGTGATTCAAAGAATTTCACCATATCACTAAATTCTTTATTCCATAATATTTCGCATGTTCCCAATATCGCATTACCATCCAGTAATGTTATACAGAGTGGATCAGTTTGTAATAATTGTCTTAGAGCCGATGGTTTCGATGTGAATAAAAACGATTTCCCGTAATTCATATGAATTGTTTTTTCTAAAATTAATACGAAATGAAATAGATACATATAATGTATACTTTTGATTTACCTTCTGTAATTTCTGGCGGCGTGAAATGTCGACAGTCAACGTCAAAATTGATCCGTTGTGCAAATTTAAAATTTACACATAAGTCTTCGATATTTTTTATATTAAATATCGGCAAATTAATCAGTTCAATTACATTAACGATTACATCGATAACATAAATTTGTTCTTTGGTCATTTTAATGATTATGGTTAATTGACATTTGACGATTATTAATGATACGATACGATTTTTATTATTTTTCTTTTTCCAAATATAATCAAGAAAAGAAAAAACTGAAAATTTTATTGAGAAAATGTTCCGTCTAAACAAAACAATGAAACACAGACATTTTTTATGTAACGAACGGCAATTTTGTGCTCCGAAAAAAAAAAAAAAACTGAAGTTTTATTTATTTTTGCAGGAGAAATCACATCAAATCCATGGAAACGAGCGCAATCCTGTGCACAGCAGGCCGTATGCTATACATTAAAAAAATCTGCACGAAATGTAGCAAAAGGTAAACTATATTATGCAACCATATATTCATGACATCATATTATAATATTCATTATAGACTACAGCGGCCGTTATGTTCATACACAATTATAATAATTTTGTGAATATTATCAAACCAATAATGCTGTCTTTTCTTATTTCGTAATTTCAAAATGTTTAAAAAACTAAAAAGTTTGCAAAGATTACATGTGCCTTGCTCACTTATCGCCATCTAGCGGTGAAAAAATTCTCATTTTCATTTCATTCTTTTTCAATTTCTCTTTTAACAATTTTTTCGTGTTTTTCAACAATTAAATAGTTATTATTAAAATTATTGACTGCTCATCGATTTTATTTTGTTGCATTAGGTAATGGTTCTAGTATGGATAAAATTCTGGATGGCCTTGCCAGTAACGAATGGATACAAGATGTTGCTGTTACTGTAGCAATAAAAGAGGCAATTAAAAATGCTTTAGAACGTTCCAGTTGTCCCTTAATTTATGAGCAAGAGTGCGATATGAATATTAATCGATTTATTCATTAACGATTAAGAGTGAAATTGAGTTTTTTTCAATATAATGGCGAAGGCGCCGATCTTAAATTAATGTGATATACCGAAGGTTGTTATTAAATAAAATATGCGGCTATTTTCTTTTTATTAAATAGAGATTTGTTTATTACAAAAAAAAAAAAATAATAATTGAAAACCAGATAATTATAGTAACAATAAAACATAATTCATCCATTTTTCATAATAGAGAGCAATCTACCAATTTAAATGTTCTGGAACGCCACCAGGATAATTTCCTGTTAAACATGCGGTACAATGACCAACTTTACCATCATTTTGTTTAGTATTTATATCTTTATGTACTGCTTTAATTAAGCCTTCGACACTTAAATAATACAGGCTGTCCGCACCTAATGTATATTGTAAATTAAGCGTTAAAAAAGTGCAAAAAAAAAAAAAACAAATACCCTTACCAACTTTTAAAGCAATATCTTCAAAATCTTTTGTATTTGCTATCAGTTCTTCTTTTGTAGGAATATTTATACCCATATAACATGGATATTTCAATGGAGGACTTGCAATTCTAATAAAAAACATATTCAAAAATAATAACGACATGATCAAAATATAAAAATTTGTTAATTTTTACTACCGTATATGCACTTCTTTAGCTCCAGCATGACGTAACAATTTAATAATCGGTCCAACGGTATTGCCCCGAACAATCGAGTCATCAATCAGTATTATTCTTTTGTTTTTCACATTTGTTAAAATCGGACCTGAAACATTGATTTCGTTTTTTTTTTTTTTTCTTCTTCTTTTTAAATATTTAAAACAAACTAACTGAATTTCAATGCGACATTCATCTGTCTCAATCGATTACATGGTTGAATAAATGTACGACCGACATAACTGTTTTTCGCTAAAAGTTCACCTTGCGGAATTCTGGACTGAAAATCTACATAAGTCAATATACATATTGTTTGGTTGCCTACACATCAAATTGGACTTACTTCTAACGAATAACCATAGGCGGCAGCATTTCCCGATTCTGGTACAGAACCAACAATATCCGCTTCAACTGGATGTTCTAAAGCTAATTGTCGACCACAATGTGATCGAACATTGTAAACCTGGTGAAATGAAATGAAATGTTAATAAATTTTTGTATATTAGTAGTTGTTTAATGTGGGCAACTGAAAATTCACTATACTTCTTGTCCTTCAAAAATACTAGTTGGCCTAGCAAAGTAAACATATTCAAATATACAAAAAGCAACATTTTTCCCTTGCGGCGTTGGAATAATATCGATTGTACGTGGTCCGTTTCGTGTTAATTCGATAATTTCACCGGGTCGAACATCACGCAGATAACGTGTGATTTTCATGAATGCACATGATTCGGATGCAACTACCCAACCATCAGGTGGTACATCCGCTGAATTATCCATCGATCCATTAATTACTATAATAATAATAAATAGATAAAAATCAAGTCATTTAATTAAACAATCGTACGTACAGTCATTGGTGGATGCAAGAACTTTTCCTAAACAAAGCGGTCGATTTCCATATGGATCCCTACAAAATCATTTTTGTATTTGTTAAAATTTAATCGATTTGTGAATGCAATCGAATTTGCATTTACGCTTACCGTACAGCATAGATACGATCTTCTAGCATAATTACAAGCGAATAACTTAATGGCGTCAATTGCATTAAATGGCGTATTCGTGCTGGCCAATTTGGATCGCCATTTGTTTCACCTTCAGGTGGTATAAGGCATAGAGCTTGTGTTATTAGTTCACTATCGGAAAATGTCGATAGGCCAACACCCCGTTCTAAAACCTATTATTTGCAAAAAAAAAAAACAACAGATCAAAATTTTTTTTATATAAGTCAGCGTCATTTCTAAATTTCTAGAGACTAACTAATACACGTGAAAAGATTTACTTGTTTTCGAAGAGCCGAAGCATTAAATAATTCACCATTATGTGCAACTGCTAGGGAACCATGCATTGAATGTACGACAAATGGTTGAGCATTTAAAGCGGTTGATTTGGCACTTGTAGAATATCTGAATATTATGTATAATGATTATTTTAATAAAATAAAATCAATAAGAAATTCGAAATAATAATTTTAAAAAGAAAAAAAATTGATTAGTGACAGACAAACTATTTGTATTATTAGTTGCCTATACAGCACACTTCATGTGACATGACTTTCAATTATTTTTTTTTTCTTACTATTTTAAACGTGACTATTGGAATTTGCCGTACCTGGTGTGTCCAATACCCATATATCCAGTTAATTGCATTATAGATTCGTTTGTGAATACATTTTTTACCAATCCCATACCTTTATGTATATTGAATTCATTATGACCGTCAGATGTAACTATACCAGTAGATTCTTGGCCTCTACAATCAATTCAATTAACATGAAAGTTATCTCAACCTTTAACTGAAGAATATAGGTGAATTTACCTATGCTGAAGTGCTTGTAAACCAATCATAATTATTTGAGCGATTTCTGTACTGTTTTCCATTTGTTTACCACGGCCGATAGCGGCGAAAACACCACATTCATGAGTTAATCCAGATTCGTCTTTTTCTCTATTATATCGATTAACAGATTTATGATTTTCCATTTTTTTTTTTTGATATGTACTCTTTTTAATACTGATCAGATAATTGGTGAGGTAGAAGATTGAATTAGGATTTTCTTTAAATAATTCTGCAACAAGTTGCCATCACGTTGCTAAACGAAAAATGTCGATATATGGATCGACTGAATTTGAGGTTATAATAATTTTTAAATTGTGAAATTCGAAAAAGTTGAGAAAATTAAAATTTTGTTCTGATTTCGGGCCACAGCTGATTAATTAGCAGCTAATTAATAATAATAGTAGTAATACTAATGAATAAATTAATTTAAAGAAAACGGAAATTAAAAAATTCTGATCCGATGAAAATCGATATGTCGATGTTTTTACCCCGTTTCCGAATCATCTTTAAGTCAAATTTGAGGTTAAGCAAAGAAAAGTTATTTTTATTTTCTTAAAATATAAAGAAAAATCCAGAAAATAATCTTTTTTAATGCCTTGGCTTGAATGAAAATATTTAACTAAATACATAATGATTCATGTGGCATTTACCGATCGACATTTTATAGAATATAAATGGAGAAAAAATGTAAAATGCAATGCGGTTTTTAGTAATTTATTTAAAAATGGTTAAAAAAACCTGCATTTTCTTAAGATATTTAATTTTCCATTGGTTTGTTTTATGTTTAATCGCTTTATTTATAATACTTAGATCGTGTGCGATTTTCAAGCAGGTAAATAATTCATTTTTTCCTAGATTATTTTCCCCGTTCAATTTTCCCTAAATGAAAATTCTAGACAAAAATTATAACAAACTGCAGTTACAATGAACCAATAGATGTTGTTTATACATGGGTTAATGGATCCGATTCGAAATTTCAAGAAACACTAAGCGAATATATACAAAGTACAAAAATTAAGGGGGATTTTTCTAAGCAAAGATTCGATGATAAAAATGAATTGAAATTCTCGCTCAGGTGAGTGGTGATCCAATCAATTTAATTAACCAACTGCTCTGTGATAAAATTGAATCTATTTCAGATCAATAGAAAAGTACGCACCATGGATAAATCATGTTTATATTGTGACGAATGGACAAATTCCGCATTGGTTAAATTTAGACTATGAAAAAGTATCGATTGTCACACACAATGAGATATTTAAAGATTTATATAATTTACCAACGTTTTCTAGTCCGGCAATTGAAAGTAATTTACATAGGTACAGATAACAGCAGAATAAAACAGACTTGAATTAAATTGATAATTGTTTGTCTATTTCTTTATAGAATTGCTGGACTATCGAAAAAATTCATATATTTTAACGATGATATTTTTTTAAACGCTCCACTATACATCGAAGATTTCTATTCAACAAATAAAGGCTATTCAATTTATTTGGCATGGAATTTGCCGGAATGTTCACCAAATTGTCCATGGCTACATGTGGCCGATGGACAATGCGACGCGCCCTGCGATACAAACAAATGTCAATTCGATGGCGGCGATTGTGCGGAAGTAATAAATTTCGTATTCCATCAAAACGAAGAGGTTTTAATTTAATAATAAGCTAATTTTCCATATTGTAGGAATCTATCGAGAACGATAGCGATGCAATACCAGATTCATTTCCATCAATGCAAAATTGGAAATTCAACATGAATGATGCGAAAATATTAAATCGATCAGAAGAAAACAATCGGACAGCATATAGTGCGAATACGATGAAATTTCTAGCTGGAAATCGTGATCGATTTTCGTCAGTGTCAAATAAAAGTAGAATGTCATTTGAAATGGCTTATCATCGTAAACTATCGAACATTACAATGTTCAATCAGCGTTCGATAACGAAAATTGTTGATGAACACAATAGGAAAACGATTAAACGGAATAAAATTGTGAAACGGAAGAAACGATATTTGGCGGTACGAATTCTTTATTTTTTTGTTTTTGACGTGTAAATAAATTAATTAGATGATTTTTTAGATGAGAGATGTTTATAAAAATGTAATCGCTCTACTTACATTGGATGGTTACACTGAATCGCTTCAATATACGCAAAGATTACTGAATAAAAAATACGGTTTCCATGTTAGAAAAGTGCCGGCGCATTCACCAATTTTAATAGATCGGTAATTCGAGTAGGCGGCACTGGCATCAAAGAAAGAAAACACAAACAAACAAACAAAATTATTATTAATTTTCAGAGAAATAATGGAAAATCTTCAAAATAAATTTCCGATTGAATTCAAGATAACGGAAAGGAATCGATTTCGATCAATCGACGACGTTCAATTCAGTTTCAGTTATTATTATTTTCTGATGAGTGAAAAAGTGAATAGGAGCATCGAACAGATTTTTGATTTATTCGATACGGATCAATCGGGGTAAATTAATAGTTAGTAAATCAACAAAATTATTTCAATTTTGTTACAGTTCATGGTCAGATCGAGAATTGCGAAATTTATTAGCGAAAATGTTCGAATTGCCTCTAAGCTATGAAATCGTTGAACAATTTGAGAATGTTCTATTAAATTGTAGTGAATTGAAGAAATTTCCTGAAATCACTACACCGCCATTTGAAAGATACATCGATTCAAGACTAGTAAATAATTTTATTTACGAAAAAAAAAAAAAAAAGTTATAATTTTGATATTGTTTTTTTTCTTGTTCAGCCAACAATTTCTAAGCAACTAGTCACAGAGTGTCCGCATCTTGTTGAACAATTAAAAGAGTCATTTGGTTCTACGTCGAAATACAATTACGAAATCGTACACAATCCAGAAATGAAATACGTTACATTTAAAATGCTCGTTTCGAATGTTTCGCATGTTGTAATCGAATTGGATGAAATTCGAAGTAAATCAACGTAAGATTGGACTTCATTCTATTCTATTTTCATTACTTAATTAATTAATAATACGATATAAATTAATTTTTATAGAAAATTCGTTTGTCTAAATGACAATTTAAGTGATATGAAATCGAATGATAACGATTTAATACGTGCCCTACTCTACGATTTCTACATTTCCATTTTACCGCATCGAAGTAAATTTGAATTGGCCGAGGATTCGAGAAATCGCTTTTTATACATGAACGAATTAAACGAATGGAAATGGCATCATTATAATTTGAAATTAATTTTATGTTTTGGTGTTATTTGCTTAATTTTTGTTACTTTATTTAATCTGTTTCGTAAAGTTTTTTGTAAATGTTTTAATATTTTTTTCAATTAGTATTTACTGTGAATACGTATAGTATAAAAAGTATCATTTAGTAACATTGTGCTGTGTGAAAATAAATATTAGAATATGAATCGTTATAAATTGAACATTTTATTTTGTTATCTGTAATGTTCACGAAATAAAAATAATGGATTTTCAACATCTCCGGATTTTGTATATAAAAATCAAATTTCAGATAATTTAGAAAAATGTGCTGTTTTCATGTTCAAATATTTAAAACTTTCGCTGCTGTCCTTTATAATAACAATTGGATTAAAACCCGTTTTTAACCGTTAAAATTCTTGACAAAATGTTTATACGTATTAGGCATACGTAGAATAGAATTATTCTTAAAAGTTTTGTTTACAATCCACTTACCCGCTTGTGGGATTCTACCACCTGCAAATACAGAAGAAAAAAATTAATAAATTGTTATTTGTTATAAGATTTGGTTTACAGTAGAGATATTTCAAATAGGATGAAAGAAAATATTCGATTAATAAAAATAAACTGTACCTTATTATTTTTTATATGGATGCCCCATCCTCCATTAATCCAGACTAAAGACATCGCGACTCGCGACACTGTTATCGCATCGAATTATAATCGCGATTACACGCACCACCACGACATGTTTATAGTATTTTACCTTATACTATTTAAACTATATAGCTTGTTAAATTAAAATTCTTCGGGCCCTTTTATTACGCGAAGAAAAAAACACTACTTGTTTTTACACAAGTCACAAATGTAACCCGGTTAATGAAGATAAAGGAATATACCTATTTTTATGCTATAACTATTTGATAGAAAAATAAAATATATTCTGCGTATAATGTGTATATCTATGTATGTTACAACTTACAATTTGCAAGTTGCAACTGAATAAAATTATTTTGAAACTAATTCCAAAGCACACTACGAAGAAGACCAAAAAAAAAAAAAAAAACAACAGCTTTTTCGTTGCTGCCCTCTAGTAGCAATCAGATTAAATTCTTGTTGATTTGAAATTTCAGTGGAATGACTGACATTTTCAACCGTTAAAATAAATTCTTTACGAAATACCTATACGTATTACGTATCTGTTTACCTCGAGTGTTCTTAAAAGATTTCTTTAAACTCACTTACCCCAACAGTGGGACTTTACCACCTGAAAATAAAACAAAAAAAAAATTAATAACATTGTTTATTGAGGTCGTATTTTAAAATATTTTTAACGTAGATGATGCTTCTGATGAAATGAAAAAAAATATTCGTTTAATAAAAATAAACTGTACCTTTTTATATTTATATGGATGCCCCATCCTCCATTAATCCAGAGAACCATCGCGACACTTTTATCGAATCGAGTTAAAATCGCGATTACCCGCACAACAACGACAGAATTATTACTTTAAAATTATTCGCGCACTTGTACAAACGGGAACGAAAACCGGATTATTATTCGGCGGAATTTATCATGATTGAAAAAAAAAAAAAAAATTGTAACTCCGTTCCGCTTTACATGGTAACGCCCGGAAGTCGCGAAATACACTGATTTGTAGTATCCTGTACCTGTACAAATAGTAGGGGATAGAGCAATTCTATCTATTCATTATCCAGAAGCTAAGCTAAACAAAAGTGCTCAGAAATGAGCTTAACGTGCAAATAATTTATATTTTTGCACATAATATTAAATTCTCTGATATTAACTTGATATCATCAAAATTATACGTATTACCTATAAATTTTTAATTGGACTCTCCTCAAAAAAATTTCTTTAAACTCACTTACCCCAACAGTGGGACTTTACCACCTGGAAATCACGAAAAAAAATAAAATTAATAAATTGTCATTTGATGTCTGCTATAAGATAATTTTTAACTATAGGTATTTCTAAGGTGACAAAAAAAAGAGTTTCTATTAATAAAAATAAACTGTACCTTATTATTTTTTATATGGATGCCCCATCCTCCATTAATCCATTAATCCAAAGAGCTATGCGTAATAATTCACAAAAAAAACACTTATCACTAATCAGCAACCACAAATGTTTATGCCCAATTAATTATGGCACTAGATAAATTTAATTTCAACTTCACGAAAATATATAAATTTTAATTTATAATTATTCGTAATAAATTATTAAATCGCTGTCGTATTACACGAACGACCACAAATTGTTAAAACCGAATTTATTTAAAATTATTCGCGCACTTAAACAACCCCGGCAACGAAAAATAAATTATTAAAGAAAAACAATACACCCCGCTTAAATTCTTTGTCCACTCTAAACGTTCGCTTCGGAGGGCAACGCGACACTGACTCTCTTATCAGCAACCCACCATATTTAAATTAGACAGTCACTTTAGCAATGTTGCCATATTGTGTGCTTTGGCACCAATACTATGAAAATTTTTTTTCAATAAATCAGACAAAATCAATGAACATGGCGAAACTTTTAGTTTTATATCTGTCTGTATCAAATTTTTACTAACAAGATGTCCACAAATCGAAAATGTAATAATATTATGATTTGTTTGTCAGAAGGTAAAAATTTTGAGATTTCAGATTTAAATTAAAATTAAGACGGCAACACCGTCTGCAGCTCTGGTATTTCTTCGTTAAAAATGAAGATGGCGCCAGCGCAATTTTAATTTTGAGATTGGTGAGCACACATTCACTCTTCAATTTTAAATCTTAAATTTTGATTTAAATCTTAAATTTTAATTTAAATCTTAAATCTTAAATTTTAATTTAAATCTTAAATCTTAAATTTTAATTTAAATCTTAAATTTTAATTTTAATTTAAATCTTAAATCTTAATTTTAATTTTAAATTAAATCTTAAATCTTAATTTTAATTTTGAAATTTAACATTTAAAATTGAAGAGTGAATGTGTGCTCACCAATCTCAAAATTAAAATTGCGCTGGCGCCATCTTCATTTTTAACGAAGAAATACCAGAGCTGCAGACGGTGTTGCCGTCTTAATTTTAATTTAAATCTGAAATCTCAAAATTTTTACCTTCTGACAAACAAATCATAATATTATTACATTTTCGATTTGTGGACATCTTGTTAGTAAAAATTCGATACAGACAGATATAAAACTAAAAGTTTCGCCATGTTCATTGATTTTGTCTGATTTATTGAAAAAAAATTTTCATAGTATTGGTGCCAAAGCACACAATATGGCAACATTGCTAAAGTGACTGTCTAATTTAAATATGGTGGGTTGCTGATAAGAGAGTCAGTGTCGCGTTGCCCTCTGAAGCGAACGTTTAGAGTGGAGAAAGAATTTAAGCGGGGTGTATTGTTTTTCTTTAATAATTTATTTTTCGTTGCCGGGGTTGTTTAAGTGCGCGAATAATTTTAAATAAATTCGGTTTTAACAATTTGTGGTCGTTCGTGTAATACGACAGCGATTTAATAATTTATTACGAATAATTATAAATTGAAATTTAAATATTTTCGTGAAGTTGAAATTAAATTTATCTAGGGCCATAATTAATTGGGCATAAACATTTGTGGTTGCTGATTAGTGATAAGTGTTTTTTTTTGTGAATTATTACGCATAGCTCTTTGGATTAATGGATTAATGGAGGATGGGGCATCCATATAAAAAATAATAAGGTACAGTTTATTTTTATTAATAGAAACTCTTTTTTTTGTCACCTTAGAAATACCTATAGTTAAAAATTATCTTATAGCAGACATCAAATGACAATTTATTAATTTTATTTTTTTTCGTGATTTCCAGGTGGTAAAGTCCCACTGTTGGGGTAAGTGAGTTTAAAGAAATTTTTTTGAGGAGAGTCCAATTAAAAATTTATAGGTAATACGTATAATTTTGATGATATCAAGTTAATATCAGAGAATTTAATATTATGTGCAAAAATATAAATTATTTGCACGTTAAGCTCATTTCTGAGCACTTTTGTTTAGCTTAGCTTCTGGATAATGAATAGATAGAATTGCTCTATCCCCTACTACTTGTACAGGTACAGGATACTACAAATCAGTGTATTTCGCGACTTCCGGGCGTTACCATGTAAAGCGGAACGGAGTTACAATTTTTTTTTTTTTTAATCATGAAAAAATACGCCGAATAATAATCCGGTTTTCGTTCCCGATTGTACAAGTGCGCGAATAATTTTAAAGTAATAATTCTGTCGTTGTTGTGCGGGTAATCGCGATTTTAACTCGATTCGATAAAAGTGTCGCGATGGTTCTCTGGATTAATGGAGGATGGGGCATCCATATAAATATAAAAAGGTACAGTTTATTTTTATTAATCGAATATTTTCTTTCATCCTATTAGAAATATTTCTGCTGTAAACCAAATCTTATAAAACACCTCAAATGACAATTTATTAATTTTGTTTTTCTTCTGTATTTCCAGGTGGTAGAATCCCACAAGCGGGTAAGTGGATTGTAAACAAAACTTTTTTTAGGTAACATACACGTTATTATTATACTAGCCTACTCTGATTAAAAAGTTTATTACGTAAAATCTCTCTAGTTTGATGGAAAAAAATCATGTTTTTTTATTTTGTTTCTTCTGAAAATCAGATTTATTTTGATAGTATTTATTAAGGTACCTATTTTTTCTTCTTTATTCTAATTCTAATGAATATATTCCTATATATATATAAATATATATATATATTCTAGGCAGAATAAAACAATTTACACATTCAATTATTTAAGCTAAAGTATATTTAATTTTCCTAATAAATATCTGCATAAAAATATCCTTCTAAATTAACAGTTTAATTGTGTGTAAAAATACACACAATTTCCTCAATTCATTCAAAATCAAAACACAATAAAAAAAAACAGTCAATTTTTTTTATCGTTTGAATTTCTCCGAATTGAGTTCGAGAATCAATTTCCCCATCCACCTCAACCCCCTTAACGTATTTACCATCACTAGATAATGTGAATAATAAACATGTTGACCAGAAAATTTCCTTTATCAGCCTACTATGATCTTATTTACATGTAGCTCTATCTGCTTCTACCCCACACAAACACACACACACACACACAAATCAGTTTCGCTTTTACTTTTGACCGGTTCACATCGAGAGTGCGGTGGAAAAAAATCGGAGTGATTAATTTTTGTGTTTTTAATTTAATAATTTTTAAAGAAATGACTATTAAATAATAATCCGTTTTTCGTTTTCCGATTCGATAAGTGCGCGAATAATTTTAAATAAATTATTTATAAATATTTTGTGGCAGTGCGTGTAATTGTTCCGCAATGGCATATAATTTTTTACGTATAATATTTAATAATTAATAATAACTATCGATTAATAATAAAGTTAAATTATAAAACGAAAATTTAAATTTTTCGTAATGTCATGATTAGTGATAGTTTTTTGTGGATTATTATCGTGTGCATGGCTGTCTGGATTAATAATGAAAGATGGAGTATTCGTATATGGATATAAAAAGGTACAGTACATTTTTAATAATTGAATATTTTCTTTCGGTTCAGTTTTACATATTTTTACATATTTTTACATATATATGTAGGTATAAAGAGAACTATACTATAATATCTTATAGTCCCCCCTATAGTTACCATTTATTGTATTTTGTGCCGTGGGACATTTGTCATTTTATAGAAATAAATAAATTCGTATTTTTCTTTTTTTAATAATAATAATAATTTATAATAATATAAATTTTATATACAAATAAATGTGATTTGTGTGAATACAAACGACATTTAATTAATAAATTAAATTCAATTTAAATTTTAAACAATCTCTTGAATTTTATCACTTTTTTCATTATGCATCATGGATTGATTGCATTGTTGCTCTTCATTCTCAACATCATCATCATCATCATCATTATTATTATTATTACGATGAGTAGTTTCAGATCTTTTTTGATTCGTTTTATGTCCGATATACATAAAATTCAATTTAAAATATGCGGTTATATCGTTCAGACTTAATTTAAATGTTTCCGGTAAGAAAATATACGAATAAATTCCACCGCCTAAACAGACACTGGCAAAAAACCATTGTAAATGTGCTGCACCACCAAAAATCGAGCTCATTACATAATAGCATTGTAAAGCGATAGACATTAAAATACAACAAACACTATATGTTACAGAATATCCAATTCCACGTATTTCTAATGGAAATAATTCGGCAATTAGCATATTTGGTATGGGTAATAGGCCAATAGTTGAAGCAATAACATAAAATAGTAGAGCAACGACTGGTATCCATTTTAGATCGGTTTTATCTACAATATATATTATATATTAAAATTAATTTACTACCATATAACTATATATAGTTAATAGCATTTTCGAATTGTATTTGCCAAAAGTCACATGCCTTCCTCAATTAGTTTTGTCCATAATCCGGCAATTATCATAAAAGATGCCATAAAAGTTGTACTGACAAAAATCAGTTTTCTTCTTTCGAATTTCTTTAATATCCAAATGCCGGCCAATGACATTACAAACCGCACTAGACCAATCAAAATTGATGCGAAATATGGATTCATATTTGTTTTTGCTGCCTACAATAATTAATAATTAATTAATACTCATTATTTGTATTGTACACAATATCTTTGGTTTCTGATATATTTTGCAAATATCCATTGCTTTTGGCAACTTTAGCCAACTAACTGTATTGGTAGTTGCCTATCTGAATTCATTTCGCAATTGACATATGTAAATAAGGAAGGAGGAATACCTTAATAAATGATATACTGTAAAACATTGTAATATAAATGCCGGAAAAATGTTGAAAGAAAAATAAACCACTCAAAATAACAAATGGTTTCCATCCAGTTGGTTTTAGAAACTCGCGCATCACTAATTTCAAACCTTTCTCCTTTTCTCGACTTTGATTCTCTTCATTTTTCTTCTGTAGCTGTTCATCTTGAAGTAATTTATATTGCAGCTCGGCATATGGCACCTAAAATTTTTATCGGTCAGTATTTACAAACAACAAAAAAAAACAAAAAAAAAAGCAACTTACAATTTCTCCAACAACATTTTGATATTTATGAATCCAGTATAAACTCTTTTTTGCTCGGTCATATTTCTCTTTTAAAATCAACCATGACGGACTTTCGTGTAACGTTAAACAAACTAGACAAGGAACAATAATAAAAATATTGCATATCCACGCTAATACTTTCCAGTGTAAGTACCAGCCACCAAGATAAGTAAGTACCATACCTATTATACATTATATACTTATTTTATTATTATAATTGAATGTAATTAGTGTTAATTAGTGGAAAATACCTAATGAAACGTATGCAGGTGCAATACCCATTAATGACATACGTATATTTGAGCTGGCAATTTCTGTTATATAAACAATTCCAGGGCTCGTTCCCCAAGCTAAAATCGTCGTATTTATTCGAAGAAAAAAAAAAAAAAAAAAAACATTATTATCGTAAAAATGTCAGTTTGGTTTGTTCATGTATAACCTGATGAAATGCCAACAAACAATCTACCAAAAATGATTGTAGGAACATCGGTAGCTAGAGCGATCATTGACCAACCGACCACACCAGGAATACCGGCAATTTTTATGCAATTCAAACGGCCTAAATGGTCCATTATAAAACCGCCAATTATTGCGGCAGGCGGTGCAACAATAATTAGAATACTGGCTAAAATTGAAATTAACAGAATTATTGCGTAGAAAATAATGAAATTTCAATAATTCTATAAAATGGCGAATGCGCTACAATAATCATTTGTATTACACAGTTTCCGACTAGATGGCGGAGCTGCGCTTTTATTGGTAGCGGAGTATTTTAATTAATTTATTTAACAATATTCTTACCCATCAAAGCGCATTCACTTTCTGTTGCTTTAATTGGACTATTCGCTTCCTGCAATTGGGAAATTAAAACGGCTGAATAAGCTAAGGATATTCCATTTCCAATATGGAAACTTGCTGCTAAAAGGGATGCAAATATCTGCAACACGAAAACAAAAAAATTAGATAATTTTACACTTATTAATCTCAATTAATTAATTAATTAATTAATTGAGTTTAATTAAAATGCGCGCAACAGCACACAGATGCGAGAAGTAAATTAATTGATTAAACTTTTTCTAATTAATGAATGGAAGATTACAATCATATTTATATTAATTGATAGCAATTATACGCTTGTTATAAATTTATTAATAATAACTGTGCTATTAGGCTATTATAAAACATGTTTTTCTTATTTTATTTTCAAGAGCCTTTTATTATTATTATTATTATTTTATTTTTTTGTTAGATAATTTCTAACCGAAAATTTCAAGTACCTAGTATATTTTCAAGTTTCAATTTCATCGAATTCGTTTTGTTACCTGTGGAAATAAACTTCGTAAAGTTTTCGCTTCGTATTTACTTAATGATTTACAACTATCGAGCATTGCTTTTAATGCTTCATCTTGGGTATTTTTGTATTTCTCTTCGGCTGCATTGCACGAATTCTCGCCATTTGGTTTACTACAAAATCGATTAATTGAATGTTTAAATTAATGTTAAATTACTATATAAACACTCTATTATTATTATTATTATTATTATTATTAATTAACAATAATTGAACTTTGATTGTACGATTTTTCCGCCTCTGTATCATATATATATTTTGCTTTGAAATTTGGAATGAATAGAATTTTGTTTTTTTATTCAGTAAAAAAAATATGTGCAGTATACGAAGGTACTTACTAGAGGCTTGGACAACTCGATCTAAAAAGAACAATCAAATTGAATTTTCTAGCAAAACAATGGATATAAAATTAGAAGAAAAAAACAATGCAAAAACTCTTACCCTATTGGATCCATTTTCTGTTTATATTTATTTTTCGACCTTTCCCGTTTTTATTAATATTGTTTATTTGACATCAACGGAATGCACTGTAATAATACTGAAAAATCGAAAAAGAAAACAGGTATATATATATATAGATATATATAGTATATGCGGTCTAAATCAGTTTTGTAGTCAAGATTTATATTGCCAATAATAAAACTTAATAATAATTTTACCTCTCTCTAGAATACGATTCTAATTCCCATTATTATTATTACGATTGTGTTGTGCGAGAGATGATAAAATAACCATTATTAATACCGATTTTTTTTTTTACCGATAAGACTAATAAAATGTTATCTATCTACATATTGTAGATAGATATCTATACATGTTTTATGTACCTATAACAAGTATCCATTACAAGAATTTTATAAATTTATTGAAAACTTAAAGAAGGATCGATGATTAATTTATTATTGCATATATGAACCCACCGTGTAGGGCATTAAATCCAATTGGTATACTGCAATATATATGACCTCTGCTTATACTGAATAATGAACAAACAAAGACATTGTCTTTTTTATTTAAATTTTCATTTATTTATAGTAGAACAGAGTCAATAGACAGAAAAAAGAAAACGAAATTACCGTACCATACGTACCCATTTAAAATTTCTTTGCAAAAAAATCAAGTCACCTATGGCACAACAAAACAATAGCCATTTATTATAAGCCATAAAGAAAGAATCATCCACGGATTTTTTCTATGCTTGTGAACGGAGACGTACTATACCCATAACGCACGAACATATACATATGCACGTATATTTATAATTATTATTAGTGCGGCATGCGTATATATTTATTTTTTTGCATAGTAAATTATTTGATGATTGTGCGTATATATGCAATAATAATAATAATAATAATAATAATAATAATAGTAGGCCTCGTTCTTTCTATTCTATTGCAAAACGAAATTATTAATTGTGCAACAATTGAAGTGTGTAATCGTGAAATTCTATTACTTCGAAAAAAATGTTTCATTTTCAAAAAAAATTTCAATTAAAACTACAAAAGAAACTACTCGTCTAAATGCCAATTCGATTCAGGCGCCACCTATACTTCTGCCCATGTATACGTAAATCTATGCAACCATTCATACATACATATGCATTTTTTAATTAATCTAATATTTACATTCCAGTAGAAATATGTAGATTTTTCCTCCTTGACTTAGATAACAAACTAGTAAATCTATTATAAAAATACATAAATTTGTATGGCATTTATTTATACTATCCGTATGTTTTCTACTATAGGCATTTAGCAATAAAATTAAAATGAATAAATTAATGAACTATATTGTAAACAGAGACATAATTAATTATTTATCCACTTCCTGGTTTATTTCAATATATGCATTTCAATATTACTAATTGCAAAACAATGATAATGTACATAAATAAGGATAAAGCTGATGCAATTTAAAATTCGTGGTCATATAATATCAAATGCATTTATCAAAAGCACATATTATATCAGAAACATATGTCTATTTTATGTAAATACGATACGAGTATAAATTTATGCATTTTGTGGTGTGCGATGAACTTTGGACATTCAAATTAATAATCTAAAAAAGGTCGAAGCTGTTTGTACAGACCAGTATTATTTTGACGTAATAGCATAAGTATATGACCATATATACACTGTTTACCTAAGTCCCCACTAGCTACTCTAAGTACAGACGAATTAATAAAATCCAAAAATGCTTTAAGATTTTTCATAAAGATACCATTGTTATTTTACTGATTAATAAATAATTTAATTTAGATAATAACACGGCTAGCGAACTTTTTATTTATTGACTGGAGTAAGTAAATAATATCTATATCGATCTGTTTACCTTTTGATAGCAATTAAATATACGTATGTTAATAGTAAAATTTTATTCATATATCAGTATAAATTTCAGTGAGATGTACTCAATGTAAGTAATATTAAAATACTGGAAATTTCATGAAATTGGTGGGGGAAAAAAGAAAAATGAATAAAGCAACAAGTGTCGCTGACGAAATTAAAGAAGTCGACGAGGAAATAATAAATGAAGAGGAAACGCCAATTATACAAACAACTAATAATAGTTTAATTTTGCCATGGAAAGATGCCATGAAACAGGTATTTATGTATACAATAGCTAAATTAGGGCAAAATGAAAACAATAAATATACGCGCCAGCCATGTCGAGGTTAAACTTGATTCTTGATTGATTTTAATTAATTGGCTATAAATTTTCCGCGATTTTTTTTTTTTTTTTGTCGTTTTCATGGCTGCGCCTGCATTCATCAAATGGTTGTATCAAGTTCGGCAATTAACTTTATTAATTTATATTTTATAATTCCAGATTTTCGCATCGTGCACCGCCTACTTGATTGTAATCCAACCAGGAATCAACATGTCATTCAGTGCAATACTTTTACCCCAATTAAATCAAACTGAAAATAGCCAATTTATTATAAATAAATCGGAAGCATCTTGGATAGGTAATCAATCGACAATAAATAATAATTACATATATAATAAAATTGAAATTTTCATAGCTAGTATAGTAGCGATATCGTTACCATTAGGATCGTGTTGCATTGGTCCACTAATGGATCAATTTGGACGAAAGAAAATGTGCCTAATGACAATGGTACCATTCATTCTGGCATGGAGCCTTCTTATAGCCAGCGATAACATTTGGTATATTTACGTTGCTCGATTTATTGCAGGATCTGCCGGAGGTAAACAACTGTAATATAAAACTGATGAAATTTTATAAATTTTCTTTATATTTGTTAGGTTTGACAACTGTTGTTTTGATTTACGTTAGTGAAATTACCCATCCGAAATATCGTTCAATGTTATTATCATTGAATAGTGTGGCCGTAACATTAGGAATATTATTAACATGCGTATTAGGTACTTCGATACAACGAAGGTACTCGTAGTTTTTTTCAATTTTATTTGAAAAATTAGAAATCGATTTTAGGTTTTTGGTGTGATTGGCGCACAATGTCGAAAATCTTTTTGATCTTTACATTTCTATCATCGATTGGATTGATTTTTTTGCCGGAAAGTCCTCATTGGCTAATTGTTTTTAAAAATGATCGTCACGCATGTATTAAATCATTGAAATGGTTGTACAAAGACAATTTGGTACATTTAATAATATTGTTATAAATAAATATAAAATAATCTAGTAAAATTTTCCAGTTAATCGAATCTACATTAGCAAGAATTATGGAATCAAAGCGGCAACCATCAACTACTTTACCTGTACAAACATCAAATGAACAATTTCGTCGTTATGGTTTTTTTAATCATATCAAAACAAATATCGTTCAATACTATTCGGATCGAACAATACGGAAACCATTCATTATTCTATTCTATCTGTTTCTATTTCAACAATTTTCCGGATCGTACGTTATCATATTTTATGCTGTCGATATATTTCGTCAAATTGATGGTAATTCGAAAGCGACAAACGATGAGTTTTTCACATTAATTCTACTCGGTGTTATTAGATTTGTAATGGCAATCATTTCCGCTATTGCATCAAAAAAAATTGGTCGACGAACGATTATGTTTATATCAATTATTGGTATGATTTTAACAAGCTTTGCATGTGGCTTATTAATAAATGTTAATAATCAGAATTCATCTTTTAATACTAATTTAACAGTAACACACTCATTATCATACGATCACTCTGAAAATCGTTCACTATCCACGAATATTTCATTAATTCTAGTTCTTTCATATGTCGCTTTTAGTTCACTAGGATATTTAGTTATTCCATGGACACTAACTGGCGAATTACTTCCAGTGAGGGTGCGAGGTAAACTCGGCGGTGTCATAATAGCTATTGCCTATATTCTAATGTTTGTTGCTGTTAAAATATTTCCATTTTTATTAGATTGGTGTAGTATAGGTTATTTATTTTTATATGCTGCCATAATAAATGTTGCAGCTTTTATTTATGTGTATTTTTGGTTGCCGGAAACTTTGGGAAAAACTTTTATAGACATTGAAAATGTTTTTCAAAAATGATATGTGCATTGTATGTGTCGCAACTACGAAATACAAAGTAAATATTTAGTAGCGTACTATAAATTGAATAAATATTGTAATAATTGTAATAGAATATGATTAATTTAATTGAATTAACCTAAACAAATACATTCTGAATGTCATTAATCCACCTATTGTTTACCTATTGGATTAAAAATTAGGCACGCCCATTCCTAATGTGCGGTGCGTCCAATAGATGTCGCCGTATGAATTAAACTTATTATAAATCTTACAAAGTTAAAATTCAACAAACATCGTTATATAGCTTATCAATCAATATTGATAAGCTGCTAATGCAATACGATTTTTACGTTATTATAGATAATCTTTTAATGAAATTGGGAACGAATACGAAATTCTCGCTACTCAACAACTCAACATACACCAAATCTAACATGACATGAGACAGTTGAATATGCAATGTAAATGTGCATCATCGATTGTTTCGAATATTTTGGAAAATTGTGCAATTAATGTTATAAAATAAAAAGAAAATTAATTGCAATTGTTAACGTTAGTTGATAAGATAGCGCAAAAGTAAGTAGGAATATTGTTGTTAAGTCTGTTTTTTAAAGTTTTATTTAGTTTGTTACGGATTTTTACATTAGAAAAAATCAGCTGATAATCTCAGGTTAGTTCAGGTAATTTTTTGTGTAGTTTTTAAAATTTGCAATTCTTTTCAAATTCATTAGATTCATTATACAGTTTACTTTGTTATTCAAATTCAAATTATTCGTGCGCGTAATAGTAGATTTATTAAATAACTTATAGCGCACTGCGATTATTTTGTAATTCAAACAGGTCAAGCAATAGAATACATATTCATATTGGGAATTTTATAATTTGTAAGTAAGCGATGGAAAATAAATTGAAATCGACAATTAATACTAACAACATTTATTTTCAGCATTTTTATTTAAAATTTAAATATTTCATGTAATAATTAGCAAAAAAATGTACTTTGAAAATGAAATTTTTATCCATAAATGTAAATAACGGATTAGATTAGAAAAATTTGTGTTGCGATTATATTTTATTTTATAATAAACAATAAGTTTTTAGTTTATATCTGTGTACATATGTAATTTGGCAAAAAAATTATAAACAAAAGATATCTTTATGGGTCACGAAGAATGGGTGCATCAATCTAGTGATCGGGCAAAAAACTGTTTTCAAAACATAATTTCGATTCAGATAGTTTTTACACGGATCTCGTGTTATCAATGCTATTTTTAATTCGACTAAATCGTTTTATTATCATAATGTAAACGTGGTGTTTTCCACCACTATTATATAAATACATATCGGATTAATAATGCAATAGGCGGCAGTAGGTACTACCAGAAACTACTGTTGTTGTTGTTATTTTATAGGTATTCATACTTGAGTATTAGCACGAATGTGTGTATGTGTGTGTGTGTGTGTGTGTGTGTGCGTGTGTACCTAGTAGGTCAAACCAGTCGACGAGTGAAAGCTATAGATAGATAGATAGATAGATTAAAAATAAATTCATTTATTTGTCGTTTTCAATAAATTAAAGCGGAAGCGGATTTTAAAAATTATCGATTAATTCGAGACGACTCCTAAAAAAGGTAAAAAGTTAAAATTAAGTTCAGTATAACATGTAAATAATTAATTACATGTGTTCTACTAATTAATTTATTGTTTCGGTTGATGCAGTGAAAGCGCGCGCACACACACACACGCACATTCATTCATTAATATCCACCTAAAAACATAATTAATTTTTTTCATTTCCAGTCATAAAATATGTCAGCTAAAGCTATAACTGAAGCGACTGGTAAAAGTTTAATAAACAAATATTTGAGTGGCGATACAGCGGTCGCACATTGTCGATTCGCTACCGTTGCACCATACACAAGTTTTCCAGAATTGCTCGCAAACAATCCATGGTTGAATAGCGAGAAATTAGTTGTTAAACCGGATCAATTGATTAAAAGACGTGGCAAATTAGGTAAGGAAATTGTGCGGAGTAGTAGTAGTGATGGTGGTGGTGGTGGTGGTGGTGGCAAATAGACTAGATTAAGTGTAAAAACTTACATTCTCTCAGATTCTTTTATTCATTTTCCATACTAAAACAAAACTGCAAAGTAAATTATTCGCAATAACAATAACATAATATTGGGCGTTATCCAAAAAAAAGTATGCGATTTTTTGGGCGCGTCATCATTTTTTTTTTTTTTTTTTTTTTTCGAACGTGTTTTTTTCGTTTTTTGGCAAATAAGAGTTCGTCACATTCATCTTTACATTGTCGTTATTATTATTATTATTATTAATCCTTTTTTTTTTTGATATATTTGATTGATTGATCCTCCTCCTCACCACCCCCTTCTTCTCTCAATATAGGTTTAATTGCTGTAAATAAAACATTGGACGAAGTGCACCAATGGATAAATGAGCGTATAAATAAAGAGCAAAAAATTGGACAGGCCGTTGGAAAATTGAGGAATTTCATTATTGAACCATTCGTGCCGCATTCAGATACCGAAGAGACTTATGTATGCATTTATTCTCATCGACATGCTGACACCATTCTATTTTATCATCAGGGTAACAATTTATGGCGGATGCGCTCATCGACACCACATATACATATGTTAAATTTGATTATCTTCCAATAGGTGGCGTTGACATTGGAGATGTTGATAGTAAAGCATTTAAACTCGACATACCAATAGATGAAAAGTTAAAAGATGAGAACATCTTGAATGATTTACTTCCTGCAATTACCGACTCGAAGAAAAAAGAAATGATTGCGAAATTTATCAAGAATCTCTATCAGCTTTACGTCGATTTATATTTTACTTATTTAGAAATTAATCCATTAGTTGTAACGGCCGATTCCATTTATATATTAGATCTAGCCGCTAAATTGGATTCAACAGCGGAATTTTTATGTAAACCGAAATGGGGTGACATTATTTATCCACCACCATTCGGACGTGACGCCTATCCTGGTAAAATTGCTACTATTAAATTGAATCGAATATGTTTTGTTTAATTAAAACATTTTTCTTTTTTATAATGTAGAGGAAGCGTATATTGCGGATTTGGATTCGAAATCGGGTGCCTCATTGAAATTGACGATTCTAAATCGAAAAGGTAGAATTTGGACGATGGTTGCTGGTGGTGGAGCATCAGTTATTTATAGGTTATTATATATGCATACATGTAGTTATGCAACCAGCAATTCAATACACAACTCGCTAATCTAATAATAATCCACTTAATAATCTAGTGACACGATTTGCGATCTCGGTGGGGCACCACAACTAGCAAATTATGGTGAATATTCTGGTGCACCGTCAGAACAACAAACCTACGAATACGCGAAAACTATTTTATCATTAATGACCCATGAAAAAGATCCAAAAGGCAAAGTGTTGATAATTGGCGGTGGAATTGCTAATTTCACAAATGTTGCAGCAACATTCAGGTGAATTAATAATAAACATAAGTAAATGTTTTAATTAAACGAATCGGTTTTTCTCTTTGACATGTCAGAGGTATCATAACGGCATTTGTCGAATTCAAAGATCGAATGATTGAAAATGATATAAAAATTTTCGTTAGACGAGCCGGTCCGAATTATCAGGAGGGTTTAAGGCGAATGCGTGAAGTTGGACAAACATTGGGTAAAAAAAAAACAAAAACAATTCACCACTCACTATCTGAGCAAATTGCTTTGCTCATTGGTCAATTGAACCAACTTAAATTGTAGGTGTTCCATTATATGTTTTTGGTCCGGAAACGCATATGACATCGATTTGCAGTATGGCAATGGGCAAACGTCCGATTCCGCAAGAGAACAATGTCGAATTTGCTACAGCCAATTTTCTATTGCCATCCGGCGATCAGCAGGGGCCAATAAAAAAATTCGCTGAAGCAGATGCTGCAATTTTAACTGATGAAGCTGTATATTCGAGAGGTTCTGCTGCTGCTGCTGGTGCTGCTGGTGCTGCAACAACAACACTAGTAATAGAAAAAGTAATACGCTTAATTTGCATGCATGCGAGATATTTAATCTCTATGGTCTATCTGGTGGTTTGGACTTTATTTTCAATTTGCTTCAATGTTTTGTTTTGTTTTTTTTTTGTTTTTAAAGAAAAATTGACATTTGAATTTTGTTCTCTCTTTGCATCAAAGTATGATGCAAAATGGGATGTTTTTCGTTTTGTTTTTAATAATTAAACATTTATTATATAAGAGCTTATTAATAATAAATAAATAAATAGCTGTGTTCATACGTAAATGAACTTTAAACATTATTTGCGATAATAAAACGTTAGGCAGAAATAATATGATAAAAATTACTTTAAACAATAATAACGATTATAATTCATAAAAGAAAAAAAATTAGCAAAAATTTCAATCACGCTTAATTTAGCCCGAAAAGAAATGCCTCTCCATCTTTATCTAATAATTTTCCATTTCATTTTATTTTAATTCGATTCGAGAGATAAACATTTCGCTGAGAATATTTTTTAAATTAAAGGCATCAAACCGAGTGGAGACTACTGCTAGAATTAGTAGTAATAGTAATTTAGTTCCGCTTCCATTATTATCATATCAGAAGGTAAATCAATAATAACAATTAGCATACCCTATCTAATATGGCTCCATTATCCATAATAATAATAATAATAATAATAATAATCGTTTATAGGATGTTCAATCATCGTCACTTTTCAGTTCAAGTACAAAATCGATTATTTGGGGTATGCAAAACCGGGCAGTCCAATCGATGTTGGATTTCGATTTTGTTTGTCGTCGACAGGAGCCTAGTGTCGTTGCAATTATTTATCCATTTACTGGAGACCATAAACAAGTACAACATATACATTGTTTTGCAAAAATAAATTGATGAATATTTTGCATTAATTTCTCTGTATAAATAGAAATTTTATTGGGGACACAAAGAGATCCTGATACCAGTTTATAAGAAAATGAACGATGCGATGGTGAAACATCCCGATGCGGATGTATTGATATCGTTTGCATCGTTACGTTCAGCTTATTCTAGTACATTGGAAACAATGGAATTTCCACAAATACGAACAATCGCAATAATAGCTGAAGGTATACCGGAGAATATGACAAGGCGATTAATCAAAATGGCGGATAAAAAACAAGTAATTCTTTAATGGATGAAGGAGAATTATAAATAATGATAATTTGGAATTTTCTATCTTTGTGTTTGTATAGATAAATAAAATAACAATATTTTTTTTACTTATAACTCTCTCTCTCTCTCTCTTTATCTATCTCTAAAGGTTTCATTTTTGATGTATTCACTTCTTTTAATTAAATTTAGATTGTTTTAATTGGCCCAGCGACTGTTGGCGGCTTGAAACCGGGTTGTTTTAAAATTGGCAACACTGGCGGCATGATGGACAACATTTTACATTCGAAATTGTATCGTCCCGGTAGCGTTGCGTACGTATCGAAATCTGGCGGTATGTCGAATGAATTGAATAATATCGTATCGCATACAACCGATGGTGTTTATGAGGGTGTAGCAATTGGTGGTGACAGGTAAACAACAACAAACACCTGCCCCAGTAATACCTACTCTATCTAATATGCTATGGATTGTTTGATATTAATCTAGATATCCGGGTACAACATTTATCGATCACATCAAACGATACCAGCTCGATGACAATGTAAAGATGATCATTTTATTAGGAGAAGTTGGTGGTACTGAAGAATATTATGTTTGCGATGCATTATTAAATGGTGAAATAACAAAACCATTAGTGGCATGGTGTATAGGTAGATAGATAGATAAATAGATAATTAGTTTTTTTGTATCATTATTTCCAAATTGTATTATTAATTTGCCTTCTTTTCCATTCCATTCCAGGTACATGTGCCAGTATGTTTACATCCGAAGTGCAATTCGGTCATGCTGGCTCCTGTGCAAATTCCACACGTGAAACGGCAACAGCGAAAAATGCATCATTGAAACAGGCCGGTGCCCATGTACCGGAATCGTTCGATCATCTCGGTGAAATTATCAAATCCGTTTACGATAATTTGGTGAAAGAGGGTAAAATTGTACCGGCACCAGAAGTACCACCACCAACCGTACCAATGGATTATAGTTGGGCAAGGGAATTGGGTCTAATACGGAAACCGGCCAGTTTTATGACATCGATTTGCGATGAACGCGGCCAGGAATTGATCTATGCTGGTATGCCGATCAGTGAGGTGCTGCAACGGAATGTTGGTATTGGCGGGGTGACGTCACTGCTTTGGTTTCAACGCTGTCTGCCACCGTACGTGTGTAAATTCTTCGAAATGTGTTTAATGGTAACAGCCGATCATGGACCGGCTGTATCTGGTGCACATAATACAATTGTATGCGCACGGGCTGGCAAAGATTTAGTATCGAGTCTAGTCAGTGGTTTATTGACGATTGGCGATCGATTTGGTGGTGCTTTGGATAGTGCTGCGAAGCAATTTAGTGAAGCATACGATACTGGTAATCGATAATTTATCAAATAGAATTTTTTCATTATTTATTTTGAATTATTCAAATTATGTTTTCCCATCTCTCTTCTACGTATTTTTATAGGAATGCATCCAATGGAATTTGTTAATCATATGAGAAATAAAGGAGAATTAATTATGGGAATTGGTCACAGGTAATGTCCTAACGATTTTATTCTTTATCCGTAGGCAACGTCGAAACCAACTATTTATCCTCCCCCTCACCCCCTTTCAGAGTGAAATCAATTAATAATCCAGATCAACGAGTGAAAATCCTAAAGGAATACGTCTTGGCAAATTTCCCCGCCTGCCCTCTTCTACAATATGCACTAGAAGTAGAAAAGATTACAACAAGTAAAAAACCGAATCTGATTCTAAATGTCGATGGATGTATTGCCTGTTCATTTGTCGATATGCTGCGAAATTGTGGCAGTTTTACAAGTGAAGAGGCACAGGAATATATTAATATTGGTGCCATTAATTCATTATTCGTTTTGGGACGGACAATCGGTTTCATTGGACATTACATGGATCAGAAACGATTAAAACAAGGACTTTACCGGCATCCATGGGATGATATTTCTTATGTTCTGCCCGAACAATACAATAATTAATTTTATATAGTTAAGAAGAACAGCTCGATCTGTCGTTGATGTTGAAAAATAACAAAGATGGGAGAGATGTTTCTCGTTATCTAATAGCAGGTGAAGCAACTAGATATATGTATGTAAAGTTAGTTGTCTTTAAAATGCACGCCAGTTTTTACTTTGTTGGAAAAAAAAGGAATGGGATTAACTTGGATTTAATTTTTACTATTTTTATATTTTATCAAATTAAATTTAGTTATAGGGAGCGCCCTATATTTAAAAGATTTATTTTTCTATGTGCGTTTTTTCTTTAATTTTTTTTTTATTCTTTAAAAAGAAAAAAAAAAAAACAAACCAAAATTGTTTCGTTCTAAATACAGATACTTATTGCACACATCTATTTATTTTTTTTTTTGCTATTCCATTATTTTAAGCAATAAATAAATAAATAAATAAAAAACAATAACCTTAAATTATAATCTTTAAATTTCTAATCTAAATTAAATTCTATTTTTTGGCTTCAATTGCTACTTTTTTTGCATCCTCTTTACCACTCTGATCGCCTTTAACCACTTGAACCATTTTCATCATTAAAACAGCCAAAATGGCATCAATCGGATCCATAAAACCGCGCTGCATCCATTTTGGAATTGTAGTACGTGCATGCGAGAATCCCAGTTTTTGTAATATGTAATCAATACCTAAAAAAGCCCATTATTATTATTATTATTAATTCACTTCCATCATGCATACACTATACACTACCATATGGTTCAATATATTTTCCAGCAACACTCAATAAGCGTACAGTCGGTTCAAGATGCCACGTTTTACAATTATAATTGCGCCAATCTTTCGCGAAAATATCACCACCACCACCACCACTACCACTACTACCGTCAATCGAGTTCTTCTTCGATGGCGTGTCATTTAATAATTTCATTTTATCCTGTTCGACATTCATCAAACGTTTATCGAAACTATTTCCGAGCTAGATAAAAAAAATTTCGTCAAAAATTTATAGAATAATTTCATTCTGTTTGAAAATAATTGTACCACTCTCTCTTTCTCTTGAAGATACGACGTTATTAAATCGTGTAGAAAGAAGAACGCTTCTGCATCCACCGTAACGAAAATATGATCTTCAAATTCTGTTATAAAACTACATTCGACCACTGGTTTTTCATCTGAATGCCAAAAAAAAAAAAAAAAAAAAAATTGAAAATAAAAGCAGAACACGCAACGTGGAAAGTACTACTAGTACCGTTTAAATCTGGAACAATGGCATTTTGTAAATGTTCAGTTTTCAAATGGATTTGCATGCCTGGCAATGCGAAAATCACTTCTTTCGTATGAGTTGGATCTGCGGGTTTTGCCGTACTACTACTTCGATTTGAACCACCACGTTCAATTGAATCGAATTTCTCACGTTCCAATGATGGAAATTTATTTACTTCTGCAACACCAAAAAAAAAAAACAAAAAGAAAGGAACAATCGAAAAATTGATTAAAAATTTTCAAATAATTTTCTATTACCATCAATTTGACTATTAGCGAATGCGTAATGGAACCATTCCTGCAACGTTTTGAATTGTGGTGGAAAAATGACGGCACGCGTTACTTTGCACACCTGTGCCATTGACAAGTGACGTAACGAGTGTATTCCTAAACTGCATATTAATGTTTGAACAACATGTACGTCTTGAGCAGGTGCAGGTTCTGCAATGTATGTATACACGATTATTTGTGGCAATTCTGTCAATTTGGAATGACAGCAACCAGATATGCATTTCTAGTAGTACGATAATAATACGTACCAGTTGCTGATGGGATTTCCTGACTTTCAGTATTGAAATTAATACACGGTTCGCGTAAACTGAACAATGCCCACGATTTACTTTTGAAATTTATACCGTGAAAGCATGCCAACGATACGTTCGTACCATGCAATTCCATTGTACCACCTAAAAAGTTGATTTTACAGCGTAATTTTTCATACTTTACATGGTAATTTAAATCATGTACCTAGAACAGTACCAGACGTTGGTAGTGGTAAATGTAAAGTACTCAATTTCAATCCGGTGACTTGACTTAGAACTTTTTGCCAATGACGATGGTGTCGGGCATCAGATGGCGCTGGTGACGGTGGAACTGGAGGCGATTGTTGTTGTTGTTGTTGTGATGGTATTTGCGATTGATTTGCTGATGTGGTTAACGGTGTGTCACGACCTAAAACAATTTCAACGGTTACTGGTGCGTAGGTAGCAGAATGCAAAATGTATATTTTGCATTCGTTGCACTCTTCACTTTTTTGTGTTGTCAGACGTGATGGTCGACTACCAGAGAATCCACTAAATGCCCTTTTACTACTATTAAATTGTTGAGAGAAAAACTCCTCCAATTTATTGAACATTTTCAATAGATCGGCTGTTGTCGATTTGGAAATCATCATTTGCAATTGATCCCAACTGAGTATGCCATGAACAAAAATACTAGCCGGACTAAAAAACAATAATAATATTAATAGCGATAAGAAGCGCATATATATATATATACACATATGTATATTATTGATTCATAGGATACCGTCTAGTCGGCATGAAATTCTCTCGTCCAGTTCCAGGCCGATTCAATTTCCATTCATCTCTTAGATTCACATTCAAATCACTCACTCTACACATTAAAACCGATGTGGCCATATAATCAAGGCGCAATTCCAGTGCACGTAATTTCAATCCTATAGTGTGATCAGGTTCAACGTCCGGCTCTTCTCTTATGTGAACTAATCATAGTCATAATCATAAAGATCAACTGATTTGGTTGTTTTTTTTAGTAATTACCAAAAGTATCAATATTTGCAATTTCAATGTTGCCACCAACTATGCCACCTTTTGCATCCAAACTGGAGCCACCCAAACCGAAAGCGATGTATAGATTTTTATGTCCTGTTGAGCCAATACTTAAACGGCCATCGCTGCGAAAATCTTTCGTCATCCATCTAGCGAAATATTTGCTTTTTAATAGAAATACAATATTAAATAAAGTCATCGTCATCGTCGCCTTACGCTACATTTCCCATTACGTTGCCCATATTCATGTGAACATTCAATTTCTTAAAATTGACAGCGAATAAAACCAAAGTTTCCCACGCTGTTAAATTATGTTTATTGTTATGTTGTTGCGATGGACTTGGCGGCTGATCATCAAATGTTGTGGCCGAATCATTGCTGAACGCTTTACCAATTTCACGCATTTTATTTTGTTTACTTTGCATTCTACTACTAGTAGTACTACTATTCCCTAATAATGGAGTGGTAGATGATCTAGAAACAAAAATATTATCGAAAAAAATCTAAACATTAATTACACTTGTCATACCGGTCAGTATGACCTGTAGCGCCCGGTGACATTTTATGTCTCGGTGTACAATCATCTTCTTCACTATACGCTGCTGACATGCTCAAATCACCTAAAAACATACGACGGACAATAGAACGACGATACCATGCTTTTGGAAATGCTAAAATCTCCGTTAAACGTCGCATATCGTATTTAAATGATGCTGAACCAATATCGACAATGGCTACAATAATAATAATAATAATAATACAAAATACAAAATACGATTATGACGAAATAATGTCGACAATTCACTTGAGAAACGAATAACTGCACAACTACTTTGATCTGAACTCTTATAGCCACCCGATTTATTCATATCCTGTTTAAAATTCAACATTCTCGATCGTGATAAATGGAATTTGACAAATTCAACGTTAATTGATAACGAATCTTTTCGTTCGCTAAAAACGGCACTGTTAAAATCACTGCGTGACATTATGAAATACTATAGATTTACCTATCAGATAATGGTGACCATTGGGCTTCTTTCAAGGCCGATTTCTTACCACCGTATGGATGAAAAATATAAACAGAGAAGTCCGATAGACAACCCGTAACACTAAGGCCTCCAATGGCGGTTGTAGCAGCTGCTGTTGCATTCGGAGTGCCATCACCAAATTCGCTAAAGCAAAAAAAAAACAAGTACTCATCCAATCAACAATTTACATTATTATTATTATTATTATTATAGTATTCACCTTGAGAATAATTCATCTTCCGCACGTTTCGAACTAAATACAATGTCCAATGATGGTAATTGTAATAAACATTCAACCCGTGAAACTGGCAAACAGCTAAAACGGAATGTGCTCGGTTGCATATGGAAATAAACAACGACATCTACTGGGAAACTGGCGTATACATAATTACCATAATTGATATCTTGATCGGATGATATAAAAGATGTATCTGGACGCAGAATTGAAAATTTTTTACTTAAACGATACGTACGTACATGTATAGTATCTATACTATATAGTATAATAATAATTTACCAGTTGTATTTAATGTTTTAGCAGGAATTGGTTCTAACGTCTGTTCCAGAAATTCCAATATATGTGGACTGATGATCGTTTCTTCTGGTACACTTTGTAATGTCATCCAAGCGAATAACGATGCCTTCTTAATACCTTGTTTTTTCACGTTATTTGTCGTTGCTGCTGCTGCTGCTGCTGCTGTTAGTAAATTAGTCGTTTGTGATCGAAATAGATCATTGACAATGGCTGAATGCAAATTATCCAAACTAATAAAAAACAAAATTGGAATATAATTCTGCCCCGTGTATGCCGCGAATCAAATCAATACCTAGATGTTGGCGAATGGCCATAGTTTGGATTCGTAATTCCATGCATTGAGCTCGAACTTCTCATATCTGTTGCGGTGCCATTCATCATTTGACTTTCCTGTCGCTTAAAAGCCATATCGATTCTAGCTTGTTCCGCAGTTTGCTTATCATTATCATTTAGCATTGTTTTCAGTGATGTGGACGATGATGATGAATTGAATACTTTATCGAAATCAAATTGCGTAGAGTCGCGTTGCTCCTCTTCCATGATCACCTTTTGGAGGAATACAATTTATATATATATATATATATATTACACAAGTTTCACATTGAATGAATCGCATTAATTACTTTTGATTGATACTGTAATTTAACGTCTAGACCAGGAATATGGAAAATGGTTAGATCAACAAGTGCATTATGTGTAGCTGTCGTGGAACGCAGTTTCGATGCACTATGTTGCGATGTTAATTTTTCTTTATTCTTTCTTGTTGCATCCGGACTAGATGAACTTGAATATTCTAATAAGCCAGCTGCTGATGATGATCGATCTTTTCTCATACGATTTCTGAGCAAAAATATGTGACAGTTACATCAAATATATTTTTTTTGGCGCCAAATTATTAATTAAAACCTTACAATTTAATTTCCTCTTCTCTAGCTTGATCTTTTGTATGTAATACACATTTGCCACTATTAATAAATACTTTTACATCTAATTCTAGATCAACATTCGGTTCATTCGGACACTTCTGACTATTTTGTGATGTATTCAAATTCGTATTGGTTGTTATTGATTGAATTGGATGATGATGTAGTTGATGTTGATGATGTTGATGATAATTTGATGTCGATGAAAATGTTTGATCGAAATCATCGTCAAGTAAAAGTGATCTGGAAATTGGTAAATTAATTTCATTTCTTATATAAAATATTCATTCGCAAAATGTGAACTTACTCTTCAACCGAGTCATACGATGCGGGGATTTTTTTCCGCAATAAAACTTTATCACCCTCAATATCCATTTGATCGACCCAATCTAATCCAGGTGGTGGCGGCGGCGGCGGCGGTGTTTCTGGTAAACTAATTTCCGAACTGGCGCTTGGCAATGATTTCTGACGGCCTATTGTTTGCGTATCACTAAATGTAACATGCGGATGAGCATTATGATCGGCAGCTGTTTTTACACGCAGTGAAGCCGATCTCGACGGGCCGCGTGATCGTGGCGAACTATCGAAACTGCTACTTGTCGCTCCCGCATCTAATTTTACACTTCCAGGACTACTAATAATAATAATCAATAGTGATGATGATTAGCCAGCTATACGATAGGCAAATATATTGTAAACCCTGTACCTTCCCTGATCTTCTGGCATTGGACTTGGTGCCACAAATGATTTTGAACGGAATGCATTCGTTCCGGTTGTGGTCGAGGTTTTCGAACCTAAACCGAATTTACCTTTTATCGATGATGGCCTAATGCTTTGCCTACGCAATTTCTGAATCATGTCCCTGCAAATTAAAATACCTAGCTTCTTATAATAACGAATACAATAAGCTCATCGAGCACACATTCCTTCTAACCTTCTAAAATCTTTATAAACCATCGTTTCCAGTTCATGTAATCGTTTCATTTCCAATTCAATGGTACCATGCGACGCACCTAAAGATCTATAAATTAGATAGATAATTTAATAAAATGCTTAATAACTGTTCGCTTTCGTCAAATGCACCTTAAATCATTTATAATTTTCGCCTGTTCATTCATTTCCTTTTCAATTAATTTCGAACGGCTTTTATTATCCAATGCTGGATCAAACATAAACGATGGCAATATGCTTTCTTGCGATGTTCGCGTACCATCCGTATGATCATTTTCATCTGAATCGTAATCGAATTGGATCGCAGTCGGATCCTCAGCGCCAGTCAGCATTGTCAATGTATGACCTAGTGCTGATAATTGTTTACCAACATTTGTATCTAAATGAATATCAACTCCCTCCATTTGCCATTGAACGTTTAGCAGCCATTTTGCATTATCTATGCAAATCAAAAATTGTTTTCTGCAGAGTGTGAGAGGTAAATTTAAAATAAATTATTTACCATTAATTCCTTTAGCGGCAATTGTACGACTGCACACTTCGTATGTGCCATCACTGACCACGCATAGATTCATAATCGATGAATCTGACATATTTGGTTTCCAGTCATCCAAAGAATTTTCAAAATCCTCCGCAAAACGTAAGCATAAATTTGAAAATTTCCCTTTACTTACAAGCGATCCAGAACTACAAGCTAAGATAAAAAAAAAAAACTGGTCATCGAATCGGTCCACAACAAGCCACATTGAAACATGTCCTGACCTGAAATGCTCGTATTTTCCAATGTAACAACAACTGCACCGCGACTATCCTCTGAACCGGATCGTGCAGCATTCCATGTAATTGGTAATGGATTTAATGGTAAACAAATTCCTAGTATATAATTAAACAAAATTATTTATTTATATTACACTTTAATATTGAAATAAATTAATTTTACCCATATCTTCGACGGTTAATTGTAGGAATAATGTGCCTAAATGTGGTGCACTTAGCTGACTAGTTAACTGTCCAAATTGGAATTTTTCCTCTTTCACTTCCTTATTTAAATTCGCCCGTTTCTCATTCCAATAATCGTAAGCATTTTTATAATTCAACCATACTAGAATTGCTTTATCAACAGCAACTGGTTGTATATATATTAATGGACGTTTCAATGTAATTAAAACAACTTCTTTGTCTTCACCCTCGACTATTTCATCCTGTCATATTTGTGCATATATTTCATTATTGCTATTACTAATTTTTGGATTTTTTTAATACTGATCATACTTGAAATGCATTTCTCAATCCAATTCGTGTATTGAAAAAGGCCACATGCTGGTACTCGATATCGGCCTCCTCGAAAACCGCATTCCGTATAATTTGGCCCAATGATAGATTCAAATCAACTTGAGCTTTGCCAAATAATCGTGCCGTTTTACTACTTGCATTTGAACCGGACACATTTTGTACCCTATTCGATAATTCTAAAACTACTGCACCTAAAATAAAATATTCAATTGAATTGTGAAAATTCAGTTACGCGTAAAAAAAAACAAAAAAACAATCCAATACAAACCCGTTTCGAGCCGTACAGCCGAACTTCCAGCAGTTGTAGCGGTAAGTTGAATTCGTTGAATTTTAATTATTAATGAAAATAATAAACGATTTAGTGTTGAAGATGATGATTCTTCGGTATCTTCAAGCCAAATAGGTACTGGCCGTTCGCCACCATACACTTTTTGAATAACTTCATTTACTTCCTATAAAAAATTAAAATTAAATCAAACATTTGCCATTTGACAATATAATTGTCAATTGAAATTTGCCAAAAATTAAACCGCTTCTATGTCTACATTTTACCTTCATAAACACTTTCTGTACGAAAACCAAATGATTTAATAAATCTGTCGTTAAACTATGTTCAAATACACCAATTTCCGCATTAGCATTCAAATAGCCACCTTGCTTGAATACAACACCTTCTGGATTCCTTAAACCGTTTGCAGCTGTTTCTGGTATATATTCAGCAACAACATGAACAGCTGGCAATGCGATACTCGCCTCCGATGGCAGATTCGCTTCAGTTTTATCATTCTGCGTGTATCCCTTTATAATAATTAATACTTGTTTTTTAGATATGTTTTCGATTAAAATATGAACATTTACTTGTGGTAATTTTGTAGTAAAACTCAAACTATGTTGCGGTAAATCGATTGTAAATTTTGCTTTATTTCCAGTAAATCCAGTACTATTTACTTGATCCATTTTATATTGAGCTTGTAATGATGGTAGTAATGCAGCTGTAATACTTAAACTTTGTAAAATAAGTGAAAATTGCATAACGAGCGGCTGCAATAAGCCATTTCCCTCATTTGCTACGTCACGTAACGTAATAAAATGTGAGCCACTTATTGGACCTAGAAATTGATCTTTCGATGGATGATTCGGTGAATTTGATTGCTGCTGATCTTGTTGTTGTTGTTGTTGTTGCTGCTGCTGCTGTTGTTGTTGCAGATCATCATTTTGTCCAGTAACACCAGTACTAGCAACTGCACCGCCACCACCACCACCACCACCACGTGACATTCGACTCGACGTTCGCTGAACTCGTAATTCTTGCAATGTAGAACTTAGCTGTTTACTGCCTCTCGTTACCATTCCATGCAATGCAACAGGATGTTGTGGTATATCGATATTGACAGCACCAATTGTTAACAGACCCGAATTTTTATCTTTTTGACGTTTCGTAACTGATGAGTACAATGTTTGCGATTTGCCAATTGTAATCTTAACAACTGTTTGTAAATTGGGCGCTACACCTTCTAATAGTACAATCATTGTACGGCCTACTTGACCAGTTAATGAACATTCCAACATTTGCGGAATGGATTTTTTTCGTACCTGAAATCGATTTTTGTAAAATGGCGAATGCGCCGCTGACATAATAAATTTGAGAAATCTTGTGGTTTCTGCAAAACAAAACACAAAAAACTAACCGTTAGACTACTATGTAAACTAGTTATTTCCGCTTCCAATTTCAATCCAGATAACGTGGCTAGTAAACGGGTTCGATGGATTCTGGCCACACCAAATACAACCAGTTTGGTTTGTTCTTTTATATTTTGATTATCTTTTTGTGTTTGATTATTGTTATTATTATTATTATTGTTGTTGTTTAATGTTGGCGTTGTTGTTGTTGTTGTTGCTGCTGTTTTAACTTTATCGTCCATATCTTCAAGTGATTTCATTTCAGGTAGAATGTCGTATTTACGACTGCCTTTATAATGCTCCGATATGTCATTTGTCACCATTGACAATCTGAATACGAAAAAAAAAAAAACAAAGAAAATTGTTGCCCATAAACAAAATAAATAAAAAGTTTTACTCACCGATGTTTTATTGTTTTCGTATCGGGCATATTTGCATACAATTCCAATAATGAATAAATCGTTTTCCAGCAACGGCCTGTACTTTTATCCGATGACATTGTTATGCGTTCAAGGGCTGAGCCAGTTGGAGTGCTCATTGTTATCGGTGTACCGGCACCCTCATTTAAATTCACGTAACCTTTCACATTTTTACCTAGAATAATTCATATTATACAACGATCGGCATTGTCTAGACTAGAAATTAAACCTGTTGAACGTAATTTTTGCGCAAAACTTTGCGGTCTCGACCGTAAACTGGGACTGGGTGAAATTACAACAGGTTTCGTTTGTAAACCAGAACATGAACCCGGATCGGATATTTTTAATGTTAATTGATTGTTTATAGATGATGGAATATCCTAGAATTGTCACCGTACATAATTAAATATCGACGAAAAATTAATATTGTCTACTTGTAAAATATCCGATTGATTAACATTAACATTATTATTGTTGTTATGATGGTGATGGTGATGATGGTGGTGCTGCTGCTGCTGCTGCTGCTGATATTGTTGACGTTGTTTTATATCACTGCCACTATGACCACTTGAACTTGTTTTCGGTCTACGTATATCAATTAGTAGTGGGTGCTGTTCACCTCGCAGTTCGTTTTGCGTATCTTTCACATTTTGATACATATTACTAATTTGATGTAACAGTCTGCAAAAATTCAAAATAGAACACCACCTATACATTGGCAAAAAAAAAAAGAAAAAAAGCACGCCCAATTACCTCAACAATGGCATATTGACACGCTGATGAATGTATCGAACACCAATTGTAAAATTAATTGTTGTCGACGTGTGATTTTTCAATTGTCCACGTGATATGTACAGCACATTTTGTGTTTTCATTAAATCGTTTACCGCCATATCCGTCATACGATCAATTTCAATTTCGACAGCGACTTTTTCACATACGAATGCTGGACATTCATCGTTTGCATTGATTTCTAAATCAATATCGATAAGTAAAATAATTTTATCAATAGTAAAAGTCCACATTTTCTACCTATTGCTAGATCTCGTTTGCTTTTGCTGTTGTTTTTCATTTTTTTCTTATCAATTTTTCCATGTTCCGAAACAACAATGTCAATTTTAAATGTTTCCATATTTCCTATTAGACATAAATTTGAACCGAGAGCGTCTAGTGTTGTTACATCATTACCATCACCTAAAAACAAAAATAAAAAAAAATCTCGTATAATTTCGCGTCTCGAATGTCACTCAATCCCGTAACCAAATTCGAATGGATCTTTCGAATCTGGTACCCCGAGTTGTGTTCCTCTACCTGATTCGGTAACAGTAGTAAATCGTAGTTGCTGTGGCATCACACCTAAACTCGATAACAACGGCTGAAAAATCTGATTGGCATCTAAAAGTCGAACGGATTCTTGTATTGGTGGCTGTTGTGATGATGCCGATGCTGATGCCGAGTATAATGGTGGCATTTCCATTAATTGTGTACCATCTGCACAATTAATGGACGCATTAAATTGTCCTAAAGCAGCGGCGGCGGCGGCGGTGGTGGTGGTGGTGGTGGTGTCCTGCTGATTCGGTCGCTGCGATGATATTTCACCCCCAAGACCCGATGAATCGGTACAATGCATTGTATCCATTTTACTTTCTAAGCAACCTTTAATTAATTCATATACATCACAATTAATAATAACAACAATATGTTCGTATTGACCTTCCAACGTTTTTGCAGCGTCAGTCGCATTTTCCGCATCTTGTTTTGCCATCCAAACGTACAAATTCTCACTGGAATGCGCATGATCTAATGCCCGATGTGTTGGACTTGACGGCATCAATTCCGGACTTGATTGACTGAAAGCATCACTTGGATCCGATCCTAAATTGATAATGTTTGTACGATCTTCACGTAGAGTACCGTAACCTGAATTGAAAAGTGGAAAAATGAAATTTTTATATAAAATTATAAAAGATACAAACGTAGATAGGCAACCAAAAAAAAAAAAAAAAAAAACAAACAAAAACACTTTTACAACAAGCGGAAAATGTTCCTAAATGAAATGTCAGCGTTTTGATTAATATATAAGATGACGTCATCATTTGAAATGTGACATATGTGAGAATCAGAAACCACTTACAAATATCGTCATTAATATGTTTAGCAATAAAAGGATTTCTACTAGCTAAAAGCGGCAACATTGCATAAGTTCTACCGCTAGCAGATAGGCAGGATGATTGCTGGTGAATTGGTGTAAGACTTTTTTTACGTTTTCTCATTGGCACTACAATGAATAACAGAATAAATGAAGTTGAAATAGAGTGAAAACGAACGAAACTTTGGTAAAAGCACACTATTCTCAGCTTTAAATAATAAAATTCTCTTACCTGGTGGACTTGGCGATGCTAAAACACTTTCAACACCACCAGAAACCACTGCAACTGCTTGTGTATCAGAATATCCTCCTCCTCCTCCTCCTTCTGCTGCTGTACTTTTCGGTGATGGTTGCATTGATGCGACTGTTAAATCTTTACATGTCATACAAGGAACTGAAAATGTATATTCAGTTTTCTAGTTTAGAGCGCTTGTTCAAAAAAAAAAAAAAAAAAAACAACAATAGACAATTGATTAATTAAAGCTGAATGAGAAACACATAAATGAATTTTATTGCTTGTAAAATTAAGCGGAAAAGCAGCGAAACAAAAAAAAAACCAATACAGAAAGAAAAGCGAATAGCTAATTAATTTGAAATGAAAAAATCGTTTTGTTCTTATTCTTTATTCTCTAGTAGCAATCCCTTAACCTACCCAACGTTTTATGCGGTGCATTTGGTCTTAAAATTACGCCAGCGTGTAATAACCTTGCGTGCTCATCGGTGATATCTGCTTCTTCATTACAGGAAACATCGCCATCAGTAAAACAGGATTCCTGATGATAATAATGTCAATAATTATGTACTTTTTACAATTGAGAAACGATATTCAAAAAACACAAAAAACTGCTGTTTCTTTTTGATTGGCCGAATGCGCGCTCTACTAAGCGACCTCGCCTCATTACTTTTTACCTTTCCTTATGAGAATGAAAGTTATCTGTCCACCGTGACAGTTCACATCAAATACACAATATTATTTTAATTAATTAATGATCATTGATTAGTGCAGTTGTGTATGGTGAAATTATTATTATGTATTATTAGTTTACACAAAAATGTATTTTTATTTCTCCCCCCCACCCCATTTTTTTTATATAGCTTACTGTTTAAACTACTCGTCACAATGCTCTCTGAACTCGAGTCACTCGATGATTCCTATTTAAGAAATTCAAGTGTATTAAACCAATCGATTTGAATTTTAATACCGCCTATAAACCTGTTTTCTCACTCTATTCATTACCTCTTGCATATCCGGTACTGCTATTGTTACATTAAGTGGTCTAATTCGAGATTTAATGGAATTTTGTGTCATCAGCGGTGTGTACAACGTGTTCTTCCATTGACGGCTCAATACAATCACTCCCTGTTAAATCGATTCGAATTTTAACTAAAATACTTATTCAATGATACGCAAATCCGTTCATGTTTTACTTGTCGCAATGTAAATAATGGTGGTATTTGTGTCTCCCTTAGATTCGATTCAATATAATGGTAGTCACTATCCAAATAATATTTCCGTAAAATTAAGCATAATTGTAAACTGGGATCTTCATGCAGCGTTTGAGATAATGGTGTTAGTTTGCCATAACGACTCTATATGGAAACAAGAGCGCAAAAATAGAATGAATACAAAATGGTTTGCACAACAGCGCCATCTGTTGTTAACATTTCGTCATACTAAACTTCTTATCTATTTATCTATTATTTTTTCTTTAGTAAGTTGTACATACTTTTGTTAAATTATATATATGTTGACTATCCATTGCTTCAGCCATCAGGCATGCAACTGTTGCCGTTGATCTTTTATACATTGTTCGTACCATGTGAACGACACGTATTGCTAAACGATTACTGGGATTCATCCATGCATTTATTGCTGGCGATGCTGTACTTAAAAGATTCCAATCCAATCTACGTATATTTGAATCACAATTACGATATTATTTGATAAATGTGAATCTGTGAATACACTGACCTTGTATAATCGATTTTTCTTGTTATTGGTGCTCGTGGCGGTGCAGCAAAGTTAAACCATACAGTTTTCAAATCAATAATACAAGACGATATATTTCCACTGTCTTTAATATTGTTCGATGTTTTTAAATCATCATTTTGAGTATTGCCCTGGTCGTCTTTTGTTTTTGGATTTCTATCCGGTTTCGCTCCTTTATTATTAGTTGATTTTGGTTCATTTTGTGTACCACTTTTCGGTGTATTATTTCCATTCGATTCTATATGATTTATTCATTCAATATGCATAACAGGCATAGTAGTGGAATGTGCATATTAAATATTTTACCTAAATTTTCATCAATCGGTCCACCATACGACATCGACACGTCCGCATGTTCAAATTTCGATTTCTTTACTATTTTTAAAGTAATTCCTTCTAAACCGCATTCGAACATAATAAAACCTAATTTATCTTCAGCATTGTGCTCATCCAACTGGCTTATCTAACGTACCAAACAATTTAACTACACTAAAAATCCGAAAAATCCGATTCAAAAATACCTACATTGTTTTCATTTAAAGTTGACTGTAAATAATATTCTAAACCACGAAACATTGGTTTGACTTTAGTTGGTATAAATGACACTTTCGATTTATAATTCGGTATTGCTGTAATGACTGCATCATCTAATAGCGAGCTTTCATTACGCAATCGACGCAATTGCGCATGTACTTTTCCAATATTTAAACAAATTACCTGAAATTCAATTATAAAATCAATCATCGCACAATCAATCAGCATTTATTTCGCTTAAAAACGTACCAATTGCGACTGCTGATTTTCACAACTTTCAATAAACACTGGTTCACCCTGTATTACATCGGAATTTGTATTGGTCTGTAGACGTAAGAATTTCGCTAAATTTGCTCCTTTATTTTTTGTACGAACCACCGATGGTCGTAGAAATTTTTCTAAAACTTCCCTAGCCTAAAAATTGCATATTTTAATTATTTAATTTCATCGTGCATCCACCATTTAATTGAACAGCATAATTATTGCCAAAACCAAACACCTACTTGATGATCATAATGGAATTTTGCCGTAACATTATCGAAACAAACAGAAAACAACGAAACACACGTTAAATCTTTAATATTATCCAATGCTGAAAAGGAAATAATCTCCTCTACAATCGATACTTGCAACAATGTTATATTGACTTTCGGTAGAAAAATGGCGGCTTGAAATTGTTTTTTTATCGTTTCTTCGTAGATTGTAACATCTCCGGAAGTGCCATTTTCATTGGCAGTTAATGCGTTTTGATACAACTTTCCAATACGTTCAGATGTTTTCAATACATTGGCCGATTCTACTTGTGATATACACGAAATATGTAAATGATTGATAACAGTTAGTGGATGTAAATTGGCAACAGTTGGCGTTAGAACATCGATGAAACGTTGTAGACTTTCCAATAGTAGTGGACTGATCATAATATCTAAATCGCCTTTTAATTTAATTATCACAATTGTTCTAATGCCCGAATCAGTTTGATTACTTAGTAATTCCTCTTCCTGGAAATAATCTTGAAACGATAATACAATGAAATAATAATAATGATCATATATATATATATATATATTAGAATCGTTAGCTCTCACTTGAATCATTATCAATTTCCTCATTATCCCAGACATAGACATATGGCGATGTTGGTGTTTTATTTGATGGCATGGCACCAAGATCATTGGCGCAACGCGATACCATTTTCAATGATGTAATTCCATCATTTAGTAGCTCCATGTGGGGAACAAATCGACCACCTACAAATTTCTAAGTCAACAAATTCAATAATAAAGAAAATACGCGACCGAAAAATAAAATATATATTGTTTTTATTATTATTATTATTATTATTTCGTACCAACATAAAGCAATTTTCCATTTGCGGACGGATGTTTTTCCAATAAACAATTCGAAGCCATATTTTGATCGGTTGCATTTTCCTTATCACATTGCCAATTGTGACATTTCACTTGACTTAAATGTGCCACATAACTGGACATCAGCATTGGCGAGTCAACAATCATTCGATTCACTTGCATATGCAAATCGACTAGTGAGAAATCATCCTGACTGCCAACAGCTGACATATAACTCGTATCACTAACACTATCCGAACTATCCGTATTATTATTGAATAGATCCCGTAAAATACCATTGTTATCGTGCATTAGAAATCTATCAGAATCATTATTATTTGATGGTGGTACTTTAGGACTTATAGAACGATGGTGGTATATTGATGGTTGCCTATATGGTGTAACTAGGCCTTGAACCGTTCTATACACAAAAAAAAAAAAAGATTTTTATTCGAATAGCTGAAAAATATAAAATCTTCGCCAACCTGTGTTCAGGTGTATGAATTTCATGATCACTTCGATGTATAGCCAAACGTAATTTACCACCATTTGCTGTTGTTGATTCACCAGCGGAGCTAGAATGTATTGCTGGTTGCCTGTTGTTACGATCACTCACTATACTTAATTCACTAGAAAATTTCTTTCTACAAACAAATCACGAATCACAATAATAATACTAATAAATAAATAATCAACAATAAATTAATTATTACTATAAAAGATTTTTCAATTCTACGTCTCAAACAAACAACTTTATGTAATAATAACTATTAAGAAAAACGTTTCATTTTGAGAAAAAAATAAAAAAAAATTGAAACTTTTCAATTCAAAAATCATAAATTAATTACAATACCGTTGTGGTGGTACGCTATTACTCTCATGCTTATTTGATGTGAATGTTTCGGCTGTACTTAAAATCGAATTGCGTAAACTGGAACTGCGCGAATTAAAATGTAAATCTTCGTCAGCTGAAAAAAAAACTTCCGAATGATTTTCACTTGACATTGATGTAGTTCTCTGGACCTAAACGAGAGAATTCATTTTAGAAACTTCTTAAAAACTTAAAACTATATTGTGTACGTACTTCTTTTAATATTTTCTCATCGATTCCCCTTAAATCACCGCCCAACGAATGATGGCTTTCACTAACATTAAAACTTTTCGACATTGCATCGGCTACAAGGACTTTTTCATCATCCAATCTTTTTACTATGTCACTTTTTACATCGGACATATTATTATGTCCAATGGCAGATGTAAAATAATCAACGGATAATTTCGAATCGGATGCACTGTTTTTCGGTAGAAAATCACCAGTTTCAACCACATTTAATTTCGCTGCCTTACTATCTGAATGCAATTTCGAATCGCTATCCAATTTGATTGGTAAATTCGATGCTGGGCTTGGATTGATTAATCTCGAATATGGCACTTCTTTGATTACATTATTACTTCTAGAATATTCAAATATTTAGCGGGCAAATATCAAATTCAATCAAATTCCTTTAACTAACTTTATAGATGTAGAAGAAAATCTTCGATTTGATTTTCTCGGATCATTTGGTGTGGAATTTTCCTTTTCCAATACTTTCTCTGTATTATTATTCGGTATAATTCGATCAAATGCATCTTGTAATGTTATGTTTCCATAAACGTATGGTGGTGTGCGAAATATCAAAGCATTTTCATGCAAAATACTTTGTCCATAGCCAAGATCTTGATCTGGCTCATTAATACTATAAAAAAATCAATCAATCAATCAATTTCTGTTCGTTTTTTCGTATAATAAATAATCAATCGAACTTTGGCTTACCGAAATGCGGCCACATTAATACCATCATCCAAATCTTTTTTACTCGGTTTAAAGAATCTCGGTCCATTACGATTCGATCCGAAAAACATACAGCCACCTGTACATCCACAATTACCAGTTGTTTTATTTAAATCGGGCCACAAGAACCACAGTTTTTTCAAACGCTCATCGTGCATTTTTAAAAATTTCTGTTGAATTTGATATAAATTTTGTTCTTTTATATCGTTACATGATGTTGCTGATTCGATTATTAATGGACCAACATTTATTGCACCCACTTCTAGCCAAATGTCTTGTAATTCAATGTTTTGTCTGAGAAAGAGTTTTGGAAGTTTTATTCCAATTAATAGACGGTAGGCTATACAAACCATTTAACGCAAAATATACTGTCCACATATGTATATATCACTTCTAGTATAAAACAATTTTTTGTTTTGGTTTTTGTTATAAAAATCATTTTTGTACACCAAAGAATGACAATTTGATAGAAAAATTGGAACAGAGGAGCGCGCCATGTATTATGTATGACATACATAATAACTAACTCACAATAGGCATAGAACATTTGCCAATAAAATATGTGTATATTTTGTTGCCTATTCAATTTTCTACTACTACATACTTACTTATTTGAATTGTATTTATGCGGATGCCAAATCAATTGCCTTATCGACATTGTATAAATTATACAAGATAGGCCAGAAGTAACTTGTTTCCCATGTAAATTACAACTAGATAACCTTAAAGGAGACATCTAGAACGATTCAATTTCAATAGTAAATCGAATAAAATCAGTCTAATTAATAATAAAAATTTTTTTACCCATAATTGTAATGCCACACCACTTTCAACTAACCAAAAATCGATTGCATCAACTGCAACACGTACAAGTTTATATTTCAATTTATGTTCGGAATAAGTGTGTGACGATGACGATGAAATAGAAGCTGATGGATGTTTTGCTGTGCAACAATTCGGATCCTGGTCTTGTTGTTGTGTTGTTGTTGCAACAGATGGCGCAGATGATGCCGCGCCAACTGATGCCTGCGCTGCAGCGGCAACTCGTAGCGAACCTCGATGAGTTTTATTGTCATCTATTTTCTTATTTTTCATTTCGTTTTTTGCTGCAGCAGCTGCTGCAGCAGCTGCTGCAGTTGACGTTGAACCGGATATTGGATACCTTGATATTAAACTGGTTCCACTATTTTTGGTTTGAAGTAAATTTTGTAATGCTGAAATGAATCGAATTTAATTAATTATGCGGCCAAAAACGAATGCGCGTGCCTCTTGTTTACCTTGCTGAACATGTTGAACATGTACATTTTGTGTACTTGGTGTATCTTTTTTATTTTTATCAGCCGGTTGATTTAGTATTAGATCGTCTTCCGGTGAATTAATTTCATTTTCCTCATCGACAATTAGAAGCATCAACGTTTCCAAACAACTTATGATTGAATACAGTTGCGGCGTTGTCAGTTTTCCACTTAATTTCCCTAATTGTATTTCAACAAGCCACGCATACTCGATCGTGTCTTGATCTAATGTTTGTCCAATGTCCGAAAACATTGCATGGCCTCTAATCTATATATAACGATAATAATAATAATAATAATAATAATAGTGCGCATCCGTGTTTGTTTTTTAATGAATTTTAAAACCCACCTGTAACGATGATAATGTCAATTTGCCTTCGCTTAAATGTTTATCTTTCGTCAGTCTAATAACATTATCGGATACCAATAGAACAGTTGGACTTAGCAGTAACTGCAGTTCCGTTTGATCGTAGCGTTTCTTCATTTCGAAACCGAAACGTTCAACAAGGATCACAGGACATGGTGGATCTTTTTCTACGCAATGCTTAAAAGAATAATGAAATTGATTGTAGCAAAAAAAAAAAAAAAATTAATTAGTATTAGTATTTAAAGCATACTTTCAATAAATGCGCTTGTATATCATGCATTATAATCGATACATCAACTTCTAGCGGTCGATAATAACGATGATCGAAATCCTCTCTTAGTTCTATCGGTAAATTTAAACTGCTATCGACTGATTTTAGATCGGATTGATTTGATGATGATGATGATCCATTTGATTCGTTTGATGAATGTTGCTGCATATCGGTGAATGTTTGATCTTCGCCAAATATATTTTCCTAAATTTCACATTTCACTAGTTGAACACACAGGAATTTGTTGGAAATTAAATGAAAACAAAATTTACTTTAAAAGTCATAAACATTTTCAGTGCAGTTCCATATAATAATAAAACTGATGGCCCAATTTCCAATTCAACCGTAACCGTATCGGATTTCAACGTTGTAGGATCGAATTTTTGATTTCTCTCCAGTGATCTGCTCGAAAAATATGCAAATGAAATTCGCATTTTACAGTTCGTACAACAAACAGGCATGTAAGAAATTATTTAAAAAGAATAAAATACCTTTTATTCTTTTTTCGATTGCGTGGAAATCGCATTGGCGATAAAAGAATTTCCTCTTTAACTGGCGTGGAAATATCCGCTTGTGGTGTAGGACCTAATGGCGGACATGGATGGTAAATATAAGCAATATTTATTGCACCTGAAATACCAAATCAATAGACAAAATTTACAATTGCATTAGTTAGAAATTGGCAATTTTGAATTACCAATTGGAATCCACCAAAAATCAACCCATCCAGATGCTATTTGGCATACATTCCGCCATTTTGGTATGGCTTCAGTAGTTTTTTTCGTTTTCGAACCATCTTTTGTAATCAATTTCGCATGTCGAGCCAATGATTCGACTGTATTTCGACTTGTATGAAAATCCGGAATGAATAAACTTAAATCAATACTTTCTCCCTATCAAAATAATTATAATTCATCGAATTATTTGATTACTGAATTCCTATTGACAATTGTCAGTATACAAGTTCTTACTTGTATTGCTAAATTAATTGGCACTGTATCGGGTAGAAATTCATCGAAAGGTAAATCGAAGGACATATGAAGGAAATGGGCACACAATGCAATTTGACTGTTTTCCAATCTTGAACAATAGAATTATCGATTATATATATCACACTATTACGCTAGTAGCGATCAGTCAATTTCAATTTTCTTACTTATTTCGCTGTCCAACACTACTACAATCAATCCAATTGTATTGATTAACCATTGTAAGTAATTCGCAGTGTTTCAATGTGAGACCAAACCGCCATGTATATGGCACAAAACTAATCAAATCTGGTCGTGATTTACTTGCCCAATCATTTATCAGATCTAATATGAGAAAATAAAAAAAAATCAATTCAAGGACTCGATGCTCGTGTGTGTGTGTGTGTGTGATGTGTACCTGTAAAAAACCACTTGTGTGCAAAAATCAAATTAATAGTCGCTTTGCAACCGGTCAAATTCACTTCCCATAACTGGTGCTCATTCCATATTAATGGATAATGGCATAATATACAAAATTCTAATGTTTCACTTTCAACTAGATCACGATATTGTAAGCTGGTTGTTGCTTCCAAATGGAGTAATTGACCATTGATTTTCGTTGTGTAACCGCTATCTTTTGTCATCCAAGGAATGGTGACCTTCAAACGATCATTTTTTCTATGTATTAAATGTATGGATGGCGGGAATTGATTGTGTGAAAATAAGTTTTTACCTCTAAATAACTGCCAGCGCCGACATTAATATGAACAGCATTCGTTTCTTTATCTTTAGTAAATAATACATCAATTGTTGAATCATTTTGCATTACTAAACGGATATCAAACGATTGCATTTGACGTTTACTGCCTGGTTTTGGTGTTTCTGTAGCCTGCAATACGAAATTTTTATTTTTTAAATAAATAATTGCATATTTATAAATATGAATCTGAATGTGACAAATGACACATCAATTGTCCATATTTATTAAAATGTCGTCCGATGGCCAGTGTCATTTATATAAAATCCGTATATATATATTTAACAAAATACCTTCATCGGTAAATAGTCTTGTGGATAAAAGAATTTATAGAGATGTTCCCTTTGCCTATCTGCCCACGGTCCGTAACTAAAATCCGTTCCTTTGCCACATTTAATATCGATGCCCCATTGCGGTGGACTTGATTCAACTGCAAAATAAGAAAAAAAAAAATAAAAAAACAACAACAATTTGTCCGCATAAACGATGATATAATTAATGTGATTTATACCAATATCTCCATTAGCTAATGTTACTAAAACAGGTTCGTCTGGCACCAAACCAGGATCATCCATATAAAAATACAATTCCACATCGTTCGATGACATCAAAACGAAACCTTCGCCCATATAACGTGGCGGTTCATCAAGCATACCTGGATTCATTTCAATTAAAATATCTTTACTATTTATTTCGATTCGTTTCTAAGCATCTACCTGTATATTTTAAACTTGGTGCCAACATCACTTTCACATTTTCCGATTTACATTTGACGAAATGCATGAAACGATCCAATGTGCAAACCGCCGGTTTTGTTGAATAAACAAAATGACTTTCCTCAAATGTAATACTCAATGTTGTTGGTATTAAACGATTACCGAAAACTAAACGACTTGATATCACATCGCATTTTATTACCGGTATTAAATCACGCCATGTTCTTGCCATTGCCGCTTCCGGTCGTTGTTTTTTACGATTTTCTTTCTTTGCTATTTGATCTTCAGCACGCAAAATATCATTCTCGTTTCTATAATAATCGAACAAAAATATTATGGCTAATTTATAAATATACATAATCATAATTTGTTTACCTTTCGGTTTCGTCATCTTTTTGATTAAGAAAAATTGATGGTATTAAATTAAACGTTTTCTCCAATTGCGAATATAAATCTGATCTATTATACATATGCAATTCGAAACCATTTAACATAACCGATAATCGTGTATCAGAATGTGATAGATCTTCGCTAACATCACGCGGCACATACGAACGCCACCATCGGAAAATCAAATAGCCATCTTGGATTCTCAACGTATAATCGTGTGTGATGTAAATAAAATCGCGAAACATTATTTTACCAGATAATGCATTAACGCTTAATGAACCTGTAAAAAAAGAAAATTAAATGTGAGGGTAAACGCTGCGCAGTAACCATGCGCACAAGCCTCATCATTGTTTTACCAATTTTGAAATAACCATCGCTGATGAATTTATTAGCAATTTTCGTTAGAATGTATCCCAATATACGCGAGTTATAATATGTGATATAGATCACCCATAGTACAGCGAAAATCAACGAAAACAATAACATTAGAAAATTCGAATCCATTTTTAAATCTTCCAAGGATGTAATGTGATGTAATGTCGAGTTCCATTTCGACGCTTCCGTTTTTTCATAAGTGGGAAAGTATGCGAATGCTGTCGTTGTTCTTTCCATTTCGAATTGATTATTGAATTGTATTAATAAACTGTATATCTGGTCATTTTTACATTTTACAATCTGCAAAAAGCAGTACTAATCAGTACTGTGTATAAAGAAAGAAAATATCAAAATTACCTTGTTATTTATTTTTAAAAAAAACCAACAAATAATTTGCTTGAAACTATTATTGATTGACCGCAATTATTTAAATTCTATTTATCTGATCAGCTGATGAGCCAAGCCTCTTCGGTTTGTCATCTGTCATATCATGTCAGATGTCAGCAGGTGTTATTTTGTCACTATCGTTTATGCCGTATCGTTATACACAACATACACTAAAGATTTATGCAACATTATGTACACTGCGATTAGATTCAGCTTTGTTAATTAAAGTTCGTTATACGTAACTACTTATTTTATTACAATCGATAATTTCTTCGACAAAAAAGTATTTTCAAGGTAAATACATGAAAGAGGCTGAGGTGAAAGGGCAAGTAATTCGAATTCAATTCGGAGAAATATATACAAAACGTACTTTGTCCGCGCTCAACTTCGCAAAGTCTATATTCGTAATATAGTTAATATTTCTACGATCACAAACTGCACAGATGACAATTTTCGCTCTTCAAATTGCTGTAATTCATTTAATTATACGGAAGGGGGTGGGGGGGGGGAGGTGTTTTATCAAGAAAATCTATCAATAACAATAAGCTTGGAGTCGAAGATAATTGTCACGCATAACTAGATCTCTTATATAAATGTGTATTATTGCATTTTAATGCAAATAAAGTCTATTCAGTTGAATTAGAAATGAAAAAAAAAAAAAAAAAAAAAACTTGCACAAAAATTAAATATTGTTTTTATTTTATTATTTTTGTTCAAAGAATTTACTGAAAAAACAATATTCACATATTTCATACCACCTAATATTGATCATAAAATACATGTTATTGGGTTGTTGATATTATTGTTAATTTCTTCACTTTGTCATCATCATTGATAGGAAATATCAATCATTTCCACCATCAAAACTTGAGCCTCGTAAAAATCTGCACAATTAACAATAAAAACACGAATCAGTTCAAATGAAATGCGGCAAAAAAAATAACAAAAAGTGTACCTATTTCTTATTGGTGGTTGCTGACCACCCCCACCACCACCACCACCACCATTATTATGATCTAAACTAGCTGTTCTACGTTCACGTATTTGAGCTGCTAATAATTCCATTTCCCAATTCGAACTGGAATTTTCATATTGATCACCACCATCATCGGTTGTTGTCGATTCGTAATCATCGCAATCAGTTGGTAAATCGTTTTCTTCTGAAATTTCTCCGTCACCTTCTGCATCTGCTGCATCTTCCGATTCTGTATCTACAGTTCATATTTAACATTAAATCGAACAAATGTTTATTATTAAATATGATAAATTCAGATTACCGGTAGTCGAATCGATATTCAAAACAATACTATTTTGTGATTGCTTATTTACGGTTGATGCTCCTGCTGCTACTGTTGCTGCTATTGATGAAGATGAAGCGGCCCATGAAGCATTTATTGGTTGTGGAAGCTCTTGTAATTCTTCTTTCTCTTCGTATGTTTGTTCGTCCCACGAATGTTTATCTCGACTTATTATTGTATCAATGGAATCCTGTCACACATATTTTATTTTATTATTATGTATAATATGTTTTGGAAAGAAATTATTGACCAAAACTAACAATTATAATAATATATCATTTTTTTACCGATAGTGAATCATCTGTACACTTTTCCAAGTTGTAAATGTGCGATTTCAATTTAGTAATTAATTCATTTTTGCCACGTAATTCCGTTTCAAGTTTGTCGAATCGTTCCTGAAATTTCTCCTGTAGATCCTGCAAATGTGTGCTAATCACTTGTTTTATTGCTAATAAAATGTCAGCGAAATACTGTTGCTCATCTAATGATGCTGCAATAGAATATAAATAATATATGTATATATAGTATTAAAAAATAAGCGATTGTTTATTTATTTTTTGAGCAAACGTACATTTTAATAATTTCTTTTTATTAGGCACTAATTGGATATCGGATTGTTCCGCTTCATTATTAATTATTTCCTGAAAACGAAATATATATGAATTTTTGAAAGCTGATATACTTATTATGCATAACGAAAATATTCACCTTGTCTTTACTACTATCGCTGCCATTATTATTATTATTATTATTATTATTATTATTGCTATTGTTAGATGGGAATTGAAACAGATGTGACGGCTGTGCACCAAATTGAATTGAATTGGCACTATTCGGGGGACTTTGTAATGTGTCCCTATTAAATGTAACACTTTTCGATAATTTACTGTGGCGGGCAGCGTAGCCTTCAATTGTTGGTGCACGCATTAATCTAAAATCGTAATAAATCGTAAATCTGTTTCGAATCCACACAAATTATGTTTTTAGGCAACCTTCTAAATTCGGTTGAATCCATTTTATCTGGCATTTTTTCTACAGTAATTTGCCCTAAATCCTTATTAATAATTTTCTTTTGTGTACAATCTTTGTCTTTGGTATCTTCTGATAATTTTTTTAGAATTGACTTTAGGTTTCTTCGTTCTGGTGTTTCGTTGGATTCATTTGATGAATGTAATGGCGAAGGCGCCAATGATGGAGTGCATAGAAATTGTTGCTGTTGTTGTTGTTGCTGATGATGATGATGATGATGATGTTTCTCGTCACGTGATCGTTGATCCTGGTGCATTGATGAACCTTCCGAATGTGATCTAATCAATTAAATCAAATGATTCAAAGAAATGTGAGGAATGGGGGGGAAAAAAGCAAAGACCTTGTCAATGTGTCGCTTGTCTCATTTGGACATTCTGGAATATCTAATGAAAAACTTCTAGTTTTCATAGCTATTTCTAATTCCTCTAATTTCTGTCGTTCATTTAATATTTTTAATTTTTTTACAAATGGAAGTGGACCATATTCAGGTGATAAATCGTCTATTGATCTGGAAATTTAATTGGGAAAATTGTATAAAGAAAAAAAAGGAAAAGAAAACCAACAATTTATCCAAAAAAGTACCTGTAATGCTTCGTTTTTCGTGTTAATAACGATGCAGTTGCCTTTGCCGTTGGTTTTTCCTTATTCTCAGATTTGCGTTCGTCATTTTTATTTGTACCTTCTTTCAATGCTGCTGCTGCTGCTGCTGCTGCTACTGCTACTGCTTCTGGTACAGTCACTTCTCCAACTGTTTCTTTATTTCCACTAGCTATTGATGCTATACTTCCTTCAGATATTGCCGCTCGTTTCAATTTCATCCAATGGGCTTCATTGTTTTTACACTCTACACTTTCAGTACTACGAGTAGTATCGATAACCATCATATACCGTTTTTCACTTAACTTATTATTAGTATTCCTTATATTATTACCATTGATAAATTTGTCTTTAATATTATTATTATTATTACTACTACTACTACTACTACTACCATTACTATTATTATTATCATTACTAAATCTATTATTTCTCTCATTATTTTGTTGTGATAAGATACATTCAGTTGTTAAACTACTACTACTACTTTTTAATATTAAATTGGTGGACGGCAAATTTGGCACATTTATTTTATTTGGTGATAATTTTGATGATGAGCACGATAAGTCAGTGATAGCAGGCGGATCACTATCTTTAAGTAATGAATCTTTAATACTTGAGTCTTTTTCCTTTGTGTTTGTATGCAATTTAAATCTATCTCTATTAATGTAAGAGACAAAATATTATTATTATTATTATTATTATTTTAATTATATAGTAGAAGATGAGCAACTATAATTCACCTGATTGATAATTTATTATTAATTAATAATTTTGTCGGCATTGCTGCTGAAAATGATGCTCTACTACTCAATGCTGATAAATTTTGTGGGCCACTGACTGGTGTCGGTGATGTCGGTTGGCTACATGATGCTGTTGTACTACCTAAATATATTAATTTCACCGTCATTTATAATAATACATATGAAAAGAAAAAAAAAAAAAAAAAAAAAAAGACATCTAAACCTTTTATTGTGGACAATAGTGGTGGTCGATACGATCCGGTGTAACTAACTTTTGTTGATTTCGTAGCAGCTTTTTCTTCTCTAGCTTTTAATAGTAATATCCGTTGTAGAAATGGCAGATTAGGATCTGGTGGTGGTGGTGGTGGTGGTGGTTCATTGACAAATGACGTTTCCTCTTCAGCAATGGCCGGTGGCGATCGTATAGAAGATGATTGTGCAGGCGATAGAAGCGGTGATGTTTGATGTTGATTTTTTTGCTTCTCTTCTCGTTCCTGTTTCTCTTTAAGCAATCTAAATTCACACACATACACATAACATATAAGCATCGGAACAATAGGAAATAGTTTCGCCTTATTCATTTACCTTAATCTTTGCAATAGAGGCAAACCTGCGCCTAATGGTGATGGAGTTGAATGATGAGATTTATCATGTTCAGCTGTGCCAACAGCACCCCCTCCGCTGCTATCTTTTCTATTTCTTTTCTCGTCTTCATTACGTTCTTGGCTGAGCTCATTCGATTTAACACTAAAAATGAAAAGAAAAAAAAAAAAACTTTCAATTTAACAACACAAAAGCAAAAGACTTTTTGCTTTTGTATTGTGGGTGAATTACGTCAATAAGTTGTCGTTGTCAACTTACCGTGGCATCCTCTTCAAATTGCCCTTTGAAGTCCCATTTCCATTGCCATGTTGAATGATTTCAAACGGTTGTAATTCGAGTGAATCTTCCTCTGAACGACACCGATGGGTACGTGATTTTTTCAACACATTCTTCAAGCCCTAAGCAAAGTAAATTAAAACAAAATAATAGTAAAAGTCGCTCATATAAATTATCTAAAACGTAATTGGTTCACTTTCACAGACTCACTTTAGCTTCACTTTTCAATTTATCAACTAGGCCTTTATCTTTATTGTTGTTTTGTGCGCCATGACGACGATGTTGTTGTTGTTGTTGTTGTTGTTGATGATGATGATGTTGATGATGATGATGATGCACTGGTTGCTTCGCACTTGCTTTGACCTGTAAAAGCTATTGATGTAAATAATAATATGTAGTTTGTTTTATTAACTAAAATTAATTAATTAATTGAACTAAGTAGAATGAAATTACTGCCAATATGATATAAACATAATAGCAGTAAATTATAAATACCTCCATTAATCTTTTTCTTCCTAATGCTTGTAGAATTTCTTGAGCTTCTGGATAATCTTTCATTGCAGCTAAAACATCTTCCCTAGACAATGAGAATAGCTCCGAATAGCCGACTGATCGTACATCTGCAGTGCGCCTGCACAATATTATTAGAAAACAATGGCTTTTATGTGACGACAATAATCTTACTTATTCAATCCATCCAAATTTAATATGCCAATTTCACCGAAAAAATCACCCGCTTTCATTGTTGTTAGCACTTTCCCAGTTTCACTGATCACTTCTAAAATGCCATCGGCAATAATAAACATTTCCCGCGCCACTTCCCCCTTTCTACATATCGAATCGCCCGGCGTGAAAATGTACGCCTTCATTTTTAATACTAAATCTCGCAGGAACTCTGGTTGACATTCTTGGAATATCGTCACCTAAAAATCAAATGTTTTAGCAATATGTGCAAACCAAATTAGCGGTATAAACCGCTAATTTAGGGACCTTTTTAAGGACATTTAAATTGACATGTAGTGCCAATTCGGTTTTCAGTTTATCCGGTAATAAACCGAGGGCCGTATTTATATCACCGCCACCCTGTATTCGTCCACGTGACCACGAATAATCGTACCAACGTAGAACGCGACGTTTCATCTCACCAGGAACCTGGAATTCAATAAGAAAAATGTATTAGTACAAAACTATTGACTGGAAACCAATTAACGTGTTTATTTATACTTTATGATGTCGCATATACGTTTTGGCACCATCGAGAAGACGTTCAAATTCGAGACGATTCGCATTCCGATTGGTTATCACATTTCCAACTTGGCCCACAATTGTTGCAAATATAAACACGCCTATCAGGTAACTAACTATTGTAAAAATATATCTGAAAAATTCAAGAGAAAATTCAATGTCTTTTCGTGTCATCATATAGATATACGTATATAAGTGTTTTGTTAATTGGTAGCTACGCCACTGCTCAAAAAATCAGTAATAAAAGAAAAATGGCAGCGGCAACGAGATATAGGTACGTCTATATCTCGTTCAAATTAAAATTTGAATAATTAGCCCAAGGAAAAATATGAAAATTGGCAACGTATTAATAATAATAATTAATAAAAATTGAGAAAAAATATGCCCATACTGTAGTTAGATAGTTAAAACGCGCGCCTTTTGCTTTTTTTTTAGTAACTGAAAAAAAAAAAAAAAAGAAACATTCAAGTCCAACCCTCGATCAGTCCTGCCGCTGCCATTTTTTTTTTATACGCGAACAAGGGGTGCAAAAAACATGTATTATAAATTACGGTGATTGATACATAAAATTTATGAGAAAATATTTGTATTTGTTGTAGTAGTAATAGTAATAGTAGTAGTAGTAATTACCCGTTGCTAGTCCTGAACTGCAGTAGACGTGATTTCACCCCTCTGCGCGGCAGCGACCGAGGGCCGTCCACTGAATCCGTCTTTCTGTTCAACAATAAAGGAAATTACAAACAATATCAATTTTATCTAATTAAAACGAGAATGGAAAAAATTCAATTAAACAAATAAAATCTGCGCGCCATTTTCCCTCTCTCTCTCTCTCTCTCTGTTTTGGCTTGTTGTTTTTTACTCCGCCACCACATATTAATTTCGTTTAATAATATAAAATGAAATAAAGTAAAGTAAGTAGAAAGACGATGAGAACGAATTAAAGTTTTACTCCTCTAAAACTGTTCCTCTTTTAGAGAGAAACTTTTCCGTTAAAACTCCACCTTTTTTAATCTTTTTAATTTTTTAGTAAAATTACGCTCCTTTTACTTTAATAAGCTTCTTAAATTTGCAATCTCTCTTTTGTATTTGGCAAAAGTTTTGAGTAAAAGTTAAGTTAAAACAAAAAAAAAAAAAAAAAAAAATACTTACTCTAAATTTGTTTCAGGTGTAGGTAAATCGCCAATTGTAGTTAGAGTTAATGTTGACCAATACAATGAGCCCAGGTACTTTCTTGTAAGTGTTGCATAATCGCCAGGTCTATATGGATAGACCCAATCGCCCTATTTAGAAAAATATTCCCATTATGAATGTCAACAATTCGAATGTCAATGAAATATAACATACTTTAAATTCTTCTGACTGGGATAATAAAAAATAAAAACAACCAAACCAATGAGCAAGTATTAATAGAATATGAATTAAGTTAACCACTCTCCATAAATTCGGCCATACTGTTCTCGATTCAACCATATAATAATAGCTGACAGCTCGATATACCTTCAATTTAATCAAATCGATCAATCAAAACTTACTCTCTCTCTCTCTCTCTCTCTAATCATGCGACTATCAAACAGATCACATTTACCTTTAAGAATCGTGGACTTCTTAATATTGGAGTAACGCCGAAATGCAATTGTAGTAAATCTGTTGGAGACAAAGCCAATATATCAATTAGGAAGGCACGTGAACCGAAATAATGACATGCCAATTTCTTTGAATCGTACACCATTAGACCTTGTTCTAAATAACCTGTTCGAAATTGCACAGCCAAATCGAATAAAAAAACCAAATCACTAATTGAATCACAAGTAAACCAAAATGTTGAAACCATTTCCTGTCAATGAAACAATTTATGTCCGAGAATATGTCCTATTTTCATTAGATAAAAGTACTAACTTGTAATTCGGGAAAACTTTGTCTAACAATTACCGTCCACAGATTATATAAAAAACAAATTGTCAATATAAACAACCAATAAAAATAAAAATTTGAATCTGGATTAACAACTGAACGGGGTTGTTTCAAACGTTTCCTTCGCCTTCTTACAACTGATCGATTTTCACCTATATATTAATAATAATAATATTATTAAGGAGCGTTTTATTTTTAATTTTATTGCAATATTATATTTTCTAGTACCTACCTGTACATCCTTCACTGCCGGTATCTTCAACTGTTTCTTGTGCTTCCGGTATTTGTCTCGTTGAAAATCTTTGTAAAAATGAATCTTCGCGTTTTAATGGTGGCTTCTGTAAATGTAAAACATAAAATATCAATTTGCAAAAAGGTGAATACTAAATAAACAAATTTTCAAGTTTTAAATGAAACCCGTTTGAAATCAACCTTCTGGTGGGGATGAAAGCTGAAATGCCCGCCGAATTTTCTGTATTTCCCTTTTCAGCATCTCACCAAATTTAATTAATATAAAACATATCAATTTTAATGTACTTTTAAACAGTTCCAACTCACTTTTGTCGAAATTGCAGAAGATATTTGTACAGTTGTTCTAAGCTTCATCCATCTTTGATTCGATTTTGTTCTGCAAATATGGAAAAAAAAACATAAATAACAAAGAATTGTTGGCATTTTTAAATCATCCATCCAAGTAAAGACAAACCACAAGTCACAATGCAAAAATTAAGAATGTTAAAAGTTTTTTAATTTATACATGGATAGACAGAAATATTAATACAAATAAAATATACATTCTTTTAAACATACAAATTAAAAACTATTGAAGGTATAATAGATTAGATAACTAGTTATACAAAACTAAATATGTATAGTATATGGCGCCACCTTACAATCAACAAAAGTCACTTAATAGGATCGCTAATTAGGAACTGTCTTATACAACTTTATGTGTAATATAGACATACAGTAAATGCAAAATGGCGGCTTTTCTTTCCTATATTCAATGCTGTATTTTGCATTTGGTTTCTTGCCTATTTACAAAGAGCTCTCTTATTTTTATAAATTTATTTTAATCTATATAAGATTCTAAAACATGTATCTAATATGAAAGTAACTACATTGTTTTTATTATAAATAATTATGAATTGATTTGATTTATAGATATAGAAAACATCTCAACTAAAACTTGACTAATAAAGGGAGAGGGATGCCCATTATTAAATGGTATTGTTTGAATATTTACAAGATTTAATTTTAATTTATCTTTTTAATATTTCTCTATCTCTCTTTCTCTCTCTTTCTCTCTATAATAGTTAATCCTTTTATTAGAGCTAATTCTACTGTGTACATCTTCAACATGCAAAATACAACAAACTACTTTGAACTGAAAATTGACTATTGATTGATAACGTTCCGCTGGCGCCTCTTTTCACTGCAATATTAATATTCTATATTCTTTGCTATATTCTGATATTTCTATATGTATTTCTTAAATAAAAGTTCAACTAAATGTGTATCAAAAAATGCTGTTCAAAAAAAAAAAAAAAAAAGGAAAGAAAGAAAGAAAGAGAATTATCAACTTGTGAAAAGTTTCCCTGTCTTCTATGAAAGCATTTAAAACTTTTTAAAATTAAGTAGGTAGATACTTAACTCACTTAGTATTAACAGTGTTTTAATAATAAACTCGAAGGTTGTATTTGATTAAAATTTATGTTCGATTTAAGTTTCCCATTAGTTTTAGTTGAAAGTAGTTAAAAAAAAAAAAAAAAAAACAGAAAAAAGAAAGATATTTTCACTAATTCTAAAATTCATAAATAATACACACTGTATAGACAGTTAATTTGGATAAATATCAATCTACATAGATATTTAAATAAGTGAATGAAATCTTGTAGAAGATACAGATAGATAAAGAAATAAGGCACAAAAAAGGACTAAATAAGTAAATAGACTAAATAGAAACAGACCAATCAAAAACCAATAATAATAAAATAGGGACATATCACCTATTCTGTCTATTGATTATCATAGTAGAAATAGATATATAGGTATACTAAATACACACTTATCACATAACATGATGATGATGAGAGCAATTGAAAATGAAGAATAGAGGTTTCTGTACAGAGTATTGTTAAAAGCATATCAAAGTGTATGGAGGGTTCGAATAATTTTAAATTCGTAGTTGATGCAATCATCAATCATCAATTTCACTTGTTTGATGAAATAGATAAACAAAAACTTTGATATGCTATCATACTGATATTGAAAATAGAACAGTTTACAAGGTCAATCAAAGTAAATCATAGCAAAAAAAAAAAAAAAAAAAGGGTAAGATTGAAATTTAAAAACCTCTTAATCTTCCTTAACGAATTGTAATATGCCATGACAGCTCTCAGATTTCTCCAACTTTGAGTTGCCGGTTTCGATGCTGTTCGGCTTTTCTTTCCTGCCACCGTTTCGCCGGTTTTCTTCGGCCTCTCAAATGATGATGATGAAGTTTTCTTATTATTATCTTCAGTAGAATCATAATTATCATCATCATCACCATCATCGCTGTTACCGCTGGAAAAAAGCAGCTAATATTCTCTATAGGGATATTAAAACGTTGTCTGTACATCAAAACAAACAATAATAATGATTATTATTATTATATGTATACAAGATCTATCTATCTATCTATCTAGATAGATAGATAGATACTTACTTGATTTTATGACGTCAATAAAATTTACCTTTTACACTTATTTTATGACAGGCAATCAAGAGACAATTTGGCGAAAGAGAATTTCTAAAAGATTCGCCTAATTTACATATGTATATGTACATATAGCGAAATGATATGTATATAGTTGCGAAACTGCTGTTAAAAATGTATTACGATAATGAAAGCGAAACAGAGAGTTTTGTAAAAGGAAATTAACTCTATGAAACTAAAAGGAAATGAGGAAAATTATCCTTTTTTAATGAAACAAAATTGACTACGAAAGAGTTGGGCATGTAGCAGGCCATGAATCTGGTTAAGCTGAGAAATTGAACGTTCATTTTTGAAATGACATTTTTATATTATACCTTACAAAGTGCTACGTTCTAGATATATTTGATTGGTATAAATTGAAGGATTATTTTTACAAATCAATTTTTATTTTCTCACACAAGTTAAAGCAGCTCCTGTTCGCTATAACGTCAAGTTCGGAAGAAATGAGATTTAGTTTAGATAGATACATACACATAGGTCAAAATACACATGTACATTATACTATATATATATATATATATATATGTATGTGTGTATGTATGTATGTATGTATACTATAGAATACTATAAATAATAATTACAACCTTAACAAATATATAGGTATACCTATATATTTACTATAAATTTAATTGAATTATCATTTTTTCTAACCTTTGACTGGGACTTTTATTACAATCACTTTCATTTGCATTCGAACTGTCATCATCATCATCATCATCATTATCAGCATGTTGTGACCGTAATGGACTATGTAAAGGTGTGTTTGCATCATCTGAGCTGCCGCCAAAATTTTGATCGCCATCACCACTACCATCACGTTCATCTCCGCCTCCGTATCCCCCGCCACCACCATCACCACCATTCTCTACATTCAAATAACTCGCATTATTTTCTTGATGGAGATGAAGAATGGTATTGGTAGTGGTAATAGCAGTACATTCATTGCCACTAGCTGATGCTATCTGGAATTGCTGCTGCTGCTGCTGCTGATGTACTGCCGTTGATGTACTGCTGCTGCTGCCAGATGGTGCTTGTAGCGGTGGTTCAATCTGGAAATTCATTTTAAAATTATCTACATTAAAATGGAATATGCTTTTAAAAAGTAGCCCTTTATTTATCATTAATACATAAAGAAAGAACTATATCACTTTTTGTCAAAAAAAAGTTAAAAGGCTCTTTTGATTTGATAATTAAATACCTAATAATTATTATTGCGAATATTAGATATAGGTGACGTAACGCAGATATTGCTGTGCTAATTTATTATATTTTATAATTAAAACGTAAAATGGCCTAATTAATAAATTTTATGTGCAGCAAACAGAGACGAGAAGGATAAGTTTGTCATTTTTTAATTAAATTAAATGAAAATGTGTTGATTTTTTTTATGTATTGACAAATTTGAAACGATGATGGAAATGTCGTTTTGACTAAAATGTGAAAAACACATAACGAATCCATATATTTATTAAATATGGAAAAGTCGATTTTTGATTTTATAATTAAATTATATCTTTAACTAAAAATAAATCTGACCTCAAATATTGGCGATAAAGTTGCAAATAAAACTCTTCTCATCTTCATTTCGAAAACGTCGCGGAACAAAATTCCAAACCGAACTGAATTTAACTTTTGTAAAACTATGGCTCTTTTGCAGCTAATCGCTTTCTTGTGTGTCACTGAAGTGTGACACACTCTATACTATACTATACATTGTACAATTTACATCGCCCCGCCGGCAGCCCAGAAAACCGAATTATCAATTTCTCGTAATTAATAATAGAGTCCTCCATTGACGTTCAACGAATTGAAAAAAAAAAGAACCAAAAAATAAGAATAACTCAAATTTATATCGACATTTTAACTTTGAATCGAACTCACTTTAATTCATAAAAAAAGCATCATTTTCATTAATACATTCGAAAATTAAATGACCGATAATTCTTTCTTTAAACGTTTCAAACTTTCTATTTTTTAAATAATGATAAAAATTGTGACTCAATACTATATACCCAGCCACTGGTTTATTCAATCAATCGATTTCCCCCCTACACTGACAAATGTGACCGTTACAAATAGACAGACAGACCAGAAGATGCAAAATCGAAATAGAAATTTATCAGCACATTTTCTACGATACCATGAGGTATCTATATCTATAGATAGATATTACGTACATATTGTATAGAGCTGCAGGAAAGTTTAAATTGAGTTTTACCATAGTCAAATTTAGAGAAAAATTATCGAATCAATTAACATCTTTTCAGTTTCTATCGGTTTCTATCGCTTTTGAGGAATTTCGATTATTTATTAATTAAATAAATTTGCACGTGTGTATGTGGGATGATACTTAATGTCTATAGCAAATTAGTTCTTTGTCAATAAATGCTTTCAATTTTAAGAGTGTCTTTTCCGCTGTGACACTCGATTAATCAAGCAAAAGGAGTGAAAAAGAGAGAGAGAGAGAGAGAGAGAGAGAGAGAGAGAGATAGAGAAATCTTGCATTAATATATGTACATATTGAACAATGAAAAGGGTGGAGGAGGAAGAAGAGTGTGTATAGGAAATCGGTTGCAAAACATAAAAAACGACGATAGCTTCATAATTAATGGTTTTTGTTTTACGATTTTTCGCTTTATTAAAGCGAAAGCACGACTCGGTTTTATGAAAGTCTAAACAAATAAACCAGATAAACGACGTATAACAATGGAAATCGTGGAACAATTATCTAATATTATTAGTATTTTACAGAGTATTTAATGAACTCAACATCAGACTAAAAATAATATTTAGGTATCCATATAGATAGCGGCAACAGCAGCAGCAAGTGGCACTCACATTATTTTGAAAAATGGTTTTGAGAAAATATGGGATATTCTTTCTACTTGTCTTGTAAGTACACACACACCTGACCATAGAATTAAAACAATTAGAGTATCTATACTTATAAGTATGTATATAGAAAATATATCTAAACAACCCCGTTTTGATATTGTTCATATTGTACAGATTATGTACGAATTCATCCGAAATTAAAGTTGCCGCAGCAGCAGGAAAGGGCAGCACGAATGAATTAATTAATGATATCGAAACGATGATTGGCTACTATCTAGAAAAACTTCTAATGATTGTAGTTGAAATTGAAGAGAATCCGGACGAAATGGAAAAAAACATTTTGAGCTATTCGGAAGAGTTTACATGTAAAAAATACAATTTTAAATAAATATTTTGAATAATTTCCATTTCTATAGTAGGATATTATAATTATGATTATAATACTATTATTATTATTATAATGAATTTCAGGTTGTATTGAGAAGGCATTTAATAAAAGCATTGAAACGCCGCCACTGATTAGAAAACGTGAAACGACACTGGCAAAACTATCCGAATTATTTAAAAAGCGTGTACGAACTCTTTTCCCCAATGCCAGAGCGCTAATTAAGAGCGTAAATAATGGCATTAATAAACAATTGAATCGATTGTGGAAAGTGTCTAAAAATGTTTTAACAGCCGCTGGATGGTTTCGTGAAAATGAGAATTCGCTTCCATTTAATTCAATATTTACTTAAAAGTATGTATACTTAAGTATATGTTTTCAATTTAAGTAAATTAATAATTAACTACATGTTTATCTAAAAACCAACGAAGAAATAAATAAAAAGTTGTACAACTACAAAATAAGCATTTTCTACTATATATACTATATAGGTATACTTACATATAAATATAAGTATACTTCGATATCAATTTTAATTCTTTTTGAAACAAATATAAAAACACATACATTAAAATTCGCACATGCCATTCCAATCTTATCAGTTTGTAGGAAACAAAAAAAAAAAAAAAGATTTTTTTTACCCTTTTAATTGGCACAATTCCAATAGAGTTTTATCTGTTGGCACAATGCCAGCACCTTGCAAACTACCTATATCGTTCTGTTGTCTGTAAAATCACCAATATTTTTTGTAAAAAATATAAAAATACAAAAAAACAAATAGTTAAAAACTCCCGCAAAATTATTATTGTACATTATGAAACAATAATAATAAATTAGAGAAAGCCATGGTTAGCCATAAAATAGGCGTACACCTAATCGCAGTGGTGCCCGCCCACCGAACCAATCAAATGGCGATTTCTCCATGTCTTTTATTGATCCAATTTGTATTGATCGGTGAGTGAACCCACTCTTTTTTTTTTTTTTTATCCAATAAAATCAATGTGTGAATGCCAGACAGGCCGTAAGCTTAAGAGCATTATCAATTTAAAGTATGAGTAATAAAAATCGTATTATTATCAAGTATTATAGATTTTTCTCTGTATTCTTGTCCTTTATCCTTCCCGTACCTCGTCCGCGCCCATGCTATATTTTTAAAGGTCGAAATTTTAGAGAAAAAACCGACCCAGCAAAGATGGAGAACACCATCAGTAGCGATAGCGGCAGCAGCAGCACTAAATACTTGATCCCTTTTCTATTTTTTTCCAAAAGATAATAAAATAGGTTGAGAAAGATATATAAGGATGAACGAGTGACGCGGGGCATAAGAGGAAAGAAGAGGAAAGGTGATGAAGGTCACAACGACAACGACGACGACGACAAGTGCAGACCAAAATTGATGATGAAAAATCTTTGCCCCGTTCCTCTATACGGTATACTGCATGTATACTATACAGGCTGTTCTTTTCCGCAATCAATATCCTATACACTAAAGCCAATAAACAATTACACTTTTGACATGACAAAATTACAGTAAAACAACGTACTAGATCCAATATCTACTCAAAATAAATATAAATATGTTCTTTTAGTAATTTTCAAATAAATCGAGTTTGGTTGACACGAAATATACTTAATTTACCTGAAATCCTGAATTAGGGGTGATGCCAGCTGCGGATGTGGACGTACTAGGTGTCGGATGTAAATGTGATGCACTTGTCGATCCATAATATTGGTTATAAGTCGTATCCAGAATTTTTTTGTGCGCTGAAGCATGAGCACGATAAGCTGAGACGCTTAATTTCATTTTTCGCACATGTTTTTTTTGATTGGACTCGGTTTTTATTTGTTTCTAATATTTAATCTACACTTCAAATTGAAATTTCTCTAATAGTATCTACATATATAAATACTTTTGGAATTTGGTGACTTTTAATCGAGGAATGAATCCCTGCAAACGGAAAAATGCTTTGCTAAATGCGAGTTTAAATAATTGCATATTAACTCAAATTTGATTCGACTCACCGCACTAAATAATTTTGTAATTCTCTTGATACAATTTTTTTGGCACCTACTTATTTGAACTATTCATTTCTTAATTGGCTGTTTTTATATCTGAAAAGACAAAAAAAAAACATATCTATAAGTACAAGAATACAACAGAAAAATACTTGTTTTTCTTTTTAATCAGTAATAGAATCTATAGTTATTGTCCAGTCAACTAAATGCTTGAGGCATAACCGTCAAAATATGAATACCTTACTACATATATATTATACGTATAGTATGCATGTACATACTATATATATATATATATAAGTGCACATCAGAGATAAATAAACAAAAACATCAATTAAATTGGATTAGAAAGTTTCTGGAACCGGGGCTGGGAGGAGGGGGGGGGGGTCTTTATATGTATCTGCCATTTCCTCCTGCACTCAACTTAATTGGAAAACATTATTTAAAATAATAACAAACGGCATTTTCCATACGAGAGTGGAATTCGAGGATGCCATGAATTTGGCGAAATGCAATTCATTTTTTTTCTTTTTACACTTTTCATCTTTTACATTTTGTAGTTTTTGTACTAAGCAGGAGCTAGTAATGATGAATCTCTATCTATATGTGTCCATGTAAAGGTTATTTGACGTTTTATTATAATCCAATAGCTAATGACATCAAACATATGTAGATACGAGTAGGTATCTATGATGATACCTTTTTGCATTTTTTTGCTTTCTTTCTTTCAATATGAATGAATTATACTCAATCCTTTTTTCCTTTTCTCCTACTTACCTATTTGTTTATTACTTTCTTTTCTCCTATCTTTAGATCACAACACTTTTCAAAAGAATTTAATAAAATCGATATTACCACACAACAATTTATAATATATCTTTGTATGTATACATATATACGTATACATATATATATATATATATTTTTTTTTTGGTTCTTGGCACACCCGTTATCACTCAATAATATTAACAACAATTGGACCTAGCAACAAAACAAAAACATAAAAACAAATAAACGACGACTATTATGCCACATAGAACTATTCTAGCTCTCTAAGCGACCAGCAGCGAATCTTTCTAGCGAAATCAAAAGAAAAAAAAAAGGGAAAAAAAAAAGAAAGACGATTCTCGTCGTCGTCATCGTCATCGCACTCTCTTTCTTTCTATTAGAATATTATAGAGAGAACTCACTCACTCACTCACTCACTGCTGCTGCTCCTCCTGCAGCTGAAACTCCAGTTACTGCTGCTGCTGCTGATGATGACTATGTATATATATTGGCAGTACATACATTTCACTCAATATACATATATATATATAGACTAGATAGATAGAGAGAAGAGCGTAGAGCGATGCTTTTCGCAATGCGAAATTTAACTGTGTAGTTCAGGCTGAATCCGCTAGGCGGTAGCACCTGCATTGCAAAAGTAAACAAAATGTCTGGGAACAGAACTAAACTAAAGAAAAAACTAAAAGTGAATAGAAAGAAAATAAATTTAATCAAATATTGCATTGCACTTAAAAATTACACGTAAACAAATTGTTTTTTTTTTTTTCTTTGGCTGATATGTGTTATAATTTAACATATGCAGGTAAATTAGCAAAAAAATCAAACGATTAATCAAGATCATCATTGAAAGCATTTAAATGACAACGTTTACGAAAGCCATATAGTATTTGCTATTTTTGAAATAATATTGTTTTCAACCCGTTACAAATATCCTAATTTTTTACATTTTACTGCATTTGTAGTCGTATCGCGATATTTATGTATCATATTCAATGTTTCTTTTAATTTCTTAATTTCGCCAATACTCGAAACTGTACACGTCTCCAAATAGACGTAACGTTGTACAGTTTCTAACACTAAACCGGTGCATCGTACAAGTCGGCCTACAAATAGTTTTTTCTCATTTTGGTATGTAGTGTGCACTTCATCGTTTAATTTTATAGATTGATTTATTTTGCGTAGCCTCATCCATTTTAGACCCGTTTTAGCGAATTTGTATTTAATTTCATCTGTTGCATAGTGTGTCCATTTGAAATGCTGACGATCCTGTGTCTGGGCGATGTACCGCTGTTCAATGTATTCCTTATAGAGATTGTTAAATTTCTGATGCCTAGCATAATACTCCTGGCTGAAAAATAAGAAATGTTCAGTTTTGAATTTTTTATAAAGAGTTCATCACTTTTTTAAAGCTATAATTATATGTATGTAATACAACTACTTACTCTATCAATGCCGCTAGGCTTTTCTCATCAAATTTTCTGTATGCACAGAGTATTGTAGCTGGTGTATCTATATCTGTGATTTCTATCCAGCATCTATCATCTTTTGAATTAGGACCTCTTATTCCTAACCAAAAAAAAAAAAAAACACATTTAATGAATTTTACTTATTAAAACTTAAATAAATTTTTGATAATATCTTATGAATAAAGTAATGTATGGATATTTGATTCCGAATCTGTTTATTTGGGTTATTATTGCAAATCGAAATAGTGAAACATATTGTTATCTTTTTATTCAATTCGAATTCTTGAGAGAACAATTAAAAAAAAAAGTTGTCAGATTGATTGAATTAATTTTTTACTTTTTTTCGTTTATGCAAATAAACGTACCTGTAATTTTGCCATAAAATGTCACGTTTAATATTAACAAATGCTTGTACAAATCATTTATATTTTCATTTTTCAAATAATACTTATAATAATGTTCTCTGATAAATATAATAAAATCATCTCGTTTTACATTCAGTTGCTTAAATGATGTAATCTGTTCGATTGTACACACATTGACGCCATAACGATAGAGATTTCGCGATGTCCTTCCATTCCATAATACTGTCGCCCAATTTCTAATCTGTTAAAGACATTTAGGTAAATATTCAGTAAATATGATAAGCTAATAATGAATATGGATGAATAATTTTTAATTTTAAAAAGAAAATTATGTACCTTCCGTTGAGCCGTTTCCATTACTTGCGGGGCAGTAGTTTTACTGTTCTCCACGTTTTCCTTCGTTCTGCTCGTTTCAATATTCGGTGGTTCGGTTTCAACATTTTTTTCCATTCTATTCTTAATGGCCTCTTTTTGAGATAAAATAGCTGCTGCTTCCTCCAATAATTTATCAATATCGATCTTAGCTAAAATATCATCATCTTCATCATCATTATGTTCGCTATCACTAGACATTATTTCAATTACTGAAGCGCAATCAAATTCGATTGCAATGGAATCGTTTTGTTTATTCGATGGGCCTGGATTATCGTGGCTACTGAATTGTTGACATGGTTCTTTTTTTATAAATAGAAAATCTTCTTGATTGTGTTCCTTTTCATTATTAATGTCCTTTTGCTGTTCATCATCATCAAGACCCGGTTCTTTTTTTATGAATAGAATATCTTCTTTAATGTCCTGTTGCTGTTCATCATCTTCATCATCATCGTAATCCATTCTCTCGCATTTAACAAATTCTATTGGCATTAGAGGATCATTATTATTATCATACAAATTCGTATATTGTTCCTGTTTTATATCGCAACTTGCAATTAGTTGTTGATGGAAATCATCAGTATTATTCGCTGCTTCCATATTTTTATCAATTTATTTCTAGAAGAAAAAAAAAAAAAAAAAATAAGCAAAAAAGAAAAATTAAATCGTAACATTTAAGAATTAACTATGAAATCCAACTATGGAAAAACTACCACCGCCACTGGATACGAATGTCAAACCGTTTGCCTTCATTGAACCGGTCAACTAATGGGCATTTATTGGCTGATAGTCCGCCGATAGGTCAGCACGTACCTACATTGCATGTATATATAGGTATACATGTGTATGTATGTATATCAAAATAGTTTTAAAGAATAATTGGTAAGTTTGTCATATTTAAATTGATTTATTTTAATGGCAGATTTAATAATTCGAAAGATTTTACAAATTTTCCGATAAGAATTACTTATTATTTTATCTATGTGTATATCTATGTAGATATATAGATATGTATGTAGATTCAGTTATGGCAGTATTCTCAAATAGTTTGACCTTGACACAGTTCCCTATTAGACTAGCAGGGCATTTGTCATAGGTAATATAATAATGATTACTAGATACCTCTGGAATATGTATTAAGTTTGTTTTGTACGTAGTAATACGATAAATACGTATGTATGTTTTTATTGATTAATCGATATTTAATAAATTTGTCATACTTTCTAATAATATAAACCTACTAGCTATAGTGAGTTATTTTCTTCTTAAGGAAAATGCAATTTTTATGAGAATAAAATGGGATGGAAAAGTGGGAAAAATTAAAAAGTGTCAAGTGGCCGGGTGGCGTGTTTTGTTTTGCTAGAAGAGAAATACGGGTAGTGGATGAAAGGGGACGACGACGTTTCTCTAGTGTTTTTGTTTTACTTTTTATCAAGTATTAAGTTTATTAAGGGTGTGTGTGTGTGTGTGTGTGTGTGAAGAAATAAACAAGAAGAGCCTACTTGACCCTTTTTCTTTTCTTATGCTACTTTTAGTATTACTAAGTATTTTCTTTTAATAGTTTCACTCTACATATATATATGTAGAGACATATATTTTTAATATTTGACATTCACATTCGCATTCATATTTTATTTATTTCAAAAAATAAAAATCAATTTTTGCATGTTTGTAAAATATGCTAATTGTGGCAGTTTTTTTCCAGTCGAATTAGAATGTGATTGACCTTGATATAAACGAAAAAAGGAAAAATGGCAGAAAACGTCAAAGTGATCGTAAGATGTCGACCATTAAATAAAAAGGAAACTGCAAACAATTATAAGGTATATTATATACATAAACATATATTATATATATATATATATATATACCTTATTAGATTAGATTTGCAACTTTTAAATATTTTCTTGTTGTTTCTGTTGTAGAGTGTAATCAGAATTGAAAATCCAGCAATAGAAATTTGGGATCCGGGAGAGGGCCCATCATTTACAAAAACTTTTACATTCGATTCAACTTATGATCAGAATTCATCTACCGAAACAATTTACAATGACATATGCTATCCATTAGTTGAGGTATAATAACTATATAATAATAGTACATACATATGTACTTTATGTACGTGTTTATTGACGCAAAATTGTTCATTTTGCCTGTGTATTTGCAGAGCGTTTTAGAAGGTTACAATGCAACAGTATTTGTCTATGGACAAACAGGGTGCGGCAAATCATTTACAATGGAAGGAATAAAGGGTCCAAATAACAATTTTAATCAAAAAGGAATTATTTCTAGGGCATTCGAACATATATTTGAAGCGACAGCAGTCACTAGTGGTGTTAAATATCTTGCATTAGTTAGCTATTTGGAAATTTATAATGAACAAATTAGGTAAGGTCCTTGCTTAGGAGCAATTGCTTTTATTGAAAACATTCAGTTTCTATCGGTTTATTTTTCTATAATCTGAAGGGATTTATTGGTGCCAAATGATAAAATGGGAACAAATCATACGTTAAATTTAAAAGAGACACCAACAGAGGGCGTCGCCGTATCAGGTATAAATTTACATTCGAGTGCTCGTTCTCTTATAGTCAGATAAGTCAAGCGGTGGCTTGACTTATCTGGCTGCTCTAATTTCAATTATTATTTTATATCTGATTTAATTAACCGTTAGGACTAACGGTTCATCCAGTTCACAATTCAAAGGAATGTGATCATTTTTTAAATATTGGCTCCAAGAATCGCATGATCGGTGCGACACTAATGAATCAAAACAGTTCAAGAAGTCACAGTATATTCACAATTAGTATCGAACAACTAAGTAACATTAATAACAATGAAAGTATAAAAAAAGGTGATGAGCGAACAATTATAATTATTAGAGAATGATATTAATTACATCATCATCTTTCTGCATCAGGAAAATTGAATTTAGTTGATTTGGCCGGGTCGGAGAGGCAAGCAAAAACTGGAGCGACTGGCAATCGATTGAAAGAGGCAACGAAAATTAATTTATCATTGAGCGCATTGGGAAATGTCATATCGGCATTGGTCGATGGAAAGGCAAAACATATACCATATAGAGACTCAAAACTTACAAGATTATTACAAGTAGGTTGATAGTTCAAGATGTATAGCAACATTGCGTTGCTATACTAAATTTCTTTTTAGGATTCATTGGGTGGAAATACAAAAACTTTAATGATTGCCTGTATCAGTCCAGTTGATATTGACTATATGGAAACATTGTCGACACTGCGCTACGCCAACAGGGCCAAAAATATTAGTAATAAACCAAGAGTAAACGAAGTATGTAGAAAATTTTTTTTTAGTTTTATATAGAAATATTTATGAATTATGCACGTTTTGAAGGATCCAAAAGATGCCATTCTTAGGGAACATCAGAAAGAAATTGAACGACTAAAAATGTTACTAACAACAACAACAACAACAACAACAGCAGCAGCAGCAGCAGCAGCAGTACCAGCAAAAAATGATGCAATCGACTTGGCTACTGAAAATGGAACCGCTGAAAATACAAATTTCGAACTGGATGCAAAGCGAGATAAATTATTAGAAAAGTATCAAAGGGAAATGGAAAAACTGCGAAATTTACATGAAAGGTAAAATAAAATAATGTCATTTGACATCCCTGTTTATTGAGTATTTAACTGTTTAGATAGTGATAGATCAAAAGAAATGAACTTATTTTCTTCCTTTTTTTTGCTACCGCTCCACCTCCCTCTTATTACTTTTCATTCAATACAAAATAAACAATTTGACAGTTTCTGTTGTACACAGATATGATTAAACACGATACGCACGAAATTTTCAATAATAAATTTTGTGTATAGCGAAAAACATGAAAAAGAAACTATATTGAAACAAATTGAAATAATCAAAAATGAATACGAAGCAAACATTAAGACATTAAATGAAGAAATGAAAGAGAATCAGAGAAAAGATCCGATATGTTCAAATGAGGAAATCATGAAGCGAATAACGGTACTAAAGCGAGCATTGATTGGCGGCGAAAAAGCAAACGATAAAGAATTATCGGAAAAACGATTAAAAAAGAAAATGGCAGCTGAAAAACGAGCAAGGTTGGTGAGCCTATCCTATAAATGAATAGTCCATTTATATTATTATCTATCTACGTATGTTATACGTAGTATAAACAACAATTTTAATAATATGAATTAATTAATTTTCCAGTGTAATTGCTCATCTTTTAGCCAAAATCGATATGGACGAGGATCGTGAATTATTACAGAATCAATATAAAAATATTAGCGATGAATTACAATTGCGTACTGATGGCTTGAGAAAATTAAGACACAAAATTCGAGCATTGCAAAAAGAGATTTGCGACATTCAAAGTGAATTTGAAACTGAACGCCAAGATTATTTGGAAACTATACGAAAACAAGAGAGAAACGTGAAACTTTTGAATCAAATTAATGAGAAACTAGTTGAAACTTTAAAAAAAGATTGTAATTACAGGTGAAATACATACTTACATACATATTAAACTAAAGAAAACGTATTGTATTGTATGTTACATTAGAACGCATGCATTAACTTTTCAGTGATTTGGAATCAATTAAGGAGCAATCAATTTGGTTGGAGGAGAGTCAGAAATTTAAATTACCAGAAATTTTGTTTACCAGAATGAAATTACCACCACCTGGTAAAATTTAAGTTAAAATCAAAGAAATCACTGGAAGATTGTGTCTGCAATTGTTATTTTCAGGTAGAACGTTTGACATTCAAACAGCTCCAGCACGATTAAATAACGACAGCTCGCCAGATTCAACAGAAAATGTATGGAAGTGAATTTAAAAAAAAAAAAAAAAAAACACACACACACACACACACACACACAATTTGATCTTTCTTAATGCTTTCGATTTACAGAGGAATCTTGAACATGCGGACAGCATTGTAACAAGCTATTTTGCACCAACAACAAAACGAGCCAATGAATTATTAAGTCAATCATCTCAATTAACGGCACATAAAGCGTTAAACACATGGAGAGGTATATTTGATTAGTCAAATATCGATTGCGTTTAATAATTGTCAAGGGCAAAATATTATATTTCTTTCCAATAGATATATACCTAAATACGATATTTAAATATAACGTATGTAGACATTAATTTAATGTTTTGCCCCATTTTAACTTGAACAAATGTTTTTTTGAATATTTCTTCATTCTCCAGAAGGATGTGTTAAATTTCCAGATTTTGCGAAACGTAATAAAATCAAATCAACGGAATATTTGAATAATTTCGATTCGAAACTATTCGCGGGAAATCAATGGTTGAACCATTTTGGTAAGAGAACCGATACATTTATTTATATAGTCCCTGTTAATAGTAATAATCGTTTCTTGCAGATCCATCTGTAAATAATAATACGGCAGACCATTTACGGAAACCGTTAACGTTAAAAGCATTGCCAAATATAACAAAATCTATTAGTACCAATCAGACAAATTAAATACATTAGAATTATTGTAAATTAAAGAGAGTATACATATATATATATATATATATATATGCATAATTAAATTCAAATTAAAAAAGGAACGACATGTATTTCCATTATCTAAATTAAATAAAACAATTAATAGCTGAAATGCAGCAACACACCCTATCCTAATGCCAACCGAACCACGAACTGTCATTGTCAACTATTGCGTAACTCTGCTCTTATTTTTAATAAAAATTAAATTTCCCAATTTCGCGAAAAACTCCCCACAAATATAATTAAACCAAAAAATACATTTTAACATAATTAATTGTTTATTATTCTACAACATTTATTAAATACAACATAATACATTATTATTATTGCATAATAATATTCACATTTCCCTAATTTTTAGCTTGATCAATTCCAACGCCAAATTCTAATGTTTGATTGCTCTGCACCTCATTTTGTAATTCGATTGCTTTTAATTTAAATCGTTGCGCCATTTCTTCATTTTTCTCTACGCCATCACCTTTTCTATACATTCGACTTAGGTTCGAGCAGCAATACATATTATTTAAATTGCATCCCTTCTCGGCATATTTAAATGCTTCTTTCATATTGCGAGGAACATCGAAATCATCTGTATCACTTCCTTTAATTTTAATCATTGATTTTGTCTTTATTTTCGAAGCATTTCTGGCACCAGAGATGTACAAACCGGATAAATAATAACATGCAGTTCCATTTTCAGCTTCCAAACATGAATTTTCTAATAATTTGGCACCCTAAAAAAATACTTACTATCTTTCAACAAATTCAAATTAATAAAAATATATAGATTTATAGCACATATTTATGTAGGTAGTAGTATTTACCTTTGAAACATCCTGTTTAACCCCATACTCTTCATTATTAGAAATTAACAAAAGCCCTTGATTAAAACAGGATTGCGGATCATTCAAATTGCATCCCTTATCAAAATATTGATAAGCTGTATAAAAATCGGTCGTTTTCAAACCTTTACCGGTTAAACAATACTCTCCATACTTGTTACAACTTTTCCCATAATTATGATCGTCACAATTATTTTTATACACTTTAGCCGTTTTCTCATAATCTTTTTTGATTGCAGAAAGAAAATCCCCCAATAGATGACAAGCTACAGTAAAAATATATCGCCTTAATAAAATCCGAGTGTAAATTATCAATTTAGGTCCTTAAATCACAGTCACAGCTTTAAATTCAGAAAAATTAAGTTCTAATTAAGAGCAACTATGGACATTTATAATATATAGCCCTTTTATAGTCCTCCATAGGAGTAACATTAACAGACATTTTCTAATATTGGAGAATTGACAATGCACGTCAATTTATCAATAGGCAAATGTAATCCAAAGCAATCAACAAAATATTAATCGATTTGAAATTAAATTAGAAAAATAATAAATGCCGCTTATACATTAATAAATAATATACGAACCTACGGGATTTTTTTCACTATAACATCCAAACCTATATTCTATTCCCAAATTTTTAATATATTCCTTCACTTCACTCTCGGACTTCAAATTATAAGCCATTTCATTTGAGCGCTAAAAAAAATGTTAATTTAGGGTGGTTAGTGATTGATTTCTTCTTCTTATCAGATAAAAGTTGAAAAACTTTTGTCATGACGTGCCATCCATATCATATTGACATATTTAATTAAATACTTGCGTTGCATCAGCTGGCGGACCCTCCTATATTTGTTGTTTTTCTCCTTTAAGAAAACTTCCCATAATTAAATTCGCTAAAAAATAAAAACTAATTAATTTACATTGCACGATTATTATAAAGAAAGTTCAAAGTGTGTTATACAGTTCTCATATCTTTTGAGTAAATTTTAAATAGAAATCTGAAACGATGTAATCAAAATTTAGGCCAAGAAAATATAGAAAAAATGGTAGAAAACATGTACATTTTAATTTATTACAAATAGCGAGTATATCATTAAAAGAAAAGATGGCCCATTCAATAATAGGTGATACAATATCCGAATGTTCAGAGGCATCAACGTTAATCGATGGATCGATTATTTCAAATGTTCCCGATCGACATGGATTTTTAGGTAAATAAATACGCACAACTTTTAATTAATATTAATTGTACAAATTAAAGTTATTATTCTTATTTGAAGGTGGTTCACAATATTCACCTGAACCACGACAAGGCCCGCCAGCAGAAACAATACTTGGACGCGAAAGAAAATGGTTGAAAATGTTGGAAAAATGGAGTTTTTATATGGAAAGAAATTATAAAAAAGTCAAGGAGCGATGTAGAAAAGGTTAATCAATCAGTTATTGTAAATAACGAAATAATTTAATGTTAGTAATAAATACATATTATTCACCAGGCATACCGATGTCAATAAGACCACGGGCCTGGTTTTATTTATGCGGCGGTAAAGTTTTAATGGATAAAAGCAAAGGAATCTATGAGAAATTGTTAAGGGAACGAGGCGATCCGAAATGCTTAGAAGACATACGAAAAGATATTCATCGACAATTTCCTACTCATGAAATGTTCAATTCAGAAGATAAGCCAGGGTAATTGAATATTGAATTTTGAACGCAAATATATATATATATATAAATATAAAAACTGTTCTGTTATTCTTCAGCCAACAAGAATTATTCAATGTTTTAAAAGCTTATACAGTTTATAATCCAATTGCTGGATATTGTCAAGCTCAAGCGCCAGTAACTGCATTCCTTTTAATGCACATGCCCGCCGAAGAGGCGTTCTGGTGTTTGGTTTCGATTTGCGAGAAATATTTACAAGACTATTATTTACCTAATATGGAAGTGGTGCAGCGTGAAGGATTCATTTTGCAAGGTAATTGAATCAAATTCATTTGCAATAATACGTTTATATTATTATGTATACGTTTGAAAATTTAGGTTTATTAAAAAAAGTCAATCCGCAAGTGTATAAACATTTGAAAAAGGTCAATGCTGAACCGATGTTTTATTGTACCGAATGGTTTTTGTGTGCATTTACACGGACATTGCCATGGGATACATTGCTACGAATTTGGGATGTTTTTCTATGCGAAGGTATCAAAGTGATATTTAAAACTGCATTGGTATTATTAATTGGATGCCTTGGAACGGCGAAAAGTAGAAAGAATTGTCCAGGTAATCTCGTAGATTTGTCTTCTCTTTTCTATTCATTAACGGTTAACGGTATTTTGAAGGTTTATGTGAAACTTTGGATCGATTACGTAATCCGCCTGAAGATATTCTAAATGAAGAAATATTAATTTATAATATTAATCGTTTGGAATTGACCGAACGCGACTTTCAAGTGGAACATCAAAAACAAGTTAAGCGATTGAAAAAGGAAAAATTGGCCAAAGCGAATGGCGACTTTCCCGAGCAACAAACCTAAAATATAAATAAGTTTATTATTTGCAAAACAATTGCAAATAATTAAAACCGTCAGTATTTAATGCATGTGTGCTCTAAACGTTAAACTGATAAGTATATATACAATATATTTACAGAACTTAACTTATTTTTTTAAATAATCTACGATCTAGTCTTTAAGGTGCAAATTTTCATTATTTCTATCGCACATTAGATGTTAATATTTAATTTTTTTTCGAATCATATTTGTTGCTTTATCATTGTTTTGATATTTAAATAAAAATTATGCTTATCTGTTAACATATATATATATTATATATTACATTTGTTAAAATTAATTTTAAGTTATTTTATATACTATCAATACACATTTTATTATTACAAAATACGAATAACGTTGAAAGAAATCAATCTTATACAAATCAGTATATTGTATATATACATATACAATATCGTTGTTAATGCATGTATATTATGTAAAAATATATCATTTTCTAATAAATTATAATAGTCTGTTTAAATTTTAAGGACTGGCTTTATATCATAGAGACATATTTATTAATTATGTAGATAGATAAATTATAGTTATGGTGACTTTTATGTTTTCAAACCACGTTTCTTTCGTACAGTTCTAGCATATGGACCGACATCTGGATCCATAACGAAATCATATAAAACTTGTGTCCAACTATCATGCTGAGGTAAATTATCATAAAATTCTGGTGCAATCTGTTTTACCAGAGGCAATCTAGATCCTGGCACTGCAGGAAAATCATGATGTTCGTTATGATAACCGACATTAAACGTAATAAAGTTTAGCGGGCCGTAATAACTGTATGTTTCGTAGCCTTTTTTAAACATGTAGTGTTCAGATATAAAATGACCGGCGACTGGATGCAGGCCCATTGCCATTATGCTGCCATAGATTAGATAACCTAAAATTCTCCAACCTGAAAGCATATAATCGTTATATCTGTTATATTATTAATGAAATTCTTACCAAAAAAGTATACAACGAAAGCATCGAAAATCAATTGAATTATTGTATTGATTAATTCCAAACGTGTTGGTGGTTTTGGGTAAACAATTAGCGGCCGAAATGAGTAAAAAAATGGTTGTAGAACAATCCAAATAAATTTCCCAAAAGTATTGCAAAACAATTTCGCTTCGAAATACGTTGGAATGTCCGTATCTCGTGATTCATCTCCCTGATACTAAAACGACAAATTCAAAATGGCGTGCCGTCTCACACTATCTACACTAAGTAAACGTTTAGTAAATGTTTTACCCTATGATGTTCTAAATGGTATTTTTTAAAACTAATTGATACTGGAACACCGATTGGTAGATTTGCAAAGAATCCAAATAGCTTGTTATGCATAGGTCTGGCATGGCCGAATGCTAAGTTGTGAGAAATTTCATGTATTGCTAGAAGATGCAAAGCAAATGAATTATAATTAATTATTAGCTATCTACATATATAAATATGTAATTAATAGCAATTAAACTTACCTAACATTAGTGAATGATTGATAACTCCGCCGAAACAATAAGCGACCAACAACAGTACCGGCCATGATCGATCCTTTAAAATGTACATAAGAAATAGTTGCATCAGCACCATTCCAGTTACAACCCATTTGAAATTTGGATCGTAACCAAATAGTTTCTTTATTTGCGGATATTTTTCTGTCGAAAAAATATACATTTATAAAAATGTCTATTTATCTATAATGACTCATTTAATTGATACACGGTATCAATTTATAATGTAACATACCCAAAATTATCTTTCTACGACTGGCATGGGGTTCTTCCGTGTAGGACCATTCGAAATCTGTTCTAGAAACACGCTGTCCCATAACTAATTCACATTAATTAGTTTATATAGTTTGCGTATGCGATATCGAGAGAATTAAATCAGTGATTAATGACCTATCCGCTTAAGCTTAAATTAATTTAAAAACATAATAATAATAAAAACGTTACAAACTGAATCGATAAGAGCGAAGATTACCAGCAAACCTTATATTACCGTATAATAGAATTCAAATTCAAACAGATAATAAAACTGAGATATTTGGAAATTGCTGAAATGAATTTTTTTTATTGGATGGAATACCGTGACCGTCGTGATGTGCATTAAATGTTAGGTTAATTATTAAATAAGCAAAAACGAAAAAATGTTTTTGCTCGGAAAAAAATTATCACTAGGCCCCGGCGAGATTCGAACTCGCGATCTCCTGTTTACTAGACAGGCGCTTTAACCAACTAAGCCACGGCGCCTCTGATAATACTCCTGTTTACATTGTAAATCTATAAAAACGTTACTAAAATATCTTAATATGAATTTATTTTATAGATATTTTAATTTAGTGAATTCATTTTACGTTTATATGTATATTTATAATTTATAGTGAAATATGCGGATGTATTAAAATACAAAATAAATCTATATCTAAACTAAAATATCTGAATTTGAAGATAAATTAAAATCGATTTTTTTTTATTTAAATTTTAAAATTTAAATCTTCTTTAAATTTAAATTAATAAATTTACAAACTCTACCCCGAATAAAAGGCAAACTATATATGTATATAAAGTTGTCTGCATTCCAATTGTTTGTTTACATATTTTTGTCAAATTGACAGAACGGAATGTCATGAGTAATTCAATACAATAGAATAGAGTTAATTATTTAATATGTGATATTGCTTCATTAATTATTAATATAATTTACGAAGAAAATGTAACTTGTTCATTTTTTTTAAATTAAGAATGATTGATAGAATGACGCCTTTTCGCAGAAAGAAAAGTGGAAAATCGTTTCCAGTGAAAGTGTGTACATTAGATGCAGAATTGGAATTTAATTTAGAGGTGTGTGTGTGTGTGTGTATATATTATGGATTTTTTTTCTCATTTTCTAATTTATAAAATTAAGAATTAATTTTAATTATTAAATGTTTTATGCACATCAATTTCATTTCGAATGACAAATAATTTATTATTGGATGTATAACAGTAGTATGTTTGTTGATCAGTTGAAACAAAAATTCGACAATATAGTTATCTTGTATTCATAATTATTATATATAGTTATCTATATTTTGATTTATTTATATGTATTTAGTGGAGAGCAACTGGTAGAGATTTATTCGAATTGGTGTGTAGAACAATTGGATTGAGGGAAACGTGGTATTTTGGATTACAATATGAGGATTCGAAAGGTTTCATATCATGGTTAAAATTAGATAAAAAAGGTACACGTAATAATAAATCATTTATGAAATGCAGTAGTAGTTGATAAATGTATTTTTTCTTCTAGTTCAAGATCAAAGTATACAAAAAGATCAACATCAAACCGCTTCGTTCATGTTTCTAGCGAAATTCTATCCGGAAGAAGTTGCCGAGGAATTGATCCAAGAAGTGACACAACATTTATTTTTTTTACAAGTGAAACAAGCAATCATTTCAATGGATATCTATTGTCCACCTGAGGCCTCAGTATTATTAGCTAGTTATGCAATTCAAGCGAAAGTAAGTCATCTACAAAATTGAAAAATGTTATCGAAAAATAAATAAATATTTATTTATTTATAGTTTGGTGACTATGACTATGTAACTTATAAACCAGAAATGCTGGCCACACAAGACTTATTGCCGCAACGTGTCATCGATCAATATCAAATGACGATGCAAATGTGGGAAGAACGAATTCGTGTTTGGTACATGGATCACAGAGGTTACTTATTATTTTAATTATCTAAATGACTAGTTTTCATATTCTATTTGCATTTCAATAATTATAGGTATGTCGAGGGATGAGGCCGAGATGGAATATTTGAAAATTGCACAAGATTTAGATATGTATGGTGTCAATTATTTTAATATACAAGTATAATTTTTACTTACTGATTAATTATATTATTTTTATTGCATTCCAATTGATGACATATTGACAGAAACAAATCATTTTCTAGAACAAAAAAGAGACTGAATTATGGCTTGGTGTCACCGCATTGGGATTGAATATTTATGAGAAGGAAAACAAATTGCAACCGAAAACTACATTCACTTGGAGTGAAATTCGGCATATCAGTTTCGATGATAAGAAATTTATAATTAAAGCTGTCGATAAAAATTCACCGAATTTTGTATTTATTAGTCAAAAAGTTAGAATGAATAAATTGGTAATTTAAAGAAAATGATTGCAATTTGCTTGAAAAGCAATTAATTAATTAATTAATTATAAATGTGGTCAATTTAAAGATATTAGATTTATGTATGGGCAATCACGATTTGTTTATGAGACGTAGGAAACCCGATTCAATGGAATTACAACAAATGAAGGCCGCAGCAAAGGAAGAGAAACAAAGAAGGCAAATTCAAAGGAATACGTAAATGCACTGCTTGTCTTTTTATATACATATATATATAGCAACTAATGATTATCTATCGCGTATTACAGTTTGGCAAGAGAGAAACATTTAAGAGAGCAAGCAGAAAAGGCGCGACAAAATTTGGAACATCGACTAATTCAATATCAAGAAGAAATTCGATTAGCCAATGAAGCTTTGGTAATTTTATTAGTTATACAGTATAATTCCAAATTATACTGTTATACTAGTTTAATAATTTATTTAATAGCGGAGATCCGAACAGAGTGCAGATCTTTTAGCTGAAAAGAGTCGAATAGCCGAGGAGGAGGCACGACTATTAAGCCAAAAAGCTGGTGAAGCTGAACAAGAAATACGTAGATTACGTTTAACGGCAATGAGAAAAGATGAAGAAAAAGTCCGTATAAATTAAATATTAGTTTATTATATTACAGAATATAGAGTGAATAATATTGTATCTATATCTATATCTCTCAGGTAACTTTAGAACGAAAAACAAGAGAAGCAGAAATGCTAACGGCACGTTTAGTAGAGGAATCGGAACGACGTGCAGCCGAAGCGAATAAATTGAAAGATGAATTGTTTAAAGCTCGAATTGCTGAGAAACAGGCAAAAGAGAAACTTTTAGATTTCCTAAATCGTAGTAGTACTAGTACATATTCAGCTGACGCTGAATCTACTCCACCATCGGGTCCTTCGTTAATTTCGGTAATTTTCAATAATATAATACTATTAAATAGTATTAATTAATGTCATAGACTGGCTGATACATTTAACCTTTATTTTCTATGAATAATAATAAGGCTATGACTTCGACGGGTCTATATTCGACATCGTTGTCACCAACCAATACGATACATCATCATCATCATCATCATTCCGACATCTCATTGGCCGCATTAACAATGGATAATGAAACGATAACCGTATCTTCACCGTCCGATCTGAATATGACGTCATACGATTTAATTGCCCACGGTGATGCCGAACAACTGTCACTTGAAATTGAAAAAGAACGGTATAATAATTTGAAAAATGGATGCCATTTCGAATAATATGCTTAATGATATTTCAGAGTTGAATATTTAGAGAAATCGAAACATTTACAAAACCAACTCAGGGAATTACGATCAGAAATTGCCGTATTAAAAGTAAGTGAAAAATCATCTGAATTCGATCAATTGCATGAGGAACAATTGAAAATGGGCGAAAATAAATATTCGACGTTAAAGAAAAGTAAAAGTGGAAGTACAAAAAGTCGAGTAGCATTTTTTGAGGAATTATAATTACTCAAATATCATCTGTTTGTGATTGTTCATACAACATGTACATATAATAAGATTAGAATAATATGAATGACTGAAAATAATACGCCATACACATGACATATGGACAAGTGTTCCTTTTCATATAGCTGAAAAATCAGATGGAAAACAAAAGTGAGAAAGTAAAGAAAAGAATTATAATTATAATGTAGATAATTACATTTTACGTTCATGCGCGATTACTTCCGTTGTAGCAATCGTTCAATTTCGCACTAGAAGAGAAAAAGGTACGGACAAGTACATATATACCTTACATGGAATAAAAATATGTTTGCGATTTGTAATTGTCAGCCTGTTAAAATAATTCTCTTTTTTTTTTTTTTCTACATAGTAAAAAGATATATAGTATAGAATATATATATATATATATATATATATATATATATATATATATATATATATTTGAAAATGGTGCTGTGTTAGAGTATACCTGAACAAATGACACTTATTTAGGAAACAATTTTTACACAGCAAAATATTTTATTTGTAAGAAGAAAAGAGGAAATAAATTAACAAATGTTAATAAATATTATTTTTAAGTATATCAGTTTTTATGTCTTAAACATTTTGTTAATGTTTGCGTTATCAATCTACGCTTATTCTACACAAAGTCATATACTATTCCCTAAATTTTACGACTCCTAAAACAATAACAATAATATTCTAAATATGGATTTAAAAGATACGTATTAAAATAATAACGCTACGTTATATAAATAATACGACGATCCACGTTCAATTAAATAAATAAGTTAAAATAGAATTTCATAGAAGAATTGAAACTTAATATAAATGAATATAGTTGAATAAATAAATAGAATGAATAATTAATAATAATACTGTTGTTCTTATTCAATACAAAATTCATATTTTCACATTTTATTCAATCGCTTATCAAATTTCATCTAATGGTATATCGGGAATGCTAAGCTGTGAACTAGCCATATCGTAACTGCTATGATTATTACTTAACGATTTAAATGTTTCGCTTGAAATATTGTTACCGCCATCGGAAAAATTATTCAAATTTTCGTCGGAGAAACAATGATTTTCATCTCTCGCAGTACATTCGTTTTGACGATTCGTGTTACTATTTGCGGCTAAATAGCTCAAATTGAAACGTTGAGGTGTGTCAAACAGTTGATGTTGACTTATTGGTGAAACAATAACATGACTTGGTGTAGTAAACAATGAATTCGAACTGGCAACACTGCCACCGCCGCCGCCGCCGCCGCCTTCATCTCCACCATCAAACAATTTATTAAAAACGTGATTTCTATCGAATTTTCTTTCATTTTCAATAACAATTTCCGCATGGCATTCCAGTCCTGCGGATGATTGAGGTTCAGATGGACTTGCAGCGCTTTTAAAATCTGACGTTAATACTGGCCATTTTCTATCACATTTCAAATCTCGTTCGATTGCCAAATATTTCTTTTTCGATTTATAAACATTGTGAAGTTTCGAAGGTAGTAATTTTCCAATGAAATAATCAATGAAAATCTGTTCGATAATCGAACTAAGAAGAAAATGAAGGGCGGCATAGCCGACTATGATTAAACGGAATTGCCAACTTTCCGGCAAAACAATTTCGAAAAATTTCATTATCGATGCCGACGGATATATAGCCAAATAAGTTGAGAAGATTGTGAAAAAAAATGCCGACAAAACGAAACCATAATTTGAAAACATTGTTTTACGATATGGATAGCCTTTGGAGAAAACGATCGCTAGTGCAATATATTGGAAATTTGATATTGTGAAAATTGTATAATTTTCCACACATGCGATATTTTCATCTGAATCGTTGCTTGTAGTATTTAGTGGTACGTACCAGTGTTCATATTTTAAATGTAAAATTGCTAGTCCCTGAAATAATATTACCAATAATACCTGTATTGATAGTGATAAAATCGGCGGTAAACTTATCAAACTACTTAAAGGACGTTTTTTAACGAGTTTGCCTTGATATGCTTCAGTTTTTCCTAAGAAAAATGCTAGTGTCGTAATCTGAGCTAAATCAATGTATAAAAATTGAACATCCGATAAATTACTTCCGGCCGTATACAGAATAATAACGGATATAAATTGAATCAACGAATAGATCGCCATATATTTGAAAATACTGACACTTGTCACTAGTGCAGCGCGGCCTTCACGAACCAAATCGATCACGCATGAAATATTCGGTGTTTTCGATGTGAACGGTGACGCTATACTGGATTCAGCTTCCGATAGAGAAATGCCAGCATGTGCCGCTTTCAATGCTCCACAATCATTTGCACCATCACCACACATTGCTACAAAATATATTCAAAATTAATAATAAGCAATGGATAGCTTCGAGACTTATACATAACATAGAGAGTTGCCATCTTTATTACTTACCAACACAATATCCTAAACTTTGCAATTCTTGAACTAATTGTTGTTTGTGTTCAGGTGACATTCTACCAAATATCGCACCTAAATAATAAACAACTACGTGTTAAATATATACGTGCGTGCCTATAATAAATCTATGATTACAATCCGACCTCTTGTACATAATCGAGGTAAAAGTTCGATGTGATGTTCTCGAATTATGTCCCACACTTTTCCAGTAATTGCAAATCGATAATTATTACATAAACTTGTCGGTCGGCCTTGATCAATCTCAATAACAACTTCGTGATTGTCACTATTTTGTAATTGACTTTCTAACGTGTATCTACTAATTATACTAACGGAATTTGTAGCTAGAGAATTTGTATCTGCAAAAAAAATAAATAAATAATGTATAAGAATGAACAGTATCTGTGAAAATATGCTCTGTCTGTCTATTTACTTTCAAATAAAATTTTCCTATCTGTCGTATTAGTTAAATTATAAAAGAGTTTTGGCGGATAAAATGATGAGTCACTATTTACCATTATCACACTTTGACCGGAACGAATTATATCACAATTTTTCGCTACCGACAGTGCAGTTAAAATATTATCACCTACAAAATAATATGCAATTCATTCAACTGATTAATTTCAATCGGAATTCTTTCATTTACCAGTCACCATAATAACTCGAATATTTGCATCGTTCAATTGTTGTATACAGGGCGTGGTGGCCGGTTTCAATCGATTCTCGAAAATCACCAAACCGAGAAACGTCAAATCCTTTTCAAGAATTTCCCTTTGAACTTTTTGCACCTGAAAATATTGTTAATTATTGACCGAAATATTTCGTTTCGCCTTTTACATACTTTTCTATAATTTAAGTCCAATTTCTTGTGAGCTAAAGCAATCACTCGATACCCTTCATGAGCATAGCATTCTAATGTTTCATGGAAATCGACTGGAATCGATTCTTTAAGTACAAATTCTAAAATCATTTCGGGGGATCCTTTGCAGTAATATTCAAATTTATCGCCATTTAATTTACGTATAATTACACCCATACGTTGTGAACTACTTGAAAATGGAAATTCTCTAACGATAGCTTGAAAAAGCGATATGTACGTATTAATGGAAAAAAAAAAAAAAACAAGAACAATCTTGTATCGAAACTCACCTATTTCTAAATTATGCATGGATTCATTGTTAAATTTGTTATTTTTAGCAGGTTTAAGTACAGTTGGTACGAGTACATCGAACTTATTATTGTCGGCAATATTCGATTCTTCTAGGAGCCATTTTGTTGATTCAAACATCTGTAACAATAAAATAATAATAATACAAGAATAGATTTATAAACTGGATCCCATTCTTCGACTTATTGAAAGCGAATTACAATTCAATTTACTTTAAGATCTAATGGATCGCCAACTATTTCATTATCGATTAATGTTAATGAATGACAGGAAACTAGACCACATAAAAACGTGTCATAATCCATTGACTCGATATTTTTAATTGGCATTTTGAAATTGGCAGAATCCGTTGTTGGAATCACACAGAGCAAATCCAATCCATCTTCAGTTAATGTACCAGTCTACAAATGAAAAAATATCAAATATACTTATATAATACTAAATTGATGCGGGCGGGCATATGAATATATACTTTATCAAAACAAACACAATTAATTCCGCCAGCTACATTTATTGTTCTAGGCGAAATGCAATAAATATTTTTCTGCTTTAATCTCATTTGAGCGTTAACACGACCGATTCCTAAGGCAGCGGGCAAAGCAGGTGGAACGACAATGGTGATTAGATCAAGTGCTTGGATAATGAGATCGCCAAGTGTTTCTCCTCTTTGAATCTAATAATAATAATAATAATAGAGAAATTGGTTTTTTGTTTTTTTTTTTTTTTTTTTTTTTTTTCAAATATCGTCACCTTTAAAACAATTGTATAGAAGAATCCAATAGCTGCTACTAATCCTAAGAATGCGACAAATTTATACGAATCCTTCTCAAAGCGAAAATCAACTGGAGGTGGATATAAAATGCTACGTACTAAATTTCCTGTAACCAGCAAAGAGTTTTATAGTTTCACAATACGAGTAAATCTAAATAGGAAATCAGAAACCTTTGGCAGTTGAAAATCCAGTTCGTATAACGACTGCTAAAACTTTTTCATTACCAAAATATCTAGTTTGTATCACATGCGTACCACAAAATAATGTATGCCGTGCATGGTCTTTTGAATCGTAAACAACACCGTGAAGATTGGGTAGTGAAGTTTTTGTTACAGGTACACTTTCACCTAGAAAACAAATCTCTATGTGTATATAAAAGACAAATTACGTTAATTGGTGATAGCTGAAAAGAAAGTGAGCTAATAATACGTTGCATTTAACTTACTGCTTCGATCATACATTACTAGCAACAGAACACTGGAAATTTGTATTATTTATCTTATATAAAAAAAAGAAAAAAACTACAAGTTATTTATATCTCCCATAGATGGCACATACCTGTTAACACAGATTCATTTAAAATTGCACTGCCAGTTAACAAAATAGCATCACAATGCATCACACAGCCATAGGATGGAACTTCTATTATATCACCAGGTACTAAATGTTCAGTTTTTACTTGTTCCGAAATGATAGTACTATCAGTTTCTTCGAAAATCAAAGCAGCATGCTGTCGGGAGTGATTGCAACGTAGGACGGTACAAACGTCACTTGAATGTACAGTTGATTTTAAATTTCTTTCATTCTTAAAAATAAAATACAAACAATACAATAGTATTCGCTAAACAGAATATTTTCAGTTGATATTATTATTAATATTACTTCTCTAGTTTGAACTATTGTCTCATAAATTCCCCATCCTGATAATATCATAATTGCTGCACTATACCAATAATATTCATCAGAAAACCATAGTGTAAAGCTGAATATTTGGAAGATATAGAATGGCGTCAGTACTTCGGTAAACAAAAGTTTTAAAATGGAAGATTCCTTTACATCGATTAAATTTGAACCATAAACTAAACGCCTAAAAAATTATGTTTAAAATTTTTACTTATCTTGATATCTCGATCGTCATAAATAATGGTCACCTGCTGAAACTCTCTAAAGTACTCAATGGTTGGCTTTTGTATTTATGGAAAACATCGCATAAAATTCCCGTATCCAATCCAGCCAATTTCATAAATTCTTGGTTTTTATTATTATAGACGTAAGTGATTTTTTTGAGTGTGAAGGTAAGTAGTCTAAACAGAAACGTAACAAATCAAAACCTCTATATAATTACATATATTGATAAAATATATGTAAAGATAGCCACTTACGTTTCAACATTTTGAAATTCGCCATTTTCAAAATGTATCGATAAAGGTGCTGGCTCATCAATCGAATATCCATCATTTTCATTTAATTTTTTCGTATGTTTAAATGTATCTTTCTCGTATTTTAAAACTTTCAATAATTTTATATGATATATTAAATGATTTCCATTGAATAATTCCTGAAAAAGTTTATTCAAAAAATAACCAAATTATTTTATTTTTGTATTACATACAACGATTAACACTTTATCAGCTTCACTTAATTTACAATTGATACAAGTTGAATATAAGTAATAACGAGGCAGCCAATGATAAATCAATCTTAAGATGCCACAAGTCAAAATAAATCCCAAATACGTGAAGACGGTTTTTGGTACACTTGTACGATAATAAAATATTTCCATTTCATCGTCTTCGCCTTTATTTAGGAATGCCATTTTTTTGTCGTTTTCCATAACTACAAAATGATTTTGCCTATTAAACTAAACGATAACGCTCTATTATACAACACAGTATTAGAAAAAAAAAAAAAAAAAAAAAAAATTGTAGGTATTAGGATAATCATTAATCCGTCACAAAATTTTTAAATATCAAAGATCAAGGATTTTAATCCCTCCAGCATCATAAAAACACTATAACATTTATTATAGATAATTATTAGAATTTTAATGTTAGTCATGTACAAACCTCGTCCACGTAAAAGTCCCTCGTTCTGATCTAAAATTTGTAGATTTCGTTTGTTTTTCTTTGTTTGAAAAATTTTCCAGAAGAAATTCTCATTGCCCATATTCTAGTATGGGATTTCGACTTAAATTTTAAAAGAAACCACTAAAAATATATTTTAGTTCTCACTTAATTCCTCGCTTGACTGCTTTTAATCCACTTTTAATGTTTTAAGCGTTAAAAAGAAACAGCACACAGCCTATTCTTATAAAAAATTGAATTTGTTGTCTTTTTTTGATGCTACACACACCAAAACCACCACCACCACGTACAAAAAATTTGAGAATTCAGTAGTTGACTGTTAACAACTAAACGTTTTTCTTCTTACTTTTAACCACATCTCGTTTTCAATCGCAATTTTTATGTTCCACCGAACTCATTAGTATTCCCTCTGATTGATTATATTATATGTAGATTCAAAATAGTACCTGGAATAGATGGAAAAATTGTTAGTGTTCATGCCTCATATTATACAGTCCAATATTGGTCTAAATGTGATTAAAAATATGTAAAAATAAGTTCAATCTGAAATACAACAGATACAAAGTATTTCTGTTTAGAGTGCCAATTCCAATTGCAGCACGTGTAATTTCCTATCTGCAAACAACAAGTATAAAATAAAACACGCATGCTCAACGTACCAAAACTAGTTCAGGTTCGGTACTACGAAAACAGCCAATAAATTGTATAGATAACTAAATTGATAAGTAGATAAAAACATCTATATATTTATTGTATTGTATTTGATGAGCTATACTGTATTTATATATTCATATTCATGGAATTCTTCAAAATGACCTTCAAAATTTCCTGACTGGTACACGAAATTTTCTTTTCTTACATAACAATATTTTAAAATTACTTTTCGATTAATCATCTTTTAATATGTATAGGTGATATGAATTCACCTACATATGTATGTACATCTGATTTAAATTTATTTGGCTGGAAACTTTATACACATATGTATATTGTGTGACTTACTTAATTTTATTGACTAAATTAGAAGACATCAAATAAACGCCAAGTAACCGTAAGATGCCCCCAGTAGCCTCTGTCAATCACCAGGATCGTTTTTCGCTCGATATGCGGCCTCAGTTGAGAAAAATGAACATTCGATCTGATGCATTTTATTTGCGGAAATCCCGCAAATTTTATCCAAATATATTCCACAAAATACTTTAATGTACTTATTGAAATCAGTTGAATACATAATAAAAATGCCAAATAACTTATTTAAATAGATAAAATTTTTGGATAATGAAAAAAAAATTAAAATAAACTTTGTCTCGTCTCGATTGAAATTGTTAAATAATACTAGTTAAACTACAATTAAATTATGACACTCGTAAAAATTTGTTCGGAACTAATGTAAATAATTAAAAATTTACGTCACGACACAAAAATCCATTCGCTTTGGAATTGGTCACAAATTTCTAAGTAACCGCACTTTATAAGGATTTTAAAGAAACTAATCTGCAGCTCAATTTCAATTTTAAAATATCTGATACAATATATTCAGGATATAAATGTTTATAAATCGTCATTTTTATTCTTTAATTATAACACTTTTAATAGATTCAATTTTTCACTTTTTTCAACTTGGTGTGATTCACAAAATTATCAAATTATTTTCTTTGCTTGCCACTAATTAATTAACAGGTCGTTTAATTTCACCTGCTAGAAACTTTAGAATACGGATAAAGACAATCAATACAATTTTCTGATTTTATTTTATATAACTCGTAGAAATCCCGAATATGGTAAAGATGAAATAGCAACGAATTATCAAAATTGAAAATTCCAGTTCAAACACAAGGTTAGAAAATGTCACATTTCGATTAGGGAAGAGCGATGATAATCGATGTTCGATGAACATCGATGATTCACTCCGAAAAAATTAAAAATTGATGTTTTATTTTAATTTTAGTTTAGCTAGCATCGATATCATATATCATAATATAATTATCATATCAAACTAAAGCAACTATTAACTATTAACTTAGTACTAAGTTAACTACTACTACTAAACTAACACAGAAGTCACAGAACACTAGTAACATCGGTATTCAGTCACTGAATACCGATTTCGATTGACAAAATAAAATCGCTTAATACCAAGTTTTCTTCAACATCGTTCATCCCTAATCATGATATGACAGTATTCTAGTAGAAATGAAACGAAAAATAGCAAACGGTAACGGTTAGCAAAAGAAAAAATAATTTTTTTCTTGACTTTTTAACGAAAAATTCCCCTGCACTGCCAGTAGATGGCAGAAATAAAGCCTTAAGTTTTCTATAAGTGTACGTATAATTTTACTAACGTACTATATATTATATATATATACGAATCACACGCAATATTTGCGTTACGATTACGACAAAGCGCAATAATTGAATATATGCATTAATTTATTATAGATAATTCGATGAATGATGATCCGTGATTCCATATTTTGATTTCATTATATTTACATGAAATCATTGAAATATTATGAATGAATCAACTGATTACAGACGTTTGAAGACGTCTAGTTAATATATGTATAGACCTTCATTTGATTGATTCTCAGCTCAGCATTCTTAAAATAGTGAAGCACTTATTTTTTAATATACAATATCGAAAACTATGTATTATCTATATAGATAGATAATAAACAGTAGATTCATAGTTAAATGATCATTTAATAAGTGCTAAATAAAATTTAAATATTGGCGCGCTTTATAGATATGTTGTAAATATTCATAAACTCGCACCTTCCAACAGGTGTTTCTTTTCCTATGAAGAAAGCAAGTTACCTTTTATTAAGCACATATATACTCAATACTTATACTAGCAGTAGTAGTAGCAGTTTTCTTATTCAATCCGCAGCCGTTTCTCGCGCAAGTTGACCTTTATATTTGATTTGATGTTGTGATGTATAATTTTTTTTTCGTTACTCTACAGCCATAATAAAAACAATCTGTTTATTGATTACAATAATTTGTTATTATTAAATAAGAATTCGTATTGTTAATTCCTATATTGGAATCAAATTAGCAATGTAAGTAAACAGCAACAACAACAACAACACACAAAATAATTAATTCATAGAACAATATATCATACAGATTTATATACTGTGTACAGTATACACATACACACATACATATTTAATATTGGCTTGTATACTTATATAGCTATATCAAACAAAACATGAAATAGAAAAGAAAAAAACGTATAGTAATTATATACGCGCGTTGCTATTTAACATACAAAAGAATGTAAAACATTCAATTATTAGATAAAAGCCTTAATTCTTTTCCCATATCTTTATATAATAATAATAATTTAACATTTGTTAAAAATGGACCACTTTAATAATTGACCCAATTTTTATTATATGGACATAGTATAGATATATATATAACTTCACATTTTGTACATGATATATTATTTATATCTAGTGAAACCACACACAGGTATCTAGATTATACATGACCATTCATAAAGATAAAATATATGATCAAGCAGCGCAAGTTTTATTAATTCTTTTATCTTCGATTTAATAAGATAAATTTAATTTTGCAGAATTTTCAAGCACATATACATGTGTATTGTATGCACTCGTGTACATATATATGTATAGTACAAAAAAAGCAATTGAAATGGGTTCGTTCAACCTTTTTTTTATTGTATAGTTTGCATATAAGTTAGGTATAGTACATGCGTACGTATGTATATATCGTATATAGTGTATTGTATAGATACACTATATACGCCTATGGTCGTTCCAAATATTTCTTCCTATATGAATTGAATTCATTGATTGATTGATTGAAAATCGACCTGAATAAGAAACATTCTCTTATTTAAGTCATTCAACATTTTAAAATCGCACGCTATAAAATTAATAGCTAGATAGATAGTATATTATTTATGATAATTATGACTAGCAGATATGTACGCCGCTGCTGTTTCAAGAATACCTATTACCTGCCTCTGCTCTAACATATAGTTTAACGAATTTAATTAGAAGAGAAAAAAAAACAAATCAAACCCGTCTTAAAATTTGTTGAATAACTTAAATTAATATTTATTATTTTTTTGCTTTGAAGGAAATCAAGAATGAAAATATTTCGTAGTATATGAATGAATAAACAATTTTAGAATGTATATATATATATATATATATATATATATATATATATGTATTTTTATGAGTTAATGAAAACTGATGTGACTGACTGTACATTTATGTGTATTTATACATGGGTTTTTGTTTGTGCGTCGCAAAGATAAATCGACTATATATATATATATATTTTTTTTTAATATATTGCTATTTGAAAAGTGATTATATTTTTCTTGCTCAAGATCGCAATTTAAAAAAAAAAAAAAAAAAACGAAACTAGAACTGACCCTACTAGTTTCAATTCTTCATGCTTCATATTACCAACATGCATATGTACATCTCGAATCGGTGTACATTTAGCTAGTACAGACAGGCCAGGAAAGGACAGGACAGGACACTTCTATTTATTTGCCATGTGCCACGCAATGTGGCTGGCGAACTTAGTGTAATGTAACCGGCAAACTGACAAAACGGTACATTCTGCTTTATTAACAAAAACCAAGATGTACTTTTTGGATTTTCCCAAATTGGGAAAATCCACTGCATTTGTATCCCACCTTACAAAAACGTAACCGTAATTAATTATTAGCCTACGTAACAATTAAATGATATTGAGATTATCTGTCTAGTCTGTCGTTATATCTAGTCTATACTTTGTATACGATTATTATATAAGAAAAAGAAATCAACACCCATGTCATAGACCCTCTGTATATATTCAGTGGCGTACTGTTAGAGTAGTTAATGAATCATTATTTATATATGTAGGATGTAGGATTGTATAAATGTGGAAGTGCATGTGTGCAATAGTTGACAGATTGATTAGGCTATCTATATCTATATATATGTATAATAATGTAATAATTTACTTTTCGATTTTTTTAGGTTCGTCTTACAGTTTTTTTCAACTATTTATTTGCTATTTGCATTACTGATGCTTCATTCGTTTTGTTATTGCGAACGTGAACATAAAGTAAGGGTCTTTTCTTTGAATTTTTAACCTAATAACGAATAATATTAGATGCATTTCTTCTTATTATATTACATAGGTTCACAACATTGTTTTATATCCAGAAAAGCATTCATGGTGTCAAACGACGCCAATTCAACAAGTTGTCGCTGCCCCCGGCTACGAGCCAGTGTCAATTGAAAATAATGTTTGTGTCGGTGCGTGTTTCAGTTACAGCATTCCGAAAAGTGAACCAGCCGAACCAGGTGAATTGATTGGACCCTATTGTGATAGCTGTCAGCCAGCAGAAATTAAATGCTACCATGTAATTAATCGAATTTATCCGTCTAGAGTTTTTAGAATACATATAAATATGACTTATGTACTATAGTCATATATATATATATATATATATATAAATAGGTTAATCTTTATGCGAATGCGAAAAATTTGGATGAACCTAAAATTTTACAAAAACGTGTACAAATCATTATGAACTGTTCATGTCAAAGTTGTGATAAGATTCGAAGCGAAGATTGTGCGATTAATGATACGAATACATTAGAATTACCAAAGCATTTATTTATTGATCAAGAATACTATGGAAAAACTAATGACGACGTTATACATCCAGGTACATAGGTGTATTTGCTATCTAAATATAAAATGATGCATTATATTTTCTAAACAGGTTTCTTCAAAACTTTCTTTTAGATTTATTTGATGCGCAAAATGCCCAAAACAAACAACATTTCGAAAACGATATAAAATTGAAAAACAAATTGAAGAAATGGTTTGAAGATTATCAAAACGAAAGTGGTGAAAACAATAAGGTAAAATAACAGCTGTTGAACGGAAAATTCATTTTTAAATCAAACTTTTATTTAGGCTAACGAAATGGGAGATTTACACAAACACGCGAATATTATTGATGGTAGAAAAGACGATAAATCGAATAAGGACTTGGAAGAGATGTCAAAAAAATTCGAAACTCATAGTCATATTAAAAGTATAAACATATTTTTGTTGATTTGCCTAAAAAATGTGTACGTAAAAATTCTTTACAGATTCAATAGACAATTCAATGGATGCTCATCCGAATGAAATTGTAGACGACGATGTTAATAATAAACGCCCCACCCCTCATCATCATCCCCACCATCATCATCACAATCATCATTTAGGCGATGAGCAACATATTGTTTCTCATATTGATCATTTAATACGTGGTCCGCATGGTTCAATGGCTGCTGCACCAACAGAAATTAAAGTACACATTGACACCGAATCATTGAAATCGCCGGCAACATCGACCAACGATAAAAATTTAGTTATTGAATATGGAAACGATCATCATCATCATCAACAACAACAACAACAACAAGAGTGACACTGGCAGGTCTGGTTCCGGAATATAGTAAAATCTATAAATAAACAAAATTACCACCTGTTAAGAAAAAAAGCCACAAGATGCTAATATACATATGCATATGTATTTGGAATAAATTTGTCGGGAAATACTTTCCAATTCTGCTGCTTTCGATACTTTTTTTGTTTCAATAAATCAGTCTAGTCTAAATGTCCCGCAATTTTTATGTGCGTCATAACCGCAAACTAAATATTCATGTGCATAATATACATACATAGTACAAATAAATAGCATTCAATTTATTCACACAAAAACTAGCTTTATTACATAAAAAACAAATGGAAAAAATGAAAAACTCGCCTACTGCACACATAAATAATAATTATACATATAAATAAATAGTGTTTCAGTCTTAGTGGTACACACAGATACAGGGTACGTGAATAAAATCTGCTTCACGTATAATTAGAAGAAAAATCAGACCCCGCAATGAATCCAAAAACTAATGCATCTTTTACTTGATTATTAAAAAGAAAATTAAATTGGGCTGTGTTATCTAATAAAGATATAGAACAAAATAGATGTGTTACATTACTACCTATATATTTATTTATACATATATCCGTACTATAGAGTACGGATTTCAATTTTTATTTTGTTAAAATTGTGAAATTTTTATATGCCATATTATGTTCTTTCTCTCTCTTCTATTTCATTAGTATTATAATAATGTAATATAAATTTTTGTACTTATTTCCATTAATAAAAGTTTTTTTTAGGGAAATATTTATTTATCTGTTTTAATTAAAGTTATTACAGATGCATCTATTTTTATTAGCACACATATTATGTGCTAATAGATAGCACATAATCACAAAATGGGCGACGTTCTTTTTACACCGATGGACCTACCAATTCGACAGATTGCATCAATGACTACTTGAAAATAGTAGGCAACTTATCGTGTTCCTATAAATACATTAGATATGAACAACTCAATCTGAATAATTAATAAATCTATCAGAAGTTTTCAGTGTAGAAATGAAAAATTTCCATCTTGTATGTATAAGAACATTCATGTTTGCTATCTAAATATTTACGCGAAGGCTTTCACTACGTATAACACAGTATACATAGATAATAATTTATTCTAAATTAATTAATATATTAATGACTAAACAAATCTGCAGTATTAATTAATTCCTTTTGGAATTTGACCACTATAATCTGAATCACAAAAGGGATAAATATAATTTAATTATGTTGCATCCGGAATCGACCTTTATTTATTTTTTACTCATTTGGTTAAGAGAACAGCATCCGAACGCAACTATTATTATTACTAAGAAAACTAAATTTACTATGAGAATCTAATTTATTATAATTAATGGAAATCACTTTATATGTATGGGAGGAATGCGATTAGACAAAAAAAGACATTGTCTTATTACAATCTAATATTTGAAATACATTATTGAGAACAAAAAAAAAAAGGGGGGGGGGGGGGTATGGAAAAACACAAAGTCTAGTTCAATTTTTCTAGAAAATTTCTGGCAAGAGATATTCACTTGACAATTCGAATTGGCTTCTGAATGATGATATTCATCTACCTACTGACATCATTATTAAATTTATAAATTATTTATCTAATACAATCTTTCATTTAGTATTATGATTATTATTATTACAACTATTACAATCAATCAAGTTCTTTCTATGGATCATTTTAATAAGTCCAATATGTATATGTATAAAATAATTGGTACATTTCACCGCTCTGTTTATACCACTACAAATGTTCACAATCATCATTCCTTAGCTTTCATATTTTTCCTTTTATGTATCCGTTTATGGTAACTTTGAGCAAACGAATTTATAATTGAAACAACGAAATATAAAATCATTAATATAACGAATTTCTCAAATATCGAGCCCAAAATGTTGTAATTGTTCACTGCCTGATTCAAATTGTTATTGTTCGCTTTTTTATGCAACTTTAATTTCTGTCCATCGAGAAACGCTTTGAACGGCACCTAAAATAAAACATAGAAATCCAATAGAATTCTAATTTATCCGATCTCTTTGGACATACTTGAAGTTTTTCACCAATAACCGGTATCAAAATTAGATAATTAATTGCCGTTTCGATTAGTGTTTCATTAAATGCAATTATAACAAATAATTTTTGAATATGCATTTTTATTATTGCCTTGCCAATAAGCGTTGCACCAAAGAAAGTCCAAAATGGTACAAGAAAATGACCGCAGGTAATACCAGCTAAATCGAATAATGGATTGGGTATCTGAAAAAAAAAAAAAAAAAAAAAAAAAAATCAGTAAAGATTTTCTGTGGTAGCAACAGTAGCGTCTTACACTTGCACACGCTAAAATCCCAAGGAATCCGACTTTCTTTACTATTTCTTCAACGAACAATTTTATTTTTTCGAGCCACGAAAGTTTCTCTCGATTTTGCTGTTTCTTTTGCAATTCCTCAAATTCCTTTAAATCATCATCTTCATCATCTGGGTCCAATCTACATATTGAAATCATCATTAGGACATATACCAATGACGCGTTATTTAGTATTTACCCTGATAGTCTCGATGCCCGAGCCATAAAATATGGCGGCAATTCACCTAAAGCAGTGCCAGCACCCCAGCACATTGACTCCAAACGTACTTTTGACATAATTGTTAAAATTGTCACTGGCAAACTCCCTTCTTGACCTTCAGTTGGACAAACAATACTAGGAGAATTGACTTATATTGAAAATTTTTATTTAATAATAAAATTAGCACGGAAGCCGACTTACTCATCTGGATATGGCGGCTCTGGAAAATTTAAACTATTACATTCATATCCTGCTAATGTTACAGCAGCAATATGAGGTCCTAAATATAACAGAAATGTATGTAGACCTGTTCCCAATCCAACCGATGACAATATACCTAAAGAAAAAAAAAAAAAAGAAAAAGAAAAAAAAAAAAAGGAATAAAAACAACACTTCAACTAATCATCAATACATTAAAACTCGATTTAAGTACCTAAACCAGTCCAATATAAGCACCATAAAACCTTTTTATATACTCCCTGCACGAGATGCTGATGTGGGCCCTTCAAGTTAACTAATAAATATAACGATAATACTGACATTCCTAATAAGGTGACTAGTCTTTTATTTGCCAAAACACTAAAAATAATATTTATAAATCTTATTAAAATCAATTTAATGAATTATTTTTTTTAATCTTTTTACTTTTTACTATAATGCGTAAGTAATTCCCAACATTCTCTCACAAAATAGTCCAATGTTAAAAATGTTTTCTTCCACAATACAATCGTCTCTCTTTCATGGCGCTCTTTTTCTTTTTGACGTTTTTGCAATTGTGATTCAGTGAACGATTTCTTTAAAGTTGCTGCTGTTGTCTGTGTTGTGTTTGCATTATAATTTTGTACTAGATTTCCATTGGTATTTTGGTTCTTTATTTTATTTTTCTCATTTTCTTTTTGTTGTTTTGCAGCCATTTTATAATATCCCAAACGCTGTAACTGAAAACAAATGGATGACAATCTATACAATTTTATAGTACCGATTAAACTACGTATATTGATAGCAAAAAAAAGTTAAAAAAAAATTATAATAATAAAATTTTGTCTTTAATTCGAACAAGATTATCAGTAAAAGTAGAACAAGAATTTATATCTACTAATACATGATTGACTATAAACAACAACAATAACAACAAGTCAATTAGATAATTTCTCTTTTGATTCAATCAATTCATGTCCAGTATTAAAGGAAAATAACTGAAACAAACAAAGCAAAGCCATTCGCATCTAAGTCAACTAAATAAGTAAAATATAAAAAAGTCAATAAAATGAAGAAAATGGTGATGATGATGTACGAAGCAAATCATATGGAGCTGCAGTACCATTAAAATAAATATCTGAAGCAACAAAAAAACAAATCAAATGCCTAGTAAGTGTTTCTTCCTACCAGTTCCTGTTTATTTCCAGTTGATTTTTGTCCCCTTTTTCGACATTCCGCTTTTAGCTGTAATTTAGTGAAATTGATAAGCTCTTCAAATGATTTCGACTTTTGTGTCGCTTTTACTTGAGATGTTGATTGAACTGATTGACGAAGGACAACAGGATCAACGGGAGATAAATTTTGACTTTTTGTTCGACGTTTTTTGGCAGGCATTTCAATTTAAATTATTTCGGGTTATTGTTAGTATTAATAAAATAATTTGCAGAATATCTTAAAATATATTTCCTTTTTCTCACCAAATAATAGTATAAAATCTTATCTACGGCAATTTTTTTAAGTTACTTCGTTCGTAGGTTTATGCATAAATAAGAAAGTACACAGAAAATTTGAAAATTAGAAATGACAATTGATGACAACTCAACACAAAAAAAAAAAGTGAAAATCGACAATTACAATTTCTGATTTAAAATATATAATTAAATTATCACATTGAACTCCCGTGAATCGTAATTAATAGCATAAATCAGATCAGGTGACTCTTTCAACTAAATTAAACAGACGCACATCACTTACATTTTCAGTTCGAATCAAATACTTCGAATATGATCTAAATAAAATAGATTAAAAAGGAATCATTTAATTAACGATCATAATATTGATAGAACAATGATTAAAATTTAAAATTAGGAAATTTCTAATTGCTTATTTTAGGAAAAATTATGAAAAAGAAAATTAACGAAATTTGTTATTAATTTCACCTAAAATTTAAAAAGCATTTAAAGCGAAATGTAAACAATCTCAGTTTTAATTTACTTTGCGTACCTTTAGTCAATTTTCAGGAAAAATCACAGCTTTTCATGACTATTAAAAATTAAATAATAAATTAATTTTCTTTATTAAGAATGACAGAACTGTAGAACACTGCAGAACTGTTACAGTCTGTTCGAAGAATACGTTATACCTGTTTCAAATCAAACATTTTAAATCATTTTTTTTTTAAACTTATCAGAATTAGCCGACCAAATTAACTAAGACCAATTAACGTGTAAATTGAATATATTCAACTATTTCAACTTGACTGAGAGACTGGAACTAATTGACGTACTGTTGGATTTTGGAACATGGAACAGAAAAACAGAAGAGAACTAGTTTTAATGGGACACGTCACGTCAGTCACGGTACGTCATATTTGGCAACTGAAATTAGAAATGGAAAAGGATATCGATCAAGTACGATACTATACGATATACTCAATATCGATACTCGCCGATACGTAGAAATTCGAATGAATGGATGGAGACTGGAGTATGGCTAATGGCTATGGACTTTTATAGAGTCCATCCATTCCATCCATACTATAGATAGACTTGATTTGACGAGTTTCAGTTTCAGTTCCCCAAAAAAAAACCCATGCCGTCCATGGCATTGTCATTTCATTTGTTTTTCATTTTAGGTTTCCCTTTCTTTTCTAATCTAATTTAACTTAACTGTTCTATTCTAAATGTATATGATAGACAAACAAAAACAACGTTCTTTCTCGGTTCTCGTTGTTTTTATTATTTTATTCTATATTATATTATGTCTAATTTAATGACTAATCTAAATAAATGTAAATTCTAAACTAAAAATTAAAATCCAAATCTATGAAATTAATTTTAAATTTAATATTTAATTCTAATTTAATTATGGGTTTATTCAGAACAATTAGTGATAAGAATAACGAATAACGCCTAACGGATAACATAACATCGTTTACTTTATAGTTATACAATATACAATATAAGCAAAAAAAAAAATAATAATTTAATAATTAATTTAATATTAATTAGTATTATATTATGATATGACAATATTAGGGATCCGCTGTATATAAGAGGCGAGATTACTGATTATTTATAATTTATAAATGAAATAGAAATATAAATATTAAATTAAAAATGTTTCTTCTGCGTATAATAAGTTAATGCGCTTGCGTCATTTCATTGACAGATTAGATTCATAAGATAGAGAATCGTTTTTTTTTTTTTGTATTCTTAACTTAATGCCACAAAATTCCATAGAAGATTTTCCCCACGCCCCCACCACGCCCCATATTTGCTTTTCAAATGTAAATGTAAATTGTGAAGTTAAGATTAATTAGTTATTTTACGGAAAAACGCTAATCAACAAAAATTAATTAATATTGTTTTCAATGTTTTGCTAAATAAAAGATCACCTTTCAAATTCTCTGACTAAAACTAATGATGGCTAGATCTACATCGGGTACATTAAGTGTATATTCACATGTAACAACAACAAGAAGTAGTGCAAATTTAAGAAGTACAAGAAGTTTAAAATCATTAAAAACACCATGGTATCGAAAACCACTCGTTCAGGACGCATTTTTTCTTGATGTGCAACGAGCATCAATGATTGCTGCAGTATTTTCACTGGTTGTCTGAATTTTGCATACCTTTTTTTTAATTTCCATATATATAATAAATAAAATATTCTATTTTAGATACTGTCGATTTTCACTATAATAACATCATGTTTTGATTTGTATTGTTATGCATTAGCTGCCCCAGGAAGCACCCATTATGGTTATTACATCATTTCATATCAATTTGTTTATGTCGGCTCAAGACATGGTACAATTTGAAAAGTGTAATTTTCTTGTGTGTTATACTATATAATCTCTACTTATATTTTTTCAGTGCGAAATACTTTGGTAATGTTTGCCGTATTTTCTATACTAATTGCTCTAATCGTTTTTGTGACGAGTATAATTTTAATCAAAGCTTTAAGAAAGGTGATTTAAGAAGTTAGGCGAATACAAGAAATCGGAGAGCGAATGTTTTTTTCTTTTTTTCTGTTTTTCAGGAACATGAACAAAAAATGGTACCCTGGCTGTATGCCTTTGCTGCATTCACAATTTTTAGACTTTTAGCGTATTTATTTTTTTCGATAGTGAATGATATGATTTTTGCGTATAATATAATGATATGCTTTTTCTGGACCCTGTTTATTATTTGTTCAATTTATGGATGGGTGTTAATCTATTCATTGTATGTTGAATTGTCAGATTTAACTAAATTAGAGGATCTGGCTCACCTGCGAGTAAGTATCTCCGAATTTTATTTTTTAATCATTAAAATTTCATATTCATATTAATCTGTTATATTACAAAGCCATTTGGGAAATGTCGTTTCGGTAAGAAGCTGCATAATATCAATATGAGAATTTCATAGTATATTTTACTTAAATATTATTAACATTTACAATGATTGTTTAATGTTAGATGGGCACCATGCAGTCACTGAACGCATCAACAGCACCTTCTCTAGCGGGCTCCCGCCCTACAACCCCACACAGCACAGTATCAACGATGCCAGCAGTGCCATATTGACACCGATAGATTCATCAAGTACTAAAGCAAAAACTACTCAGGCAACATCATCTAATTTTGCATCAATTTCAACTACTACAAAGACATCGGCCAATATTACTAATACATTTATCAGTCAATTATCCGTTCAACATGAAGAAAATGCCAATGTCAAATTGGAAAAATACTAAAAATTGATAAGTAGCTATAAAAATAATAGATTTTGTTTGAAGAATTAAAAGGGGAGTACATAACTATGTATCTCTTAGAAATTAGTAATATTTATTATTTGCACCTTTATACAATGTATGGATACGTAATTATTTAGTGCTTAAGTTTCGCAATCCGTCCAATTGACTTTTTTATAACTAACTTAATAAATAAATGAAACTCATTCGAATTCTACAATTTCATAAAAAGATCCAACTTTTAAAGCTATTCCTTTATCTGATCGAATTTCCTTTGGCATTTCTTTAGTAATCTCTGTTGTTATTGATACTGGTTCTTCATCATTTGATGATTTACAAGTTGATAAAATTTCATCAAATTGTTGTTGTCCAAGTAAGAATTTTTTTCTTTCTTTTAGTTGTGAAATGACGGAATTTGTATTTTGAAGATATACATTTTGATCTTTTATTCGCCGATCCAATTCATTTATACATTGATCACAGGTTTTCAATGTAAAGTAGGATGCTGGAAATGCCTTTTTTTCTAATAAATATTCGCCACTGTGCTGAATTTTAGCTGGAATGTATAATAATTTACAAAGCGGTACAAGTGCTGTATGTTCTGGCATTTTAGACAAATTTATGATATTTTCACGAGTACTGTCCAATGAATCTATTTCAAGTTGCATTTCTTTCAATAGGTTCGTATTTTTGTCCAAATCTTTATCTATAATCGTCAAAAATTCAGCTTTTTTACTTAATAATTCATCTAAAATTTTATTATCTTCCATGACTAAGTAAATAACGAAAACAATAAGTAAGGTTATATTATGTTGTGGTGCTATCTGTCATGGCAAACATAAAACTCCATTTCTATTAGAAACTTCCTGCATAGATGTCAGTACATGCATCTTATATTTTGGCTGGCCATTGCCTAAACTAAACTTACCTTAATTTAATTCATAAACTAATGTTAAACTTAAATTAAAGTATTGAGTATTGTATTGATTTTTATTTTATCAGTGCTAGGTATCTGATTTAATTTATCTAGAATTCAAATTTCGAGTGACAATTCATTTATTGTACAATGCATGATTTTACTATACTCAAAATATAAAACTTAAGAAAATAAAATATAAATAAGTATAGTTATAGTATATAGATAGTACGCAATATGCATCACGCGAACGGGCAAAGTTTCAGGATATTTTTTCAATTTTTCGGGTTTTTTATCGCTATATTTTGAACAATTAAGTTTAAACAATCCAAACTTGATGTCGAATAAGTGGAATTAGATGAATCCAAATCTGAAATATTAAAAAGAATACGTATATAAATATTGAATAATTCAATTTGAATTATTATTTATGTCTTAATATATTTTATTATAAATCGTAGCGTAGCGTATCCTATATAAAACTATAATAAATTAAATTCAAATATGTGAAAATAAATTACCATAAAATATCAAGTTTTATAAATACACAAGTGCACATAATAATGGATTCATTTCATTTATCAGTGGCTTACAAGCGAGAAAAATCAGCACTGCAACAGTATTTTTAACGCTATAAATTCGAGTTTATACCTATCTTGTTACGTCACTGTATACGTATGTTATACATTATAGTGTATTATATACCATATATATGTATATGGTATATAAATATAGGAATATATTATATATACATATGCATATTATTTGACAAACATTTTAAAACTGAAATCTTGTAAAATACATACGAAATCGTTTACGAAAATTCTACATTCTGAATCTTTCTTCTGAGAGAAATAATTTCATTTTATTTATGAAACTAAACATCGCTGACGATGTCTAGTTTAGTGACAGTCAATAGTAGTTTTAAATAGTTGATGACAAGGCACTTAGCTTTAATACATACCTTCTATACATATCCTATCTATACTATGAATGTGTGTGCCGTGTGGGGCGGCATTTCTCACACACACGCATAGATGGATTAAGAAGAAATTCTTAATAAATATCCTTAAATTAGTTGGCCAAAGTGGAAAAGGACGTGGATGTAACTGTAGCTGTAGACTTAATAAAAAGGAAGCAAAAGTCAAAATATGCTAAAGTTTACATTTAAAAAGGGGAAGAAAAAGGGAATTTTATTACATCCGGCTTATATTTATAATATACATACTAATAGATGAGAATTTAAAGCAATACTTGAAGATTAATACATACTTATACACTATACACACATTGCATACTTAAGTATAAGAATAAATGATTCATCAATAATATCAATAATAATAAATATATAGTATTTAGAAATACTATAGACACAGTAATTACAATTTGGCTAATTAATTTCCTTCCTATCCAATCCAGCCAGACATATAAAACTTTCTGTTTTAAGGAAATTTAAAACCATTTCGAATTTGAGTTAAATTAAATCGAGAAGCCTATGATATCCAAATAAAATAACAATATCGCGTCGAATTTATAGATTGTTTTTAAAAGAATCGAATAACATTATTTATAACCATTTCTTAAATATAGAAACGTAAAATTTCCCAAAAATAGATATTTTCATTTCGATAAATAAAAAAGTCTTTTTTAAATATAATTGACAGATACAGTATATCTTATAGTATAGAAATGGATGTAACCAAGTATACATACATATACACGTATAGTATGTATAACATCCTAATTTAGTCTATGTGGGCATTTGTAATTCTCTTTTAGTTTTATATTAATTATTGTCTCGTATTTAAACTAAAATAGATTGGTGAAAGGCGCTTTGCATCCTTTAATTATCGTTATTATTATTATTATTATTATTATTATTGTCGAAAATAAATCTCGTGCAATCTTTTAATTTCACACACACACACAAGAAAAGAAGCTAATTTAAATTGCTTTTTTACATTGCTATAAAACAGTAGCCGCGCGGCATATTAACAATGTTAAATGGCACTTGACAGACTTAATAATTATTAAACTGGATGATGATGATGATGATGATGCTGATACAAGACTTTGTATACTTTTTTTGTCTATACATATCTATATAGATAGGTATGTATTTCTGTAGGTAGGTATAGCTATATTAACAGAATGTCTAGATAAATGCGATAATTGAGTGTATAACAATTAAGAGAGAATTTATGTATTTTAAGGTAGACGTATTTCGAGACAGCGAAAACAAGCGCTGGCATTCAGTTATCAAATGTGGCGCACACACATTCTGAAAATATATTTAATTTTTCTAGTTTTGTTTAATGACAACTTCGTGCTTTTTCTTTAAATCGATGGCTTAAACTTTTCCGCTCTTTCCTTTTTATCCTTATTTTTTTTTCTATCACTTGTTTTCCTAAATGAAGATTAAAGAGAAATAATTTGTGTTCATTCCGTCTATTTTGTCACTTCGTCTTTTGTTATGTGGGTAGTTTTCCAGCTGGAGCGAGCAACTCACTGCAGAATAACAATTAATCTGCGACATACATATACTTAATTACGTTAAATATAAGTAACAGATTATTAGGTATACTTATTATATAGGTATAGATACTCTTAAATTACATATGTATGCACGGCTTTCTTGTCTTCAAAGTTATTATAAATATAAATTTTTCCCGTTTTGGATAGATAGATTTTTCGTTTATTTTTGGTGTGGTGTGTGGATGAATCCGACACATTTATTTATTTATTTTCTTTTTACTGTACCTTTTGCATGTTGCGGTTAGAACAACAGACGGCAGGCAGACGTAAGAAATAAGAGAAAATCGCCTATTAAACAGAGCAGCAAACATTACACATACACACACACACACACAAAGCATGCATACGTAATAAATTTCATGGAGAACATCGCGGCAATGTAAAATTCCAGTTTGTTTGTTGTTCAAAATAGAATAATTTAAAAAAAAGAAAAAAACGCAATTCTAATAGATATACAAGTAATATACCTATGTATGTATGTATGTATAAGTATAACAAATTGGATGGAATATCTTACTTGTGATATGCGGCGAATATTTCGGTTCCCACAGTTGCTCAAGTCTTTCGCAGAGATACTGACTTGTAGAGAAATTCTGAAATTAAAACAAAACTGTAATATAAATAGAAATATAGCAAGTAAAAAATAATGCATGAATAACATTGATTTAAAATAATAATTTTTGCCACTTTCGCTCATTCTTTATTTTGCTATTCCTTTTTTTGGCATTTCTCAAGCTCATATGCCTATATGCCTAGAATATTCTTCCCATTACACGCATACACGTTCGCGCAGCAAAAATTAGGCACGTAGTTCATATACATATATGTAAAACATGTATACCTAATGTTTGTGGAAGTACAAATAAAATAATACTTACAAGTATCTACATTACGATCAATATAATTCAATAATCCTAGATGGAGATGTATGTTAACATCAGTGGCCTGACCATTCCGTTTTGGGCCCGTGTTCAGAAAAGTTTTGGGCCTCTATGAAAAGAAGTTACAGACATGTTTCTATATATTTCTTTTCTATTCTGTGACATGTTTGTAACATGTCATTTCGATGACATGTTAATTTATCAACACATTTATCGCTGTCACTACTTTTTCCAGCATAGCCATTACTATAGGCTAACTATACTAAACTATAGTATATATACTAAAACTAGCAGTATTGTAGCACTTTTAGCAGGCGGTCGGAGTAGAAAGATGTACTTTACGAGCAGTGTGTATGACGTCATCATTAGGCTTTCATAGAAATTTCAAGGAATCTCTGGAAGGGTAGGAGTATAATTTAAATAAAACCTATAATTTAAAGAAGCAAAAATGTTGCGACGTTGCCAATTTTCCATTTTTTTTTACGTTAAAATTGTGAAATTCATTTGTTTGTTTAATTGTGAGTTCTGTTTTATACAGAATTCCAATTTATAATTCAACTCAGACGAGGTAAGGTAATTCCACTATATGATTTGTAATTCCCATTACATAGGTTACAGAGTATTAGACGAAACCTTTGATATATTGCATGTAGTAATTAATATAAATAAAACATTTATAATTAGTGTAATTAATATTAAAAAAAAAAGGTTTTCTTTGCCGAAAAGAAAACGGCAACATATTTTTTTCCCATTAGTTCGTTACATTAGATCAGAGCCCCATGATGTCGCGGGCCCGTGTTCTTAAAAAACACATTGAACGTCGGTAGTTACGCCACTGGTTAACATACTTGAAAGAAGAAAAAAACAGTAATAAACTTTAACTTATTGTAAGATAATAGGTAAGTACATACATATGTACATCCATATATCATAAGGGCATTTTTTTTTTTTTTTTTGGTTTGGTTTGTTAGATTCCATTTAGTGTTGTTCTATGATTATTATACTGTAGAAAATTTGTCTCCTGCAAGGCTAATGAAATTTTGAGTTTGAATTAAATAAGAATAAAAATATGATGAAGTACTTATATAAGTATGTGAATGTGTCCCGGACGTATATTTTTTTAATTATTATCCTAGTCGCTTAATACATATAAACATGTGCCCAGCATATGTAGGTATGTTTTTATGATTATAGCGATATTTTTTATGTTTAGGCGAACCATTGCCGTACTAAACTCTAAGTATACATATAGTATATCTATACAACGGAACAAATATACTATTAAATTTCACTGCTTTCTTAGTTGATTAAATAAAGATATCTATGCGTAGAAGAAAGAACAAACAGAAAAAAACTGTTAATCACTTACCGTGTATTCATTTTTTATTAATGAACAATTTCTACTACCCCCACCACCACCACCACCACCACCACCACCATTATTACTATTTTTATTAAAATGATTTTTGGAACTTCGTAAAATTTCTTCTAAATATTCAATATATTCAATTGCACTACGTAAAATTTCGACTTTTGGCAAACGTTGACCTGGATTATTGCATGTTCTTCGTTTTAATAATTCAAAAGCTTCATTTACCTTTTTTATTGTGTTTAAAGAACAAAAAATGAAAAATAAACAAATTATACAAATTCTATTATTTACATATCTAAAATAAATGGAAACTCGAGAAAATACCTACTTTTCTTAATCGTCTTCTCTCTCTTAATGTTGCCGCTTTTCGTCGATCAATTGCAATTGTTTTCTTTTTACAAGCTTTACATGCCCATGCTAAACACTTTCTTGTACCATTATTTATTGGACACCCTGTATAGATAATGCAAAACTCGTAGTAGTTATAGCTACTGCTATTTTGAATTTTTTTGCTGTCTAAATAAATTTCAATTTCCCTTTATAGTATTTTCTTAATATTAAAAAAAAAAAAATAGTAATATTTAATAGATAATTTTATTATAATTATATAATTAGGTAGGTACTTACATATTAAGTACCTACCTATAGTTTAATGAAATAAGGTAAAGTTTGTAGGTTCAGTTGCTTAAATAAAGATACCTACTGCATTTGTATTTAAAAGAAGATTATCATATAGGTAGCTAATGTATGTAAGTATTAGATATATTTAGTATAGGTATATTAAATGATTTTTTCTAAGTGCATATGATTACCTAATAACACATACTTATAAATTTAACAACTACGAAAAGAATATCTATTTTTTATTTAATAATTAGATATCAGAATTAATTATTAATAATTATATATATACCTGAATTGTTATGCGGTTCTAAAACATGATTTAATTCTTCTTTTTCATTTTCATCGCTTTCTATTGAACTTTCTGCACTCACATAACCAGTATCGCCAATTATTGATGATCTGTTAATTATAAAAAATGATCAATTAAAATATGACGCTGGCACGGAGAGACAGCTTACCTAACAATTTCTGCATTATTTTTCGCACATTTCTGTTTACTAATAAAAAAATCATTGCCACTCAATGTTTTCAATGCACTACTACGATCATCATCGCAACCCGACGCATTTTCTTTTTTAATTTGCGAATACGAATTCTTTAAAGTTTCCCTTTTCTTTTCAACTCCGCACGTTAACCGCGGTTTCTGATAATGAAAATTGGCATTTGGATGATAGCAATTCATTTGCTTGAATTATTTCAATTTAATTAAATATAAGTACTAAGTATATACATTTATTTTTTAAAAGTTACTTTTTACTTATACATATGTACATACTACTTATGTATGAACATATGTCACTGGAAGAAAACTTGGAAAGAAAAAACTGTCGATGATTTAAAAGGTGTTAATTGACAAATACGTACGGCAATTGTCAACAGCTCACATCACATCGGCAAACCTGATGCCAAAATGACTCTATAACAACAGAGAGAATAAAATAACTACAATTTTAAAATACCTCCTATGCTTAATTTTCATGATTATAGAAAGCGAAAGACAAAGATGGATAGATTTCGTTAAGTAAATAAATCCATCTCTCTCTAGAGAATATATGTAGAAATAAAATCAGAGAGAGAGAGAGAAAATAGTATTCTCTATTCATGTAGTACTTGTTTGTTTGTTTGTCCTCGTCTACCTCGTTACACACACACACACGCCCTCTCATCGTATCTATTCTCGTATTGGCTCATCTTTTGACTATTGATACGGTCTAATGAATTTAATTTATGTGAAAAATGTTTGAAATTAAGTTGCAGTAATAAGAAATTCGATATTTTCTCAATTGATTTTCTTTTCTTTCCTAATTTAACAAATTATTATTAAGCTGCTCATGATCTCTCGAAATAAATTTTAAGCTCCGCCCATAATTCTTGATTATTTAATTATAATTTCTGTGGTTACTTGATTTTAAACAGAATGTTTTCAACCATGGAATAACAACTTCCATTTTTAAAAATTGAAATAAAAAAGAAATCTCCAAAGTCATTCATAATTTGTATAAATTATGAATATATTATAAATTTATATATTACATATATAAATTTAGATATAGATGCATACTGGTAAAATAATGATTATTGATATTTGTATTAGCAGGCTACGTAAAAAAACAAAAAAATAAAAAGAATAAATTAAAATTAAATGCTCCTTTCTTTTAATTTTATTTTCCATCATTATTTTCTCTCACTTATCGAATTAATGAGCGACAATAAATTTTCCTGATTAATTCATTTAATTTGCACAAGTGAAGTTTTCCTTTGTATCAGCTATATACCTGTACATATACATATACATGTATTTTGATCCACCCACATAATTCATATAAGTACATAATTTAAATAAATTCATATTAAACTCAGCACCAAAAAAAAATATATATAAATAAATAAAATAATTTGATTGGATTTGTCTATCAGCATGAGCCGGTGTTTTATATACTTTTCATACGAAGATGTGCAACAAATCAGTTTAAGGTCTTAAAATTGTTTAATCGTAATAATTAAAGCTGAGAGAATACTTAATACTTAATTGTACCTACTTGTAATGGTACCTAGGCCAGTATAATGTAGCCTTGTATAATTTTATAATTTTTATTTTACCTACCAACCCCTGTCCAGTCCGCCACTGGTTTGAAAATAATGAATTTTTTGAATGTAGAAAATAAATTACGAATGTTTCCACTCACACTCTATTTACAATATTAAACAACTCAGGCGGCTGTAACGGCGGCGGCCGCCAAAACACAGAATTTATCTCTCGTTAAAATATTAAAACAAAAACTATCTAGACAAGATGACATTTACTAATCTAAGGCGATTTTCTAGTTTCTTTTTGAATTTTAAAGAGAAATGGCTATTGGATAAAATGACGGTGGGTGGGCGTGGCCTGATTTGAAAATATGCACTTACCTACATTTATTTTTAAAGTATTCTATTAACTGTTTAAATATACATACTGTAAAAAAGTGTATGTCAATTAATTAATCAAACGATAAAATAAAAATTTACAAACAATTATCGGATTAAAATTAATGTTTTTTGTTTTTCTTACCTCTAAATAAGTACTTATTTATATCAATTAGAATATTATAAAAATCATTAATATATATATATTAATATATATAATATATATGTATGTATGGATATATATATATATATGTATCATAGATCTATACATTCGAAAATCTGTTAATTTTAATTCAAATAAAAACAACTGGTAATTTGTAATAATTTGGATACGTCTAGGTACATGTTATACATTTGATGTTGATTATGGAAATTGAAAAGCAAACATTATGCATGCTACTCGTATAGATGCTTATTATATGTATTATCACTTATCTCCTATATCTATTCGATAGCCATCTACCACTTATTTGTTACATCAAATAAAAAATTAAGAATCTCGTACCTAACCTAGGTATAGTATATTGAGAAATTAGGGTAGGGACTATACGATCTTTTCCGGAAATTCACGATCCGTTATATCCATCCAGCTATTCGGTCCAGATCAAACATACGTACATCCCCAATCCCCTCTGTACATACATAGATATACAATAGGTATACATATGTTTATGTATAGGGAGTATATAGGTATCGAGATTCTCGCAAAAGGGGTGTGTGCAGTAGCAAAATATTATGTAGTAAGAGTTACTGCAGGCAAAAAAAAACGCAAAGAAAAATGTCTAGTCCAGTAACCGATATTCAAATTTTAATAATAATTATTATTATTATGAAGGTGAGGGCGACGTTACTGTGAGGGTATACATGCCTAGTTAATATGTTAAGAAATAAATAAATAAAATGTCGTGGGAATCTTTGAATTCGCGAGAATTTAAGTAAGTACAAAAATGCAATAAATATAAAAATATTGTTATTATTCTATTTCGTAGTGGTTTCACAAATTTGAATAGTTTCTATTATTACAATAATAATACAAATTCTGCTGCTGCTGCTGCTGCTGCTGGAACTAGTAGCAGTCATCATTATCATCATCAATTATCAGCTACAAGACTTCTTACCTCATCACCATCTGCACCACCGACAGGAGGAGAACTGGACGGTACAGCAGAAACAGCTTTTCCAACTGGAACAACTAATTTCAGTTCCAGGCATCAATTAAATCCACCAAATTTGGATTATTCACCAACATGGCCATGGAACGATGATTCGTCTTCGAGTTTACATCGTAATACTTATACGGAAGTTCATGCCCCAAGGACGCAAAGAACATTGTCAAGGCGCCATTGTATTTTTGGTTGTTTTGGTGCATGCAGTGCACGGATTAGGCATAGTTTGGCTAAACGACAGGTGGGAAATTTTCATAATAATAATTATTATTAGTTGCTTGATTTACTTTGAGAGGCAGAAAGGCAATTCTATTATTCTATTAATTAATTAATTAATTATATAATAGGTGGATCAAGGCCTAAAATTATACAATCAACACAAACAACAGCAAGCAGTAAGAAAATGGAAAAGTGCTCTAAAATCATTAAGTAAAAGAGAGAACAAGTTCCACGTTTTGGGATATTTATATCAGGCTTATATGGATTGGGGAAAATACAGGTAAAACTACTAGTACCTATTGCTTAAAATGTTTATTTAATAAATATTTAATTGTATGCACTTTTCATCTCTTTCTCTTTCCATATCTACAGAGATGCCCTTGAATACGCCCACTGTCAATTATTCATCTCCGAAGAATTGGATCAACCGAATATGCGTGCTGAATCATATTTAAATCTGGCTAGAGCACATCAAAGGCTAGGCGGACTGGAAAGGTTTGATTTTTGTTATGCCTAGTAGTATCTATACACTACTATTAATTAATTGAATCATAAATTCATAACTATTTTTTTTTTTTTTATAATCAAAGAGCGTTAACGTATGCAGGACAATCCCTATACAACGAATGTGAATTATGCGTCACAGCCGGACATGTTCATCTAACAGTTGGCTGTGTATATTTAGAATTAGCTGGATTTAATAAAGCCTTAGATAGTTTTCAACATGCACATAGAATTGCACAAGCAATAAGAGATCCAGCATTAGAATTACAAGTAAGTATTTAGTATCTATTTGTGGGTATATCCAACCATCAGACTATAGATACTATCCAGGTATTGTGAAAGAAATGGTAGAAAGATCTCATAACAAAAGAAATCTTTCTACAGTTTCTTTTCTACTATAATGATAAGTATGCTATGGAATGTTTGGCTGGATGGATGGATGGGTTGGATTTTTACTTTTTACTTTTTTTCTACATCGATGTTTTGATAACTGCGATACCGAATTTTTCTGCACCTCTAATTCTAAAATAAAATCAGTATCTATACGGTATACCTAAATAATACATTAAATAATAATAAATCGAAAGTACGGAAAGTAATTTATTTCTTGTCTATACGAGTACTGTAAGACTAAAATAAGTATAGAACTAGAACTTCTACTATTTTATACTAGTAGTCCTTCGTAATCGAAAGTAAATATATTTAAAAGTTATAATTGCTCTTTTTAAATTATTATCTATCTATAAATATAAATAAAAGGAAGCTGTGTATTTATAAATAAATAGAGAATATAAGATGTGTATGTGTATGTGTATCTGCATACTTATGATGATAAACTCGTATGCAGACAGAAAAACAATCAGATAGATATAAGAAAAAAAAAAAAAATACACTGACCAACATATTCAAGATAGGATAGGAAATAAGCGTTCTAAAAATGGAAAAGTTCATTCATACGTAATGAATGAAGATAACTTTTCCGCAATGCGAAAGAAAACACCTTTAGAAACTTTTAATAATGTCCAAAGCAGTAAGCACTTTAATTTTCAATTTCTGTAACATTTTTATTTTAACATACATCGGCATAAAATGAATCAGTTTCAAGATATAAGTACCTATTTATTTATTTACAAGGAAGCATCAAAAAGTAATATATCGTATTGTAGGTTTATGTGGGCTTATCAGAACTATTTAGCAGATTACAGGATGCTGATAAATGTGCAAGATATGCATCGAAAGCTTATGATTTATCACGATCACTTCAATTAGGCGATCTAAATTCAAGACATCACAGGTAAGTTAAGTTGTGTCAGTCATCGGTTATCTACTATATTTATATATAGTATATTGATTATATAACATGTATGTATATATCCAATATTTTACTGATCTTTTTTTTTACTAATTTACTTTGAAGAGTTTTAAGTTACAATAAAAAAAAAGAGAGAGACAACCAGAAAAAAAAAAACATAAGTAAAATATAAGCTATTCAATATAAAAATTAATGAATACCTACAAACACACATACATATATACATATATACGTATGTATAGATAATTTGCAATATATTGACTATTTCAGAGCAGCCCTGCTTCAAATGGCATCCGCATTGCGTAAACAAGGAGAATTGGGTGATGCTCACGATTATTGTTCTGTAAAGATTCAATTCTATTTAATTGATTTAAATCTGATAAAAATTGATTAATACATTTCATTTTAAGGAAGCAACAAGATTGGCATTGGGTTCAGGTGATCAAGCAACCTATGCAAGGAGTATACGAATAATGGGTGACATTTATAGAAAGAAATTTGACATAAATGTAAAACGATTTCAATTAATATTTTGGCCAAATCAAAATTGTTGTTCTTTTTCCGGTGAAATTTTAAGAAAGCTTTTCGTCAATACAAGGCCGCAATGGGTTCAGCTGCAGCGATGGGAGATCGGGTCATTCAAATGGAATCAATGGATGGGGCGGCACGATGTTTAGAAGCATTACGATTACAGCACAAAATTTGTAATTGTCGACCATTAGAATTTAATACGAGATTATTGGAAGTGGCTAGTTCAGTAGGAGCTAAAGTAATTTAAATAATAATATACGGTTTTCAAACATTCCAACGATAAAAGCAGTTTTTTTCACCTACAATACATTCATAATCTGATGATTATCAATTTTGTTTTGTTTTTTTTTTCTTTTTGTTTCTTTTTAGCTTTTAGTTAGAGCTGTAAGAATAAGACTGTCAAAAATCTATCAAGCATTAGGTGATGAAAATAATAAATTCCATCATGAACGTGTAGCGCATCGTTTAGAGCAAGATTTAGATCTTTTATGTGGTGTTTGTGGCACCTCATATGGATTTGAAGCGGATGCATTGGAAGCATTGCCATGTGCTCATATTTTACATGCCAGGTAAATACTTAAAACAATACGATTTCATAGAAACTAGCAAGTTGATATATGTATATATATGTATATTGATAGATGTGCCTATGATTTATTCCGGCGTAACAAAAAAAAGAAACGATCGTGCCCAGAATGCGATCGAACCAGTTCACGTTTGTATTTAAATTGTAATAATGATTATAATACGATGCAATACAGTCCTGTATCTTTATCAATTTGTTCATCAGATAGCCATTGCACTTCCCATCCAGCTACAAGTTCTGTATAAATAATTGAAATGAAAAAGATATCACTAGAAAGTTTAATATTCGAATCTGCACGTAATCGCGTTTTAAAGTTAAATTTTTTAAATTTATATTTTATGTAGGTAGTTGGAAGGTAGCTAGACGTATAGGTACATTCTAAACATCTATAACAATTGCATTAGATATTACTTTTTTGAATCTACTGACTGATTGAAAACAAAAGATTTATTCATCTGTTGATTAACGGCACTTTCGAACAAATTAAATTATATATGTACGTATATATATGTAATTGTAAAAGCAAATTCGCGCACTAATTAATATACGGGTATTATTCTTTAGTTTTTCTATTGTTAAAAATAATCAATTCTTTACTTTTAAGTACCATGTCGTGTAAAATTTGTACATAAATCAATTAAATGGAATACTATCTATTTCTTGTTCAATCTACATAATTAAGACTCCAAAATTTTTAGCAAATATAATAATATGACATTAATAAGTAGAAATGATATGAATTATATAAATAAATAATAATTAATTAGATTACCTAACTAAAAGAAAAATCAACTTGGAACAATCATTAGTTAATTTTCTATTATATTAAAAGTTAAAACTACAGAACAGATATAAATTTGAATTTAAATAATTAAATGTTATATGGAAAATAATGCGATAATATTTTTTAAGTGATTGTATTAATCATTCTAATATGTATAATAAAGAAATGTTATGCAAACTCAATTACTCTAACTAAACCAGCAGCTGTTAGTCACAATTCAAACAAATCCATAATTTTTAAATGTCATCCATTGTGTTTTTTTTTTTTTTTGTAAATATGTCAAATATGATATATTTAAATTAGTTTAGATTAGAATATTTAGAATTAGATAACTGAAAATACAGCAGGTTATGAAATATCAAAAACTGACACGAGTTAGTTAGATAGCTGAAAAATCACTAAGAAGAAGTAACAGAAAATAACCTATTAATTAATAATTTGAATATTTCTCCGTAAGTAAAGTTTAGTTTTTATTTTTGGAAGCAACTTAAAATAATAACATGTCAAAAGCTGCTACATATGATTCCCATAGTGAAGGCCCCGGATTTGTTGGGATCAGATTTTGCCAGGAATGGTAACTCTTCTAAGAAACAATAATGCGTTTTCATTTTCAAATATCATTTTATCCACATTTCAGTAACAATATGTTGTATCCTAAAGAAGATAAAGACAACAAAATTTTGCTATATGCTTGTCGGAACTGTGACTATAAACAACATGCTGATTCGAAATGCATTTACGTAAACAAAATTATGCACGAAATTGAGTAATAATGATAATATAGTATATTTACATATAACATTGTGTAATTTTAGTGAATTAACGCATATTGTATCGGACGTCATTTCTGACCCAACACTGCCAAGAACTGAAGACCATCATTGTCCAAGTTGTCAACACAGGTACGATATATTATTATTTTAATAGTTCACACGCGAAATAGATAAAAACAAATAAATTAATGTTGATGTTTTTAAAATAGAGAGGCGGTATTTTTCCAAGCGCAAACACGTCGGGCGGAAGAGGAAATGAGATTGTATTATGTATGTACAAATCCGCATTGTGCCCATCGATGGACAGAATAAGTGGACAGTTACAAGTGTGAAATTTTTATTCTTATAAATTAAAGATAAATTAATAGTGATGTATATCATTTCTGCCACGATAATAATTTGACTTCATCTTCATCGTCTTCCGAACTTGAAATTATAGTATTGCCTTCGTTATCTGCAAATAGGTTTTTATCATATTCTTCATCATCATCATCATCATCGTAGTATGGTTTCACTAATGGCTTTTCTGAAAAAAAAAAAAAAATATACAATTGGTAGATATACATATTGTATATATTCACTTTCAATAGGACGGATAAATAGATCAATTTCTTTTGATTCATCTCTAAAATCATGTAAACCATATTCTGATAATAAACCGTATTCGTAATTTCTTCTTTTCTTACAAACAATATAGCAGCATATTCCCAAACTCAAAATGGCTGTAAGTATAAAACCTAGAAAAAGAAATCAGTCAATGTAATATAAATTGATAGATTTATTATTAAAATAGTGAGGTGAAGATTACCAGTTAAAGTAACAAAAGCAAGTCTTGGCACACCCCATATTCTTTCAGTCTTTTTTCTAAGAGTAAAAATAACAACAGTGGGATACGTGGAATTATTAACAACAATCCATTTAACGAATTTGAAATATTTTGATGCGGAAGTAACGGCATCCACTGTCGCTATATAATCTCCTATTTGTAAAGGTATACCATATTTTCCATTTGTATCGGAATACGCTGTTTTATTTACTTCTTCGATATGGATTTTAGCATTCGCTACTGGATGACCAAGTTCGTCAATTACATAACCTAAAATTGTCGATCATAAAAAAAATAATGCAGTCGCCTATAGAACAAATGAAGATCACATTTTGTGCAAAGATGTTGTGAAATTAAATTTGTGTAAGGTATATTTATATGGCTTCACCTTTAATACCACTACTAATACTTCCATCGAATGGTTCGTGTACTGAGCTGTCCGTTATTACATTATTAATATTATTATTAGTCTTTGTGATTGTGCCCTTATTATTGATACTATTTTTCTCATATCGTAAAACAACATTAACTTCAATTAACTGCAGTTCATCAATCACAATCGATTTAATCATCGATTTATAATTGTGACAAGAAAATTCCAATGAATATTCACCAGGTAACAAAATGATTTTAAAATACGCTTTTAATTCAGTCACTTGATAAATGTGTTCAGTGTTAATTATTTTTATTGTTGCATTTGGTAATGGCTGGTTTTCAATATCGGTGATCTGGCCTTGGATACCTAAAAATAAAAGAATCCGGTGCGTGTAGATATCTTGGCCTTAGTTTTAATTGCTTACCAGTCCTTGTTGTATTCAATAATGCCATCAGAGGCACTAAAATATCTCGCCAAATATATGGTAAACTTTCAACAGCTGGATATTTACAACAACTCACTTTCATCGTAATTAACGGCGCGAAATATTCTTTATACAAAAAATCAGTTAATAAATTGTCAGTGGCACCACCACCGGCATCACCACTTATAGATGACGGGCACACTAATGTCGAACCAATTTTGCTATTCGATTTATAAATTTCACCCAATTGTCGATATAATTCAATTCGATCTTTAGTGTGTGGATATCTTATAAAATAAAGATAAACAAACATTCATTCCAAGTGTATTAAATTAATGAATTAAACGAACTACTTACAGTACCCTTTCCCCATTGCCACCTTCAATATTTAAAATTAAATCAAATTTTTTTTCCAAAAGCATATGTTTAAATGCCGCTGTCGTTACATCTGTTCCTTTATTATTCGTTAATCGACTGTTTAAATCTAAAATTTTTCCACCGACTTGTTTAAAGTCGGCCGCAATATTATTGCAAATAAATTTGTCGGGTTTCGATAAGCCTGTTGCCATTTTATCATAATTTCCCCAAATCTATATATTATATCGAATCAGCTCAAAATAAATGTACTTATCTATGGTATCTGTTACTTGTTCAAACGCCTTATCAATAACAGGGACAATATGAATCACAGAATTTGTTAAAATACTTAATATCGTCGGATCATGATATGATAATCCTTTCAATAAATGTCTGGCTAAATAAATATTAACTTCCCGTCCTATTGGCTGCGTTGCATATAAATTACCGATTATTGCAACATGAAATTTCCTTTCATCCGATTGAACAATCTACAATATATATATATATATATATATATATTTAAGGTATCACTGCTTAATAAGCGAGTACATAGAATGTATGTTATGTATGAATCACATATTTTACATGATTAGTAATTTTCAGCCAATGAATGGCGATTGAATCGAAATCACCATCACCGCCATGAAACTGAGCATATTTCGGATATGCATTTTCTAAATCACTCATAATTTCATACAATTCACTATTTGAATGATACTGCGGCTTAAATACATTTTTATCTGCATCAAAATCATATGCATTTGCCCAATGGGTCGGGTCATCTTTCATTAAAATCGGATTTAATAATAAATTGCCAGATTCTGGAATAAGCTAAAATTCAATTCTATGTGTAGAATTATAAAATGAAATTTTATGATTATATTTTAGATAGGGTGTATTTGTAGACGTACAATTTCTGTTGAGAACGTTTCATAACCTCTTGCTATAAAACTAATATTATACTTTCCAGGTAGTAGTAGTCTCCAGTAGTCGCCATCTTTTGCTGTACGAACGATATGTTTATTTCCAGCGACTACAATTTCTGCATTTGAAATTTTCGTACCGATTGTACTTGTCACAAAACCATGAACACCAATTGAAACCTACAATTAACACTTAAATTGAGTTATTTATATAATTGGTCTACGGCCTACACATGTATGTGCGCACATACATTCAATAGATATATTATAAGTGTATAAGTGTTCAACTACAATATGGTGTGTTCGATGCACTGTCAATATAAGCCATACATGCAATACGTTATTAGATAAGTAAGGAATGAAATATATTATATTTCATTATTATTGTTATTACTTGTTCAATAAATGTTAATAGAGCATTTTGATTATCCAACCAATAATTTGGTAAATCTTTCGCATATGGATATTTATAGCAGCCAATTTCCAATGTAATTTCCATACAACCGGCTGCTAAATAATTCCAATCCTGCATACCGCCCGTGACAGGGTACCATTGAGCACCGTTTGTGATACCACCAGTGAAATGCTCAGTGGGAAATAGTGGACATGCTTTACCTTTCGACATTGATCTATGCGCCTAAACAAATCGTAATTTATTTGTACTATAATTGATTTTATCATTTTCGATTTTCAAATTGAAATTACATTTGCATAAGAACTAGCTAAATATTGAAAAAGCTTATTATCAGGTGATGGATTTTCTATGTTACCAGAAATATTTAATGGTTTATCGTCATATGGATAATTTGCTACTAGGGCACCATTATGTAGATTTGCTGATAGGACAAATGGTTCTGACATTATCCAGCGCATAACAAATTGCGTTTCCGGTTCTAGGAAGCGATTAAACTAAAATCAGATATTCAGAAAATAACGATGATGGTGAAGATTTTATATATATTTTTTACTTCATTCACTCCATATTGATCAGGAAAGTTCCTATTTAAATCGAAACCATTTGCATTAGCACGACCCAAAATGCTTGATGAATCACCTAGGGGAAACGAAAAATTAAAGTTGTTATGTATTTTTGCCGCTTACATATATATATATATATATATATTTATTTACCTTCTTTTGCAATTTCATATCCATCAGGATTCATGCTTGGCATTAAATGAATTCGCGTTTCATTCATTAATTTCGTTACGCGTTCATCGTTGCCATATCGCTCGCACATGTATTTTATTAAATAGAGCAATAGTTCGCGGCCAACTACTTCATTTCCATGCATATTTCCAACATATTTAAATTCTGCTTTACCTACAATCGGTAAAGAACGGTATTTATTTAACAATAGAAATTTCACTAAATTTACTTTATTTAAGAATTTTACCTGGTACATGATGAAACGGTGTATTACTCAATACAAACACATATAATTCTCTTCCCTTTACCGATTTTCCAATTGAATACAAATGCGTTATATTCGGATAGGTTCGATTGAAAAGCTTTAGAAAATCAACCATTTTGTCGTAATGGTGATGATGGAATAGATTTGGATCTCTTATAACGAAGCCGTATTCATCATAAATAGATAACGATGCATTTACTACGTGTAGAAATTCTTCTGTAATTAAAAAAAAAAAAAAACAAGAAAGAAAATGTACAATAGATAATTGTTTTTCATAAAAATAAGCAAGCAGGAAAAAGCAATTTCTTTTTGGTTGTTAAGTAAATATACACATGTTTATTTTCGTCAAAATAATCTGTTTATTGTCTCAAAAAACTATTTTATAATTAAATTGTTATAAGACACAAAAAGTATAAAAATAGGAATGGAAACTATTAATTAAAATAAACATATGTATTGAGTAGTGCTACTTAATTATTCTCTAATTAAAGTGACTTTTCATAATAGTCACAACTACTTCGTCAGCTAGCTATAGGAAATGCTAAAATTGAATACATATTGCACGACAAATAATAGAACCACAAACAGGAATTAACGATAAACTTATTGAAATAGCTAAAATTTTTTAAAATTAAGCAATGTTAAGAAACAAACTAAAACAAATTAAAACACACAAAGAAAAAAAAAAAAAAAAAAACAAGCTAAAAATTAGACATCCGTTTCTATCCCTATGTATGTAACGTGATATACCTAGCTGTCCAAGTCGTGTCAATTCTTTTACTTGTAAAATTACTGTTTCCCTTAATTTTTCCAGTACCAGTATTCACCACCGCCAGCAACAACAACATCGTCTTTCTTAAAATAATTTTTATTACCTTGATTTTCATTGTTTTGCAGTTTCAATGTAAAATTTTGTATCGATGTTTTGCCACTTTCCACTATAACATCTACAGGTTCAGATGGTAAATATCTGATGGATAACAATTATTTTCAATATATTATATACTAAATATTATGTAAAAACAAAACTAACCCGAGAGCATTGGCAAACATTTGATAGGTACCAGGTAGCAGCAATCTCCAATATTCACCACGATTTGATGTTGTAACATTATGGCTAATGCCACTAACTACGATATCAGCATCTAACACTGGATCGTCTCTTTCATTTCTTACTAATCCTAATAACAAAATCAAGATTAACTAAATTTGTTACTATACAAATTAGAGATCGTTTAACCTTTAACACCCCAATGTGTTGCCTCTATAAATGATAATAAGGATTCTTTATTTTTATGCCATTCAATTGGTAATGTATTTGCCATCGGGTATTTGCAACACGTTAATTCAAACGTCACTTCAAAGCAGTTCGATTTTACGTAATTAAAATCTTGCATGCCACCGTGAACTTCATACCAGAATGCACCATTAGTAATTCCATTAGGAAAATAATCATTATCACATGCATTCCCTAATTTCATAACTGCATGCTTCTGAGCATATGTCAAAGCCAGTTGTTTGAAAATTTCATTGTCCGGTGATTTACTTTCTATACAACATTTTCTTCCTGTACTAATATACGAGTATATAATTATATGTATGTATGTAGATAAAGAAAAAGAAAATTTTATAAACTATAAAAGTATGAAAAGAATAATAATGTAAGAGGGAGGATTGATCATGCAGACAGACAGACAGACAGACAGACTAATTTCAAACAAAGTTGGCCTAAAAGATCGAAGTGTGCCGTCACTACTATATCGTTGACGTATGACATATCGTAACTTTTTATGCATATGACGTGACGTGACGTCATAGATTCGCTAAAATTAGATACAAGCAGTGAAAATACGAAATAGTCCATCCTCTTTCCTAGTATCCTTTGTAGTATAATATGTATTCTACTTTGAATCATCAAATGGATAACTGGCGACCACAGCACCGCCATGAAGATTCCCAGATAAAACAAATGGTCTTGATATTATCCACGTCATCATAGCAACAGTTTCTGGTTGTCTACCTGAAATTATTGTACCTAAAAATGGAAAATCGGTTTATTATAAGTAGATATACAATAAAAATCACATAGATTATTGCTACCAGCTCTTTGCGTTTCAAATTGATCAGGAAAATCTCTATTTAGGTCCACTTGATGTTCATTTTCTCTACCAATAAATTTCGGTTTCGATTCACATAAACCCTCCTATTCAATTAATATGTAAAGAAGCAACTTGATTTTTAGAAATTCATTATTCGCTGCTTACTTGTGAGTTTTCAAAACCATCAGGATTCATCGAAGGCATTAAATAAATATCAGTTGTATTGATTAATTTTGTAACTCGTTCATTCTTCCCATAATTTAATACCAAATATTCGGCCAAGTAGATCATCAGCTGTCTTCCAACTGATTCATCTCCATGCATATTTGCAACATATTTGAACATTGGTGTTAACACTGTACGATTATGTATATTGAAATTTATATGGATTGCCCACAAATTACGATTTTTAACCGAACGACCAACACTGATCACATCCACAATTTCCGGGTTTTCCGCTTTCAACTTGTTGAATGCATTTGTTAATTCGTCATAACTATAGTAACGGGGTTTCTCTAAAAATCCTTCGTCGACATTTAAAACATACAGATTACTAATTTTTAAAAAAATAAACAATAAAGCAATAATCCTTAACATATTAATTTATTACTATTTTGTATTTACATACATATGTACGAATAAATTAGTTATTAGACGAACAGAAAAAAAAAAAAAAAATGAAAAACTACGGCAAAAAAACCATTAACGTCGACAAGTTAATAAACTGTTTTTGTTATTTATCTATCTATCTCTGAGTGTGCTGTTTGATTTGTTTATACTTTAGGTCGCAAACCCACCTAGCTGATGCTAAGATTTCAAATCTCAATGTGACATATATATAATTATATATAGTTTATTATGGATGGTTGGAGGACTATAAGATTATAATATTATAGTTCTATATATCATTATATAGTATGTTATTTTGATATTAAATTATAAAAATATTGTGTATATATATTTATTGTAGTTCTCCATAATAGTTACATCATCTTAGTTAGGCCGCCATACATACACCATAAATCAAACCTTGATTTATTCGTTTTTAGCAAACGAATTTTTCGAGTATTAACTTACCCTTGATCCATATTTAATTAGCATACTAATAATTGAATAATTCAGATCTTCATTACTAGCAATATATTCAACTAGCACTGGTCTCAAATTTTTTTTAATGCTAATACCAAAATAATGAAAAAAAATTTGGATTATGTGACATGACGGACAGCTGAACATGCAGCTTTTACTTACCTCTCCTCACAGACAAACCTATCGAAAATTTATAGAGGCTTATAGTCCTCCATAGAAGGACTAACAATTTAGGTGAATTTTATTTTATTAATTAATTATTAAATTAAATTAAATTTTTATTTTCTAGTACAAAATACAAATAAAATAAAAACATATAAAACTACAATACAAAAATTAAGCTAAATAATTACAATATATTGTATGTTTATAGTTCATATAGTAATAATCATATAATACCAATTTTCAGGAATTTTTCGTTTTGTTTTTGTTTTCCATTTAACTGACCACTGTGAAAATAATTGTAGCACTGTTAGGTGTATTAGCTTTTAAAGGTTTGTTAACAGAACTATTAATTAATTAAAGAAATAGGTAAATATATTAAATTATACTATATGTAGGTGCTACTTGTTAGTGAATATTTTAATTATTTTCACTGTTACAGTTTATTAACATTCCTTTAAATTCATTATTAATTAAAAGTCCATTGAACTGGTATTAAATCTATTTTGATTTTCTGTTAGAAATATTAGTAACTAACAAGCAAAACTACATAAAATAAGCGCAAATAAGTAGATAATATTACGAATATATCTGAAAGATATCTTTTAATTAAAATTCAAATTTAAAATAAAATAAATCAAAGCAGCATTTTATAAATTGTTTAATATCAGTAGCTATATATAAAAAAAAAAATAGTTACTCTGTATTAGTTTAGCAGCTATTTTATTAGTATGTATTAGTAGAAATTAGTGAATTATAAAGTGGTCAGTTATTATACAAAATAAAAGATTATTACTTCTAATCACTTCTGGTCATAAAAATATCTTTGTAGCAGCAGCTGCAAAGACACCAGAAAAAAAGTAAAATCGTCAGAAACATCTCTATTTCTTTTTCGTTCAACTACAATCAAAAACCAAATATTTTTTTAAGCATTTCGGTATATCGAAACTATTAGCATAATTTAATAATTTTGGTCCAAATATTTTTCTCATATAAAGACGAATTTGTTTTTTCAGTGTAATTGGATATTTTGCTAATTCTAATAAGGTTAACTTTTGCTGTTGACTGACAACTTGATTTCTTCGTATCATACATGGATCGTACGATTCGCATGCTTGTAATAATAGAAAGAAAATCGCATCATTTGTTACAACGTTATGTAAACAATTTAACATGCCATCTGGATCACGAAATTGAGTTTTCATAACGACCTGCATTAAGCAATCATATTAATTAATTAGCAAACGAATTTTTCGGGTATTAACTTACCCTTGATCCATATTTAATTAGCATACTAATAATTGAATAATTTAGATCTTCATTACTAGCAATATATTCAACTAGCACTGGTCTCAACTGTGAATTCGGATCAAATTCATCACTGTAAACTTTCAAATTTGGATCGGCACCCGCTTTTAATAACATCTAGATATGAAAATACGATAATAATTATTTATACGAAACTAGTTCATCTATAAATTGTAGAACCTGAATAATTTCAAATCTATTTGGTATCCCTTCCGCACAAGCGACATGCAATGGTGATCCAATTATTGGCGAGCTAAAATTGACATTTGCACCTGCAAAGTACACCAACCAGATTTTGTTAATAATATTTGAAATTGAAATCAATCAATAACTATGGGTATCACCTGCGCGAATAAGATATTCAATAATCTTTGGATCGCCTTTTAAAATAGATAAATCTAGTGGGCTGGGTTTTCCCAAATCGTATTCTTCGTCATAATTCAATTTTGCACCTTGTTTAATGATCAGTTGGATTATTTCAATATTACCAGATAATACGGCATAGTGTAAAACCTATAATCAAAATTAATTGTTTATGTTATTTAGTTGCAGTGAAAAAAAAAAAAAAAAAATAGAAACAAATAATACCGTTCGGTAATCATGCCGTTCATCTGTCATTGCATTGACATTAGCGCCATGTTTCAATAATAATAGTATAGGTTCCATATTCTATAACGAAACATACCAAACAGAAAATCGTAGATAATAATTTATTGAGTTGAGATTGAGATTGAGTCGACTTACATTCGGTTGTCTTACAGCTTTCATTAATGGTGTTAATCCTGATCGATCTCGACTATCTGGATTCGCACCGAAATTTAATAAAAGTTCCAAAAAATCTAGATCATTTACCAAATTAATTTCGGCACCAAAAAAATAACGTTTGTTTGGATTGGCTCCATGTTCTGTACGAGACAAAATAAGAGATACGTTTCATATAACATTCTATTTATGAATTGATTTACCAAGTAATAATCTAGCAATATCTTTATGTTTATTTCTAATCGCTAAGCGCAATGGTTCATCACAATGTGTAGTTTTTGGAAATTCCTCATCTGTAATTGGACGATAATCAACTTTGGCACCACATTTAAGAAGCATTCGTACAAAATCTGTATATCTAAATAATATAATTACAATTTATATGATTCATATTAGACACAGAATTAATGGGCTTTTTTACCCATGTTCAGCACTTAAATGTAATGGGCTGTATCCGCATTCATCAGTTGCATTTACATCACCACCTCTCGTTAATAGTAATTGAGCTGCTTCATAATACTTTTGCCAAACGGCATAGTGAAGTGGCATTAATCCTTGAGTTACAGGCTCGTTCACCTTTAAATTTTAAGAAATCAATCTACACAGAAAGTTTACGTAAGAAATTAAATAATTTTATTCTTACTTTAGCACCACAAGCTAATAAAATGCGGATTTCATCTAATGGCACCATTCGTATAATTGAATCAGCTAATTCCCTTTGTAAGGGATTTGCAATACATTCAGTTGGCATATTCTAAACGGACAACAAAATCAATTACATACTAAGTACATACATACGTACGTACTTTTATATTTCTATTTATTATAATTGGTTTGTTATAAGTGTGAATGTACATATGTATATATAAAACACGTTTCGTTGGCAAGCAAAAATCACACACAGCTGAGATTACTATATTTTTGAAAATAACACTTATAGATTTAAAAAATTCAAAAGATTAATTAATTTGCACAAAATGGCCAAAATGTATGATGAAATATTGATTATAGGCCACCCTACATACAAATTACTCTCAAACTATTACAAACTAATACGCATAAATTTAAAGTCTAATCTGGGCTGGGAATAATTTTTTTGTTTTTTTTCTTTTGGGAACAAAAACAGAATCGTTTAATTTGAATGTATAAATTTAGCGTTGACGCAGATTTTTCTTAACGAAAAAAAAAAAAAAAAAGACTTCAAATGTTTTGTTCAAAACTTTGGATATATGCAACGTAGCAAAGTATAGATGTGATGATGTGAATTTATTAGCTAAAACAAATTTCCGCTCTACTAGTATAGTGCTTTTTTTATTGTTTGTAAGCATACTTTTCTTGTCTATTTTTTTTTTTTTATTGTTTTTTCATTGTTGCTAAGTCTGGTGGTGACACCTTTTTTTTTATCAATCTCACAAAAATCTAAATTACGCTTTTATATTTCATGGTAATGGGCAACATACATATATATGTATGTACATATATACTACTTATATTTAGATAAAAAAAATACATCTGGAATATAGGTTTTATTAAATTACTTACATAGATTTTCGTTAAATAAAGATGATATTTATAAGAAACTAAATTAAACATCTTGCCTACGCATACCATGAAAACCACAATGTTGATTGATATAAATAATTATTATAATAACTAAAGTCCATTGATATTATTATTATTATTATTATTATTAATAGTAATTAGTGGACCTTTTAATTTTTATGCCAAAAAAAATGTAAATCGTCTATTGCGTTTTATTAAATGAAGCTTATGCTTATTTGATTTTATTATTATAAAATATCAAAGTGCATAAGATTTATTACAAGTACTTACATACATGTATACTTTCCGCCAACTATGTATAAAACAGGTTGCCTGCAATATTGTGATTTTATCACATAAATAATTGAATTACGTATGATGCTAATTAATTAGAAATTAGAATTATTTTATATACATACATACATATATAAATCTCAAATCAATAGACATAGTATAAAAATTGTTATAAATAATTAAAAGATAAAATACCTTATTTGTTCACACTATAATGTTCTCTCAATTTCGTTTTTACGTCTTGGCTTATTTTTTGTTGTATTCTTTTTTCACTTAATCGATACGATATTATAGGATAGAATATAGAATGCGATATTATATATGTCCACGCACTGCACCATCAAATGATGACTTTTCCAAACTGAATTTCTCAAAAGGAAGAAACTCTTTGAAAAAGCAATTTTTCTTTCCCCCTCTTTTGGGTTGCACGTCAATTTTGTACGACGACGACGACGACGACATGCAGACAGTAATGATATTTGCATACGTAAGTGATACAAATTTTCTATTTATATTTTCGTTTGATTTAAAAAGTATTTTGTACGTCTGTGTTGATGCGGTACAAATTTCGATGCAAATAATTCATTTAATCGATTGGCAAATCATCTTTGAGAATTGATAAGAATTCAAAAATCCAGTTGGCGGAAATTTTAAAATTAAACTTACAATAATTGTATATTTCATATATATATATATATATATATATAATTTTATTCATTTACAAAGATTAAAAAAATGTAATACTTTATTGTTCACACTGTATATTTTCACCTATGTATTTGAAAAACTGAATTTTGGATTTGTTCCAAATACGAAATTTCCTTTCTTTTTTAACAAATGCCGTTTCTTTATTTTTTGCCGTGATTTTCAATTTACAGAACAAAAGATAACTTGTCAAATCTCCAAATTTTCGGTAAAGTCAAATTGAAATTTCGAGGCATACAAATGAAATACAACAAAACAATTAAATGCTTTCTTCAGCGTTTTCATTCACATTAGTTTTTTTAATATATATATTGAATATGTGTGTAGAATAAAAAGTAGCTGCGCAAAAAAAAAAAAAACGAAGGTTGATTTAAATTCCACTTTAAACAAAGCAAAAATATTATTTTTATCTCGAAAATGTAAAGGAACTGTGTCTAAAAATAGATTCCTGGAAATAAATTTGATGAATAGAAATTTAATGATGTGCAAATAATTAGCAAAACAATGGATTAAGTTTGTTCACTGTATTTGTATAAGAAAATAATATGATTAAACAAGCAATATTGCAATAATAACAAAAAATAGTACCTAAATGAAACATAAAATATCTAAAAGCTTCTAACAACGAAATAATATACATATGTAGAACAAATATTAATTAATGAAAAAGTGGAATGGTAAAATATTAAATTGATTTGTTTACGAACTCATATAACAAAAATATAATATTATTATTGATTTAATAAAAAATAATACATAAAAAGCGGGGAGAGTAATTATAATTACAGTGTTTGCACGCCCCTAATGACTTTAATTATAAAAGCCATTAAGTCGCTCCCATTTTTAATACATTAAAACAAACTTGACAAACACGAACTGGACGATTTTCTCCAAATTTTATAATCGGCACCTCCTGATCACTACATTTACTACACAATGCTCTGCCGCAATGTCGACAATGATGAGTTCGAATAGTAATCGAAAACCCTTTGAAAAACACAAGACGAATTTATTGAAAATTTTCTTTTTTTTTAATTAATCAAATTCTACCTTTGCCGCATTCTTGACAACTTTCTGTTGTGGTCCACGTTGCCGGTTGCTCCAAATTATCCAATAATCGATTCAACAATTGTTTACTGGGTACTTGATAATTAAAAATGGAAATTTTATTGCAATTTTCCGTACCTAAACATGCTTTTGCTTTAACTAAAAGCCTAAAAACCGAAAAAAACACTATTATTAAAAGACCAATGATTAACTATATAATAAAATAAAATAATAAAAATACCTGCACAAATTACTGTTTCCATTCATATATGCTAAAAGTAACGGTGAATTGCCATTCACGTCCGGCGTATTGATCGGATAATTGGGCATCGATTCTAAGAACAATTCGGAAATTGATGCAGCATTTTCTTTACCATATTTACATAGTTCATGTAGTGGATTTCGTCCTTTAAAGTTTATATGTTCAGCATTTATTGATGATTCGGTTAGTAATGTTCGGACGACATTCAAATGACCTTCCCTATTAAAAATTAACGATTCAATTCATTTACATAGAGATGATTTTTATTAAAAATTCTAAATCATTGCAAATCATACCTTACAGCTATATGAAGTGAATTATCATTAGCAAAATCCACAGCGTCATAATCGGCATTATTTTGAATTAGAGCCGATACGGCGGCCATGTTTCCAGATTCCGATGCAATATGCAGAGCTGTTCGTTTTTGAGAATCTCTCTCATTAACCTACATATATTAATATGCATTAATTGAAAATTGAATTTAATTAATTTTCCAAAAAAGGATCAGCACAAATTTCAAATCTTACACGTGCTCCGGCCAATATTAAACTTCGCACTAAGGTTTCATTGCCAAATTTCGCAGCTAAATGTATTGGTGGTGTCAATAATGCATCTTGAACCCTTGAATTCACATCAACGTTGATCGTTAATAGAAACAATGCACTTTCAATGTCATTCTTTTTAATTGCAACATGTAAAAAATTTTGCCCTTTACTATCATATTGTTCAGCTGCTGATGGTAATTTTTCCAGAATGGCTTGGGCCGCTTTATTGTTTCTATTTTTCAAAATATGTTATTATAATTAATCCATGTTTAATTTAAATTAAACCTTTAATTAAAATATACAATGTACGACATTTACCGAAATGTTAATGCAGCGGCAAACGGTGACAAACCATTCTTGTCACGTATAGTTAAATCAATTTCCGGTACACTAAGTAATGTAAAAATAATTGAACTGTGTTGATTTTCAATTGCCAAATGCAATGGTGTCTTTCGATTTGCGTCTTTTGCATTTACATTCGCCCGATATTCGATTAACGTTCTACAATTAACAATTATCATTGTTATTATTATATAACACACAAATACGATACGAATAGTGGATTTCGAATGTACCACCTCGCAACATCCTCCAATCCCCATTGAGAACATAAATGCAATGGCGTCTGTTTATCGTACGCTTCCTCGCCACCTTCCCCATTCAAACCAGGTATACGTGGTGAATCTAAATCACATCCAGATTGTATTAGAAAAATTGCAGCCGAATCTTTGTTTTCATCGATTGCACGGTGCAACAACGTTTGCCGGTAACCGTCGTGACCATTTTCCCAACAGTCTGTATCGGCACCATGACGTATTAAAATCTTTGCAATTTCCTCTTTATTACCATCGTCTAATGCTGACCATAATGCGCAATTGCCTAAACGATCTGGTGCTGACATATCAACACCTTTTGTACATAAGGCATCAACAACATCAGCTAATCTATTTCAATTAATTATATTCACATATTGATTAACAAACAAACAATCAATTAATTAGGACCGACCTGTAATGTATTGCCAGTTGTAATGGCGTTTCATTTTCCGGTGTTTTTGCATTAATTTCAATGCCATTTTGTTGTAATAGAAATACAGCAGTGTCCGTATCTTCTTTCATTATTGTCTGATGTAGCAGGGTAAAATCACGTCCATTGCGTATATTTATATCAGCGCCGCCTTCGATTAGAATTGGTATAAGTTCGTTATGATTTCCGTTTACAGTTAAACTAATTGGTGTATCACCATTTAAATCACGAATATTGAAATTTACCAATCTACAGCAACAATAATAATCAAATTAATATTAAGTATAATTAATATAAGCTAGTAGTAATAGAAAAAAAATACGCGACTTTTTTTGTTTGTTGAAATCGCTCATTTCTTCTTTGCCATCGGTCATTTTGTCTAAATTTTTATTAAATTCGATAATTGTTTGAATACATTCACTACTGTTTCCTTTAACAGCATAATGTAATGGAGATTGTCTTAATTCATTCGTTAATAAATTACAATTTGCACCTAATTTTAACTGTAAATGTTATAAAACAGAAATCAGTAAGCAACAAATCAGAAAGCAGTAAAAATGTCAATGACAGTCTATGTCAGTTAGATACAACATTTATCACTTTCCACTCACCAAAACTTTCGTTAGTTTTCCACATCCATTTTCGCAAGCCAAATGCAATGCCGTCTCACCATCAGCATTAACATGATCGACATCTTGTAAAAATTCGACCAAATACAATGCGGCATTTTCGTAACCTTCATTTATCAGTAATTGTAATAAATTGATATTATTTTTATGATGGTAAATCGGATTAGTTTCAATAGAATTTCGACCGATTTCCATCAATGATTTTACATAAATCGATAGATTTTCTTCGTATTTCTCTAATGCATAATATAAAGGTGGATGTTCTTCGATTGTTTTTAAATTCAAATTAATTTCTGGCTAAATAAATCGGAAAATAAATATCGACAAATCAAAGTGTGCCAAATATTTATATATATTTCTATTTTATATAATGACTGCAGGTGGTAACTTACTTGTTTTAGTAATAATTCGAAAATGTCGTTGTTTTTATTTTCTATGGCTAAATGTAATGCAGTGAATCCATGCTTATTCTGTGCATTAATACTGATTTTATTTTTATTTAAAAGTTTTATAGCAATTTTTGTTGATTCTTCTAATGATAGGTATTTGGCAATTAAATGCAGCGGCGAATCATTCTCGTTGCTATAAAAAGGCACATTTTCTTATTAACTAATTAATTAATGCCGTGTAGATATACCGTGTAGATAATGTGACATCGCAATTATTTTCCAATAAAAATAAAGCAGCAAAATGATCGCATCGTTTAATTGATCGGTGCAATAAAGAGTCTCCATTATAATCTCTAATATTAATATCGGCATTGTGTTGAATTAATGTTGTTGCAATACTTGCATTTTGGTTTTTTAGTGCTAGATCTAGTGGCAGTTCATCATGTTTTTGGGACCAAATGTTGACAATATCCGAAATCTAAAAAATGAATACTTTTAGTTTATCTTTAACAATAGTCGGAATATTAATTCTTATTATAAATTTGACAACGCTGCAGCAAGCGGCACTTTTGTTTAAAATTTGAAATATGTTCATTTGCGCGCAATTTCGAGTTAGTTGTTTTTGTGTTGTGCAATCGTTTACAAATTAATTATTAATTTATTTATTTCTTCATGTACTGTCTGTCGTCTAAAGATAAATTCGAAAAACATTTATTTATTTTTTTTTTTGTTTTACTTTCCAATATACTTTTGAGGTAAGAGAAATATATACACATATACGTATTTAATTATTTCGAGATTAATGTGCTATTGAAAAACTTTTCCAGCTAGTCGAATTAGTCAAAACAATAAATAATCGGAAATGGTTCATTGGTGTCGGAATGTTAAAATGAATTTAAGATAATAATAATGATGCTAATGATGATGACGATGAAAAAATTATCCGTTTCGTATAAAATTTTAGTTCAATTTTAGCTCGAATATTATTTATTAGAGTCATCATATAAAATTTTACAAAAGAAAAACATGGAAATCAAACAATTCCGATTTAAATTGTTCACAGCATTTTTGATATTAGTAAATCGTAAGTATATACATACATACATACATACATACATATACTAATCGTCAAGTTTTAAATACATCATTTTATGAATCGAGAATGCCATGCCATGTTATGCCGTGCATGTAAATACGGTTAAGGCCGAAATCGTTAAATTAAGTCTCTTTATGGCACACCCGATTAGAATGTATTAATCATTTTTGCTACTTGCTGTATTATTAGTCATAAGGACATAATAATAATAATAATATTAAAAGAAAACATGTACATATTTTAATATCATTTTTCTACTTGTGATGTTACATCCGCTTATGGTTTTTAGAGATAGCACTTCACAAATGACTTCTGCCGCCATTAATTTATCCCTGTAGAAATTTAATACACTTTTCAATAATAAGCGACACAATTACTACATTTTAGTTTAATAATTAAAATATCATTAAATAATAATAATTTAAGGCACGTACACTATCACCTGTTTTTTTTTTTTTGTTTTATGTAGAATAAACTTTCATTTATATATTTACTTCATAATAAATATTCTGACGTAATCGTACTAATTTATTAAAAAAAAAAAAAAAAAAAAAAATTGAAATGTTGATTTTTACCGCAATCACAACAAAAAAAAGAAAAAAGAAAAATTATTAATCCGGTTATTATAAAATTCTGATAAAAAAGAGATATTTACATAAGTTAACTTTGAAATCAAGTAAAAAAAAATCAATTTTAGATAAATAATGATTTCAAAATTATTGAACACAGCTCACCAATTTTATTTATTAAATCAACATTAAATTACAAGGTAAAATGAATCTAGGCAAAAGCCAGCCCACTTGCTTATGCTGACCATTCAGGCTAGTTTGACAAAAATAGCATTATATACAAAATATTTAACCTTTGATTTTTATTTATTAGTTAAAAAGGATTGTTTATTTTGTTTGTTTAAGGGAATTAGTAGTTATTTTTAGATTTAAAACAACTTTCATTTTTTATTAATTATTATGTCATAGGTGGGTGTCGGTCATTTCTTTGTTTAATTTTTTTTTCATTTCTACAGATTTTTTAAGAGTCGAATCAATCAAGTGTTACAAATGTGCATTTGAATCGTATGTTTATACACCAATACAAAATAATTTAAATTTGTTCTGTAAAGATTTCGATTATTCGCAAAATTATATCGTCGACTGTCCATATTCAACGTTTTGTTTGAAAAAAAACACACATGCACAAATTAATGGAGGTAAAAAAAACTATTACTTGTTATCTGTCGAAAAAATACATAGTACATAGCAGGCTACTAGAAGAATACAATCTTATAAGATTATATCCTGCTTTAGGCAGGCATTAAATAAATATATTATATAAATACAAATATACATAGGTTATAAGGAGGTATTTATTATAGAATAGAAGTGAAAATAGTATATATAGTAACTAAAAATACATAAAATATATTTTTTCAATTCTGAAATGATTTTCTTAGATTATGTATAATTAATATTATACATATTATAATTTTTGTTAAATTTTCGCTTTTTATAGTACAAATTAATGGAACTGATCGTGATTGTGCATCACAAAAATTTGACACGCAACGTATTAAAAATGGTAAATGGCATGCAGAAATTGAAGTGGAAGAACCATATTTAGAAGGATGTAGGCAAATTAAAGATAAAGGCATACGAACGGCATTTATTGAACATTGTTATTGTAGAGGTGATCTATGTAATACAGCAAATCGAACTTTTTACCCAAATTATATATTAACATGGATATTGATTTGTGTCTATTTATGGGCTGTGATGTAATATCATTCATTAATTCGCTTATTTTGCCTATAGAAGAATTGTGATTTTTATACTTATCACTATTAAACATGTTAATTTTAGAATATACATAATATGTAAAATGAAATATATTTGTGCAACTTACACGATTTGAATTTTCTACTAAACATAAAAAAACCACATCCTCCCGTTGCAGACGAACAGCATTATGCAGTGGTAATTGTGTTTTATTCTTCAGCATTTGATAGAGTAATGGACCACTCATATGTTCGAAATCGGTTGAATGTAAATCATTCCAATACGTTGAGATTAAACCTGAATAAATACGTAATATAACAATTATTTATTATTATTCTGGACATAAGATTTACCAGAACAATATTCTCGTAGATTACCAGCATCCACATCCTCTGCCACACTATAAAACTTTACGCAACTTCTTAAATTAACAATTGATATCAGATGCTGTTCACACAATTCAACTAGAGCATCCAGTTTGAAATCGAACGCTGTTTTAATTAATTCCAATGTTAAGTTTTCAGAATTTAAATGTAACTCACTCTATAACATAACATACATATAGAAGAATATGACGAAATGTGTTAACATGCAATTATTTGCTTAAGTTTTACTTTATACAACCACAATATAATAGATTTGGCTACATCCACATTAATATGCGACCAATCCAATTCTTGTTTATCCTTTAAATAATGATCATTCCATTCATTTGATCGTGATGTAAGAACAATTTTATGGCCGGCTACTTGTGTCTGGTCTGCAAAATTGTTGATGAAAAATAAGTGTCGGAAATCGTAGTAAACCGGATTATTTACCATTTAATTTGAAAGTAATATCGCTGTAAGTGTCAGACTCATATAAACTGGAAACTGTACTAACTAACTTTGACGCGAAATTATTACTTAAATCACTATCTACAGCTGATATTGTTTTAGTTCCATTCGCTGTTGTTGAGATTGTGTATGCAAAACGACTCTCTAAATCTCGATATTTACTTTGTAATTTCGAATACTCTTGTTTTAATAGAGAAAGATGCTGTCGTAATTTTGCAACTTCTGAATTTGCTGCTAAAAATACACGATAAATGAATAATTGATCCCAATTAAATTTAGATAATCAATTTAATAGTTTACCCATTGTGTAAAATGATAATACAGAACTATAAATGTATTGTATTAATGAACTAAATTAATTATGAATAATCATTTTAATTAGCGATAAAATTTAAAAGCAATCCTCCCCGAACAACATTCAAGTATCAGCTGATTGTTGTCATTTCGCACGTTGCAGTTTGCCCACTTTGTTTGTTTATTTGTACTAGTCTGCTCTGCTTTGCACTGCACTAATATTGTGTTAGTGACACTTGACAGCGCCAGACGAAAAGCAAATTGAAATTTGACACAGTAAGTGTCAAATATGAAATACTCCCGCTTTTGATTTAGAATTTTGAATTTTGAATTGAAAAGTGAAACAAACAAACTTTCTCTTATTATATTATCTTTAAATATAAATTACCGATAAATTCGCAAAAGAGCTAATTTAATTTAAGGGTTTTATTTTATTTATATTAGTAGCTGAAAATGTAGTCTGAAATACTCAACTTTCTCCGGGTTGAATAAATGAAAATTGAAATCAAAATCACAATCATAAACCTATATTTATAATATAAAGATTATTTTGTTTATTTATATTTTAGGCCGTATGCATACCTCTTTCTCTTTTCTTTTTCTGAGAGTTTAATTAAATGTCATTAGATGGTAATGAATCAAAACATATGTAACAAGTGTATTGTGTACAATTTGTAATGTAACTTACATTACATTATTATTGCATGATGTATAAAGTATAGGTTTCTTCGCCGATACTTCCCAGTATCGGCGATCGGTATCGATACCAAATACTTGTTTTGTTAGTTAATTTAATACTTATCTTAAATCTTAAGTTAATAGTTAATATAGTGATGTTAAGGTATCGATACTACTTGGCATTGAAAATGAGTACTTTTTTTTTTTTTTTTAATGTTGCATGTACATATGTTTTATATGTACACATGTAAATTGTGTAAATTATATTAATTTTAATTATATATTTTACATTCTAATTAGTGCATGAGATTTGTCTAAAAAATTTAGTGTTCAAATTAGCGTTCAAATTAGCGTTTGGGTTTGGGTTTGGGTTTGGGTTTGGGTTTGGGTTTGGTGGTGTTTTGTTTGTCCCTGGTTAATGTTAACTGTTTTATGTTGCAGGTGCTGTTCCCTCCGCGTGTTGAGTGGATGGGACATGGTGATCGGCGTGTGACGTCTGTTATGTTTTTGTACATTATGTTTTTTTATGTAAGTGCTGTGTATGTTGTCTGAAATAAAAAAGTCTGTGTCTTGTCAATTCAGTGTTTCATTCATTGTTACCTTTACTCGCTGTCGTGTCGTGGCTTAGAGGAACATTGATCATTACCGCTTACCCTTAATTTATTTCCGTTTTAGGTAAATCAATTTACGAAAATGTTTGAAAATTGTGCAACTAAATGTGTTGATAAACAAATTAATTATATTCCAACGTTATTTAAAAGAATGAAAGCCGATTTAGCAAAAGGTGGTAGTAGTTAGCATATGATTTGTTAAATATGTATTGTTTATCAGCATTTCTTCCTCAGCGGAAACTTGTTTCTATTGTTTAGGATTGGTATATTGTTGTTTGTATAAATAAATTCTAAATGTGACCCAGCAAAAACGTAAAACCAGATACATCATTATGGAGTCTGATTTAGTATTTGTTGATACCACTTGATTTGTTGTTAATAGATACATATATTAGAAATCAGAATAGAAATATTTCTCAAACAGAAGAATTTTTTTTCTGTATTTGTAGTAAAAGTAATTAGCGTGGTAGAATGAACACAATGGGATAGAGTCTACAATAAGTACATAATATGTATGTAGGTATAACGTGAACAAATACTTGACAACGGTTGTTTTCTAGCAGTTAAGATTTTTCTTATGAAATGAATTATATTTATGTACCTATTGTATTTTAATAATTATTAAAATGCATGTGAACCAATTGTTTCTTGCAACACATGCATTTTGATTATTACAAGATACCTTATATGGATTTTTTTTTAACAAACGGATTGTAAGATTATGATATTAGATACTAACAACAATTTATATTATTATAAATTGAATCAGTAAATAATAAAAACGATCTTTTTCACCGGTAATAAATACCTAATAATCGTAAAGTTTTATTTAAAATTATCCATTTTAACTAAATCTATGCAGATGAATAATATTTGCAATTATAAACCGGGTTTAAATTAAAATCCGGGTCCGCAACCCGGATCCGAACCCCCGACCCGACCACAAGCCGGACCGCAATAAGTTGGTCAATAAGTTGCTTAATAAGTCAAATTAGTGTTGAACTAATGTTGAATTAGTGTTGAATTAATGTTGAATTAGTGTTCAAATTAGTGTTCAATTAGTGTTCAAATTAGTGTTCAATTAGTGTTCAAATTAGTGTTCAATTAGTGTTCAAATCAGTGTTCAATTAGTGTTCAATTTATTGTTATTGTGCAATTTATTGAGCAAGTTGTTGTGCAACTTATTGCGCAACTGAAACAAGGTTTCAGACTAACCTGAAGCTATGCGAGGGGGTCTGAATCTCAGTTATCAGCAGTTATTGTATTTTTCCTAGTTTGCTGACATAAAACTCTGGATTTATCAGCCCTAAAAAACATGAACATTTTTCAAAATGAACATTTTGTTTCGTTTAGAGTCTGCGCAGCAGCAGTAAAAAAAGTAAAAATGCATGGAAAAAACAATCATGTGGCGAAGAAATCATAACCAAAATGGCGGATGTAATTTATATTGTATTGCGGGGTTCGAGTTGGGCTTGCGATCCGGGTCCGGTCCGGGTTAGTGATTAGTCAACTTAGTGATCACTAATTTGAACACTAACCAAACCTAACCAAACCCTAATTTGAACCCTACCAAACCCAAATTTGAACACTAATTGAACACTGATTTGAACACTAATTGAACCCTAATTTGAACACTAATTGAACACTAATTGAACACTAATTTGAACACTAATTGATCACTAATTGAACACTAATTTGATCACTAATTGAACACTAATTTGAACACTAATTTGATCACTAATTGAACACTAATTTGAACACTAATTGAACACTAATTGAACACTAATTTGAACACTAATTTGATCACTAATTGAACACTAATTTGATCACTAATTGAACACTAATTTGAACACTAATTGAACACTAATTGAACACTAATTTGAACACCAATTGAACACTAATTTGAACACTAATTGATCACTAATTGAACACTAATTTGAACACTAATTGAACACTGATTTGAACACTAATTGAACACTAATTTGAACACTAATTTGAACACTAATTTGAACACTAATTGATCACTAATTGAACACTAATTTGAACACTAATTGATCACTAATTGAACACTAATTTGAACACTAATTTGAACACTAATTTGAACACTGATTGGGTTTGGTTTGGTTTAGTTTGGTTTGGTTTGGTTTGGTTTGGTTTGGTTTGGTGTGGTTTGGTTTGGTTTGGTGTGGTTTGGTTTGGTTTGGTTTGGTTTGGTTTGGTTTGGTTTGGTTTGGTTTGGTTTGGTTTGGTTTGGTTTGGTTTGGTTTGGTTTGGTTTGGTTTGGTTTGGTTTGGTTTGGTTTGGTTTGGTTTGGTTTGGTTTGGTTTGGTTTGGTTTGGTTTGGTTTGGTTTGGTTTGGTTTGGTTTGGTTTGGTTTGGTTTGGTTTGGTTTGGTTTGGTTTGGTTTGGTTTGGTTTGAGGTACGGGGGCGGTGTGCTCTGACAGTACCTGAAGCTATGCTGATGGGAAAGTCTTAGCTAGCTGCCCTGCTCTGAGCTTCCACGTAGCGTGCCTCGGATACTGGACGCCGCATCAGTTGATATGATTTGCTCTGTCAGCTCATGGGGCGGTCAGGCTAATACAGAGCAAATGACATATCGGCTAGCTTGCTAGCTGAGGGCTGAAAAAATGCCGAGTGGGATGGTAACCACACTAAAAAGTACCCCCAGGCCAAACGGCTGCGGTGCTCTGGCGCCGTGGTAGAGGGTATCTGCCATTTGTTTTGTTCGTCCTTGATTAATGTTAATTGTTTTATGTTGCAGGTGCTGTTCCCTCCGCGTGTTGAGTGGATGGGAAATGGTGATCGGCGTGTGACGTCTGTTATGTTTTGTACAATATGTTTTTTATGTAAGTGCTGTGTATGTTGTCTGAAATAAAAAAGTCTGTGTCTTGTTAATTCAGTGTTTCATTCATTGTTACCTTTACTCGCTGTCGTGTCGTGGCTTAGAGTACTGCACGAGGGCTTAACGGCGCCCACCCAGAGAGTGCCTAGCGGATACTACTGGGTGGATATACCGTCATTTGCTAGTAGTTGTATGTGGTCATGTCTCGCTGGCTGCTAGCCGGTGGTGGGGGCTTGGCTTAACCGCCCGGCCAAGTGGAGGAAAACCACAATAAAAAGCCTCTAAGCTAAGGTGGAACAGCATATGCTGAGAGCTGCATGGCCAGTGGAGCTGGAACTGGTCGCTAATATGCGAACTCCGGAGACTGGGCGCCCTCCGGTTTAAATAATGCCTTCCTGCAGTACTGCGGGGCTCTGCTGCAGGCGACTAATACTTCCTACGCTGCTCGTGGGATTGTGTATGGATTCAAAAAACTTTAAATGTAGTGGACTAGAGGGTTCCGGTGCGGAAGCATTGGGGCAGGGAGCTGGAATTGAGAAGGGTCTCGACCCATTCATGAGGTCTGCCAAAATTTCCAGGTCGCCTCCAAAGGCGGTGGGACGGAGTAAATCGTGGGCGGCTGGAGTAGTTGAGGCGGAGGACTGTCCGAGTCCTGTCTATGGTGGGGTTGGTGAGGTAGTTAGTCCAGTACTCGTTGGGACTGGCGCGGGGCGACGCGACGGGGCAGCTGTTGTTAAGAGTGGTCAGGCCACTAAGAGGCTTGCGGAGTGCAGTGAAGGGGCTGCACAAGGGTCAGTGGAGGCGTGTTCTCTTAGTCAGAACATTAGTGTGCTTGCAACGATTGAAGGCAAGTTGCGAGCTTTCGTGCGGCCGCATACCGAAAATGTGATTAAGGGGATTGCGGAGGAGCTGAGGCGAGTTGTTGAGAAGCTTCGAGATCCAGATATAGGTGACTGGCTGCAACGGAAAGAGGTGGATGATGGGGCTGGGAGAGGACCGGATGACAGATTTAGGGTTGAGGAAATAAAAAAATGGGATTGCTACGAGGAATGGCAGGAGTGGGAGATGAGGGATTGGAGGGGGGCGCGATACTTGCATACCCGGGTTGTAAGGAAGCCGGCGGAAGTCAGTCCAGGGGAAATGGATGTGATGATTGATGATCGACGGGGCTGGAGTGCTTCGGCTGCTAATGTAGCGGCTTTTGTTAGGGAGTATCCAGAGTTTGAAGGGGCCAGCGCGGAGGTCGCCTATATTGAGCGGGTAAGTAGGATAAAGCAGACGGGACAAGAGGACGTACTTGTTGAGAAGCGAGCTGCTAAGGTGGTGGTTAGGGATTGGGGTAGGGACGTGTATACTAAGCTGGAGGCGCTGGTGGAGATGGCGAAACGCGATGGGGTGGCGCACATGATTGTGAGAGGGGCACGTCCGGAAATGACTGGGAAATTGAGGCGGTGTGTAGAGGGACTGCTAGCGCAAGAGGCAATAGCAGTGCGTATAGTAGAAGAAGGCGGAGAAAGCGAGGGGAAGAAGCAAACATATGCTTTTGTAGTGGAGGGTGCTGCAGCCTCTTACGAGGACGTGTTAAGAGGGGTTAAAGCTCGACTTAAAACGCAAGGCATCGATGGGGTCAAGAAATTGGAAAGAGCTGGCAATGGCAAGGTCCTTATAGTTACTGACAGGACAGAGGGGACTAAAAGTGGTATAGCTAAGGCTCTGGACAGAACGGGGGCGGAGACTGAAGGAAAGCTTACGTGGGCGCAGGTGGGAGCTGACAAGAGCTGCAAGATATTCCTGAGGGATTTGGATGCTCTTGTTACGGGGGCAGAGATTAGGGAGGCGCTTGTCAGAGAGACGGGGGGGAAAGGGGTGGTGGAGCATATAGCTGATGGGCCCAAAGGCACCAAAGTTGCCACGGTGACGGTGAGCTCACCGGTAGCAGCTAGAATGCTCTGTGAAAAGTACGTTAGAGTTGGGATGATTAGGGCAAGGGTTGAGGAGAAAGTGGAGCCGCAGCGCTGTAACAGATGCTGGGGCTATGGACATGGGGCGAAAGAGTGTAAGGGGAGGGAGATGGCTGGGAGGTGTTTTAAGTGTGGGAATGAGGGACACGCAGCTAAGGGCTGCAGTGAGGAGGAATACTGCCCAGTATGTGAGCAGAAAGGGCACAGAGCAGGGTGGGGGAGATGCCCTAGCTTCCGTAAAGCGGTCCGCGAGCTGAAGGATAAGAGCAAGTTGGCAAGGGAGAAATCTCAGGGGGATGGGAACGAGGTACGCGCGACGGAAACCAAGAGGGGTCCCTCGCGTGGCGCTAGGAAGCGATTGAAAATGGGGGAAGAGGTGGGAGGCGGGGCCAATGTGCTGCCGCCTAGCTTCGGTCTGGGCGGCCCGGAAAAAGGCGTAAAAAAGTAATTATTAATGGCGGGACAACGTGGCAATGGGTTAGGAGGAGGTATGGTGGTTCTTCAGTTGAACCATAATAAGTCACGGCTGGCGCACGACCTGGTCCAGAAACAAGCCACGGAGGTAGGGGCTGTGGTGGTACTGGGCCAGGAGCCTAATGTTAACTATGTGGCTGGTAGGCCCGGGGCTGTAGCACTGGACCTTACGGGCAAGGCTTGTGTTGCGGTTGTGGGCCAACAAGAGTGTGGAACGGTTACCAGGGGTAGGGGTTACGCGTGTGTCGAGGTACGAGGGGTGTGGTTCGTCTCGGCATACTGCTCCCCTGCCCTGCCAATGGCGGACTTCGAATCGTTGTTGGATGAGTTATCTGTCATTATGAGAAGAGGTGAGGTGGTCCTGGGTGCGGACCTGAATGCAAGGTGCCCGACGGTAGGGCCAGGGGAGGCCAACGCAAGGGGTTGGCTTCTTGAAGACTGGTTTGCTGCCAACGGGCTTGTGGTTCTGAATGAGGGTAGCACCCCGACATTCTCGGGCCCTAGAGGGTCGTCGTTTGTCGACTTTACGGCAGTGTCAGGGTGCTTGGCACGAAAGATGGAAGGGTGGCATGTATGTGAGGGCGAGAATGGCAGTGACCACAACACAATACGGTTTGTGGTTGCTGAGTATGCAAAGAGGAATGTAGGAGTTTCTGTGGAGCGAATGGGGAATGGATGGACGGTGAATGACGGCGAGATGGAGGGCTTGGAGTTGTGCGCTGTAGGCTGCATCCCGGCAAACATCGCCGGGGCGCCTGGGCTGGTTGGGGCGGTCGCGGATTTCTGTGATCGCACCTTCCGGAAGAGGCGGGCTGGTGTGCGGGGCCGTGAGGTCTACTGGTGGAACCAGGACATCGCGGAACTCCGCAGGCGCTGCCATCGAGCCAGACGCCGAGTCACAAGGGCGCGTGGGGTGTGCGAGGAGAGTGTGAGAAAGGAGTGGGTGGATGCGCGAAAGGAATTGAAAAGAGTGATTGCGAAGAGTAAAAGGGAGAAGTGGAAGGGTTTGTGTGATGAGGTCGAACAGGATGTATGGGGTAAGGCGTATAAGATCGTTATCGGTAAACTGCGCCTTAGGGATCGAATGGAATTGGATGAAAGAAGTGTGGCTGAGCAGGTGGGAAAGCTGTTCCCAACTAGTGAGTTGTGCCTATGGCAGTATGATAGGGTGGAGGGTGGTCGACAAGATCTGTCGGTATCCAGCGACGAACTGCTGGGGGCGTTGAAGTCCATTAAGGGGAATAAAGCGCCCGGGCCAGATCAGATCATGCCGAGAGTGTGGAAGGAAGTGGGAAAGGGCAATTGCGAGGCATTTCGCAGGGTGTATGAAGAATGCATCAGGTTGGGGGAATTCCCCAAAGAATGGAAGAGGGCGCGACTGGTGCTTTGCCAGAAGCCTAAGAGTTCGGGTGAGGTGGCTTTCAGACCCTTGTGCCTGATTGATGCGGGTGCTAAGGTGCTGGAAGTCATTGTGCGCGATAGACTGAGAGAGGAAGTGAGTGAAAGGGGGCTTGTCTCTGCTAACCAATTTGGTTTCACCAGAGGCAGGTCGACAGTGAGTGCGTTGCAGCACGTCCAGGAGATTGTTCGGCATGTCAGGGACAAGTCGATCATGTGGCAGCCCTTTGTCGCCATGGCTCTCATTGACGTGAGAAATGCGTTCAATGAGGCGCCGTGGCGGCAGATAGTTGACACGCTTGTGGTTGGCGGGGTGTCTGGGTATCTTGTAGATATGGTTAAGTCATATTTGCAAGACAGAGTGATTGTGGACAAGTTTGGAAATGAATGGGGCATGACATGTGGAATTCCGCAGGGATCGGTCTTGGGACCGCTCCTGTGGAATATCTTCTATGATCGTGTGGTACGGATGGAGACGGATGATGGGGTCAGGATCGTGGCTTATGCTGACGACCTGGCAGTGATTGCATGGGCACGGAGCGGGGCGGCACTCCAAGAGAAGTTGTCCTCGGCCGTGCAGAGTGTAAGAGGTCAGTTGGAGCGGATGGGACTTAGGGTGGCTGAGGAAAAATCCGAGGTCGTGCTGCTGAGTGGACGGCGAAAGGTGCCTGAGATCGCGGTGAATGTGGGTGCGAATATGATTAGGAGTGTAAGGGAGGTGAGATACCTAGGGGTGTATGTGGATAAGGATATGCGATTTGCGTCGCATGTTCAGAATGTATGTGGAAAGGCGCGTGTTATGGCAAACGCTTTAATGAGGGCGATGCCTCGCACTGGTGGAGCGAGTGACTCCCGGAGGAGGCTGATGTGCAGTGCTGTCAGGTCGGCAGTGCTGTATGCGGCTCCGGTATGGAGGGG